>CM057824.1:0-2400000 GCA_030068075.1 Paguma larvata | reverse complement strand
TGCTTTATAATTGATGAAACGTGGTACCTGTCTATTAGAAAATAAGGCTGGGGGGGCGCCTGGGTGGCTCAGTCGGTTGGGCGGCCGACTTCGGCTCAGGTCATGATCGCACGGTCTGTGGGTTCGAGCCCCGAGTCGGGCTCTGTGCTGATGGCTCCGAGCCTGGAGCCTGCTTCAGATTCTGTGTCTCCCTCTCTCTCTGCCCCTCCCCTACTCTCTTTCTGTCTCTCAAAATATAAATAAACTGAAAAAAATTTTTAAAAAATAAATAAATAAAAGAAAAAAAGAAAATAAGGCTAGGGAGACCTGGGTGGTTCAGTCAGTTAAGCATCCGACTTCGGCTCAGGTTATGATCTTGCGGTTTGTGAGTTCCAGCCCCGCGTCGGGTTCTGTGCTGACAGCTCAGAGCCTGGAGCCTGCTTTGGATTCTGTGCCTCCCTTTCTCTCTGAACCTTCCCTGCTCATGCTCTGTCTCTCTCTCAAAAACAAATAAACATTTAAAAAAAATTTTTTTAAGAAAAGAAGGCTAGAAAAGGGAATATCTTTTTTTGCCCCCTTCATCCCCTTCCTGCTTTGGATAGAGTCAGGCGAGGGCACAGCTGTGGCAGTTAGGAACCTCGCAACCACCAAGGGAAGACCAAAAGGATCCCAGAGATGCCATTTGGCATCCTGACACAGCTGAGTCACTAACCTAGCAATGGAACGTCATACCTGCAGATTTCCATCGATGAGATAATTAGTGCCTATATCACTTCTGAGACTCTTACTTAGGAATCATGTTACAAAAGTACACTGAATTGACAGTCATCTAGTAGAATACTGAACACTTTAAAATACACAATATAATTGAATATAAATAAATATTTTGTCTATTTCAAAATCTATTTTATCTAAATATAAACATATTTTATCCGAATACCATATATTTTATAAATATATATATTTCAATCTCAAAAATATAATATTGGGGGAAAAAAGCAAGTTTCAGGGACGCTTGGGTGGCTTAGTTGGTTGAGCCTCCAAGTCTTGATTTCGGCCCAGGTCCTGATCCCAGGGTTGGGGATGCAGCCTTGCGCCGGGTTCCACGGAGCTGATTGCGGGGCCTGCTTAAAATTCTCTCTCTCTCACTACGTCTAATTCTCTCTCCAGCTCACACTCTATCTCCTTAAAATAAAACAAAAAAGCAAGTTTCAGAATATCATCTATGCAATAATTTATATAAAGTCAAATGATTAATTCAGTGTCATTTATATGTTTTTTTTTAATGTTTATTTATTATTTTTTGAGACAGAGCACTAGTGGGGGAGGGGCAGAGAGAGAGGGAGACACAGAATCTGAAACAGGCTCCAGGCTCTGAGCTGTTTGCACAGAGTCCGACGCGGGGCTCGAACTCACAGACCGTGAGATCATGACCTGAGCCGAAGTCGGACGCTCAGCCGACTGAGCCACCCAGGTGCCCCCATTTATATGTTTTAAACATGGACTAGAAGATTACTTCCTGTCTTCAGCATAGCGGATACCACTGGCAAGAGAGTAAGGGAAACGCAACCACGAAGGGAATATAAACTGGACTCATCTGTAGCAATAATGATTTGCATATTTTTCAGAAAAATATACAAAGCAAATGTGGCAAATATTAACTTTATTAAATCTGAGTGGTAAATAAATTTGTCATATTCTTCGTTTTTTGTGTTCTGAAATATGATGATCATGATCATGATAAAACTCTAATTACTCAATTTGTGGCTGTTTATAATTGAAACAATCTCAAATTCATATTTTAGAGCATAATAAAAGTACGCTTAACATACATATATTTTTTTCTTCACCTTTAAATTAAAAATCTTCACTGCAGAGGGCGCCAAAGAGTCATGAAAAGCGCTAGGCTGTGGTCAGAATAAAGCTCTTAAAGAAAGGTACCGGACAGAATTGTGAAAATTCCACGTAAGCTGTCAAGACTTCTATCAACAATATCTTGCATTTGCATATTAGTGGTCTAGAGATCATGATAAAGACACAAATCTAAATGCCAACGAACTCTGTAGGACTCCTCCGAAAGGAATAAAGAACCTCCTTCAGGAGGGCTTGGGATGAGAGGGACGACCCGACTTAACATGTTGTTTCCAAGTCTCTTGCCAAAGGATTTAGATTGGCCAGGGTCTAACCAGGAAAATAGAAACCACTCTAAGCACTGAAAGCAGGGGAGGAAACCCCGGAGGGAATCTAATACAAGGAATTGGACAGAGGAGCTGAGAGACTTCGCAAAGGGAGTGAGGCGGCCGGGACAGGAGCAAGAGCAGGAACCACTACTGTCTCCTGCTGGGCCAACGGGAGGAAGGACAAGGAGGAAGGGGTGCCTATGGGATCCAAGGAGGTCACTGAGCGAAACCAGAAGTACCCAAGCCTACTTGGGGAGGAAGCCTTTGTCGGGAAGACTACCTGATTGCCTTCTGATTCCCCCAAAGATGCCTCTCATTGGCTGGGCTTAGCCAAGAGTCAGCTCACCCAGGAGCCGGGAAACAGCCCGCAGGAGTCGGCCCTGTGATAACAGACCAGAGCAGAGCAAGGGCAAAAATGAGATCTGAGGGCAGAGAGGAGCCCTCCCACTAGTTGTCACCTTCATTAGTTATAGTTCAACTTTCTTGGGGCACCGGGGTGGCTCAGTCGCTTAAGCATTGGACTTTGGCTCAGGTTGTGATCTCAGGGTTCCTGAGTTCCATCCGTTGGGCCTCACTGCTATCAGCACAGAGCCCACTTCAGAAACTCTGTCCCTCTCTCCCTGCCCCTCCCCTTCTCTGCCTCTCCTCCCCACCTTTCTCAAAAATAAACATTAAAAAAAAAAGATTCCCTCTCCCTCTGCTCCTTGCCCTTCCCCGCACCCACTCCCAAGCCCATAAGTGTGCACGCAAGTGCAAGTGCGCACTCTCTCCAAAAAAACTTTCTTGTTTCCCATTTTTTCCCTCATATTTATTTATGTTATTTTCGAGAGAGAAAGAGAGAGCATGTGCGAGTAGGGGAGAGAGGCAGAAGGAGAGAGAGAGAAACAGAAAGAGAGAGAATCCTAAGCAGGCTTCCCTCAAAGCCTGATGCCCACAAGCCTGGGATCATGACCCAGGCCAAAATCAAGAGTTGTATGCTCAACCAACTGAGCCATGCGGATGTCCCCCTCATATTTGAGAAGCATTTTAAAATGCTTCTCAACTCCGATATACCTAGAGTCGCCAGATTTAGGGGATGGGAGGGAGAGACACTAGATGCAAATTGAATCTGAATTCCAGATGAACAATGCAAAATTTGGAATACATTTATAACACAAATTTTTAGTATTTATCTGAAATTCAAATTTAACTGGGCATCCTGTGTGGTATACACATTGTATACCCTATACCAAACATAACTCTAAATGAAATGCTTTAAAAATAAAACTAACTTGTACATCCAAATATACAAAAAATAAAACGTCTCCTAGCTTGCACATCTGTAAGGGAGCAGGAAAGACTATTTCACTGGATAATGCCACTCTGCCCCATTCGGGTGACATGGCCTTCGGATACCGGGCCAGACGTAGGCACTGGACTTGGGTGCCACGTTTAATGGGGTACCAAAACACTCAGTAAGTAATCGAGATAAATAATATTTTAATACAATATTTTTAAATAAAAATGAATACAAAAAATCCGCAAAGAACAAAACATCAAGAAATTTAATACGACAGAACCAGTTAACAGTGGTGGGCTGAGACACCTTGGAACCTGAGGCAAAAGGAAAAATGAGTCATACTGATCCCATCTTTCCTTAAAATATTGAAACCCTATTCATCATGAATGTATTAATTCCTGGTTTTTGAAAATACTGCCTTAGGGGTTCTTGGGTGGCTCAGTTGGTTAAGTGTCGACTCTCGATTTCAGCTCAGGTCAGAGGGGCGTGGGATCAAGACCCATGTCAGGGTCCACGCTGAGCGTGAAGCCTGCTTAGGATTCTCTCTCTTTCTCCCTCAGCCACTAAGTCCCCCCTCCCGGCCACTCGTGCATGCACACATGTGCTCTCTCTCTCTCTCCCTCTCTCTCAAAATAAATAAATGAATGTAAAAAGATTGCCTTAAAACATTATATGTCTTGGTTACTCAATTTCTTGGCACTTCCTTAAATTTTTGCACCTGAGGTGAGTGTTTAGCATTGTTTGGAACGATTGCAGGGTCACACGAAATTCACCAGATTTGGACCAAAAGGTCACTGCACACTTTTAGTTAGCAAATAGTTTTGCCTTGGAAGCTTGACTTGAATGGCCAGTGAATAAAAAGCGAAGCTGGGCCAGGAGCCCGCTGTCCATCCCTGCAGATGTCACTGCTTTGGCAAAACCAGCAGACACTTATGCTTACACAACATTGCAGTATTTCTTGGTAATTACACATTCCCTGTGATGAGTCGGTTGCAAAATAATTTGTAGTTTCCGTCAGAAGTTTGATTATGGGAATAGCAACAACTCTTTTTCCAAGAGTTCCAGGAACTCTTTTCAAGTTCCAGTGCTGACACTTACCAGCTGAGCAAGTTGATTTACTTCCTGGAGCCTTAGTTTTCTCATCCTACATCTGAATATCCAATCCGTATCACAAGGATGTTGAGAACAAAAAGAAACAACTAATGCGAAGCCTCTTTATGAGAGTGTAAAAGACCATACAAAAGTGTCAATACCCCTAATACACTGAGGGATTCTCGTTGTCTTAAAGTCATGCTGCATTTATGGATATTGGCATGCTTGCTAAGCATAACTATAACGATGATATTTAAAGACAGTATTTGGGGATTACAACTGAGGTGATGGAGGGGAGATTCATACCAAAAGATTGCTCCCAGAGTGTAACAGAAGATTGGAAAATTGCTAGCACAGGCTTTGGCGGTCAGGAACCTCTTCTTGAGAAGACGATGCCCCTGTTTCCTGGGAAGGAAACCCATTGGCTGCAAGGGAGGGTGTGGATGGTGTGGAAACTGAAAGGGATCGTGGCCGGTCATGAAGGACCTTAACTCATTTTAAGGAGTTTGGACTTGGTGCTGAGAGCAATGAAGTGTTTTAAGTGGAAGGGGACATGATCGGATTAGCATAAAACACCTCTTTGTGGCTAAATGAAGGCATTCTAGAAGTGGAGAGACTGGATGACAAGGCTGCTGTGACACTTGTCTCAGAGGTGACAATGGCTTGGGAGAGTGGCAGTGAGAATGGAAGGATCCATCAAATGGAGGAGGCAAAATCCACAGGCTCGGGTGCTTGGTTGAATGAGATGGGGGATGAAGCACTGGGAGATGGCTTTTCAGTTATTTATTGCTATATAACAGAGGACCCCAAGTTTAGCAGGTTAAAAGAACAACTTGTATATCCACATGCAAAAGGGAGAAGTTGGCCCCCTAGCTCACATGATGTATAAAAATTAACTCAAAATGCTTCAAAAACCTAAATGTAAGAGCCAAAACCATTAAAAAATTTTTTTAAATGCTTATTTATTTTTGAGAGAAGAGAGAGACAGAGCGTGAATTGAGGAAAGTCAGAGAAAGAAGGAGACACAGAATCCGAAGCAGGCTCCAGGCTCTGAGCTGTCAGCGCAGAACCCGATGCAGGGCTCAAACTTGAAAACTGCGAGATCATGACCTGAGCCAAAGTCGGGTGCTTAACTGACTGAGCCACCCAGGCACTCGGAGCTAAAACTATTTTTTAAAAAAAAGGGCTAAGAGGGGCGCCTGGGTGGCTCAGTCGGTTAAGCGGCCAACTTCAGCTAAGGTCATGGTCTCATGGTCTGTGAGTTCGAGCCCCGTGTCGGGCTCTGTGCTAATGGCTCAGAGCCTGGAGCCTGCTTTAGATTCTGTATCTCCTTCTCCCTCTGCCCTTCCCTTGCTCACGCTCTATCTCTATGTCTCTCAAAAATAAAATGAAAACGTTTAAAAAAAGGGCTAAGAGAACCTGGGTGGCTCAGTCAGTTAAGCATCCAACTCTTGATTTGGGCTCAGGTCATGATCTTGAAGATGTGGGATCAAGCCACACATTGGGCTCCACACTGAGCATAGAGCCTGCTTGGGGTTCTCTCTCTCCCTCTCCCCCCACAAAATAAATAAATAAACATTAAAAAACACATTAAAAAAAAGAGGGGTGCCTGGGTAGCTCGATTGGTTAAGGGTCCAACTTTGGCTCAGGTTGTGATCTCACTACTCGTGAGTTCAAGCTCAACATCGGGCTCTCTGCTGTCAGCATGGAGCTTGCTTCGGATCCTCTATCCCCCCTCTCTCTCTGCCGCTCCCCTGCTCACTCTCTCTCTCTCTCTCTCAAAAATAAGCATTAAAAAAATAAATAAATAAAAACATTTAAAAAGAGTTAAAATTATAAAATTCTTAGAGGAAAGCAAGAATAAATCTTCGGGACCTGGTTTATTAGATATGATACCAAAAGCAGAGTTGACAAAAGAAAAAAAAAGATAAATTGGACTTCATCAAAGTTAAGAACTTTTCTGCTTCAAAGGACTCGATCGAGAAAGAGAACGCATAGGGTTCTCAAGAACTCTAGTCTCAAGACACTCGCAGTGTCTCAAGAAAGACGACTCATAGATGGGAGAAAATATCTGCAAATTATGTATATGATAAAATATGACTTTCACGATTCAACAATATAAAGAAGGGCACCGGGCTGACGGAGTTGGAAGAGCCTGCGACTTTTGATCTCGGTGTTGTGAGTTCGAGCCCCACCTGGGGTGTAGAGATTCCTTAAATAAATAAATTCCCACAAAGAAAACAAGAAAATAGGCGCACCTGGCTGGCTCAGTCGGTGGAGCATGCAACTCTTGGTCTTGGGGTTATGGGTTTGAGCCCCATATTGGTTGTATGGATTACCTGAAATTTTTTTTAATGTTTTTTATTTATTATTGAGAGACAGAGAGAGACTGAGCATGAACATGGGACAGGCAGAGAGAGGGGGAGACACAGAATCCGATGAAGGCTCCAGGCTCTGAGCCATCAGCACAGAGCCTGACGCAGGGCTCGAACTCACGAACCGGGAGATCATGACCTGAGCCAGAGTCGGACGCTTAACTGACTGAGCCACCCAGGCACCCCTGAAATTTTTAAAAATTAAGAAAACAACAGAAACACAAATAATACCATCTAAAAATGGTCAATGCCTGGCTGGCTCAGTCATAGAGCATGTGACTCTTGATCTCAGGGTTGTGAGTTTAAGCCCCACGTTGAGTGTAGAGCTTACTTAAAACAAAAACGGTCAAAGGACTTGGGTAGACATTTCTCCAAGGCAAAGAGACAAATGGCCAATGAGCACACGAAGACAAGCTCGGTGTTACTGGCCATCAGGGAAGTGCAAGCAAAACCGTGATGAGATTAACGTTTCACAGTCCACTAGGATATCTATAATCAAAGGACAGTAACAAGTGTCGGTGAAGAAGTAGAGAAATCAGAACTCACACACTGCTGGTGGGAATGTAAAATGGTGCAACCTCTTTGGAAAAGTTTGGCAGTTTCTCAAAAAGTTAAAGAGTTACCATGTGACCCAACAATTCCTCTCATAGGTATGTATCCAAGAGAAATGAAAACGTGTGTACACGCTAAATTTATACATGAATGTTTATAGCAATGCTACTTATAACAGCCAAACAATGGAAACACCCAAATATCCATTAGCTGATGAATAGGTGAAAGGTCACATATGATATGATTCTATTTATATGAAATGTCCAGAACAGGCAAATCTGTAGAGACAGAAATAGATTTAAGGGTGGTGACTGGGAGGAATGCAAGTGGCTGCTAATGGGTAGTTTCTTTGGGGGAGTCATAAAAATGTTAGAATAGAGGAGCACCTGGTGGACTGACTCAGTCAGTAGAGCATGCGACTATTAATCTTGGGGTTGTAAGTTCGAGTCCCACACTGGGTGTAGAGATTACTTGAAAATGAATGTGGTGGTTAAGATAGTAGTCACTTACGAGTCTCGTGACTTAGAAAAGTGGGTTACCAGGGCACCTGGGTGGCTCAGTCGGTTAAGCATCCGACCTCGGCTCAGGTCATGATCTCATGGTTTGTGGGTTTGAGCCCCGTGTCGGGCTCTGTGCTGACGGCTCAGAGCCTGGAGCCTGCTTCAGATTCTGTGTCTCCCTCTCTCTCTCTGACGCTCCCACTGCTCACGCTCTGTCTCTCTTTCTCAAAAATAAATAAACACTAAAAAAAAAAGAAAAAGAAAAGTGGGTTCATGTCTGTGCCTGAGTTTCCTTATTGATGAAATGGGGAACAAGAATGAAAAAAAGTGACCACATGTTGGAAAGGAAAACATGGCTCTGTTGATACCGAGGGCCCCACTAAGAAAATGAGAACAGTTCTGGAATGCTCACAGGATATGAACAAGGTTCAGAGATTACACCATGATTGTGTCTGGAACAAGACAGAAACGAAGCCTTCTGCGTCCTGTAAAACTGAGGAAACACCCCCCTTCTTCTAACATGACGGATGTTGCCCTTTGACCAATGACAACTCTAGCCTTGCGTTAATGCTCCCGCTTCCTCGGTAGAAATTAAAGTGTTTAATCACTGAACTGCCTATGTCCTGTGTGCATCCAATTCCAAACCGCCCCCTCTGGTCCACAATTCCTCTTTTAAACCATCCAGCACAAGTCCAAATTAGGTAAGAGGTTCCTCCTAATTCTCTTTTATTGAGAGGCTCCTCCCAGATCAGTAAGCTCTGCTCTTTAAGGTTTTTCTCGCTGGACTAAGAATCACACTGATATGAGACAGATTAGTAGGGGGGAAAAGACCAAACTTTAATAGAGTATGTACCAGGAAACCAAGCAAACATGGAAATTCCAAAGACAGTAAGCAACATGAAGTTTACATGAGCTAAGGAAAGGGGAAGCGGTCTGAGAATACAAAGGGGGTAAAAGACCATTAGCAGGAAGGTGAGAGGAGGTGTGGCCCAACTCGGGGCAGCCTGCCCTTGGATCCTACAAACATATTCATCAAAAGACATACCAGAATATTTATATTGGCCTTATTCAATACAGACAAAATCTTCAAATACTCAAAATAAAATGAACACGTAAATTGCAGTATAATTTGGGGTGCCTGTATGGCTCAGTTGGTTGAACGTCCAACTCTTGGTTTTAGCTCAGATCATAAACTTGTGGTTCGTGGGTTCGAGCCCTGCATCGGGCTCTGCACCGGCAGCATGGAGCCTGCTTGAGATTCTCTCTCTCTCCCTCTCTCTCTGCCCCTTCCCTGCTTGCACTCTCTCTCTAAGTAAATAAACATTAAAAAAAATTACGGCATAATTCACATAATGCAACATTATATATATAACGAGAAACTAACTACAAACTCAACAACGTGGATGAATCTCGTAATACTGAGCAAAAGAAGCCAGACTCTAAAGACAATATGCTGTATGCTCCATTTGCATTAAATTTTAAAACAGGGGAGAGTAATCCATGGTGATAGCCATCAGAAGAGTGATTACCCTTGTGGAAAGATGGAAGGAGACATGAGGGGGCCCTGGGATGCAGGCAGTTTGTTGTCCTTTCTAGGGGTGCTTGCTGAAAATTCGATAAACCCTACTTATGATCTGTGCGCTTTCCCAGTGTACGTTAGCGTGAATTAAAAAGGTTTCGTACAAGTGGGCGACCACTTCAAAGGGCCACGGGAGCAAACCCGATAAAGCTTCCAATTAAAAAACCTGAAACAATATCAGCAACAACATGACATAATATTGGATCATAAACACAATAGAAAATCAATATTCATGAGTCCATAACGCTAAAATTTATGACTGAATAAGTAACTTAATGTGGGAGAAGAGACAAACCTCCCTTAGAGAAGATAATCTACCTACCTGTTCCTCACTGCGGGAGGCAGGATGTTTTAAACTATTCTCCACTCCCCAAACAGAGCTTTGAACTGCATTAATGACTTGCTTCCAAAGAGTAGAGTGTGAGGGGTGCCTGAGTGGTTCAGTTGTTGACCAAAGAGTAGAGTGTGGAGGCCACTTTCCAGTGGAGAAGGCTGGCAGACCCTCCCTGAGCAGGGGATCAAGGTTAACATCATTTTGCTAGCACGCACTCTTCATTTGATGTAATGAGAATGGCAAGTCACGTGACCTCTGTGGTTTTCCTCCTGAAAACCCCCAATCTTTGTCTAGCTGTAACTGAACTCAAGGGGTGCCGTCCTTGGGAGGCATCAATTTGAACACCACCCAGAGAAGTGTTGAAAGCAAAGAACTTTTTTTATTACTTGTTACATGGAAGGAGACCGATAGTTCTCAAAGCACTGTCTTCCCGTGGGATTAGTACGGGATGTTTTTATTCACTGTATTAGGGGGCAGGGCAGGGAGCTTTCATATACATTAAGGAACTTACACATATTCTCTTAGGCTCCTTGCCCCAACTGTGTATGCCTAACATATTAACATGATAGTGCGAGGGGGCGCCTGGGCGGCCCAGTCGGTTAAGCGCCCACCTTTGGCTAAGGTCATGATCTCACGGTCTGTGAGTTCAAGCCCCGCGTCAGGCTCTGTGCTGACAGCTCAGAGCCTGGAGCCTGCTTCGGATTCTGTGTCTCCCTCTCTCTCTCTGCCCTTCCCCTGTTCACGCTCTGTCTCTAAGTCTCTCAAAAATAAATAAACGTTAAAAAAAATTTTTTTTAAACATGATAGTGCGTATAGGTATGTTCAAAAACTGGCGGAAAACCCCACCTACAGGAGGAGATCTTAGTATTATAATGAGCTTAAGGTAACTTTAAGACAACTTAGGAGGACAATAATAATAATAACAACAACAACAATAATAATAAATGGGGCGCCTGGCTGGCTCAATCAGTAGAGCATGTGACTCTTTATCTCGGGGTTGTGAGTTCGGGCCCCATGTCAGATGTAGAAATTACTTCAAAATCAAATCTTTTAAAAAAGACAACTCGGGGGAGCTTCTGCATAGATCCTCGGCTCCAGTCCAGCTCAAACTGGCTCACCTAAGGGGCCGGCAGGTGAAACGCGCAGCTGGGCAGTCTCCCTGGCTGGAACTGCTGGCTCTGCAAACACATTCCTCCCCTGCTTTTGTCCCTCCCCCTTCTCCCTTCTGCTGAGAGTTTTGAACCCTCTGATCCGAGTAAGTCCTCTGCTGTGAGCTAGCTAACAGGCGTAGCGGTCTCCTGAAATGGGAGACCCCACTGACTGGAGGCCCATGAAGTCACACTTAGCAGGTGTCCTGGTGCCACTCTCTCTGGTCCCCTGGAGGTCTTTTCCATTTCAAGAGACTTGGAATCAAAAAAATCTAAAAAAAAAAAAAAAAGATTTCACTAGGTACATTTGGCAATTGTATCTATCTCTAGGGTAGTGCTGATTAACTGCTTGTCCCACAAATTGCTTTGAATGATAAAGCAGGCATTCATACCCCGCGCCGAAGCCTAGGCCTATTCCTCAGTTGGTCCAGCCGCGCCTGGGTACCATATTCATGAGGGAGCAGAAGGCCGAAGTACAGGCTAACAGTACTCCTGCCCCTCCCCCCCTGCCCAGTAGAATATGTGTGATATTTCTTGGACACGCCTGGCTACCCAAGATGGAAGGAAAGGGCTTTATATCCTTGCCATGGTAATGCGGGAAACTAAGACAAAGGAAATAATAAATTCCCTTACTGCCTACAGCCCACTGACAAGTCCTCGAAACAGGTAGAGTGACCTCCCGCTAGGAGCTCGGCAGCCTCCATGATGACACTTTGCTAGGGGCAAAAGGGAAACTTGGCTTAACATTATCCTGATCCCCAGGAACCTTTAAGTCTACTTTAAAGGACACAAATTCCTTTAGAAACTTCCTTTATCTCAACTCCCCCAAGATACACGCTGGCAATCATACTGTAAGCTTATGGCCCCCTGATATGCATCTGAAGAGTCTCATGACTGAGGTTTTACTAAAGGGTAATAAATGGCATTTTCCTAACAGCACCTAGCCTCTCAAGGTCCTGGAAACCTTGCTTCCAAAATTCCTCAGAGACTCACTCTCTCCCTAATCCCCTCCCAACCTGAGGATATATAATCAGTCACCCGTCACAACCCTAGGGCAGCTCTTTCTACCCAAGGGTCCTGTCCCCATGTTTTAATAAAATTACCTTTTTGCACCAAAGGCGTCTTCAAGAATTCTTTCTTGGCTGTCAGCTCCAGACCCCACCATCACCCCAAAACTTCAGCAGCATGACCGCTAACGTTTTGAATTGACAAGATGGATGTCTGGGTGCCAGCTTCATAACCATGAACAAAATATTGGAAAACCCAAATCAAAGTGCATCCTTCAAAAGTCCTGACCAGTATTCTTAAAGCTGTCAAAATTGGCAGGAACAAGAAAAATCTGAGCAACTATCAGTCAAGAATAGCCTAAGAAGACATAATGAATATGTGTAATGTGGTATCTTTGCCAGGATACTGGAACAGAAAAGAGACATTGGGGAAAACCGGTGAAATTAATAAATATATAGTAATGTATCGATAAGGGTGGTTTCTTAAATGTGACGGGCGTACCGTGGTAATCTGGTCAAAATTTAAGATGCTCTCAAGAGGAAAAGCAAGGTCAGGAGTACACAGTAACTCTCTGTAACGTCTTTGCAATTTTTTGTAAGGCTAAAACCATTCTAAAATGTTTTGTTTTTAAACGGCAACTGCAACAGTGCCTTCTCACAGAATTGGGAGAAACCGGTGAGAGCGTAGGGCCCAAGTGCAAGGCTCAAGGCTCAGCACACAAGCGCCAGGGGTTATTATTGCTATTTAACGTAAACTGCGGGAGGAAAGCCCTGACATTTACGCATTCCAATCACGATAAGCAAGTGGCATTTGCCCCAGACCCCAACACACGCCCCCAGCTCCAAACAAACGCACTTCCGGCCGGGCGCGCGCGCACGCACGCACGCACGCACACGCACAGCCCCCGGGGGCGGGGCGCGCAGGGGGACGCCAGCGTGGGGCGGGGCTGGCCGCGGTTCCCACACGGACGGCGGCCCCCGGAAGTGGTGTGTCTGGGGCTGTCGCGAAGCGGAAGCCGAGTCCGGCGGGAGGCGGTGGGGCTGCCCGGCGGGAGACGCTGTCTCCTGTTGCTAGACGACGCGAACTAGTCTTCGTCACTTCCTCAGCCCGCCGTCTACCCACTCCCCAGGCCGGAACTCAGGGGCCCGGAGCCGCGGTGGGCGCAGAGTCGTACTCCGAGGTCCAGGACCGCGGCCAGCTGGGCGGCTGGAGTCGAGGCCACGCCACCTGCGGGGAGGAACCCGAGCTGGGGTGGGACGATGGCTGCAGACAAGCCTGCAGGTGAGGCGCCCACGCCCGGGGCGCTGAAGCGGCGGGACACGCCGGGGCGGGCGGACCCCGCACGGAGTAGGTGGGGACTCGGGGATGGGGACCTGAGTGATTTGGATGAGCATTTCTCTCCCTCGGCCGTCCCATCTGTGAGTCTTTGGGCCCCCGGTCCGATAGTTTTGTACCGAAGTGCCGCATGAAGCCCCACCGACCGCCTTTGCCCCACCCGCCAGAATGTCAGACTTGAATTTGTTTAGCCACTTCACAGGCTTTTCGGTTTCCCGGGGTGGGGGGAAGGCAGGACAGGGAGAGGGCATCCCGGAGCACACCGCTGCCTCTGTCCCCCGGCTCAGGATAGGACTCACCGTGGCTATTTCGTCCACATAAGCCTCTGGTCAGCGATGTCCTATGAAATTAGTTTTGTGAAAACTATTTGTTTAAATAGGCATAAAATTTTTTTAATGTTTTTTATTTTTGAGAGAGAGAGAGAGAGAGAGAGAGTACAAGCATGGGAGGGGCAGAGAGAGAGGGAGACACAGAACCGAAGCAGGCTCCGCTGTCAGCACAGAGCCCGACGCGGGGCTTGAACTCGGGAACCATGAGATCATGACCTGAGCCGAAGGTGGGCGCTTAACCGACTGAGCCACCCACGCGCCCCAATAGGCATAAAATTAAAGTGTCTCTCTTCGTTCTGTGCTAATGCCTTGCGCTTGGAACCTGTTTCCCCCCTAGTTTCCAAAGTTAACTCATTTAATTTCGATTCTTTTCTTTATGGATTGGTGCTCTGTTACGGTGTATGAAATCCTTTCCTACCTGCTTCTGGGACGGCCTGCCATGTGTCTCCTGTAAGAAATTCATGTCCTCCGTGGCATCGGGTGTATTGGAAGAACTTCGCTGATTGGTCTTAGACGTGGTCAGCACTTTGTCTTCAAATTTCCCTGTAAACAGCCCGTCTCAGTATTCTGTAGGCCTCGATCTCAATACCGGACGGTCGGACTGGACTTGAAACTAAAGGGAGCCAATCTTAATACAGGAGAATTGTTAAAAGATCTCTTTAGCCACCTGCTGAGAAGAAAACCAATCGAGAAGAAGTTTACATAGTGAGGATAATAGTGTATGCCGTTAGAATTTTAGGTGGGCTGGTCACAGAGAGCTTCCGGTGAGGTGCTGTTTGAGCAGAAACCTGCGTGACATGAAGGCGTGGCCGTATGGAAGCGGGCAGGATGGATAGGGAAGCCAGCACGGCTTGTCGAGGCCGGCCCAAGGGGCCCAGCGTCTTCGTTCTTAATTGAAGGCAGTGCCTCGGTTCCCCAGGTTTACCGTCCCTACTCGCCTGGATCATTGCGCTTGCTTGGAATGGCCTTTTTAGGCCCAAAGCCTGGCTAGTTTTCGAGTCCTACCTTGCATAAAGTATTGCCATACTCGCTCCTTCATCCACTCATGGAGACGGAGTACCTGGCACTGCCTTGGATGCTGCAGAGATGGATGTGTCCCACGCCCTGCCCTTGAGGTGCACTGTTTGGTCTGTAAGAGACGACCTAGTAGGGTGGCCCCTCCATCCGGGAACGTGCACGTGGTATGTCACTACCCTGTAATGCCCGTAGTGGAGGACCAGGTCCCCAGTAATCTGGGCGGTGTCTGTGGTTGAAGCTTAGAGCCGCATTGTAGGAACCTTCTTCCCTAGATAGTGTTACATTTGTATCACGTAGTGTTCCATGTGGCTTCCTTGAATCTCTCCTCCTCCTCTCCATCCGCATCTCCTCTCCTCTGATTCTGGCCTTTGTCTCTTACCGCGGTCTCTCTCACATTAAGCAGCCTTCTGACTTCTGTTTGTTTCTCTTCCTGTCCATTCTCTTCTTCCCACTGTTGTCTTTTTGTTTCTGAAACACTGACCAGAGCTCGCCATCCCCATGCCTGTAAGCTTTTTAAGCTTGCGCGATCTCCTGTGCGTCCAACCCTCATTCCTTAAGGTCCTTTGTGAAGCTTCGCAGTGTATTTCCAGCTGATGTTTCTGTATCCACACACCGGGCTCTTCACCCCAGAAGTGACTCTCTTGGGACGCATTGTTCTTTTGAGCTGCTCAGTGGTCACGTCTTCATTTTTCTTTTCTCTTTGGTAAATACTCTCCTCGTTCAAAGTCTATTTTTTTTTTAATATTAGTAACAAATTTTAAGTTTCTTTATTTTTAGAGAGAGAGAGAGTTCGAGCAGGGGAGAGGCAGAGAGAGGGGGAAGAGAGAGAATCCCAAGCAGGCTCTGTCTACACTGTCAGCACAGAGCCCGACGTGATGAGGAGCTCAAATTCGCCAACCATGAGACCGTGACCTGAGTCAAGATCAAGAGTAAGATGCTTAACCGACTGAGCCCCCCAGGTGCCTCTTATGGTCCAGTTTATATGCTGCTTCGTCTGTGAGCTCAGGGCCCTTGTCATGGAGGGTCCTGTGTGCTGATTCTTAATTAGGTGAGAAGAGAGACCCATGAAAGCATTTGAGAAAGTGACCAGATCACAGCATGGGAAGGGGTGGATTTAAGTGAAACGGGACTGGAAGCCCAAAGAGTAGCTAAAACCGGCCAGTGTTGTGATGTTAATTTCCTCAGTGCATGTTTACCCGTGGCCTGCTTTGCCAGGCGATTTCATAATCTCTGTAATCACGCAGCTTATAGTATGAAAGACAAACACGTAAACTAAATACAGATACTTGTGATTTTAAGTGGGGATAAATATTGAGAGGAAGAGGAAGGAAGAGGACTGAGGACAACTGAGCGCAAGGACCCTGTTTGGGATGGATGGGCGTTAGAAAGGAAGCACTCTCTTCGCGGTGACACTTGAACAGAGACCCTGAGGATAAAGAGCCAGCCATGTGGGGGAAGAACGATTCAGGCGGGAGGAGCAGCACGTGGACGGACAGGCCCCTCGAAAAATGCTTAGAGACCGTGAGAAGACTCCTTGCGTGTCAGCGCCTGGACGAAAGCTCCGCTTACCTGTGTTGGTCTCGCTCGTATCACTAGCGCCTGGAACAGTGGCCGGCATGTGGGGTGCTCATACATGTTTGCAGCACGGCGAGCGCGGGGACGCGGCGAGGGATGGATCAGGTGGGCAGGGGCTCCCTTTGAGCTCCTCCTGCTGGGAAGCCTTTGGGAGAGGGCAGCAGGAGTGTCACGTGACCTGCCGGGTCAGAGCCGGTGAGGAGGGAGAAGCACGGGGTTTGAAACCGGACAGCCTGGGTCCGCCCCAGCTCTACTACCTGGTATTGTGTTGGGCAAATTTTACCTTTTTCAAGCCTCCGCTTTCCTCCGTGTCGATGAGAATGATAATAGTGTCCGTCTCAGCATCAGCGAAGGGTTCAGAAGAGACCGTGGCAGGCCCTGAGGTTTTAATGTGGGCTGATGTTACTTCGGGGGAAGGGTAGGATGGTGAGAAGAGGCAGATAGGAGAAATGTTTGAGAAGTGAAACCGGCAGAGTTTGTGACTCACTGGGGATAGTGGGTGAGCAGAAAGGTTACTCCCTAGGAAGGGCTCTTAGCTGAACCTCAGTTTCTCATTTGTAAAATGGGGGTCCTAACCGTTTTCCAGCTAATTTTTTTTTTAAGATTTTATTTTTGGGGGGAGGCGCCTGGGTAGCTCATTTGGTTAAGCGGTTAAGCGTCTGACTTCGGCTCAGGTCACGATCTCGTGGTTTGTGAGTTCAAGCCGCGCGTCTGGCCTGGAGCCTGCTTCCGGTTCTGTGTCTCTTTCTCTCTGCCCCTCCCCTGCTCACACTCTGTCTCTGTCTCTCTTTCTCTTTCAAAAATAAACAAACATTAAAAAAATTTTTTTTAAGTTTTTATTTTAAAAACATTTTTTAATGTTTATTTATTTATTGTTTAACGTTTATTTATTTATTTTTATTTTTTTTTTAATTTTCTTTAACGTTTATTTATTTTTGAGGGACATAGAGACAGAGCGTGAACAGGGGAAGGGCAGAGAGAGAGAGGGAGACACAGAATCCGAAGCAGGCTCCAGGCTCTGATGAGCCGTCAGCACAGAGCCCGATGCGGGGCTCGAACTCACAGACCGCGAGATCATGACCTGAGCCGAAGTCGGCCGCTTAACCGACTGAGCCACCCAGGCGCCCCACGTTTATTTATTTTTGAGAGACATAGAGACAGCGTGAGCAGGGGAAGGGCAGAGAGAGAGGGAGGTAGGGAATCGGAAGCAGGCTCCTGGCTCTGAGCTATCAGCGCAGAGCCTGACACGGGGCTCGAACTCACAGACCGTGAGATCGTGACCTGAGCCGAAGTTGGCCGCTTAGCTGACTGAGCCACCCAGGCGCCCCTAATATTTTATTTTCAAGTAATCTCTACACTCAATGTGGAGCTCGAACTTGCAACCCTGAGGTCAAGAGTCTCATGTTCTACTGACTGTGCCAGCTAGGGGCCTTCTAACCTTTAATAGCAATTTAATTTATTCGCCTCACGGGGTTGTTGCTTGTGTGTATCAGCTGAGGTGGGGCGTGTGTCTTAGCTCACATGCTTTGAGAAGCGGAGCCCAGTGAAAGGGCTTTCAGTTTGGAAGGTGCAGAGTCAGAGTAGCAGGAGTGAGAACGAAGGCAGGCAGGCGAGGGAGGGAGCGCACCTCTTGTGCCTGGCCCTCCGCTGCGCCCGGAGCGAGGGCAGAGTGGGCCCCTGCATGTGGGATTCCTCTGGAAGGGCTGCGGGGGAACCACACTTCAGAACTGGCTACTCGGTAGAGACGCGTTCCACGGGACACGAATCCCTTATGCTCCCGGGGCCCGTGGCTTCTCCGCGCCCGGTCAGCCGGCACGGCCCGATCCGCTAAAGCAGATTGGGGAGGGTGCGGGGATGGGGAGCAGTGGGGGCTCCCGAGGCCCGCGCCCCAGTGTAACGGATAGGAATCTATGGAACTGGGCTCGCTTTTTTTAAAAACTAAGGACGTCCCAGCAGGATTTTAGGATGATTTATTTGACTTTAGTTTTTATGGTTATCTGAGAGGAGAAAGTGGCTGGGGTTAGGACACAAAATCCTAGACTCGAATTTATCTGAGACTTTGGACCGTGAGCGGGGCAGTAGCGTGCAGTAGGCTTCATAGAAAAAGGTTGGTCATATTACAAATAAGGGAAAGCTGGGACCTGATGGGTAATATGAAATCGGGGAAGACTACTTAAAGATGGCTTTGAAATTTTAAGCCAGGGTGGCCATAGGTAGATATGGTAGGAAGAACGGATGGGGAGATTATAACCCAAAGCTAGTTTTGTTTTATTAAAGACACCCCAAACCGATTATTATTATTATTAAATGTATAAGGTAAAAAAGTATTAAATTTTCTATTGCCCCTACCCAGTTTCTGTCTCCAGGTAGCTAATATTGAGTTTGTGTATTCTTCCAGACTTTTCTATGCCTACCCAAGCTCACACTGACTTAAGAATATATATGCGGCTCAGTCTTGAGTGTCTGACTCTTGATTTTGGCTCAGGTCATGATCCCGGGGTCATGGGTTAGATTCTCTGTCTTTTCTCTCTCTGTCCCTCTACCCTGCTCGCATGCTTTCTCTCTTTCTAAAATAAGGAAATACAATATATGTGCAGATGAGGTAATAAACTATGCGGTCCTGCCCTGCCATTTGCTTTCTTCAGGGTCCAGTAAGGAATCTGCATGTTTGATATTTTTTCAGCTTTGTATTCCAAGTGATTTCAAACATCCAAAAAATTGAAAAAATGAGTATCCCTATGCCCACCACCTGGTTTAACAGTTGTTACGTTTTGCCAGTTACTTCTTCTTTATCTAGCTGCAACTTTTAACGATGAATATTTCTTTTGTTTTTGTTTATTTATTTTGATAGGGGGAGAGGCAGAGAGAGGAGAGAGAGAATCCCAAGTAGGCTCAGTGTCATAAGCGAGACCTGGATGCAAGGCTCGATCTCATGACCTGAGCCGAAATCAAAAGTTGAACACTCAACTGACTGAGCCACCCAGGTGCTCCAATGTTGAATATTTCTAAATAGCTATAGACACTTCATCTCTAAATATTTCACCATATATATTAAAAAAAAATAATAATAAGGCCTGGGGCGCCTGGGCGGCTCAGTCGGTTAAGCATCCCACTTTGGCTCAGGTCATGATCTCACGGTCCGTGAGTTCAAGCCCCACGTCGGGCTCTGTGCTGATAGCTCGGAGCCTGGAGCCTGCTTCACATTCTGTGTCTCCCTCTCTCTCTGCCCCTCCCCTGCTCACACTCTGTCTCTCTCTGTCTCTCTCTGTCTCTCAGTAAAGAATAAACGTCAAAAAACTTAAAAATAATTTAAAAATTTTTTAAAATAATAAAATAAAAAATAAGGCGTTTCACCTATATAACCATTGTCATACTTTAGAAAAATTACTATTTGAATATATTAAATTTCCTGGAAGTAAGCTGTTCTTATCTGACAAAGCGTAAGTGAAAAAGATGAAAAGTATAGCACAGGGAGTAGAGTCAACAACCCTGTAGTATCTTACGGTGACTGCGCTTAGTGTGGTGAGCGCCGAGTGACAGAGAGCTGAGTCAGCGGGTCGTACACCTGAAACTGTGTGATACTGTGTTAACGAAACTTCAGCTAGACAACCAGCCGTGCTTCTCAAACTAAGATCCAGTCAGGGTTCACACATTATACTTTTTAAGTCTCTTCAGTGTCTTAATTCCCAGTATCCCCTTTTTGTTTTGTTTTGGTTTGTTGTATGACAGTGATTTTTTTGAAGAGACTCAGTCAGTCATCTTGTATAACACCCCACGTCCTGGATTTTTCTGATTGTTTCTTCCTACTATCCTTTAGTTAGGTCCTTGTCTTCTGAATTTTCTACGAACCGAAAGTTACTTCTCAGGCTTGATGAGATTTAGATTTACCATGTTTGCATATTTTTAGGGGATTTCCTAAACTTTACTTAAAGTACATCGTGTCAATTTCAATTCGTCCCCCATTGGTGGTGCTGAGTTTGGTCAGTTTGGTAAGGTAGTGACAGGAACATCTTTTTCCAATTGCAATTAGAAGTAACCTAGTGGGAGTGATTTGGGATAATGTAAGCGTCCACCATTGATGACCGCTCATGTCACAGGGGGTTGCAAAGTGGTACTTTTTCTAGTTCCGTGACTGCTTACGTTTATTTGCCGGTGTTCTGCGAAGAACAGCTCTCCCATATTAACTGGGGATGAACTATAATTCTTCCCAGAAAGGCATGTTAAATGGTAAAAACTTGAAAATTCACCCTTTTCACTGACTAGTTTTCAGGGTAAGGAGTTGATGTAGCAGTGACCTACATTTCATGTTTTAAGTGTTAGTGTTTAGGGATTTAGAGGAGTATGTTGGTCTTAGGATTCCTTTTTTTTTTTTTAATTTATTTATTTCGAGAGAGGGAGAGCGCGAGCAGGGGAGGAGCAGAGAGAGACAGAGAGTCCCAAGTAGACCTGATGCTGTCAGCACAGAGCCCGACATGGGGCTCGAACTCACAAACCATGAGATCATGACCTGAGCTGAAACCCAGAGTCGAGTGCCTACCCGAGGCCACCAGGTGCTCCAATTTTTTTAAATGTTTTTCAACTTTTATTAATTTTTGAGAGATAGACAGACAGAGCGTGAATGGGGGAGGGCCAGAGAGAGAGAGGGAGACAGAACGGAAGGAGGCTCCAGACTCTGAGCAGAGCCCACCCTGGTGCTGGAACCCGGGAACTGTGAGGTCGGGGCCTGAGCCAGTCAGACACTCAACCGATTGAGCCACCCAGGTGCCCCGGTGGTTTTCTGTTGTTTTTTTTTTTTAATCAGAAGAAAGGTTTCTAAGTGGGAAGACATTTGTAAATTGTAAAAGACTGTTTCTAGAGACTGACCTTGATTAAGTACAACTCGTGTTTTGAGTTCAGCACCTCAGGGCAAAGCAAGAAATGTCGTGATTAACTTGAAATGAATGAAGCGTAAAATAACCTGAGCATCACGGCTGGCGGTAGCTTTCAGGGCCCGGCCCCTTCCCGCCCCTTCCCGCAGGTCCCATTCCAGTGCCTTAGTCACTATTACGGCAGCGAATAAATGTGAAAAGGGCTGAAGGATTTTGAAACCTGTTTAAATACAGATTTAAAGGATTTAGCAGTTTTTGTGGTCCCTCGATGCACTAGATGCTTTTTGTTTTGTTTTGTTTGGCTCTTGATGTGGTTACCTAGAAGAATTTATTTGTGACTTTTATAACTTTGTTGCCTGTTCTTTCCCTTAAAAAAAAAAAATGGAAAGCTCAGGCTTGTTTCTTAGTGTAGGGCGGGACCTGCGCCTCCTGCCTGCCGCTGTGGGACTTCGCAGAGGACGCCCGGTCGTCTCGAGTGTGACTTCACGGTTCAGCTTCTTGCTTCGCTGACATCCAGGCCCCAGATCCTAAGGAAAAGGATGATTTCTGCCAGTCCCCCTCCCCAAAATCACGTGCCCCAATACAGAGAGGAGGCTGAGTCCAGAAAGAGCCCTCCTGAACCAGAAGAGCTGGGACCATTTGCCAGTGTTGGAATCGATGGTGTTTCTGCTTTCGTGAAGGAAAATACTTTTTTGAAGCATCTGTCAGAGCAGTTAAAAGTGGTGAACTTGAGCAGTTTTAGACTTGAGTTAGCAGAGATTTTTATGTTTATTTTGGAATTCTGTTTGCAAGTAAAGTAATTTTGAAAGTACCAAACTGTGGGGCAGGAATCATTGATCTTAGAATGTGTATGAACACTTGGGGGGCCTGGTGGCTCAGTGGGTTGGGCGTCCAGCTCTTGATTTCGACTCAGGTTATGATTCCAGGGTCATGGGATCGAGCCCTGTGTCGGGCTCAGTGGTCAGTGTGAAGCCTGCTTGGGATTCCACCCGCTTCTCTCTCTCTCTCTCCCTCCCTCACTCTCTCTCTTTCTCTCTTTCTTTTTTCCTCACTTGTACTCTGTCTCTCTCTCAAATTAAAAATTAGGGGCTCTGAGTGGCACTGTTGGTTGAATGCCCACCTTCTGCTCAGGTCATGATCTCACGGTTTGTGGGTCCGCGCCTCGCGTCTGCTTGCTGCTGTCAGTGCAGAGCCCGCTTTGGATCCTCTGTCCTCCTCTCTCTCTGCCCCTCCCCCCCCCCAATAAACATTAAAAAATAAGTTAAGATTAAAATTTAATAAAGTTACTTCTGGAAAAATTGTATATGGATACTTAATCATGTTAAGAAAGCTTTAAAAATTTTCTTTTTAATCTTTATTTACTTTTGAGAGAGAGACAGCACGAATGGGGAAGGGGCAGAGAAAGAGGGAGACAATCTGAAGCAGGCTCCAGGCTCTGTGCTGTCAGCTCAGACAGCCCCACGCAGGGCTTGTACTCAAGCCGTGAGATCGTGAACTGAGCCACTTCAGCAGCTGAGCCACCCAGGCCCCCCAAGAAAGCTTTTTAAATGTGTTCATCCTGGCTTTTGGATTTCTAAGCCTATGAACAGATTCTTGGCCTGGAAATTAACTATGAGTTCTTAGCAAAGTAGGTTTTTTTGTTTGTTTGTTTTTTAGTAATTTATTTATTTTTATTATTTATATCGAAGTTAGCTTATGGTGCAACAATGATTTCAGGAGGAGATTCCTTAATGCCCCTTTCCCATTTAGCCCATCCCCCCTCCCACAACCCTTCCAGCAACCCTCTGTTTGTTCTCCATATTTAAGAGTCTCTTACGTTTTGTCCCCCTCCCTGTTTTTATATTATTTTGGCTTCCCTTCTCTTATGTTCATCTGTTTTGTGTCTTAAAGTTCTCGTATGACTAAAGTCATATATTTGTCTTTCTCTGACTAATTTCCTTAGTATAATACCCTCCAGTTCCATCCACGTAGTTGCAAATGGCAAGATTTCATTCTTTTTGATTGCCGAGTAATACTCCATTGTATTTATATACCACATCTTCTTTATCCATTCACCCATCCATGGACATTTGGGCTCTTTCCATACTTTGGCTATTGTCGATAGTGCTGCTATAAACAAGCAATGTAATTTTCTAATTGTTAAATTTGTTATATTCTAGATGGATTATAAACTTTTTGAAAGTACTGTGTATGTATTTATAATCTTGTGTCTCCAGAGCCTGGCATAGTTTCTTGAATATGGTCCTGAACTTTGGTATATATTGCTGGGGGCAGATGTTTTAAGTAAACACAGCATTCTCAGTCTGATGGACAGAGCTGTGATCCTTCCATAAGTGATGATGGGTTTTCATTGTGGTTGACCATGGCTAAGAGAATCGTTTCTTTAAGTTTTTGAAAGAGTGGCCTCCAACTCCCTTATAACGCTAATAAGTCGTTGTCATTGAGAGAGTCCTAACTATGGCCACTTCCTTAGGAAGAGGACAAGAAGAAAACTAGGGGCACACTCACCGTACAACTTTATTTCTAAAGAACTGCACACCTTGTGTGCTCCTTGCAGATCAGGGAGCAGAGAAACATGAGGGGGCCGGCCAGTCTTCCGGGGTCACTGACCAGGAGAAGGAGCTGTCCACCAGCGCTTTCCACGCTTTCACGGTAAGCCGCGGTTTCTTTCCGGCTCCCGTCGCAGGATCTGTCGAATATGAATCTTTTCACAATGAATTTTTAAATTTATAATTTTCGTTCTGCGGTAATTCAAGAATTAAGTTTAGAGAGTAGGTTTTGTTTAAAAATTTTAAAAATTGGAGTTAAATATGGTCAAAGGAACGGACGTAATCTCAGCCATTCCCCAGTGTTTGTGTTTCATAAATGTCTTAGCTCTTACAGGGTTCTTTTTATTTAAGTCTTTTACACTTAGATTTGTAATCACATGGGTCAGCCGTTCGAGTTCACTGCTGTGTTCAGTTCTTCTTCTGGAATGTTCTTTCAAATGGAACCCCAAAAATTTCTTGTCAAAACTTCAACTTTTCTGACATGAAACAATATGAAAGAAAACCTTATTTGACTATCAGGTTGCATACACGTAAGCAGAAGAACTTGATACTTGAGTACTCAGAGCATGTGCACTGGAAACTAAAATTATGAACAATTAATCATATTACCTTCATGGATAGCCCGAGGTACTATACCATTCTAGCAGTATACACCTGTGGACATGTACGTGCGTGTGTGTGTGTGTGTGTGTCCTCTGGTTTACATGTACTTGCAGGTATACGATACACCTGTGTGTCTGTGTATGTCATATCCACATGTTGGTGTTAGAGCCTGAATCTTAAGAAATAAATATCTGTAATTTCTAGCTTTATTGAGATATAAATGACATATTGAGATATAATTGACAGAATTTGATCTTTTTAAAGAGTTTTCCAAATAGAGCCTCGAGCTCTATTTTGGTAATGCTTTTGGTAATGAGTGTCTAGTTTTAAAGGTACTAAGTAATTTTGTTTGTGTGTTTTCTGTTTTAGGCTGGAAATTACGACGCCTGTCTGCAGCACCTGGCCTGCCTACAAGAAGTAAACAAAGATGATTATAAAATAATTTTGAATACAGCAGTGGCTGAGTTTTTTAAAAGTAACCAAATGACAACAGACAGTTTGAGACAAACACTTAACCAGCTGAAGAATCAGGTGATACACAAATGAATTTAGCTATGAAAATGTGGTGGTATTCTCTAAATCGTGAAATGAAAATACTTAAGGAAAATTAATATGACTTGTCTGATATTGGTTGCAAATTTCTAATATATCTAAAACACTTGCATTAATTTTGTTCGTCTAAAATTATTATTCCAGGAAGTGAAATGTATGTGGTGTAATTTTATTTTCTAACTTGAAGAGAATAGACTAATGTACCAAATTTGAATGAGCTTTGGAGTTCTGAAAAAAAATTAAAGTGGAAATATGGGAAGAGGTTTCGCTGCCGAGATTCTCTTTCTTAGGACTGCGGAGATCTGGTTATGTATAACGTGAGATGGTTTTAGCACTCTGGATCGGGGTGAGGGATTGAGTAAATAGAAGATACTCAGATCTGCATGCGGTCTGGAGCTTGCCTTGGTCATTGGTCCTAACAGCGACATTTCTCACCTCACAGGGTTAGAGCTTCGATAGTCAGGAGGGCTAGCGAAGGGGACGCTGACGGTGGTAGGATTGGATAGGAGACCCTCGTTGCTTGTCATGTGACAGGGCCCCGCTGAGGACGGGCGTGCCGCAGCTCGCCTCCTTTTCCCAGTGGTCCTGTACAGCAGCCACTACGATGGTTCCCATTTTACGGATGGGAAAGCCGAGGTGCAGATAGCTGTGTAAAGTGTCCAGAGACACAAAGCTCTTAAATGGAAAGAGCTCCATGAACCCAGTCTTCTTGGACTCTAGGGCCTGTGCCTCTGATTCCTGCGTCAGGGTCTCGAGACCTTTTTGAGCTCCTGTCCTATGTTCCTGAGTGCCATTATACAGGAGCGTACCAACCTACAGTGTGACCTAGTTAGAAGACCCTTTAGGCTCTTTGTCATTTTTTACAGGAGTAAAGATAAACCTACTATAAACTCCTATGACCCTAAACATGGTATAGTTAGAAACAAGTAACCTGTTTAGGCTCTTCCTGATTACAGGGGTAAAGTAATTTTTCAACCCTATTACAATTCTTCAATGAAGATGAGAAAAATAGGGGCACCTGGCTGGCCCCCTCAGTAGGCATGCAGCTCTTGATCTCAGGGTCGGGAGTTTAAGCCCCACGTTGGTGTAGAGATTACTTAACAACAACAACAAAGGAGAATAATGGCCAATATTTATCACTCTTCTGTGATTCCAAATTCCATATTAAATGCTTTTAATGTTTTATTTCCTATAATCCTCACATTCAACCCTTGAGATAGGTACTTGTAATCCCATTTGTAAAACTGGGGTTTAGGGAGCCTAATAATTTTAATTTATATAGCCAGGGAGGGGAGGAGCAAGATTTGAACCAGGCCTAGCGTTTTTTTTTTTTTTTTCCCTAAGTGAACTCTGCATGTGGGATTCAGACTCATGATCCAAAGTCCAAAGTTGCATGCTCTACAGACCGAGCCAGCCAGGAGCCCCCAGACCTTCTGACTTTTTTTTTTTTAACATTTTTTTAAAAATTAGTTTATTTGAGAGTGAGAGAGCAAGCGAGCGAGCTGGGGAGAGGCAGAAAGAGTCCCTAAGTGGGCTCTGTACTGACAGCAGCTAGCCCGATGCATGACTTGAAATGAGATCATGACCTGGGCCGAAGTCAGCCGCTTAACCGACTAAGCTCCCTAGGCACTCCGGATTTTTCTTATAGATTTTAAGTAATCTCTATACCCAACGTGAGGCTCGAGCTCACAACCCTGAGATCAGGCGTTCATGCTCTACCAACTAAGCCAGCCAGGTGCCCCAAAAGCTTTTTTATTTTTTTATTCTTTTAATTTTTAAAAAAATGTTTATTTAGTTTTGAGAGAGAAGCAGAGAGAGAGGGAGACAGAATCCCAAGCAGGCTCCATATTGTCTGTGCAGAGCCTGACATAGGGCTCAAACTCACGAACCTTGAGATCGTGACCTGAGCTGAAACCAAGAGTCAAGATGCTTAACTGACCAAACCACCCAGGCACACCACCCAAAACCTTTTTTAGAATAAGAGACTCTTGCAAGCTTCCTGTTAAGCCAAGAAAACTGCTTTGTAAAATCTTGCCCCTTTTTTTTTCTTTTCAATATTTATTTCTTTATTTTGAGAGAGAGAGAATCCCAAACAGGTACCACCCTGTCAGGGCAGAGCCCTGTGCAGGGCGCAATCCCAGGAACCATGAGATCATGATCTAAGCCGAAATCGGGAGTCTGACTCTTAACCGACTGAGCCACCCAGGTGGCCCTCACCAGCCTTTATTCTTAATAAGGCCGGTTCAGTAACCCCCCTCGCGCAGTCCAGCTCTCTTGTGTTTCCTAGAAGTGCTTGTTCCCGTGTCTCCTAACTTCCGCTGAATCTTACTTCTGTTCAAGGTTCCGTGTCCTGGCCATAGTTACATACCTCCTCAACCTGTTCCACTTCTGTTAGTGTTATATCTCATTTAACAAGTAGTTTATGTTCTGGCTGGGACAATTACTACATATTTTTCATGAATCACAGGAAATGTGGCAGTTATTTATGTCACAAGTTCAGTCGTTTTTGAATCCAAAATTTCTTAATTTGTCCAAAACCCCCCTTTCTGGCTAAGAATGAACTCTTTCTTAGCTCATTCTCTCTCCGTTACATTACTACCAAGAAGGATTGTGTTTCTTTGGAGATTGAGTTTTTTTCTGTAGAGACTATTTTCAGTCACTTGAAGATAGTGACTTGGTAAGTGAAGATTCTACAGAAGCTCCAGATTCACAGAGGTGCACGTGCTGTTGGTCAGAGAGGACCAGTTGTTAACATTTGCACCTCGGTGTCAGGCCCACCGCACGGATGACCGAAGTCTGCAGATGTCTGATTGTCAACCACCGTGTGTCATGAGCCTTCCGGTTCCTTGTCATTAGCAAAACGCTGTTACGTTCATCATGTATATCAGAGTTCCACTGCTTAATGCAGGGGAGGGTCAGGCCTAGAATTAATTACTTATCACTGCTCGGTAACTCACTCCAGTCTTCACGGTGGCAAAGAGGGATTCGTTCTAACACTAACTCCAGTTCTGTGCATCACATGAAAGTGCAGAATGGCTGTGTAGCTTGACTAGAATGTATTAAACGCAAGCCTGCTGCAACAGCGTAGGGGGTAAGCGGGTAGTCATTAGCTTTAAAATGCAGAGTGTGGGGCCCCCGGGGGGCTCAGTCGGTTGAGCGTCCGACTTTGGCTCAGGTCACGATCTCGCGGTTCGTGAGTTTGAGCCCTGCATCAGGCTCTGTCCTGACAGCTCAGAGCCTGGAGCCTGCTTTGGATTCTGTCTCTCACTCTTTCTCTCTGTCTCTGCCCTTCCCCAGCTCATGCTTTCTCTCTCTCGAAATAATAAACATTAAAAAAAAAAAATGCAGAGTGTGCGGGCCCCTGGGTGGCTCAGTGAGTTGAGCATCTGACTTCAGCTCAGGTCGCGATCTCATGGTCTGTGGGTTTGAGCCCCACATTGGGCTCTGTGCTGACAGTGCAGAGCCTGGAGCCTGCTTTGGATTCTGTCTCTCACTCTTTCTCTCTGTCTCTGCCCTTCCCCAGCTCATGCTTTCTCTCTCTCGAAATAATAAACATTAAAAAAAAAAAAAATGCAGAGTGTGCGGGCCCCTGGGTGGCTCAGTGAGTTGAGCATCTGACTTCAGCTCAGGTCGCGATCTCATGGTCTGTGGGTTTGAGCCCCACATTGGGCTCTGTGCTGACAGTGCAGAGTCTCCTTTGGATTCTCTCTGCCCCTCCCCCACCTGTGCTTTCTTGCTCTCAAAATAAATAAGGTTATAAAAAATAAATTAAAAAAATAAAAAAAACACCAACCGTGATTTTTTTTCTTCCGATATCAGATGTAAGATGTTAGTGTTTTAGTAAAGCCATTAATAGCCTGTTTTTGCTGTTTATTTAAAAATTCTATTTTTGGGGGGCGCCTGGGTGGCTCAGTTGGTTGAGTGGCCGACTTTGCCTCAGGTCATGATCTCACGGTCTGTGGGTTCGAGCCCTGTGTCGGGCTCTGTGCTGACGGCTCAGAGCCTGGAGCCTGCTTCGGATTCTGTGTCTCTCTGTCTCTCTGCCCTTCCCCTGCTCGTGCACTGTCTCTCTGTCAAAAATAAATGAACGTTAAAAAAAAAATTATAAAAATTCTATTTTTTTAGGAGCACCCGGGTAGCTCAGTCAGTTAAGCGTCTAGCTCTTGATTTTCGCTCAGGTCACGACTTCACGGTTCATGGGATTGAGCCCTGCCTCGGGCTCTGTGCTGACAGTGCCAATCCTGATTGGGACTCTCTCTCTCCCTCTCTCTCTGCCCATCCCCTGCTTGTGCTTGTTTGCCTGTGCACGCGCTCTCTCTCAAACCGGAAAAGAAAATTTTTTAATAAAAAGATAAAAAATCTATTTTCTTTACGTTATGGGAACAAAACCTGAACATAAGAGGAAAATCAGAAAATACGCTTCCTAGCTATAAGGCCTTGGGCAAGATAATTCAGCTTTTTGTACTTGTCTTCTTATTTATAAAATAGAAATGGTAATAACGTGCGGGTGAGGTATGGTGAGGATTAAATGAGATGCTCTCTAGAAAGGGTTTAATGTAGCAGGTGTGGCCCATAGTTAAGTAGTTAGCTACTTGTTAATGTTTAAATTTTAGTTTAGTCTTTACAGAACGGAATCGAGCCTCTGTGTACATAGGGCGTAACGTGGTGCACACGGGAGAGGCCGTTTTGCCCGCTCGCAGGGAGGCTGGAAGGTGGGGAGCCAGTTCAGAAGCCATGTTGGTGTCTTCACAGTGGCAGGGAACAGACTGGCCTTGTCTACATAAAGTCCCATGAAAATGTCCTACTTAATGGAATTTTATTATTAAAATAAATTTAGTAAGCATAATTAAAATCTAGAAGTTCTGTTGAAAATGCGGGAAAATTCAGAGAAACGTTGGCCTGTGTCGCCGTTTACTCACAGAGCTTCTGTCACTTCTGCTCTCTGTCCCCTCGCTGTTTCGCGGCGGCCGCCGCCGCGCAGGTGCACTCGGCTGTGGAAGAGATGGACGGCTTGGACGACGTGGAGAACAGCATGCTGTACTACAACCAGGCGGCCATCCTCTACCATCTGCGCCAGTACACGGAGGCCATCGCCGTCGGCGAGAAGCTCTACCAGTTCATCGAGCCCTTCGGTACGCTCCGCCCGGCGGGCTCACGGCGGCTCCGGCACTTTTACCCAGGCCGCCTGAGGCGAGGAATCACGTGTTTAGTTTAAATACTAATTTAAAGCAAGAAAAAGAGAAAACTGTGTTAAGTTTTAGCCATTGAAGTAAAAAAAAGATAAAAATGACATCACTTTTCGATGAACCCAGGTTTTCTTTTACCATTTCCTCCCCACGCCTACCCCTCAATTTTTGAAATTAACGGTTAGAAATGATGTTTCTATTTGGAAAGACTTAGTGGTTTTTGTTTTTTCTTTGCTGTGTAAACCCCACCTCAAGTGTACCAATCCATTCTTCACTGACTGTTAGGGGATGTTAGTGCGGATGTTAGGGGACAGCACGGTAGTTTTCGTCTGTTGCCTCCCTGGCATTTTTGTGGGTAATCGTAGAGTATAGTGCACGCTCTGTTTTGGTGTAGTGATTCTCTTACAGTTACCAGCCGTGAGTAAGTGTAGTAAGAGAGGGTGATGGACAGCAGAGGGAGCAAATGAGGCCGCAAAGCCAGATTCGGGAAGTGTTGTTAGAGACGGCTGTTGGTTTCTGGCCCGCAAGCACTCAGATTTCAATTGATTCACGTTTTTGTCTTTTTCTCTACCTTACTTTCTTTTAAATTCAAAATGCTCATGCCACTTCTTGACTTATCAGCACCTGATCGCTAATGTGGTCCCCACAGGATAAGAAGTGGAGGGTGGCGTCTCCTCCGTGGGGCTCTGGGAAGAGCGGCAGGGCGGGGCCCCCTTCTGCTGTCAGCTGCTTGAGTGGCTGTCGCCTGGCTCTGGAGAGCCGTTTTCAAGGGGCTCCGCTGTCCTCTGTCCTGAGGACGCGGCGGCTGGCCAGATGGGGCGGAGAGACGCCAGGGGGCAGGCAAACAGCGACCAGCTCCTCTCCCTGTAGCTAGAAATCAGAATTCCACTTCCAGGATGACACAGATGGGTTTTTCTTTTCTTTTTTAGTTTATTTATGTTGAGAGAGAGAGAGAGCACGCACACATGTGAGCTGGGGAGGAACAGAGAGAGGGGGGAGAGAATCCCAGGCAGGTTCTGTGCTGTCAGCTCAGACCCCAACTCGGGCTCGATCTCAACATACTGAGAGATCGTGACCTGAGCCAAAATCAAGAGTCGGACTTTCAACCAGCCAAGCCACCCAGACGCCCCTCAGATGTGTTTTTCTGTAAAGCTTTTTTTTTTTTTTTGGTAGTCTCTACACCTGATATGGGGCTTGAACACATGACCCCAAAATCAAGAGTCGCATGCTGTACCGACCTTGCCAGCCAGGCACCCCTTCAAAGCTGGTGTTTAGAATTTCAGGAACCATTCATGAAATCTTGTTCATCTGGATGGTGGCCGAGTGGAATAAAGCAGCTAGCGAGGCGGAGTTCAGGTCCAGTTTTCTTCTTTGAAAATTATTATGGCCATTTTTAAAACCTTTACTGCTTGGTTCTTCAGACAGCATGTATTTATTGAACATACACTGTGGACCAGAACTGTTCTGGGTTCTGAAGATAATGCAATGAATGAAACAGAGGAAGTCTCTCCCCTCGTTGAGCTCGTGTTCTGACGGGCGAGCGAGCAACACCGTAAATATAGATGGCGGGGGAGCCAAATGGATGAGAAGAGCTGGAGCCGGGTACGAGGATGGAGACGGACGGGAGCGCTGTGTTTAGACAAGGCAGTCAAGGCAGGCCTGGGGTCAGGCAGTGTTTGGAGCGAGACCTGAGTGAGGAGAAGAGGTGAGCCACGTGACTCTGGAGGGGAGAGCATTCCAGCCAGAGGTGAAAGTACGTGCAGACGATCTGAGATGAGTTTGACTTTGGCGAGTGAGAGGCACGGCCCAAGTTCGTTGTGACTCGAGCTGGGCGGGGAGAACGGTAGCAGGTGAAGTCAGAGGCAGCACGGGGAGGAACAGGTGACGTCCTGTGGCCTAGGTAAGCACTTTCTGGGTTTTTTGTTTTTTTATATTTATATTTTTTAGTCTTGAGAGAGAGAGAGAGTACGAGTGGGAGAGGGGCAGAGAGAGGGGGAAACACAGAATCTGAAGCAGGCTCCAGGGTCTGAGCTGTCAGCACAGAGCCCAATGTGGGGCTGGAACTCAGGAATGGCGAGATCATGACCTGAGCTAAAGTCAGACATTTAACCGACTGAGCCGCCCGGGCGCCCCAAGGACTTACTGTTTTAAGAGTGATGGGATGGGCGCCCGGTTGGCTCAGTTGGTTGAGCATTCGACTCGTGGTTTTGGCTCAGGTCATGATCCCAGGGTCCTGGGATGGAGCCCTGCGTTGGGCTCTCCACTGACAGCATTCTGTGTCTCTCTCTCAAAAAAAGAAAGAGTGGCAGAAAACCTTGGAGATATGTAACCTTTGAGCACCGACCATGTTGATTTTAGTTTTCGATGGATTCCCCTCTGGCTGCTCTGTAAGAACAAGAATGGAATCGGGAAGCCTTGTTAAGAGGCTCTTAAGGGCTTTTAAAATTTTTCTGTTCTTGGTTTTAGCACCCCTTTTTACATCTTATTTTTCCTTTTATCGTCTCTTTCGAAAGGAAAAGAGAATAGTATCATGACGTACCAGGTTACCCTTTCTCTCTCCGTCGGACTCTTCTTCCCGAAGTCCTTGTTAGATGGAAGGAGCCTCGGGACGTCACCTGGTTCACTGCCCTGCCTTCAGGCAGGGGAGTGTTCTCCCCGTCTTATAGGTCAGTCAGCTGAGGTCTAAAGATTCGCTCGGTGATACATAGAGGGAACATACCCAGTAAGGAGCTGAGCGGGTACTGGGACTGCGGTTTCCTTCCACCTGAAGTAGCACTCCTCATTTAGTGTGCGGTGTCGGTAGGTGTCCGGCCGGAGGAGGGTCAGTCAGCAGAACCCCCGTGGCGGGAGGCGTCGAGCTGCAGAGCGGTACAGTGGTGCTGGCGGTACTGCAGGTGGCTTCCGTTCATGGCTCTCAGGCGATGAACGTTCATTTAAGTAAAGACTCAGGGGGCGCCTGGGGGGCTCAGTCTGAGACTGTGTCTCACGGTTCATGCGTTCAAGCCCCGCACTGACCGCACGGAGTCTGTTTTGGACCCTCTTTCTCCTCTCTCTGCTCCTTCCCCACACATGTGCATACGTGCCCGCTCTCCTTCTCTCTCAGAAATAAAACATTTAGAAACAAAAAAAAAACAAAACAAAAATAAATATTTAGGCTTTGCTCTTTGGGAATTTGGGGGGAGGAGTGGTCTGAAATGTTTGCCTCACTTCGGATCGTGACTTTTCTTTTCCTGTTTTTCCCAGAAGAAAAGTTTGCCCAAGCAGTGTGCTTTTTGCTCGTGGACCTGTACATCCTGACCTACCAGGCTGAGAAAGCTCTGCACCTCCTTGCCGTCCTGGAGAAAATGATCTCACAGGGCAACAGTAACAAAAACGGGAAGAATGAGGTGAGTGTCCTAAGGAGACCAGATTAAATTTATGGTTAATATTTGGGGTTATTAAATATCTTCTTGGCTTTATTGAAATATAGCTCATTGTACAGGTTGGTGACTATCGTTAGTAATACCGTATTGCATGTTCAAAAGTTAGTAAGAGAGCAGGTAGTCCTCAGCACAAGAAAAAAACCTTTGTAACTATACAGCATGGTGACGAATTTTTAGCTAGACATGGATTTCACCGTCGGTACAGTCATCTAATTGTTATGCCGTAACCTAAAACATGATGTTACATGTCAGTTATACCTCAATTAAAAATCTTTTTTAATAAATAAAAATCAAAAGAATTATGCCTACCCTCAGGCGGTCCACATTCTAGGTAGGGAGAGACAGATGAGTTAAATTATTTTTTTAAGACTTTATTGTCAAATTGATTTCCATACAACACTCAGTGCTCATCCCAACAAGTGCCCGCTTCTGTACCCAGCACCCACTCTCCCCCCCTCCCGAACCCCCCTCACCCCTCAGTTTGTTCTTAGTCTTTGAGAGTCTCTTAGGTTTTGTCTCCCTCCCTCTCTGTGTCTTTTCGCTTTTCCCCTCTTCCCCTCCCCCATGGCTTTCTGTTGCTTCACTCAGCATAATCCCCTCCAGTTCCATCCATGTTGCTACGCATGGCCAGGTTTCGTTCTTCCTCATTGCTACATAGTAGTCCATTGCATATATACACCACATCTTCTTTATCCATTCGTCAGTTGATGCACACTTAGTCTCTTTGCATGATTTGGCTATCGTCGAAAGTGCTGCCATGAACATCGGGGTACACGTGCCCCTATGCATCAGCATGATGAGTTAAATTTTGGTTAATGATGGTGGCCTGGCTGGCTCAGTTAGTAGAATGCATGGCTCTTGGTCTCAGGGTATTGAATTCTAGCCCCGCGTTGGGCATGAGCCTATTTAATTAAAAAAAAATTTGTTTTGATTAATGACCTAAAAAAAGCAAAGGTAAATATAATTCACATCCACAAAATTTACCTTTTTAAAGTATGTAATTCAGTGGTTTTTAGTGTCCTCACTGAGTTGTACGACCATCACCACTGTCTACGTTTTCATCACCCCAGAAAGGAACCCTATACCTGTTAGCACTCTTGCCCCTTCCCTCAGCCCCTGGCAACCACTAATCTTTCTTCTTTCTTTTTTTTTTAAGTTTACTTATTTATTTTGCCAAAGAGAGGACACAGAGGAGGGACAGAGAGAGACGAGGGGGAGAGAATCCCAAGCAGGCTCCGCACTGTCAGAGCAGAGCACACTGTGGGGCTCAAACTCCTGGACCGTGAGATCAAGACCTGAGCCCAAACCGAGTCGGACACTGAACCAACTGAGCCGCCCAGGCGCCCCTGATGTACTTTCTGTCTTTGTGAATTTGGACTTTGCTGGCCATTTCATATAAGTGGAATCCTGTAATATGTGGCCTTTCGTGATTGGATTCTTTCACTTGGTATGATACTTTCAGAGTTTACCAAGTTGTAGCACGTATATTTCTTTGCTTTTTATGGCCAGGTTATACGCCATTGTATCAACCTGCCGCGTTGTTCTATCCATCAGATGATGGTCATTTGGCTTGTTTTCCATATTTGACTGATATTATAAATTGATGCTGCTGTGAATATTTGTGTGCAGATTTTTGTGGCGGCCATGTTTTCATTTCTCTCGGGTACGTATTTAAGAGTGGAATTGCTGGATCGTTGGTAATTCTGTGTTTAATCTTAGGAGGAACTACCAGCTTGTTTTACAGAGTAGATACATATCCTGTTTTACACGAGGATACATTCCTACCAGTGTCTTACGAGGGTCTCAGTATGCTAGCATCTTGTCATGTGTGAGACACTAGTTTTACAGAATCTAAAGATTAGAATTAAGACAATAGAAACCCTAAATCTGGATAAACAGGGCAGCTTTCACTAGAAAATATTTCATCATTAAAGTTCTTTAGAGGGGCGACTGGGTGGCTCAGTCGGTTGAGCGGCCAACTTCAGCTCAGGTCATGATCTCACGGTCTGTGGGTTCGAGCCCCGCGTCGGGCTCTGTGCTGACAGCTCAGAGCCTGGAGCCTGCTTCAGATTCTGTGTGTCCCTCTCTCTCTGCCCTTCCCTTGCTCATGCTCTGTCTCTACGTCTCTCAAAAAAAAAAAAAAAAAGTTCTTTAGAAAGAGTTCACATTTATGACATACTCTGATAAGAGACTTGGTGTACGTTAAGAATACTTCTGGGGCGCCTGGGTGGCTCAGTTGGTTAAGCATCCAGCTTCAGCTCAGGACGTGATCTCATGGTTGTGAGTTCAAGCCCCGTGTCAGACTCTGTGCTGAGAGCTCGGAGCCTGGAGCCTGCTTCGGATTCTGTGTCGTCTTCTCTCTCTGCCCCTCCCCCACTCACCTTTGTGCACATTTTCTCTGTCTCTCTTTCTCAAAAGTAAACATTAAAATAAATTTTTTAAACATTTTATTTTTTTTAATAAATTTAATTTTTTTTTAATGTTTATTTACTTTTGAAACAGAGACAGAGCATGAGTTGGGGAGGGGCAGAGAGAGAGGGAGACACAGAATCCAAAGCAGGCTCCAGGCCCTGAGCTGTCAACACAGAGCCCGACACGGGGCTCGAACTCACAGACCGCGAGATCATGACCTGAGCCGAAGTCGGACGCTCAACCGACTGAGCCACCCAGGCGCCCCTAAACATTTTATTTTTAAGTAACCTCAGTACCCAATGTGGGGCTCGAACCCTCCCCCTTACCCCCCCGCCAAGATCAAGAGTCCCAGGCAACCAACCCCTTACAGTTTTTGTTTTGCTTGTCCTCTAGTTGTCAAGGGATGGTCCTCTCTCTTCCTGTTCCTGCTTTTTTGTTCCAAAAGGAGTATTTGTAGGAAACAGATTGTCAATCAGTACCTTTCTTTCCACCCATGTAAGTTCTTGAAGTTTAAAAAATAAACATCTAACATTACTTTTTTGTATTTAATAGGTGTAGATAATTCAGTTAGTGGCTCCTGGGTGGCTTAGTCGGTTAAGCATCCGACTTGAGGTCAGTTCATGATCTTGCAGTCTGTGAGTTCAGGCCCTTTGTCGGGCTCTGTGCTAACAGCTCAATGCCTGGAGCCTGCTTTGGATTCTCTGTCTCTCTCTCTCTGCCTTTCCCCTGTTTGTACTGTCTCTCTCTCTCTTGAAAATAAATAAACATTAAAAAAATATTTGAGGGGCGCCTGGGTGGCTCAGTCGGTTAAGTGTCCAACTTCAGCTCAGGTCATGATCTCACTGTCTGTGAGTTCAAGCCCCGCATCAGGCTCTGTGCTGACGGCTCAGAGCCTGGAGCCTGATTCAGATTCTGTATCTCCCTCTCTCTCTGCCCTTCCCTTGCTCACGCTCTGTCTCTATGTTTCTCAAAAATAAAATAAAGGGGTGCCTGGGTGGCTCAGTTGGTTGAGCAGCCGACTTCAGCTCAGGTCGTGATCTCGCGGTTTGTGAGTTCGAGCCCTGCGTTGGGCTCTGTGCTGACAGCTCAGAGCCTAGAACCTGCTTTGGATTCTGTGTCTCCCTCTCTCTCTGCCCGTTACCTGCTCATGCTCTGCCTCTCTCTGTCTCAAAAATAAATAAACATTAAAAAAATAATAATAAAATAAAATAAAAACGTTAAAAAATTTTTGTAATTAAAAAAAAAAGAATTCAGTTAAATCATCTTAGCATTTATTCCTAAACACCATGTGGTAAAATACTTAAATACTTTTTCTGTTCAGTATTTATAAGAGTTGAAAAAATGCAGTTCTCTTCAGTAGATGGTTGTGTCCTCTGCTAGCTACTAAAGTGACGAAAATGAAAACGTGCTCGCTTTTCAAGGAACCCCGATATGTGGGAGGAGAAAGATGGGGTAGCGTCTGTCCAGGGACTGGGAGGAGACGTTTGGATACTTGATTTTAGGCCTCGAAAGATAGGATTTGACTAGACAGAAGCGGAACGATGGAGCAGGGTAACTGTCATGGCAGAAGGTGTGCGCGTGGTGTACTGAGGGACTTCCGGTAACCTCACATGCATGGGATACCTGGAAAATGGAGGTCGGGAGACGAGATTGGCAGCTCGGACAACAGGGCTCACTGGGGAGGGTTTCGGACCCTTCTAGGAATCTAGGCTGCGACGCTGCCAGTGTTCATACCAAAGAAACATTTTAAGAAAATTTCAAGTTTTGCCTGAGTAATATCTGTGCTTTTTAAACCTGGCTTATCATTATGCTCAATGGGAGCTTCTCAAAAGTAGAGGTTCCTAAAAAAAAAAAAAAAAGTAAATAAATAAACGAAAAATTTCCCTGTGACTCCAGACTGTTCCACCTGAACGTCGGGAGTGGGACCCGGGATTCCGAAGTTGGAAAATGCTCTCCAGGTGATTCAGATTAGCTCACCTGGAAATCGCTGGCTTAAATTATGGTAAAAGATTCTAATTTTAGTTACCTTTGTTTCACCACGCTGCAGACTGGGAACAACACCAACAAAGACGGATCTACTCATAAAGCTGAAAGCGGAGCCCTAATAGAAGCCGCAAAATCGAAGATCCATCAGGTAGGAGGGCGCACAGCCGCGCAGTGTACGGCAGGCCACGGGTGAGGGAGGGCGTGGTGGACCACGGAGAGCAGCGAACAGTTCAAGGCTCTGTTTTTTGGCTTTGGAGTATTATCACTTGAAGGCATATTCATCCTTCTAAATACATTTGCTTAAGATGATAATGCGGTTATCGTTTCTTTTAATTACTTGATAAAAGATGGAGAGAAATGGCCTTGGAATGTGTTGGATGATAAAATCAGTTCGTAGACTATTAAAATTCATTCTTAATTACCTGTGTGCACGTAAGAACCGATGGGAATTATCGAATTGCTGAATCGCTGTATTGTGCACCTGAAACTAATGTAACGCGGTATGTTAATTACACCGGCATTAACAAATAAATAAATTTTTAAAAAGTAAAAGAATTGTTAGGATTTTTGCTTGGAATTTAAGTATAAATTTACTCCACGGTGTCTTTGTTTTTTAGAATGTGTTCTGAGAGAACAGCAAAAGTAGATTCTTTAGGATAATTTAAAATTTGCTTTTGCAAGTAACTGGCGTAACTATGTCGTGAACAGACTGGTTGAATTTCCTTAACTAGAAAGTAAACTCTGCCCCACCCTGTGCAGATCTACCGTAGTTCTTACATCCTAGCATTTTCTTCAATAGTACAAAGTCAGAGCTTATATCCAGATGAAGTCCCTGAAAGCTTGCAAAAGGGAGATCAAGTCGGTCATGAACACAGCCGGAAACGTAAGTTTCTTCTTGACGTTTCTTCTTTCTTGTTTTCTCCAGTTTGTGACTTTTATGTCCTAAAACTTTCTTGTTTGGACAGTCGAGATTGGTCAGTTTTAAGTGATTTATTTTAGTCTTACTGTAGTGTCCATCTACCAGCTGCTGTCAAACCTCTTTTGAGATAGCAGGCATGATATCCGCTTACTGGAGGCCGCAGTCAGACAGGAGAGAGAGAAAAGGAACTAAGTCACCGTGATGCGGGGTGGCAGTAATTACCTAAATCAGGAGGAAGTGCTGCCGCCTGGGACCAGCCCGAAAGCCCTGGTTTCCTCAGCGACCAGGAGGCAGAGCACAGCTTGCCCGAGGACTTAGAGGGAAAGCCCACAGCTAAGCTGCAGTGAGTGCGGGAGGAGACCAGGACGCCGGAGGTCCTCCCGGACAGGTGTGCAGGCTGCTGGCCTGGGCTCGCTTGTGCGTTCTAAATAGGACCGTGCCAACGACCCTCCGCCGTGAGGATTCTTAGGGAAGTGAAACACGGCGTGCCTCCCAAATCGTGATCTTTGTCACAGCAAGGTTCACTCTCGAAAATGAGGCATCCTGTTAGGCAGTTCTTCCATCAGGAGAATGACACTTCTTTTAAATCCCTCTTTGGAAAACCATTTGATTATTTGTATCCCTTTGGGTTCTAGTGAAGGTGCATCATCCGTCCCCTAGAGCATAGGGAGACCACCAGTCTCTAGGAGTCATTGAAACCAGGGCCTCGTCAGTGCGGTTAAATTGGCTTCCAGCGAGGAGTGTAATACACATGCATATAGACTGTGTGTATTTTTTTAGGCAGACCCTTAATTCAGTTTATAAGGTGCTTTCTGATAGGTTTCACTGTTTTGATCGTGAGAGCAATGGAAGATTTTGAGGCTGTAGTTTTCTGTAAGCATGATGTAAATTCTGCTCTTGAATAACATACCAGCGTAGTCGTGTGCTTATGAGCTCACATTACACGTCTGAAAACAAAATATAAGCAACTTATATTTTCTTTACAGTCTGCACCCTCTCTGTTTCTTAAAAGCAATTTTGAGTACTTACGAGGCAATTACCGCAAAGCCGTGAAGCTATTAAATAGTTCAAACATCGCCGAGCACCCGGGATTCATGAGAACAGGTAACAGAAAATGATGAAATTCTAGTACACCGTTTTCTTCCCAGCTCTTCTGTCTTTTGTTGTTTTCTGTACTGCTCTTCAGTGTGATTGTTGCTAATTTTTTATTTTTATTTTATTACTATTTTTTCTCTTAGAGCGTGAGCGTGAGTAGGGAGGGCTAGAGGAAGAGACGGTCTTAAGCAGGCTCCATGCTCAGCATGCAGCCGACGCGGGGCTTGATCCCACAACTGTGGGGTCATAATCTGAGTGGAAATCAAGAGTTAGACATTCAACCAACTGAGCTGCCCCTGGTGCCCCTGATTTTTGCCAAGCTTTTTATTTTTATTTATTTTTTATTTTTATTACTGAGAGAGAGCTTAAGCAGGGGAAGGGCAGAGAGTCGGGGAGAGAGAAATCCCAAACAGGCTCCGTGCTGTCCACGCAGAGCCGGACGTGGGCTCGAACTCAGTGACCTTGAGATTGTGACCTGAGCCAAAACCAAGAGTGGGATGCTTAAAGTTACTGAGCCACGAGGTACCCCTTTGTTAATTTTTTTAATGGAAATGTTTTATTATTTCTGCTGCAGAAAATTCTTGAAATTTATTCTATTATTTCCGTTTTAGAAGAAGCCTCCTTTTACCTTTGTTTGACCTCATGTATGCTTGCTTTCATTTATTTATTTTATTTTATTTAAAAAAATTTTTTTATTTTTAAGTAACCCCTGCACCCAACATGGGGCTTGGATTTACAACCCCAAGATCAAGAGTCGCATGCTTCCAGCTGAGCCAGCCAGGCGCCCCTCATTTTGTTTTTTAACACCAGCTTAGAAATTATGTCCTCGGGCTTTTTGTTTTATGAAATGAGACCTTTTAAGGAAATGAAATGATAACGTTTTTACTTTTCCCTTTTCTCCCATGAGAGCTGTGAGCATATGATCTTTGAGACTGTTAATCCTATCAAATATTTCTATCAAGTTAGGAAGATAATTACTATTACCTGTCTTGCTTCCATTTAGAAAGTGTTAATGGATGGCTCGACACTGTCGGTAGAACGAAGGGTAAAATCTGGGCTCTCCTTTAAGTTCACATCACTGCTGTTTTGTGAAGAGAAGGAGAAAAACGAACTTACTCAAGAAATGAAGTCAAACTATTGAAAACGCTTTACACCCAGCATTAAATTCTTTGCTTTAAAATGCAAAGAATGGGTGGCTTGATGTCCCACGCTTTTTTTTTAATGTTTGTTTATTTTGTGAGAGAGAGTCCACATGCCTGGAGCCCAGTGCAGGGCTCAGCCTCACCACCGTGAGATCACGACATGAGCTGATACCAAGAGTTGGAGGCGCGGCTGACTGAGCCACCCAGGTGCCCTGAGCGTCCATGTCGCTCTCTGTCTCTCCCTCTCTGCCCCTCCCCCCATACTCTCTCTCTAAAAATAAAAGTAAAAATCCAAAGGATGATGAGTTTTATGATATGTGGTTTGTTTCAGATTCTGTTCAGATTCGAACACAGAACACACATGCAAACATACTCAACCCCTCTCACCCGTTGAGTGAACCTCTTCCGTTCGGTGGGGGGTAAAAGATGGGGAAAAGCAGTTTGTTCCACTATAATTCTGTTTATTCTGAGTACCCTCTTTTTTTTTTTTTTTTTAAACTTTTAAGTTTGTTTATTTTTTGAGAGATACAGCAAGTCCAGGAGGGTCAGAGAGAGAGAGAGAGAAATCCCGAGCAGGCTTGTGCTATCAGCACAAACCCAACTTGGGACTCGATCCCACGACCTTGTGACCATGACCTGAGCTCACATCAAGAGTCGGATGCTTGGGGCGCCTGGGTGGCTCAGTCGGTTAAGCGGCCGACTTCGGCTCAGGTCATGATCTCACGGTCTGTGAGTTCAAGCCCTGCGTCGGGTTCTGTGCTGACGGCTCAGAGCCTGGAGCCTGCTTCAGATTCTGTGTCTCCCTCTCTCTCTGCCCTTCCTCCACTCACTCTATGTCTCTCAAAAATAAATATTAAAAAAAAAAATTAAAAAAAAAGAGATGCTTAACCGACTGAGCCACCCAGGCGCCGCAGCCATAGTGATGTTTAAAGACATAGGACTAAAAGAACAGTGGAGGGGCACGTGGTGGTGGGGCTGGCTGTCCCATTCTCAGTGTCAGCCCAGGTCATGTCTCTCAGTCGTGAGAGCCGTGTCAGGCGGGGTGCAGAGCCCGGTTTGGATGCTCTCTCCCGCCGTGCCCCGCCCCTGCTTGTGCACGCACGTGAGCACTCCTGCACTTTCTCAAAAGTGACTTAGGTAAAAGAACAGCAGAGACTTAAAGTTTAACAAGCAAAAGCAGGATTTGATGTATTCTTGCTATTCATTTAATACATTTCCGTTTTAAATGTTTCCGTATATAATTTATTCTTTCTGGTTTCTACATAGTGTTTTGTTGTGTGGATGCAATGCATGTAACGTTACCAATACCTGTTGTCTGTCCTTCGCATTATTGTATCACTCGCCAACGCGATTTAACGTTAAATCAGAAATGAAGACTAAACAGGAGAACAAAGTCAAGGTGCAGAGTGTTGGCCTATCACCTTTAAGAAAAGATTTAACAGCAAAGGAGCTTATGGAATTTTCTGATGTTTCTTGAATTTCAGACGCCCTGTGAACGTTTCCGTGGGGCGGGGGTTGGGTGGGATGCGACTGCGTCTCGGGCTCGGGTGCGGCCTGCGTCCCCGATGAAATGTGTGGACACGTTTACCTGTGTTTTCCTCAGGTGAATGCTTGAGATGCATGTTCTGGAACAACCTGGGCTGCATCCATTTTGCCATGAGCAAGCACAATTTGGGGATTTTCTACTTTAAAAAGGCCCTGCAGGAGAACGACAGCGTCTGTGCACAGCTCAGCGCGGGCAGCGCCGATCCAGGTGAGCCCGCTGCCGGACGGCGGTCCAGGTCGCTGCCTGAGGAGAGCGTGGCTCTTCGGAGCATCCGAGCGCTGCGGAATGTCTAGAACTGTCAAATCACTGTATATTAAACCTGAAGCTGATGGGACACCGTACCTGAGGTCTACTGGGGGTTAAAAAAACGATAATTAAAAAAAAAATAAAAATAAAAATAAATAGGTAGATGGAGACCAAGTGTCCGGTCACAGTGCATGCCCCGCGTGCCTACCTAAAATTAACATCGACCCTTCCCAACAGGCTTGAGTCTGGGGAGCAGTAGAGATTGCCACTTCAGATAACAAGGTGGTGGGAGTAAGTGTCAAGGAAACTCAAATTACGTTCGCTCTTGCATTGGTTTGAAGATCAGTAACCACGTATGGTAATGTTATGAAGCAAAATAGTTCGTGGGAGTTCTCAACTGCTAAACTAGTTTTTTTGTTTTGGTTTTTGTTTTAAGTGAGCTCGGCATCCAGTGTGGTGCTTGCACTTGTGACCCAGAGATAGAGTCCCATGCTTTCCCAGCCGAGGCAGCCGGGCGCTCCGAAGCTAGTCTTGTTATAGCTTCTGTCCAGGGTTTCACATGGGATGCTATCGGCAGTGTCTGACAATCTTTCTGAGCAAATTCCTGAAGTCTCTTATTTTTTTTTTAAACTTTTTTTAATGTTTATTTTTGAGAGAGAGACAGAGTATGAGTGGGGGAGGGGAAAAGGTGGGGGAGATATAGATACGGAATCGGAAGCAGGCTCCAGGCCCCAAGCCGCCAGCACAGAGCCCAACGCGGGGCTCGAACCCATGAACTGTGAGATCACGATCTGAGCCGAAGTCAGACGCTCAACCGACTGAGCCATCCAAGCGCCCCTGAAAACTCTTTATTTTAATATTCATATGATACAAATTCTTTACCTGGATGCTTAAGGTCAAACAGTATTTACGTTTTTAAGATATAAACTAATCGATGAAAAACCTATCCAAAATTATAAGTGGTCTTTTTTATTATAGACTGAAATTTTGGATGAGCGAAGTGAACCATAGTCTCGTAATATATATAATATAATATATAATGTAATATATAATATATATAATATATAATATATATAACACATATATATTATATATGTATATAATATATAATATATATAACACATATATGTTATATAATATATAATATACTAATTTTTATGTTCACAGTGAAGTTCCTAAATCCCCCTAACATTAGCTGAAGATTTCTGGTTGAGAAAGCATGTGACAATAAAATGGCTAACCAAACTGAAAGCTTGGAGGAAAAAAAAAGTGGAATCAGGAACACCTGGGGGGCTCAGTCTGTTAAGCATCCAACTTCGGCTCACGTCATGATCTCACGGTTCATGGTTTGAACCCTGGTTTGAGCCCTGCGTTGGGCTCCTTGCTGACAGCTCAGAGCCTGGAGCCTGCTTGGGATTCTCTCCCGCCTGCCCTTGCCCCTCCCCCACTCGCACTTTCTCTCTCTTAAAAATAAATGTAAACAGAATCTCATAAAAGGGTGGAAAGGGTACACAGGAGTCGGTGGGCCGGTCTCTCTTCTCTGCCTTTCTGGAACATCGTCGCCTGGGGGGCTGGCAGAGGCGAAGAGACCTGTGTGGCTGCACCAGCGCAGGCCCCTGAGGTGACTGGAGAGTAATTGTGGGGTTGGAGAGGAAGAGCCTCACAGGTAGAGAGCTGCTGCAGCTCGCAGTGGGGGTTGGCAGTCAACGAGGTAGTCTTTAAGGACTTAGAGGAATAAATGTTTTCACTGTGACGGTCGCTTTTAATCTAATGATTTTTTTCTTAACCTCATTTGCATCATCAGGCAAGAAGTTTTCAGGGAGACCCATGTGCACGTTACTAACCAACAAGAGGTACGAGCTGCTGTATAACTGTGGGATCCAGCTCCTCCACATCGGGAGGCCGCTGGCCGCCTTCGAGTGCCTGATCGAAGCCGTTCAGGTGTATCACGCCAACCCCCGCCTCTGGCTCCGGCTGGCCGAGTGCTGCATCGCTGCGAATAAGGGGGTGAGTGCTCCTCGGGCGTCTCGTCCAGCCCTCACCCGACTCGGTGCGCCGAGGACAGAGCACAGCTGGGAACGTACACGACCTCGCCCGTGTCTGACTCGCGGGGCAGGCGCAGAGACGGCCTGTGCTCGACCCGCCGTCGGTCGGCATTCCGCTCCTCGGGGCACAGCGGCCTCAATCAGCCGTCACGTTAAAGAGGTGACGTCATTGAGGGGGTCCTACGCGGGGAACAGTGGTCTGCTGGCTGCTCGGGCGGGGGCCGTGGCATCCGAGAGTGAGAATGGTGCGTGCGGCAGGTGGTTGGAGGAGGACTGACGGTCACTCCGTGCTGCGGAAAGCAGCATACGACCCTGCTGGACTTGCGACTCAGCGAGCGCACCTTCAGGCCGTCGCTCTCACGCGTTCGTCCACAGGGAGTGCGAGAAACAGGCCGCTTTTCACGGGCCTCCGTGTCTCGATTATCTGTGCGCGGTGGTTGCTGGGCGCCTCGGGAATCTGGAGGGGCGCGGTCAGTAGGAGGCAGGAAAGACGGGACGTGTCAGAGTGACCAGAGGCCTGCGTCGCCCGTTCCGCCCCGCCCCCACCCTGGCTGGCCGCGTGGAGACTGGGAGGCATGGCGCTGAGGCGGGCCTGCCAGCGGGGGCCTCGGGCGTAGGCTGCCACCTCCTGCTGGACGGCCCCGCCCGAAACCGGTGCGTAGAAGTAGGTTTGCCTGGAGTTCTCACACGGCGTCGGGTAGTTTATGGTGTGGGCATACCACGGGGAGAGACCAGAGTGCTGTCCTCGAAGGGCCTTCCTGATTTACTGAATCGCAATCTGCCTTTTAAAAGACAACTTTCTTATTGGATAATTCTTTTTTTTTTTTTAATATTTATTTTTTTATTTTTGAGAGTGAGAGAGTGCTAGCCTGGTACGGGCAGGGAGAGAGGGAGACTGAGGATCCGAGCAGGGTCTGCACAGACAGCACAGGGCCTGATGTGGGGTTCGTGAGATCATGATCTGAGCCAACGTCAGCCACTCAGGCACCCCTCTTATTGGGTAATTCTTAAATTAATTGACAAATAATTCTAGGCAGAATTTATGCTTTTAAAACAAAAATCTCTAGGAATTCCTGATTCTCTTTAATCCATTCATGCATTTAAGTGTTGGAGGCTTCTCATTTAGATAGCTATTGGAAACAAGGGAATTACATCAACCAGGGAGTAGGAAAATATAGTAAGGCTTAATATTTTCTTTTAAAATTACTTATTTTTAGGGTTGCCTGGATGGCTCAGTCAGTTAGGCTTCCAACTTTGGCTCAGGTCATGATCTCACTGTCTGTGAGTTCAAGCCCCGCACCGGGCACTGTGCTGACAGCTCAGAGCCTGGAGCCTGCTTCGGATTCTGTGTCTCCCTCTCTCTCTGCCCCTCCCCTGCTCGTGCTCTGTCTCTCTCACTTTCAAAAACAAATAGACATTTAAAAAATTAAAAAGAAAGTGTGGTTTATTATTGTGGATTTTTAGTTCCATTCCATCTTTGGTTTCATCTGCCACACCTCCAGATCTAGCTTGTGTGGCCTTGCCTGACCCTAAGAATCAGGAAGCCACGTATGGATGAATCGTTATAAATTTGTCATCACGAATAGGAAAAGAAGTCAGAATGGAAGTGCCTTCCAATAATGGTTCAGAATATCCACTTTTTGTTATTTTTCATTGATCTTGCTTGGCTGCCCCCTCAACACAGAATTTCCAGTCAGAGCAGTTTTGTTGTATTTTTTAAGCACTGTGTATTTTCTTTTTTAAAAAAAATTACAGTGAATCCTTGTTTTATCTTGTTTAGTCCTTGAAGCCTAACAAGTACAACTGGAAGTACAGCTGTAACAGAGTTGCATGGGAACCGCGGGTCACGGTGCAGACACATCGTGCTTAGAGAAGGACTCCTTGCAGGGCGGAGGTTACTCCACAAGTTCACGCGGATCGGCTCCGGTTTATTCCTGCAGTTGGGAGCCTCGCGACTGTATAAGACGACTAGTTCACCCGCAGGCAGTCCAGAGATTGAGAGTGAAGGGAGGGTAAATGCCGTTGGCACCACCGAGTTCTCGTAGCGAGGGGACGCGGCTGCGTCCGTGAGGCATCCCGACGCCGTATACGTGTCGGTAGCTTGTACTGTTGTCGGTTCATGTTTACAGGGCTTTATAACTTCAGTTTCCTAGAAGGAGAGGATGGCGCCCATGTAAATTTTACCACAGAGCTTGTCCGAGTGTGTGTGTTGTTAAAATTTAATTGACGTTTTCAGTGAAGAGAGACCCGATCTGTGTTCTAGGAAGTAGAGCTGCCTCCCTTCTCGCTGAGGTTCTGTGGCTCTCCTGTGTTTCCTTACTCTGAGGCAGCACGGCCCCCCAGGATGTAGAGTACTCTAAATAGATCGTTCTAAGTAAATGCTTAAGTCGTTCTTGCATTGCCTTTTGTCCTTAGAATTACCCAGACTTTATATTAAAATATAGCACATATCACAGACTTCAGCTTCATGTACTAATTAACCATTCTTTTCTTCAGTACTGGACACGTTTCCTTTATCACCAAAACTCCACATAGTAGATCCCAGGAACTTCCTCGGAGTAATCGGAAAGTACTAGATCATTTTTCACATCCTGTCTTACACTTGCTTTAAATTAATTGGAGATTATTTGTATTTTTGCAGACTGCTGAACAAGAGACTAAAGGCCTTCCCAGTAAGAAAGGAATTGTACAGTCGATCGTCGGTCAAGGCTATCATCGTAAAATAGTTTTGGCATCACAGTCCATCCAGAATACTGTATATAAGTGAGTATTATGCGGAGAGGCAGTGTAGATACTTAGTAGTATTTCCCATAATGTTATATATGTGTAAAAATACGCTTAGGATTTTTCATAGGAGGCACCTCTTTGGAACTGGGTTTCATTGCTACTTCAACAACTAGATCCCCACTTATAAGTCCACAGTGGATATTGTGTGACACAGGGTTTCAGTTTATTTTTTACGTATGTGCTGAAACTGACGGCCTCAGAGAACCCGGTCTGTTCAGTACCGCTATTCCGAATGTCCAGAAGAGGGCATCTCGGTGTTTCCTTTTCATGTAATGTGTTGTCGATGCTCTTTATCCAGGTATCTTCTCATAGTCCCTAAACCTAATTCTTAGTGTTGGGCAAAAAAATACAAATAATAAGTAACCAAAGCAATATAAAGCTGTCATGTGCAGAACCTTCAGTTGAATGACTTTAAAAATTTTTTTTAACATTTATTTTTGAGACAGAGCATGAGTGGGGGAGGGGTAGAGAGAGAGGGAGACACAAAATCCGAAGCAGGCTCCAGGCTCTGAGCCGTCAGCACAGAGCCCGACGCGCGGCTCGAACTCACAGCCGGTGAGATCATGACCTGAGCTGAAGTTGGCTGCCCAACCGACTGAGCCACCCAGGCGCCCCAGTTGAATAACTTTTAAATATGAACATTTTTATCTTATGTAAAGATTCCAATTTGGAGTTGCTGTTATTCTATTATTTCTAAAGTAGTATGCTTTGGAAAAAATTTGCTGCTTTTTTTCTTTCCAAAAAATAAAATTGTTCTCTACCATTTAAAAGTGTTTCCAAAGTCGTCTTTTGTTTTTTTTTTTTTTTTAAGTTTATTTATGTATTTTGAGAGAGAAAGAATCCCAACCAGACCCCAGACTACCAGTGTGGAGTCAGACAGGGGGGCTCAAACTCACAAACCGTGAGATCACGATGTGAGTCAAAACCAAGAGTCGGATGCTTAACTGACTGAGCCATCCAGGCGCCCCCCGCCCCAGGGTTTTAAAATTGTCTCTGGCACGCAATATTTTGGTCTCGTTTTATTTCAACTGTATGGCAGATTTATTTGTTCACAGACTTCAGATAAAGAATCACTTTCTTAACAATTTCAAAATTATTGCTACTTTTAACTTTTTTTTCCTAATAAGGTTTAGTTTGGTATATTAATAGAAAGTTATATAAAATCTCAAAAAGAAATTGTAAGATAAAGCATTTTCGAAAACGGGATCAACTGAAACAAGGCTCAGGTGTAGAAATCCACTTCCCTTCTCTCTGGTTCTCACTGCGCCTGCCCTGGCCCTCCTCACAGTTCCCTGGTCGGAAGCGCCTCGTTATGCTGACGTGGCCCCGTGGGGACCACCTCCCAACTTGCTCTCCGCCCCTCTCCCGTTCCTGGCGATGCGGCTTGCTCTGCATGCTTCTCACGCTTTAGATGCGGCGTGTGGGAGTTAGTGTGGCGTTCTCTTACGGCTGCTTGTTTCCAGATTTTCACCTGTCAGAGGGCAGATTTCATTTACGGTTACATTGGTTTTATTCCTGAGGACAGAAGAGTCTCACTAATTTCAACGTTACTTAGCTAATCCGCTCTTACTCTTTTAAGTGACGGACAGTCTTCAGCCATTCCCGTAGCCAGTATGGAGTTTGCAGCCATCTGTCTCCGAAATGCCTTGTTGCTCTTACCCGAAGAACAGCAGGATCCGAAGCCAGAAAATGGGTCTAAAAATAGTAATCAGTTAGGCGGGAACACGGAGAGCAGCGAAAGCAGCGAAACTTGCAGGTACGCTAATCCCTCTGGCCCCTGGCGGAAGCCCTCCCGACTCCATCGTAAGCTGCTCTGTCCTAAAACTCCAGGCCGAACTTCCTAGATCCCGTTTTGAATAACAAGAAAGGAAAGTATGAAGGTTAAGTATTTCTGGAAGAGAGAAATGAGGCGACGGCTATGTGAGGGGAGAGCCCTGGAGAGAAGTCGGAAGAGCAGGTTTCCGCTGACAGGAGACGGAGCTCTGACGAAATCCTTCGCTCTCAGAGACCGCACTCTGTTTTCACTTTTATGGAAGTAAATACTGAAATCCTAAAACTTCTCACTTCTATCCTCTGCCTTTTCTCCTAACGTGCCATAAGCCACTAACCTCTAGAATATTTCTATTCATTTCCAGTTTTTTTTAGTGTGAGTGTTCTACCGATCTCTAGAAACTAAGCTTCTAGTACTAATAAAACACCATCATAGATAACGTTCTCTTCACACATGGCACCTTTAAATTCAAGTCTTTCCTCCCAACGTTTTCCCCAGATTATTATAAAAATACATTTGTTAAAGAAAATTTGAAACAAAACTGCGGGGTTTTTTTCCCCCCTCCATCAAGAGGTTATGTTCTCCTGGAGTTGATAAAAACGCAGGTCAGAAGAATGAGAAATGTGTGAAAATACGAGAGTGGCCTCCTTTGTAGAGGTATTATCTACAATCAGAAATTTACAAAATCTTTTTAATGTTTTATTAATTTTTTTAAATTTTTTTAAACGTTTATTTATTTTTGAGAGACAGAGCGTAATCAGGGGAAGGGCAGAGAGAGAGAGGCAGACGCAGAATCTGAAGCAGGCTCCAGGCTCTGAGCCATCAGCACAGAGCCTGACACGGGGCTCAAACTCACAGACCATGAGATCATGACCTGAGCTGAAGTTGGCCACTTAACTGACTGTGCCACCCAGGCGCCCCTGTTTTATTTATTTTTGAGTGACATAGAGACAGAGTATGAGCGGGGTAGGGGCAGAGAGTGGGAGACACAGAATCTGAAGCAGGCTCCAGGCTCTGAGCTGTCAGCACAGAGCCCGACACGGGGCTCGAACTCACAAACCATGAGATCACGACCTGAGCGGAAGTCAGGACGCCTAACCGACTGAGGCTCCCAGGCACCCTGACGATTAGTTGTTTTTCAAAGCAGTATTGTGTATTAGAGACCGGAAGCTGAAACGCGGTCTGGCTGTAACACATCAGTGTTACCAAGTCACTGGGCATTTCTCGTGGGTTGTTGTTGGCTCTTTTACACGTGTGGAGTGAAATATTGCACGGGAGTGGGGTTAGGGAAACCAAATTTTGTATTTAATTGTCAATTTGCTATTCATAATTAAGAGTCTGTCTTTATTTTAGCAGTAAAAGCCATGATGGAGATAAGTTCATTCCAGCTCCGCCTTCTTCTCCGCTGAGAAAGCAGGAATTAGAAAATCTAAAGTGAGTATGCGAACAAAGCATCGAAGCTGCCGCGTGTTATTTTTAATCTTTGTCGATATTACGAGTGGTATTGGTGGAGTGTCCGGCGTTGAACCAGGCTTTCAGTCTTGGGATAAACCCTGCTGGTCAATGTATTACCATTATTATTATTTTTAATGTTTGTTTATTTTTGAGAGACAGAGCACGAGCTGGGGAGGGGCGGAGAGAGGGAGACACAGAATCCGAAGCAGACTCCAGGCTCTGAGCTGTCAGCACAGAGCCCGACGCGGGGCTCGAACCCACGAACTGTGAGATCTTGCCCTACGCTGAAGTCGGATGCTTAACCTGCTGAGCCACCAAGGTGCCCCCAGAATTTCATTTTTTAAGTATCAAATTTAATCACTCTTATTACTTTTTCTCCATCTCATGTAACGAACGTGTAGAAAGGCCTTCTTGCCTCCAGGGTTTAGAAAATAATTCACATGTGTTCTAGCAGCGTCACAACCACCAATCTAAATTTCTGTTTCATGTAGACTTCTGTTTTATAGAAATGAACAAGGTGTAGGAATCTGTCCTTACTGTGTGTAATTTTTCATAGTATAGTCAGCTGATTAAGTTCATTTAACTTTCAAAATAAAGGGTGAAACAACTATAAATGTTGAGACTTTATGCGTAAACAGTTTAAAATTACATTTTTATAAAACAACCTGTATATCTCATTTGCAAAAAAAAACAAAAAACAAAAAAAATCTGGAAGGGTCTCTGTCGAATCCTTCATAGAGGTTGCTCCTGAATGGTGGAATAACTGGTGGTTTTTATTTTCTTACTGGATCCCTGGTTTTTTCTAACCCTTTAAAATGGAAGACATTCATTAACGTCAGGGATGCTGCACCTTGCGTGCGTCGTGTTTTTGGAGCAAGTTGGCCAGCTGGGTGTGCCTTTGTCTCTTTCTATTCCCCCCCATTTAAAGGAAGATGTGCCCTTTTCTGATCGCGCGTTGCCAGATCAGTGTGTCCGCTGCAGGGCGTTCCTCTCCGTGAGCTCAAGGCCCCACGCGCCGCGTTCCCCTCCTGTTGAAGTATACCACAAGTTCACACTTTGCAGTAACGCCCTCTCTGATCCTGGTTTTATACCAGGAGGAAAGAATGAATCCTCTGATTATAGAGAGGAAAATCTTAAATTTAAAATTTAGTTACAAATGGGGAGTTGTTCATTTCAGGTACATTTTGAAAGTAGTGTTTTGTTGTTCGTTTTTTTCAACTTGACAAAGATAATTAAATGTTTTATTCAGTAATCTTTAATTACATTAAGATGTCTTGAATTCTCTTGTATGAGTCATAAGATAGCAGGAAAATAAAAGGACTGTAACAAATTCCCTGTGAAACAGCAGCAAAGACAAAATATACAGAAGAAAGTTGCCGTTGAATAAAATAAAAATTGAATTTTTAAAAAGCAGTCAGATTCCCACAGTATAACTAAAACTCACTATGCTGGGTTTTTGTCCTGAGTAGGAATTTGTGAAAGCCAAGCAGGTTGCGTACAGCTGAAATGTTTTTGGTGTGAAGTGAGCTGGCAGGAGGAGGTGGACCGTCGTGCTCAGCCAGGACAGTATTTGGGAAAATGCTTTAATTTGCTAAAAACGGCACTGTTTCCCCCAGTGTTACTGCTTAGCGTTTTCCAGAGCGGTCTCTCTTGATGGAGCCCCCGTATTTCCTGTTTACCTCAGGGTTCATTTAGCTTTAATGGGTGATTTCGTGTGGTAAAAATCTCAGTCTGGAGTGTTCCCTGGTGTAGGGATGCGGGTTGGCTCATTTGGAAGAACATGGACTCTTGAGCCTCAGGGTCATGAGTTCAAGCCCCACACTGGGGTCAGGAAAATACCGAAAAGAAAATATTACATAGTATAAAGTAAAATTTGACCCATCCCAGTTCTCCGTTTCCAAGATCTTCCAGAGGGATGACCTGGGACTTGTTTCTTTTAGGTCCTTCCGGTGAGCTTTCTCGTTCCTGTGTCAGCGGGTGGATAGATGGTATTTTTTAAGTTTTATTTCATTTATTTTGAGAGAGAGAGAGAAAGAGTGTGCACATGCGTGCGTGTGAGTTGGGGAGGGCAGAGAGAGGGAGAATCCCAGGCAGGCTTCTCGCTCTCATGAACCGTGAGATCATGACCTGAGCCAAAATCAAAATCTGACGCTTAACCGAGTGAGCGGCCCAGGCTCCGATGGCATTTTTATGCTAACAATTGTATAGTGTCCATGTTGTCCTACACCCTGCTTTTCCCGTTGGACACTGTATCTTTAGAGATTGCTCTGCGTTGTTACAAAGCTCATTCTTTATAATAGGAGCATAACATTGCATTGTATGATATGACAGATACCATTCTTTTATATTTAGCTGTTCATAATGTTTTTAGTCTTTGTTACAAATAATGCTGCAGTGAATATCATTGTACATAGTTTTTAAGGAGAATCCTTAATAGAGAAGGTATTTAAACATCTTTGTATTTAATTTTCACAGATTTGAGTATTATTATATTAATAATCTTAGGATTGCTTTATACATGCAGCTAACAAGTATATTCTTCTGTAATGGTTGAACCGCTGCAGAGCTGTGTACACTAATTTTGCATTCTTAAAGTGGCATTAAGAGAAGGGTGCGTGCAGGGCGTGTTCTACTTCCTCTCGGAGTTTGGCACCTTTCGTGGCACGACTCTTGCATTTCCACCCATCTTAGTAGGAGGGTTGGTGCTTTCTAGAGAAAATAAAATGACTTCCCCATTTTTGTGGAGAGGGGCACAGGGTCTCCATAGGGAATTCCATCATCGCAGAGCGAGGTAGAGACGGGTGTGCTCGCGTATATTAACCTGTTCTCTCCGGGAGCGCGTGGGAGAAAGGGAGTGGGACCGGGTGGAGGGAGCCTTGGGGGACATCGATACCGGGGACGGCCCTGCAGGACGTAGTAATGGTAGCATGGAGACAGCGCAGGGAAGGAGGCGTCAGAGGTCGTGTCGCGTCGTGTCGTGTCCTAGTTTTCCAGGCTGGCAGAGCGCCCGGAGCCGCTGGGCGTGTCGGGCGGCAGGAGCCAGCCGTCCCCACGGAAGGAGGGGTCTGCGCACACCAGCTTTCTGCTCGGATCATGCAGTTCTTAGAGATTTCATCCACTTCTGACCCGAACTCTTTTATGCGACTGGAAGTGTGTGTGACTGGTGTGTAGTTTAGTTTTTGTGGACTGTTACATCTGACCTCCGGTGCTCTGAAATGCCCCAGACACCAGTGTACAGCCTCACTTTCTAGTCTCCGCATAACTGATACGCAGTGTCCGCCGGCCACCTCTTACAGCGTGGGTCCGCACCCTCTCGAGGGCTTTCTTCTTCATTCGTAGACAAATGAAGAGGAGTTCCAAAAAATGCTCATTCTCACCAAGTTTCAGACAGATATGTTTTGAAGGAATCGTGAGATTCTGTTAGGATTAAGATAGTTTTCAGAAAGATATTCTCACAATTAAAACAAATCTGCCCCAAATCAGGAAAACGTGTCAGAAATTAACGAGGCGGTTTAATTGTCTGGCCCAGATGAACGCTGTTAGAATATTGTTCAGTTCCTGAGCCCCTCAGCGTCGTTCAATTAAGAAAGCAACATGCATTCTACAGCCTTAAATTAAATAAATGCTGTGACTTAACATTTTCAAATAAAAGGTGATTCTGTTTCTAGGTACTTACCCAAGGGAGGTGAAAACTCGTCTACACAATAAGCAATAGCATCTTTATTCATGGTAGACAAAACTAGAAATAGCCCAGATAACCGTTGGAGGAGAATGGATAACTAAATTGCAATCCACTTTATACTACTCGGCTATAAAAAACAACAAATTAAGGGGGTGCTGGATGGCTCATTTGGTTAAGCATCTGACTCTTTTTTTATGTGTATTCATTTTTAAAGCTTATTTATTTTGTGAGAGAAGGAGAACCCTCGTGTGTGTGAGCAGGGGAGGGGCACAGAGAGAGTTCCACGCAGGCTCTGGACTGGCAGCACAGGGCCCAGTGCAGGACTTGGTCTCCTGAACTGTGACATCACCACCTGAGCCGAAACCAAGCGTCAGAGGCTCCAGTGACTGAGCCACCCAGACGCCCGCGTCTGCCTCTTGATTTCGGCTCAGGTCATGATCCCAGAGTTGTGGGATCAAGTCCTGCGTCAGCCTCCGTGCTAAGCATGGAGCCTGCCTAAGATTCTCTTTATCCCTCTATCCATCTTCCCTGCTCTTGCACTCTCTCTCTCTCTCTCTAAAAACAACAGCAACAACAAATTATTGATACTTAAGTCAATATGAATAAATCTCAAAACATTATGTGTTTGATTTCGGCTGAAATCATGATCTTGTGGTCCGTGGGTTCGAGCCCCGCCTCGGACTCTGTGCTGACAGCTCGGAGCCTGGAGCTGCTTCAGTCTGTGTCTCTCTGTCTCTCAAAAATAAACATTAAAAAAATTTTAAAAGCGTTTTTTCTTCTCATGTGGTGTAAAGTACACACCGTATGGTTCCATTTATGCCAGTTATACGCCAGGCAAAACCATACAAAGCAGATTTATGTTGATGGAAATCAGGGCAGTGGTGGGAAGAACCGACCAGAAGAATCTTTCTGGGGCGATAGAAATGTTCAGTGTCTGAACTGGGGTTACCTGTGTATATTCAAACTGTCCCTGTAAAGTGATGCACTTTGGGGCATGTAAATTAGAATTTTAAGGTATTGGGGCGTGTGGGCGGTCATGTCAGTACAGCATGTGACTTCTCATCTCGGGGTTCTGAGCTCACAGTCCACATTGGGTGCAGAGATGACTAAAAAAAATAAACTTAAAAAAATAAATGTTTCGGTATTTTGAAATTTTGCAAAAATTATAATTCTAGGGGCGCCTGGGTGGCTCAGTCGGTTAAGGGGCCGACTTTGGCTCAGGTCATGATCTTGCGGTCTGTGAGTTCGAGCCCCACATCAGGCTCTGTGCTGACAGCTCAGAGCTTGGAGCCTGCTTCGGATTCTGTGTCTCCCTCTCTCTCTGCCCTTCCCCTGCTCATGTTCTGTCTCTCTGTCTCTCAAAAATAAACGGTAAAAAATTTAAAAAAATTATAATTCTAAATATATTATTTGGGGAAATATAACTTAACCACTAATGATTGATAGATGGTCAGTCTGCCATTCTTGGCATGTCGTGGAGAACTCGGTTTCTTAACAAAAAAATAAATTCTCGTATTTACCACGTGTTCCCTAGTGGCAGAACCACTTACCACGTCACTACCACACACGTGAAAGGTGCACCGTGTGAGTGTATGACACAAGGGATTTCAAACCTTACTACCAACAACGCATAAATGTGTCCGTAATTATTTACATTGATTATATGTTGAAATGATACTTTATGTACATTGGGTTATTTTAAATATGTTAAAACTAACTAACTTCACCTGTTTCTTCTTCCTTTTTTAATGTTTCTATTAGAAAATTTTAAATTATACTTCGGGCTCCAATTATATTTCTATTGGGCAGGGCTGCTCTGAGGTTTTGGAACTGTGTTTGAAGTGTTTGTGTTTGTTGATACACGGTCTTCACAAATACGTAATACTGTTTCTGTGCCGCTTTTCTCCCATGCCGTGTATTTTAGCTGAATATCTCTTCAGAAATATTTTCGTCTTTAAAAGGCCTAATGTCCACATGAATCTTAGAATGAAGATACTTGTGCAGGATTGATACTTTGGCTCTCCGCTTTCATTTAAATATTAATTTGCCATGTGCATCTGAGAGAGCATGATTTTCTTGTAAATGGTTAGTTATAAAGGCATGCTTTTAATCTTTGTAATTAAAAAACCATTTACTGTCTACTGATACCTTATGGGTTTTTTTTCATTTTTTTAAAATTTATTCATTTTAAGAGAGGCAGAGAGAGAGAGAGAGAGAGAGAGAGAGAGAGAGAGAGAATCCCAAGCAGGCTCCATGTTGTCAGCGCAGAGCCCAACAGGGGGCTCAATCCTAGACCATGAGATCCTGACCTGAAGCTGAGATCAAAAGTTGGATGTTTAACCTGGGCCGCCCCAGTGCCCCTACCTTATGTTTTGAAAGTGGATTTATTGAGATATAACTCACAAATCATACAATCTACGTATTTAAAATTTACAACCCAGTGGTTTTTAGTATATTCACAGAGTTGTGCAGTCATCACGACAGTCCATTTTAGAGCACTTTCATCACTTCAAAAAGAAAGCAGGCACCCTTCGCTGTCATCCTTCGCCCCCCCCCCCCAGTCTACTCCCCAGCCCTGATGCATCTAATCTACTTTCTAACTCTAGGTTTTTCTCTTCTGGACTTTCATATGAATGGAATCGGAGGAATATGTGGGCTTTTGTGACTGACTTCTTTCACTTAGGATAATGTTTTCAGGGTTTATCCAAGTCGTAGCATGTGTCATATTCATTATGTGTTTCATCATCTGGATATACCTCATTTTGTTTATCCATTCATTCATTGAAAGCCTTTTGGATTATTTGTCTTTTTTTAAGATTTTTAAAATTTTTTAAGTAATCTCCACACCCAGCGTAGGGCTCAAACTTTGTAACCCTGAGAACAAGAGTCGTGTGCTCTACCAGCTGAGCCTACCAGGCACCTCTGGATTATCCTGTCTTTAAGCTGTTGTAAATAATGCTGCTATGTACATTTGTGTGCAGATTTTTGTGTAGGCGTATGTTTTTATTTGTCTTGGATATTTACCTACAAGTAGAACTGCCAGGTCACACAGTAATTCTTCTGCTCATTTGAGGAATTGCTAGACTGTTTTCTAAAATGGCTGTGCCATTTTGTCATCCCTCCAGCAGTGTAGGAGGAGTCCAGCTAGCTCACGGCCTCACCGACATTGGTTATTTGCCCGTATTTTTTATTGTACATTGTAGCGGGGGTGAAGTGGTATCTCACTGTGGGTTTGAGTCGCCTTTCTGTGAGGACTAGTGATGTTGAGCTTATTTTCATGTGCTTATTGGGCATTTGTGTATCTTCTTGGGAGAGTGTTTATTCAGAGCCTTGGCCTGGTTTTTAATTTGGTTATTACCCTTTTATTATTGAGCTGTAAGAGTTCTTTCTATAGTCCAGCTACAAGAGCCTTATCAGATACATGATTTACAAATATTTTTTTTCCATTCTGTGGGTTGTCTTCTCACTTTTTTGAAGATAGCCTTTGAATCACAAAAGCTTTTCATTTTAATTGAGGTAAAAAAAATATCGAACTGAGGTAAAAAGTTTTTCATTTCAGTGAAATTCAACTTAACCTACTTTTTTTTTCTTTGATTGATCATGCTTTCTGTGTCCTAAGAATCCCTTACCAAGTCCAAGGTCATGTTGGTTTACTCTATGTTTTCTTGGAGTTTCATAGTTTTGGCTGTTACATTTAGGTCTTTGATCGTTCTGAGTTAATTTTTATATATGACAAGAGAGAGGGCTTCAATTCTTTTGCATACTAGTACCTCACTAACAGTAAAGAAATAACTTCATAGGATCTGTCGCAAACTGACATTTCATTCCTGCTTAGTGGTTTAATAGCAGTCTCGGGTATGTCCCGAGTCTCCGAGTCTGCATCTTACAGGGCGTCTTTGTTACTCATTCTGAGATGCGATATTAGCTGAACCTCTAATTTCTGAAACTAAAATGGAGGCTGCTCTAGAACTCGAGGAAAAAAAGTGTAACAGAACTGGAAAAGAATAGGAAATAATTTGGGGGCCCACACAGGAAATGTCCGTATGAGAAATTTTTCATTACAGCATACAAAATAAAAGTGAATTTTCAATTTGTCTTTTTTATTATACAATAAGAGACTAAAACATGGATAAAGAGAAAATGTTCAGATCAGATTTAATGAAGCTCAGTTATTTAACCAAGTTAGTTCATTTAGACACTGACACTCAGCGAGTGATTGCCCACTCAGTTTGTAAAAGGGACCTCTTATGACCCAGTGTTGAAAAAAAGATGACTCAAACAAGTGGTTAATAACATAAATATTACAGACAGTTCTAGTGTACTTAAAGAATCCTATTTTGGGGTGCTTAAGGTGGCTCAGTCGGCTCAGGTCATGATCTCTGAGTTTGTGGGTTCAAGCCCCACATCGAACTCCATGTTGACTGTGTGGAGCCTGCTTGGGATTCTCTCTCTCTCTCTGTCTCCCTCTCTGTCTCCCTCTCTGTCTCCCTCTCTCTCCCCCTCTCTCTCTCCCTCTCTCTCCCTCTCTCTCTCCCTCTCTCTCCCTCTCTCTCTCCCTCTCTCTCCCTCTCTCTCTCCCTCTCTCTCTCCCTCTCTCTCCCTCTCTCACACTTGCACACTCTTTCTCTCACCATAAATAAATAAACTTAAAAAAAGGAATCCTATTTGTTTTCGGTTTTAGCCTCGTGGTTATAGTCTAGCTCATGAGAGCTAGAATTCTACTTAAAACAGAATTATGATGAGTAATCTTTTGGACCTCCTATCGCTCTTACAACTGAGCATGCGGTCCTACTGAAACGCATTCATTTATAATCAGCTCTGCCAAAGCAGGAACACGCCTCAGTGGCCTCGCCTTCACGTTATCCGCGGTGTTCGTATTGGCAGGGTTCGAATAATTCTTCAGGGCTCTGCCATTCTGTGGAAGCCCCGGAGCGCCCCTGCTATCATAGGACAAATCACCGAACCCCTCTAGGCCTTACTTTCTCTTTTGTCAAGCAAGCGAGCCGGGTTGGGTGGTCTTCAGGTCCTGTGTATAAAGTGCTGTGTCTGTGACTTCGTGAATTTTATTTGCTGCCTAGGCTAGGACTGGGTCCTTTGAGATGGCGGATTCGGTTGAAAAAACCTTTTTTCAGCTTCTTTGTGCTGGGCTTCTATTTGTTTTGGATTTGGGGTGTGTGAGGAAGCTGCTTTTTTGCACAAGACTGTTACTAGAAAGGAAAATGTTTCCAGAAGACATGAAGTGGAAAACTTACTTAACTCTTAAATTTTCTTAAGATTCGAGAGTTGACAAGTTTAACATTTTGGAGATGATTATAGATAAATGGAAATCGTTTGGAAGATTTTTTTTTTTTTTTAAGTAGGCTCCATACCCCACGGTGGGGCGTGAACTCAGGACCCCAAGATCAGGAGTTGTGTGATCTACCAACTGAGCCAGCCAGGCACCCTGATTATTACTTTTTTTAATTATAAAATCTAGTACCATAATCAGCTTGGAAGAAATTATTTTCATTTCTGAGAGAGAGACCAAGCACGGGTAGTAGAGGAGCAGCAGAGAGAGAGGGAGGCAGAATCCCGAGCAGGCTCCGCGCTGTCAGTGCAGAGCCTGACGCAGGGCTCGAGCCCACAAAGCGTGAAATCATGACCTGAGCTGAACTCAAGAGTCGGACGCTCAACCAGCTGAGCCCCCCCAGGCGCCCCTCTTTATTGGATTTTTGGGGGCCAATTTTTCAAATCATGTTCGCTGTAAGATTGCTTCGTAAATGTATTTTCTTCTTGCAATTGGTGACTAAATTTAGCCCCATTTTAGCCTCTCAATAAGAGTTAAACTATTTCAGACATTTGTTTTACATTCATTTAACTCACAGGATTTGCGGCTTGACGACAAAGTTGGTGCCCAGTGTTCTATGGCTTGTTGCTGTAACTTGATGCTGTAAGGAAATTCCTCACCCCCCTTTCTTTCCTTTCTTTTTTCTTATCTTTTTTGTTGTCTCTTTTCCAAGGGTGGGCAGCCTGTGGACCCTGAGCAGGCTCCTCTAGCACGCAGAGGAGAGAATGCGGGGTGGTGTCAGATCCGCCGCGGGAGGGGGCGAGGGGCCGGGAGAGGCTGTGTGTCTCTTCCCTTGAGGTATAGTCCTTCCAGTCTGATGAACTGTCAGATCCACTGAGCGGCTGGTAAAGCGGATTGGACAGTGACTCAAGGAAGCAGTGGGGTAGGGATTGGGGTGGGGGGGCTCAGTATTTTAAATAGCAGCTCTCAAAAGTAAAGTGATTTCTCCAGGGGGTTAGTAGATAGAGCTGTGTGTGTCCCCAGTGTAACAGCCCTGCAGGAATTCTGCAGAGTGGGGTGTTCTTTCCTGAGAGGAAAGGGGGGTGTGTGAGGAGGATGAGAAGTTGGGGTAGATTGGGAGGCACTGAGAGAGGAGGAGCCATAACTGTTGGTTTTAGTTTCGTGCAAGGACACTTGCTTACTCCTGACAGCTCTTGCCAGAAAGCCAGCCACAGAGCTCTGCGCTCACACTTCAGAGCGTGGTTGAAAAGAAAGACGATGGTTGTGATTTGCTACGATACCTTCTGAGGAAAGAGGTAAAAGCTGAGGAAACCAGACCCGTACCTGGTACGTAAGTGCGGTTTGGACTCCTGGGCCAGAAACCTGCTGCAGTCTTACATGACTGGTTTCTGGACCCAAAGTGGGCTTGACAGTGGGCTGGGGCAGTAATAGCCCCCTACTGTCGGGAGAGGCCAGGGCAGGCCGTTCCCAGCAAGCCCGCCCTGAGGCGTGGCTGTCCTGGACTCCGGCCCCAGAGCCTGCAGGATGACTCCCCTGTCTGAGGGAGCTGGGAAGGAAGCAGCTTTGTCCGCGAGGCAGCCTCCCAGCGGGACAGGTGGAGGTCTGGGCGCCTGAGTCAGAAAACACCGGAACCCGTGGTCTTCCCTGTTAAACACCGACTGCGCAGGTGCTGAGGAATCGCGCTAGTCTCTGTGCAGGAGACAAAAGATAGCGGGCTTCTGCTTTTAAGGAGCTTATGTTTTGCCCGGGCCTTTGGCCAAATCATGAATGAAAATGGATATTAAATTCTGTGATTGTCATTCATATAGGCCCTGTGCTGAGGGGAGGCCTTGGGCCTCTGGAGACGGAGACTCAGGCCTTAAAAGTCTTTTTTCTTCATAAAAAAGACCTGGCTAATGAATGAGTATTCATCGCCATTTTAAAGTTAAAACTACGGGGCACCTGGGCAGCTCAGTCAGCCAAGCATTTGACTCTTGGCTTCAGCTCCATTCATGATCTCACAGTTTTGTGAGTTTGGGCTCTGTGCTGGCAACGCAGAGCCTGCTTGGGATTCTCTCTCTCTCTCTCTGACACCCCCCCCCCCGACTCACACTGTCTCTCTCTCAAAATAAATAAACCTAAAGCAAAATTTTCTAAAGGCAAGTTTTTAAAAAATAATGAATAAAATAAAATAAAAACTACAAATAAGCCAAAAGAGGAAATGAAATCGCCCTTATCTCAGGACGGAGCTAAGTCAGCGAAGGGGGAGAACTAGCCAGGGTCCCCCTCCTCTGGGCCCACGCGGAAGGGGACGCTCCCCAGGGGCTGTGGCCACAGAGCAGCCTGGCTGGTAAGGACCGCTCCTGGAAACACCGAAGCAGCCCTTCGAGGATACACTGCTTGTCTGCTTTCACTCCTTCCTGTGAACAGGGTGTGTGGTTAGAAAATGTAAACTTCTCATGTTTGGGTTACATCGTTTTCTTGCATTTTATTTTATTTATTATTTATTATTTATTTATTTATTATTTTTGAAGTAGGCTCCATGCCCAACGTGGGGCTTGAATTCACAACCCTGAGATCAAGAGTCACGTGCTCTGCTGACTGAGCCAGCCGGGCACCCCTGTTTTCTTCCCTTTTAGAAAGACGAGTTTGAGTACCTATGTCTGCCTAGTTATGTGTGCGTTAGAAAAGTCATAACATAATCCTTTCTCTCTGTGCGATAGGGTGGGAAGGGCGGTGAATTAGGAGTCCGTGTCAGGCCTGCCTCAAATCACGCATTCTAAGCTAGAGGATATATTTAATGACTTTGGATTGCAGTTTCTACCTTCATAAAACAAGGGGCCACATTAGGCAGTCTTTCAGCCCTACCATTGTAGCTTAAGGCCATAAATCTCAATTTCCTTGTGTTTCCCCTGGTACCAGGCTACTTTTCTGTGTTCTTAGATGTGAGCGAGTACTTTGCCTTCCGCGGCTAATTTTCCAGGTCCCAATGACCAGGAGTCACCCAGTGGAGAGGAAACAGCAGACCGCTTCTGGGTTTGCCCAGCTGTGCTTTCGGAAGGGCCATTTGTAGTCAAAGGATCTCGGATTATTAGAGAAGAAAGTGCAGCGATATGGCGGTTACATTTTTCCTTAGACTGAAATTACAACCCAGTGCACTTAATGATACACAAATGTACTGTACTTTGTAAACAGAACTCAAAACCCCGTATCTTCGTCGGTTCATTTGTGGTTGGCCGTTCAGACCTCATTTCTATTTGACAGGGGTTTATTTTAAGATTGCTTTTCAGAGCAGTTGTTTAACATTCAAGTGATCTATTAGTGTCAAGTCTTTAGCTAGACCTGTTTCAAATGAGCTGTCTGTTAAGTAGAAAACCAAACAGAAATTTAGCTTTCCAGCCCAACACAGCAAAATCAATGTAACTTAAAATCTTCTCATCTTTACAGGTATTTTTTTTCAGCCTGATTTCTTTGTTGAATATTCACTTAGGGTCATAGTATGTATATGAATGACTGTTTAGTTCCTCCCGATACTGTTGCTTAGTAAGAACTATAGACTTAACAGGTTCCGAGAACACTTCACAGTAAGCTAAATGGATTCGTTAGTAACTTGTGTTTCTTAACAAAATGGGTTTGAAAACATAAGATCTGCTTCTCTAACTTTATTTCTAGGATGTTCGATGATCTGTGGGAAGTCAGTTCGCACTAGGCCATTAACTATGTTATTTTTTTTTTTTTACAGGCTAAATATGTATTTAACTCTTCTGGTTATTTTGTCAGAGATGAGAGTCGGTTGGATGGGAGCGAAGGACGATTTAGGGAAGTGGACGCCGGGCCTCGGATGGCAGTTTCTGCAGCATCCTGATGCTGAACCGTTAGCGTTGTGGCCCGGCCTCCTCCTCTCCTTCCCGGGGTCCGGACTGTCCCAGCTCTAATCAGGGCCTTCTCTCCCATTTTGTAAGGCCGGTTTTCAGCCCTTCCTTTGTGTTCCAGATGCTCCATCCTCGCCTGCAGTGCTTACGTGGCTCTGGCTTTAGGCGATAACCTTATGGCTTTGAGTCACGCTGATAAACTTCTTCAGCAGCCCAAGCTGTCAGGATCGCTTAAGTAAGTGTGACTTGCCCTGTGTGTCCCGGGTGCGTTCTGTTGGGAGGTTTTCCGTTAGTTTTCGGTGCATGTTGCTGCTTTTCCCTCCCTCGGTGGGATACATACTATCTAGACAAGGCAACTGCTTGAAACATTAAGTCGGTAATTCCGTGTCAGGCTCTAGTCCCTTGTCGTGCCTCAAGGGTTAACAGGAGTAGCATTGGCGGGACTGCGCACTGTCTCCCGTCCGCTGCTAGGCCCGGCTGGAGCGTGCGCTCCCATGTCGGTCCCCAGGAGAAAATGGGTCCTCACAGGATAAATCTGATTCAAGGAGTGCAATGTAAGCGGACAAATAAGAATTCTGAGTACGTGAGTTTTATTCAGACTCCGCAGCTGCCTCTTCCCCGTTCGCGTCGTTGCCATCCTAACGGTCGCTAACACCGCACATCTTTCCTTTTTTGGGAATTGAGCGAGCCACAGTATCCCGCGAATCTCTGTGTGATGTACGCGGCTTTTATTCAAAGACACAAATACTCTGCACGTCGTTAGGACAGTCGTCATTTACATTCGTCCTGTGGGTGTATCCTTATAATCTCCAAAGTATAATTACTTACTCTTTTGCCTTTTAGTGGTCTTTGTTTATAATGTGCAGGGCTTAGAATCGTGGGATCATACTCTGAGGAATAATTCTGTTAAAGTTAATTATTTTTGTCTTCAAGAAAAAGTATTTATACAAGCATCTAAAATTAACATCGATTAAGGTGGTTTCAGGCCAGTGTTCCCCAAACACACCTTTGTATTTCAAAAAAAGAATCATTAAGAGAGCATCCGGTGACCTAAGAGATTTTGTCACAATTCAAATAGAACACAGCTCCTGCTCCCCTGCAAGAAGACCTGCAGGGACATTCGGGTCTGGAGGGCTCCGGAGCGCCAGCCGGAGGCACCGGGTTCCCTCTGAGGGCTCCCTCGCCCAGCTCCGCGGAGCCCCAGCGGGAGCAGCTCCCGCAGCAGGAACCAGCGAGAGCCCGGCTCCGTTTTCCTTTGCCCCGGAAATGGAACACAGGTCCTCACCGCTTCCTAAAGTTCCCTGGTTGCCACTGCAGTCCCTGTTCTCAGATAAATCCCACGTAGATCCTTGCCGTCCGTTGGAGGGGTTTTAACTTCATTTATCAACTTTGAAGGGACTGGCCAAGCCACATCTGGTAATGCCTTTTGATTCTCTTCACGGTTCTTTCCTGAGTGTTGGTTCTTTAATGAGCCCCAAGGTCACTGCCCCGCCGCCCAGTGAGGACAGGCGGGGGACTCCGCATTCGGCAGTGCGGCAGCTTGACCTGCTGCTCGTCACTTTCCCGACACGTAGTCGGAGGTCTGTTGGCTTTGGGCGTCACGAAGGCATTGCGTTTGGCTAAAAATGGAAAATGTCTTCCAATAAATTCACAGAAAACAATTCGAACTACTTCTTTAGATATGTGTGCTTGTGTCTTGTAATGATTACTGACTTGCAGATCCTACTTCAGAGAAAAATTTTAAATTATCTTCTTTCAAAATATAGTTGAAGTTACTGATTTTTAAGAAACCGCCCATTTCTGTTAGGGTATTTGGTGGAGATGCAAAGTAAAAAGTCATTGCGGCTCCTGGTAGTTAGGAGGAATTCCTTAATGAAAAATTAAAGAGCTCTTCAGTAGTTCATGTGTATAATAAATCTCTAACCAGGTTATATTGAAAAGAGCCTAAAATTTGAGGGCTTGAGATTCATGAGAACAGATTCAGCTGGGGCAGGCTAGCTAGAGCAGGCGAGGCCAGACCTACCGTTTAAAAGGAGTGGGGGGCGCCTGGGTGGCTCAATCGGTTGAGCATCCGACTTCGGCTCAGGTCATGATCTCGCGGTCTGTGAGTTCGAGCCCCGCATCAGGCTCTGTGCTGACAGCTCAGAGCCTGGAGCCTGCTTCACGCTCTGTGTCTCCCTCTCTCTCTGCCCCTCCCCCACTCATGCTCTGTCTCTCTCTGTCTCAAAACTAAATAAACATTAAAAAAAAAAATTAAAAAAAAAAAAAAAAGGAGTCGGGCACAGAGATTAAGTTAAGTAAATAAATAAATTTTTTAAAATATTGGGGGGCACGTGGCTCGCTCAGTCAATGGAGCATGCGACTCTTACTCTTGGTGTCGGGAGTTCAAGCCCCACAATGGTGTAGAGATTACTTTAAAAATAAAATCTTTTTATTATTTTCTCTTCATGTTTGTTTATTTTTGAGAGATAGACCAAGCACAAGCAGGGGAGGGGCGGACAGAGAGGGAGACACAGAATCAGAGGCAGGCTCCAGGCTCTGAGCTGTCAGCGCAGAGCCTGACGTGGGGCTCGAACCCACGAACTGTGAGATCATGACCCGAGCCGAAGTTGGACGCTTAACCGACTGAGCCACCCAGGTGCCCCCAAAATAAAATCTTGAAAATAAGTAAATAAATCTTTTAAAAAAAGAAGAGGAGTAGATATTGGCTTGTGGGGCTGAGGCCAGGCTTGCCCAAGAAGGCAAGGCTGCCGGGGAACCGTGGGTGTGCCCCGCCCAGGACACTGAGCCCTCTCGGAGGGCTACAGTGACTACATGTAGAAAAGTGGGACCAAACTTGGAGACCTTTATTTTTTTATTTTTATTTTTTTTTTAATTTTTTTTTTTAATGTTTGTATTTATTTTTGAGAGACGTAGAGATAGAGCGTGAGCAGGGGAAGGGCAGAGAGAGAGGGAGATACAGAATCTGAAGCAGGCTCCAGGCTCTGATGAGCCGTCAGCACAGAGCCCGATGTGGGGCTCAAACTCACAGACCGTGAGATCATGACCTGAGCTGAAGTCGGCCGCTTAACCGACTGAGCCACCCAGGCGCCCCTTGGAGACCTTTAAATCAGTAAAAGTTTTGTTTTGTTCTCGTGTAGAACAAGTCATTAAGATTTTTGGCCAGGGTGTAAAATATCCAATCCTGTTTTATTTTTAAAAATCGGTCAGGCGATCATAGGGAAAAGTCATCTTGTGAGCAAAAGACTGGAAGCAGCAGGCCGCTGGGAGCCAGGAGGCGGTGCGCCCATGCTAACGTCAGTGGGCATGGAACAGAGGACTGGAAACAGCAGGAAGCCTTTGGAGTAGAAGTAAAGTCAGTCCGGCCCAAACCTGGTCTCAGTCCAGTGTGGCACTCTGGTGTCTCCGGAGCCTTCCAGCAGCAGGGACGGGAGGTTCTGAAGCAGAGAACTTCATTCCCTTCTTACCTTAGTGTTATTTTCTGCATAAACAGAACAGTAGGTTTGTCAGTCGTGAACTACTTTCTTAATTGATACGTGTCGTCTGTTCCAGCCTAGCTAATACAGTTATCGTACATGTGGAGATATTTTTATAAAGAGACAATTTAACCCTTAATCCATTTATAAACTTATATTTCAACTCAAAGACTCGAGCTCCGTGACGCACACGCACACCGCGTCTGGTCATACCCCCGGCGTTGTGTGTAAGCTGCCGGTTTCACCTCAGGTTTCTGGGCCATTTGTACGCCGCAGAGGCCCTCATCTCTCTGGACAGAATATCTGACGCCATCACACACCTGAACCCCGAGAACGTCACGGATGTCTCCTTGGGGATCTCTTCAAATGAACAGGACCAAGGTGAGTGAGGACACACTGATGAGAAGCGGGCGCCATTTCCGTGGCCTTCCTCCTGTAACTCAGGGTGTGTGGAAGTTCAGGGGCACCGTCGGGAAGGGAAGGAGGTTTGGGGTTGGCGCTCTACAAATTTGGCCGTCCTCATTTTGGAGGAATCGTTTGCTGGGTAGACCTAGGGGCTGATTATCCTGTGATCTAAACGCTCACTGTGGAGGGGCGCCTGGCCGGCTCAGCTGGGAGAACAGGCAACTCTGAGCTCACAGTCATGAGTTCAAGCCCCACGCTGGGTGTAGAGATCACTTACCAATAAAAGAAAAGAAAATGAAAAGAGAGACTATTTTAAATAAATTCGTTTCCACTTTTGAAAGCCTGGTAGTATTAGACCAATTTGTTCTTTTTTGAAATGTTTATTTTGAGAGCACGTGTGCACGTGAATGGCAGAGAGTGAGAGAGACCCAAGCAGTCTCCATGCTGGGCGCAGAGCCTGACCCCGCACGTGGTCCTGCGGCCTGCACGATCCGGGCCTGGGGCATCATGGAGCCTCTGACACTCACCCAGCCGAGCCACCCAGGCACCTCTGCAATAATTTGTTTTAATTCTCATACTGTATTTTTCTCTTTGGAGGGATTCTGCAGTCCCGGGAAAGGTAGAAATAAGCCTTCAAAAGTCAGTTTTAAGTCATGGCTAAGTTTTTAAGGAGGCAAGACTGGCATTCGTTTGATTCAAGCTTACAAAGCATGGGGAGGGAGGGGGTGCCTGCCGTGGTCCTCCAGCGGGACCTCCACGACACACGGACGGGCTGGTTTGATACTGGATGTTCATTTCTTAAACTAGGTTTCTAGAAGGCACGCCGTGTGGTCCCCCCCCTCAGGTTTACTGTCGTGTCTTTGTAGGATCCGACAAGGGCGAAAATGAAGCCATGGAATCCTGTGAGTAAGAAGTTTCCTAAATACTTAGCGCAGCCCGGCTCACGTCCCCACCATGGAGACTGCAGCCTGTGTCCTTCACTTGTCAGCCCGAGAACCCGGGCCGGCTCCGCTCTGAGCAGCCGCCCGCACGCGCGGGAGAGTGGGTCGCCCCCTTGCCCTTGACCCGGCCTCTTCACCGGGGTCCATGCTCTTTTTCCCCAGCTGGGAAGCGGGCCCCTCAGTGCTACCCCAGTTCCGTCACCTCTGCCAGGACCGTGATGCTGTTCAATCTCGGCAGCGCCTACTGCCTGAGGAGCGAGTACGACAAAGCCCGGAAGTGTCTCCACCAGGTGAGGCCGCTGGGGGGGGGGGGGGCGCCTGGGGAGGGGGCGGGGCGAGCCCTCCTGTAAAGCAGCCAGCAGAGGCTTCGGAGGTTATGGGTTTTGTTACTTTGTTCGAGGCTCTGGTCAGTTTGTTAAACATCAGAGTATTACTTTCCCACGCTTAAAAATACTCTTGCACAGCAAACAACTGTTGAGCTATTGAAAATGAACCCAGGCACTTAACGGAGAGCTCTTCCTGATGGTTTTAATAATTAAAATTTCAGAAGACTGGAAACCATCTAAATAAGGGATCATGGAAATAATGGTGCGTCCATATAGCCAGACCCAGTGCCTGGCCCTTTGTTGCCGGGGAGGGGGGCCGGGGCTCCGCGGAGGTGTTTCCGAGCCTGCCTGCCCGCCGCCGGCCTCTCGGAACGGCCAGGGAGCACAGCACCGTCGAGTCTCACAGGGCCACTGCTGGGGATTCTCGTACCTTAGGGAAAGCTGCAGGCCTCGGTCCACGCAAAGGACAGTAACTGACCTGTGGTTACTCGCCACCTGGGGGATTTCGGTACCCACAAAATGCCGTGAGGACGCTCTCGCGGGTCCGAAGCTTGGCCTGGAAGCATGGACTCTCGTGTTCTGAACGGAGTTGCTTACCTTACTGGTGCGCCGAGAGGAACAGAAGCCTCCCCACCGCTCGCGGAGAACTTGGGGTGCGCGCCCTGGACGAGAGTCCCCGCTCCCGAGGGTGCTCCTGGGGCCGCCGGAAGCTGACCTTGTGCGAGCTGCTGGCCCCCCCGGACGTCTCCCGTCTTCCCAGCGTGGCCCTTCTCGCTGTTCGCTGCCTATCGGATACCCGCACCGAGGGAGGACTGAGGCAGGGGCCTCCCCGGAGCCCCAGCCCGAAGGGACGTTCGCTCTCTGCACATTCACAGTGCACTCACTCTCCTCTCTCCCCGCATGTGGGTGCATTTGTGTGGGTTATCGGTGGCTCTCTATGGGCCTGCTTGTTATCGGGACGAGTCCCCGTCCTACCCGCAACCCACCTCCGGTCGGTAAATGTTTGTATGAGCACACTTTCGGATGAAGCCAGGGAGCGGGGCACCCTGGCAGCCAGAGCACCTGAGGCTGGACGGGGCGGCACAGGCGGACAGTGAGGCGCGGCCGGCCCAGAGCACGCCCGGTGTCCTTCCTCGGGGCCAGCCGGACGTGTGACTCTCAGGCCCGGGAGAGGACGGCTTGTTGCCTGTGCAATTACATTATTTATTTGTCAGAATTGTGCCGTTTCCGTCCTCAAGAATGAGGATATCGAAGATGCTTAGTGGTGTTATTTTTTCCTAAGTTATTTTCAGTTTATTTTTTTTACTTCGAGAGAGAGAGAGGGAGGGAGGGAGGGACGGAGGGAGGGAAGGAGAGAGGGAATCCCAAGCAGGCTCCACACCATCAGCACAGAGCTCACACCCGTGACCCATGAGATCGAGGCCTGAGCTGAAATCTAGAGTCAGACGCTAACCGACGGAGCCACCCAGGCGCCCCTGTATCTCCCAACTTTTGAGTTTGAATTCTTACTGCTAATGTTGGGAACGTGGGGCCTACGATACTGTCATTACTTAGGAAGACAGGTGGACATGCAGGTTCGAATGGGAGTGCAGCTGCGTCTGTAGTGAAGAGCCAGCAGCAGACTGGGGCCGCACTGGACGGTACAATCAGAACTGTCGGACACCCTTCCTAAGACCAAACAGAGGGGCGCCTGGGTGGCTCAGTCGGTTAAGCGGCCGACTTCGGCTCAGGTCATGATCTCACGGTCTGTGAGTTTGAGCCCCGCGTCGGGCTCTGTGCTGATGGCTCAGAGCCTGGAGCCTGCTTCAGATTCTGTGTCTCTCTCTCTCTGCCCTTCCCTTGCTCATGCTTTGTCTCTGTGTCTCTCAAAAATAAAATAAAAATGCTAAAAAGAAGAAAAAAATTAAAAAAAAAAAAAAAAAGACCAAATAGAATCAAGACGTGAAGAACCCCAAGCAGATGAAAACCAAGAGGGAAGAAAAGCTTTCCCCTATTACAAATTCATGACGGGGGCGCCCGGGGGGGCTCAGTCGGTTGAGCGGCCGACTTCGGCTCAGGTCATGATCTCACAGTCTGTGAGTTCGAGCCCCTCGCCGGGCTCTGTGCTGACAGCTCAGAGCCTAGAGCCTGCTTCGGATTCTGTGTCTCCCTCTCTCTCTGCCCCTCCCCCACTTGTACTCTGTGTGTGTGTGTCTCTCTCTCAAAAATAAAGAACACATTTAAAAAAATAAAAGAACTCATGATGGCTAGGTAAGGAAAACAGTGAATCACTGAACTAGAACTTACACGTCCAGCTGCAGCCGCAGGGACAAGTACAGACGTCAGATGGAACCGCGGTCGTTCTCGGGGCTCGTGTGGAATGAGCTGCCCGGGTTTGCTGACTCTCATGGGTACGCCAACTTTTTTTCCCAGCATTGCTGGGAGTTTGTGTCTTAAGCAGTTGGGTTTTCATGGGAGTCTTTCTTGTTTTGAGCACAGGCGGCGTCAATGATCCACCCCAAGGAGGTGCCCCCCGAGGCCATCTTGCTGGCCGTCTACCTGGAGCTGCAGAACGGTGAGTAATTCTTCTCTCCGGTCAGGAGCCGGCCCTTTCAAGGAGCCCAGGGATTTTAGTATCTGCTTTATCTCTTTGAATTGGAAACTTTGCCCTCCCTGAAGATACTGCCCATCGAGTTCTCAAAAACGAAACTGGAGCTAGGGAGGTTTTGGTGTCTTACAAATTCCTGCTTCTTGCGAGTTACCGGTATTTGCTTCTGTCTGTGAAAATGCAGGGAAGCATAGCTTCGGACACGCAGTTCTAATTAACCCCTACTAACGACCTCCTCCCTGAGGCGGCCCGAACCAATCGAGAACCGAGTGGTCAGTAAGGAGTTGTTCAGTGAGCCCGTTCTGGCTGAGAATCACCCAAACCTGAGTCCAGGCCGTGCCTCTGGAGCACGCTCACCACCCCTCCCCCGCGTGGCTTCCGAGAAGAAAGCTGTGCCCCGTGGGAGAGACCGCGCGAGGCCGAGAGGAGACCCGCGTGGAAGCAGTGAAAGACACAGACACACCGAGAGCTTAAGTCATGCCTCCTTTTGATCGTGGGAATCCGTACACGGCTCCTCTGTTTTTATAGCTTTGTAATGGCATGTAAGGGCCGGGTACCCGGCTGGCCTTGGCTTCCGGGTCCTGGCGCCCCTCCTCCATGCCGTGTGCCTTCCGAGACAAGTTCTCAAGCTGGGACACACTGGGAATCGCTGTGGGGCTTTGACGAGTCCCGTCGCCCAGGGCACACCCCGTGTCTCCTAAGCCAGTTTCTGGGGGTGGGACAGACGTGCCCCGTGGCGCCAGTGTGCAGCACGGTGGCCGACCAGACCACCTCCCCCTCCTTTGCAGGGCGCCCACGGCTGGCTTTGTGCTGGCTTTGTGCGCGGGGGTATTGTCGATGCCTTTTTTTTTTATTTTTGAGAGAGACAGAGTGCGAGCAGGGGAGGGGCAGAGAGAGAGGGAGACACAGAATGCGAAGCAGGCTCCAGGCTCCGAGCCGTCAGCTGACAGCTCAGAGCCCGACGCGGGGCTCGAACTCACAGACCGCGAGATCACGACCTGAGCGAAAGTCGGCCGCTTAACTGAGTGAGCCTCCCGGCGCCCCTGTCGATGCGTCTTTAACGGGGGCGGGGGGTGTTTTGCAGGTAACACCCCGCTGGCCCTGCAGATCATCAAGAGGAACCAGCTGCTCCCCGCGGTGAAGACGCTGTCGGAGATGAGGAAGAAGCCGGTGTTCCCGCACGCCCACCAGGTGCAGCCCATCCAGATGCCGGCCTTCGCCGCGCACCGGAAGTGACGCTTCTGCCCCCGGGAGGCCGGACCCGAGACCCCACGGAGCGCGTTCGGGCCTTCTCAGTCGTGTCGCAGCGAAATGAATAAAAGACGGTGAAAGGTGCTAGATTTGGAGACACAATTTTGAAGCGATTCTGGCCCCTGGTTTTGTTCGGCAGGAAGCTGACTTAAAATGACGGATTCACAAACTCATTTTCATCAGTTTTTCTTTAATCCTCAATTTTGAGCCATTATGTGATATGTGTGTGTCATCGGCAATTAAAACGTGGTCTTCTCAGAACAGTCTCGTATCATTGTGTCTCTCCGGCAGCCGTCGGACTATTTTAGCGTCAGAGGGTTACCTTACGGTTTTAAATCCGCAGACATGTCCGCGGCAGAGGAGGCGCCCGTCCGGAAGCTGGCCGGGGGCGGGGAGGAGGGCGAGGGGACGTAAGTTCTGCCTGGCTGCCACTAGAAGGGCCGACGATGCGTCGTCAAACCCACGGGGCCGGTGGAGTCGGCTGAAGGAGAGACGAGGGTCTGACAGGAATCACTTGCTTCATGATTTCGGGTGAAGACAAAGCAGGCTCAGGGCGCTCGGCCTGTTCACCCTCCTGCGCCCGGAGTCAGAGGCCGGGCCCGGACTGCGTCGGCGGGGAATCGCGTGTCTCCGGGGCGCCGGGCGCCCGGGACTCTTGATCCCGGGTCCTAAGTTTGAGCCCCATGGTGGGCGTAGAGATTACTTAAAATCTTAATCAAAAGAAAGAAAAACCGGGTGACCTCCTGGCTGAGGTCACGTTTGGTAGGTCCCTCCAGGCTGACTGTTGAGGCGTGTCCCCTGCTGTCTACGTCTCTTCAGCGCCCTAGTTTGGAGACCCCGTTCAGACAGGGCAGTAGGACAGCCGGCTGAATGTCTCTAGGTCCTCGCTTTCACAGCTGGAGGGGAGGCGGGTGGGTAACCGCTCATTTACCTGAAACTCCATCAGCCGAGGGTGCCTACCAGAACCGGGTCTTCGTGGCCGTGCCTGGACATTGCCCACCAAGGACTCAGGGAAGGCAGGAGTTTCTTCCTCCACTTAAACGCGGGATGGGTGGGCACAGGGGCTCATCGCTTTTTTTATATGGTTATCTTTTGAGAGAGAGAGAGAATATAAGGGGTAAAGTAAGGGGCAGAGAGAGAGGGAGAGAGAGAATCCCAAGCGGACTCCACTTTGTCAGCCCCAGACCAGCAGCACTCTGGGACCTGCTCGAGCCGCAGGGCAGGAGCAGGACTGTGTGGCCTGAGCGTTTTCCGGAGACTGAGTCCACAGAACTTCTAAATGGGGAAGACCCCACAGGATCGTGGCGGCGTGTAACGGGAAGAGGCCTGTTCCTTGTACTTGAGGACAGTACGTCGTTGGGTAAGTCTCAAGACACAGACACCTGCCGCGCTTGCTGGTGGGTTTGTGGGACAGCAGGGATGGTGTGAGCAGGCGAGGCCCCGCGTCGCTGTGTTCGGGAGGAGCACGTGCAGCCCGTCTGGGAAACAGCAGATTCATGATTTCAGCGACGGTCGTTTCCCTCTCCCTTGAGAAGTGACACACAGGCAGCTCTTGGCCTTGGTTCTAGTGCTCAGAGACGCCCTCGGGGACTCCGCTCTAGTTTTCCGTGCCCCTGTCCTTAGCACTTGGGCTTCTGTCCCCGCTCACAGGGTGTTCCAGGATGTCCCAGCCTTTCGTCTCCACTGAAGGCAAGAAGAGGAGGGCTAAGGCAACCCGTCCTCACAGGAGACGCTCGGGAGCAAACTTTCCCAGAAACCCCAGTTGACCTCAGTTCCACGTCTCCTGTGTCAGGTCGAGTCGGGGAGCCAGCCTTAGCTGCGGGGCCGGCCGGGAGAGAAACCCCTGACGGCGTCCATGGCCCTTGCTAGGACAGCCCCGCACGTCCCAAGGCGAGGCCAGGTGAGTGTTTTTCCAGCCTGAGAACGCCTCCTGATGCCTTGTCAAATGAGCGTTCCGCCAGCCCCGCTGTGCCTTCCGTGGCCCACCCTCCGCGGGTTCACTTGCCGACTGACCGTGCTCCTCGCGTCAGCCAGGACGCCTTCCCGCCTGTTCCTGCCCCAGTCTGTTCATGCCGCCTTTGTTTTGTTGTTGTTGTTGTTGTTTATTTATTTTGGGGAGAGACAGAAACAGAGCATGAGCAGGGGAGGGGAAGAGAGAGAAGGAGACACAGAATCAGAAGCAGGCTCTAGGCTCCGAGCTGTCAGCACAGAGCCTGACGTGGGCTCGAACTCACGAACCGCAAGATCACAACCCGAGCCGAAGTTGTATGCTTAACCAACTGAACCACCCAGGAGCCCCCATGCCGCCTTTGTTAAGTGGCGTAATCCTAAAATGCTAAAAGATTTTAAGTGCCTTTTCCCTGAAGTTTCTCCTAGGTATTCCCCAGCTTCTTCCCCCTTTGGGTCTCTTGTGAAACCCTTTTCTTCTATGGTATATGGTTTTCTGTCAACAGATATGCGTGTTGCAGGCAGGGGTCTTCAATCTTACTAGGGTACTGAATTTTCTTTTTAAGATCTTATTTTTAAGTAATCTCTATACCCAACATGGGGCTCGAACTCACACTCCAGGACCAAGAATCGCAGGCTCAACTGACTGAACCAGCAGGCGCCCCTAAGGTGGATTCCGACAAGAGCCTCATTAGCTTCTGTTCAAGCTCCACTCCCCACTCAGCTTCAAAAAGGGCAAAATTCACAGACCGATGAGACTATGAAGGCCAGTATCCCCCAAACTGGAAGGCATGAACCCCTCAGAAGAGCGGGCACAGTCTTCCATTATAGCCCTGGCCCTCCGCCCGCCGGCGCTCGGACGCCACGCCCCCTCCGCCCGCGTGTCCTGACAGGGCCGCCATTTTGCACCACGTCCCCTGAGACTTCCACCACGGGAAGGCCCGAGCGACCAAGCAAATCACCTCATCCCTCGAGGTTCTTAGCCACTCTGTAAAACGGGGGAGCCTTTCCGCAGGATCCAGCGAGGACTCCCACGAGGCGGTGAATGCAATGGCCACCAGCGAGTTCACCCGCCCCTCCTGTTGCCCACGACCCCCTCAGCCCAGCCTTCTCCACGCTTCCTTCAGCTGCCAGCAAAGTGACTGATGACTTCACGGGCTGGCTTCAGATGTTGGTTCTCTCACGGGGACAGGTTTGATCTGGAACAAGCGATGCCTCTTTGCACCTCAGTTTCTTCATCTGTCAAATGAGGATCAAGGAAGCTACCTCCTGGTTGGGTTGGAAGGAGCTTTAAGGGACTGGCCCTTGTTAACAGCTGGAAGTGCCCTGAACTCCACACGGGACCGCCATGACTTTCAGCGTGTGACAGAAAGGATATTGAAACAGGCTGTTTCTTGCTTTATTAAGGAAACATTACACGTAGAGGCAGGTCTGCAGCTGGGTGGCAGGAGCAGGGGGAAACACACGCTTTGGGGGTGTCCGATGTTAAAAGATAAACTGAGGCGTATTAACAATGATAAGAGTTTGAGCAAAAATCGATTGAAATCGGGCAGCATTCAGTAACAGAAAGGAGCGCTGAGGACCCGTAGAAAATAAAAGACAAGGGGGCGCCAGGGTGGCTCAGTCGGTTAAGCATCTGACTTCGGCTCAGGTCATGATTCTGCGGCTCATGAGTTCGAGCCCCGCGTCCGACTCTCTGCACACGGCTCCGGAACCTGCTTTGGATGCTGTGTCTCCCTCTCCCTCTCCCTGCCCGTGTTCTGCATCTCCCTAAAATAAACGTAGGAAGGGAGGGAGGGAGGGAGGGAGACGGCAGAAGAAAATGGGAACAAGAAAGTTATGCTGGCACGGGCAGATTGCCTCACTAGGGTCGATATGGTTAACCGGATTAAGATTCCATTTCTGGGAGACCCAAAACTGTACGTTGAGGCTCAGTTTGGTGATGAGGGGCTTAGCATAGCCTCATGTTCTGTTTTCCATACCAGGATCTCAGGGCATAGTAGTTGCTCAGTAAATACTGGCCTCCCGTGTTCTCAATGCCATTCTACCCACCCTGCCGAGGTCCTCGCCCTCTGGTGACAAGAGGTCACCAGTCTCCCTGCCTCAGGTCCCCCCTCGTGCCAGCCGCTGACTGCCCACAGCACAGTGCTGAGTCCCGCCCAGGGGTCCTTCAGGAAGCCCTGCCCAGGCTCTTCATGGTACCTACTCCGCCCCACTTGGCCCCCTCCCTTAGCCCCCATGTGTTTCCCAAACTGGACTCTCTGCCCTCTCCGCCAGAGGAGGCGCCATTTCCCACCTCCAGGGCCCGGCCTCGGTCTCCTCCCCTCCCTAGAAATCTCTCTCCTCCAGTTTCAACGTGTCAACATCCTGGCCCTCCCACACTGCCTCTCGGTGGCCCTTCCCCCCCAAGGAGTGTCATTTCGCTGAAACCCCAAGTCTTCGTTCATCCCGGGCCTGCTGACCGCGGGGACGCTCTGGCTGGGAGCTTCTCGGTTGAGAACTTGGCCAGTCTTCAGGCACCCTCACCGTTCTGTTGTTTGTCAGCTGTTTCCATCCCCCTCCGGGATTGCAAGTACTTTGAAGACAGGGCTGTCTGCATTATACAGTGTGGGGATTGTTCTAGACCCACAAAGTCCGCCGAGCGGGATTTTGGGGGGTGTTTTTTTTTCTTTCTAGGCTGGCGGTGTCCCAGGCCCCACTTCTTTCGAGGTGGGGGTGGCCTATTACCATGACCGCCAGGCTCACAGGGCTCGGCCTCTTTGACCCCCTGAGCTTTATCAAGGGAGTTAAACAGTGGCCCGGGCCGGGCGGGTGACTGGTCACACTCAGCTGGCCCAGCCCAAAGTAACCAAACCCAGAGAGCCACAAAGCAAGCAATTGACACATTCCGCCTCCTTCTCCCTGGGAAGAAGGAGGCAGAAATGCAGGCTCCGGGGCGGGAGCGGGGGTGCCCCGGGAGGAGGCAGCGGAGTTCATTAGCCCCCTCGTTTGGGGCAAAGGGGATCCGTGTGGTGACAAACAATCGTCCTGGAGGATTTAGGAGGATTTGGCCAAGTGTCCCCGTGGGCCCCTAGCCTCCTCCTAATCCCGGCCACATTTCAGACTACTTAGGATCGCATTAAATGTCAAAGCCAGCGTTTAGGGAAATATCTACATTTCGTATGCATCGCTCGGGTCAAAAGAAAAGCTGAAACGAACCTTCGAGCATTTGGCGCGAGAGGCTCTCTGTGTGGTCCGGAGTGTGAATGGGGAGGGGGGCCGGCGCCCTCGCGGCCTCCCCGCCCAGGAATGCGGGCTTTTCACATGTAGAAAATGCTAATGCTTTGTTCCAGACTCGGCCTCCCGGAGGCGCGGAGGCGCCCGGCCGGATTGTCACAGCTGCATTTGCATGTGAGCGGCCCCTTGTCCCCACCCCCACCCCTCCCCTCCCCCAGCGCGGCCGGGCTGAGGACTTCTGGGACTTCTGGAAAGGCCGCTGGCAAAGGTCCTCGGCCATCGCTTAATCCCCGGTAAAGCCACAGGTAGCTATTCTGGAACTTTCTGAACGGATATCCTTTTCCCTTGGTGGCACTAGGCAGGTTCTTCCCCCCCCCCCTCCAACTCCCATTTTATTTAGCACTTTCAACTGTTTTCTACGAAACAACTGACTCCATCGAGGAGGATGAAGGCACTGGATGACCCGTTCACATCTGGGCCCTGAGTTCCACGTGACGCTTTGCGGGCGCTCAGAGCGAGCAGCCGCGGGGCGCGTGCGCGCGTGCGTGCGTGTGTGCGCACGCCCGGGGCAGGGACGCCGCCCGCAGGTGGCAGAGTGGGCCCGAGGCCCCGCAGCGAAGGCGCCGCGAGCCGCGCGCACACCCGCCCCGGGGGCCCCCGCCGCGCCGGGCGGACCGGATCCTCGGGGCCCAGGGCGCCACCTGCCGGCGGCGAGGCGGGCGCGGCGCGCGAGCCCCGGCGAGGAGCGGGGGTCCCGCGACCCCCGGAGCCCTCCCCCGCAGCGCGCGCGCGGCCGCGCTCCCCGGCTCGAGACCCGCCCCCAGCCGAGGGGACCCCGCGTTTCCCCGGGCGTCCCGCCTGTCAGTTTCCTTCAGTGATTACGAGGCTTAGCTGATTAATTTCATGTTTTTCATTTTACTTCCTTTCTTATGTTTGTTCTTTCTTTAGTTTTTTACTGAGCTTTATTGATTTTACTTCCTTTTCTTTTATTGTGTTTCCTTCTTTTATTTGGTTTACTATTTCAGTCGTGTTCAATTCACTTTGCTAATTTTATTTCATTACTTTCGTTCATCTTATTTACGTTTCTCTAGTCCATTATTTAATTTCATTTGAAATCCATTCTTTACATTGTATGTCGTTTCATGTAACCTCCTTTGTTTCACTTCTTTTATTTGTGGGTGAAAAAAGGGTATACTTTTTTCGTCCTATTCTGAGGCTCATGTATTCTGCATCCCAGTTTGGAAAAATAGTGAAAACGAATCCCACCTTAGCTCCTCTCCGCAACCAAATCTCCAACACCTAGGAGTCGGAGGCAAGGTTCGGTATCATATTCAGGCCAGGAAAACGTGGTCCGTGACTGAAAGTCATGAATAAACAGTTCTCCAGCTGACGCGGTGTAAAACCCTCCTGTCCCGTCGATCAGATTTTTAAACTCCAAGGCACCTGCTCTGGGCAGGGCACACTGCCAAGTATGCGGGGCACAAGCTGAGTTCAGAGCACGTGGTCCGAGCCTCTAGAGTTCCAAGCCAAGTTGAGGATGCGGTCAAAGGACCCAAGAATTCAAAGAAGGCTTCATGGAGGAAGTCTCATTTCAGGTGGGCGGACAGAGAGGGGCAGGGGACTGCTCCCGGTGACTGGGCCATGAGGGGGCACACTGCAGAAGGTGTCCGGTGCTGGAGACAGCCGTTTGTAACATGGGGTAGGCAAGGGGTCCTTTGTCAGACGGCTCAAGTCTGCGGGTCTGCAGGTTGCATAGACGGCCTTAGTGCCTGTGACTCCCCGGAAAGGGCGTGTGTGTTATGTCGTGCGTCCTGTGTTATTCCGGGGAAGGGGAGAGTAAGTCACTATTTGCCATTGGTTCTCTAGAAGCCTCTCTGAATTGCGTTTCTAGGGGCACCTGGGTGGCTCAGTTGGTTAAGAATCTGACGTCGGCTCAGGTCATGATCTTTCGGTTCGTGAGTTCAAGCCCAGCATTGGGCTCTGAGCTGACGGCTCAGAGCCTGGAGCCTGCCTCGGATTCTGTGTCTCCTTCTCTCTCTGTTCCTCCCCCGCTCGCATTCTCTGTCTCTCTCTGTCTCTTTCTCTCTCTCTCTCTCAAAAATAAATTAAAATTAAAAAAACAAAAACAAAAACTGAATTGCATTTCTGAATTTTCACCGTATCTTCCTCCCTTTTATTTTGAGAAAGATGAAATATTTACGCAGAAAAAAAGTGCAGAAGTGGCTAAATGAACACCTCCATCCCTCCAATTAACACTATGCTAACATCTGCTCTAGCATGTGTGTCTCTCTCTCTCTTCTGCACGCACACACCCCTCCGTTCATTTATTTATTTCACTGTCGAGTGAGCTTTTGAGAGGAAGTTGCAGGCACGACGATGCTCGCCACCGAGCGCCCCGGCCTGTATCCCTCAGAACAGGGCCGTTCTCTACATAACCAAAAAAGATTGTAGCTCCGGACCCGTATTTAAATGTTCTCAGTTGCCCCCACCGTGCCCTTTACTGTGGTTTTACCCCTTCCTCCAGAATCCGCTTCGGGATCCAGCACTGTATTTGGTGGTCCTAGGCCGTCTTCCATTCGGAACATTCCCCAAGCCTTTCTGGCCACTCAGAACATTGATAGTGTTGAGAGCTCCAGGCCAGTGGTCTTGGAGAAGTTTCCTCTACCTGGATTTATCCAATTCTTTTTATTTATTTATTTTTGGTTAATGTTTATTTTTGAGAGACAGAGCGTGAGCGGGAGAGGGGCAGAGAGAGAGGGAGACACAGAATCGGAAGCAGGCTCCAGGCTCTGAGCCGTCAGCACAGAGCCCGATGCGGGGCTCGAACTCACAGACCGTGAGATCATGACCTGAGCCGAAGTCGGACGCCCGACCGACTGAGCCACCCGGGAGCCCCTGTCTGATTATTTCTTGATGATTGGACATATATTTTTATGAGTTGGAGCCTCCTTGTTTTCATTCCTGACACCCCTTTCCCCAAGCTGAAGGACCTGTCCTCAGAAGCCAGGACTGTGGTTTCCTGCAAAGCTTTCAGCTCTTCCTTCCCTGTCCGTTTAGATTCCAGCACCCGTTTCCACATCATGCTCAGAACAACCAGTAGGAAAGCACCAAGGCGTTCAAATTCCCTGCCTGAAACCTGCACGTTTTCCAGGTTGAGAAACTCAATTTTTTTTTTTTCCTTTCCTTTTTTTTTTTTTTTTTTTCTTTTTTCTTAAGTAGGCTTCACGCCCAGCACAGAGCCCAACACGGGGCTTGAACTTACCACCCCGAGATCAAGACCTGAGCTGAGATCAAGATTTGGCCATTTCGCCAACTGAGCCACCCAGGAGCCCTGGGGAAACTCCGTTTTCTGTTTGGTTAGCGTGGCTTTCATTAGCCCTGAACTCGGGCAAGGGAACGACCTGGCAGGTAGGGGAAGCGGACCCAGGCGACGGCCGAAGCGTCGGCTGCAGGAAACTGCTAGGATGGGGAGAAGGACCGCAGAGGTGAGATGCCACTGGCCGTGGCGCTTCCTGCTGGCCCCACACCTGGGGAGCTCCGGGGGGGCCAGCGGGCCTGAGCTGGGGTTATTCCGGCGCAGGTGGAAGCAGGTCTCCGAGCCTCTGCCTCGCCGCGGGCTATGCGAATCTGTAGAGGGGCAGGGGTAGGAGGGGGTATAAAGAGAGAAGCCTCCTCCCAATTCTTGGACCCCATGGCGCCTGTTGCCACGGTCAGTCGTAGGATCCAGGAGCCTGCTTGGACAAGATTCCTGCTGCTCCCCCCACCCATGGGAAAGGGCTCCCCGGGAGGGGCAGGGTTGGCAAAGGGCCCAGTGGAGACACTGCCCGGGCCTGACACCCAGAGAAACTCTCGTCCCGTACACGGGCCAAAAGGTGGGTTTCCTTTGGGAGGTGGCCCACTTTGCTTTCTCTCCTGTCTGTTGGGGATGGATGCCCTCTCTTCCTGGAGCCGCTTCAGGGAAGGCGGGAGACACAGACTCTAGAGCCCAGTTCCCCGTGTCCAGTCCCAGGCGCGCTCCTTCCTGTGTGACCTTGGGCAACGCACTCACCTCTCTTGCTCCGGTTTTGTGAAATGGGAGGCCTGTTCTGAAGCTCCCAGGAGGTCATATTTGTAAAGCTCTGGTAACAGTGCCTGACGGTTCTTAAGTACCAGGTCAGCGAGATTAAGTAAGTAAAAAGGAGGGGCGCCGGGGCGGCTCAGTTGGTTGAGCGGCTGACTTCGGCTCAGGTCACGATCTCACAGTCTGTGAGTTCGGGCCCCACGTCTGGCTCTGTGGTGGCAGCTCGGAGCCTGGAGCCTGCTTCAGATTCTGTGTCTCCCTCTCTCTCTGCCCTTCCCCTGCTCATGCTCTGTCTCTTTGTCTCTCGAAAATAAACGTTAAAAAAAATTTTTAATAAATAAATAAGTAAGTAAAAAGAGAGAGAGAGAGAGAATCCCTGTTTGGGACAGCGTAGAACCTGACACAGGGCTCGAACTCATAAAACGTTGAGATCATGACTGAGCTGAAATCAAGAGACAGAGTCAGACGCTCAACTGACTGAGCCACCCAGGTGCCCCAAAGATTTGGGTTTAAAAAATTTTTTTTTAAATGTGTATTCATTTTTAGAGAGAGATGAGACAGAGTGTGAGCAGGGGAGGGGCATAGGGCGAGGGAGACACGGAACCCAAAGCAGGCTCCAGGCTCCAGGCTCCGAGCGGTCAGTCCCAACTCAGGGCTGGAACTCAGAGACAGCGAAGTCATGACTTGAGCCCAAGTAGGAACCTCAACCGACTGAGCCCCCAAGACGCCCCCCCCCCCCCGCCAAAGATTTTTTGAAATCAAAATAAAAAGGTTTTGTTTGTTGAAAATGCAAGCAGAGTTCTGGAAGGGTCAGGACGAATGGAACAACATAACCTAACCCGAGGGAGACTTGGGCCCCAGGAGCTGGTTAGGCATACTGCCCCCCCCCACCCCCCACCCCCAGACGGCCGGTGAGTGGATGGAGCCGGAGAAATCTACAGGGCGGGTTTCCTTTCATAGGCCATTGGGCTTTCCTTTCCAAGAAGGAAAAGGGGCTCTTTTCCTTATAATCCAAAGTAAAAGTGAGTTTAGGCGGCTGCATACCTGGATTTTCCACACTTCCAAAATCCCACTCTGTGGGGCGCCCGGGCGGCTCAGTCGGTGAAGCGTCCGATCTCGGCTCAGGTCGTGTTCCCACAGTCTGTGGGTTTGAGTCCCGCGTCGGGCTCTGTGCTGATGGCTCAGAGCCTGGAGCCTGCTTCCGATTCTCTGTCCCTTTTTCTCTCTGCCCCTCCCCCACCTGTGCTCTGTCTCTCTCTCTCAAAAATAAATAAATGTTAAAAAACCAAAAATTTCAAGAATTGAAACGTTTGAGGCTCGATATTAAAGAGAAGGTTTAAAAACAAACCATCCCACGCTGCTTGAGGAAGGTCTGAGTTAGGTCTGGCGGCCTTAACCAGAGCTGCGGAGCCGGTGTTTTGTTTTTTTTTTAGGGGGGGTGAGCCCGCCAAATTAAAGTTCAATCAATCCAACTTTAAGGGCGAAGCAAACTATTTGTGAAAAATCATTAAACAGCACATAAAACCCTTTGAGGAGCAGTGAGGAGAGGGACGACCTGGCTTTTGTGAAGGTGCTCTGGGCCCGATGCGTGAACTTTCTGAGGGAATGTTAACAAGACAGTGGTCAAAGGGGAGTTTGTGCGTGTCGCTTATTTAAGGTTTTACGAGGCCCTGGAAGGAACCCCCTCGCCTGGGCGCGCACGCGAAGAGTCTGGGAACGGCGTGGTGAGAGGTGCACCCTACCGGGTGTTCGAACCCTGTGAGCAGACAACTGGCCTGGACGCTCAACGGTGCCACCAAGGGGGGGAGGGGTCTGTCCCGGGAGAGCCAGGGCCCCGGGCAGGCGACGACACGCCCAGAAAGGACGTCGTTAGAACAGCTGGTGAGATGTGGACACGGCCTGCGGGTTAGACACTAGCACTGCATCAAGGCGACTTTCCTGATTTCGGGAACTGTACGTGGGTTCTGCGAAGTTGGGTTCGTGTTCTTAGGAAACGTACCAGAACTGACTAGAAGTAGAAGGGCATCGGCTCAGGTCATGATCTCGCGGTCTGTGGGTTCGAGCCCCGCGTCGGGCTCTGTGCGGACAGTGCTCAGAGCCTGGAGCCTGCTTCGGAGTCTGTGTCTCCCTCTCTCTCTCTGCCCCTCCCCTGCTCATGCTCTGTCTCTCTCTTTAAAAAAAAAAATATAAGTATTAAAAAAACTTTCAAGTCCTATTTATGTAATTACATATGCACACTCACAGCACACACACAGGCACACTTGGCCCCTGAGCGCCAGGACTTTGAACTCACTAGCTCCACTTGTATGTGGATTCTTTTCAGTGAATTCAGTGCAGTGCTGCAAATGTATTTTCTCAGTACCATTCTCTTTTCTCTAGCTTCCTTTATTGTAAGAATACAGTGGATAGTCCCTGTAACATACAAAATAGGTGCTAACTGACTGTTGATGTCGTCGGTAAGGCTTCTGGTCCACAGTAGGCTGTTGGTAGTTATGTTTTGGGGGAGTCAAATGTTATACACGGATTTTCACCTGCACAGGGGCCACTGCCCCTAGCCCCGTCTTGTTCAGGCTGCGTATAATACATCCATTTCTACACGTAATATATACGTATTAATGTATAAGAATATTACAGGCATGACAAGGGGCGCCTGGCTGGTTCAGTTGGTGGAGCATGTGACTCTGGGTCTTGGGGCTGTGAGTTCGAGCCCCACGTTGGGTTTAGAGATTACTTAAGGAAATCAATAGGGGGCGGCTCGGTCGGTTAAGTGTCCAACTCTGGATCCCGGCTCAGGTCTGTGCTAACATCACGGAGCCGGCCGGGGGGTGGGAAACTCTCACGCACAGACGGAGTGTCTGGTACAAGGGCACGGGGGTCAGGACCCAGCGACTCCAGAGGCGACGGCGGGCAAACACCGGGGCCGTGAGGCTGCGCGAGGCGGGCTCGGAGAGTGCCCGTGCCAGGCGCGGCCTCCGGGACGCAGAACCGAGCAGGGAAGGTCCCCAGGAACCGCGTGTGTCCTTCCCACAAACCACAATCCTTTCGGCATTAGTACCGTCCACTCCATGGTATCGCCATTCACCCAGCGGCTCGGACCACAAACTTGGGAGTCCCCCCCCCCCTTCTACTTCTCCACTTCTGTCTTTCTGTCTCTTTTCTTTTGAGAGAGGGAGAGAGAATCCCAAGCAGGCTCTGCACTGTCAGTGCAGAGGCCACCACGGGGCTCAGTCTCAGGAACCGTGAGATCATGACCTGAGCTGAAATCAAGAGCCAGATGCTTAACCGACTGTGCCACCCAGACGCTCCCCCCACCCAATCTTTCTCTTCTCCCCCATTGGGAAACCCATGCCCTTACCTCTCTGTTCCCACCCACCTTCAACTTACAGTGCTAATCATGAGAAGACAGTGCATTACACGTTCGTTCGTGTCTACGTTGACTTTCTCCTCCTTCAGGGTGCATTCCCCAAGTCTTCTACATAGTAGGTGCTCAGTAAATACGAGTTGGGTGAATTCACCTATTGCCTCGCGCCCTCACTGCATTAACTTGGGTAAGTCACTCCTCCCGTCAGCTGGCAGGTAGGCTGGAGGTTGGCTGTTCCTGCCCAGCCTCATTCCCACGTGTGTTAGCTGGCCGGCCGTCGGGGGGGGGGGGGGCGGGGAGAAGGGGTACCTGGGCCACATGTCTCTCATCCTCCAACAGGTAGGCCCAGGGGACCACAGGGGTTCCAGAGCAACAAGAGAGCTGAGCTTCATTCTTTTTTTAAATGTTTATTTCTTTTTGAGAGAGAGAGCCAGAGCGTGAGCAGAGGAGAGAGACACAGAATCCGAGGCAGGCTCCAGGCTCCGAGCTGTCAGCACAGAACCCGACATGGGGCTCAAATTCACGAGCCATGAGATCATGACCCGAGCCGAAGTCGGACACTTAACTGACTCAGCCACCCAGGCGCCCCTCAAAAGTTTAAATGAACACAAAAGAGAATGAAAACATAAGCGACAGGCTGAGAGAAAAATCTTTGCAAAGCATGTATGCGATAAAGGATTTATATCCAAAATATATAAAGAACTCTCAAATAATAAGAAAACACTCAATAATAAAACAGCATCATCAAAAAAAGGCTGAAGCTTTGAACAGATACTTGAACGATTTGCAACTAAACACGCGAAAAGAAGCTCAGCGCCATTAGGTATCGGGGAAATGCAAAACAAAAAAACCACAGGGAGAGAGCATGCACCTACCACCTTGGCTAAAATTAAATAAAAAACCCAAACCGACCAGACGAAGCTTCGGGTAGGATGTGGACAAAACGACACTCAGACCTTGCTGCTAGAAATAGAAAATGGTACCAGCACTATTTCAAACCATTTTGCCGGGCACCTGGGGGCTCGGTCGGTTGAACGTCTGACGTCACCTCAGGTCATGATCTCATGGCTAATGGGTTTGAGACCCACGTCGCTCTCTCTGCTGACAGCTTGGACCCTGGAGCCTGCTTCCCATTCTGTGTCTCCCTCTCTCTCTGCCCCTCCCCTGCTCATGCCCTCTCTCTCTCTCTCTCTCAAATATAAATAAACATTAGAAAATTCATTTAAGAAGACAGAACTACGCTATGAGGCAGCCATTGCTCTCCTTGGTATTTTTCTAAGAGAAAAGATGGACTCCCAAACGAAGACTTGTCGTTGAACGGTCATCACGCCCGCTTTGCCAGAGCCACAGCCCGAGACGGGCACAATGCCCGTCAGCAGACGGAGCGATCAGTACGTCGTGGTAAGTCCCTCTGCACATTAGAGCACTACTCAGCGACAAAAAGAAATGAATTGCTGATTCACACGACGACTTGGATTAATCTGGAAGTCACGCTGAGTGAAAGAAGCCAGGCTCCCAGCCCCCAAAAGGGACAAATTGTACAGGAGAATATGCATATTATAGAAAAATCCAGAAAATGCGAAGCAATCTGGAGTGACAGAAAGCATATCAGTGGAAGCTCAGGGAGAGGTTCATTGGAAGGATTACCAAGAGGCCCAAGGAGACTTTTGGGGGTGAGGTATACTCATTCCCTTGGTGTGGTGATGGTTCTACGGGAGTATCCGTGTATCGAAACTTACTAAATTTCATACTTTAAATGGGAATAGTTTATTCATCAACATTCATACAATTATTCATCAATTGAGGTATGTCAATTATACCTCAATAAAGCTGTTAAAAAAATTTTTTTAATGTTTATTTATTTTTGAGAGAGAGAGACACACAGAGCATGAGTAGGGGACGGGTAGAGAGAGACACACAGAATCTGAAGCAGGCCCCAGGCTCTTGAGGTGTCAGCACAGAGTCTGATGAGTGGCTCGAACCCACAAACTCTGGGATCATGACCTGAGCCAGAGTCGGATGCTGAACCAACTGAGTCACCAAGGTGCCCTTCTTTCTTTGAAAACAGCCCTATTGAGGGGGCAGCTGGGGGGCTCAGTTGGTAAAACATCAACTCTTGATATTGGCTCAGGTCATGATCTTGCAGTTGTGAGAGCCGGCCCAGAGTCCAGCACTGGGCTCCGTGCTGAGCATGGAGCCTGTTTAAGATTCTCTCTTCCTCTCCTTCTGCCCTTCTCCCACTCACACATGCTCGCTCTCTCTCTTTCTCTCTCTAAAATAAACAAGAAAAATATTAAAAAAAATTTTTTAATGTTTATTTTTGAGAGAGAGAGAGCATGAGGGGCAGCGGGGCAGAGGGGCAGAGAGAGAGGGAGACACAGAATCTGAAGCGGGCTCCAGGCTCCGAGTCGTCAGCACAGAGCTCGATGCGGGGCTCGAACCCACGGACCACAAGATCATGACCTGAGCCGAAGTCGGACGCTAACCGACTGAGCCACCCAGGCGCCCTAAGAAATATTTTTAAAGGGAAGAAGAACACTGGGGACACTCACCTGGGGGAATATGGGATAGGCTGGAGTGGGAGTGTCCCAATCACTTACTGCTGTGTAACACGTGACCCCAAAATTTCAGTGGCTGGAAACCCCCACCACATTATCATATCTCACAGTTTTGTGGGTCGGGAATTCCCGCTGGCTCAGTGGAGTGACGCCCTGTGGCTTCGGTGGTAGTCCGGCTGGGATGGCCCGGAGGATCCCAGATGGCTCTGTCACACGCCTGGCCCTTCGGCCGCAGCGGGTAGGGGGCGCAGTGGGTGGGAGGCTCGGCTCCAACGGGCCTCTTTCCTTCTGCACGTAGACTCGGGGACTCCCATGTGGTCTCTCTGGAAGGGATGTCAGACTTCTCACACGGTGGCTCAGGCTCCAAGAGACTAAGGTAGAAGCTGCAATTTTCTTTTTTTTTTTCTTTTTTTAATTTTTTTTCAACGTTTATTTATTTTTGAGAGACATAGAGACCGAGTATGAGCAGGGAAGGGCACAGAGAGAGGGAAGTACAGAATCTGAAGCAGGCTCCAGGCTCTGAGCCGCCAGCACAGAGCCCGACACGGGGGCTCGAACTCACAGACTGTGAGATCATGACCTGAGCTGAAGTCAGCCGATTAACCAACTGAGCCAACCAGGTGCCCCTGTAATTCTCTTAAAGACTGGGCTCAGGGGCGCCTGGGTGGCTCTGTGGGTTAAGCGCCCGACTCTTGGTTTCAGCTCAGGTCATGCTCTCACGGTTTGTGAGTTGGAGCCCTACATTAGGCTCTGTGCTGGCGGTGCAGAGCCTGCTTGGGATTCTCTCTCTCCCTCTCTTGCTGCCCCTCCCTCCCTCTCTCCTCCTTCTTTCTCAAAATAAATGAATAAACCTAAAAAAAAAAAAGGCAGGGCTTACAAGGGGCATAGCATCACTTCTGCCAGACCCTGTGGCCCAAGTAAGCCAGACCCTAGGAACGGGCCAGGAGGGCCCACCTTTCAGTAAAAGCTCTGGGCGTCCGGGAGAGACAGTGAGAATGAGCAGGGCAGGCAAACGACAGCGAGGCTGGCCGTGCACTGGTGGGTGGCGGGCAGGGTTTACGCGCAAGACTAGTGGAGAGCCAGGGCCAGGACAGAGCACGGAGATCTTGGGCCGTCAGGTGAAGCAATTTGAGTAAACTTTTAGGTAAGAGAGACCACTTGAAATCTGCAGCAGGTGCAACGGGGGAGGGTCAGGGTTAGGCTGAAAGAAGGGAAGCTGACATGGCCTAGAGGCCTTCAGGTACAAAATCAGAGAGCACTGGGGGCGAGCAGGTGCAGGGCCTCACAGCACGGACCGACTTCTACGTGTGTAAGACTCGTCTTTCTGCTAGATAAAACCGCCTGGTCTTTCGCCCCCTTACGAAAGGTCCACATTTCGTTTTAGAAAACCTGGGCTGGGAGCTTCGCTTAGAAACGCGGGCCACAGCCACAGCGGGGGCTGGAGGGGAGAGTGACGGGAGAGACTGTGAGGGAGGCAAGGAGGACGCGACCGGTGTATGGGACTTGGAAGGCCGGCGGAAGGTGGCAAGGCAGCAATGAGAGATTTACGTGGCGGGCACTCTGCCCAACGACGATGGTAAAACGCTAATATTAAAGGGGCGCCGTGGAGGCTCAGTTGGTTAAGCCTCGGACTTCAGCTCAGGTCACGATCTCACGGCCCGCGGGTTCGAGCCCCACACTGGGCTCCAGGCTGACAGCGCGGCACCTGCTTGGGCTTCTCTCTGTCCCCCTCCCTCTGCCCCCGCGCAACTCGCGCTTCCTCTCAAGAGTAAATACATAATAATAATAAAACAAACAAACAAAAAGCTATTATTTAAGTGTGTGCCTGGAGCGTTAACCTTGGTGCTAGACTCCGCATCTGCCCCTGAGGAACCAGCCCCGTTATAAGCACGAGAAGTCTGAGGCCCAGCGAGGTTAACTAACTCGCTGAAAGTCGCAGAGTTGAGTGGTGGAGGTGGGATATAAGCCTCGCTGAGCTCTGAACTCCTTTTAGGTACCAAAGCTACATACTGGTTTTTCCTTGTCCGACGTACAATTCAAGCATCTCTACCACAGTCTATCAATTTCTGGGTAACTAGAGTTTCTGTTATGTCGTCTGACTTGCCACTATTCTGAGCGCAGGGTTGTTGAAAGCAGCTGATAACACTTCTGTCAAAGGATTTCAAGGCCAGAGTCGGGGTAGAGAGTGGAGAGCTGGCCAGGCGTGGAGAAGCCCACCGCCACCCCACCCGGCAGGGTTGCAGGCGAGGAAGGATTCGGCAGTTGTCTGTTAAGCTGGCACTGCCACCCCCCAACCGCCACAGCTCAAAATACTAATTGTGATGTAACATTTGTTTAATGTCTGAAAAGAATACCGGGGTGATTTCTGTACCTCAAAATTATGTAAATGTACCCTCAGGATGCTGGGGAAAGGGGCAATTTTCACATCAGAACAAGCGGATGCGTCAAATATTGAATTAAAGGCACCGGATGAAAAAAGCAGATGATGGAACTGTGGTCTCCCCCCCGCCCCCCCCGCCCCAGTCTGAGAGTAGCAAGGTCCTATGTCACCTCTGAAGACAAAACAGGACTGCAGACGAATTCGAGAAAAAAACGCCCATTTACCGGCTACCTAGTTGTAGGGCGGCTTTCTTTTTCAAACCGGCTGTTAAAATACGAACGATGTATTTTCAGACTTTGGGGAAGTACGTGGACTCCCTTTCTAATGTTAACTGGTGGGGGGGGGCGGGATAGAGGGCTGCTTGGTCCTCCCTGGCTTCGAAAGGGTGTTTATTAGCTAGGATGGCAATGAAAAATTTAATACTAGTTTATAGCGGGCCCTTCCTCTGGCTACGTGGCTCTTATTCCTCTCATGGACAAGCGACAGCCTTGGGAAGTCTAATCCTAGTTTGTTCATCGCTATATCGTATTTTACAAACTCAACCGCATTTCCATACGAGCGGGGCTGATTACGTGCTGTAAAGACTCCCCTCTTTCCTACGAAGGCCGGCCGACTGTCCTAACGGCGACTCGGAACGGGCGCCATGAACCATTCACGCGGTGCTGGCCATTGGCCTGGCATTTCGCGAAAGGAAAGGTACTTCACTGCGAGAAAGCAAAACCTTTTTTTCTCCCTTCTTTCTTTCTTTTCTCTTTTCGTTTTGGTTTATTCCGAGCAGCTGTCTCCAGGACGCTAACCCACCAGCCGCGGGCGACGTGATTCCTCTTCCTGGAGTCCCACCTTCCTGCTTCTGCAAGACGTCTCGACTGGCTTTTCCTCTCCGCCATGCGCTTGCAAGCTGCCTTGGGGTCCTGGGACCTGGACGACAGATGAGGGGTTTTTTTCCCTTGGCATCTTTTTTTTTGAATGTTTTTATTTTATTTTATTTTTTTAAAATGTTTTTTTGAATGTTTTCATTTATTTTTGAGAGACATAGAGACAGAGTGTGAGCAGGGGAAGGGCAGAGAGAGAGGGAGACACAGAATCTGCAGAAGCAGGGTCCAGGCTCTGAGCCATCAGCACAGAGCCCGACGCGGGGCTCGAACACACAGACAGTGAGATCAGGACCTGAGCTGAAGCCGGCCGCTTAACCAACTGAGCCACCCAGGTGCCCCTTGAATGTTTTTAGATGCTTGAGGGTGGGGCCGTCCAACAGGGAGTCATCGGGGCTGGCTGGCTGGCCCGTCCCTTTTCTGACCCTCTGCGGCCATCTTCCTTCTGGCAATTCTCTTCCCATCTGTTTTCCTCTTGTTTTTGTTTAAAACAAAGCCAAAAAAAAAAAAAAAAAAAAGGAATTAAAAACAACCAGAGAAAGGAAAAGAAACCACCTGCAGAAGTAGACACAACGTGTCTGGAGCCAGGCCGGTGTGGCGGAAAGTTCCCTCGCAGCGTGTAGATTCATGTGTGTGCACGTACGTGTCCGCGTGTCGGTCTCAAATTATGAAGGAGACTCAGATTGGCAGGAGAGGAGCCCCTCTCTCGTCTTTAAAGTAGAAAATGTTGACTTTCCTTTCACGGCACAAAAGGGGCTCTGTTTCGTCGTTTTCCAGTTTTACGGACATACAATGAACATATGTTTTGGTTTTATCTGGTGGTAAGTTCTGCACTCCTCGGACATCCCGGCGAGTGTTCACTGAGCCTGGGTTCACTCCGGGCGCTGAGGGGAGGAATGTTCGCTGAGCCTGGCTCCCTCCAGGCGCCGGGGAGGGCGCTTCCCAGGAGCAGCTGAGGACCAGGGCCTTTCCGGTGGGGCTGCTGGGCTCTCCTTTCCCCCAGAAGTTCTTTCCACCTCAGGACAGCACTCGGGCCTCAGGAGGGATCCGTCCTGGAAGGGAGGTGTGTCTGCCGGCTGAGGCTGTGGAGCACCGTTGTCCGGCTGGGTTGACTGTTCCCTGGAACTACTGGAATTCTATGAACCAATTCTGAGGAGCTGGGGGTGTTTCTATAGTTTTGTTTTCTTTTTGTCCTTCATCTTTTCGGTTATTGAGGCTCAACATCAAGTTATTTTTTTTCTTCTCACTGAAGTACAATTTACAAACAGGTAAATTTGGAAGAGATCTTAAATGGCAGACTTACAAGTTTGGACAAATGTATACACCAGTACAATTCTATTTCATTGCCGCAGAAGGTTCCCTCCCTCCCCCCACCCCCCCCCACCCCCCACCCCCGTTCCCAGACCAAATCCTTTACCCGCAAGGGTACTGGTCCTATCCCTACAGCTTAGTTCTGCATGTTCTAGAATGTCCTATGAATGGAATTCCAAAGCATGAACTCTTTTGGTGGCTTCCTTCTCCTAACATGTTTTTGGGATTCATCCAGGTAGCTGCCGGGACCGGTAGAGCCCAAGCTGTCACTACCACGACGTGTTCAGATGGGGACAATCGTTCCTCCCATTGGCCTTCGGACCAGATACCCCCTAAATCCTGGTATGTGGCCTTCTCTGCTCCTCTAAGCCAGTCTCTTTCCAGGGCCAAGCAAGTTCCTCTCCCAGAACGACCCAGGCAGCCTCAGGCACCACCCAGATGGCGGCGGGGCCATCCCCGGGTAGTCTCCCCTGAACGGCTGCCCTCTGCCCCCCACCCTCCATTAAACTCAAAGGAAGCTGGCACATCCGCAGATCAGAATTCAAGATTCGTTAAATTCCACGCATCCAACAGCACACAAGTGTGTGTTTGGGTTTGATATGCAGAGTCCTTAAGAAAACGTAAAAAGGAAAAAAAAAAAAAGGCGTGTGTGTGTGTGTGTGTGAGCGCGCGGGGGGGGGGGGGGGGGGACGACCCAGACCTCACTGGCAGTGGCTCTCAGCCTCGGTAGAACCAGGATTCAAAATGAAATCTTTTCTTTTTTAAATAAACGGAAGAGCCGCTCTCTGCTCCTCGCTCGGAAGGTTTCAAAGGTCGTCCCACCGAAGCCCGGGGGCGTTCGTCTCCCCAGCGGCCTGGAGAAGGGAGGAGGTTGGAGGGAGGAGGGAGGGAGCACACAAAAGCGAGCCGTGCCGAGAGGGCTAATGTTTCCTGTTTGCCTGGAACCCCCTCCCCTGCGTCCCCTCCCCCAGCCCCCTCCCAGCACTCGGGCGGAAGTGAGTTTGCTCCTTTGGAGATTAAAAGGATTCCGAATTCCGATCAGTCCCAATAACCGGCGTACTGAGAGGAGAGGAGGAGGAGAAGGAGAAGGAGGAAGAGGCGGCAAAGCAGAGAAAGAAGGGGGCACGCGCGCGCGTGCACGCACTCCGCCCGAACTGGGGGAGTTGTGCAGAGCCCCAGGAGGCCAGAGCGCACGGCGCGAGCAAAGGCCAGCAGGCGCGGCGCGGCCGAGGCCACCCGAGTCTCGCTCGCTGCCTCCGAAAGAAGATGACGCGGGCCGGCGGCGCTGGCCACGCGGCTCCCCAGCTCACCGCGCCGCGCCGCTGCCGGCTCCACTGATTCCTGCGCGCCCCGGAGGAAGCTCCGTCCCCGCGGCTCGGGATCGGAGGGGGGACCAAGGCGAGGGCGAAATGGCCCGATGACAAAGGAAATGTGATCCCCCTTCGCTGCCAAGGTTTCAGAGAGGACGGACGTGGGGCGGAGGAGGAGGGGCGCGGGCCGCGCGCGGAGCTCGGATAGCATTGCACGACGGCTCGCGCGGAGCGGGCAGCGGGTACATCTAATATCTTCCTGCCGATGAATAATTCAGGACGGCCCGCGGGGACCTGCGGCCCCGCGCTACAGCGCGGCTAACCCGGCGGGGAAGGAGCGCGCGCGGGAGGCCGCCGGGCCGGGCGAGGCGGGGGCACGAGGGCCCCGGGCCGCGTGGGGCGCGCGTGCGTGTTAAGCGCCGGCAGCCGCGGCCGGGCCGGGCGGGCGCGCGGGAGAAGCGAGGCGCGTGGGGCGCGCGTGCGTACTACCGCGTGCGGCCGCGGCCGGGTCCCCAGCCGCTGCAGCTGCGGCGGGGCCGAGCGCCCTGCAGGGGAGGCCGCGCCCGGCCGTGCGCGAGCCCCGAGCGCCGCACGCCGGGCCACCCAGGAGCCCGTGGCCGCCGCGTCATGCGGCGGGGCGGCCGGCGTCGCGCGGGGGGACACGGGCTCGGCGTCGCGCCGCTCCCGCCTGGGCTAGTTTGGGGAGCCTTCCTCTCCCGAGAAGAGACGCGCTAAATCGGCTGGAAGAGAAGCAACGCACCCAATAAATACTCGCGGGATCGAATTCCGCGTCAGCCCGTCGGGACCTGGATTGCACAGCAGACTCGACTTTGGGGGAGTCCCCTCGGCCGGCGAGAACCACGCTTCGGCTGCCCCAGCGAGGCCTCTGACCTCCCTGCCCCCGCTCGCCCCTCGCGTGTCGGGACTTGTTCCGGCGCTCCCGCTCCGAAAGGCACGCAGCCTCGCGTCCTCCGGGAGGAATCTGTGTCGCCTCTGGGTAGTGGCATTCGATGCCCGCAGCGTCGGGGCTGGCAGCGCGCGGGCGGGACGCGACGGAGCCGGGCGCGCCGTGCCGCTCCGGAGCCGGCCCCTGGATCGCAGGCCCGATCGATGCGTTTCTCTGAGTGAGTCGGCGGCTCCCACCTCCCCCCGCCCCCCACCTCGGCGGTGCTCGCCTACCCTCCTCCTCTTCCTCTCCGGGTCTCCTCCCTCCTCCGAGCCGGCTTGCAAATGGCTTCGTTCCCCGAGAGCGACTTCCAGGTCTGCCTGCTGTGCAAGGAGATGTGCGGCTCGCCGGCGCCGCTCTCCTCCAGCTCGTCCGCGTCCTCGTCGTCCTCGCAGACGTCCACGTCGTCGGGCGGCGGCGGCGGCCCGGGGGCCGCGGCGCGCCGCCTGCACGTCCTGCCGTGCCTGCACGCCTTCTGCCGCCCGTGCCTCGAGGCGCACCGGCTGCCGGCGGCCGGCGGCGGCGCGCCCGGGGAGCCCCTGAAGCTGCGCTGCCCCGTGTGCGACCAGAAGGTAGTGCTGGCCGAGGCGGCGGGCATGGACGCGCTGCCCTCGTCCGCCTTCCTCCTCAGCAACCTGCTGGACGCCGTGGTGGCCACGGCGGACGAGCCGCCGCCCAAGAACGGGCGCGCCGGGGCCCCGGCGGGCGCGGGCGGCCACAGCAACCACCGGCACCACGCGCACCACGCGCACCCGCGCGCGCCCGCCTCGGCCCCGCCGCCGCCGCTCCCGCCCGCGCCGCCACCGCCCGCGCCGCCCCGCGCCGCGCCCGGCGGCCCCGCCGCCTCGCCGTCCGCGCTGCTGCTGCGCCGGCCGCACGGCTGCAGCTCCTGCGACGAGGGCAACGCGGCCTCGTCGCGCTGCCTGGACTGCCAGGAGCACCTGTGCGACAACTGCGTCCGCGCGCACCAGCGCGTGCGCCTCACCAAGGACCACTACATAGAGCGCGGCCCGCCGGGCCCGCCGCCGCCGCGGCGCAGCAGCTCGGGCTCGGGCCGCCCTTCCCCGGCGCGCCCTTCTCCATCCTGTCCGTGTTCCCGGAGCGCCTCGGCTTCTGCCAGCACCACGACGACGAGGTGAGCGCGCGGCCGGCCTCCCGGGGGCTGCGGGGGGGGGCGCTCCCCAAGCGAAGGGAGGGGAGGGCGTCCGCTCCGGATCTCGTGTTTTTAACTCTGACTACGTGGCGGTCGTCGCCACCAAGTGGGTCATTGCCCGGGAAGCGTGCGCGGAGAGGTCCGGCTTCGGGGTGCTGGCCGCGGGGGACCCCGGAAGGCGCGGAGTCCCCCTTTCTCCGTGTCGCACTTTCTGGAGGGCAGGCCGTGCCGGAGTCTCCGGAGGCAGGAGCCGGGAAGAGCGGGGTGTGCGCGTGTATCTGTGCGTATGGAGCTGGCCTGCATGTGCGAGCCCCCCCCAACCCCCCAGCCTCACCCCGATGGTTCCCGAGGTTTGAGCGCCCTCCCTCCTTATGGGTTGTGATTTTTCTCATCTCTGTTGGACAAAATGTGTTCGCTGTGAAGACGCGGGGTGGAGATCGTGTGTCTGTGTAGACGTGGCCTCCTGGGGCGGGCACGCCGCAGGCCCCCCCCCCCCCCCCCGGTGTACTGAGGGCGCTCCTTTGGCGTGTTTCCTCGTTCTTGCTGGTCGGACTCGTAGCCCGGCTTTTCAGTGGGTACGAGCCCGGCCCGAGTGTGGAGTGCGTGTGCCTGTGTAGACCTGCTTTCCACGTGTGCGCATGCGAGGGGGGGAACCGGGGACCTTGCCCATGGACCTCACCCAGCTGCGAGTCCCCTGGGCCGCTCCCGCCTACCCCGACCTCGGTTCCGATGGGAATTGGTTTCTCTGGCTGGGGAGGCGCCCACCCCGCCCCCCGCCGCGGGCTGGACTTCCCTTCGAGAAAAGCCAAGACCCTATCCGCAGCGCGCGAACCCGGGGCCGCGCAGTGTCCAGGGGCTGCCCTGCGGCCTCTGGGGTCGATTTCGCTCTTTTGGCCGCCGGTATGATAAACCTTTGCTGCTTATTTTTCACACTGTGTGAGACCTTCCACTTACACCTGAACCCATTACAGGAAGGGACTAGGTGTCTGGGGGCGCGGGCTGTGCTAGGAGGGCCGGTGATTTAAGCCCTCTACCTGCAGCCCCGTGGGCCGTGTGTGTGACGGCCGGAGTCGGGCCTCGGAGGGAGCGCCGGAGACGGCAGAGGTTTTAACGATCCTGATGGGAGTCCCTGGCACCGAGCGAGGCAGAGGCTGGCGCAGTGTGCAGCCTTCTCCACTCCTAACCTGCTGTTTGGGGAGGAGGGCGGAGCTAGTGCTTGATGGCCTTAAGCCGGCGTCTCCTATTGGAAAAAAGTTGAAATTCTAATCTACTTGTCTTAGGCTCCGCATTTTAAGTTCCCTTCTAGGTGTTAAGCTGGGGGGCATTCTGTTCTTCGTTTTTAAGCTTCCAGGAGACATCTTACACGTTTCCACATGCGGGGGTGCGTATTTCCATTGCCTAGAGAAAAGTGAATGGTTGGAACTAAATACCGATCTTGAAGCCCAGGAATGAAAAGATGGAGACAAATCACTTGAAGATTAGGGTCAATGGTGGGGGGGGCAGTGAAGGGAGGGAAAGGGCGTCTTGAATCCGCTGCGGTTTCCCTCCTGGAAGGGGCCGCTGGTTGAATTCTCCCTCCCAGCAGCTGCGTTTCAACGTCAGGTTTTACTTCTCTCCCCGGTTAAAGGTCCACATTCGTTTTTTTTAGGCTGAAGCAGAAGATGCTTCATATGGCCGGACTTGTAAAAGGTTTATACACTTTTAAAATTGTAACACTAGCTGGAGGTCCCTGGCCCGAGAGGTTCGTGGAGGCCCTGAGAATTCACTTTGTAAGTTGCGAGCTCCAGGTTGAAGTTGGGCATCGGCAGCCTGTTCTTGGGAAGCATGAGGTTCTCTGGGTTTTGAGAATGGTTTCCCCCTCCGGTTTTCATTTAAAGAAGACAAATTGGAAAATAATTTTTAGGCCTTTAACCGTGTCTGCGTTTGGAATGCTGGCAGGTTTGAGATTGAAGGTGACAAACCAGTGCCGGGAATGGAGGCCCAGAGCTTCAGGAGAGAAAGCCCCAGGTTCCCACAGGGGTCTTGCCGGCGAATTCTTGCCGGTCCCCTGCGTCAGCAGGCTCCACGAAGGAATTCAGGGCGCCCCTTGCCTTCCAGTGGTGCCACCTGACCCTGGCAGGGAGGCTGGGACCCCAGCCTTTCCCACTTTAACGTCAGAGTAGGCGCCTTGGGCGCCCAGGGCTGCGGAGGCAGCCCAGGGTCTGTCCCCGCAGGGCCCTCCTTAGGCACCCCCTCCCAGAAGTGGCTCCTGGGATGGGCAGGGTTTCCAGAACTAGGTTTAAAATGTAGCCGGGAAACCTCAAGAAGGATAATTGGATTTAACTGTGACTCCTTGAAAACCGTAGTTTGGTTTTTTTCGTTGGTTTTATGCCCCGGTGGTCAGTTCAAGGGGCTGCAGGCGCCAGGCCCGAGGGGCAGCCGGCGGCGCGGCGGTCAGGACCGGCGGGCGCCCCGGAGGCGGCGGCGCCGTGGCGGACGCGGCCGCTCCTCTCCCGGGCACCTGAGAAACGGGGTGCGCGCATTTGGGGCAAAGGGTTAGGAGTCGAGTGCAAGGAGAGCGTGCAAGCCTTTGTGATACCGATGTATGGGGAATGTGCCCTCGGCTGCCTGGGGGCGGCGCCGGAAGCCCAGACCTCGGGGTCCGGGCGGCCGGCCTGTGTGTGCCGTGGGTCCCAGGGCCGGGCGTCAGCTTTCTGTAAATGGCGGGAAGCAGAGTGGCCCTGAGCGTGTTCTGTCCCCGGGAAAGGGCCTGTCACCAGCGGGGTGCGGAGGTGGGGGTGACGCAGTTGCCATCTTGAGCGGCGGGAAACATTGTAGCTCAGCCCGCCGACCGCGGCAATATTGTTCCCAGTTAGGCAGGGCGGGTGGGCGCGAGTTTCCTGTCTCCGGGATGGAAAATGGGGTGCAGGTGCTGATACAATTTATATTCATTTCCTGCATCGGACTTACACACAGCCTCCTCTCAATGTAAATTCTAGAATCCCAGTCCACTATGATCCTGTATACTGGTCTATCCACCTAGGCTGGGGAAGGTTTTTTTCCCCCAAGAAACTATCCAAAGAGTCAGCCTCCTACCACTTTGAGGAAGGCTTGTTTGCCGCCTGAAACAGTTGGCGGTGGAATGAATGCTTGTCCTGTGTCCTGCTTGGAGTGCGTCCTGGTGAACAGAGATCTTACCCAGGACTGGGACCAGTATATTCTACGCTCCCAGAAGAGCCTTTTCAGGCGCGCCCCCAGTGCGGGCATGTTTTTGAAGTGTATGTACGAGGTGTGTAAATTATGAAATGTATATCACAAGACATTTTCTTCAGGACGGGAGGAAAACCGTGAGTGGAAAGGAGCCTTCTAGTGTTTCCGGCCCCGCCTCCACTTGCTGGACAGGAGAGGGTGGACACAGGTCTCCTCCATTTGCCAGAAAACTTAGCTTTCCACACATTCCTTGGAAATAATTGGGACTTGCCACTTTGAATCCAGTTCACCGGGTTGAAGTGCCTTGAATTAAAACAAAAATGCTGGATGAAAATATATGGGAGAGAAGTGTTCATTCTTGAGACCTTAATTCTGTAGCCTCGAATGTAATCTCAGAGGCTTCTGAAAAAGTCCCAATTTGAGCCGAGGAATGTGCCCAGCCTTCCGTTCAAGTGCCGAGGGATGGATTTTATCAACATGGGTGATCCCAGGGCCGAGGTTAGGGCCGAGGCTAGTTTGCAGAAGGCATAACCTCATCTAAACTGTGCCAGTGACGTTGGAGGCTGCGGTGGTGTCCGCAGTCTTGAATTTTTGTGACTGACTCTTCTTCCTAACGGGTAAACTACACAGGTTTTAGGGTGACCTAGACTTGCTCTTGGTCTGCAGAATTTTTATTTCCAGTGCCAGGAACTACTTTCTCCATACTGCCATTCTTTGATTCTGGTGTTTTCAGGTTAATTACTAGGGTATGGAATAAAGTAATCTGTAAAGCGTTTGAAGAGTAAAATTTTCTCCCTCCTGTTTTAGCTCCTTACAAATGCGTATTTAGGGAGCTCTTTTAAATTGGAGGACGCTAAACCCAACATTAAGACGTGCAGTGTCTTCAAGTACTACCGAAGATGAAACCCACTTTCTCCTCGCATGTAAAATTTTAAGCATAGCTGTTTGGCTTTTTACATTTTCATTTTATAAACATTGTACATAGATGAAATCGTTGAAATGGTTTTGTTGGTTGAAGTACTTTGCCAGGAGAGAAGAGGATTTATAAGTTTTCCTGATGAAAGAGAAATTTTAACTTATTTGATAGTTCTCTCCCTCTAAAATGTAGAGGTTTTATTTCCCCGATTTTATTTCCTCTGGTGCTGACTTTGCTTCCTCTTGGCCATTTCTCCATCTCCCGTCCTCACACAGGGCAGGGTTTATTTTAGATGTATTCATTCTTAGTGAATAAAAGACCATTTTGGTGTCATTCTTCGTGACACTTAAGCAAAAGGTTGCGAAGTGTCCTACCATGCAGGCAGTTTCAAAGTAGCATTCCCTCCCCCCAAACGCTAACAAAGCCTCAGAGGCTTGGCCCAGCCAGCGAGGCCGTTTTGGCCATCTCTTATTTTGGCCATCTCTTATTTTGGCCATCTCTTATTTTGGAAGAGAGACAGAGAAAGATACTGATAAAGAATTACAGTCGCCTAAAGGGAGCAGGATGGCCACCCAGTGCAGCCCTCTCTGTCCCCCCTTCTCTTGGCCCTTCCCGCATTGTGACTCACAAGAGGAAGCTGGATCCATCCATCCTCTTCCGTTGATGTGCCCTTGTGCTTTTCAGTACTGAGTTATTCCTTTCCCTTTGAGGTTTTGTCTATACCCACAAACTGAGTTGACTGAAACCAGATTGACTATTTTGACTGACAAGACTCATCCAGAAAGATCGGGGAGGGATGGGGGTTCGAATGCTGGCTGTTTACATCTGAGAAACTCTTTGACTTAAACCTTGTTCCAGTGTGATTCCTTCCTTCATATACCATCCTCAGCTTCCCTCATTAAAAAAAATTTTTTTTAATGTTTGTTTTTGAGAGAGAGCGAGCGTGAGCAGGGGATGGGACAGAGAGAGAGGGAAGAATCAAAGCTCCGAGCTGTCCTCACAGAGCCCGATGTGGGGCTCGAACTCGGGGACCACGTTATGTGACCCGAGTGGAAATTGAATGCTTTAACCGCCTGAGCCTCCCAGTGCCCCCCTTGGGTTGTAGGTAGTTTGCTTATAGTTAGGTTTGAAGGTAGGATGCAGTGACCTGCTTGAGACCCCAATTCCTGGGTTTCATTTCCTGCTCAAACCCAGGTGAGATTTGGGGAGATCCCATATTTAATCTGAAGACTTCAGGCCGCTGTTGTATTTTGTCCTCCTAAATGTGGCGTTTCTCCTAATCTCAGACACTTCCTTACCAGAGCATCAGATCCTACCAAATGAGTTCCTTTTTAAACGAATCTGTGTGATGACCCCAGTGTAATGAGGCCCAGAAACTCGGCAGCCAGTTGTAATTTGTTCAAAAACATTTTTCCTCACGTTTCTTCCTCCCTGAGGAGGCGGCCATCTTTGGTGATGAAGTCACGGCTGTCAGTAGTACCCTAGCAAACGAAGTTGTAAGGGTTGCGCTCGGTCAGGAAAAAGGGGATAATTCCCGGTTGTGGTTTATCCGGATAGACTTCTGAAGAAGAATAGCACACGCTGTCCCCGTTACTGGAGTCTGAGCAGAGCAGCGCAGTGGACACACGAGAGACAGGAGTGGGCCCGGGTCGGGCGGGAAGACTGAGGCATGCTCTTGTGACTGACGCCTTCCTGAGGGAGCCCTGGACCCAGGAACCCTCGGGAATAAGCCAGCCGGCCGCTCCCGTGCCTCCCTGAACCTGTGGCGGCAGCCGTACCCTTCGCTCTTACTTGGGGAAAGTTTTCAGCACTCTCCTTCTAGACTGAACCATTTGCAATGAAAACGTCAGTGGGTTTGGGGAACTTCTTTCCTACTCTTTGACTCATGAGGATAATTATGAAAATGGTGTGTATTTAAAAATTGACCCGGAGTGCCTGGGGGGCTCAGTGGGTTAAGCACTGACTTCAGCGCAGGTTGTGATCTCACAGTTCTGAGTTCGAGCCCCACGTCCGGCTCTCTGCTGTGAGCGGAGTCCCCTTCAGATCCTCTCTCCACTCTCTCTGCCATTCCCCCACTCATTCCATCTCTCTCTCTCTTTGTCTCTCTGTCTCTCTCTCTCTCTCTCTCTCTCTCACACACACACACACACACACAACATAAATAAATGAACTTAAAAAAAAGTATTTAAAAAATGGGCACACTTAGGTGGGGGGGGCGGGCACCTGCTGGCTCAGTCACAGGAATGTGTCACTTCAGGATTGTGACTTTGAGTCCCACGTTGGATTTGTTTTTAAGCACTTTATTTAAGCAATCTCCACACCCAGCGTGGGCTCAAACTCATGACGCCAAGATCCAGAGTCGTGCGCTCTCGGGCTCTCGAGCCAGCCTGGCGCCTCAGAGAGAAAGTACAAACTCTGCACCCTTCGTCTCGCCGCCGAGCATGGTTCCGATGACGATGACGGCGTCGGCACAGGTGTTCTCTGCGCGGCCGTGGTAGCCGAGGTGGCAGCGGCAGGCAGGCCTCCTCGGGGGCGTCTAGACCACCCACGAGTGCGGGCCGGGCCCTCCGCCTCTCCCTGGGAGCTGTTTCTCTTAGGACCGGCTGCAGGCTTGTCCTGGACACGTGGGCCCGCGTGGGGCAGAAATGTGTGCGTGGTAAGAGTTTTCGAGGTCGGCTCCCACGGGGTGGGGGGGGCTTCCAGGCCGGGATGACCCTTCCCTCCAGGGTCCCCAGCCACAAGGTGAGTGAGGCCCCGAGCCTGGGGCGCCGCCGCCGGGCTGGGGTGGAGGAGTCTCCCCCGAGGCAGGCGAGGGGGGGGCACAGCTCTCCCCCGGAGGCTGACCCGGGCGGGACTCCTGGCCCAGCAGAGGTGTGGGTTGCTCAGTCCCTGCTTCCGGCCTCTCCCCAGAAAGCCACAGAGAAGGGGCCGCCAGCGGTGGGGTTGAGGCCCAGACCCAACAGTAACTCTGCAAGCCGCACAGCTGGGGAGATGGCACCCCACTGGGGCCATTGCCCGTGGCTCCACCCGACCCCTTCCATTTGACGGGGTGGGGGTGCCCTCAGCCTGCTGAGAAGGTAGCGGAGGTGGCCCACACCCTGGCAGGTCGCACTGCCCGCACGCGGCCCCACGCAGCCCGCTCGGCCGGGCGCTTATCGGGAGACGCTGCTGGTTTTGTTTCCGCACCAGGATGTGGCATCATACAGTTTAAATAAAAACGAAATGAGCACAGAAAATTTCTGTGCTTGGAAAGCAGGAGACCTTGGAGAAACAGCAGAATAGCCCTTCACCCCTTTCCTCGTGGAGTCGACACAGCTGATACGGGATTGAGGGATTCCCTGCCTTCCCCCGTGGCCTTGATTCGATTTTGACCCCAGAGCGGGGCTGCTCCTGGTCGGAGGGGGCATCGGTGGGGCTGCCCCTGCGTGTCTCCCCAGCGTGAAGAGACCATGCAGCCCACCACGGTGATCTCGAGTCGGGGGGGAGGCTCAGCCCAGGCTGTAGGAAGGATCTCCCCCTTTCCCTGCCTCTCCTCCCTCGCCTCAGCCTTGAGGATGCTCCCCCCCACCTCCAAACTGTCCACAATTCACGCTGAGCTTGTGCCGTGTAACCTTTGAGTGAAGGAAGGCCTCGCTTCTCCTAGGCTGGTGATTTTCTGTTTTTGTTTTTCGGTATTTGTTTCTGCTTACTGAGATATAATTTACATATTGTAAAATTTGCCCTTTTTTGGTGTACGATTCTGCCCATCATGACAAGATTATATAGTGTGCGAAGGCGCCTGGGTGGCTCGGTTGGTTGAGCATCCGGACTTCCGCTCACGATCTCTCGGTTCTTGAGTTCAAGCCCCGCGTCAGGCTCTCTGCTGTCAGCGCAGAGCCCGCTTCGGATCCTCTGTCCCTCTCCTGCTCTCACTCTCTCTCAAAAATAAATAAACATTAGAAAAAAAGATTATATAGTGTGTGAAAGTACCACAGTCAAAATACTGAACTGTTTTATCACTTCCAAAATGCCTTATCCCTCCAGCCTCAGGCCGCGCCGATCTGTTTTCCCAGGCCCATGGTTTTGTCTCTTCCAGAATGTCAGAGAACAGAGGCCAGGACTTTGAAGCCCGGTGTTCTCGCTTGGCAGAATGCCCTCAAGCTGTCCACGTGGCTGCGGGTGTCCCTGGTTCCTCCCTTGACGGTGCCGAGTAGTTTTCCGCTGGACAGGGTGCCGCACTGTGCAGAGTCGCCAGCCGAGGGGCTCTCGTGGTTCCTGTTTTCGGCGATCGCGAGCATTTCCGGCCTGAAACGTGCGCGGTGCTGCCTGGACTGCCGGAGGTGCATGTGGTCCCCGTCTCGTGCTGGAGCGCCCCCTCCGACCCAGCGGGTTTGTCGGCGCCCTCGGTTCCCCCATCACTCTCCAGGGGTGGCGGCGTTGGCGTTGGTGTTAGCCTGCTTGGGGCTGACCTTTTTGAGAATCACGTGAAGTACTTTCTGATGGAAAATTGTGAGTGTGGCCTGAACATATGTATACATGAAGAAATTAGGAAGTGGAAAATGAAGGCACTGCCCTGATCTTTATGTGTAATAATCATTCGCCGCCTCCCCAACCCCCGTTTTAATGGAAGCACAGTTGACACACAGGTTTCCTCAGTGGCAGGTGTACAGCAGGGGGGTTTCACAGGCACGCGTCCCGTCGTGCGCACCGGAAGTGTAGCCACACCACGACCCGTACTCCTGTGCTGTATACATGTCCCCGTGACTTCTTCCTTCCACGACTGGAAGCCTGAACGACCACTCTAGCTCACCGTTTCCCCCTTGGTGTTTATTTCCTGTGGTTTCCGCTAGCTCTGTCAGAGCTCTCGGGGGTTTAAGAGGAATACTCTAAACGGAAACTTTATTTTACCAGCGTCATTGGATTTTTTAGTTTTTTAATGTTTATTTATTTTTCAATTTTTTTTTTTTTAGCATTTATTTATTTTTGAGAGATATAGAGACAGAGCATGAGCAGGGGAAGGGCAGAGAGAGAGGGAGACACAGAAACGGAAGCAGGCTCCAGGCTCTGAGCTGCCAGCACAGAGCCCGATGCGGGGCTTGAACTCACAGACCATGAGATCATGACCTGAGCCAAAGTCGGCCGCTTAACCGACTGAGCCACCCAGGCGCCCCGAATTTTTTTTTTTTTTAAAGCCACAGGGTAGCAAATAAAGATGTCTAGTCAGCTGTGGGCCGACTTCAGTATCTGGAGCTTTGAGGGAATCTTGGGGAGAATCCTCATGTGGAATGGCGGAGGCACGGTTTAAGAATCTACATTTGCAAACCGAAGGTTAGTAGGGGAAAAAGGTTTTCTTGTGTTACGATGTATTCTTGTTGATCGCTGGAAACCACTTACGAAGGGGCAAGAATATCTCTCCCAGCGAGAGATAGTGGTGAATTCTGGACGACGTTTGGGACTTGTCGCAACCGCTACCGACTTTGATCGTATTCATCCTTCAGCCTGTAGTGCGATAAATACACGCTGTATGGATACTCCCTGTCTTCACCTGCGGCTTCTCTGCTCTGCTGTTGGTGGTTTGCTAACTAACGGAATTGTACGTGAATGTTGTTTGTTAATTACATACGTAAGCGTCAGTAATCTACAAAATACGCAGAGAAAGGCATGCCAGACTGGAAGTTACGCTTCAGGTTTGAAGTCTGAAAGCAGAAAGAGGGAGGGTGGTGGTCACGGTTGGTGTTTCTAGCATTCATATCGGTGCTAAGTCCTCTGTCCCTTGTGCAAGGTCTCCTGCAAAACCGAGCACAAAATTCGAAGTTAGTGACAGTCTGCCCAGTTCACCGGGGCCTGTTTGTTCTCGGCCCCTGGAATTTGTTTTCAAGGGTTTTTGTTTGTACGTTTGTCAGGATGCAAAACCAGTTCTCCGAAACGTATGAAAAGCAACAAATAAGTAAGTGGGAATAAAAGTAAGAAACCGTGTGCGAAGGTCAAATGATGAAGATGAGGGGGAGGGGATGTTTGGCCCCAGTTTGGGAAGCGATTGGCTTTCAGGCTCTGGGGTCCCCATCGTTGGCCTGTAACAGTTTTCTCATGTGTCATGGAGGAGGGGGTGTTGCGTGTGGGGGCCCCAAAACGGCGGGGTCAGCAGCTTAAGAAAACACTAGTCTGTAAAGCTAACTCCGAAGGCCCCTGTCCCGACCGCCAGGCCCTTGGCAGGCTAGGGCCTTGACCTGGCGGGCAGCAGTTGTCACTTCGTAATGTTCTCCACAGCCCTCGAGCTTCCCCACAGTGAGCAGAACTGAACAAAACCAAACGAATGAGCGCTCAGTGAAAGCTGTGGGGGGTTTGCAGGCCCTTGATGGGTTACAAGGGAGGGAGAGGGTGTTAACAGGCTTTAAAAAAAATTTTTTTAATTGACATTTTTTAATTTGATTTTTTTTAATGTTTTCTATATTTTTGAGAGAGAGCACGAGGAGTGGGGGAGGGGCAGAGAGGGAGGAGAATCCAAGGTCCACGTGGGCTCTCCGCAGACAAACCCCTGACTGAGATCAAGACCTGAGCCGAAACCGACTGAGCCACCCAGGCACCCCCACCCCTGAAAAAAAATTTTTTTAAATTTCACAGCACTTGTCACTTGGGGTCGTAATTTTTCCGAAAACATATATGCCTGTAACTATTCGACCTTTCGTTCCTTCCTCCTGCACCATCCTCAGCTTGCAGTTGCGGGGTGAAGGGGAAATGGAGATTTGAAATTTTCCTCAGGGCTACCTTGTATTCTGTTCCCAGGAGGTAGTTTAGACCGCTTCACTCGGATTCTGATTTGACTAAGTAATAACGTAAATACAACCTTTGTCAGGATGTGCGTGTGAACATTTTGTTAGGTGTGTGCCCAGTCCTACTTCAGTGTGGGGTCCGGATTTCTGTGCATTTTCCTCCAAACTTTTTAACATCCGTTCACACGCACACACACACGCACCTATAGAATGTAGTCTTAAGAACATGTAGATGTTTTCCTGTACTGAGCAGCTGGTCCCTAGTGCTCTGAACTTGGCGTCCATAGTGTGGAGTTTATGAGCCGTCGTTTTGTTTGGATTTTTCTCTCCGTCTGGCCGTCGTCTTCAGCATGAACATCCTCGTGGCCCTGTCCCTTCTAGAGGGAAGATCCCCCTCTGCCCCCTGCCTGGGAACCTCTCAGATGCTGAGAGGTGCATTTGAAATGTTAATTTGGTCCTGAGCTCCTGCCTCCCACCAGTCCCGTTTCCTTCCCACCCCACCTTTGGGGCCATCCATCTACCCGGGGGAGAAACGGCTTCTCCTGTTGTTTTACTTTGCATTTCCGCGATTACTGGGGCCCCCGTCTCTTCATATGGTTATTGGCCATTTGTGTCTCCTCCCTGAATTGCCTTGGCTCCTGGGCCTCTCTCTCCTGGGTTTTAAGAAAATCAATTTGTTGGCATTTTGGGTAAATACCGCGTACCAGTTGTCGCATACCAGTTGTCGGCCGAGGATCTCTCCGGGTTCCTGCGCGCCGCGACCTAGTTTAGCTGGTAGACATTTCACGTTTTTGTGTGGTCGGGGATGGTCTTTTACTTTGTTTACATTTCGTGTCTCTAACCTCACTTTAGAATGGATTTTTGGTGTATCACATGAGGTGGGATGGACAGCAATGAGCTTAATATCCTGTTAGCAAATGGGCTGCTTTCCCATTCCGTTTGGAACCTCACGTTTGTGGGAAGCCCTTCTGAGAGGAGCTGTTGGCCGAGGGCGAAGAGGGGAAGATAAAGTCTGCTGCCCTGTGAATGCCAGCTGGCTTGCAGTTCGTATTGGTCGAGTGGTCGTGCTTTGTGGTCAGACCAGAGATCTCTTAAAAATGTCTTTAATGTACTCCGTTGTTCCTCTTAAGTGGCTAAAAAAAATATAAAAAGACACATCCGGGGAATTGATTCCTCTCCCTAGACGTAACTAGTGTTTAACAGTTTGGATTGTATCATTGGTTGTATCAGGCCTGTGCAACGTTGTCTTTAATTAACAATCACACAAATGATACAGTTGTTTTGATGTGTCATTTATTCGTACCCTGTAGTTCTGGTTCCACATCCTGTTTTGTTTTTTATATCCAATAATAAGCCCGACACGTCCTTGTAGGAAAGACAAAATACAGGTCATTGACTCCTTATCGAGGTGCAGTTTGGGGACAAGTGGGCTCATTTTAAGCACACGTGTTGAAGAGTCCCGACACATTGATGCACCGCCACCGAGCTAGACCGTTTCTGCCGTCCCAGAAAGTTCCCGTGCTGCAGTAGCGTCAGTGCTATTCTGTGGAGAATCTGGCCCGCTCCTTTGGTCGCGGTGTTGACGGTTTACCGAAACCAGGGTCAGGCAGGGGACTTTGGATGTGAGCGAATCCGTGCGGATGGAAAGTCGGGATGTCCGATGCCCTGGTTTAGGGCCCTCACGCTCCCTAAAATCTTCACCTCTGAAGCATTGTAGCCTCTCGGGGCCAGAGTCAGTCTCTCCCTCTCCCCCTCTCTCCCTCCCCCTCCTCTCCCCTCTCTCCCTCTCTCTCCCTCTCTCTCCCTCTCTCCCTCTCTCTCCCTCTCTCCCTCTCTCTCCCTCTCTCCCTCTCTCCCTCTCTCCCTCTCTCCCTCTCTCCCTCTCTCCCTCTCTCCTCTCTCTCCCTCTCTCCCTCTCTCTCCCTCTCTCTCCCCCTCTCTCCCCCTCTCTCCCCTCTCTCTCCCTCTCTCCCCCTCCCTCTCCCTCTCCCTCTCCCTCTCCCTCTCCCTCTCCCTCCCCCTCCCCCTCCCCCTCCCCCTCCCCCTCCCCCTCCCCCTCCCCCTCCCCCTCCCCCTCCCCCTCCCCCTCCCCCTCCCCCTCCCCCTCCCCCTCCCCCTCCCCCTCCCCCTCCCCTCCCCCTCCCCCTCCCCCTCCCCCTCCCCTCCCTCTCCCTCTCTCCCCCTCCCCCTCCCCCTCCCCCTCCCTCTCCCTCTCCCTCTCCCTCTCCCTCTCTCCCCCCTCCCCTAAACGGTTGCCGTCTCAGGGCCACAGTGCAGATGGCCAGGGCACATGGTTTCCCCACGCCCAGATGCCTGCTGGGAGGCAGGTCCCTCGAGGACTGCTCGCAAAACGCGGAAGCGCAGTCCCTCCAGTCGCCACATGGCTCCCACTGCTCCCGGAGCGGCCGCCATGCGCCTGGCCCTCCCCGGGTGTTTGAGGACACAAAGGACCAGAACAGAGGTCGCCTTCTGGGGACCCTTTCCTAACTACAAAGGAAAATAGAAATACCAGGGACTGGGGTACCGTGGTGGAGAAGGTACCTGTAAAAGTGCTAAATTAGCTTTGGGTAGGTGTTGTGCTTTTAAAATTGTTTGATGTGATTTGATTTTTAAATTCAGGGCCTCTAAAAGGGTGCGCAGTGAAGTGAATTCTTAATGACACGGTGGTATCCTCCTGTGTTCTCCAGAGGGGGCGATTACAGGGGGGCCAACTGCGGTCTTGTCCTTGAGTCTAGGCCCTCGGTAGTGAACACTTCTAGGAAGTTCATGGCTTAGAACCTGCGCCTGCCAGGTCAGTTGGAGGTGATGGTTGGTGGCTTCCATTCCTAAAGACGACTCCTTTGAGGGAAAAAAGTTGGTTTTGGGCTTCCTGGAAAATTTAAATTTACAGGGCAGTTCATGGAGCCGTTGTAAATACCATTCAGAACTACCTTTCGCTGGACAACGTTGCCCCCAAACCCGAAAACTCTGCGGTCGGTTTTAGGCAGTTTCCTTTGTGCAGAATTATTCAGTCTTCGGTTTAGAAGGTTGATTATTTGAGCTTTGCTTTGGGGGAGGGGCCCCTAATGGCCCGACACTATCATCAAGAGTGTCTCGGTTTTCCCTCTGGGTCTAGCTCCTACACCTGCATGGTCTCCAGCCCCCAGTCAGAACCGGGTCTCTGGAAGGAGGTAGTTAGGGTCTGGAGCCGAAGCCCAGGAAGGGTTGGGTACTGGGAGGGCAGGCAAGGCAGTGAAAGCCAGCTGCCCTCTCCCCACCACGGGGTTGGGGGGTGGGTTCCGGTGGGTGGTGCCCAGGTCCGGAGGGGAGGACCACTTCAGGAAGAAAGACCTGGCAGCCTTTGAGGAGGGAGCTGGGCATTCGAGAAACTTGGAAGCACTTGGCCGTGGAATCCATTGGTGATTAGAACTTTATCTGCAAAGCAAATGTTCAACCAGTGTTTACCAGACTCCATTCAGACCGGAGCCGGAGGGCCCCGTTTAAAACCTGTGGTTGGGGATGGTGAAAGGGGACTTTCATGGGAACACAGTCACCCTTGGAACCACCTCTGCCCTTAGAGCAAAAGAGAATCTTGCGGGTCCGTCAGTCTGTCCCAGACTCCTTTGAACGTCCCAGCGCCTCTCCCTTGGAAGCCTCCTGAAGGTCCTGTCCGCCGTGGCGTCTGTGGAAATGGGTGCACCGGCACGCAGAGGGGGAGGGTGCTTTCCTCCGGGTCCCTTCCCCACGCGCTCTCTACCTCCAAAGGCCCTTTTGGCCGGGGAGCCCCGATTGGAATCTGCCCGGAATCCTCCTCTGGGCTGATGCCGGAGCTGTCGTTTAAAAAACAAGCCAACAAAACCCCCCCTCCCCTGGTTTGAAGGACAGTAAAATGTTTGCATTGGTTACAGTAGAAAGCTGGCAGGGAACACGGACACAGAGAAGACCCTGAAGACAGAGTTAATGATTACATCGAGAGGGTTTGGCCTGTTTCCTTTAGAGACTTTTCTCTCTTGGCCTTTACTCCGTCCTGGTTAGAGACTCAGCCCCCAAATCGCATTCCGTGTTTATAGGGTCCAATTTTAACACTTGCCCCGGAGTCTCTCCTTGGGCCTTATCTCTGGCAGGAGTGGGCTTCCTAGAGCCCCTCGCTGGGGGCGCCTTTTCTTCCCAGGTTTGTTTGGACACCACCCCGCCCCCCATGCCTGGGCCGCAGGAATTCCTGGCCGGGTTCTTTGTTCCTCCTGACCGGCGGGAATGGCCGCCTCCTGGAATGCTGATCGCCTGGGCCCGAGTGGCCGGCACCATGGAAGCCTTGTGTGTCTGCTCCTGGGGAGTTCTCGGGGCTCCTGGGGGGTGGGGACAGGGGTGCACCTCCTGGCTCAGTCACCCCCGGTTGATTAAATGAGCCGGTTTTTGTCTTAACCACAAACGAAGAATCCCCCTCACCCCCATTAAGACAAAACAAAACAAAACACAAAAGACGCCATGCTAAGCCAATGAAACGTTCCCCAGCTCGAGGTGTGCCCCTGGGACCCTCAGGACTCACCTGGAAGCCCCCTGATCCCGATTGCCAGCCGTGGCTCTGCCCCAGCCCCCTGGAATGCCCGATTCATAAACAGTAAACTCTTTGTATGAGTCTATCCCATGCAATATTCGGGACATACTCATACTAAATACCGTTGTCTGTCTGAAGTTAAGCAGACGCTGCTGTGTTGTACACGGCAGTTCTCCTTCTGACACTCCCTTGGAAAGTTCTCAGGAAGGACTGAAATTCTCAACCCCAAGGGCCCCTACAGGGTCCCTTCCTCTCTGCATTGGGTCCTACAAATCCTTGTCACAGGGCTCCGCGTAGGTGGCAGCAGTTGGTCACAGGGACACACATAGCACCTGGAACAGAACCTCTGTCATTCCTGTACCCCCTAATCCCTCTAGGCCCTGGCCAAGAATGGGGCGGGAGATGGACGCCGAGTGTCACTGTGGGAGCAAGCGCCAGAGCCTTTGCTTCCTTCTGCCGCCAAACTCCGAGGCCTCCGTGCCTCCCGTGGGCCAGCGTGTTTAGGAGGGGTCACAGGGAGACTCCCCCTGCCCCCAGCCCCCCATTTCCGCCTTAGGGGTTTGAGCAATAGTATAGAAAGAGTAGTTCCTTGGTTTTCTAGAAGAGGGTTTTTAGGAGACAGGTTTTGGGGATTTGCTCCACACCACTTGGTTCTGGGCACCCGTAGCTGCGTCCTTTGCTCCAGCACGAGAAGGAAGGATTGTCCGGGATTTCCGCAGCTCCGGAAGGAGGGAAGGTCAGAGAGCATGTTCTACTGTGTGCTCGTAGCTCGCTTTTTGGGGCTGCCCAGGAGGGGAGAACTTCTCTGTTCCGCGATTGGGTCCAGATTTGCTGCCCGGAAACTGATGGTTTGACAAGGACATAATCGCATGGTGTTGCTCATTTTGCTTTGACTGCCAGGAAGCTCGAGCCAAATTCAATCCAGGAAGTCTCATTGACATGCTTCTCCTTTCTTGACTCCAGCTTGTTTCTGCATGTTATTGGCTTTCTTTGTAAGCTGCTCTTCTTAGACCTGGGTAAGAGTTGCTGAAATGAATTTTAGCCTAAATGGAGCGACCGGTGAGGGGGTCATAAGGTGCACAGGGCGCGGACAGCGTTTGAGTCAGTGAGTCCGGCTGAGGAGTGTGTGAAACAGTTAAGCCACTGCACCACTATCGTGCTTCTCAAACACAGAGTCCTCACGCGTGCTGTCTGTGCTTCCCTGGGCAGAGTTCAGACCCAGGCCCAGGAGTGCTGGGATGTGCCTCGGAGAGCTGCCGGGGGCCACAGGGCGACAGAGCCGTCATCTGTAAAAATCCAAGCAATTTGAGAAACCCCAGGGTTCGCCATGTCTCCGGGCAGAGGCCGTGGCCGGGTGTAGGATCTTCTGACCCAAGTCTCCCCCCCCAATCCCCCCCTCAACCCTTCGCAATTTGGTAGAGCTCGAAACCTCTTCTTGAGGGGCGGGAGGAAGTGGTTAATCCCTACTTCCTTCCCTGGGAGTTTTATGGGCCTCTGGGAGCCTGCCTTACTCCAGCCTTTGTGGTCATAAACGACCCTCTCCCAGGGCAGGGGCCAGGCCCCTATGAGTCTTTATCCAGACTCAAGGCATTTAGGTAGTTAATAAATGCTTTTCGATGGTGATGCCCTTGGTCTTCTGTAATTGGGAGGTGGGATGGGAAGTTCTGTAGGATTGCCAGGGCCTGTAGGATTGCCAGGGCGGTGGCGTAAGCGAGCGAGCGGTCCCTGGGGGCTGGAGCGAGGTTGGACCTGGGGTCCTAGAGGGGCAGGGCCTCGCTCTCCTGGGGACGCACTCCCGCTGTTTGTGGTCCCCCAGGCCTGGCCTGCCCCAGGATGGGGGTTCCCAGAGATGAGAGGCGTGCTGGGGAGATCTCTCTCCACCCTGATTCCTGTGTTTCTGGTAAGTACCAGAGTTTTAGGGTAGCAGTAAGCTTAGTATTTGATGCGAAGAACAGTAACGAACACTTGAGGTTGCCCGGCTCTTGGGACCGGCCCACAGAGTGGCCTTCAAGTCAGGGACGCTGCGCTGTCTGAGAAGATGTGCCGGAGGCCGGGGTGCCCGGCACGTTTTCTCTTGATGAGCCGCAGAACAGCTCTGGGGAGGAAATCTCTAGGCATCACCTCTCCAGCCAGCAGGCCCCTCTCTTTCCCCTCCCTACTAATCCCCTGCCTCCCGTTCTGCAGGGTTTTAATTAACTGTGTTTAATCTTCCCCGGGAAGCTTCCCGCCTTGCCTGCTTATCCCCGGTACCTGCTGGGTTTTCTGTTCCAGGCCAGCCTAGGACAAGGAGCATTCTGAGCGGGGCTCTCCTTGGCCCAAGGACCATTGGGACCTCCCTGAACTCTCTCCTGTCTTGCTGCTTTCTATCGAGGGAGATGGGGAGCCAACCCGGAAACCAACTAGAAAACCCGGGACCTCCCTCATGGAGGGTCACTAGTGATCCGCCGAGGTGGCGTGGCACCCAGATAACTCCAGATAGTGTACTTGTTCTGTTGAGAACTCAAGCTGCCCCGAAGCAAGTAAAGAAAAGCGAGACAGTACCTATTAGAGTACCAGTATTTTTTTTTGTAGTGTTTTGTACAAAAAGCATTTTTAGGCAGGCCCACTGAGTGCTAGTGCCCTTCTGTCTTCATCTCATGCTGTTCTGTGTATAAGTCAGCCTTTCCCGATTCAGCAGTGATGAGTTGCTTACCCCAGGGCTCCCTACCCCACAGAGATTCCATTCTTTAAAACTAGGGTGGGGCTCAGATTTGCATTTTAAACCAATGCCTCAGGGTTCTAATGCCGGAGAAAAAGGTTTAGAGGATGCCCCCGGAGAGGGAGTTTAAGGTCACGAAGTCCCTGAGCACACTGTTGGGGTGTTTTTGTATCGGCATTGCAGCCCCGGTTGTCAGTCATAAGTTACGTCTCAGTGATTGCACCTGAGTCATTACACCTGTTCATCGTCAGATGCCCTGATTCAAAGTGGCCCTTGATTGTAATGACGCTTTAATTTACCCTTGTTTGGTGTTTATTCAACTTGAGACCGTAACGTCACCCCCCCTCCTCCGAGCCCCCTTTGAAAAAGAGGGTCCCGGAGGACATTGTGTTCGTAAGAAATCACTTTATATTTCCAGAGTTCTCCACTCTTCCCGACGCGGGAAGGAGCTCCAGCGTAGATGAGCTCATGAAGACGGTAACTTCAGGGGCCCGAGTTGTGTGGGCGCGGCACTCCCACAGTCCTTGAGCAGGGACACTCTGGGGCCGGACAAAGCAGCTGGAACTGGGTTAGGCGCCCTGGGACTGGATCCCGGTGCTGAATTCCGGGTGCCCACACAGCTGACGCACGGGAGACCTTGCCAGGTCTTTGGCGCCGGCCCCGCTGCCAGTTGGCACTCTCCCCATGTAAACGGAGCCCTCCGGGAGCCACCGGGAGCCTCTCCAGGTACCTGTCTGCGGTGCGTGGGGCCGCTCCCGGGAGACCCAAGGGAGAGTTGGAAAGGATCGTTCCTCTCGCCGTGGGTGAGTGAAGATGCAGTGCCCACCAACCCCCACGCGGGCTCAGGAAAGAATGCTGTTAGAGCTACACTGGTTTTTAAAACTAATTTTTGTTCATGTTTATTGTTGAGAGGAGAATGCAAGCAGGGGAGGGGCAGAAAGAGAAGGGGGATAGAGCCTCCGAAAGAGGCTCTGTGGCTGACAGCAGAGAGCCAGTGCGGGGCTCGAGATTGAGAACTGGGAGGTTATGACCCGGGCCCAAGTCCGAGCCTCAGCCACCCAGGTGCCCCGGAGCTGCACTGTTGTTTTCTCCCTTGGAACATTTATCTTGTGAATATTGTGCTCTAATATTTTCTTTCTCCTCTCCATTGAGAAGAGAAACTGGGTGCATCCAATTTCCTTGAAGGATCGAGTCCGTATGTAAGGTCCCTCCCGCCTAAGTGTCCTCTGTCTAATGGTTCCTACAAACGCTTTAAGGTGGCAGAGGCCATCTTGAGTCACTCTCCCTCCCCTCCCCCGCAGCTGCCTTTGACAAGTGCGGGGGGGGGGGGTGGCGGGTGTTCACAGGGGGCACGTCCTTCCGTAGCGTCTCTTTTTCATTCGAAGGCCCCAGTGAAGCACCTGGCCCTGTGCGCAGAGGGGAACGCAGTAGCTCTAAGATCAAGCTGAGATGTTGGGCTTTGTGGCCGTTTCCCCTGAGACTGAGCTAGCCAGGGCTGCCCTCCGCTGCCCAGGGTGGGTTCTGTTTGGGTGGAGACACAAGCCTTGCAGAGATGTAGGAGTCCCTAGGGGCGAAGAGGAGGGCGAGGCAAGCTGCTTCTCTGCTCTCCCCGGTCCGGCCGGTGGCTCCTGGACCACACTGGGGCGCACGCCTTCCCTCCTACCTCCTTCCCTTGTTAAGTCTTCCCCAGAAAGCAGCTAGCGCTCTCTTAAGTCCGCACTTGTATCTTTGGCCCTTTCGTCCCAAGGTCGTAGGGTAGTTGATCGGGGTAACTCACAGGTACAGACCGTCCCTTACAGTGGCGGGTCCCCCGGTAACTGAGTGGAAGCCATCTGCGAGGTCGTTCTACACCGGTGTGTGGACCCTGCCTGCCCCTCGAGGGAATAAAGCACCCGGAGGTTTCTGGGCCATGTTGCCTACAGGCACAACTCGGGAGTTTTCGCCCTCTGTAAAAGGGAGGTGGGACTGTGGCTCGTTAAATCTTGTGCTTTTGAAATGTGATGATAACAGGGACGCATTCGACCTGGTGCCTGACTTACTGTGTCCGTCCGTGCGGCAAGCGTGCCCCGAGGATCTGACGTGAGCCCCGCGTGGCCCCTTCCTCATGTGACAAATGAATGTGCTGACAACCAACCGATTTGCTTAGGGCCTGCCCTGCCCCCTCCCACACCGGCCTCAGTCTTGGCTCAGTTACTGTCTGTATGGGGCTCTGTCGTCTTTGTACTTGTGATGCATCGAACTGTGGAAGTAGCAGTAGCGCCAGCGCCCTTGGGCATACTTCATAGGAGTGGCGAAGAGCCACTTACTTCATTCTGGGCCGCTTACTTTGTGACCCTGCGCGTTGGCTTCCCTGCTTGTCAGTAGTGATAATAGTGATAGGTGCGTCCCGAATGCACAGATCCGCAAGCTGGAGTCCTGACAGCTGTGCGCCTGGGGCTCGGGTGCGCCTCTCTGCCCTCCTGGTTCTACAGGACGCAGGAATCCTGCCAAGGGCGTTCCACCAGGTCAGACCCATAAACTTTATCATCCTTCCTCCAGAAGTCAGCTGCTCTGCTCACTTCTGTCCCTGATAACCACTCCTCTTCCCTGGAGGGGTGGGGGCCCTGAGTCCTGGGAGGGGGGAGGGGGGGTCTCCAAAGAAACTAGGAGATGGTTTTTGTTTTTTGCTGATTCCTTTCCCCTTCTTCATCACTGCGTAGTTTTAAGTAATTTGCTTATTTCATTGCTCCTTTTGGGAAGTGAGGCTCCAAAATCCTTTCACCTGGAACAGGAGCCCAAGGTCGCTTTCTCCTTGCCAGGCGGTTCTGAAATACCAGTGTCCTCTTCCTTTTCGCCCCTTGGTCATGGTGGGCTGAGTGAAACCGGGGCAGTGGCCAAAGCAAGGTACCCAGAGGAGGAGCAGCTGGGACTCGAGGCTGCAGGAAAACCCAGCGCCAGCCTGCCGCCCCGACCCCTGCCAGCTACGCCCACCCCCACTGGAGATTCCGGGGCCCCGAGTGACCTGGGACACCCCCCCCCCACCTCCAGTTAGAAAGCTCCCTACAGCTACAGTCTGGGTTTGGAAAGGGTTAAGATGCTTTTTAAAAATTAAAAATTTTTTTAATGTTCACGAACTCTCCTGTTTTGGGAATTGGTATTCTTAAGCGGAGAGCTGGGGCAGGAGGCGGGGAGGATGAGCCTCGTATGTGGATTTAAATTTAAAAGCTGCTGCACACTAGAAAACGGACCTCACGGTTTAGACGGACAAGGTCAGAAGAACCGATCTTGCGGCGGCGCTGCCACGAAGTCTTGGTGGCTACACACGATTCCGTGGGGGAGGCAGAGGGGACTTCGTCCTCTTCCCTGGCTGACATCATAAACCTGGCATTGCCATCTCCTTCCCGCCCAGCACTGCTGATTTGTGAGCAGCATGGTTAGAGACAGGAGCCTGGTAAGAACTGGAGAGCCGAGTTCTAACCCTTTTTCCTCCCTTACTCTGTACTTGCTTGACTCAGCCAAGTAGACCGTCTTCTCCGCATTCTGTCCGCTGGAATTAGCAGTAGAGTGCATTGTCCGCCGATTCTTTTTTTTTTTTCCCCAGAAGTTAGAGATTTTGAGACTTTGTGCACCTTCTTCCCAGAAAGCTGTGTATGTTCGCAGGTTCGTGGCAAATCGAGGTGGCTCCCATCTAGTTGAGGGTTTGTGGCTCAAAGCATTTGGGGGGATGTCTCCGTGCCTTTCAACGCAAGATATTCATCTGCTATCATGAATTTTAGAAAGCAGACCAAAACGGCACCCAGCCCGGACGGTTTCAGAGTTGAGCCCCTGTGGCCCTGAGGCCCGCGGTGGTGACGCCCACCGCCCCGCTTCCGTCTCTGTGTTCATGCTGCTTTGGGGGATGAGGCAGGGGCAGAAAGGAGCTTGTTTAGAATGCCCACCCCTGGGGCAAACCCGGGGTTTGTTGAGGAGAAAGTGATGAGGGTAGAGGGAAACTGGGATCCTTGAGACAATTCGCATTCCTACGCAAATTTTTGCCCCTAATTCTCTGAAAGCAAGTAGGCTTTGGGAAGGAGAAAAGCTACGAGGAAAATGGTCTCCCAGAGGGTTTTTGTGTGGCAATTCTCTTCCCCTCCTCTCGTTGGACCTATTTATGTACCTTCAGAGTGTTGATGTCATAGCATTTCAAAGGGATATTGTATGTCTTGACTGGTAACTTCTTTTGAGTAGGCCTAAAATATCCTTCTCCATTAATGATCAGCACGGTTCCTTGAAGTAATGGAAAGTGCCTAGAGAGTACTCCTCCTCCAGATTCCGGGGTCATCCCCTCCCTCTCCCCCTCCCCCGCCCCGCGCGCGCCAGCAAATAAAAATAACCTCTAAGGGAAACTAGCCTGTGTAGCTTTCCTTTGGGGTTTTAGAAGGCCGTGTTTTAAGACGAGATCCCCAGTACGCGTTGAGAGAAAACGTTGCTCACCGGAGTACCCTCTGGCCTGTTCATGAGGATTTTGCAGGGAAGCCATTCCCTGCCCCATCCGCCTGCTTCTCTTGTGGGATTAATCATTTCCTTTTGACCTTGTGCTCTGCGCTCTGCCCCTAACGGGTTGCATTGATCCAATCCCGAAATCTCAAGTTCTGTCTCCACCCCCCACCCACGGCCCCATTTGGGGTCAGAAAAACCCGCGGCGCTAGGGGGAAGGGGTGGAAATAGGAACCGTTATTTATCCAGGCCTTTAAAAAACTCCTTTTCCCAAAATGTGGTTGGAAACATCACTAGTCCGGCTCAGTACGTTTGAAAACCTTTGGTTGACAGTGTTTCTTGGGGGGGCACAGAAACACGTTCTTTTGGATTCGGTTTGTTTCATTTCCCGGAATGACTCCTGGGACACGACCGATGATGGCGAGGAGTGCAGTTAGTAACAGTCGATGCAGTTCGCAGAGCCGAGCCAGGAACTAGCATGCGCAGGGTTCGCTCTGTGAGCCTGCCCCGCAGCTGCGACGGATGGAGGCCTCTGATCGGTTGCTGTCCACACCTTTCCTTCCAGTTGGCGTTGTGATGAGGACAGAGCGGGCCGCTTTGGGAGCGGTGGAGTTTAGAGTAATAGCCTCTTGTGCGCCAGTTACAGAAAGTTTATTTTTTGGAACTTAACGGTTTCGGGGTAGCAACATTGGGCTGCGGCTGTGTGTGCGCGTGAGAGGCGGGGAGGGAGGGAGAGCCAGAGAGGAGTGTATCAAAGTTGCAAACGAGAGAAAGGAAAGCTCATTTCCCCATCATCCCTGCATGACAGAACAGCTAACTTCTTGCGAGCAGCTGGGCTGCCGAATATTGTGGCCACTTCCCCACTGCAAGAGGCTATTCAGCGGGAGGGAGGGTGCCCGGAACCTTCCCGCCGGAGGACGCCTGAGGGACCTGGAACAACAAAGCCTCTGTATTGGACCAGCTGCCATCTTGGAGTCCGCTCTTGGACAATCGGCCCTCACTCTCAGACTAAATTGATCACAGATCCCCCGGGGGTAGTAGCCTTTGGATTGTGGGGCCATGAGTGAAATTAGGGACAGGGACAGTGTTGTGGCCTAAACTGGAGCCCCTGGGGGCACATCCTGGAGAAGGACACGGAGAGCTGTGTTCCTTCCCTCTGACCGGGGAGGGGGTGGGGAGGTGGGGGTGGGCGATGGATAAATAGGTTTTCTCCAGCTTTGCCAAGCGTCCGCTTCTGGGTTATGCACGTTGGGGTTGTGTAGAAACGCGAGATGTCCGGGGCCAAGATGAATGGTCAGAAGAAGCGCAGTAAGGAGGATGAGAGTTTCCGAGAGAGGAGGCGGGCGGAGCGCTCCGAGGCGAGCACTTAGGAGCATTTGGCGAGAGGCTTCGTCAGACTGGGTGCGTCTTGGGGTCCCTTGGGAATTGCTGTGAAAGTCCAGCATGTGAAACCTGAGGGTTTATTCTTGACTCTCAGGCATCGGGGAGCTATTGAGGGTTGTTGAGTTGGGGAGTCATGAAAAAATCAATTAGAGGATTGATTTTTGGCAGCAGTTGTTGGCACACAGATAAAAATCCCCATGCCATATGCTTATGAGACCCTAGCTGGGTAGGGGGAGGCGCACAGAGGTGGGTTTTTCAAGACAGCAGGGGAGGGCGTGTTGTTACTGTCGGCAAAGGCAGCACAGAGCCCCACTGGTGTCTGCATTGGCTCTGAGGCCAGGCTCCATCACTTTCTGCTTGCATGCCTGGGCAGGTTACCATCTATGCCTCAGTTTCTTCATCCGGAAAAAGAGGGTGATAATAGTTACTACCCCATATGTTGTCATCAGGACAAATTAATATATTAAAGCACCCGCCATGGGGCCGGACACAAATGTATAGCTCGAAAAACATTTGCCATTTTTAACCTCTTTCTGGGTCTGACCAAGCTTGGGTAAATGAACCACTGGGGAGAGCCCTTCGCTTTGCTGAAGCCTCCCATGTGTGCCCCGTGCGCAGCCTTAGGAAATTGCTGGTCATCCTCATCCAAAGGTAACTATTAACATTTGCTGTAGGTCATTCTGGTTTGACATGACTTAGAGTCTGGGCACGCCTTCGTTTTCCAGTTAAGATCATACTGTGAATATTTGCTTGTATTCTGTCCTTTTTCATTTCATATTATACTATGTGAATATTGGGTATTGTTCGTTATTTATATAAATAGTAACTAAATGTGTAGCTTATCTCAGCAAATAGTTCAGCGATGTGAGGGGAATAGCGAAAAGTATTTGCCATTTCTTTAAGTTCTAAGCAGCTGCGTAACCATGCCCCCGTGTGAGGAGGGCTGAAAATACAGAGTAGGAGTTGGTGACGGCGACAGGCACATTCAGGCACTGGTCACTGTAGATGTGACGAGCGAGGGATACTTGGCCCTGTTTCTCTTCCTGTACACAGAGTAGAGGACTGTGTACGTTACTCCTTCCTGACTTTTGTCTGTAGTAATGTGTTTTGGAGACCATTCCGTGGGTGGAGAGCATCTTAATTCTTCTTCGTGATTGCCCAGTAATCAGCCTGTTGAAGGATGATTTCAGCAGTCTTACCGATGGACATTGAGTTTGTTTCCCATCTCAAAGATGGTACCATAATCATCTCTCACTTCAAAGAAACGTCTCATTCCTAGCTGGATGGCCTGAACATATACAGCTTATAGCTCGCGAAGGTTCTTGTTTACTAGAGAAGAGATGCCCCCTCCCCGCCTTCCCCAGGAAGAAATGGAGGTTAAAGCTTTTCCTGAGGTCACGTTGGGCCGGTGGGAGAAAGACCATGATCCCACAAGCACGTCAGATCTGGAGTTTTGTTTTGTTTGTTTTAAGTTCATTTATTTAATTTTGAGAGGGGGTTTCGGATAGAGAATCCCAAGCTGTAAGCGCGGAGCCCGGATGGGCACTCCCTACCCATGAGACCCTGACCTGAGCTGGAGTCAGGAGTTCGGACGCTGAACCGACTGAGCCCCCCAGGCGCCCCCGGGGTTTAGTTCCGTCGGAAGTGTAGGCGAGACGGTGGCTTAGGGAGAACCCATGGAAAGATGTCTTAGGTTCGGCCCCTTTGGGAACTTACTGGAGACTTGCATTCTCTCCTTCCCGTTCTAATGGCTTAGTTTTCCACCACATTCTCCTGGATAGTTCTTTCTGGAGGTCATAGACATGGCTCAGACATACTAAGATGCTTCTGGACACACTGGACACACTGTATGTCGAGGCCCTGAGAGGCTGTGACTAGCTCTTGGGGTGTGGAGAATCTTAATTTCTGTGTAGTTCTCCCTGTGTGGCAGCTGCCCGACCATCGCTTCGGACTGGAACCCGTGGATTCAGTGCTGATGGCAGCAGCTGTGGGCAGAGTGTGGCAGGAAGGCCGAAGTCCTGTTCCATCCCCGAGGCCTTAATCAAGGAGGAAAGAAGAAAACCGTCCAGCCCTCAGCTCTTAACTAATTGAAAAGTTGTTTTGTCTTTTGTAATAGATAAAATAAGAACTGTACTTTGATGGGGTACTTGGGTGGCTCAGCCGGTTACGCATCCAACTTCAGCTCGGTCATGATCTCATGGTTCATGAGTTCGAGCCCCGCATCAGGCTTTGTGCTAACCGGGAGCCTGCTTCAGATCCTGTGTCTTCCTCTGTCGGTACCCCTTCCCTGCTTGTGTGTGCGCGCGCGCGCGGGCACACTCTCACTCTCTCTCAGCTCTCTCGCTCTCAAAAATAAACGTTAAAAAAAAAAAATTTTTTTTTTAACGTTTATTTATTTTTGAGAGACGTAGAGACAGAGCGTGAGCAGGGGAGGGGCAGAGAGAGAGGGAGACACAGAATCTGAAGCAGGCTCCAGGCTCTGAGCTGTCAGCACAGAGCCCGACGTGGGGCTCAGAACTCACAGACTGTGAGATCATGACCTGAGCTGAAGTCGGCCACCCAACCGACTGAGCCACCCAGGCGCCCCTCATTAAAACTTTTTAAGTGGTGTTTTGCTTCTGAGGTACACTGTACTCGGTGGAGCAAGTCTTTTCATCCTATTCCTCACCAGAGGTTGGCTAGCCAGGTGGCCCGCTCACCTGGCAGTGATGCCCAGTGGGCCAGAGCGCCTGCATTTCTCACAGTGTGGCTGCTGGTTCTGAGAGAGTGTTCTAGGCACTTGCAAACACTGACTTTTCTCCTCTGCTGTTTCGTAGCCTGACTTCCACACTGGACTTGGCAACACAAGTTCAGCCTCGACTCAGGCGGGGGAGGGGGGGGGAAACAGATTCCGTGTTTTGATGAGAAAAATCTCAAAACAAGGTGTCGCTGCAGGGCTGGGGTGAGGGCGTCGTTCTCAGGCCGAGGGAGAGCGTGTGCAGGGAACGCCAAGGAGTCCAGGTGGCCCCGCCAGACGCCGTGGGCAGCCGGGAGCTGCCGCAGGGCTTCCCAGAGGGGCTGCTGTGATCCTGGCTGCGTGGGGGGCGGGGGAGACAGTCCCGAGCCTGCCGGTACTCTGGGAAGTGGTGGTGGGCGCAGGAATGTCCACGAGAAAGGGTTCCGCAGAGGGCCCTGGCCCAGAATGGAGGTTCGGGGAACCCGGCGAGAGGCCCTGACTGAGGGGGAGATTTACCCGGGGAGGGAAGGCATGCTGAGTGGCACGGCCGGCCCCGCCATTGGGGCTCGGGGCTGATTTCTTGCCTTGGCATCGAACCCTCCACGGCGCAGGCGGCACACAGGTGAAGGACACACGTGCAAAGGTTGGGGTGACTGGCAGTCCCTAGAGACCCCGTCCTGAGCAGGGCCTCCAGCTCTTGGCTTTGGAAGGTAGATCGAGAGGTGTCTTGCTTTTCCCCGTGATAGCATTCTTTGTCTGGAACTTTCCTCCCACCCGTTCCTATTACACTTTTAGACTGAAGTCTCAGACTTCCCTTCCTCCAGGAAGTCTGCTGGGATTATGCCCAGGCCCAGTGCTTCCTGGTTTTCTTCCCCAGTCCTGTCGTTGCTGAGCTCTGGCTCATCCCTCCCCCTGGACCGCAACCTCTTTGCGGACAAGGGCACAGTGCCAGGCACGGTGTGAGTGCTGGGGACTCCAATGTAGAATGACGTCTACCGATGGGGGTTGAAAGAGGCTCACCTGACTGGTCGCACTGGTCCTTGTGGCCAGGCACTGTGGCCCCACAGGAAGCTGGAGATCGCGACAGGTCACACTTGTTGCCCCCGAACGCTTTTGTCATGTCTCCAATTCCAAGAGAATGGAATATCTCACATTCTTTCCAGTGGGCAAACAAAGTAACAGCCCCGCCTTGCAAACCTGTTCCTGGAGTTTGATTGAACTCCCAGTCGCTGGCCGCGGCTGCCTTCCCTGTCGTCTGGGTTAGAATGTGTATGTGAGGTGCTTTCTCTTAGGAGTTCCCCACCACCCGCTGTGAGATTAGGCGTCGGAACCCCATTTTGTGGGCAGAAGTGGAGCTCCGGGGGCCAGCTTCAAGCCGAAAGAGCCGTGGGAGGAACGACCACACTGACATTAACCTGGTGCTTTATTTATTTATTTATTTATTTAAAAATTTTTTAATGTTTATTTATTTTTGAGAGACATAGAGACAGAGTATGAGCAGGGGAAGGGCAGAGAGAGAGGGGGACACAGAATCTGAAGCAGGCTCCAGGCTCTGAGCCATCAGCGCAGAGCCCGACGCCGGGCTCGAACTCACAGACCGTGAGATCCTGACCTGAGCTGAAGTCGGCCACTCAACCGACTGAGCCCCCCAGGCGCCCCTAACCTGGTGTTTTAACTCCTCCCCCGTTGTGCCCTGGTCTCCTTCCACGTGTGGCTGGATGACTGGACAGTCACTGATCTGTCCCTGGCTCCTCCATCTCCTCCTCCTCGGACCCTCCAGCGTCCAGCCAACATTTCCGTCCAGTCTCCGAGATGCTTCTCTTTGGCCTGTGCTTGGGCCCAGAGCAGTGCGTTCCTTTTCACTGGATTTGCGAATCTCCCGCCTCTGTCCTGCTCCATTCTCTCTAGGAAGCCATTTCCGGTTTCCCTGCCCCACCTCCTCGGCCGCGCAACCACAGTAGACCCTGTGAAGGGAGTCGTTTTGTTCAACTTTTCTGGATGGCGGTGTTTGCAGTCTGCCCCCCCAAATATCGTGGCATTTAGTTAAGTCCTTGTTTGTTTTACTGGTCCTTTCGAGTGAGTCTCCAAACTGGAGACTTTTTTAGACTTACAGGGGGTGCCCGGACAATATGCGCAGGTTGGACCTCCCCAGACCGGTCCAAGCAAGGTTTCTAGGGGAGTGGAAGCTTCTTCAGGTTTTTCATCTGTCTGTCTGTTTGTTTTAATCTCCCCAGGCTTTTAGCCCGGAGCCTTAAATCCAGTGTAAATAGTTAAAAAAAAAAAAAAAAAGGGCAGTAAACACAGCTCACTTCTTAAGGGTACTGTGGACTCAGAGTGTGCAGGCTGAGTATAGACCCCTCCGTAGACCAGGGGAGGCTGCACACCCGGGAGGGAGGTGTGCTCCTCGGCTGACAGAAAGGACCGGGCAGCCCGAGACGCCCCGGCCAGTGCCTCGTGCAGAGTTTAAGTGCAGTGGGGCTAATGTGGTCGAACCGAGAAGGAATAGAAGCCCACGTGGGTCAGAACCTGAGCACGCCGATTTGAAGATTCGCCACAGCCAGTTACAGTCCACCCCTGAGCAACACAGGTCTGAACTGCACGGGTCCGCGTCATGTGGGTTTTTCCCCCCAATAAATACAGTACAGTACTATAAATAATACTATTTTCCCTTCCTTATGATGTTTTTTTAAAGTTTATTTTGAGGGAGAGAGAGAGAGTGGAAGAGGGACAGAGAGAAGAGGGAGCAGGAGAGGGACAGAGAAAGAATCCCCAGTGGGCCTTGCTCTGTCGGTGTGGAGGCCGACGCAGGGCTGGAACCCACAAACCGTGAGATCGTGACCTGAGCTGAAATCTAAAGTCAGATACTTAACTGACTGAGCCACCCAGGCGCCCCTTCCTTGTAATTTTCTTAATACTGTTTCTTCCCTCTAGCTGTATTGTAAGAACACAGTATACAATACTGCCACAAAATATGTGTTAACCGTAGGCTTCTAGTCAATAGTAGGCTGTATTAGTAGCTAAGCTTTTGGGGAGGCAAAAGTTAGAGGTGGATTTTCAACCGTGTGGAGCGTCAGTGCCCCTAAGCCTCATTATTGTTCAAGGGTCAACTGTATTCAGACTTCTTCTGCCTTGAAGCTGGTAGAGGTGCTAGTCCAAATAAGAGCGACTTAAAACAGCAACACAAGGCCAGATGAAGCAAGTCAGGAATTTCAGGACCCAAGTAGACACCAGTTGAAGGGCTATTCTTTCCTTTTATTTTCCTCCCGAAACTTTAGATGACATAACTGATACTCCCTGGTGGTTTGTCTCACCGTGTTAGAACCTGCAGATTTTGATTTTCTTTTCACCCCTCATCCGAGCAGGCCTGGCTTTCCCCCATCTGCTGAACTCCAGAGTTTATCCGAGCGTCGGCTGATGGGCCAGTGGGCTGGTAGGGAGGTTCCGTCTCTCCCTGCTGTGTAGGGCAGGAGGTGGGGGCTCCCAGTGGCGGTACCTGCTGAGTCAGGGTCAGCTGCCCAGAGGTTCTGCTAACAGCACACAGGTGCAGCCTGAAGAGCTGCCTCACTCCCACGAGATTCATTAATTGGAATAAAGTGGGATTTCTGCGGAAGTTCCGTATTTGAGACTTGAGAAAATGATGGTGATGAGAAATTGTTTCATTAGAGGAAGGGGGAAAAAAAACAAACCGAGCCCGACTCCGAGGGTTTTACTGCCAGCATCCCCCCAGCTTGGTCTTTTTTCTGATTTTATCTTCTTGCTAGTCGGTTGGTATTTCTCTGCCCCAAGTCCTGCTGGCCTAGGACTCTCCCCCAGTCCTGCTGTGATTAGGGCTTCCCTGAGAGCACAGCCGTTGGAAGAGCTGTGCACACTTGCAGGAAGGAGGACTGGGTGATTCAAGGGACTAGGGCTTCGTTGGTAGAGCGTCCGTTCCTGGTTTGGCAGCCGAATCCGTCCTTTGCATTGGTAGGTTTATCCCTGTTTGTCCCTTGTGGTTCCACACAGGCTGGGCCCTTCTTACTCAAGATAGGAATCTGGCTTTCCTGTTTTTTCCCCGTTGGACCAGTTTCTACCGGTTTGTCTAGGCTCCTGGTCCCACCTTTGTTGCCTTTGGTTTCTCCTCCCCACAGGCTTCTTTCTGTAAGGCTCTCCTGCCCTACCTGGGGCTCCCGAGAGCAGTGACAGAAAGTCTCCGAGGGGAGACCTGCCCTGTGACTGCGGGAATCAGGGACGCAGCCCTTGTTCCTTGGGTGACTCCAGCTTGCATGGGAGGGGCTCATTATAGTTTTTTTTTTTAATGTTTATTTATTTTTGAGTGGGGGGAGGGGTCAGAGGATCCAAAGTGGGCTGTGCCCTGACAGCAGAGAGCCAGACGTGGGCCTCAAACTCCTGAACCATGAGACCATGACCGGAGCCGAAGTCAGACGCTCCACGCACAGAACCGCCCAGGTGCGCACGCGCTTACTGGCAGCGAGCGTTCTGGAGCCACCTCTGCTTTCTTCCTGGGTTTCCGTCTCAATTTAGATCACACCTGGCTGCGAACACAGTCTGGATTAAAACAAGATTTCTGCAGTAATTAAACACTCGCTTAACCCCTCGATTTGGAGGCAGTCCTTGGTTAGGGGAAGCTGCTCTGAAAATTGGCAGCGATCTTGACCCTGTAACCTTGGGCCATCGGGTAGGCGAGAGACGGGCCTGATACTCAGGGCGGAGTAATCATGGCATTAGTCCAGCTACTCAGGAACGTAAACCTTGCTGGAATGGAGAATGGGAAGTTTGTGTTTTGTTGTGTTGGAGGGAGAAAATATGGCTGGTGATGTTTAAAAAACCTTTTTTGTTCTTATCCGAATCTTTATTTCTGCTTCCCTCCCTGGGACAATTTTCCCCAGGTGATGGGGGAAAGCGACTCTTGGCTTTAAATTCACCTGCCCACGTGATCTCAGCCCCAGAGGCATTTGAAACCCCTTTTGCTGCTTGAGGGAGTGAGAAGGTTCCAGGTGCACAATGTTGCCCACTGTTTAGGAGGTGAGGACTGAGTTACATGACCACCTATGGAGTCTGGGCATTTTATTAAGTCGGCCTCCCAGGCACTACCTGCTCTGCTCCAGAACACAACAGATTAAAACCGTGCCTTGCTTTCGTGACCTCGGAGGCACCCAGATCTGTCTTTTCGTGTCCGGTTTAGAAATCTATAATTTACGCTGGGACAGATCTCTTTTATTTGCTGCTGGAAGCTGCGTGGACCACTCGTTAGTACGTCAGAGGGCAGGTGCGTGCCCAGGCGGCGGCTGGGACCCTGACGGATTTCACGTGGCTCTGCGGGACCTCGGGCCACCCGTGGTGCTGTCAACCCGGCTCAGTTCTAATTTTTTCAGAGCCTCTGGGGAGTTAGTCCAACACTTGCCTCTTGCAAGATAGAACTTAAGATAATATTTATGGTGGAGGGGAAAGGAAAAATAATACCTAATGGGAACATCGTGGGAAGAATGGTAGTGACCTATCAGCAGTAAATTACGTGGGGCCATTCAGTGCCTCACTGATGGGCTGCGCGGTATTTGTTAGGTCCTTCTCACTAAGCCTCGGCTCCAAACCCCACCCCAGGGACACTAGGTGGTCAGTGGGAGGGTCCCCCCCACTTTTTGGGGGGGAGGTGTAATTTACATAAAATAAACATAATTGCATGTTCTGAATTTTGACAGTTCTACACCCATGTATTCCTCTGTTGCTCAAGCTGCTAGAAGCTCCGGCTCTCACCTGCTGCTCCTTCTGAGCTTTTTCACCTTAGTTTTGTACTTTGTATAAACGAAATTCTGCAGTACATTCTGTGTATTTTTTTTAACACTTTTGATTTTATTAATGTTGTAGGAATATATTCGAACACTTCTAAATGCTTAATAAAACATTTCTAAAAAATAAAAATAAAAGAAAGGGGCGCCTAGGTGGCTCAATCGGTTGAGCATCCGACTTTGCTCAGGTCATGATCTCGCGGTAGGTGAGTTCGAGCCCCATATCAGGCTCTGAGCCTGTTTCAGATTCTGTGTCTCCCTCCCTCCCTCCCCTCCCCTCCCCTCCCCTCCCCTCCCGTGCTCATGCTTTGTCTCTCAAAAATAAACATTTTTTTAAAAAATTAAAAAAAAACAAAAAATATTTCTAATGTTTTATGTGCTTAGTAAGCTTTTCGAAAGCATAATAAAAGATCGCTGAAATTCTGTGTATCACCCTTTTCCACCAAAAAGTGGTTTTATTTATTTTTTTAATGTTTATTTTTGAGAGAGAGAGAGGGAGCAGGGAGGGACAAAGGGTGGGGAGGGTAGGACCCAGAATCCCAAGTAGACTCCAGACTCTGAGCTGTCTGCACAGAGCCCAACATGGAGCTCGAACCCATGAACCAGTGAGATCATGACCCGAGCCAAAGTCGGACACTCAACCGACTGAGCCACCCAGGTGCCCTCTCACCCTTTCTTAATACTAGTTTATCCCCGCCCCCCCCCGCCTCCTGGCCCTTTTTTAAAGACGTGTTTGAACATTCACTGTGTAACAATTAGCTTCCGGTGTGCAATTTAGTGATTGAACAATTCCACACAACACCCTGTGCTCTCCGCAACACGTGCGTTCCTTAAACCGTACATTTTTTTGATTTTGATTCTGGCATGTTCTAAAGTGTCCCTCAGTGTCACGTAATGCAGCTCGGATCTGTCGGAGGAAGGCCCAAGCACAGGTGTGTGACTGGCCAGTGCAGTGGAGAGCCTCCTTGGCCGGGGGCCCTTGTTAAAGCCTTCCGGACGGGAGACTCCAGGCTGCGGGCAGCAAGCCCTGCTGGTTGCCGTGTCAGCGCGGTCGGCTGGGCATGTGCCCCAGGCTGCAAGGGTTGGGCCAAGACCACACGACTCCAGGCTAACCACCGGAGTGCGACCGGAGTGCGACCGGGAGGCTCGTGGACAGCCCAGGAGCCGAGGGAGCTCTTGCAGACTGGCTTCCCCAGGGGCAGACGCGGAAGAATGAGTTTCTCAGCAGCTCCTTGTGTGCGGAAGCGAGGAAGGGGATGGAGGCAGGCCTTACAAGGGCACGACCACCCTGCCCTCGCTGCCGCCCGGGGCAGAGCCTGACTTTCTGTCTGGAATATGAGGGACAGGCCCCGTAGAGGGAAGATACTCCAGGCGACAGAAATGGGGTGAGCAGAAGCAGAGCTGCGTCCTCTCATCCGAACCCCCAGAATCGCCATCCGGATGGTCTCACACACAGTATTGTGCGACATCATGATTAATCCTTGAAACAATTAGGGGCGCCTGGCAGCTCAGTCAGAAGAGCATCGACCTCGGGGTTGTGAGTTCGAGCCCTCTTTAAAAAAAATATGGAAAGAAACACTTAGGTGGCTTTGGGGGGAGCACAGAAAGCTCAGGTGAGCCGCACACGTGCCCGGATCTTCGGTTGGTGGTGGCACCAGCAACCGCATGGAGCCCGAAGCTGTTAGAGCCCAAATGGCATCCTCTCTGTTTTCGACCCTTCCTTTCCACATTCGCCTGTCCCCGGAGCCTAAGAACTTGGTCTGGAGCCGAGGAGGCTGCTCTTGGACACCCCCTGCACTGCTAGGTAGTCTGGACTCTTGCTGTTGCTGGCGAGCTTGGAAAAGGACTCGCAGTCACCTGGTTGGCCACACGGCACTGGTGTGTGTCCACATCTTTTACCATCGCCCTTGGCATCAGTTGTGCCTCAACGTTTAGAATTTCTGAACGAATATCCTACAACAACAGAAAATGATGAATATTTGCATTTCTCCAGCCAAGTGCTTGAACTCTCGGACTAAATGGTATAGGGATAACATCCATCATTCTCATGCCTGTGGGGTTTTGCTGCTGAATAACTTACGTAACCACTTTCAGTTTCGAGAGCCTGTTGGATCTTGGAATTCCAGAAAGGGCGTCATGGGTTTGTAGGGTTCCCCCAATGTGTCTGTTTCACTGGGTGTTTGAACGATACCCCCGAGACCGATAAGTGTTTTTATTCTTAACACCTCTCTCCGCACGTTGCCCGAAACCCCGTCACTGTCCACCTCTAGAGATATCCCCAGCTGCCGCCCCACTCCCCCCCTGCCCCCCGTGTCCCCCCGTGTTTAGGACCATCTCCTCGGCAGCCGTTACTGAGGATACAGAATTGTCTGGGCTTCTTTTCAATCTCAATGTCCACTGAAGCCTTCCAGCCAAGCACACGTGGAATCTTCACCCCCAGTCCCGGCACTGTGTCCCCCCTGCTGGCTTGTCACGTGTGTGTGGCCCTGTCGGGAACAGAAACTGTCGCTTGACTACCTTTCTTTTCTTCACGTGGGTAGAGGTTGACCTGACTTAAAGTTAGCGAGTTGGAGAATCCTTACTATCCACACTTGGAAGTATATTTTTCCTTCCTGTACGTCAGGTGATCTAGCGACCGTATATATTACCTAATTGACGGAATTGAGGTCTATAAAGAACAAGGATGTGCAACACAGAATTGCTTGTGATTTTTTTTTTTTAAATCAGGAAATGGCTTTAAAATTGTATCAGCAGGTACTAATTGAATAAGCCTGTGGTATATCCACAGGCAACATGCCATGCAGGCATTTATAAAATGGGCAGGCAGCGTGTCACAGAACATTCTCTAAGTTAATATAGCTAGGTGGAAAACAGCTAGCATGATGTGCTCCTGTTTGTGTCTTCTTAAAAAATTTACATATGCACAGAATGTAACATTTTTGGATGGTTAAAAGTAGAAACATTGAGAAATTGGGAGATTTTAAAAAATGATTTTCACTTACATATTTTTTGCAGTAAAATTGCATATATGTTCCCTAAAATTTCTTTATGCAAGACTTTATGTTTAAGGACTCTCCACACCCAACGTGGGGCTCGAACTCAACCCCAAGATGGAGAGTCACGTGCTCTATGAATTGAGCCAGCCAGGCGGGCCGCCCCCCCACCCCCCCAATATATATTTATTTTAATACATAACACCTCTCCCCTCCCTCCCTGGCCACCTTAACTTCTCCTCGGCGGGGTCCAGCTGCCTGGAGCTGGTAGTGATTGTGCGGGAAGAGGGGCTGGATTCCTTTCTTTCCTTGCCCTCTTCCCGGGCCCCCAGGCCACAGCTCTGTGAAAGCACGTGGCCAGGGGTGCGGGAGAGACTTCTTCCTCAGGCTTGGGGTCGTGGGTTTTGGAGCACTGGCGTTCTGTTTAATTTTCCCCAAATCCTATAAAACTTTGTTCTGATGTTATTTAGTAGACTTCGTTTCGGGAATAGCTGGACGCCACTCCTTGAACTTGGTTTAGTGTTTTTGTCTTTTTGGTAGTGGGCATACGCAGGCGAGGCTTGTGGCCCGGGCGTCCTCCACTTGGTTTCTGTACTGGGAAACTTAGGAACCCCTCCTGGGTGGTAGGTGCAGACCTCCTTTTGTCCGGCCTGAGTCTGCGGGAGGGCAGATGTCCCCAGTCATTTGAAGGGATGTGAAAAAAATCTCAAAGCCTCAGTGTACCGCAGGTCTGTAGTTTGGCTGGGGCGTTTGGACAACGTAACATCCTTTCGGCTTCCATTCCTCAGTGATCTGGGTGCTCGTATTTTACACTGGACTGTCCTTTCAGATCGTGGTGCCCGCACAGGAGTTGTGTGTGTGCGCGTGCGCACACGCCTGTGTGTGTGTGCATTCGTTCATTCGTCTGTTCCTTTTTAGATCACACAGGTAGTATAAAAAGTAGATTCTGGAAGCACACACACGGTCTCGCTCACTAACGCAGCGCTTAATTTCAGCACTGGCTAAGGTAACCCTGCCTCCTTGGTATTTTTATTTATTTATTTTTTCCTTAACCGCTCTCCTTCCTCTCCCGCTGGGCCCACATTCCTAGGTCTTTGTCTCTGCCTGGTATTTTAGAAATTATGGGAGAGGAAGGCAGTGGGTGGGGCGTTCTGGAAGCTGGGGGCAGGGAAGAGGGTGGTCACTCGCAAGGTCAGAGGTCGAGCCTGCTCCATTCAGCTGGGGCAGCCAGATTGTCGCCAGGCGAGGAGGGGGAGGGCTGTGGAGGGGGCGTGTCGGGCATCTGCCCGGGAGCCCCTAACAGGCAGCTCCAGGCCCTGGAATTCCTGCCGCCAGAGGACCGACCGCTCCTTCTCCCCCTTCCGGAGCCACTGTTCATGGCCTCTGCCACGTTTCTGGTCCTTTGGAAGACACGAGTTCCAGTTTATTCTTTCAGAATACTCTCGGAGCTCTTTCGGACAATTGCACCCATGGGCACGCTTTCCTGGTGACCGTGCTTTCACAGTCTCTGAAATTGTGCGTTTTCGACCTTAGAAACTGCGGGTAGGTGAGACGCGGAGCTTCTGAATGGAGCGCGAAATCCTCCCAAAGTGTGATGCCGAACCGCAGCGAGGCAGTTTCTAAAAATCGACCAGATTTTCAGTTTTTGGACATTATTATTTGAAAGATCGATAGTTTATGAATTATAAGCACCGCCGGGGCTCCTGTTGGAACTCGCCCGTAGCTTTTCTGTTCCCAACCAGCCGAGTGTCCCCGGGCCAGCCCCACCTCTGTGCTGTCCCTACAGCCGAGGACCGCAGTCACAGTGTGTTCTGGGCACGGTCAGTGAACCGATGCCAGGCAGGATCGTGTCCAGAGGGGCCCGGTGCCAGGGGCTTCGGAGCACCCTGCTGCCGCTCCTTCCGACCGGCATTTCTTCACTGGCCGCTTCCTCTGCAGAATGCTTTAAAACCTACCATTTGCAAGATGCCTCCTAGACAGGCTCTGGATTTAAATTTAATGTTAATTTGGTAGAGCGAGCAAGTGAGCACACACAGGCAAGCAAGGGAGGGCAGAGGGAGAGAGACAGTTGGCACCTGGAGCCCGGCTTCCTCGTTCAGCCCAGAGTCATTGCAAAGTCCTTTAGGTTTCTGGTGTTGCGTCCCCGAGGCTGGGTTCCTGGGATTTCAGGGACAGAGGCGGTCTCCTGAGGCGCCTAGCCGGACCGCTGTGTTTCGCGGATGAGGCAAGTCCGGTCAGGTGACTGGAGAGACGGTCCCGTGGCCAGGCAGAGTCCCAGCCTCAGGTTCTTTCCTCCTCCCTGCTAGTGAGAGCAGTTACGTCCACACTGTCCGAAGACGACCGGGGGACGCTGGACGGTCCGCGTAGCTGTCCAGAGAAGGGGTGAAGAAGGATTGTGTAGCTGCTAGGCAGGGGCAGAGAGGACAGAAGGTGCAGAGACCTGTCCCCTTCTAACTTACAAGGAGCCTACAGATGGGAGGTTTTCACACCTCACGTGAGCTCAGGAGTGATCCCTTTATTCCCATGACAAATGGAGGGAGGCAAAGGGAAGGGGCGAGGCTGGGTTGTTGAATCCCGGTGGGGGAGGGTGCTTTAGCACCATGTCATAAAGAGAGACTGTCCAGGGATTTCCTCCACATGTATCCAGTTTAGCGTCTAGTCGCAAACCTGATCCCATTTCCCCCCTATAAAATGGGGCCCATGAAACTTGCCATATCAGAACCGTTTTTTAGAAATAGGAACAGGGCGCCTGGGCGGCTCGGTTGGTCAAGCGTCCTGACTCGGCTCAGGTCGCGATCTCAACAGCTCGTGAGTTCGAGGCCTGCGTCGGGCTCTGTGCTGACAGCTCAGAGCCTGGAGCCTGCTTCAGGTTCTGTTGTCTCCCTCTCTCAGAAATAAATAAACATTAAAATGTTTTTCGGTGGGGGGGAAGAAATAGGAACATAATATCCTAAGTCGTTCCCCTATTTTGAGTCCAAAAGTTCCTAGAGAAGTAGCCTAACTCAGGCAGGAACACACACCTCCCTCTCCCCTCGCTGCGCCCTCGGCGGAGCAGGCCCGTTCCCAGAGTGAGTTGTCTGGGACGTGCTTTTCTAGCGGCGTGCATATTGGTTAGTTAGTGAAATAATCCAAGGGGGCAGAAGCAGCGTCCTCGACCCCCCCGGCCCCTTTCTGTGTGGGTCTTTCTACCGGAACGCTGCAGGCCTCCGTCCCCACCTCCGAGTCATGTCTTCAGAAGGCTCCCTTGCTTGCTGTGTGGCCCTAGGACGCCATGACCTCGTGTCTTCATCTGGGGATTAAGCGCATTGTGTAGGGGAAAGCCCCTCAGACGCCGCTCCCCGCCCGTGGCGTGCCGGCCGCCCGCTCCTCGCGCCCAGGTGTGCGGGCGGCAGACTGAAGCTCTGCTCTTGAAAGCAGTCCAGCAAACATTTACGGAGAGTGGCGCTAAGTGCCCTGCCCCGGGGAAGGACGCGGCTCCGCCGGCCCCGTTTCTGTGCCAAGGCGCTCTCGCTCTCGAGAGCGCCTCATTTAGCAGCAGGTGGAGGCCGTGCCAAGCCTCCGCTCCCTCCCGGCAGGCTGGGCCCCAGGGAACTACAGAACATCACAAAGCCGGTCTGTCAGCACGGGCTGCCTCTTGGGGTCGGCTCCTTGGAACAACTTGGCAGGAAGCAGAAAGACAAGAAGCTGGCTGACCTTCCCGCTAGCTTTTTGCCTTCGTTCCAGAAGCTTAAGCCCGTAGCTTGCTCGAGTGCCTGGGAGAACCGTGCTCTGCACGGTGTGCTAATCTCCTTGATGGGGAGGTGGCCGTGAGCCGCCCTGGGGAGGGTGATCAATACTGGCTCCTAACTGTGTTTCACACACCCAGGGGGTGGGGTGGCAAGACACATTTTTCTGGTGTATTCTTCCAATCTCGGACCAGGGAAATACAGTCTTAGAGCTTTTCTGGGTAATTAATCTGAGATCTAGGGGAAAGTCTTTTAGGACAGTCGGATTGTCTTGTTTCATCTTTGCCTTTGGAGTGTCTCAGTTAAAATTCTGAATGCGACTGGAGTGGAGAGAGGGCATTGGTTGCTTTTTCCTTGCGGGGCTGAGCAAGGAAGCCACGTTGTGCCCGCAGTCGGCTGTAGGGGTGTGCTTGCTGTCTGGGAGGGGGTTGGCTTGGGGTCTGGCATCCACAGAGCACCCCTGGGGCCGCTTCCCTCCCCGCCAGTCCCAAATCCCTCCGTAATGCCTGTCCCCTCTCTGGTCCCCAGGTGCTGCACCTGTACTGTGACACTTGCTCAGTGCCCATCTGTCGGGAGTGTACGATGGGCCGGCACGGCGGCCACAGCTTCATCTACCTCCAGGAGGCGCTGCAGGACTCGAGGGCGCTTACCATCCAGCTGCTGGCCGACGCGCAGCAGGGCCGCCAGGCCATCCAGGTCAGTCCTTCCCTCTCCCCTGTTCTTTCTCGCACCCTTTCCCAGCTCCCTTTCTCAGATGGCCTGTGTAGATTACTGGCCCGGCAGCTCCAGTGTGCGGGGGCCGTGGAACAGTGACCCAAACGAGCTCCTGTGACATCCATGCAGCAGTATCGCTTGGGGGAGGTGGAGGGTTTGCAAAGCCGAGAGGGATGTGGCCAACGTGGACTAGCCGGTCAGGGCCTGCTGCAGACACCTAAGCTGCCCGCTCCCCTGCCCATCACCCAGCCCCCTCCCCAGATCCAAGCAGGTCAGCATAACTCAGGTGGGACTGCGGACACGGGGTGCCGGACGCTCTCCAGACAGATAGCCCTGCTGCTCAGTCACTTAGGTATTTACTAAGTGGGCAACGGAAGTCTAAGAGGAAGTTCGGAATCTCCGACTCTTTCCCAAGCAGTAAAAAGTCACCTCCTGGTAACAGAGACCGTGTTTCTGTTGAGTCCCCATCCCTTTGGGTTTAGGAAGGGACACGTCTAACTTTGGGGCCTAGAAAAAAGTTCTCTTACTGTCAAATGATGGCATGCCTGTTCCAGGCAACAAGGTTTTAAGAAATGTAAAAAAAAAAAATTGATATGTTTTCCTTGTCTTGTAGGAAGAGCTTGAAAGTCAGGAAACACTGCTAATCGTTGAGCAGAAATCACATTCTTAGAGCATTTGAATAAGTGAATTGTGTAAAAAGTAAGATTTTTTTGGAAATGGTAAGGAATTAATTGATCATGTGTTCTAAACAAAGGACAGAAGGGGGCGCCCGGGGGGCTCCGTCCATTAAGCGTCCAACTCTTGATTTCTGCTCAGGTCATGATCTCCCTGTTTGAGTTGGAGCCCAAAGTCGGGCTCTGCGCTGACCCTGCTTGGCATTCTCCCTCCCCCTCCCCCTCACTCCCTTCCTTTCTCTTCCCCCTCACTCCCCCCCCGCCCCTCCCCTGCTCACAATCTTTCTCAAAATAAGTAAATAAACTTCAAGAAGAGGCAGAAGGATAGTTCTGGGTTTTAGTAAGTTTCTCAGCAGCTGTCTTATTCTTATGCATGATATTGAAGTCTGAACTCGTCTTTCTGAAAAGACATCTGATATTCAAGTCCTGAAATTAGAGGTTTGAGAGTCTGTTTCTGCGGTGACTAATTCTGGCATATTCTTACGCCAGAGAGGCCTGCTCTCTTCTGTATGCCTTCAGAGTGGTTCTTGGTTGCTCTTAAATTCTTGCTCGTCCCCATCCCCATCAGTGCATCGCTCTGTTTTGTTTCTGTTCTGTTTTGGTTGAGCTTGTGTCCCGTGGATGCAGCGGCTTATGGCTTCCCTTTCCGTGGCAGTTAGGACTTCGTCTGTCGCCTTACCTTGCTGGTGTCTCCTGGACTCTTGGCTGCTGTCAGCATCACTGGGGACCTTAAAGACCTGCCGTGTCTGGGTCCCGCCCCCTGGATTGTGGTTTAATCTTGTTAACCGATTTCTGTCCTCGGAGATTTAGAACGCTCAGGGGACCGGACTGAGAATTGCTGGTGCTCTCCACTTGCTGGGATCAGCCTCTCTGGGAAGAAGGAGTTGTCATGATCCGCTGGAGGCTTCCGGAGAGATCTATGGTTAGAATGACGAAATCTCAGGGAGGTGGAAGTTGGAGATTTTCACGGAGAGGAGAGAGAAGCCGTGGAGCAGAAGGTTTTGTCTGCCGCGCTTAACTTCCTTCAGCAGATACAGTCATTGCTAGCGGACGGTCTGCTGTGTGAGTAGTAAAGAACCAAGGGGTGAATTCCAAGTATCAGTTGGTACTGCCGAGCTCAGTGGGGCATTTTGGGGGGAGGAGCGAGTGGCAGGGGGGTACTTGGAGTGAGGTGGGAGGCTCAGTTTGTTAACAATCTCTGTGGACACATCCAGGGGCACCTGCCGAGCGTCATCTGCATAGGTGGTGGAGTGACTTCTTCAAGGTCCTGTGTAACTGGGGGCGGGGGCAGGGAGGGCACCCTTCTGTGGCTCTTGGCTACACTTCTTCCGAACCTACCCTCAGCCGGTGATAGTAAGACTGGGGTATGATCGGACACCCATTTCCGTCTGAATGTTCTTAGCAGGTTCTCAAAACATTGACTAGCCCTAAAACGATCTCGTGGGCCTCCGTGAAAGGAGAGAGGGTCCTACCTGCTAAGAATGAGAAGTCTGGGCGCTAGAACACACGGCCCCTCTTTCCCTCTGAGCTGACTCTGATGCCTGTACATGCCTTCGGGGGAAGGGAAATTGAGGTAAAGACTGAGAACAAGTTAGTTTTGCTCAAAACTGTCTTCAAGGTCAGAAGACTGGTGGGACCCACTTTCATTGTGCACAGGTGTTTTGCAAATGGGTTCCTTCTAGGGGGTCAGGACAGTGCGTCGTATGTCACTGAAACTGATTTAGTGAGAATGAGGAGCAGTTTGCTTGTGTTCAGTGAATATTTAACTGAGCCCCTGCTTTTCTGTTTAAGGAAGAACACAGTTCTGAAAGCTTCAGGTAGAGTTCCTGTCTCCGGGACTAATCTGAAAGCCATTTAAAAAGTATGCCTGGAAGATACTGGAAAAAGCTGATACTGGCTAGCACAGGGTAGACTTTGGTTGACAAATGTTTTCTCCTTTGTTGGTCACTAAGCAATGGAAAGGATGATGGATACTGGGATTTTGAGAAGGTCCCCACAGGGTGAAGAAGTGACCTTGAAATGTCAGGAAAGAACTTTGGGTGCATGGTGCTTCAGGCGCTTGATTTCTTGCAGTTGGTCAAAATGTTAATGAACTAAATGGCCTAACCACATAATTCTTATGCTGCCATTTAACAGCATTTATGTTAAAGAATACAGCAGATAGTATGTAGGCTGTTTTTCTTTTGTTTTTGTTTTTTTCAAGTGGGGAAGAGGCAGCGAGAACTAGAGGCGGAATCCCAAGCAGGCTCTGTGCTATCAGCGTGGAGCCTGATGCGGGTCTCAAACTCAGGAACAGTGAGATCATGACCTGAACTGAGGTCAAGAGTCAGACACAACCAACTGAGTCTCCCAGATGCCCCTGGGTTTTGTTTTTAATTTTTTTTTAACATTTATTTATTATTGAGAGACAGAAACAGAGCGTGAGCAGGGGAGGGGCAGAGAGAGGGGGAGACACAGAATCCCAAGCAGGCTCCATCCAGGCTCTGAGCTGTCAGCACAGAGCTCGACGTGGGGCTTGAACTCACAAACCACAAGATGGTGACCTGAGCCAAAGTCGGATGCCTAATTGATTGAGCCCCCCAGGTGCCCCATGGTTTTTGTTCTTAATAGGAACATTGGAGAAGGAAGAGGGAACACAATTAGCATAAAATTTGAGGGGAGTGGTAGTTTATTCTAAAATATACATATAATTGGTGCCATACACACACTCTTTTTAAATCCCTTAACTCCATTTAAACTAAAATATAGAATGAATCCGGTCACAGGGTAAGAGATTGTGATTTCTTTTGCAAGGAACATTTAAATCGCAAGTTTGAGGGGCACCTGCGTGGCTCAGTTAAGTATCTGACTTTAGCTCAGATCATGATCTGACAGTTCGTCAGTTTGAGCCCCGCATAGGACTCCCTGCTCTCAGCACAGAGCCTGCTTCAGATCCTCTGACTCCCTCTCTCTCTGCCCCTCCACTGCTCATGTATGCACTCCCTCTCCCTCCCTCTCCGTGTCCCTCAAACATAAACATTTAAAAAATAAAGAAAGAGGGGTCCCTGGGTGGCTCAGTTGGGTAAGCATCTTTGCTCAGCGACTTCGGCTCAGGTCATGATCTAGTGGTTCATGAGTTCGAGCCCCACATCGGGCTCTGCTGACAGCTCAGATCCTGGAGCCTGCTTCAGATTCTGTCTCCCTCTGTCTCTACCCCTTACCCACTCGTGCTCGCTCGCTCACTGTCTCTCTCAAAAAGAAATAAATGTTCAAAAAAATTTAAATAGAGAAATCACCAAGTTTGATTTGAAAGTCATTGGTGTAAGAAATGGTCCTCAGTTTGTTCATTTACTCTTTGTTTTGTGGTTCGTTTACTCTTAATATTATTGAATAAATGCATCATTTGGGAGCTTTTAAATACTGCTCGTGTGTACTGGCAGGTCAGCAGGTTCAAGAAACAAGTTATTCTGGATGTAGGCTTGTTTTTTGCTAATAACTTAAGACCTCAAACTAAACTGGAAGTTGTAAGGTATAGTTTTTAATAGATTTAAATTATGATAGCAAACACCAAAATAAAATCCTTGTAAGGATGAATACATGGGAAGGAGGGGGACAAATATTAAAAAAAAAAAAAACAAACCCAAACTGAAGATGGATATATTAGAAGCGATACGAGAAGGGCGCCTGGGGGACTCAGTCGGTTAAGCGTCCGACTCTTGTTTCAGCTCAGGCCGCGATCTGTCTAGTTCACCAGACTGAGCCCTGTGTCGGGCTCTGCACTTCCAGCATGGAGCCTGCCTGGGATCTTCTGTCTACCTCTCTCTGCCCCGCCCCTGCTCGCTCAAGTGCGCTCTCTCTCTCTCTCAAAAATAAATTTAAAAGAAGTGATACAAGAAACTTATGCATATTTTTCAAGTTTTAAAATTTTTGTAAGTAATCTCTACACCCAACATGGGGCTGTAACTCACGACCCTGAGATATCAGGAGTCAAATGCTCCTCTGACTGAGCCAGCCAGGTGCCCCCAAAACTTGCGTGTTCAAGGGAGAACAACAGACTAGCAAATGGGGCAGAGAAGCAGTAACTGTGAAAGATCGTAATCAGCAGGCACATCTTTCAGGAAGGCAGAGACCAGCGGGTGTGGGAGTGAACGAGCTGCAGCCACCTGACAGAGAGACTGGCCACGTGACCTAACGTATGGATGTTCAGCCCACGCAGTGACCAGGTCACATGACCCCAGAGCACTGTTTTGGACAAGTAACTAAGTATGCACACCACACTTAACCTTTGTGAGTGGGAGAACATGTTTTGAAAAATATCCAGAGCTTTAAATATGGAAGGAACTCGTTCCTTTTAGTAGGACTCTCCCAGGCCACGTCCTCCATCCTCGGAGGTGTGGATTGTACCAGTAGGAAAGGTCAACAATAGGAATTAAGGGGTTTTTTTTTTTAAGCCCCTTACGTTTATAAAGAGTTTGTGACCACATTACAAACACAGCGTTAACCGGGAAACCCTAAAGTTGGTTCAGGTAAAATTATGCAAAACAAGTAAAATACATAAAAAATTATGGAAGTAGAAATAGGCCAAAATACGAATAGTGGCGTTTTACTGATTAGAGGCAGTCTGTTCCCCCAGTTGTACTGAGGAAAACGGATACACCGTGAACCGTACGTGTTTAAAGCCTGTGAGCGCATGTATGTTGAGCATGTAGTTCACCCACGACAACAAGGCTGCCGCGGTGACGAGCATGGTTATCGCTTTCACGTGTTTTCTTAAATTCCTAACGATAATACCCTCTTTCCATGCCCCCAAGCAATCATTTGTCACCTTTCTGTCCTAGTTTAGAATTTTGTTCGTTTTAATCCAGTAGGAAATGAATTCAGCCATGAGTAACAGGCCTTCCCTCTGCTCCCCAATGTGGTAGCTTAAATATATGCAAGGCGTTAATCTCTCCTTCAGAAACTTGGTCTCGAGGCCAGGTGGCCAGTGGGGACCCTTAGCTTTACTTCACCGTGCCGAGGGGTTGGCGTTCATCCCTTGGGCTACAACTGGCTGCTGGAACTCAAGATCTCACATCTATATTCTGGACGGTTGAAAGGAAACAGGCATTTTTAGCGATTTCCCAGAAGGCTGTATAACACGTATCAATTGGTTAGTTAACAGACAGTGTAACAGCAGCTTCAGGGGTGGGATGTAGTGATTCCTCACTTAGCATACAACATTCAGGGCTCCTCACAAGTGCCTCCTTAATATCCGTCACCCATTTAATCCAGCCCCCCACCTGCCTTCCCCCCCCCCGGCAACCCTCAGTTTGTTCTCTGTAATTCAGAGTCTGTTTTATGCTTTGCTTCTCTTTCCCCCACACATTCATCTGTTTTGTCCCTTAAATTCCACCCATGAGCGAAATCCTTTACTTCACATAGCATAATACACTCTAGCTCCATCCATGGAAGATTTCATTCTTCCTTATGGTTGAGTACTATTCCATTGTGTTTGTGTGTACGTGTACACACACACACCCATCTTTATTCATTCATTGGTTGATGGACATTTGGGCTCTTTTTTTCATAGTCTGGCTCTCATTGATAATGCTGCCAGCTATGACACCAGGGTGCACGTATCCTTTGCGTAAATACCTGGTATCGCGATTGCTGAATCACAGGGTGGGTCTATTTTTGAGGAACCTCCGTACTGTTTTCCAGAGAGGCTGCACCACTTTGCGTTCCCACCAACAGTGCAGGAGGGTTCCCCTCTCTCTGCATCTTCACCGACATCTGTTATTTCCTGTGTTTTAATTTTAGCAGTTTGCCGGGGGCGTTTTTATTCAAGTTCACTAGAGCTTCTGTTACTCTTCGCCTGATATTTCGTGAGTAGTAGTGATAAGGGTATTCCACACAGCTGCCTGTCTTTGCCGGACTCTTCCTGATTTCCTTTATCGGACTTGAGTTGCCTACCAGGTTGAAAAAGCAAACACTCTTGATTTTAAACAAGAGTGACAGGTACTGCACCATTTAGCACAAAAATTAGGAGGACTGAGCTTGATGACTAAGCATGACTTTTTAAAAATTGCGTGAGTGACGGGGCACCCGGTGGCCCTCATTCCTCCTTGAGCACTGTATCTGGAGGCACTGTGTCTGGAAACTTCCTTTGGACCAAATGACTGAGCACGAACACATCCCATGAGTAAAGGAGACCAGCCAGAGCCAATCTGCAGGCAGGTGGGAGTTCTTACCCACTCGACGCCACCTTTACTTGAGTATCGGTGACCTTTTGCGATATATCTGAACTCAGTCTATCTTGGGACGTGTGTTTTTATTTTCTTTTACCTAGCTTTTGTTTATAAAAGACTTTTAGGAGCCCCATTCCCTTTCTTCAACCAAGGACGTTTATCCATTATTAAATGACACGTGCTGGATGTACAGTTGACTGTAAACCATAGTTCCTAAGTCACAACTCCGAGAGACTCACTGTTTGTTTGCGTGTAGCTTGAGAGACTTAGTTCTAGAAAAAAACACCCAGAGGTAAGTCCTTCAGTTAATTGTATTTAATCCTGTAAAGAGAATTTGCTCTGAGGGTCTTGAGTTATCTGCAACAAAGGAAGCAAGAAAGCTGTCTGTGGTGGACCTCATCGGGTCTTAAGGCCGATCACTCCGTTCTGACTGCTTTCGTAAACCTTTTGTTACTTTACCTTTGACTCTTCCCGGAAGTATAACATTTTGGCCACTTATGTAATTGAGGGACTTCATAAGGTTCAGGGGCTTCCCCTGGGGTGGAGGAGATGTCTACAATCAGGATCAAGACCCAAGTTGCTCTCATAGAGCCTGGATTTTTCAATTCATGTATTTATCACCCCTAAGGCGCCATTGATTGTAATATGCACCTTTGTTGTAGATGTACCTCACAAAGGGAAAGCCCCACCGACAGCTTTAAGATAAGTCTTAGTTTGAAAGTATTACGTGTGATAAAATTACATTTCAGAGTGAACTCTGCACTATCTCCCGTGTCCGGTTTTGTGGTCTGTGAGTTTGCGGGTGACATTTGCATTCTCTGTTGTTTTTCTGCCTGTCAGAACGCTTGTGATATCAGCATCTGGCCACCCCACTTTCTCCTAGCAGACATTATTAATCGCTTTCCGTACTCTTCGCTGTGAAACCCAGTTGGCATCCACCTCCTCCATCCCAAGTGGCCAGCGCTCAGCAGACGCGGCCTGGTTTGCCTGCCCAGATGGAGACCCTCAGCTTTCAGATGTTTGATCGGACCCGCTAGCATCTAGGTTGGGGCTCCTGGGGGGCTCAGTTGGTTAAGCATCTGACTCTTGATGCCAGCTCAGGTCCCGTGGGATCGAGACTGTTTGGGACTGTCCCTCTCTCTTTGCCCCTCCCTCCCTCGCTCGCACATGGTTGTGAGCACGCGTTCACTCATTCTCTCTCAAAATGTTTAAAAGACGACATCAGGGGCGCCTGGGGGCTCAGTCGGTTGAGCGTCCGACTTCTGCTCACGTCACCCCCTCACGGCTCGTTGGTTCGAGCCCACATAGGGCTCTGCTGACAGGCTCAGAGCCCGGAGCCTGCTTCCGATTCTGCGTCTCCCTCTCTCTCTGCCTCTCTCCCACTTAACACTCTGTCTCTCAAAAAAGGAATAAACATTTTAAAAAATTAAAAAAAGACAGTATTTTTCTTCTCCAGCTTCATGCTTGTTGGGTAATTTTTATTTTCCCTTCTTTATTGTAAATTGAGTGTTTCTGTTTTTGAAATTTACCCAGCCCTTTTACCCAGTCATTTCCCCCACCCCCACCTACCTCTTGTCTCCTCCCAGCGCCCTGCTTAGCTCTCGGGAACCAGCGTAGCAGGTCCTGGTCTGCACGTCTGGGAGTCACGGTGCTTGACTGGACTTTATGATTTGGGAAAGAATGCTCTCTGCACACAGGGCTCCTATGACTCTCCGCCCTAGGGCTGGTCCTCTCCTTGCACACTTGGGGAGCCCTCAAATTACAGTAAGGGCTTGGCACCCCTTCTACCTGATTGAAAACGGAAGAAACAGTTCTTGTCATAGAGCGGGAATTCCAGGCCCAAGGGCCTGCTAGTGCTAGGGACCTGGCCGGGAGCAAGGGGACAGTAGGAGAGAGGTAAGTAGACATTCCCCCCCCAAAAGGGTGGTCCTTGCTCTCTCCTGCAGGAAGTTCTTGCCCTGCAGGAGTACAGGCCCGTTGCTTCCGTTTCTTGTGGTTCGCATGGAGAACCAGTCGGTGTATGGTGCGACGTAGGTGTAGCCACTGCTTTCCGTCGAGGAAGCTCAGAAATCGGTGGGCAGGGGCTCGGTTGCCTTTGTCATGTGTCGCCTTGGGCACAGCTAATGCTAATTAATACCAGCGCGTCTGAAACAGGGCGTGTGGGGTACTAAGGTCTGCTCTCCGCTGTACCCGACCCTTTCACGCTAGTGCCACGTGGCGCTGGGCCGCGGCACTCAAACCGCATGTCCGGAAGTCGGGAAACGGGACTTCCTTCTTCCACTTGCCTTCCTGTTCTTAGCAGCAACAGTTTTTTCACCCTGGCGGCCGAGGTTAGTTCCAGCTTCCGGCCGTTGCCACTCCGAGAATGAGCTGGGCACGGCCCCCGGTCCCTGCTGGTGACCCTCTGTGTTCTCCCGGCCCAGGGGTGGTGGCCGCTTGCTGCAGTCCCTGTCAGCCTCTCCTCCGGATGCCCTTTGCCCCGACAGTTCTCCACTCCCCGTTTAACCGGATTCTCTACATTAAATCATCTCTGCTTCAGTGTCTGGCGAGGTTTCCCAGTTTCTGATCCATCCCGACCGCTCGAGACATTTTAAACTGACCGTGTGCGTTACGATACCTGTGTTTGTGCGGTCACTGATGGGTCAGTCTCCTTTTTGATCTTTGGTAGTGTGGATATTTCCATCTGCTTCCGTTGGTTGGTTGCTGTTTCCTAGGGCTGCTATAACAAATTACCCTAAACCGATGACTTAAAATAGTAGGAATTTATTCTCACATGATTCCAGGAGCCAGGAGTCTGAAAGCACAGCTGTACTCCAAAGGCTTTAGGGAAAGATCACTCCTTGCCTTCTCCAAGCTTCTGGTAGTTGCCAGCAATCCTCGGTTTTCCGTGGCTTGCACCTGTGTCACTCTTAGTTAGTTCCTGCCCTTGTCGTCTTGTGGTCTTCCCTCTGCGTGTCTGTGTCTTCACATGGCTACGGGATGAGCAGCCATCGGATTGGGGACCTGCTCTGGTCCTGCCTGACCACATCTTAACCTGTCAGCCTGAATGTGAGGGAGACAGAGATATATCTTTTTTAACATTTATTTTTGAGAGCGAGAATTCAAGCGGGGGCGGAGCAGAGGGGGTAGGATAGAGCATCCAAGGTGGGCTCCACACTGACAGCAGAGAGCCTCGACACCAGGCTCGAACTCACGAATTGTGAGATCGTGACCTGAGCCAAAGTTAGATGCTTAACGAACTGAGCCACCCAGGTGCCCCTGGGGGAGACACTATTGAACCCTGTATACTTACCTAGTGCTTTCTTAAGTAATGTCTATGGTCATAGACATTAGCAAGGGCAAAACGTATAGGTTGTTCCTATTACCACCCAGTGGCTAAGTATCACGGACTATGTAACTAGCCCCCGTTTAGTGTGATGCGTAATGGCACTTAGGTTGTAAAGATGGAACAGAACCATCGTGGGAAGGGGTCGTTCACTGCCAGTTGCAGGAAGGAAGTGGCATCTAAGCTGGGCGAATTTGGAAGAGACCGCATTCCGGGCCACGGATAGTCGTTGAGCATTCCAGATCCGCTCAGCTCAGGGGTTGTTAGGCCTCACCGGGATTAGGGATCGGGCACGTGAAACCACGGGTGGCTGGGAGGCAGTCGCGATGTCGAGTGTGACTTTCATGCCCTTGGCGTGTCAGTCATCTAGACTGAGAAGACCGAGGGGGAATCTGTGTCGTGAGTGACTAAATGAGCCACCACTGTTTAAGGGAGGCATACTCCTACAAATGAGGGTGCTCGTGTGTGGTCGGGTTCCATTTACGTGAAAGATCCAGAAGAGGCGGCGGTGTGGAGACAGCAGATTACGGGTGCCACCAGGGAGAGGGAAGGGAGGTGGGGAAGGACTGCCTAGTGGGCGTGGAAGCTTCCTTCTGGGGGTGAAAGTGGCCGGGGCTGAATGGTTGTGATGTTTACACAACATGGAAGGTGCCAAATGCCGCTGATGGTGCATCGTATGATCTCCGTGTTTTATTTACCACGATCCAAAAACAACATTGGGCAGGCAGTGTGAGTGGGCCGTGGCGCGCGGCTGTCCCTGTGTGAGTGGCTGTCCCCGTGCAGCGGAGGCGCGGGGTGAAGGGAAGGGATGCTGAGGTCCTGCTGCAGGCGTCGATCAGCTGAGCACGTTGGGAAACGCGCTGTTCTCCTCCGCGTACCTCCCGTCGCGCGGCGACAGTGCTGTGCTGAGCGTCCTCCCGGGTCATCCTGCCTTTCCCTCCCCTTCGCCCAGGCTGCAGAAGGCCAGGCACTTGTCCGAGGCCCTGCAACTAATGGAACGGGGAGCTAGGGTTTGGAGCCGGGGTCCCCGCCTCCTAGGGTGACCGGTCCAGCCTGCTTTGCCCAGGACCGCCTCCGCTGCAGGCACCACGTGCTGGAAACCTTGGTCCAGGGTGCGCTCGTGGTCGGCCACCTGCGAAGAAATTGAGTCCAGACCGGGCCCCAAGCCCTTGGTGCTCCTCCAGGCCCCTCCCGATTTGGGACAGCCACCCGGAGACCTGTTGAGCACCACCAGTGGTTCGGAGTCCCTGATTTTATACCTCAGTATCTTGAAGAAATCCTTGTGGCTTTTCAAGACACATCATGTAATATTAATGAAAACACTGGGCCTTCTGTCTCGATGAATTTTTTATGAACAATAATACGACTGATTAAACTGGCTGCTTTACTAAGGCTGCTGGTAGAGGGTGGGGCGCACGGTGGCGCGGAGATGGCCTGGCGAGCTGACATGACCACAGGGTGCGTGGGTTCTTTGGCAGAGCAGACGCTCCCCAGGGTCCCACGGGGCTGGCGCTGGCTGGACTGAGCTGAGCTGCCAATGACCGGACGGCAGCGTGAGGGCCACCGGCCGGCCCCGCAGCTGTCCCACGCCTTCGCCCGGGGGCCGAGCCAGCCTGCCGGGTCTTCCCGGGTGGCAAGGAAGGCCAGAAAAAAGTCTGTGGGAAGCGGTTCGTGTGCCTTGAGCGGCACACTCCGCATCCGATCCTCCTTCCCGGCTTTCGGCCGGGACCCAACTGCACTGGTTTCAGCGTGTCAGAGGATCTCTTAATAGTCCTGACATTCGCCGCGTAGGTGCCATTTCCCATACAAAGAAGTCCGGCGCTTGCCAGCAACTCCTTCGGTTACAAGTCCAACAGATGCCTTTCTCTGCTGGCGTGCCCGCTTTCTTTCCCGGGAAGTGGATCAAGTGGGCCGGGGGCCCGGCTCTTAGCTCCTCGGGTCTGGCACAGGCCGACGTCCGCGTCTCGCGCGAGGCCCGGGGGTCCTCCTCACGCCGCGCGCCTGCTCTTGGTCTTCCAGCTGAGCATCGAGCAGGCCCAGACCATGGCGGAGCAGGTGGAGATGAAGGCCAAGGTGGTACAGTCGGAGGTCAAAGCCGTGACCGCGAGGCACAAGAAGGCCCTGGAGGAGCGGGAGTGTGAGCTGCTCTGGAAGGTAAGGGGACCCTGTGCGCCCCAGCCCGGGCCCCCTCGGCCGGCCGGCGGGGTTCCAGACCCCGGCTCGGGGTCTAGAACACGCGGAGGTTTCCCATGAAGGTGGTTGGCAGGAAGCTGCGGGGGTCCCTGCGGCGTTGTGGGTGCTGCCTAAACTAAAGCCGCAGGAAGCTTTCTCCGAAATAGTCGGGTGCCCAGGGCTAGAAAGAGCCCCGCGTTTTAGTCGGGTATACTCAAGAGGAGACAGAAGGGGGCGCAGTGAAGGAAGTTACGAAGCAGGCCGGCAGGGAGCATCCTTAGTTGCGTCCTGCCTGGTCGTACTTCCCGATCCCTTGTGCAACACCTGTTTCCCACCCGGGAGGGCGACAAGTGTGTGCCCGCTGTTTAGAGACTCTCAGCCAGAAGGAGGAGCCGTCTCCGCACCAGGCCCTCATCCCGACATTGTCTCCTGATCTCCCCTCTCCCCTCGGAAGAGGAGAGGATGCCTGGGAGTGGGCCTGCACCTCAAGCCGCTCACCTGCAGTTCCAGTCCCTGAGTGCGTGAATGAGACCATACACAGTGCTGATTCAGACGGGTGCGCTCAGCTGTGTGCAGGCCCGTTTTAGTCACCTAAACTATGTGAGGCAGAGATGGGATCTCGCTGTCTGAGAGCGATCCTCACCAGTCACTGTGCCCTAAAATGTTCTGGAAGGCTGTGCTGGATGTTTGCATCGCATTTCCCATTTAGTGAGCTCAGAACGAATTGCTTTCTGCCTCTGCTGCCCTCTCCGGGAGTGTGACTCAGTTGCCTTTTGATGAGAGGAGACCAGTCCTTGGGAAGCAAAAGTCTTAAGATTTAATTCAGCACCTATTTAAGGAGGCACGTTCGTGGGCCTGACGTGGTTTTCAGACACTCGCGTGCCCCCGTGGTGGTTCTGCCAGGCCCTTGCCACCCACCAATGTTCATTATAAGCGGAAGGGGCCCCCTTCGTGCAACCCGAGAGCTCTCTGGGGAGCTCTGCCACAGACTTGCTCGTCAGGATCTGCTGGTGAAAAGGCCTTTGTGCGAAGGAGTTTCTGCAGATGTCCCCTCAGGTGCCCTCCCTCCTGGGAGGCCGCCTCCTGTCCTCTCCCTCAAGGCACTGCTCTTTCAGGGGGCTTGGGAAGCAAGTTTTTAGTCTCGGAGAAGCAAATCTAGAAGAGTCGTCTCTTTCCACGTGCTTCAGATAACCTCCGAACACACCCGAGTCCCGTTTGTCTGTACTTTTTATTATTCTGCCTCCCCCGCCCCAGCTTGTGGGAGCCCCACTCCCTTTTTCCAATTACTGACTCTTCGGCCCTCTCGGCACAAAGCTTCCTGCCCGTCTCTGCCCCAGGACCTCTCTGTTCCGCACAATCTCATTTGCTCGCAGCACGCCTTCCTGAAGGTATTCGAGTGCCAGGGGACCCGGTTTTGGCATCTAGATGCGTTTCTTCACCTTGTGGCTTCCATTCCAGTGGATTCGGCTACCTTGTGGGGCCAGCTGTAGCCGCCTCGTTGAGGGATCCAGACCAAAGCCCAGAGGTTTGGCCCAGTGCAAAACCAAAGGACAGAGCTTCTCTTTGCTCTGTCCCCACACGTGTCCCCCTTCCCGAGCGGACAGCTGGAAAGCCGTGAATGGGTCAAAAAATCACACCATTGCCCACCCCCCCCCAAGGGAAAATCTGGCTGAAACCCAGGCCTCCCCGACGGTGGGCCCTTCTTCTGCAGGAGACTTTCTGCAGTATTCAGTCAGTAGCGCTCTCAGAAGTCGGGGTTCTCTCTGCAGAGGGGCACAGAGCAGTACTCCCCTCACAGGGGGAGTCACTCTGAACGCTGGAGGGCTTGTACTGATCTGACGCAGGAGAAGTGGCTCTCTTTCGTTGGTCAGACAGAATCCCACGTTCCAAGGAGAGCGGTTTGAGACCCTCCGAAGCAGGGACTCCTTCTGGCAGGTCAGGTTTCAGGGTCGCAGATTCCAGCAGTTTAGGTTTAAAGGGCTCCTTTGGAAATACTACAGACCAGTGGTTCCCAAAAAAGACTTCCTATCTCCAGTTTGGGGTGTGGGGCCCTTCGGGCTCTCTGGGGACGGCTAACAGCGGCGATGGGATGTGTGGCCGGGCAGGGGGTGCGGGTTGTAATCCTGAATTCGGGTCTCAGCAAATTCCTCCACTCTCTCCACATACAGTCGCTGTTCCTCTGGGGGGCGGGGCCGGGGGGTTCATAGAGGGAGGGAGAAATCGTCGAAGAGATTGCAGGCTCTGTAGCTGCACGGGAAATCCGGCCCCGCAGGAGGGCAAGACTGGCCTGTGTCCACCGGGAGTCCCGCTGCCGAGGGTGAGGACCGTACTTGCTACTGGTCGTTATGCGCCCCTGCCACCCGGCACAGAGCAGGTGCCCGGTAAGCATTTCTTACATGGCCCTTCTCAGCTGTTAGTTTTGATTTCTAAGCTACAAGAATAACAACAGGACTCCATAGAGCCTCTACCCAGATTTACTGACTGTGTCACATGTTGAGCCGTTCTCACCGTTGCGTGTGTGCTGCGTATGTGATTCGGGCGGGAAGGAGCTGGCCCTGAGCACTCTGTTTATTTCCTCTGAGCAAGGGCGCCCTCTTCCATCATCCCAGGGGCTCGGTGAGGAAGTTCAGTCCCGAGACCGTGCTAATCTCGAATCCCTTGGTACCTGCTCAGTGTGCGCCAGCACTGTTTTGTGGGGTCTTTTTGTTTTTGTTTGAGAGAGAGCACGAGTGGGGGAGGGGTGGCAGGCAGGGGAGAGAGAGCTGGAGGGAGGGAGGGAGGATCTTAAGCAGGCTCCATGCCTAGCCCGAGCCTGACAAGGGGCTTGATCCCACAAGCCTGAGATCATGACCTGAACCCATATCAAGAGTCGGATGTTTAACAGTCTCAGCGCCCCCAGCACCGTTTTGATGGCCGCGTTCCCCCGTCCGGGATCCCGCGCTGCACTGCGAGCCGGCGTCCTGTTGCCAGTCCTCCCGTGCGGTCAGCCTCCCTCCGTCCTGCGATTTTTGCCATCCCAAAGAGCACGGACCAGTCGTTCGCGTGGCGTGGGTGTGCGCGCTCCGGCCCGGGCCATGTGTGGCTCTCTGGCCTGCCTCAGAGTCTCTGTCCTCTGTCTCCGCAGGTGGAGAAGATCCGCCAGGTGAAGGCCAAGTCCCTGTACCTGCAGGTGGAGAAGCTGCGGCAGAGCCTCAACAAGCTGGAGAGCACCATCAGCGCCGTCCAGCAGGTGCTGGAGGAGGGGCGGGCGCTGGACGTCCTGCTGGCCCGGGACCGCATGCTGGCGCAGGTGCAGGAGCTGAAGACCGTGCGCGGCCTGCTGCAGCCGCAGGAGGACGACCGGGTCATGTTCACGCCCCCGGACCAGGCCCTGTACCTCGCCATCAAGTCCTTCGGCTTCGTCAGCAGCGGGGCCTTTGCGCCGCTCACCAAGGCCACCGGCGACGGCCTCAAGCGGGCCCTCCAGGGAAAGGTGGCCTCCTTCACCGTCATCGGCTACGACCACGACGGGGAGCCTCGCCTCTCCGGGGGCGACCTGATGTCGGCGGTGGTCCTGGGCCCCGACGGCAACCTGTTCGGCGCCGAGGTGAGCGACCAGCAGAACGGGACGTACGTGGTGAGCTACCGGCCGCAGCTGGAGGGCGAGCACCTGGTGTCGGTGACCATGTGCAACCAGCACATCGAGAACAGCCCCTTCAAGGTGGTGGTCAAGTCGGGCCGCAGCCACGTGGGCATCGGGCTCCCGGGCCTGAGCTTCGGCAGCGAGGGTGACGGCGACGGCCAGCTCTGCCGCCCCTGGGGCGTCAGTGTGGACAAGGAGGGCTACATCGTCGTGGCGGACCGCAGCAACAACCGCATCCAGGTCTTCAAGCCGTGCGGCGCCTTCCACCACAAGTTCGGCACGCTGGGCTCCCGGCCCGGGCAGTTCGACCGGCCGGCCGGCGTGGCCTGCGACGCCTCCCGCAGGATCGTGGTGGCCGACAAGGACAATCATCGCATCCAGGTCTTCACGTTCGAGGGCCAGTTCCTGCTCAAGTTTGGCGAGAAGGGGACCAAAAACGGGCAGTTCAACTACCCGTGGGACGTGGCCGTGAGCCCCGAGGGCCAGATCCTGGTCTCAGACACCCGCAACCACCGCGTCCAGCTCTTCGGGCCCGACGGCGTCTTCCTGAACAAGTACGGCTTCGAGGGGGCGCTCTGGAAGCACTTTGACTCCCCCCGCGGCGTGGCCTTCAACCATGAGGGCCACCTGGTGGTGACCGACTTCAACAACCACCGCCTCCTGGTCATCCACCCCGACTGCCAGTCGGCGCGCTTCCTGGGCTCCGAGGGCACGGGCCACGGGCAGTTCCTGCGCCCGCAGGGCGTGGCTGTGGACCAGGAGGGCCGCATCATCGTGGCCGACTCCAGGAACCACCGCGTGCAGATGTTCGAGGCCAACGGCAGCTTCCTGTGCAAGTTCGGCGCCCAGGGCAGCGGCTTCGGGCAGATGGACCGCCCCTCCGGCATCGCCGTCACCCCCGACGGGATGATCGTGGTGGTGGACTTCGGCAACAATCGGATCCTCATCTTCTAACCCCCTCCTCCAGGCTGCCGCGTTCGGGCGCGCGCCTCGCTCTCGCGCTCGCTCGCTCTCGCTCTCTCTCTCTCTCTCTCTCTCTTTTTGAATTTCAAAGAAGAAGCAGTCTCAGGGAAATTTCTGTTTTTCTTTTGTTTAAAGAGAACAAGAAGCGTACAGCATTGCTTCCGTCCTACCTCATCTTTGTTTCACAGACGAATGTACTTCTCTTCTCTGCAGGGAGTGAGCCTGTGACATTTCTATCTACCTCATAGATCTTTGCGTGTCCTTCTCCAGCAGGCCCTCCGCCCTCCTCCCCGCCCTCCCTGGGCGGAGGGCACGGTTCCCTCCCACCCTCCGCGGGGCGTGATACGCACAAGCCCGGCGTCCCTGCGGCTGGGGGTGGGGGGGCACCGGATGTGTGTGGTGGGGTGCACTCTGTAGATTGAGCCAAGGAAACATGAAAAAACTACTAAGTAAAAAAAAAAAAATGAAAAACTATAAAATGTGGAAAAAGAAGATTTAAAACGCTTAATTATAGAGTATTTGTGTTCTGGAGAATACTGTGTTTTGGGGATTAGATTGTGTTGTGATCTTTTTGGGAAACTTTTAATTTTTTTTTTTTTTTTTAATGCTGCAACAGAGAACTTTGCCGCGTTCTCCTTTCGTACCTCAGTGTGTTTAGCCTCCTGTTCCGCATCACTTCCTACTCCTAGAACATGGGGATGTGGCTGTCGCTTGGCAGCCGAGGAGAGCAGACCATCCTGTTCGCGTCTCCGGGTGTGTGACCTCTGTTTCTCTGAAGGGACGGCGGGTGCGTGTGCGTGTTTCTGTGGACTGAGCTGTCTGGCGCCGGGACAGGAAAGGTGACGACCGTGCACGACCCCCCAGAGGAACTGAACTTGTCACGTGTTGGTTTCTAAAAGATAGATGTAGGTTAGGACTTTTGATTAGAAGTATCCTCAGAAGTTAAGTATTCTTAGTTTGCTATTGGTTCTAAAGGTCAGCGGAAGGAAGAAGAAAATCGGCCTCTTCAGAGAGAGGGACCGAGCCCGGCCCGTGGACGTGAGCGTGGGCGGGCGGGCGCGCGCCGGGGTGGTCCGCCGAGCGCGCGAGAAAGAAACAGGCCGCCCCCAAGCTCGGAGGGAGGCCGGAGGGAGGAGGTCAGTCCCTGACCCCGGCGTGAATGTTGTTCTGTTGATGCTAGGTGTTGCTTTTCCTCGGGAGAGTAGGCAGAGGAATGAACTTTTACTTTAAAAGCACAATTGTTTCCTGCTTTGGAAGTTCAGGGAAATCGAATGTTTGAAAGTCCGATGGGAACGGCCCGTCCCCACACCCTCTGGCCGGGTCACTTTGGCAGAGCGGTCCGCTTCCAAGCTGTGCGGTAGGACCTCGTGGTGAGCGTGTATCTCTCCCCCTAAGGCCTTTGAATGTAAAGGATTTGTAAACCAAATTGCCCCAACCCCAAAACGTAGGATGTAATAACCTTGTGTGAAACCTCTCTCTCGGTACCAAAGAATGAACACGTAAGCCAGGCTCCCGCTGCAGAACCGGGGGGTGGCGTCCGTCACTTTACAGGGTTGGATTGCTGGAGGCTGGCCTCGGGTGCAGAGCCTTCTGCGTCTGGGCATTATCTGTCTTTCAGGCGGAAAGTAGGTATGGCTGATGTTCTGCTTGGGAGAGAACCTTCTCGGGGCCCCGCGTTCCCCCAAATCCTGAATAAGAACCAAATCCCAGAGCGGCGCACCTCAGGGGAAGGCGGCGCTGTCCGATGACTTACGGGGACCGACGGGTCGGTCTGTCCCTGTGTGGAAGAGAAAGCCCCCTTGCGATACGGACAACAGGAGCTAGTGCAGGTGGAGGAGGGGCCGGGCCAGCGTAGCAGGCCAGTCAGTCGCTGTCCCGCCCAGCCCTCCGGGACACGCACCGCTTCCCGGGGACCCCGGGGCTTCCCCGTTGCTTTAGTGCCAGGGTTTCTGAATGACCCAAATGCGGGGGGGAAACTCATAAAGGAGAACCGCATGCAATAAAGGATCCAAAAATTGCAGAGTGGCATCAGCCGGCTGCTGCCTCGGGGGGGGGGGGGGTGTCGGCAGGAATCCTGTTTGGTGAAACCCCCTTTATTGGAGCATTTGATCTGGAATCCTTCCCCAGTTCCTAGTCAGTTGCCTTTTATTCGCCCCTAGGTTCTAAGTTCTTTGGGAAAGAGTTTGTATAGTTAAACAGTTTTATTGTTTTTTATTTTGGAATAACTTGGTGCTGATCGTCCTCCCTCTGCCCCCATCCCCCCAACCACCCAACGAACCCACCCTTTCAACACCAAAGACAACTGGTTTTAGATGCTTCTGAAACTTGATTCGAAGAAACGGGTCTTGGGACTTCTTAGAAATGTTCTCGGGACCTGGGATGGGATCCTTCAGGTAGTCGATACTTCCGATTCTCCCATCTGTGCTCCGATCTGCCCTTCTCAGGGCCCCCGTGCACGGGGTTGGGGGGCTCGTGGCACCCGAGTGAGAAATTATCTTGGGTGAAAGCGATGACGTGAAATTGCTTAGTCGGCAGTTCTCTGTGGATTGGGTTGTAAAGCCAGGGTTTCCACACGGGACTGAAACGATGGGGTTTTAGTGAAGAGACTGACCAGGTGGCAGGCTCAAAGCTAGTAGGTCCTCCCTCGGGATGAGGGAGGAGGGGTGAGGTGCTGCCTCCTTCCCCCCGCCCTGGGGCGGTACATCTCCTTCCCTTCCTGCACCCCAAACTGGGCATCGCTGTCATTTGAGAAACCCGGTCACACTTGGGAAGCTTTTGTTTTTAAAACACTGGCCATCTGTGGCTGCCCATGACCGACTCCTGACCCACAGGGATTGGTGCGAAGCACTTTGGAGTGTTTGTTGTGCGAGGTGGACTGCTCCAAATCAGAGAAAGAGGAGACCGGCAACTCCAGTGTGAGCGAGGCCCTTCAGAAGAAGGGTTTTTAACTGGCTGTCTCCTGCCCGTTACGAGGAGACGCTAGGGGGAGGTAGGAATGGGGTCGAGGAGAAGAATCTTGAACTTGAACACGGTGAAAAGATAAGGTCTTGGGTGCGACGAGGGAAGAAGGAGCATAAACAATCTGTTTCTAATGAGGAAGTGTGCCGTTCGGACAACAGTCCCCCCGTCTGTCTGATCCGGTCAGAGGTGGCGGGCGGTGTGGGGCGCAAGGTCGGCTCGGGTTTTGGAGATGCCCGTTGGACCTGGGTATGTAGGTTCGGGTGTTGAGATAGCTAAAGGAAATGTAAATAACTCATGGATGAAAACCACTTTTGGTTGACAGAGTTAACATTTCAAAAGTGTTAGTCTTTTAAAAAAAAAAAGTCTTTTCTCTGTAAACTTGGTCACGAGAAGCAGTGCTGTCTCGGAACCCCGTGCCGTAGGGTGGCTGGCAGGGGGCGCGCGAGCTCCCTGGGGCCCAGCGCCCCGGGCGGGACCCAGGTGCACGAACCCCTTGGTTGCCGGACGCCCTTCAAGTCTAACTTACTCGGGGGGACACCCACAGGGGTGCCGTAAACAATCTAAACTGTGCGTTGGGCCAAAAAGAGTTGCCAGACTTAAGGCACTTTGTGACGAGGTGGAGGAGAATGGCTTGAGGTCGGCTTCTTCTGTTTTGTTCCAGTTGAGCCAAAGCGTGAGGATCTCAGGAGGGAAGGCTTTTTATTTTTAGGCTCCAAGCGGCAGAACACCGTGTGGGTGCGTGTCGTCTCCCTCTTCGGAAGTGTCGACAGTTGCTGAGTCCTGGTAGATAGCGGACGATATGCCAAAGTTCCAGGCGCGTGTTGCTGTTGCAAAAACAAAACTCCGATGGTGCCAAAAAGTACTTAGGGTATGCATTTAAAACCTCACTCTCCTCACTGGATCTTCCAACAGTCCGGGGCGGTATAAAAGTCAGGCGCTCGCGCTCCGTGCGACGCTCTAAAGCCAGGACCCCCCGGGCCCCTAGCTTCCGGCAGGCAGGCCAGCGGCACAGGACACCCGTACCAGTCCGCACGACACCATTTGCTTTCGTTTTCGTTTCTACCTCACTTCTGGCGAAAGCCACCTACCTCACGTTAGCGTCTGATGGGTCTCTGAAAAGCATAGTATTAATCCCGGGGGGCGGGGTGGGGGGGAGTGGGGAGCTGTCTCTGGAAGAGAAGTGGATTTCTAAGTCCAGAACTGCTCTCTCCCAGGGGAGATGTTGGACCGACCTCGAGAAAGAAACCTCGGAACCACAGAGTCCTGCCCTCAGGCAGACGCAGCCCTCAGCCCTGAGCATTGCTGGGCAGCCCGGCCTCGGCCCCGCTAGGAATGAGGCGCGCCGGGACCACGGGGCTCAGGGTCAGGGACCTGCTGGCCCCCCCGACCCATCCGAGGACTTCCTGCAAATAAGGACCTTTAGGTCTCTTTTTCTCTTCAAGAGAAAAATGTTTTATGTCTATTCTGAATGTCTGCAAATCTACCCTCGTAGGAGCAACTCTAAGGATCTGGTTGTTGGAAACCCCAGATACTGGAAGGGAACAAGAATCCTTTAGACCTCACGATTGTACGTGCACCTCCCCCGGACCCGGCGAGAGGGTCCGCGCCGTGACCGGGTGGCGTGTGTGTTGCTCTCTTGTGTTGTGGTGGTGGTTTTTCCTACCAAAGGTAACCTGTTTGAGGGGTCGTTCTTTCCTTTGTTCTTTTTTTGTTGTTGTTATTATGAAATACTTGATGAAGTTGAAGCACATGGCCGTGATAGACTGTATCCCCCCCCCCCCCCCCCCAGCGGATGTCCGGTTCGGTCGGAAGAGAGGGCCCTGAGACCGCTGTCGTTGGTGTGAACTGGGTTTAAGAATGTCCTGGTGAAGAAATACCTCAGTGATGTCTACTTTTAAAACCGGTCTCACCGGGGCGCGCACATGCGCGCCCGCCTGGTGGGAAGTTTGCCGTCACCATCTAACCAGTAATGGTTCTAAAAGTTGTGTGTATCCGCATGGTCTTAGACCTCCTTTTAATGATTGTATTAACTTAACAAGCTCAGGTAGTATTTTCCCGAAGGCTCTGTCTGGAGCACACTGACTGAATGTTACCGTGTGTAGCGAAGTGTTTACTTTCTGTAGCCAGCTCTGTGATAGTTCTTTATGTTTCTAGCGGTCTGCCTAGTGGTTTTTCTTCAGAGGAAGATTTGTCACGTTTTCTGGGATGTTCTCTTTTCTAGGGTGGTAAGGTTTCTTTCCTTTCCCCTCCCCTCATTCTTTCCCCTTAAAATCAATGCAGGTGAGAGGGTGGGTGGTGGGCGAGGGACGTTGTTTTTAAACTAGCATGTTAGTTCTAATCGGGAGGGTGGGAGGGTAGTTCTTTTTTTTTTTTTTTTTTAATGACTCTTGCTTAATCCTGTCCATTAGCTGTCATGCCCAGTCAGCAAAAAGAATTGTTAAGTGTAGAACACATGACTTGGGTTTTTTGTTTTGTTTTGTTTTGGGTTTTTTTTTTTTTTTTCTGGTGTGTGTGAAAAAGGCTGAATGCAGAATTGGAGAAATAACACGGGCGTGTTGCCAGTTGTTGGAATGACTAAGTTAAACCTTTAAATTTTTTTTATTATTTTTTTTTTAATTTGTCCAAGGCGACGCACCACCAGAGTGACTTCCCCAGGTCACGGAAACCATCCTGCAAGCCCGTGTGAGGTGCCGCCTTTTGGCCCTTTTCTTGACCGGGCATGGCGGGGGTGGCGCAGATCCCAACAGTTAAGGGAAGAACGGGGGAAGCGAAGGTTTCCCCCCCAAACCTTTGAAGTGGGTTTTGTTTGTTTGTTTGTTTGGAGTGGGTTCTCCCAGCCTCCGAATTTTTACTTTTCAACCCGAGCTGTTATCCTGCAGGCATGACAGGCAGTGAGCAGGGGAAGACCCAATGGGAAAGTGTCCGAAAAGTCGCGTGTTCGCTAACAAGGCTTCTGAATGTATCGCTGGTCCACGGAGAAGGCTGGAGAGGGAGCAAGGAGATGCTGTATCAGCTGCCACAGCCTTAAAACAAAGTTGGTGTCTCTTTGGACTTTAAAATTGTTCCTATGCAGCTTATTTTATTTTTGTTGAATCAAATAAACAAGAGGGTTTTTCCATGGAAACCTGTGTCCTCGTGGTCCTTGCGTCCGGAACGAAGGAGGGCGTGGGGACCGCGCCCCACGGGAAGGAGTCTGCGAGGGGGTGGCCGGAGCGGCACTCTGGCCGGATCGGGTCCACGCGGGCTGTCCAAAGAAGGTGGATCCTGGCATTTAAGAGGGAAGGGACGGGAGGGAGCCAGATGTTTTCACAGCCGGACCTCCCCAGGGCCGCCGCCGCGAGAGCCGAGCAGATGTCCCTGTGCGGGGACAAGTGTTATTTCTCCCAGTGACCACGGTTCCCCTTTCCCACACATGCCACTGCCTGGGACGGTGGGGACGGACTTAGGGGACCGTCGACGCCAGGTGGGTGAAGACTTCCTGAGCTCCGTGCGTCCACAGCTCGCGGGAGCCTGCGTGTCTTTCTGGAACTCCGCGCGCCCCAGCCCGGCTCGCCCGCGTACCGGCTCCTCGGACAGCCTGTCCCGCCGCCTTCCTCGGGACTCCTCCTGTCCTGTGTCCCTTTCCTGCTGTGAGGAGTGCTCACAGGGGTGCTCCTGGGGCTGCCCCCTCTCCCCCCATGTCCCTCCCTTGCGGTGAGCCCTGGAGGGAGGGGTGTTTTTGGCAGGTGGCTCGGCCGAGTGCCCGACTTCAGCTCGGGTCAGCATGTCCCGGTTTGCGAGTTCGAGCTCGGCGCCCAGCTCGGTGCTCTCCGCTCGGAGCCCACCCTGGACCCTCAGCTCCCCTCACCCTGACCTGCCCTTCCCCTGTGCTCTTCTGTCTCCACAATAAACACTTAAAAATAGAAAACGTGGGGTTTTTCTGCCGCAGGGAGGCCCTCAGCTTCAGAACCGTGACCCGTCCTGAGTGGCAGCTTTCCTGAAGGACTCCAGGTGGGAACAGAATGTCCGGGGCCCTGAGTCCCAGCCCCGCTCCTCCACGTCCTTCCCCAGCTCCCTCACCTCTGTCCCTTTACCTCGAGCCAAACAATGGGAGACGCTCTCAAATGTGAAAAGTTAGATGGGTGCACTTTTTTTTTTTTTTAAGAGGAAAGGAATCTCCTTAGGAGAGTGTAGTTTAGACCTCTGTACGGTCTAGGAAAAGTTGCTGATAAAATGAGGCAGGACCCATCTGAAGCAAGTGCAGAGAAGGAAAGCACTAGAACAAATCACCTCATCTTTAGCGCCCCCCACCCCCACCCCGCCGAGTGCCTTCAGTTTCTTCCACTGAGTGAGGTCAGTTTGGAGAGACCCAAACCTTTACAGCTAGCTGGCCACTGGGGCAGCCCTTCTGGAACGTTCGCGGCCAGTTAGCACACTACACAGGAGGTCACTGGAACCTGCACGCAGTGCTGACGAGATTGTAAAGTGGTACAAACACTTCGGGACACATCTGGCAGTTCGAAGTGTTAGCAGGACCCAGCGACGCCACTCGGAGGTGCCCATCCGAGAGAACCGAAGACGTGTCCACACAGGAACTAGTAAGTTGGGTGTTCGTAGTCCCACTGTCCATTCATAATAGCCAGAAAGTGGAAACAAGCCAAATGTGTCTCCAATGACCGCGTACACAAAATGTATATTCTTCCAGTGGACTATTCTTCAGCCATGGAAAAGGATGAATGCTGATACGTGTTACTGCGTGCGTGAGCCTGGAAGAGGGGAGAGAAGCCGGCTAGAAGGGACTTCATCTACATGAAATAGCCAAAGTAGGCAAGTTCCAGAGACAAGAGTCCCGGGTGCTGGGAGGTCGGGGGGAATTGGCAGTGGTTGCCATGCGTTTGTTTTTTTTTTTTAAGATGCTTTTTTAAAAGATATTATTTTTTACTTTTGTTTAGTCTTTTCGTAAGGTTTCATTTATTTTTGAGAGAGCATGGGTGGGGGAGGGGCAGGGGGTGGACAGAGGATCGGAAGCGGCCTCCACACCCCACGGCAAACTGGAAACCAAGAACCGCAAGATCACAACCTGAGCCTAAGTCAGACACAACCGGCTGAGCCACCCAGGCGCCCCAACAAGAACCTAATTTTTACAAGCCGGTTAAGGATGTGGTTAAATAATTTACGGGGCTTGAGCATCCTAGAAGTCGGGGAAGCACCAGCTAGAGCAACAATCAGGTATAATTTTATGCCCATCAACTTGATAAAAATCTAGGTCTATATCTAGCAGGTGTCGGTGAGAAATCGCTGCCCGCGGCTGGCGGGAGGACAGCCCCTTCCCAGGAGAATCTGTCCGTATCTCGTGGCAGATGGGTGCACGCTTTGTCCAGGAATTTCACCTTCGGGAATCCGCGGCGGAGAAGCGCATCGGGCCGTGACCCTGGTGCTTGGAGTAGGTCACGGCAAGAGGCTTGTCAGTGGAGGGAGAGAAGAGCAAATTTCTTAATCTCTTTATCCAACGGAAGTCAAAGTGAATGACTGGCAGCTGTGTCGATACCCCTGAAAATCCTAATATTGGGTGAACAGAGCAAATTCCAGAATGGCTTTATAGGACACCTTTTCCATCATTGAAAAAAGCACAAAAACAATGCCAGGTATTTGTTACAGACTTGAGTTTTCGTTCAGGGAGCGTTAAGTGGGTTGCAGGTTGGACTTTTTGCTAGTTTTTGTCAAAACTCACAGCAAGGCACACTACAAACAGTTACATTTATTGGATGTAGTAAATGGAGTGAGGGGCACTGTTGTCTGGGAGACGTAAAGTCCCTTTCTCAGCCAGCGGAAGTGTGGCGCTGTACACGGAGGGAGAGCGCTGTCACAGGTCCGCAAGACCCAAACTCCCGGCCCGTCTGCGGAGAAGCGCGTGGAGGAGGGGGGAGGCGGGACGTGCTCCAGTCTCCGGTGGAAAGGAAATTTCTTGCATCTATTTACCCCCATCTTATACCGCTCTGCTCTTTCTAGAAATGCCAAGGTCTGCCATTGTGCCTGTCTTTCTGTCTTCCAATGTCCTGTTTTATGAACAAGTCACAATCTTTGAATTGAATTGAAAGCGATTCGTAGAAGTGGGGTGGCTGAGTTTTATTTAATCTCCCTTACTGTGCGCCTCGTTACTGTTCTGGCTCTTCTGTTCCTCTCATGCTGCTTTTGGCTTGATTAAGTACTTTAAAAATTATTCTTTTTTTTTGTCCTATTACCCCCGAAATTATACATTCCTCTTCTTATTCCTGTAGTGGCTACGACAAATCTCTCACGTGCGGAGCCTGAACCCTACGCAGCTTTCAAGGATCCAAAATTGTGAGTACGATGGGTGTAAAAGTGAATACGTAGAAAGACCGAAGGAGTCGCAACTAACTATAACTTTTAAAATGAATACGACAGTCGTCACAGAATGAAAGGGAGGGGCGCCTGACTCTGGCTCAGGTCATGGTCTCACGGTTTGTGAGTTCGAGCCCCACATCGGGCTCTGTGCTGACAGTCCACAGCCCACTTCAGATCCTCTGTCTCCCTCTCTCTCTGCCCCTCCCCTGCGCGCGCGCTCTCTCTCAAACATAAATATTTTAAAAAACGAAATAAAACGAAATTTAATGAAAATGTTTATTATTAACTGCCAACCCATCTCCTGTGATACTTCCCCCCCATACCCTTCAACTGCCTCTTCGTGGGGCAACAATATTTTATGATCTCATGTCATTCAGAGGGAAAAGAAAAACCCTCTGGAAGGTTGATTTAAATTTATTTTTTATTACTGATCCTTTAAGAACACCGCTTTCAGCTTCATAGCTCGCTCTTGCGAATGCCTCCTGGAACTCGCTCAGTGTGTCCGGGGTGGCGAGGGGACAGCGACAAGGCCCCTGGCCCCGCTGCGGTGGCACACAGTCGAGGTCCCCCTGCTCCTGTGATTCCTTTTCTGTCTGCGGCCTCCCTACCTGCTCGTGGAGGAGGGTCAGTGCTCGAAGGTGGCCTTGGAGCGGGGGCGCGTTTAGCATCGACCCTCCTTGCGGTCACATCCGCGGTGGGTTCTTAGTGGCTGACTAGAAACAGGCTGGCCAACCTCGGGCCCTGCCTGCAGCTTCAGAACCGCCACCCGCCGCGGCGGACTTCCTTCTCAAAGGAGACAGAAGACAGACCTCATTAGCTTCATGCTGAAACCACCCCTGGTAAATTATCAATTCTTTCTCTCTTTTTCTTTCTTCCTTCCTCCCTCCCTCCCTCCCTCCGTGAGTTCTATGCCCAGCGCGGGGCTTGAACTCACCACCCTGAGATCAGGAGTCGAATGCTCTACCGACTGAGCCAGCCAGGCACCCAGTCAGGGTCTTTTTAAGTATTGCTTCTGCCTCATTCGCTCTCGTCTCCAGGAGTCTTATTAAATGAGTGTTAGAGCTTCCTGTACATCATCCGCATCCCTTCCCTTTGCTTCTTTCTGTCTTTTGTCCTTCTGAGCATCATTTTTATTTTATTTATTTGTTTATTATTTTTATTTTTATTTTTTTTTTAACGTTTATTTTTGAGAGACATAGAGACAGGGCGTGAGCAGGGGGAGGGCAGAGAGAGGGAGACACAGAATCTGAAGCAGGCTCCAGGCTCCGAGCCATCACCACAGAGCCTGACTCGGGGCTCGAACTCACAGACCACGAGATCATGACCTGAGCTGAAGTCAGACGCTTAACCAACTGAGCCACCCAGGCGCCCCTATTTATTATTTTTAAATGTTTACGTATTTTTGAGAGAGAGCGTGAGCGAGCTGACAGAGGGAGACAGAAGATCTGTAGCGGGCTCTGTGCTGACAGCAGAGAGCTCGATGCGGGGCTCGAACTCACCAACTGTGGGATCCTGACCTGGGCCAAAGTCGGACACTTAACCAACTGAGCCACCCAGGCGCCCTTTTTTGCATTTTTAAAAAACCTATCTTCCAGTTCACAAAATCTCTCTTAAGTTGTGTCTACACTGCTCTTAAACTCATATATTGAGTTCTTAACTTTTAGTTTTTATATTTTTCAGTTGTTGAAATTTTAATCTGCTAGGTCTTTTTTTTTATTATGGTAAAAACACATAACATTAAATTACCATCTTAACCATTTTTTTTTTAATTTTATTTTATTTAAAAAAAATTTTTTTTAACGTTTATTTATTTTTGAGAGACAGAGCATGAGCAGGGGAAGGGCAGAGAGAGAGAAAGGCAGACACAGAATCTGAAGCAGGCTCTAGATTCCGAGCCATCAGCACAGAGCCTGACGCGGGGCTCGAACTCACAGACCGTGAGATCATGACCTGAGCTGAAGTCGGCCGCTTAACCGGCTGAGCCACCCAGGCGCCCCTTAACCATTTTTTAAAATGTTTATTTACTTTAAGAAAGAGAGAAGCTATCAGCTCAGAGCCCCGATGAGGGGCTCAATCTCTTGACCGTGAGATCATGACCTGGGCCGAAATCAAGAATTGGACCTGATGGGGCGCCTGGGTAGCTCAGTCGGTTGAGCGGCCAACTTCGGCTCAGGTCATGATCTCACGGTCTGAGTTCGAGCCCCGCGTCGGGCTCTGTGCTGATAGCTCAGAGCCTGGAGCCTGCTTCAGATTCTGTGTCTCCCTCTCTCTCTCTGATCCTTCCCCACTCATGCTTTGTCTCTCCTGCTCTCAAAAATAAATAAAAACCATGTCTCCCTACTCTGCTCTGTCTGTGGCAGCTTACCAATTTTTCCTTGTTTCTCATGACTTTCACACTTCCGAGGAACATCGGGCCAGATACTTCCTCACTTCCGATTTGCCTGGTTTTCTCGCGAATAAGCTGCCGTTTTGAACGCTGCAGGAAGACTGTCTCAGAGGTCATCTGCTCTTCTCATGGTCATTGCTATTGTTGCTTCTCACTGCTAACAGGAGGCTAGTGTCATCAACATGATTTATCAACTAACCTTGATCGTTGGGTCAAAATGGTGTGTATCAACTTACTGTTTTTCCTTTCCATAATTTATTTGTTAGATTATTATAATTTCTTCCCTTTTTTTTTTTTAGTATTTATTTTTGAGAGAGAGACAGAGCATGAGCGGGTGAGGGGCAGAGAGAGAGGGACACACAGAATCCGAAGCAGGCTCCAGGCTCTGAGCTGTCAGCACAGAGCCCGACGCGGGGCTTGAACTCACAAACCGCGAGATCGTGACCTGAGCAAAGTCAGACGCTTAACTGACTGAGCCACCCAGGTGCCCCAGATTATTATAATTTCTATAATCAATGTTTAGTTTTTTAGAGAAAGGGAGACAGAGCATGAGAGTGGGAGGGGCAGAGAGAGAGGGAGACACAGAATCTGAAGAGGGCTCCAGGCTCTAAGCTGTCAGCACAGAGCCGGACGTGGGGTTTGAACTCACAAACTATGAGATCATGACCTAAGCCGATGTCAGATGCTTAACCGACTGAGCCCCCCAGGCGCCCCAAGTATAAGTTTTCGTAAATTAAACTCTTGGGTTGTCTGGGGGGCTCAGTCAGTTAAGCGTCCGACTTCAGCTCGGGTCATGATCTCACAGTTCTCGGGTTCGAGCCCCTGGTCGGGCTCTGTGCTGACAGCTCAGAGCCTGGAGCCTGTTTCAAATTCTGTGTCTCCCTCCCTGTCTGTGCCCCTCCCCGGCTCATGCTCTGTCTGTCTCTCTCAAAAATGAATAAATGTTAAAAAAAATTTTTTTTAAATCTCTTGGGGTGCCTGCAGGGCTCAGTTGGTTGGGCATCCGACTTCAACTCAGGTCATGATCTGTTTGTGGGTGTGAGCCCCACGTTGGATTCTGTGCTGACGGCTCAGAGACTAGATCCTGCCTCGGATTCTGTGTCTCCTTCTCTCTCTCTGACCCTCCCGCTCTCGCACTCTGTCTCTCTGAAGAATAAATACATATTAAAAAAAAATTTTTTTTAAATATCTCTTTATTTGGTCTTGGCTTTACCCATAGGAATTGTGATCCTAGGTCATTCTCTTTGAACTGGGCTGTCTTGTTTTCCCTATTAACTTTCTTACTGGCTATGTCATCAAATTCTGAAATTCTCCATAAAAGAACCAAAAACTTACCAATATTTTAATGTCTAGGACTTAAGATTTTCATTTTTGGCGGGAAATTGCCTCTAAATTCTAATTGGAAGGTGGTTGGAATAATGCTTTAGAGAAAAATTGTATTAACCTGACATTAGAAGTTCGTGCTTATGTTAAGAATCTATACAAATTATTTATGCTATTTGCACACCGATTGCCAAACAAATATCAGTAAAACCTGGCATACAAAATAAATAAATAAAAGAATAACCCAAGGTGAGATGCCAGGGCCCCAGTGGGCTGAACGGGATGGCCTTGGGTTTGGCCCGTGCCGCTCAGAAAAGTGGTCTCTCCTCGTTGCCGCACTCCTCAACAGCAGCCATTTGCTCCTCCTAAAATGCACAAAATGCCATATCATTAACTGTAAAAAGTCAAACTTTTTTTTTAAAGATTTTATTTTTGAGTCATCTCTACACCTGGCAAGGGATTCGATCTCACAACCATGAGATCAGGAGCCACATGCTCTACCGACTGAGCCAGCCAGGCGCCCCTCCCACGTCTTTATTCTAGAAATTAGGAAAGTGATTCTAACAGTATGTCAGGGCTACTGGCTGGCTCAACTGGTTAAGCATCGACTCTTGATTTTGGCTCAAGTCATGATCGCAAGTTGAGCCCCGTGCTGGGCTCCACCTGGGTGCGCAGGATACTTGAGACTCTCTCTCTCCTTCTCCCTCTGTCCCTCCCCAGCTCCCTCTCTCTCAAAAGAGTATGTTATTTTCTGGATTGTAAGGAGACCTCAAAAAAGATGATCTTTCTTCAGGCTTAATTTCATGTGTTCACGGAATTTCCATCTCCCCAAGTGCTGGGGTCCAGCTCCGGCGAGTCCAGGGGTCCCCGAGAGATGGACAGTCAGGCGAAAGAAACGGAGAGAGCCACGAGAGAGATGTAGTCTGCTCGCCAAGCAGGCAGCCCTGGCAACTCTGGCATCTCCGCTCTGCGGGTCTCAGTGTCTTTATTTAAAACTAGTAAATGACTTTACAGCAATGAGAGACATGCCATCAGGAAGCACAGTTTGAACAATAATGTGTTTTTATCAGCAAAGCGGTAATTTCCTAAATCTTGCAAGTTGTTTTCAAGTTAATTAGCATATAAATTTAAGGCAGGGGGAGAGAACAGGGTGTTACCTAGGCCTGCCTATGTTAATTATCTATAAACAGGCCAGGAGTCATTCTGCCCATTCTTCCAACTACAATGGGGGAGGTGCGACCCATCCTGCAAGGACAGAATTCCCATTGCTTGTCCTTTGCTTGTGAATGAGTGAATTTACATAATAGGGGCCCAACTGTTTCCACAAGTCACACCAATATCCAGCCAGCTCGTAACTGCTATCAATCTGTGCAACCCATCCCCTAGATGCAACTTTAAGATGACTTCTGGCCAGGCTACTCTCATTCAGATGTAATCCATCAAAGCATCCTGCTCCAGGTCCTTTGTTTTTATCTAAATGCCATAAAACAAAAGAGCATTACATTCCTTGGGGCCAACGAGAGCAGCTCAAGAAATCCAAGCATGGGGGCACCTGGGTGGCTCAGTCTGTTGGGCGGCTGACTTCAGCTCGGGTCATGATCTCAAGGTCTGTGAGTTTGAGCCCCTCATCGGGCTCTGTGCTGATGGCCTGGAGCCTGGGCCTGCTTCAGATTCTGTGTCTGCCTCTCTCTCTCTGCCCTTCCCGTGCTCATGCTCTGTCTCTCTGTCTCTCAAAAATAAATAAACGTTAAAAAAAACAAATCCAAGCATGAAAGTTTATTTGAAGGAGGTGGTATTGGGTCTATGGCCATACCACCCTGAACGCGCCCGATCTTGTCTGAAGGAGGTGGTATTGGGGCGCTATTTGGCCAGCAGGAGCTTTGCTTCGACTGCCTTTCCACACAGGGAGGTGTCTCAACCTGTGAGTCCAAGATGGCTCCCAACACCCAAGGCCTTCTCTGGGCCATTTCCACAAAGGCACCTCCCCCTCCTTGGTTATGCCTCCTACAAAAACATATACTGTTGTCCTTTTATATATAAATTTATGGGCTTCATTTTCTCATTATGGATCTTTTATATCCTTTTTTTTTTTTAATTCCAGTATAGTCAACATACAATATTAGTTTCAGGTGTACTATATAGTGATTCAACAATTCTATACATTACTCAGAGCTCATCGTGATAGGTGTACTCTTAATCCCCTTCACCTATTTCACCCATCCCCCCACCCACCTCCCCTCTGGTGGCCATCAGTTTGTTCTCTACAACTAAGAGTCTATTTTTGGTTTGTCTCTTTTTCTTTTCCTTTGTTTCTTAAATTCTGCATATGAATGAAATCACATGGTACTTGTCTTTCTCTAATGTATTTTGCTTAGCATTATACTCTCTAGATCTTTCCAAGTTATTGCAAATGGCAAGATTCATTCTTTCCTATGGCTGAGTAATATTCCATTGTATGTATATACCACCTCTTTTTTTTACATTTTTATTTATTATTTAAGTAATCTCTACACCTAACATGGAGTTCGAACTCATGACCCTGAGATCAAGAGACGCATGCTCCACTGTCTGAGCCAGTCAGGTGCCCCTATATCACATTTCTTTTGTCATCATTCAATGGACACTTGGGACTACTTCCATAATTTGGCTATTGTAAATAATGCTGTTATACACATAGGGGTACATGTATCCTTTCAAATTAGTGTTTTGTATTCTTTGGGTGAATACTCAGTATGATTACTGGGTCATATGGTAGTTCTATTTTTTAATTTTTTGAGGAATCTCCATACTGTTTTCCAGACTGGCTGCACCCGTTTGCATTCCCACCCACAGTGCACGAGGATTCCTTTTTATCCACATCCTCACCGACACTTGTTGTTTCTTGTGTTTTGGATTTTAGCCATTGACAGGTGTGAGGTGATATCTCGTTGCGGTTTTGATCTGCATTTCCTGATGAGTCATGTTGAGCATCCTCTCACGTCTGTTGGCCATCTGGATGTCTTCTTTGGAGAAATGCCTATTCATGTCTTCTGCCCATTTTAAAATTGGATGATCCAGGGTTTTTTGACGTTGAGTTTTATAAATTCTTTATATATTGTGGATACTAACTTAAAAAAATTTTTAGTGTTTATTATTAATTTTTTTTAGAGAGAGAGAGAGAGAGACAGACAGACAGATCAAATGCAGGCAGGGGAGGGGCAGAGAGAGGAGACAGAATCCGAAGCAGGCCCCAGGCTCCAAGCTGTCAGCACAGAGCCTGACGTGGGGCTCGAACTCATGAACTGTGATATCATGACTTGAGCCGAAGTCATACACTTAACTGACTGAGCCACCCAGGCGCCCCTGGATACTAACTCTTAATCAGATATGTCATTTGCAAATATCTTCTCCCATTTACTAGGTTGTCTTTTAGTTTTGTTGACTGTTTCCTCTGCTGTGCAGAAGTGTATTCCCAATACATTGCCTTTGTTTCCCTTGCCTCAAGAGATATATCTAGAAAAATGTTGCTATAGCTGATGTCAGAGAAATTACTGCCTGTGCTTCCTTCCTCCTAGAATTTTTATGCTTTGAGGTATCATATTTAGGTCTTAATCCATTTGGAGTTTATGTCTGTGTATAAGAAAGTAGTCCGGTTTCATTCTTTTGCATGTTGCTGTCCAGTGTTCCTAACACCCTTTGTTGAAGAGACTGTCTTTTTCCCGTTGCATATTCTTGCCATCTTTTTAATTGACCATATAATTGTTTATTTCTGGGCTCTATTCTGTCCATTGATCTATGTGTCTATTTTTGTGCCAGTAGCATACTGTTTTGATTACTACAGCTTTGTAGCAGTATAGCTTGAAATCTGGAATTGTGATACCTCCAATTTTGTTTTTCTTTTCCAAAATTCTTTCGGCTATTTGGGGTTTTCTGTAATTCCATAGCAATTTGTAATGGTTTGTTCTAGTTGTGAAAAATGCTGTTGGCATTTTGATATGGATGGGCTTTCTTTATTCTTTCATAGCGCCCTCTCCTCCACGCAAATAGCGTAGGCGTTCAGAGTGAGGAGGGACATAGGCCAAGTCCATCTAGGCAGTAACTCCGTGCCTGACCGATAGCAGTTCTTTGTACGAGCAGGGGCCATGTTCCTACCTGCAAGGGATTTGAGTGTGTTGGCTCCTTCTTTCTAATTCTTCATATTCAGGAGGTGGTTAGTTTTGTTTCAGCATCGTCTAGGGCAATTTAGAACCAGTCATAGTCTTCCCAATTAATTCACCATTTCTAGTGTTGATTTTTTTTTTCCCCAGCAAGACCGTGCTTTATTTTTTTAAGGCAGGGTTATGATTTCCATTGGCTCTTGACCCTCTGTGCCTAGGCTAGCACTAGAACGAAGGCGCTTCTGGAAGAAATGAGGAGACTGAGAAGGTAGCCCTCCAGTGAAGAGGAAGATGTACGGAGTTTGGAGCTGGGTTTGGGAACAAACACTTCCAGCAACGCTGAGAAATGCGGACGTGACCTTTTTACTCCAAAGTTATAGAGACACATCGTTTTGGCTGGAGAGTATTCACACATTTATGCCCGGTGGGTTCTGTGATGTGAATGTACTCTCTGGTCAACCAAGCCCTTCTGGGGCCTGCTAGGACAGGTGGCCTAACAACAACTTGGGTTTTCTTGGGTGGAGTTAATTTCCTTGCGTTTCACTCAAAAGATGTCAACTTTGATTTTAGTGATTGAGGCTTGTCTTGGCAACTTTTACAGTCAAGCTTGCCCAACACGTTTTAAAGCGGCTATCACGTATAACATCCAGAGTTCTATTTATAGTGATATGCGCCACGCTCGCTTACCGCAGAAGACTAGAGACAGAGTATTTTTCTCTGACCTGTGCTATCGCTGAAGCTGAAATTTTTAATTTCGTGCACTGTGTCCTGGGCAGGGGGAAGCCACGCTGCATGGGATCCAACAGCAGCAGCGCCACCCTCTTCCAGCTGAGTCACTGGTTATCCGTGAGGGGCCGTCACGAGGACGAGTGCTTAGTAAGGACAGGGGCGGGACAGGGCCTCGAAGCTGGACTAAGATCTTCTCACCAGGTTTGGGAGCTCAGCTAGGAATGTGCCCGCAATGTTCGGGTCTGTCATGGGAGTGAGGACAGAAAGGGTGAGGGATCCACCCAGGACACACTGTCCCAGGCACCTCAGGCAAGGGGGGCTGAGCGGGTACCAGCACGTCAAGGTTCTCAGCCTTTCCCGCAGAATCCCTGAGAAACAGGCTCTGTCTGGATTCCAGCACTGCGTGGTGTTGCTACACCCTGCGCCAAACCCAAACGTACACTCTCTGAGAAGATCGCCCTCCGGGAGAGGAGGAAATCGTGCTGGAGACAGAGGCACGGGCCCGTGTGTGGCCCAGCGTGTGCCAGTTTGCCCAGTTGGGACACAGGCCGCGTCGCAGCCTTGGTTTTGAAGAGCCACTCCCTCCCCATTCAGGTTCTTTTCTCTTCTGCTTTAAGCATTTTTAGTCTCGATCGTGCCACGTTCACTTGTGTCTGTGTACGTGACTAGGAACCTCAACGTGCATTTTTGCATTTACCAGTTCTCCAGGAGCCTCTGTCACCGCCAAACTCAACACATCGTGCAACTGAACCCATCTCCTCTTTCCCGCCAGCCGGTCTCCCTTAGCAGCTTCTTCGTGCCTGCCCGCGGCCCTCCGTCGCCCCACTCGCAACTGCAGGCTTCGGCAGCCATTTCGTTCATTCATTGCTTCATTCGATGGTCAAATATCCAAATATCCGTTGCGTTTTCCTGTGTTTTCTTTTTCAATTTTTATTAGCATTTATCATTAGCTTCGGTTAGCTTATTTATTGATTTCTTTGTTTTGTTTTTCATCTGCTCCCCCTTTGGGCTCATTCCCTGCCCTTCTCCCAGTGCCCGAAGCGTCCAGCAGGAAGTAAACACTCAGTGCATAGTTGAAAAGTGAGCAAACAAGTCTGTGTAAGGTGTCCGGAATTTTGTAAGCAAGATAAAATTCAACTAATTATGTATTTGGTCTCCTCTGCCATCACTTCACTCTATGCATCGTCTGCTCTAGAACAGTTTTCTCGAATGCCTTCACGAGCCAGGCACCGTTCGAGGTGCCGGGATGCTGCAGTGAACAACGTGGACGTGGCGACGTGCTCTCCTACCCCCACCCACCAAGGCCGAGCCGCTGAGCTGAGCTCCGAGGCCCTCTCTCTCCCTCAGAGCCCACGAGCCCTGCCCATGAGGAGCCCCTGGTGGGTGGGGATGAGGGACGAGAGACGGCCGAGGTTGGGAGACTGGTTCACGGCAAGTGCAGCAGGCCAGGACGAGGAGCAAGACACGGGCCCGGAGGGAGACAGGGGTAGGCGGGACCCGCTCGAGCTAAGAGCTCCCGAGGGGAAATCACGCGAGTGGGGACCTGGGAGCCTTGCTGGTGGTGGAACTGGAGGTGGAGACGTCAGCAGCTTGCCCGAGGGCAGAGAGGAGCCCAAGCCCGGGGAGGTCTGATTCCAACCGGCTCTCAAAACCCTTCTCTGTTTTGGTGCTGGTGAGTCCAGGGAAAGCTTTTCCCTCTACTCTCCCAGATCTGTCATCCAGCCTGCAGGAAAGACCTCTGCGGGCTGAGGGCCAGCAAGCCCAGCTCTCCGAGGCCCTGATTCGCGGCATGCCTTGCTGCCTCTCCACCGAGTGAAGTGGTCTCTCTGCTGGGCTGTCCTTTCTTGTCCCCTCCATGCTAGGACGCTGCACCTTCCTGATGTCCCTGAAAACCATCTCCTGTCCTGCGTCTCACTGTCTCCTGGGTTTGCCACTTCTGAGCACACCACGGCCCTGAGCGCTGGCCTGCCTCACCTCACAGGACTGCTGTGGGGCTCAAACAGTGGGGCATGCTCTGAAGTGGCCACGCGCTGGCAGTCACGTGTTCTGTTCCTTCTCGCAGCTGGTGAACCGCATCCGTAAGGAGGGGAGGGAGAGGCCCTGTCCAGCACCTGGCCGCAAAATCCTCGCATCTCTACTTACTAGCTTATTAGTGACGCTGGCTGGGCTGTTTCACCTCTCTCAGCCTGTGTCCTCACCTACAAAGTGACACCTGCAGTAGCTGCTGTGCAGGTCCACGGTGAGAAATAAGTAAAATTACAAATGGAAAGGGCTTTACTGCATGTCTCAACCCCCGGTAGATGGGAGCGGGACAGGTATTGTCCCCCTCTGGGCGTTGGCAGTGGGACAACCACGTCCAGGAGTAGGGTGGTAATCTGCTCACATTCAGGAGGCACCTTTCAAGGACAGGGTTGGTTTGATAGACTGGAGACCCGTTTCACCCTTGACCCTGGTGGCTGCATCGAGGTTCACAAGGGTCCACTCACTGCTCACCTGAGATGAGAAAATAATCAGACTCCAATAGGCTTAGAGTTGACAGTACCCTGCAGTCACCCAGTCCCCAGAGAAGATATTTAGATGGAAAACAAGCATATAAAGACACTCAGCATCACGTGTCATTAGGGAAATGCAAATTAACACGACAATGAGATACCATCACACACCCATTAGAATGACTGAAATCCAAAACACTGATACTGTCAAATGCTGGCGAGGCTGTGGAGCCACAGGAACTCTCATTCATTGCTAGTGGGAATGCGGAACAGTGCGGCTCCCCGGGGAGACGGTTTGGCAGCTTCTTACGAAGCTGAGCACACTCTCACCATATGATCCTGGCGCAAACTCAAATGTGCTTACAAAAACCTGCATGCAAGTGTTTATAGCAGCCCTATTCTTTTCTTTCTTTTTTTTTTAATTAAAAAAATTTTAATTTATTTAGAGGAGGGAAGAGAGGTAGAGTGGGGGAGAAAGAATCTCAAGCACGCTCTGCACTGTCAGCACACAGCTGGATGCGGGGCTCAAACTCACGAATTGAGATCAAGAGTCAGACGCTTACCTGACTGAGCCACCCAGGCGCCCCGAGCAGCCCTTTTTTAACCGCCCAAATAAGATGTCATTCAATAGGTGAATGAATAAACAAACTATGATACATCCAGACAATGGAATGTTACTCAGCAATGAAAAGAAATGAGTTATCAAGCCACAAAAAGACATGGACAAACCTTAAATGCATATGTGCAGTGAGAGAAGCCAGTCTGAGAAGCTTCATAATGTATGATTCCATTTGAAAGTCAGTGTTGGATGTAGGTTTGTAGGTCTGAAGTTTATTCAATTTGGGGGCCCTCTTTAAGAGAAAAAAAATACAAAACTACAAGTACCAAATTAGGTCATAAAGAAATATTTCTTGAGGTGCCTGGGTGGCTGAGTTGGTTGAGCGTCTGACTCTTGATTTTGGCTCAGGTCATGATGGCATGGCTATGAGATCGGGCCCCACGTTGGGCTCCACACTAAGCGTGGAAGCTACCTGAAATTCTCTTTTCTCTCTCTCCCTCTCCCCTCCCCACCTTGTGCTCTCTTTCTCTCTCAAAACGGAAATTTTTCTTTCCTATGTTTCAGGAAATCACTATAAATTATAAATTTGAATGAGATGAAAAATACCACAAACACAAAATCCTCAAAATACATAATTTGAATTGTCCACAGTGTTTTTATAAAAACCCCCTACTTTTTTTTTTGTTTGTTTGCTGCATATACTCTGATTTCTTCTTCATATAACAATGTTAAGAATGTTTTCTACAGGGGCACCTGGGTGGCTCAGTTGGCTAAGTGTCCGACTTCGGCTCAGGCAGGTCATGATCTCGCGGTTCATGAGTTCAAGCCCCGCGTCGGGCTCTGTGCTTACAGCTTGGAGGCTGGAGCCTGCTTCAGATTCTGTGTCTCTGTCTCTCTCTACCACAGCCCTGCTCTCTCTCTCTCAAAAATAAATAAACATTAAAAAAATTTTTTTAAATAAAAATAAATGTTTTCTACAGAGAGAACAGAGAAGTAGTTCAATCTTCCTTCTAGCATGGTTGGTCAAAGCTTTTTCATTACCGATAGTTTAGAAAATTTTCCTTCAGCACCACAGCTCATTACACCTTATAATGTGTCTTGCAAATACTTGAGATCTGTCAAATTGTTGCCAAATATGAAAAAACCTGTATCACGCTTCTTTCATTTGAGGGGTAAAAGCTGAGGATCCAGTGATTAATCTTACATATTACTTAAGTTGGTGACAGTCGGTGGCAAATTGATTGTTCTTGCCATGGAATGTCCTGAACTCTGGGCCGGACCTGGCACCTTTGCTTCAAGGGTAGGTAGAGAAGACTATTGCTGGAAGCTATTCTACCACGACAGGTAGCGATGACTGAATTACACTCAGAAGTAATGAAGGGCCACATAAACGTATCCTGTTAAATCCAACCTAAGCGTGTGCCCACCTCAATATTCCCTTAGTGCGGTCCCCCAAAATCTCAGTGGCCACCCCTGAGCTTCCGACGTGAGATGCGTGAACTCCAAGTGGGAAGAGCACGGCCTTACCCGAGTGCAGTTGGGAATCTTACTGTTGTCTGTTTTCTTAAACATGCCTGTGTCACGTGGGCAGCACTGCCGCACTGGACGGAAGAGCTGTGTGGCGTAGAGAACTGCTGCTGACGACGCGTCTCCTGCATCAGCTGATTCTGACTGTCCAGGAGCGATTCTCCAACACTGAACTGCAGACGGCCGAGAGCACTGCAAGATGGTTTTTATATGTTGAGATGCACATAAATTCTGCCCAGTGTGGGGAGCTTTGTCTCCATTTGTACATTCCTGTCAGTATTTCTGATCTATAAATGTGTCTCTTCTTTGTTTTTTCCTTTGAACTAGATATAACATCTGCCTAGTTCCCCCATTATGCTTAAAATGAAATCTTTAACACGGTCACTTTATATCTGTATGAAAGTCATACTTAATCCTTTACTACTAAGCTCCTTCCCAGGGCCTTCTGGGGAGCCCGTGCAAGTTGCAAGTGAGAGGCCACAGGATGAACTTTTGGCTTCGTGGTAAATCTCCCACTAGAATAAAAAGTTCCGATACTGTGTGCAGCATGAGAAGAAAAACCAGCACGGATGGACCCACTTAAATGGGAAGGGTTGGAGAAGAAACCCTGGGCGGGAGGAAAGTCAGGAGAGGGCAGGGCCCTGGAGAGCAAAGGAGTACAGATTCTGGAGAATTACATGATGGAAAACAGTGTTAAATGTCTTGGGTTCAAGGAAGAACCTAGAGGGGGAAATTTAACTTGAAAATTAGGAGAGTGAATGGAGGCAGATCAGGTGAATACAGTGAGCATGGCCCGATTTCACAGAACTTGGCAATGGAAGGAAGGATGGAGACACCCCAGCAGACAAGCGTAGACACATGGAGCTCACAGGGAATTTCCCCAGTGACACTGACATTTTCAGGTATCTAAGAACATCTAAAAAGAAGTTTTTTGTTTTTTAATTTTTTTAGCTTTTATTTATTTTTGGGAGAGAGAGAGACAGTGCAAGTGGGGAAGGGGTAGACGGAGACACAGAATCCGAAGCAGGCTCCTGGCTCAGTACAGAGCCCAATGTGGGGCTCAAATGCACAAATCGTGAGATCATGACCTGAGCCGAAGTCAGACACTTAACTGACTGAGTCTCCCAGGAATCTCTCTAAAAATAAGTTTTAAAGAAGAAAAACAGCTATCATTTACAAGATTATCATTTAGTTTCTTATATGAGAGGTAAATGTGTGTAATACATAAAATAATAAATAATGAGTCTGAGTTTATACATACATACATAAACAGGACATAAAATTAGAATACTACATGCATAGTATAAGAATATATTCATTACTTTTTTTTTTAATGTTTTATTTATTTTTGAACGAGAGAGAGACAGACTATGAGTGGGGGCGGGGCAGAGAGAGAGGGAGACACAGAATCTGAAGCAGGCTCCAGGCTCTGAGCTGTCAGCACAGAGCCCGACGCGGCGCTGGAACTCACAGACCGTGAGATCAGGGACCTGAGCTGAAGTCAGACGCTTCACCAACTGAGCCGCTCAGGTGCCCCTGTACTCATTACTTTGTCATACCCAGGAGAATGTTCTCATTTAAGTGTACTTCCAAATCAGCAGCTTAAAGACGATAATATTCTATGTTGTGAGTGTTCCATAATTAATTGATTCATTCTTACATTTGGCCTGGCCTTTAGATTATTAACAATTTTCGCTGTTTCAATAATGCTGTGGGGCACCTGGGTGGCTCAGTCAGTTGAGTGTCTGACTCTTGATTTCAACTCCAGTTATGATCCCAGGGTCGTGGGCTCGAGTTCTGTGTTGGGCTCCGCACTGAGCGTGGAGTGCACTTGGGATTCTCTCTCTCCCTCTACCCATCTCCCCTCCTCTCACTCTTTCTCTCTAAAAATAAAAATTAAAATAATAACAATAATAATAACAACACTGCCACGACTTTCCTTTACATTAATCTTCATGATTAGCTCTGATCCAGTCCAAAGAAAAATTACTTTGAAGTAGAATTCTTGGATCAAATGGTACACTTTCTGGCTTTTAACACATATTCTCAAATTTCCCTAGAAACAGACTCACCTAGGCCTCTCACGAGTATATGATCGCCCACTCGTCCCTATCTTCTTCATCAACGAACATTTTCATATTTTAAGACTATTTGTGGGGCGCCTGGGGGGCTCAGCCAGTTAAGCGTTTTGACTCTTGATTTCCGCCAAGGTCATGATCTCATGGTCTTGAGATGGAGCCCCGCGTTGGTTGGGCTCCACGCTGCGTGTGACTCCTATGCACTGCTTGGGAGCCTCTCTCTGCCCCTCCCCCGCTTGTGCTCCTTCTCTCTCTCTGTGTCTCAAAACACACACAAAAAAGAGATTATTTGCCAATTTGTTAGGCAGACGTTGCACTACTTTCGTGTGTTTGATGGCACAGTTACCATAAATTTGTCTTTCCTACTTCCCAGAGACTAAGATTTCATTGTACTTCTGGTTTTGCTAACCACCATTTTACTTGTTTGGAAACTGGTTTTGTACTGGGGAAAATGGTGGTCGTTGGTGACTTACCCGGGAACCGAACCGCTGAGCTGTAGAGATAAAGCCAGACTGAACCGGATCGAGACAGGATGGCAGGGGAAAACCACAAACAGCAGGAGCTCTTCTGAAGAGTGTCGCTGTGAGGAAAGCAGAGGAACGGGATGTAGTGGTAGGGGAGGGTGGGTCAAGGAAAAGTTGTTTTTCATACACGGAGTGATCAAGCAGAGCAGAGAGACGAAGCAGTTGTTGGCCTTAGTGAGGGAGGAGGAGGGCCATGCATTTTATGACGACATGACGTGGATGCAGCGTAAGGAGGTTGGAAGATACGAAAAGTCAGGTGGCTCCATTTCTCATTGAATCAAGAAACAGAGCTGAACCCGGAGGAAGGCTGGAATTCTGATGTACAAGAAGGTAGGAAATGGTGCTCAGAGAATGGAGGAGTAAACTGATGGGAGAAATCCAGTAAGGCTGCTGGATAATGCCAAGTGCCTATGTCAGATTCACAGCAACTAGATGTGAGATCAGTCTACACACATCTGGTTTTTTTCCTCCCACCACATTAAGCTGCTCAGACTCAGGTGACAGAGAAGTAGAGTTAAATTGACTAGAGTTGGGGTTCCCCCGAGTAAGAGGATTTAGGAACGGAGAGGATAAGGAGTTGGTGATTACTGAAGTGAGTTCTAGTGAGGCGGCCACAGCATCGTAACTAGGTGGAAGGGAGGCAAAGAAACAAAGAGAGTTACAGGGCAGCAAGAGTGGTGAACCACTCTCTCCTCCGGCCATCCAATATCCCAAAAGGAAAGAAGGGTTAAGGAAAGAAGCTCCCACTCCTGCTCCTGTGAAGAACTCCCCTGTTTAAGAAAAGGACGAAAGGGCGCCTGGAGGGCTCAGTCGGTTAAGCGTCCGACTTTGGCTCAGGTCATGATCTCACAGTTCGTGGGTTCGAGCCCCACGTCAGGCTCTGTGCTGACAGCTCAGAGCCTGGAGCCTGCTTCGGATTCTGTCTCCCTCTCTCTCTGCTCCTCCCCTACTCACGCTCTGTACTCAAAAATTAAATAAACATTTAAAAAATAAAAAATAAAACTCATGTCTAAAAAAAAAAGAAAAGAAAAGGACCAAGAATTTTAGCATTGGACAGGACATCCAGCCCAAAAGGGAACTCACCCTTTTGTCAAATGGCCCCAATACATCCACCTGCAGCAGCAAAGGGCTATTCTCTGTAAACATCTAAAAGTGCCTCCGATGACTAACCACTTCATGCAGGCCTCAGACACCCCCTCCCCCCAAACAGCTACCCAACTGCTTAAGCTGGCCCACAGATCAGACCAGAGACAAAGCAAGAGAAGAGGCAGCCTGTCCTTTGAGCTGGGGTTAATACTGTCACTACCTTGGTGGGAAACGGGAAGGCTCAGCTGGTAGTGACGGCACAGTGGATCCCACTGAGCTCGCTGACTTCCTGCCTACCCCGTGTTGTAAGATGGGGGTTCCCTACTGCGTTATCAAGGGGTAGGCCAGGCTGGGACATCTGGTCCATGGAAGACCGACACCACTGTCACCTTCACACAGGTTAACTCAGAAGACAAAGGAGCTGTGGCTGAGCTGATGGAAGCCATCAGGACCAAGTCCAGCGACAGATACAATGAGGTCCACCACCACTGGGGCGGCAGCGTGCTGGGTCCAAAGTTGGCGGCTTGCATTGCCAAGCTGGAACAGGCAAAGGCTGAAGAACTGGCCACCAAACGGGGCTGAGTGGATGCTGTGGAATTTTCTGTACACAGAAGTAATAGAAAGTTGTCTTAAAGAAAAAAAAAGACTGATGCACGAGAGAGCTATGAAAACGATTGGTAGGAAAGTAGAAAGTGGTTTTTGGAGAACAGGATACTTGAAATGGACGTGTGGGAGGTGGCAAAGTTGACAACGAGGGGGTGAGATGCAGAAAGGATTGTTGAAAATAAGGTTGAGGAACTGGGTGAGAAGCCTGATGGATGCAAGGGGACTGAGGCTTAAGCCAGGTGAGGAGTCCTCAGTGAATGAAGGGATTGGCAGATTGCGGGCAGCTGCGACTGCAATACAGAGGTGGCAGAGTCTGACCGGCTGCACGGCAGAGGAGATGGGCGTTCCAGGGAGGACAGACACATGATTGGGAAGGGAACCAAGGCACCAAGAAGGCCATCTTCTTCTTCCCTAAATCCTTTAGAACCAGGAGTGTTTGAAAAAGAACAGCCACTCTAGAGAAGATAGGAGTCAGTGTCCCGAGGGGGGGGCAGCAGGATTTTAGTATTTAGTACTTAGTAGGTGGAAAGTGAAGGAAAGACTGAGACAACCGGTAGGGGACGCAGGGGCGGAGTGGGAGGTGTTCCCGAGGAAAGGTCATGAGGTCAAGGATGTACAGGGGAAGGGTCTGGGCATGCCGGGCTTTTTTCCAAGGTGGAGCTGTCTTCCATAACCCAGCCGCCCCCCTGAGACGTCTGTTCTCCCATTTCAGAGACAAGAGGGCTCCGGGCCCAGTGGGGAAACTTGTTCCCTTCCAGTCCCAGGTTCTGAGTCTGGGATCAAGTCTGAGGGGGTCTTCTGGTTCAGCTCCCCCTACGGAGGGGCCCCCCTTCCCGCCGTAAGCCTCCCGGTATGGGGACACTTCCCGGGGCGTCCATCCGCTGGATCCCGTTCTGCCAGTGCCATCTTGAGCTGCCCCAAATCTGGAAGCGCCTGTTCCCAAAGGGGCCCTTCGGTAACAGAAGGGGCCATCGGTCCCCCTCCCACTGCTCGGCCCCTGAACTTCTCCCATTCTTCAGGTTAGGGAAGGGATAAGAACCCGTGTTAGGTTCGTCTGCCTCTTTACTTACAGTTCAATTTGTCCAACAGCTCTGCCGGAGGCTCTTCCTTCTCCCTCCCTTCTGCGGACGGGGAAACTGATGGCAGAGGGGTTCGTTCCCGTCCCTGGGGCCACGCAGCACGGTGGTTGTGGAGCCTGGCTCTGCATGAAGCTGTTGGACTCGGCCTCCAAAGCCCTTGCAAGCCGTTTCCCGGCAATCCTGCCTCCACTCCCTGGCTGTGTGACAAGCTCCCAGTCCGATGGCAGAGGGCCCAAAGCAGGGCAGTCTCAAGGCAGGATGACTACAAGCCAGAGGCTCCCAGGCTGGTGGAGGCTTAGAGGAGAAGGTGGCACTGAGCTGGCCTTTGAATGAAGAACCGAAGTCAACTGGGAAGGAAAGCGAGAGGGCATTTACAGCGGAAGGAACAGTGTGAGTTCAGGCCAGGCGCTTCCGTAGTTCTCAGCACTAAGCCCGGACAACGCACAAAAGTGAGACCTGTAGTTGTTCCCGTGGCTGTGGCCCCAGCTGAACTCCCAAAGTTTCCCTCCTTTCCTGGGCCTTCACGGGCCACAACGACAGCGCCCCTGGGCAGGTCGCGTGCGGCTCCGGAAGCGGGTGGAAGGACGCCCCCCACGCCGCAGGCGCAGCTTCAGAGTTCGTTTGCCTCTGATTGGCTGCGAGACTCGCGCCTCTAGGCCAGCCACTCAGACGCGGCCGTCAGTTCTCCCTTGCCTCTGATTGGCTGTGCTTCGCACATGCTCAGACACGCTGCTACTTGGGATCTCAGGGCTGGCGCGGCCGTTAACCGCCCACCGCCGCCACGTTCTTTCCCAGGCCCGTTGGGTACTGACACGTAACCCGGCCGGAGAGTGACTGGTGACCGCTCTCCAGGATTTGGGAACGGGGAGGCCCTGGGCAGCGGCTCTCACCTGCCTTGGAGCGCTTGGAAGGCGGGAGGACAGCGCTGCTGGGGACCGGCTGCAGAGTGACCTGGCCTCGTCTTTCCCCGGGACCCCCAGTGTGCCTCAGGGCATAGAAATCCCATGACCCAGGATCTTGAGCCGTCCCGCTGACCAGTGAGTCTCCAACTGTATCTGGGTGGGGGGGCGGGCTGAGGGGTGGGGACGAGGCTGTTGGGGCCCAGATTTCACGTGGCGCCAAAAGTGTACGGAGGGGGATGGGAGGACCAAGATCGTTACTCAGCCGTTGATCCCCTTTGCAGTGATTGGATTTGCCCTTTGAGGAGTACTTGGGTCTACGGCCATACCACCCTGAACGCGCCCGATCTCGTCTGATCTCGGAAGCTAAGCAGGGTCGGGCCTGGTTAGTACTTGGATGGGAGGAGTACTTGGACCTCTTTTTTTTTTTTTTCTTCAGTTTTTTATATGTTTATTTTTGAGAGTGATTGAGCAGGGGGTGTTGCAGAGAGAGACATGGAGACAGAATCTGAAGCAGGCTCTGTGCTCACAGCCCAAAGCTCCACACGGGGCTCAAACTCAATTACCTTGAGGTCATAACCTGAACCCAAGTCGGTTGCTCAACTGACTGAGCCACCCAGGGGCCCCACTTTGGCCTTTTCTCGGCCGATGCGGTTGTTCATAATTAGACATAGTGCATATTGAGTTCTTCAGTTTGAGAAAGGTTGTGTTAGCCGATAGATGGCCCCTTGGGTGCAGAGAGGAAAATGGCTGGTGTCGCTCGCCCTCACTGGACTGGAGGAATTGTTAGGATTGGGCTCCGGAAAGGGGCTGTGGCAGCATTCTCGTTAGAAAAGGCAGGTGACCTGCAGGTAGAAGGAAACCATCAGGAGGGCCAAAGGCAGCAAGGAGACGGGAGTTGACGTCGTGTTACACCTCCTGGAACAGTGTACGGGGGGCTGACTCCTCCTGCCAGATTCGTGAGAGGAAGAGGCAGCTCAGAGCTCCGCTCCCATCACTCACCAGCTCCGTGACCTGGGCACGGCTGCCGATGTGTTCGTGTCCCAGTGTGCGTCTCATCATATGGAAGACATGAAACAACCCACCTCAGTGGAAGACGACGGAACAGCCCACCGCACGGGGAGTACGGCAGCACAGCCCACCTCACGCGGAGGACGGCGGAACAGCCCACCTCACGTAGAGGACAACGGAAGAGGACGGCGGAACAGCCCACCTCACGTGGAGGACGGCGGAACAGCCCACCGCACGGGGAGTACGGCAGCACAGCCCACCTCACGCGGAGGACGGCGGAACAGCCCACCTCACGTGGAGGACGGCGGAACAGCCCACCGCACGGGGAGGACGGCGGAACAGCCCACCTCACGTGGAGGACGGCGGAACAGCCCACCGCACGGGGAGGACGGCGGAACGGCCCACCTCACGGGGCTACTGTGAGGACCGAAGCAGACAGCAGATACATGCAGTAGAGGGTTTACCACAGAGTGAACGGTCAGCAGGTCATCTGCTAGGATCCTGTTTCTATCCGTGTTGCTCATCTCCGTGTGAGAAGATTGGTTAGGTTATGACTTTTCACTTTTGAAAAGAATGCTGACGGGGGGGTGATAACTTCACGCTCTCTCTCATGTTCTGCTGCAAGCTTTCGGCCGTCTCCAAACAAGCGTGTGTCCTTCCTGCGCTCCCTGCCTCTGGCTGCACGGTTTTCTGTATCTTGGGGAAGTCTTTAGCGTTCGCGTTCTTCATCCAGCAAATAAAGCCGGCAAATATCAACTGGTCTCAGAAGCCTTGTTCATTCCAACAACAGCTCTTTTTCTATCATAGAACAAAATTCTATCCCACTCTGTTTCAAATAGTGTGTTATGTCATCATGTCTTTACCTCCCCCACTAATCTGAGATAGTAGTCGTCTTTAAGTCCCCAGTGTCCCGGGCACTGCCATCCGTATAGAAGATGCTCGGTATAAGTTGTCGAATCAACTTATGTATTCGAGTATCGATGAACTCGAATACTTTGTGTAGGAGAATTGGTCACCGCTTAATTTCTAGGAAAAGATTTATATTTGAAAGTATATGCACATTTTAAATGAGCAAATTTCCGTGTAGCATTAGCACAATTTCTTTGTGGCTCTGGAGATGCCATCAAGTCATTAGAGTTTAATTACATAGTGTGATCACCAAGGACAGCTTTATGGTGTGCTTTGTTCATTACTTCGATAAACATTTTCATTTTTTACTGCATCATCTTCAGAAATGTACTTTTTTAAAAGATTTTTTACTTTTACGTAATCTTAATACCCAACATGGGGCTTGAACTTACAACCCCCACGATCAAGAGTTGTATGCTCTACCCACTGAACCAGCCAGGTGCCCCAGAAACACGATTTTAATATCTGAATGTGGTCGTTGTTCCTCAGTTTAAGTGTTTCACTCTTGTTAAATTTCATTTGCTTTCACTGTTTCAGCATTCCACATCAAACTACAGTGATCATCTAAACACATAAAATTGTAACTTTAGGTTGTTTTCTAAGAAAAGATATCTGGAAATGGGATTACTGGATCATTTTAGGACAGTTGATACATAGCCTTAGCATGACTTCATTATCATTTAAAATACGGTGAATGTGGTGAGCTGAAAGAGTATCTCGGACCACTTTTTACAGTGTTCACTGCATATAATATTGAAATTATAATGATTTATTACTAATCACTTATTACTAATTGCATTTCCTTTTCTGTGGGTTATCTTTTTTTTTTACTTTGCCCAATATTGAAGTCTTAGTGTTTTTCTTATACCTTTGTATATAAAACATTTATATTGTAAAGATGTGCACTTTTACGTACAAATTCAAGGTTCTATGTGTATGATGTGATTCTACATGTTTAGTATTTAGCAGTCAGGCAAAATTTTTTGCACTCATTTAGCTTACATTCAAAAGTATGACACAAGGGCGCCTTGGTGGCTCAGTTGGTTAAGCGCCCAACTCTTGATTTCAGCTCAGGTCATGATCTCATGGTTTGTGAGTTTGAACCTCACATGGGGTTCCATGCTGACAGTGTGGAGCCTGCCTGGGATTCTCTCTCTCTCTCTCTCTCTCTCTCTCTTTTTTTTGCCCCTTCCCTGCTTGTGCGTGCTCTCTCTCTCTCTCTCTCTCTCAAAATAAATAAAAACTTTAAAAATAAGTATGAGACACAAGTGCCTGGGTGACTCAGTCAGTTAAGCGTCCAACTTTGGCTCAGGTCATGGTCTCTCAGTTCGTGGGTTCAAGTCCCCCGTTGGGCTGTGTGCTGACAGCTCAGAGCCTGGAGCCGGCTTCGGATTCTGTGTCTCCCTCTCTCTCTCTGCCCCTCCCCCATTCTCTCTCTCTCTCTCAAAAATAAACATAAAAAATATTTTTAAAAAGTATGAGACACAAAATAAGAAAATAGAATATTTAGTATCTTGAACACTAAGAAATGCCAAGGAGAAAAAGAAACTCAGAGTGGAGATTGGTAGAATCTTACATAAGAGGGGGTTGAGATTTAACAATGGAAGATCTCATTGGGAAAGTAATTTTTTGATAAAAACTTGAAGGGAATGAACAGTTTATTATACATATCTGAAAGAAGAATATTTGAAGCAGGAAACACCAAATGCAAAAGACCTGAGGTAGGAACATGCTTCACATCTTTGAGGTGAAGGCTAGATGGAGAGAGAAAGGGGGAGATAGTAGGAAGTGAGGTTAGAATATTAAGGGTAGATCGTTTAGTGTCTTTATTAATGTCATAATAATAGGGCACTGACTTTCGTATGTATTTAAGTTTCATTTAGATACAATTCACAGACTATAAAAATCACTTTTTTTTTTTAATGTTTATTTTTGAGAGACATAGAGACAGAGTGTGAGTAGAGAAGGGCAGAGAGAGAGGGAGACACAGAATCCGAAGCAGGCTCCAGACTCCGGGCCATCAGCACAGAACCCTAAGTGGGGCTCGAACTCACAGACCGTGAGATCATGACCTGAGCTGAAGTCGGCCGCTTAACCGACTGAGCCATCCAGGCGCCCCTAAAATTCACCTTTTTAAAGTGGAAAATTCTGTGGTTTCCTGACTATCCGGAGTTGTGTAACCATCATCACAATTTTAGGACATTTTCATTACCCCCAAAAGAAACCCGATATCCATTAACAGTTGTTCACCCTTCTCATTCTTTTCTGCCTCAAGCCTATATATAACCATTAATCTTTCTGCCTTTATCAATTTGTCTTAGATATCTCCTATAAATGGAATATCTGGTCTTTTGTGACTGGCTTTTTTCATTTCCCGTGATGTTTAAAAGCTCATCCAAGACGTAACTTTTACTAGTATTTCATTCTATTAGCTGAATAATACTCCATTGTATAGATAGACTACATTTTATTTTATTTTATTTTTTATTTATTTTTAGCTAGACTACATTTTAATCTAGTCATCAGTTCATGGACTTTAAGATTGTTTATGCCAAAACACCTTGTTGGCGATTACAAATTATCTCCCTTACTTTGTTCCTTCCATCCTTCCGTCCTTTCCTCTCTTCCCCCCTTCCCCTCCCTCCTTCCTTCCTTCCCCTCCCTTTCTTCCTTCCTTCCTCCCTCCCTCCCTTCCTTCCTTCCTCCAAGGCTTCCCTCCGTCCCTGGCTCCACACCCAGTGCAGAGCTTGAACTCACAAAGCTGAGATCAAGTGTCAAGATGCTCTACCGACTGAGTCAGCCAGGCGCCCCATGAATAATGCTTCTATGAACTTTCATGTACACATTTTTGCGTGGATATGTGTTTTTATTTTTCTCAGCTGTATACCTGTATGCTTGGCTGAATTGCTGGGACGTGTGGTAACTCTTTTGTTTGGGGAATTGCCACACTGTTTTCCAAAGTGGCTACACCATTGTACCTTCCCACTAGCAATACGTGAAGGTTCTTTGAAAGAATCTTAGATATTGACCCAACCCAATATCAATATTTTATTTAGTTTTCATATATGACTTTCAGTTTATTTTTTAATATTTATTTATTTGGAGAGAGAGAAAGAGAGAGAACAAGGGGGGAGGGACAGAGAGAGAGAATCCCAAGCAGGCTCCACGCTCAGTGCTCAGCACAGAGCCCAATGTGGGACTTAATCTCACAACCATGAGCCAAAATCAAGAGTCAGGCATTTAACCAATTGAGCTACCCAGGTGCCCTTCAGTTTACTTTTTTTTTTTTAGTTATATTTTTTTTAATGTTTATTTTTGAGAAAGAGTGTGAGCAGGGGAGAGGCGTGGGTGGGTATGGGGGACAGAGGGTCCCATATAGGCTGTGCACTAACAGCAGAGAGCCTGATGGGGGGCTTGAACTCAGGAACAGTGAGATCATGACCTGAGCTGAAGTTGGACGCTTAACCGGCTGAGCCGCCCAAGTGCCCCCGGTTTATTTTAGATGAGTATATTATATCTGTGTTTAACTTTTTAATTCTGAACTCAGTGATGACAAGGCTATATATGCATATTATCAATTAGGCTGTGGCCCTTAAAATAACTGCCGAAATGAAGCATTACACTAAATTTTTTTTGATGTTTATTTATTTTTGAGAGAGAGAGAGAAAGACTGTGAACGAGGGAGGGGCAGCGAGGGAGGGAGACACAGAATCTGAAGCAGGCTCCAGGTTCCTAGCTGTCTGCACAGAGCCTGACGCGGGGCTTGAACTCACAGACCAGGAGATCGTGACCTGAGCCGAAGTCGGACACAACCGACTGAGGCCCCCAGGCACTCCTGAAGCATTACATTTTAGCTTAGGGGCCAGAACAGTAATAAAGATCCGCCATGTGATGTAACAGATGGAGTAATGCCTTTATCATAAAACTAATTCTGTGAAGTTTTCTAGGTTTTAGCTTGCAGTAAGATTTTTCTCCCCAAATATTCCAAGCTCTGTCATAATAAACCATCACTGCTGAACCATAAGCTGTGCGGGCATGATATTGTTAGTGATTATCTCAGATGTAAGACTTTTGAAACTTAAGCCTCAATTTCATGAGAAGGAATATATTTTCTATGTAAATTTCCCACATTTCTATGAATGGTAATACCCTTTGGATCGTCCAGACTCATTTCGAACTTCTGAATCTAAACGTTAGATATAAAATAAGATTGAACCGAAAACTGGTTGCATTACTTCAGAGCACATGACCCGTGAGAGGCCCTAGTATGCAGATGAGGATGTGGCAGTGAGTTTGGAGTGACAGTCAACTCTGGAGGCCACAGAAGCACCAAACGGAAACTCTTAGAGGAGCTGACAGACGCATTTTAAAACATAGTAGGTGGGTGAGTTTTAATAGTTTGTAACTCTAATATGGTTATTATTCCTTCATTTGCAAAATTAGTTGATGAGCAGATTTTGCTCATGAATAAATGATGTTACTTTCAAGTTGGAAAATACATTTCTTTGTTTCATGACTCCAAAATCAGTTGTGTGTGTTACACTATGTTTCCTGTCGCTCACCTGACACTGTTGACCAACCAGTTCCACTTCGCGGTTATCTTCCTTTTCCAGCACTCGGTCATTCATTACAACGCCTCTCATTTTCTCCTTAAATAAACCAACATATTCAAACACGTCGTAGAACCGCTAACGACATGTGCTTGCCTCATAAAGTAAAAAGAGCCCAGTTTCACAAAGGTGTGAAGGAGCAGGGCTTCTGCGATCAGGACGCAGTGTTGTGCCATGGATGCCTCTTACTGTATTTGCTCATTATTAGTTCAGGCCTTTGTGTAGGTGTATTGCTCATGTAATAATTTTTGTACCCAAAGTATGTATTCAGACACACACACACACACACACACACACATTTTTGCTTGACAACATCGTCACTCTCTTTTTGTGTTATTAAAATTTAAATATTTTCAGTAAAGAGCAAAAGTTAATACTTCCTACCTAACTTTTTTTTTAAGATTTTAATTTTTTTAAGTTATCTCTATATCCAATATGGCGACTGAACTTGCAAACCCAAGATCGAGAGTCCTGTGCTCTACTGACTGAGCCATCCAGGTGCCTCTCTACAAAATGTTTTGAAGTACCTTTGATAATGTATGAAAAATAGTTTCTAAATGTATTTTTAAATTAATTTATTTTGAGAGAGAGAGAGACAGAGACAGAGAATCCCAAGTAGGCTTAGCACTGTCAGCAGAGCCTGACTCAGGGCTCAAAGTCATGACCCGTGAGATGAACCTGAGTTGAAGTCAAGAGTCAGACGCTTAACTGACTGAGCCACTCAGGCACCCCTGAAAAATGTTTTTTGATTAAAAATGGGTTTTGTTTTATATTAGGTGTCACTTCTTTATCTGCGAGTGTTCTCAAATATCCTGGCACGAGAGAACCACCACGGTGGCGACGTGGATATAAGGTGAATTCCTATTTCATGTCCCTCTCCACGTCCACTTCTGGCACTCAGGGAGGCTTAATACGTCCCCACCCTCGCCTTAGCCCTGCGCTGCTCACGCACCAGCAGATTCCGGGACTGAGTGTTGATGGGGGCGTGTCCGGGCAATGGCAGGGCTGGAGGCACTGGGGGAGAGTGAGGAAAGGGTTATCTGTTCCTGAGGGATGGGAGAGAGGCTGCGCGACATCTGGGAACAGTGAGGAGGGAGTGACCCTGAGGGAACATGGCCCAGGGTATCTTCCCCTGCTTCTCGACAGTCTCATTTTTCTTGTTGAAAGGCCTGGGTTCTGCAGTTCAAGGCCCCGCTCTTTGGTGCCATTATTTTCTGACAAGTTTTCTCCTTTTTCCTCCTAGACCAAAAAAAGATGGCAGCACCAGAGCCTGGTACCCCTCAGCCACCAGCTCCCCAGTCTCCACGACCACCTCCTGCCTCCCCAGGTCCCACCTGAGGATCCTCGGGGCTCAGGAATGTGACTTTTTTTTCCTCTTCCCTCCTCGTGGTGACTCATCCTGTCACCCTGGGGGCCCTGGTAACTTTCTCTGTAGTAGAAATTCCTGTGATACTCTTTTCTCTATTCTCTCTCATGTATAAAATGTCAGTATTAAAATTGCTTCGACTAAATGTACTGTCATTTCCAAGCTTATTTACATGGAAAGATAAAAACATACTCTTTAAATATACAAATCAGTATTTCGTATATTTTATGTCTTTAACTCTGTAGAGCAGGAAGGGGTAGAACCTGGGGTTCAGGAATCTCAGCAAGGGCTGGCTGACTTGAGGGTAGAAAGTCCGAGTTGGGGGGATTGGTTGCTATAGAGACAGGAGCTGGCAGATTGTGTGTGTGTTGGTTGGGTGGTGGTCACTGGAGAGGAGAAAGTGTGCAGGTGAAACATGTTGGCATCTGGCCCTGGGGAAGGGACCATTCTTCTTTGGACCTCGAGAGCTGTTATGTGGAGACTCTGTCGCCCAGCACAGTTTCCCATTGTTTTCTTAATAGTGGTTCCCAGGGTCAAACACTGCAATTTCACCAGTGGGGCTACAGTGTGGGGAGTAGGGCATATATGGAGACGGGGGGCGAGGGGGGTCCTGACAATGTGAAAAGCCTATCCCTGGAACAAAGTCATTCAAATTGGTCTCCATGGTTGAATGATTCAACAGATACACTTGTAAATCAAATGGTTACGTACATGTTTCTGTCGGTAAGGTGCAGCAAAGATTAAGAGGGCGGCGTGTACCCCCGGCCCTGCCCTCGTCTTTGGCGAATCTGAGAGATTAGCCATGTTCTTAGAGCATCCTCCCAAGCTGTCCCGTCACCCGGCGGGTAGGATGGAAGCAATGGGATGAGGAGCGATGGGACGAGGAACGCTACGGCCGAGGCGGCTGCTGGCAAAGGCTGCGGGTGTTCAGCGTCCCCCGCTGGTGTCCCTGCGGAGCGGGAAAACGGGGCTGTAAACCATGATTGGCGGCACTGCTCACTCCGCTGGACACGCCCCCACGGCACGCCCCCACGGCACCTGCTTGACTCTGATAGGCTGTGAGGCTGGACACGCCCCCTCAACGCACGCCCTCACGGCACCTGCTTGACTCTGATAGGCTGTGAGGCTTGCGCCCCTCCACGTGCCATTCAGACTCGGCCCTTGGGATGTGAGCTGAGTCTGGAAAGAAGGCTGTCAGCAGTATTCTCTGACTTCCTCCTCGCTGGGCCGCTACTGGGTTTTGTGTAGGGGGTGGGGGAGGGGAGAAGAGGGGGTTCAGAGGCCTCGAGGTGATGGGAGGGAAGACGCGACCCCTGTCCTCAGAGCACCAGGGTGCACACTGCGGGCCGCCTGTGGGGTGACGGAGTCTGACCGCCCACCCGCCTCCACACCCTCTTAAGGGGATGGAACCCCCTGGCCGGACGCCCTCCGTGGGTCTGTGCCGCCGTCACGTGGGGTTGGGCTGCGCGGGGATGCGCCGTGGGGGTCCGGGGCTCTTCTGGCTGCGGGGGACTCGGACGTTTCATGCACCGCCTGTCCTTTCGAGGCAACTAGATTTGCTCCGTGATGAGCGCGAACCTCTTGACTTCCCACGGAAACAGTTGATCGTAACTGAGAAGACCGCGTTATTCTTCAGAGCTCGCAGAGCGGTCCTGGGTGTTATCCGCAGTTCTTGGGTGCAGAGAGGAAATCCGCCGCCGCCCCTGTCCTCGCGTGACCGGAAGGAAGCCTATTCGGGCCCGACTGAAGACAGGCGCCCAGGCTGGCCGAGCCCGGGCGAGCTCGAAGGAGGGCCAGACCCACCTTCCCTTCGGGCCCGAAGAAACCCACCAGGAGCCCCAGGGCCACCGGACGTGCGAGCTGAGCGTCCACGGGCAGGCCGAGGGCTCCTGCCAGACGAGCCTCCGACCCCTGGGCCTCGCCGCTCCGCGGGGCTGCCGCACGCTCTGAGACGGGACCAGGGATCAGAGTGTGGACTTTGTGGTTTCGGAGAACCCCAGTGCCGGCGACGACCTCAGCCGGTGTCCGATTTCAGTTACCGTTAACATCACCGCCTCTACCACACTGGACACCACCGCGCGCAGACGGGCCGCCTGGATTTCCTCTAGGCCTGGTCCCTGACCCCACCTTTCCTCCGCGTTGCCCGTCCTCCCTTCGTGCCTTCCTCCGGCCAACAGTCAGCAAATGTCAGCTCCTCTCAGCTGCCTTTCTTCGCTCCAACAAAACAGCCAGGTGTACTTTCTGTTCCGCTGTCGAATTGTGCTCAGGTCTCACCTACTCATTGCTACACTCGACAGACGGATCAGCTTTACTATAGCGTTCTGTTCGAATCTGTTTTTACACAGTAGGCTCTATAATGTCTCTTCACAGCTTTGGCTCCTCCCCTGGACTGCACACTGGGGCCCTGAAACATGGAAATTTCATCCTGAAACCTCCACTGCCCAGGATGTAGAGGGTCAGGAAATCTCGCTGAATCCCTGACGAGATGTCACTTAGGAGAATCGGTTATAGCGTCAATCCCCGGGAAGAAATGTCTTAGGCAAAGAGTATGAGCAGTTTAAATTTGGAATGCGTGCTACCAAATCGTCCTGCTAAAAGATGGTTCCAATTTATATTCCCAAACAGAACTTTTCTGTGGCTCCATGAGTCCCGGCAAGCTGCTCTAGCTTAGTTCACGCTGCTGTGATCACACAGGGCTGCTGTGCCCTGTTACATCTGAAACGTAACCGTTTTCAGTTCTCACTGTCTTCCTACGCAATTCCCGTGCCTATGGAAATGGTTCCTCGAGTGTTCCTCCGTTTACTTAGCTGTTCCCATATTGCGGAGTCGCATGGTCACCGTTCTTTCAATATTACACATAAATTAGCCAGATCACCCTTCCACGTAAATGCTTTTGTGTTGTTTTCTTGGGAAGCACAAATACAGCAAATGATTTTGTGTATTTCCCATGCGTGTGACATTCTAGTAGATGCCAGATATGTCCTAGTTAACAGAGAAACAAATATCCTTGCACTCCTGGGACTTAGAGTCTATTGTGTGAGACAGAAGAATACACTAGAATAGTCAGTCTTTTAAGTAGTGATAACTACTTTCAAGTCGAGACACTTTTAATGTTAATTTTTTAATTTTTTTAAAGTTTTACTTACTTGAGAGAGAGAGAGAGAGTATGAGCAGTGGAGGGGCAGAGAGAGAGGGAGAGAGAGAATCCTGAGCAGGCTGTGCACTGTCAGCGTGTAGCTCGATGTGGGGCTTGATCCCACAAACCGCGAGATCGTGACCTGAGCCCAAATCAAGAGACGTTTAAGTGACTGAGCCACCCAGGCGCCCCAAGACACTGTTTAAAATTTTATCTATTTATCTATTTTTGAAAGAGAGAGAGAAGAGAGAGAGAGAGAGACAGACGACGAGCAGGAGAGGAACAGAGAGAGGGAGACACAGAATCGGAAGCAGGCTGCAGGCTCTGAGCTGTCAACACAGAGCCCAATGTGGGGCTTGAACTCACAACCATGAGATCATGACCTGAGCCCAAGTCAGATACTAACCAACTGAGCCATTCAGGCGCCCCCAATGTTTATTTTATTTCTGACAGAGAGAGAGAGAGAGAGACAGAGCATAAGCGGGGGGAGGGGCAGAGAGAGAGGGAGACATAGAATCTCGGGGCTCAGGAGTAGGGTACTTTTTTCTTCTTCCCTTCTCGTGGTGACTCATCCTGTCAACATCTCCAAGGCCATAGTAGCTGTGTGTCTGTTACTCTCACTATCATCCCCCTCATATATAAAATGGGACATTAAAATTGTTCATACTTTTAAAATACACAATTCCATGTTTATATATTTTGTGTCCTCAGTCATGTAGAACAAATAAGGGATAGAAGATTGAGCTCAGGAGGAAGGACCTCATCCAGGACTGACTGAAAGGTGGAAAGGGGCGCCTGGGGGGCTCAGTCGGTTGAGCGTCCGACTTGGCTCAGGTCATGATCTCGGAGTTCGTGAGTTTGAGCCTTGAGTCGAGCTCTGTGCGGACAGAGTGGAGCTTACTTGGGATTGTCTCTCTCTCCCTGTCTCTCTGTCCTTCCCCACCTGTGCACACTCTCTCTCTCTTTCAAAAATAAATTAATTAAAATTTTTAAAAAAAGGTAGAAAGAAGATAATTGGTTATTCCAGAGACAGGACTTGGTGCTTTGTGTATGTATTGGGTGGGTGGGTGGATGCGGTGGAAGGTGGTGCAAAGAATATGCCCGAAGAATCGTGACCTTGGATGATGGGGTATCTCTTCAGGCATTTGGAGAAGACAAGTGTCCTCTGGGCTATAACCCATTAGCAGTTTCTCTAGTTATACTGTTGTGTTAGGGTCTTTGGGGTGAGGGTGGCTGATTTCACACCTGGGGTTTCACACATAAGGTTTCTGGGGGAGTATGACATTATTTGCAGCTGTTTAGAAAATGTTTATTTATTTTGAAAGATAGAGAGAGAGAAAACACAATCAGGGAGAGAGGCAGAGATAGAGGGAGAGAGAGAATCCTAAGCAGGCTCTGCACTGTCAGGGTGGAGCTCGATGAGGGGCTCAAGCCCACAAGCCATGAGATAATGACCTGAGCCAAGACCAAGAGTCAGTCACTCAATTAGCTGAGCCACCCAGGCACCCCGATGACTGTAGCTTTATAATGAGTTTTGAAATCAGGAAGTGTGAGACCTCCAACTTTGTTCTTCTTTTTCAAGATTGTTTGACCATTTCAGGGTCCTTTCAGATTCCATATGAATTTTAGGATGGATTTTTCTATTTCTGCAAAAACCACTTTTGGGGTTTTGATAGGGATAGCATTAAATTTGTAGGTTCCTTTGGGTAGTTTGACATCTTGTTATTAACGCTCGCAATCCATGAAAATGGGATGACTTTCCATTTATTTGTGTCTTCTTTAATATCTTTCAGCAGTGCTCTATAGTTTTCAGCGTACAAGTCTTTCATCTCCTTGATTAAGCTTATTCCCAGTGCTTTATTCTTTTTAATGTTATTGTAAGTGGAATTGTTTTCATGACTTTTTTCAGGTTGTTCATCGTTAGCATATAGAAATGCAACTGGTTTTTTGTACATTGATTTTGTATCCTGCAACTTTGTTGAATTCATTTTATCTTTTATTTTAAAATCTTGTCTTTTCTACCAGCTCTGATCGAACTGGTGTTGGTGGGCATTCTAGTCATGATTTTAAAAGGCTTGGCTTTGGGGTGCATGGATGGCTAAGTCAGTTGAGCATCCAACTCTTGCTTTTGGCTCATGTCATGATCTCAGAGTTCATGGGATTGAGCCCCACATCGGGCTCTGTGCTGATAGCTGGGAGCCTGTTTGGGATTCTTCTCTCCCCTCTGTCTCCACCCCTCCCTTGCTCATGCTTGCTTTCTCTCTCAAAAAAATTTTTTAAAAAAATTTAAAAGGAATGGCTTTTGCTATTTACAATTAAACAGTATGTTTGTTGGAGATATTCTTTGTGGATACCTTCATCAATTTAAACAAGTTCCCTTTTGTTCTTAATGTCCTAAGGGGTGTGTGTGTGTGTGTGTGTGTGTGTGTGTGTGTGTGTTTCAAATCATGAATATTTTTCTTCTTGTTCAATGCTCTGGATCAGTGGCTTCTCTCTTTTATTCTGTTAATGTGATGACTTGCATTAATAGGTTCTATAATATCAAACCAACTTTGCATTTTGGAAATAAACTAACTTGGCCATTATGTGTTTTTTCAACTTTAGTGTATTTGGTTTGTATTTTATATAGGATATTTGCATCCATATATTCATGAGTGAAACTGAGTAATTTTATTTTTTCATACATTTTGCTTATGCTAACTTCATCAACTGAGTTCAGGAGCACTCTTATTTTTGTAATTTTGGAGGGGGGGAAGATGCATAAGAGTAGAATTATATGTACCTTGAATGTTTCTAGAATTTGCCTATAAAATCATCTGTCTTGAAATTTTTTTTACTTTGTTTTTCTGCGAAAGCATTTAAAGTGCTGATTCAATTTTTAAAAAGGTGATGTCAGATTTTGTATTTATTTTTGAGCCAATTTTGGTAAATATGTTTTCTAGGAATTTATGTGTCTGAGTTTTCAAATTCATTGTGATAGTATCATTCATAGTGTTTCTTATCCTTCTAATCTCTGCTCTGTATTTGTATCTCCCTTTCTATTCCAAGATTGTTTCTTTTTTCTTTTTTTTTTTTACCTATCTTCCTAGAGGTTTGCCAGTTTTGCTAGTGTTTTCAAACACTGTAATGAGTTTATTTTACTTTCAAATTTTGTTTAATTTCTGCTCTTATGTTTATTGTTTATTTCCTTATACCATTTTTGAGTGTATTCTACAATTCCTTTTTCTACACTTTCTTTTTCCAGTTGAACAGTTCTCATTAATTTTCATCCTTTCTTCTCTTATGGTATAAACATTTAAGGACTAAATTACCCTCTCCGGACGGCTGCAGCTGCCTACCCCAATTTTGGATAAGTGATATTTTATTATCGTTCAATTACGAGTGTTTTCTATTTGCCATTATGAGCTATTCCAGGCTACATGAAAATGTGTTTTCTAATTTTCAAATGTGCAGAATTTTTAGTTATCTCGTTAAAAATCACTTTGTAATTTAATGGTTTGCAGTTTTCTCTTTCTTACCAAAGTTTCATCTGTGTTTTCAGACCTCCCCTCTAAAACAGCTCGTTTGTTTAAGTGCTGTCTTGATCCGGTTTTGAGGCCCCAGCTAGAGGCCATCGAGTCTGAGCAGGTACCCCCTTTTCAGCGCCTCTACTCTGGGGCCACTGTTCATGCGTCCTCATCACCCGGGGACCAGGTCCCAGACAACTAGGGACAGCCCAAGACCCCAGATTATCCAAATTACCCAATCAACAGAGAACACATGAAAACTAACTAACTCACTCTGCTTGTCAAACATAAGCTGCCCCCCTAGAGCCCCGGCTTGCCGTTACTGTCCCCGGGTACAGCGCCCTGTGTGGCCCTGCCTGGCAGCCTTCTCTCATTTTAAACTTTTTTTTTTTTTTAACGTTTATTTATTTTTGAGAGACATAGAGACAGAGCACAAGCAGGGGAAGGGCAGAGAGAGAGAGGGGGATACAGAATCCGAAGCAGGCTCCAGGCTCTGAGCTGTCAGCACAGAGCTCGACGCGGGGCTCGAACTCACAGACTGTGAGATCATGACCCGAGCCGAAGTCGGCCGCTTAACCAACTGAGCCACCCAGGCGCCCCGCTTCTCTCATTTTAAACGTAAGAGGTCTGACGACAAATCTTCGATGCTTTACTACTACTGGTCTGCAGCTGAGTCCCGTGGAGCTCCTCCCGAAGGCCTTGGGAGTGGCGTCCAGGGTCAGAGAAGCTGCTTCCTGTGGGCTGGCGTGGCACGGCCCCGGGAATACACTTTAATGTCTCCGGTGTCGAAGTTAGGTTCGGTGCACCAGAGGGCGCTGTAGTCCCATGTTCCTGCTCTCCTTCCCGTCGGATGCCTGTACTGTGCTCACACCACCCTGCCTTGCGGGAGGGTGGGCCCTGCGTCTGTTTTGTGGGTCTGCTTCTCTGTGGTCAGGTTTCAGAAACTCGGCCCAGTGAAATGGCAGGAGCGTAGGTGTTAGCCCCGACGGTGTCCCTGGCCGTGCTGCCTTGAGCAGACTGCCTCCCCTCTCTGGGTTCCTATTTCCCCATCTATGAAACAGGCATTACTAAAAATGTGATCCTTTTTGGAGGTGGGGTATTGTTTAGCTCTGAAACTCTTACTGGAGAGAAACCCTACTTCGTGTTTCTCCAGGACAGTAATGTTATTACTTTGCAAACCCGAAGACCGGCTTTCCCCAGGGCAACGGCGTTTGCAACTTGCACACCCAAAACCCGCTCTTCGCCTGCACACTCACCCAGCCATCGACTGTGGCCCGCCAAGGCTAAATCCAAATAGCTCCTGGATTCCTGGTTATGGCTACGGGCAACTCGCCCAGCCCAGCTAGCTCATGAGAGAAAGCGATTACTGTCCATCCTACTAACCTTCACCCCTGGGGCTATCGTCGGTACCTATCTGTACCAGGAACTGTGCCAGGTGCTTTGCAAACATTAGCTCAGGAATCCTCCCGCAATCCTCCTGCAGTATCAGCCCTTTTTACAGATGACAAGGTTGAGGTTCACATAGCTGTGCAGTAGTGGCCCTGGGATCCCAAGCCAGGCTGAGCGGGGCTCGGAGCAAGTGCTCCCAAGCAACACGGGGCCGCTTTCCCTCCCTCGGAGCTGGGATGCTTACCTCACGGCCAGGTTCATTAGCCAGGGAGCATTAGGTGGCTTTCAGGGGAGCATCTCCGGACCCACAATGACCTTGTCTACGTACGATCATCCGGACCCTAGACGTCACACGTCCTAGGACCTGAAGACCCTAACACTCCTCCCCAGGCCAGTCCCTGGAGGCGAGGTGCTCAGATGGGCTTGCCCAGAGCTGTCACAATATACACGCTGTTCCTCCGGCTCTCTGACTTGTCCCTCAAGGCCTGTGATTCCACGAGAGAAGCCTCTTCAGGCTCCGCGTCTAAAATGATGGGATTTGTTTGTTTCGCTTTCGCTGCTCAAGTCGATGAAAGGGAAACTTTACTGAGGCCCCAGAGCCTTGGGGTTTGGGCAGGAGGCCGCCCTGCGGGCAGAGCAGAACCGGTGGAGAGCCCTTGTTTGACCTTCCTCTTGGCGTGCAGGTTGTTGGTGTGGCCACACTTGTTCCTCCCAGGCTTGCCCACATCGTGGCTCTTTTAAGCCGATCTGAAGCGCTAAGCAACTGTAGACGCATAGAGGAAAAACGTTTGGAAGCAGACAGTAGCCGGGGCGCCCGGGTGGCTCAGGCCGTTGAGCATCCGACTTCGGCTCAGGTCGTGATCTCACTGTTTGTGGGTTCGAGCCCCGAGTCGGGCTCTGTGCGGACAGCTCGGAGCCTGGAGCCTGCCTCGGATTCTGCATCTCCCTCTCTCTCTGCCCCTCCCCCACTCACACTCTGTCTCTCTCTCTCTCAAAAATAAATAAACATTAAAAAAAATTAAAAAAACAGAAGCCGGCAGAAGCTGAGGGTGTGATACGCAGAAGACTGAGGGCTGATGTCAGCTGTGACGGCCACACGAGCAGATCCCCTGGGCGATTTCTAGGCGGAGGGGGCCGGGGGAGGGGTCTACCTGTCGCAGAGGGTGCTTGAAGCTACGTGGTCTGGTCACTTACACAGGTTATTGACTGTGGCCGACTAAAGCCCTCCGACTCCCTCCGAGACACACACATTTGGATACGCGTTTCTCTACTCTGATTACCTTCTTCTTGCAGGCCCGTGGCCCCACCCCCACCCCGACACCCCCAGATCCCGCCTGGCGGAGGATACAGCGCATCACGGGTGCTTGGCCGTTGCAACACCCACCACGGCCAGGTAACAATCGGCTCCCTGACCCAGAACATAAAGATCACGTCTATGGCACGGAGCCGGTGGACGGCACATTCTTTACATGAAAAATCCAACAGAGCACACTTCTGAAAAAATTAACAACGAGTCTCTTCTAAAAGGAAACTGGCCTCGTTTTCCCCTTTGATGTAGCAGAGAGCAAACCTTCCTCGCTTTCAGTTTTGGGAAGTGAGTGACTTAGTCACTCGTTTTCTGCTTCTTACTTCTATCAAAAAAAAAAAAAAAGCAAAAAAAAAAAAAAACCCACTTGAACTCAGCGGAGACGGGTGAGGGACAGAGCTGGCGCTCCCAGGAAGCCACGCGCCCTTCAAAGGCGTCTTTCTGAGCACTCGGCTTCTCGATCAAGCCTGGCACTGGCTCGCGGACCTCCGGCAGAACCACTGTGGGCCAAGTAAGGTAAGGGGGACGGGCCCTCCCCGGGCCGCGGGCCGCGCACTGCTGTGTCCACGGCTGCGTGGACTCTGGAAGTGCGGAGAGCCGGCCGGCGCTCACCCAGTCCCTGCGCTCGGGCTTCCAGGGCATTCTGGGGCTCACCGCTGGCTCTTAGACTCACGCGCCATCTACCTACACCCACACCGCCGAGCGCCCGTCTGGCGGGGCTCCCTCCCCGCACACACCCGGCCCGAGCGCACACGCTCGCAATACACAGAGAACTTTTATCAAACGTACACGCTGCTTTTCTGCTTCTTGCTTCTCTCAAGACTCCCAGGTCAAGAAAAACCACGCAAATAAGGCTCAGGGAGTAATTGCCAACAGTTACCGGCTGTGTTCAGTGGTTTTGTTCTTTAGTAGCCCCTGGGAGTTGGTCCTCGGCCTCTTCGCTTCCTTCAGTTGTCCCTGGCGAGATGGTGGAGAGAGGCTGGGATTGTTATTTATGTAACCAGAATCCATACTCGTGTTATGACACTTTCTCAGAGATCCCGCGACGGCCAGAGACTTCAGCGTCTGCAGGAGCAAATCTGAATCTCTCCCTTGAGGAACCAAATACGGTTTGGGTGTTCGGATGTGTGGGGCCAAGGGTGGCAGGAAGGGAGTGGGTGCGAGTTACCGAACAATGCGAAGAGGGTTGTGATAAGGAATTTCAAGGGCCGTTAAGAAGGAAGCGAGCCGGGGTGCCCGGCCCGCTCGGTAGAGCATGCCACTCTTGATCTCAGGGTTATGAGTTCGAGCCCCATGTTGGGTGTAGAGATCACTTAAAAAAATAAAATCTTTACCAAAAAAAAAAAAAAAAGAAAGAAGGAAGCGAGAGGAGGTAAGCTTGCAGCAGACAGCCCCTCATCCCCGAATGGCGCGGACCCACATGGAGCTTTAAGAAGGCATCAGCCTCCTCACCCACCAATGTACAGAGGAAATGAGGGGGGTTGGGGAAGTAGAGAGATTGCATTTCTGGCCGCGGGGTGCCTTTCCGAGACCTGTCAGGCTAATTCCCACTGCGGTCGGACTCCGTGCGGGGGACTGACCTCTGCGTGCCGCTCTGGTGAGACAAGCAAGTTCCCTCACATCGCCAGCTGAGTACAGGGAACTGACCGGAGTGCTCCCGCAGCTCGAAGTGCGGGGCCTTCCAAACACACCTGCCGCGTGAGCGTCCCACTGGCCCGGGGGCCGCCAGCCACCGGCCCCGGGAGGCCAGGCGTGCTCCCATCTAAGATGGCGTTCTAGACCGAACTTGGGACTTGGGAGTGTAGACCAGAGCCGACTAGCACCAACTCCCAGGGGCCGTGAAAGACTGTTGAAGGTTCAGGAATTTTGTGGGACAGTTGGTAGCTGGAATTTTGCCCCGCTGGAAGGATTTGCACCGGAGATACCAGCACACACCAGAAATCAGAGTCTGCCCCCTCACCTCCCCAGAGTTGGTTTACCAGCAAGTCACCGGGACTTGGGGCCCACATGTAGCCGTGTGGCCTTTGGAAGGCATTTAACTTCTCTGAGCCTCTCGTGAGTCATCTGTGCCACGGCTCAGTATGCTTGCTTGGCCGAGAGCCCCCGACTTTGTTGGGCGTGTGGTTGGGGGGACCGGGGGGGGGGGCTCGGGAGTGGGGTTAAGTGCACGATACCGGGGAGCATCTTCAAAATATATGCGTCAAGCTTGCAGGAGGAACTAGGATTTTTACATAAAATCCTAGCCAACCTTCTAGCACAATGATTACCTAAGCAACTGACTGAATTTTTGGAGTTCTAATCCAAAGGGGAAACACGCACAGATTCTTAATCTTTTTGTTTTGTTTTTTTTTTTTTTTGTTTTGCTTTTGTGTCCCTGAGGCGGCTGTGGGTGTAGGGCTGTTGGGAGTCGCGACTGGCCTGCAGGTGATCCAGTGACCCCAGACTAGCTTTTCGAAACGCACCTGTGAAAATGCCTCCTTGAGAAGGCGGTTTTACTGTCCCCAGTTACAAGTGAGGGACTTCAAGCCTCCCGAGCGGGAGGGGAGTGGCAGAGCTGGGATTGGAATCTGCTGACTCCAAAGAGCAGGATTGTTTTCTTTGCCTGCACTGCCTTGCGAGGAACAGAGCCTTCCGCTTGGGAAGGCCGGGAAGGGGGTGTCGCGGGCCGGGGCACCACAGTCAGCTCTGTGCTCTGTAGTCAGCGCCGTCTCCGTTTGCTTTTGTTCTTCCAGAAGTCGCGTTCGCTCTTCCCCTCATTGGCTTCTGGTTGGGCTCAGACCTACGCCGTGGAGCTGAACATGAACCCCACGGACACAGCAGACACCACCATAGACGAAAGCATCTATAGTAATTACTACCTCTATGAAAACATCCCCAAGCCTTGCACCAAAGAAGGCATCAAGGCATTTGGGGGGCTCTTCTTGCCCCCTCTCTACTCCTTGGTCTTTCTGTTCGGTCTCCTTGGAAATTCTGTGGTGGTTCTGGTCTTGTTCAAGTACAAGCGGCTCAAGTCCATGACTGACGTGTACCTGCTCAACCTCGCCATCTCAGACCTGCTCTTCGTCTTCTCCCTCCCTTTCTGGGGCTACTATGCCGCGGACCAGTGGGTGTTTGGACTCGGTCTCTGCAAGATTATTTCCTGGATGTACCTGGTGGGCTTTTACAGTGGCATCTTCTTCATCATGCTGATGAGCATCGACAGATACCTGGCCATCGTGCACGCGGTGTTTTCCCTGAGAGCCAGGACCTTGACGTATGGGGTCATCACCAGCTTGGCCACGTGGTCTGTGGCCGTACTGGCCTCGCTCCCGGGCTTCCTGTTCAGCACCTGCTACACGGAGCGCAACCACACCTACTGCAAAACCAAGTACTCGCTCAACTCCACGCGGTGGAAGGTGCTGAGCTCGCTGGAGATCAACCTTCTCGGGCTGGTGATCCCCTTGGGCACCATGCTCTTCTGCTACTCCATGATCATCAGGACCCTGCAGCACTGCAAGAACGAGAAGAAGAGCAGGGCCGTGAGGATGGTCTTCGCCGTGGTCGCCCTCTTCCTGGGCTTCTGGGCGCCTTACAACGTGGTGCTCTTCCTGGAGACCCTGGTGGAGCTGGAGGTCCTCCAGGACTGCACCTTCGAAAGGCACCTGGACTATGCCATCCAGGCCACGGAGACCCTGGCTTTCGTCCACTGCTGCCTCAACCCCGTCATCTACTTCTTCCTCGGGGAGAAATTCCGCAAGTACCTCGTGCAGCTCTTCAAAACCTGCAGGGGCCCCTTCCTGCCCTGCCAGTACTGCAGGCTCCTCCAGCTCTACTCCCCCGACACCCCCAGCTCGTCCTACACGCAGTCCACCGGGGACCACGACCTCCACGACGCTCTGTGAGCGACGAGGAGGCAAAGGATGGGGCGGAGCTTCCCAAAGGAAGAGCTTGCTTCACCTCGTATTATAGTAAGAGTTCCCGAGGCAGTGGCGGGGCGAAGACTTCCATCCGCTGCCGAGCGTGGGCTTCTCACCCCAGAGTCGGCTGTTCCTCCCGCGGGTGTGGCGCGGCGAGAGCTCCCCTGGCCCGCGGCGCCCCCCTCCCCCTCCCCGGGCTTTCCTGCAGGGCTGAGTAAGCAGAAGGAGGATCCCCACCAGCGTCTCGGCAAGGGAAGGCCCGTTCGCTCCCGTCTAACCGGCACCGATGGCGTTCTCTCGGGGGACCTATGGAGAACTGAACGGTGGAATCCATCGCTACTTCTTGCCGTGAAAAACGGGCCCTTTGATTACTTTCTAGCTTTTGTGGGACCACAGAGAACACTTCGGCCTGTTGTTCTAGAGTTTTCTAATGATGTATCTGAAGCGTGGCAGATTCCCTGGAGCCAGGCGTATGCGGAGACCGCGAACTGAGGAACCTGGATCTTGATTCTTTTATCTTAAAGGATTATTTGTTAACAGAAGCCAAACGTTTGATGCCGATTCCCAGCGTGAGGTTGTGAGGCGAAGGCAGTAGCAGGGTCTGATGTGCGAACGTGAAATACAAGGTATTAAAAAATGCAAACGTGTTTGTGGAAACTCAAACATACTTTCAGGGGCTCATGGGCATATTTTGTTCGAATGAGAACCGATGGTATTCAAATCTCCCAAATAATCCAGAGGTGCAGATACGTGCATTTGGGGTCTTTGACTTGTTTACAAACAGAGCCTTCAAAACTGCAACTAACAAGGGCCGATAAAGTATGACAGTGCAGTGCCTGCCGTCAAGGGAGGCAGGAACAATCCACCGAACGCTATTCCTGACGTGGCTTAAACAGGAGTGTGAATTATGAATCTATGAAAAATGTCATCCTCCCTTTAAAAATGCCGGCCTCCTTTTTAACTTCTGGATGACTCAAAATTTCACTCGGTCATTTCTCACAAGTCACTTGAGTCGTGTAATTAATCGTTTGACACCATTCAGTTAAATCTCTGTTCTTACTCACTGACTTCAGTAACCAGAAGCAAGTGAAGAGCTGAATCGAGCTGAGAGAGAGCTGCCATCCCTCACGAAACAAAAGCCTGTCTTGCAAACTCTTAACCGAGGTACGGGTTTCAAACGCTTCTGTAAGTTCACACCTTGTCACATGCTCTGCATTTATAAAGGCTGCAATTCCAGAAAGCGTGTTTTTTTAAAAAGCGATTTGAAAGGGGGCAAGTCGATGTTGTCTTTCTAGACAAAAATAAAATAAACTTGTACATAGCCGGACAGAGCCTCTTCACTGAGCCAGTTTGTGTGTTTGTGTTGGGTTTCCTGGCGGGGACGGGACCCGAGCTGCCTTGGGTGGGGGGGACTGGTCCAGCGGGGGGAGCCACGGGGATCCCGGTGGAGATGCCGTGTGTGCACACGCAGGGTGAGGAAGGGGCCCCTGGGACGCATGGGAGGACAGCAGGGAGGGGCAGCCCGCCATCTGGGCAGCGTCCCTAGGAAACCTCCCTCCGCCTGGTGACGCCGGCCTGCGCGTCCGAGCTCTGGGCACCCCTGGGAGCCTGGACACGCCCCTCTCCCCTCAGCCTCAGTTTCCTTTCATCCGTAAAGCGGAATACATTCCAGAAAGAAAGAGGAGGATTCTTTCCTGGCAGAGCTTGTCCCGGTATTCACTTCCTCACGGTGAGACAGACATTTGGCGGCACCGAAAGACAGACTGCCGGCCACAGGGCTTTCGCCGTCCCCCGGCTCCTCCGCGCACACCGCGGTAAACAGGGCGGGGTACAGTCGACCCCGTGTCGCCCTCCCTCCTCCTGAGCTTGGGGTCACCCGTCTGGCTCAAGTCCCTCAGGCCTTCCTTCCCTTGTCCCAAAGCTGGGGAGTATCCCCTCGGGATGGGGAATTTGGAGCCCCTAGTTCCAACACTGAACACCGAAAAGAAAGTTCCTTCCCATTCCAGGAACGGAAACACAGAAACTGGGCCAACATCATTTCTGCGCAAAGGCAGTAACGCAACGGTGAGTCCAGTTGTCCCTTCTCCACCCTGGACCCCGTCCCTTCCTTGTTGCCACATGCCCAGTGCTCCGGGGAGCACAGACGAGGTGCAGTTCAAGAACAGCGGAAACAGGGTGGTGTTTTGGAACCTCACCCCGCAGACGTGGTGGCTGCCCAGCGCCGCGGCCGGCCTCAACGCCGCTGAACCGCGTGCTTTTAAATGATGAGTTTTATATTATGTGAGTTTTACCTCAACCACAAGAACAACCGGCAATGGCCGGCCAGTGTCTCTCCTAGAGCGGGCACTCAGACTCTACCGAATACATACATCTCAGCTTCTTCCAGCGAGAGGGGCAAACACAGGGCAGTGGCAAAGGTTCTTCAGAGGGAGATTTTAAGGGAGATTTTTCTTGAGAAACTCCCTTGACAGTTGGGAACATTTGATGCCATTAATTCCAACGTGTTGGATGTCCGTTTTGTGCTAAGCAGGATGCTCGGTTACGGAGAGAGGACTAGGATAAAGGAGGGGTTTATGATCTGATAAAGGGAAACACAAACGTAAGATCGACTCTAACGCCAGCCAGACACATCTGACGACGGAGCGCTCTGGGACCTCAGAGGAAGGAGAAATGGATTCGATTTCAAAGCTCATAACACGATTCGCTGTGGAAGTAGGCCTAGAAGGAGCAAGGATTTGATGAACAGAAGGGAGGAAGGAGGGGCGCCTGGGGGGCTCAGTCCGTTGAGCGTCCGACTTCAGCTCAGGTCATGATCTCACTGTTTGTGGGTTCAAGCCCCGTGTTGGGCTCTGTGCTGACGGCTCGGAGCCTGGAGCCTGCTTCAGATTCTGTGTCTCCCTCTCTCTCTGCCCCTCCCCTGCTCGGGCTCTGAAACTCTCTCTCAAAAATAAACGTTAAAAAAGAAAAAGACGGGGCGCCCGGCTGGCTCAGTTGGTTGAGCGGCCGGCTTCAGCTCGGGTCATGATCTCACAGTCTGTGAGTTCAAGCCCCACGTCGGGCTCTGTGCTGATGGCTCATCAGAGCCTGGAGCCTGCTTCGGTTTCTGTGTCTCCCTCTCTCTCTGCCCTTCCCCTGCTCATGCTCTGTCTCTATGTGTCTCAAAAATAAATAAACGTTAAAAAAAATTAAAAAAAAAAAAAAAGAAAAAGAAAAAGACATGAGGAAGGACATATCCTAGGCTGATGAAAGGTGGGTGGTGGAAAGAGCGCACCAGGAGGAGCGCTGAGGGGCTTGCAGGGTTGTCGTAGACACTGTGCAGGGGGGCGTGGGGGAGAGCACAAAGTAGGGGAAGGTGAGGCCAAAGGGCAAGTAGGACCTGAGGGACAGCAGTTTTGAGCTGGCTCCCGCGCTGGGCTTGAGAGGCGTCGTGGGTGCTGCGGCGTACCATCCGCATAGCCCCGTGTGGGACCGAAGCCCAGGAGCACTGACAGCCGACAGCTCCCAGCCAGTCTCCTTTCAGGACCATCGTCCCCGGAGCAGCTCGTGTCCAGCTGTCAGCTGGATTATCCAGCTGGATAATGACGAGGAGAGAACTTGTGCTCTCCTGCTTTAGTTTGGGAGGACTCGGCCCGGCCCGGCCCATTCCCGAGCTCCCCGCAAGGTGAGCCGGGGCCTCTGTTGCGACCGTGTTGCTGTTCAACTTCTCCTACTGTCCTGTCTTGCTCCCTTCATGCCCTCGTGGGTATTGTTCCCAAGACGACTTCCCCATGAAAGCCCTGTATGCTAATCTCAGAGTCTTGGAGTCTGTTTTCAGGAATCATGTCTAAAAGGAGGCCTTTGTGGTGCGCCTGGGCGGCTCAGTCGGTTGAGCGTCCGACTTCGGCTCAGGTCATGACCTCACCGTTCCCGAGTTCGAGCCCTGCGTCGGGCTCTGTGCTGACAGCTCAGAGCCTGGAGCCTGTTTCAGATTCTGTGTCTCCCTCTCTGTCTGTCAGCTCCCGCTCATGCTCTGTCTGTCTCTCTCCCTCTCTCTCTCTCTCAAAATTAAATAAACATTAAAAAAATATAAAAAAGAAATAAAAGGGGGCCTTTGGTATCATATGGGGCACACGAGCCTCTAATACAAATGAAAATTGTGCCCAGGTGTGGGGACACGAGAAGGCATAATCTTTGCAGCAGGGATGTCCTTTGTCCGTCGGCCTCTGGACATAGACCCCATCTGACTCTTGGTCCCTTTGCTCCCATAATTTGTCTGCCTCAGTCCCCGGGGCATCTCCCTTTACACTGGTCTCTGTCATGGTCATGGACCATCTCTCTCCTTGGCTGTGCTATAGCCACCTGACATCCTATATTCGGCACCAGTCAGTGACTTCCTGGGCTCCAACGAACCGGACACGAGCTCCACCCATTTTTGTGTTCACAATACTTGACTCCTTACACGTTCATAACAGCTCCAAATTCCCCTTGCAGCAAAGCGAAAATCCACCGGCTGCTCTCATATGTTGAAACTCAATTCAGCTGCTCCACGAAGTAGATAAGGTTGGGTTTATCACCCCAAGAAACTGAGGTTCAGGGGAAACAATATTCGAATCACGAATTAGACGAACTCCACCAACAGTACCACCCCCCACCTGACTGCCTAGCAAAATGCCTAGCACAAAGCAGTCATTCAATTATTTTCTAATGAATGAGTGAATTTCCTTATCTCTTAATTAAGCTCTCTATATTGGCAATTCGAGTTTCTATTTCACTACCCAAAGTTCGGCAGTCCTCTCTCCAAAATCCCCACTATGTTTCTAATAAAACTTCGTGTGACAGAGTTCAAAGATTGATTGAATTGTCTCCTAGTTCCAGAAATCAGTGGGTGTTCTTTGGGTCAAAAATTACTTCATTAAGACTTTTGGTATGAGCATGGTTGCAGAAGTCTGCCCCTTCTCTAGGAAGCCATAAAACAACAGCAAGAAGAATGAATTAAAAAAAGCAAATTCCATTTTCAAGCAAACTTGGAGACAGACTTTTCAGATTGCACACTGCATGTGAGGGCTACTAAGAGTGGCCACCATCGGGCAGGAATTACGTGGGAGAAAGTGAAGAGAAGGGCGGTTAGAGGGACAGCACGACAGCCTTCGGACGGCCAGCAGACACTCGGGTGCTGAGGGCGGGGCACAGTGGGAGCAAGAACTGTGGACATGAACGGGACTTGAGGCAGAAGCCCTCCTTGGCTCGGTTTGGTTTGGAGAAGCAGAGGAAGCAGAATCACCGAATTTCAAACGTTCGGGGGGCAGTCTGTCTCTGTGGTAGGAAACAAGAAGGGAGTCCCTGGGTTGTGACAACAGCCTGCAAAATACTAGACCCTCTCTGCCACCTCCTCCTGCCCCATGCGCACACATGCGTGCGTGCGCACACACACACACACACAAGCATGCTTCACTATTCAAAGCTAGACACTAAGAAACATAATATTGACTATAATCAGGATAGGAATACAATAGAAGTGTGGGAATATAATATCCTATTACCACGATCAAATCTATCTATCCGGGTTCACAATGCACACTGGGGCACTCCGGAGGTATTCCAGCTACAAACAAAAGAAGAGAAGGAAGCCTGCTATTACTTCTAAGAAACATCGCACTGGTGGACGTACCAGCTCCACGCTATGAGAGAAAGAAAGTCGTGGTATAAAAATGGGACAAGAGGAAAATTCTACAAAATACCTGACCAGGACCCTTCAAAGCCGGGTATCATCAAACACAAGGGAAGTCTAAGAAATTGTCACAGCCAAGAGGAGCCTAAAGAGATAAGACAACTAAACGTAACTAGTTCTGGAATGGAAAAGGACATTAGCTAAAAATGAAGGAAGTCTGAATAAAGTAGAAGCATTCGTTTATAATAATTTGTCGATATTGGTTCCTTAAACATGATATACCATGCTAATGTAAGATATTAAAAATAACGGGGATTGCACGTGGGGTGTATGGAAACCTCTGTACTTTCTACGTGATGTTTTATAAACCTAAAACTGTTGCGAAATATAAAGTTTCACAACAAAAAGTTTATTTTTTTTAATTTTTTTTAATTTTTTTAATTTTTTAATGTTTATTTATTTTTGAGACATAGAGACAGAGCGTGAGCAGGAGAAGGCAGAGAGAGAGGGAGATACAGAATCCGAAGCAGGCTCCAGGCTCTGAGCTGTCAGCAAAGAGCCCGACGCGGGGCCCGAACTCACAGACCGTGAGATCATGACCTGAGCCGAAGTCGGCCGCTTAACCGACTGAGCCACTAAATCGAAAAGGAAAAGACAAAGTATCTCTAGTCGTAATGATAGTTTCGAGCAACTGGAAAACTCAAGATAATCACCATAAAAAAAAAAAAAAAAACTATTATGAGTCACAAGATAATTGCGATAGTAGGTGAAAGCACAAATACGTAAAACTCAATTACACTTATGTTTACAAATAACCATTAGTTCAAAGATGTGATGGCAAAACAGGCCCGCATTTTAAAAAAGAAGAGAAAATTCCTAATTGAGGTACATATTACATATCTGAAATATATAGGACATAGATATAAATATGTGGAAAACTCCACTTTGTATTTTTATTATTTTTATTTTACAAATTTTTAAATTTTATTTAAATCCATTTAGTTAACATATAGTGTAATCATGATTTCAGAACTTAGTGATTCATCATGTACATGTAACGCCCAGTGCTCATCCCAACAAGTCTCGTCCTAAATACCCATCATTCATTTAGCTCAGCCCCCACTCAAAACCCCTCAGTTTGTTCTCTGTGTTTACGAATCTCTTACGGTCTGCCTCCCTTTCTCTTTTTATCTTATTTTCCCCTCCCTGCATCTGTGTTTATCGGGAAAACCCCCGCTTTAAAAAAATGTTTATTTATTTATTTTGAGATAGAATGCAAGACAGGGAGAAGGGGAGAGAGAGAATCCCAAGCAAGCTCCCACTTGGGGCTCTGTCTCTCTCTCAAAAAAAAAAATACTTGGGAATTTAGCCTATATTAAAGATGGTATTTTAAGTCAAATGAGGGATACATTAATTTCTTATTTAAGGAGTGTACCAAATGGACTGCCCTCTGGGGAGAAAAAATTAAGCTTGGATTCTTATGTCACGTCATACATGGTTAAACTTCCTAAAGCATTTAGGGGCTCGTGGGTGGCTCAGTTGGTTGAGGTTGATTTTGGCTCAGGTCATCATCTTCCGGTCCGTGGTATCATCGGGCTCTGTGCTGAAAGTGCAAAGCCTGCTTGGGCTACTTTCTTCCTCTCTCTCTCTGCCTCTCTCTCTGTGTCTCTCAAAAATACATAAATAAACATTTTAAACTTTTTTAAAAAATTTTTTAAATGTTTATTTATTTTTGAGAAGGAGAAACAGAGTGCGAGTGGAGGAGGGGCAGAGAGAGGGAGACACAGAATCGGAAGCAGGCTCCAGGCTCCGAGCTGTCAGCACAGAGCCCGATGCAGGGCTCGAACCCACAAACTGTGAGATCATGATGTTAGCCAAAGTCGGACGCTTAACCGACAGAGCCGCCCAGGCGCCCCTATAAATTAACATTTAAAAAAATAGGCAAAAATTTAAAAAAAAGATAAAGTATTTAAATGTAAAAATTGGAACAATGAAAGTTCTAATAGGAAATACAAGATCATTTTTTCATGCTTTGACATTGGCAGTGCCTTTCTGAAAATTCAGAAGGCTTAAACAGAAGATTCATAAATTCAGCTACGTGAACCTAAAAATGTACATGACACAACCGTCACCAACAGAAAAATCAGAAGACAGACAACAAACTGGTGAAGACGTTTTTGTATGCCATTGAACTTGTTCTCTAATAACTAAAGTGGCACATGGACGTTCGGGCCATTATTCTCACTCAGTACTTTTCTCTAGGGTGGAAATACTTAATAATAAAAATTTAATTAATGAGTGGATACCCATACTATGGAATGTGATGCTGTTAAAAAGAATGGTTTTCAGCTACATACCTACTGTCATGCAGAAATGTCCGTGATATATTAATAGCTTTTTATTTTATTTATTTATTTTTTAGACTGAATTATTATATCAGTATATGCATCAAGTTATTGAAATGGTGACTCCACATAGATGCGGTTTCTCCCTTAAAGATGGCGCCCGCAGGTGCAAAGATGCAGAGATGTCTAGAGCCCTCAGATATTTACTTGAGAATATTCTTTTTTTTTTTTTTTTCCAGAGAGAGGGCGGGGGGTGGGGGAGGCAGAGGAAGAGGGAATCCCAACCAGGCTCCATACTCAGCTTGGAGCCCAACACGGGGCTTGATCTCATGACCCTGGGATCACAACCAGAGCCGAGATCAAGAGTCAGACGCTCAACTGACTGAGCCACCCAGGCGCCCTGAAAAGATTCTTGGACAGCAGTTTGATCTTGGGTTTCCTCATCTAGCAGCAGATTCACAAATTCTCCATAGTCAAACACGTCTTTGATTTAGATGACTAAAGAAATTTCTAGTAATCTGGCTAGGCTCTCCCCAAGGAAGAGACACGCAAATAGGACACCTCACAGGAGCTACCTGAAATAGGGGAGGACTGGCACCGCCTTCCTGTAAACACTGTCTGGTAAGACCTGATTCCTTTTTTTTTTTTTAATGTTTATTTATTTTTGAGTGACAGAGAGAGACACAGAGTGTGAGTGGGGGTGGGGCAGAGAGAGAGGGAGACGAGAATCCAAAGCAGGCTCCAGGCTCTGAGCCGTCAGCACAGAGCCCAACGCTGGGCTCGAACTCGCGAACCGTGAGATCATGACCTGAGCCGAAGTCGGACACTCAACCGACTGAGCCGCCCAGGCGCCCCAGGTAAGACCTGATTCTTGACACAAGGGACGCTGAGAGGTGAGAGGCCCAGAAGAACTTGTATTATTTTGATAAGTTTCAGTGTTATCTGATGTAGATGCTTCACTCCTATTCCTGTTCCCTACTGAATCGGGAGAGATTTGAAAGTTTCGAATGATGGAGGAAACACCACATTCATCTTAGTACGTCTTACAAGATTTGTGATGATGTCTTACGCGATAGAATTTAATCTGGTTTGCAGAGTATCTGCAGCTATCAGAAGACTTCCTCATGACAGTCTATGCCCCGTTCAGGACAAGCTCTCTCTCTCTCTCTCTCTCTCTCTCTATCTCTTCCAATCACACTTCCATGACAGAGGGGACAATGTATTTTGCTTTCTCTCGTGGCGAGAGAGAAATATTTCTGTAGGAAATATTTTCTACAGAAAACTTGCTGATGGGCTGGGTCCTCACAGGCATTCTGTGCACCTGCTGACAGAGCAGGGGAAGTCATCTTTAGTGTAGGATGTGGCCGCCGAGAACTCCTTGGACACGGGGTAGGGGGGGATGGGGCGCCAAGGCATTGGCAGCACCCAACTCTCTACATGAACTATTGACAGCATTTTTAAAACCTGGAAGGATAAACCTTGAACTTAACCCCCAAACCGTTAGCCATTAAAAAAATTTTTGGCCCCCAGATTTATCGAGCTACTATTGATGTTAGCCATTTCCTAGCAGGAAAAATTATGCTTTATACTTTCTAGGCTTCTTTATTTCTTTAAACAAATATGCCTTCCTTTCACAGTCTGCCAGAACAATAGAAATCTTTCCATTTTAGAAAATAAAAGGAGACCTTTGTGATTCTGGAAAGCTGACTAAGGAACCACAGAGAGAGATTCAAAAAAAAGAGGGCTCACAGGTGAGGCAAGCGGCGGGACGCACATCCTGACACGCCACCTACCTACAGACGTGTCGGCGCTTTGAAGAAGGTGCTGATGTCGGTGCTGGGAATGGGTCGCAGGGTTCACCGTGTGGGGTGTGTACGAGGCTAGGAGCCTGCAGAACGTTTGCATTCTTTTGATCACGCAGGAGATAAAAGAGACTGTAGCTGGAGCCCCGCGAGGTAGCAGAAAGATCTCCGTCGAGTGTGCTGTGTAGCCTGGTCTACATGGTTGCCTTGGTTTGGAGGGGGGGCTTCCTTCTCATTTTGATGACATCACCATGAAAACATCACATGCAAATAAAGCAAACCGCGGTTCAGGTGACACGTTTTGTGGCCCACCTGGGCTCCTCTTGTGGGAATAAGTGGGGAGGAGTTAGGGTTCATGCAGCGGACAAGGAGTGACTTAGGAGGGAATGGGTTTGAACCGTGCCTTGAAAACTTCTTGAGGTGACAGAATTCTTGTGTCACTCACCGGGAAGACTTCTAATTAAGGTGCAGCAAAAATTCACAGTGGGGGGCGGTCTTCCTGTTTTCCAAAACTTCCCGAGATGACAGACGATGTGCAGCAAGAGAGATTTAAAAGGTGGTTCTGTACAAGAGCCACTTTGATGGCACAAAAACAGACACACAGACCAATGGAATAGAATAGAAAACTCAGGAATGGACCCGCAAGCATATGGCCAACTAATCTTTGACAAAGCGGGAAAATGTATCCAATGGAAAAAAGACAGCCTCTTTAATAAATGGTGCTGGGAGAACTGGACAGCAACATGCAGAAGAATAAAACTAGACCACCTCCTTACACCACTCACAAAAATAAACTCTAAATGGATAAAAGATCCGAATGTGAGACAGGAAACCGTCAAAATCCTAGAGGAGAAAGCAGGAAAAAGCCTCTTTGACCTAAGACGCACCAATTTCTTACTCGACACGTCTCCAAAGGCAAGGGAATTAAAAGCAAAGATGAACTACTGGGACCTCATCAAGATAAAAAGCTTCTGCACAGCAAAAGAAACAACCAACAAAACGGATAGGCAACCAACGGAATGGGAAAAGATCGCAAATGACATATCGGATAAAGGACTAATATCTAAAATCTATAAAGAACTTACCAAACTCCACACCCGAAAACAAACAACCCAGTGAAGAAATGGGCGGAAGATATGAATAGACACTTCTCCAAAGAGGACATTCAGATGGCCAACAGACACATGAAACGATGCTCAGTGTCACTCATCATCGGGGAAACACAAATCAAAACCACACTGAGATACCACCTCACACCGGTCAGAGTGGCTAAAATGAACAAATCAGGAAACTATAGATGCTGGCGAGGATGTGGAGAAACAGGCACCCTCCTGCACTGCTGGTGGGAATGCAAACTGGTGCAGCCACTCTGGAGAACTGTGTGGAGGTTCCTCAAAAAAATGAAAATAGAGCTACCCAATGACCCAGCAATAGCACTGCTAGGAATCTACCCAAGAGACACAGGAATGCTGAGGCATAGGGGCACATGTACCCCAATGTTCATGGCAGCACTTTCGACAACAGCTAAATCATGGAAAGAGACTAAGTGTCCATCAACTGATGAATGGATATATACAATGGACTACTATGCAGCAATGAGAAAGAATGAAATCTGGCCATGCGTAGCAACATGGATGGAACTGGAGGGTATTGTGCTGAGTGAAATAAGTCAGGCAGAGAAAGACAGATGCCATATGTTCCCACGCATAGGTAGACTTTGGGAGACCTAACAGAAAACCAGGGGGGGAGGGGAAGAGGGGAAGGAAGGGGAAAAAAAAAAGCCACAGAGAGGAAGGAAGACATAACATGGGAGACTCTCAAAGACTAAGAACAAACTGAGGGGAGAGGGGGCTGTGGGAGGGGGGACAGTGGGTGATGGGCATGGAGGAGGGCACTTGTTGGGATTATCACAGGATGTTGTTTGGAAACCAAATTGACAATAAATTATTCAAAAAAAAGAAAAGAGCCACTTTGAAAAACATATTGACGGTTATTTGTAAAGTTGAACATATACCCACCCTGTAATCCAGGGATTCTGCACCTACGTACTTCCTCGAGTGAAATGAAGATCTCAGTCTCTAGAAAGATTTATTCTAGAATGTTCATAACATCATATTTCATGGTAAGAGGCCGAATGCCCTTCCCCTTCAGAAGATCAGGAACGAGACAAGTATGTCTGCTCTTGACACTTCCAGTTATGTTGTTATCTGAGGTTCTTGGCAGGGAAAAAAAAAAGGCAAGAAAAAGAAATAAAATGCATCCAGATTGCAAAAGAAGAAGTAAAACTACATCTGCAAAATGACCTCATCTGAGGACTCCATAAGAAAGTATTAGGGGAAACAAGTAAATTCAGCAGATTATAGGATATGGTGTCAATATACAAAAATCAATTACATTTCTATATACTGGCAATGAGTAATCCAAACACGAAATGAGAAAACAATTCCGTGTATAAGAACATAGATACATTTAACAAAAAAGGGCAAGATATGTGCATGGAAAGCTAAAAACATCGTGGAAGTAAATACAAGGTATGCTAAGCCAATGGAAGGACATTCCATGCTCATCGACTAGAAGATTCGATAGCTTAAAGATATCTTTAAAATGTCAATACTTTCTTTTCTTTTTAAGTTTATTTATTTATTTTGAAAGGGAGAGAGAGAGAGAGGGAGAAAGGGGGGAGGGGACAAAGAGACAAGGAAAGAGAGAATCCCAAGCAGGCTCCACACTGTCAGTACAGAGCCCAACATGGGGCTCAATCCCACGAACTGTGAGATCATGACCTGAGCTAAAATCGGACCAGACACTCAACCAACTGAGCTACCCAGAGGCCTCAAAATGTCCATACTTTTTAAATGGATTTCTAGTTTCACTAAAATCTCCATTACGACTCCAGCTGGCTTAAAACATTGTGTGTGTGTGTGTGTGTGTGTGTGTGTGTGTGTGTGGAAACTGACGTGCTGATTCTATACAGCAGGGAAGGGGATCCAGAAGACCTAAAACCACTTTGAATGAAAATAAAGTTGGGGCGCCCTCCCTTCCCAATTTCAAAACTGACTACAAAGCTACTGTGATGAAGACAATGGGGTCCAGCATAAGGATGGACATAAAGATCAAAGGATTAGACTTGAGAGTCCAGAAATACACCCTCATGTTTATGGTTCACTGATTGTTTGACACGGGGTGTCAAGATAATTCAGTGGAGGGAACGAATGGTTTCTTTCAACAAGTCTTGGAACAACTGGATATTCATATGCAAAAGAGCGAAGCTGGACCACTACCCCACTCCATACACACCCAAAAATTCAAATAGATCCCAGATCTAAATGTAAGAGCTAAAACCGTAAAGTTCTTAGAAGAAAACATAGTTATAAATCTTTATGACCTTCAGTGAGGCCAACGTCTAGAGATAAAAAGTCGTCTAGGGGTAGGAGAAGAGGGAGAGAGACAGTGACCAGTAATGGACATGGGTTTCTTTTGGAGGTGATAAAAACCCTCAAAACGTAGATTGTCATGATGGTTGCACAACTCTGTGAATATACTAAACATCACTGAATTGTGCATTTTCTTTCTGGTTTTTTTTTTTTTTGTTATTGTTGTTGTATTTATTTATTTTTTAAGAAAGAGGGAGTACACATGAGCAGCGCAGGGGGGGAGAGAGAGAGAGAATCCCAAGCAGGCTCCACGCTCAGTGCAGAGCCTGATACGGGGCTGGATCCCATGACCCTGGGATTAGGACCTGAGCCGAAATCAAGAGCCAGACGCTCAACTGACTGAGCCACCCAGGTGCCCTGACCTGTGCATTTGCAATGAGTAAATTCATATTATGTGAATTATATCTCAATAAAAATATTTAATAAAAGAATGTTTATAACAGCTTTATTCATAATAGCCAAGGGGCTTAGTCGGTTAAGCGTTGGACTTCAGCTCAGGTCATGATCATGCGGTTTGTGAGTTCAAGCTTCACATCAGGCTCTGTGCTGACAGCTCAGAGCCTGGAGCCTGCTTCGGATTCTGTGTCTCCCTCTCTCTCTCCCCTCCTTGGCTCTCTCTCTCTCTCTCAAAAATAAACAAACAATAAAAAAAATTCATAATAGCCAAACACTGGAAATAATCCAATTGCGCATTAGCAAGAGAATGGATAAACAAGCTGGGTATATCCATGCAATGGTACACTACTGAGTGATGTAAGTGAAGGAATCTTCATGTACGCAACGACACTGATATGCCTTGGAAACATTATGTTGAGCAAGAGAAGCCAGACACGAAAGGCACATGTTGTCTGATTCCACATAGACGGAGTTTTAGAACAGGCGAAACTAAGCTATGGAGAGGGGCGCCTGGGGGGCTCAGCTGGTTAAGCATCTGACTCTTGCTTTCGGCTCAGTTCATGATCTCACGGTTTGTGTGTTTGAGCCTCGTGCTGGGCTCTGTGCTGACTGCATAGAGCCTGCCTGGGGTTCCCTCTCCCCGTTCCCCCACTTCTCTAAATAAATTAATTAAAAAACCCTAATCTATGGAGAAAAAAATTATAACAACGCTGCCTTTGGTGGAGTAGCATCTACCGCAAATTAACTGCGTGATGAAGATTTCCTGGATCTCACTGGGTGTGGGCGACCTGGGTGGATACGTTCATCAAAATCCATTGTACCATATGCTTAAAAATATGCATGTTTTATGGCATGCAGATTAGACGTCAATAAAAAAATATTGCAGGCACCCCTGGCTGGCTCCGTCGGTGGAGCGTGCAACCCTTGATCTCAGGGTTGTGAATTCGGGTCCCGCGTTGGGCGTGGAGATTACTTACAAAAGTAATAAAATCTTAAACAAACATATTGCAGAAAAATGACAGGATCAAGCATCTCATGGGACCAGAAGTGGGAAGTGAAAGAAAAGTGGTGAGCAAAAGCTGCGACCTCGAGTCTGTTGGATCCTGGAGCCCGAAGCCGGCAGGCGTTCCCAGGAGTTCCAACCCTGTGGGTAACTCTGTGCCCTCTGATGTGGGGGGCTTGAAGGCAGAGGCTACATCAGGGCAGGGCTACCGCAGCCCTGCAAGAATGCAGAAGAACCATTGGTTGAGAGCTGTAGGCCTTGGAAGCTGGAGGATAAGCACGAACTCACCGCTAAGATATGAACTAAGCCCCAAGCACAGGGCTCAGTGATCAGATCTGTGGTACCCCCAGAACTATAGGAGCAGAGATCCAAACCACCAACGTAAGACCTGGTCGTGAACCGTAACTCTAGCCTACCGACTGGAAGGGGGTTAAGTTGAATTCTCTAGAAGCAGAGCCTGAGACGGGGAGTCCAGTGCAAGTGGTTTACTAGGGGTTGCTCTGTGGAGAAGGGGGGAAAGGATGCAGGACAGGGAAGGGGAAGAAGGTACGCAGAGGTGTGTTCTGTATCAGGGTTCTCCAGAGAAATAGAACCAATAGCAGATTCTCTCTCTCTCTCTCTCTTCTATTATCTATCTATCTATCTACTTACCCGTCCACCCATCTGTCATCTATCTAGAGACTTTTTCTAAAGAATTGGTTCATGTGGTTATGGAGGCCAACAAGTCCCCAGATCTCCAGGGCGAGCTTGCAAATCGGGGACCAGAAGAGCCGATGCTATAGTTCCAGTCTGAGGGCGTGACACCCAGGGAGAGCCAATGTTTCCGCTTGAGTCCGAAGGCAGGAACAAGCCCAATGTCCTACCTTGAAAGCACTCAGGCAGAAGGAATTCGCCTCTTTTCCTTGTGGGAGGGTCAGCCTCTTTGCGACATTCAGGTCCCCAACTGATCGGGTGAGGCTCACTCGCACTAGGGAGCACAATCTGCTTTTCTCAACCCAGAGACTCAAGTGTGAATCTCAACCAGAACCCTCCACCCAGATTAATGTTTGACCAAATGGCTGGCCACTCCATGGCCTAGTCAAGTTGACACATAAAATTAACCATCAGGAGTTCTCTGCCTTGGCCTGATCCCACGGGGCCTCTCAGACATGAATCGTACCACAGAGTTAAGTCCACTTTGGGCCTGGTCTCTTGTGTCCCCGTGTCGGCGAGGCATCCCCCCCACTGGTTAAGCCAATAGTAGTTCTCTGGGGAAGGGAGGAACCAATGCTCACAGTAGAGAGAGGAGGGGCGCACCAGCAGGCAAAGGCTTCTGGGTAGGGTCCCCACGACATCCTGTACAGAAACAACCTCAAGATTCCTATGTAGGATGAGGAGCACAGACAGACGGATAGACAGACAGACAGAAACAAATCTTTACAAGCAAACTAATGGAACATCTCCCAGTGTAAATGAGCATGCAAACCAAAATCCCACAGCCCGAGGAAAAACGATAATTCTAAAACCAGTGAACAAGATGAATAATCAAAACAGGCGCTCACGCGAGATGAACTCAGTGTAACAGAAGAGCGTAGAATATACTTTTCAATAAATACGCCGGTCTGTTTTGAGGAAGTCATAACGACCAGTAAAATAACAAAAGATTCCGCAACCCTTTCTGACACCAGGCCGGGCGATCCTAACCAGAGGTGTTAAAAGACATACATGCGGGTGTCAAAAGTAGACTTCCTTCTAGAACTGAACTTAATTTCTATTTCGAGATCCCAGTCCTCCCAGAGGTAAAGACACAACCTGGGTCAAATCAGTGCCTACCCGCTCCCCCTTTCCTCAGGACCATGTGGTGGTACCATGGTCTGTGTCACGTGTTGATGTTGCTACCTGCTCAGGAGCACCGCATCCTGGGTGGGCCTCAGACAGCAATCCATGAGGTGACCTGCCCTCACGTCCAGGACCTCCACAGGCTACTTATCGGACCCTCTGGAGCTCCTCTGGTGACATAGGACATGCTCCATTTTCTCCTGTTTTACTCTGTGGCCTCGGGAGGCCTAAGCCTTTGCTACTTCGTGCTCTCTAGCCAGCACAGGAGACCTTCCTCCTGCTCTCCACTCCGTGTCTGGCTCATGGGAACCCTCGAAGGCTGGGCTGGTCCCTGTGTAGACACCCGCATGCTGTGCTGTCTCCACACGAACCCCATGAGGGGGATCTTAGGGATCTTGCTTCCTCCCCACGCTTGGTCTTGGGAACGACGGCTCGCAAATCCCCGTTTGCTCAGGTCGCAGAAGCTGGGTGGGGATTCTATCACGCTGCCTAACCCCTTGGTCACGGGAGGTGGCAGGGCGAGGACTCTTCTCAGGGACACAGGGATGCTCACTACCATCTGCCTGTTTTGCTTTCCTTCTGACTCCTCTCCTACTCCCTCTTAGCCCTTCCGAGCCACTTGCCTCGAGGGCCCCTTCCAAAGAATTTGGACATGGAGGGCAAAGTCGAGGCTGTGTCATTTCAGGAATACAGATGGGACGTGTTTAATTTAAAAATTCTTAGAAATTCAGATGTGGAGGAGACAAAGAAGAGGAGGGAAGTGAAGATAAAAGGATGGGCAAGCAATATGGGTGATGGCGGAATGTCTTGTGGAAACATCTAGGGGTGCCTGCTGGCTCAGTCGGAAGAGCACTCGACCCTTGATCTTAGACTTGTGAGTTCCCGCCCCCCGTTAGGTGTAGAGATTACCGTAAGAAGTATCTTAAGGGGCACCTGCCTGGCTCTGTTGGTGGAGCATGTGACTCTTGATCTCAGGGTTGTAAGTTCAAGCCCTATGTTGGGTGTAGAGGTTACTTAAAATCTTTTTTAAAAAACTGGACTATCTCCTATTCAAAGCTCCTGAGCTTGGGCTGTTGACATAAAGACCGCCCCTTGCCCCCAATCTCTTTAAAGCCTCAGCAGAGTTCTCAAGATAAAAAGGCCCGATGTGGGTGAGGTTTTTGTGAAACTCAAGGGACTCAGCTCCACATTTGAGTCAAGATACTGCCAAAGAGTGTGTGGGATGGTGAGATCGTTTATGAACCGAACTAATTCAGTGGAAGCAGAGGCCGACTGTCTACCAGAGGAAATGATGAGAAAGGAAGCCCTCCAGGGGTTCACAGAAACTTGGGAAGGTTTTGAAGATCTTATCTAGATCCTTAAAGAGGACACCTGCTCTCACGTCTGCGTTAGACACGCCGGAAGGAATGCGCCCTCTCTCTCTGTGGACACAGCCACAGTAGAACCCTTTCACCCATGAGGCATTGACCGAGGCACTGACTGAGAACCTTCGAGGGGCTAGGTGTGCTGGGTACCAAGGATACAAGAAGGAAAATCGCATGGAACTTGTCACGCGGGCTCGCTAGGTCCGTGGTAAACAAATACGCACGACGTGACGAGCTCCGTGCCATAGAGAGGGATGGAACTGGAGAAAGAGCTAACAGCCCCTGCACTAATAAACTTCAGGGGAACTCAGCTCTTGGAGAACATGGGGGAGCTTACTTTTTGTCCCACGGATTTCCTTTTCTGCCTCCAAGGCTCACAGAATGGCTTGCCAACGTGGTCTTAATCCGCAAGTCTGGATTCCTGTCACGGTGCCTCGGATACTTATTCACGTGTCCTTTGTCTAATTACAAGTGGGAAGCTTCTCTGTTGATCACTGCAGGCATCGTGAACTACTGGGTCCTGAGCACAGGGCCACACCGCAGGTAACCACTCCCTGACACTAGCCTGACAAGTTAGGCTTGTGGGAGAGCACAGGGAACGTACCTTAAGAACAAGTGTCATCAAAACAGGAAGTTGCCCCTCGTCTCAAAAACCTTTGGGTGAGAGAACTGCCTTGGGGTCCAGAGCTAGGATGAAGAAGAACAGGCTCGCTCTGGAGAGGGGCCTCGGTCCCCAAGAGACGGGGAGGGACGCGCGGCACATTTGGTGTGAAGACGCAGGGATTTTCAGGGACGTGTCGTTCTTTTTCGAGTGGGGGTTGGAAAAGGCCATTCTCCTCCACACTTTCCGTGCTCACGGCGATCAGAATAAAACAAATGGCGTAAGTTTCAAGAGTTGAGGAAGGAAATAAGCTCTGGTAGTGTGTGTAGATCCTGCAACAGAGGAACTCCCGGGATTCTGACACGATAGGAACTTTGTAACCAGAATTCCTCCAGAAAGTCCAAGCTTTCCTTTCTTGTAATGGATGAACAAACTCAAGGCAAAATACTCTTTGGGGTAACCCAGAGAGAGGAGCGCTGTGAGGTGGAGGCCTCGCTTGGCCCGCTGGGGTAACCTGGGAGGGGAGGGGAGGGGAGAGGGGGGGGAGACTGGGCCCAAGCCCTGGTTTTCTCTGCGCGGCTGACTGGCTGTGACTTTGAGTCTCTGTTTCCCTTCTTGGGACTCAAAGTTGTCTGCCTTGAAGACACAGATTGAAATTGGGTGATTTTATTTGGTAGTCCCCAAAGTTCTACTTTGTTCTTTTCCAAATCTGTGACGTGTCATCGGTTCCTATCCCCTGCAGGTATTTGCAAGGGCGTTTATTGGTCTTTAAGTTTTGTATTTATTTTAAAACGTGTCTCACGCTTGCGGTAGCTGGAGCCCGTCTGGGTCTGTTTCTGCTGCTTCTAGTGTATACTGCTTTGTTTCCGTGCGCGTGCCTGGTCGTATTTGACTGTGTCTGCTCGTTGGCCCTGAAAATTATTCGGGGGCAACTCCCCAAGATGTGGGCTGAAGCTGCCCTTATTCCAAAGATGATTTCGAGTTTGTGTCTGTCAGACACAAAGGGGCATTAGTGGGTTTGTACAACACTTTAGCTCACGGCCTGATGTGTATTGGACCGCCTCAGTGATGCACGCGGAGGCCCCAGGTCCGCACGAGGCCTGGCCTGCACTCACCACCTCAGGGAGGGCTCGGAGCAGGTGTTTTGCCGCACATCAAGGCACTTGTCCCTAACACTCCCCCCCCCAACACATAAAGGTGGTTTCTGTTTGTCCCACTGGTACTTAAGGATTGGAGCCGCCCAGGGTACTGGGGGTCTGGCTCCTATCAGTCTTCCCAACCTTGAAGACCCCTGAGCCCCGTGCCTCACGAAGCCACCCCAGACGGTTCCCAGTTTCTCCGTCAGCTTACCCTGGACCACCAAATGCACAAATGTCACTGAATGGTTTATCTCTTTCTTTTTATCCCGTCAGCTTTTCAGGGCTTTGTGATCAAGGATTGTTCATTTCTCCTTAGAGTTCTACCATTTCTCTCTCTCTCTCTGTATATATTCATAGATAAATATATTTTTAGATAAATATATAAAATATATTTTAAAAATATATTTAAAACATATATATTTATATAAATATTTAAAATATATTTAAATATATATATTTTTTAAGATTTTATTTTTGGGGGGCGCCTGGGTGGCTCAGTTAGTTGGGTGTCCAACTTCAGCTCAGGTCATGATCTCACGATTTGTGAGTTCAAGCCCCGCATTGGGCTCTTTGCTGACAGTTTGGAGCCAGGAGCCTGCTTCGTATTCTGTTCCTCCCTGACTCTCATTCTCTCTGTCCCTCCCTGATTCTCTCTCTCTCTCTCTCTCTCTCTGTCTCAAAAATGAATGAACATTAAAAAAAATTTTAAGATTTTATTTTTTTAAGGAATTTCTATACCCAACGTGGGGCTTGAACTTACAGCCCCAAGCTCAAGGGTCACATGCTCCTCTGACCGAGCCAGCCGGGCACCCCTCTTTATCTATTTTATGCATATGTGTTTAGAATTGCTACATCTTCTTGATGAATAGTAATTTCATCATTTTTGTGGTGACTTTCTGTTCCTAGAGGTGTTTTCAAAATTAAAGTCTGCTTTTTGTTGTTGTTGTTGTTTGAGGGGCTCTCACTTCCGGGCGTAAGCTTCAAGAGCCAAGGAGTGGGGCGCCTGGGTGGCTCAGTCGGTTGAGCGTCCGACTTCGGCTCAAGTCATGATCTCACCATTCCCGAGTTCAAGCCCCGCGTTGGGCTCTGGGCTGACAGCTCAGAGTCTGGAGCCAGCTTCAGATTCTGTGTCTCCCTCTCTGGCTGTGCCAGCTCCCCCGCTCATGCTCTGTCTGTCTCCTCTCAAAAATAAATAAACATTAAAAAAAAAAATTAAGAGTCAAGGAGCGATTTTCCACATTCTCTGCGGCACGCTTCGGAAGGCCATGGGAGGAATGCTCCAGGCGGTGGCTGTTCTGTCGGCCTGGGGCCCCGTGGGAGAACAACAGGGGACCGAGACCCCCAACTGACTGGCAAAGGATGCGTAGCGAGAAGGAGAAATCAACTTTTTTTTGAAAAATTTTAAACATTTATTTTTTATTGAGACACAGAGCATGAGCAGGGGAGGGGCAGAGAGAGACCCACACAGAATCTGAAGGAGGCTCCAGGTTCTGAGCCGTCAGCACAGAGCCCGACGCAGGGCTTGAACTCACCAACTGTGAGATCGTGACCTGAGCCGAAATCAAGAGTGGGACGTCTAACTGACCGAGCCCCCGAGGCGCCCCTAAAGCTTATCCTTCAGGCCTCAGCTTAGGGAGCAGGAGCAGATGCGGAGGGCGCCTGCCCAAATCTCTGTTACGGGCCAGTGTGCCCAGTGCCCGGCTTCTGTGAGGACCGGCACCACCTAGATGGCCTCTGCTCTCGTTTTTGGCTACCCCCCACTGGCATAGCTAGTTCTCTCCTCCGTGGCAGCCTGCGCCAACGGCTGGCCGAGGTGGGGCTGGGTAGTAAGCCTGGCCCCCCCGACTCAAGGTGAGACCAACTTTGTAGTACAAAGAATGGGTGGGTTTCTCTGGAGCGAGCGGCCTAAGCTGACTCACTGACTGGCCTCAGACACGTGCGCGGGCCCAGCCAACATCAGCTGAGTCTGGTCCAGGACTGGAAGCGGCCAGCAGAATCGTGAACTTGGTAAACAGCTGTTGTTTTCAGCTGAAGTGAGTCTCCTTGCTCAACTTTCTTCCCCTGCCCCATGGTCCTCCCTACTCCCCCTTTCCTCAGGGCATGCCCTCTCTAAACCACGGGTGCCACAGCCCTTGTCTTAGGTCCTGCTGTACGACAGAGCCCCTGCCTGCCTGCTCCTGGTCCGTGAACCTGTCCTGCGCTGCCCCCCCCCACTGTGCTGCCCTGGATGTGGTTTCATTTGCTCGATCATCGTGCGTTGAGTCTGTCTGGTTACTCACCTCTCCTTCTAACTAGAAACTTCTTGAAGGCGCGGGCCTTGTCTTCATTACTCCTGCTATTGATAGAGGCGCTATGCTCTTAAGGAAAGATCGAGAGAGGGCGTGGTGAAGCGGTTGCCATTCTGTCCTGACGCCCCCCGAGCGTGGATTAGTACCCGCTAAGAGTTGAGTGAGCGAGGGGATGGATGGATGAGTGAAAGGCCGTCCTGGATTAAGCCAAGAGAAGGCGGCTGGAAGCACTCTCGGGGGCACATCGGAGAGTAAGAATATCTCCAGGAAGACAGGATCCGGGAGACGCTTCAGGTTCAGAGACCGAGGACTCCGTGACAGAATTTCCGAACCGAAGAAGGGGGAAATCCAGCGCAGAAAGACATGGGGGCGACGATGGCTGGCTTTTGTTGCCAAGAGAAAGAGGAGCCCTGGGGAGCACGGCGATGCTGAACGGCCCTGCTCAGTGACGAGGGGCTCCGAGCCCCTGACATGTCAGATGTCGCCGCACGGGCGTCCCACGCACTGAGCTTCCGCCCCAGGGTGAGGAGGTGATTATTCCCGGAAGCACTGCTCTGTTGCAATGCCCGAGACGAGGGGCTCCTTCCTAGCTGGTAAGAGGCGAAAGGCTGGGGTTCAGAGTGGAAAAAAAATGAGAGGATGCTCTCCGGCCCCTTTCTCCCCCCCCCCCCCCGTCCTCCCGAACAATCAGAAGCCCATCCACAGCCGGGTCGCTTTCTGTAGAGTTTGTAGCTAGACGGACGGGCCCCTGCAAACCTCAGGACACGGCCTGGAAGGTGAGCGTGTTCCAGTGACACCGGCTTCTCAGCTCCGATCCCGGGGTGGGGGGTGTTTGCTGCGGGTCAAGGAGCACATAGAGGCCAGGCTCTGCAACAGCGGGTTTTGTCGGGGAGGGAGGCCCGGTGTGGAGGACTCCTCGCTCCCTGACCTGCGTCCACCTGGTCTCCCTGTGCACGCACCCAAGCAAGGGGAGTTCGCGGAAACCTGGGGCTGCGGCTCACACCTGGCCTGATGGTGGCCGGGCAGCGTGGCTGAAACAGGGCTCCGTGGTTTGAGTTTTCTCCAAGAGAATGCCAAGCTGTCTCCTTGCAGCCTAATCAATCAAGGCAACCTGTCGACGAGGGAAAGCATGTGGGATTTGTAGGCGAGAGACTCGAGCTTTCGTTTCGGCGCCCGCGAGTTGGGTAAATCACAATGGCTCCTACCTCTCGGTTTTCCTAAACTACAAACAGGGCTGCCTGTGGCTTGACTTGTTTCTTCGAAAGGTTCTAGTAAAGGTTCAGTGAGATACTGTAGGCAACATAAAACATTAAAAGTGCTTTACAAGTATTTGTTATCATCGTCATTGTTGTCTTATGACTATTGCTAAAACGCCATCAGAGTGTAGGACGGGAACCTGGAAGCGTTGGAGGATGACAGATGTGTGGACGCTAAATTCAGGACACTACCATCCGGGTGGAGAGAGCTCCAACTCCTGCAGCTCTCTGCACTCCGAGCTCCGGTCAGACTGAGCAGCCTGGCATCAGCTTCTGGAATTCTCCGCCCTCTGTGGAGGAATGTCATGGGAAAGAAGCCAGCCAGCCTCAGGAGGCCCCTACCTACCACATGGCAAGTGTCATCCGTGGAGCTCTTATGAATACCGGGTTGGATCGACGCCCCCCCGAGAGGTGGGGACGCACATCTAGGAGACGCGGAAGCTGAAGCTTATAAGTGAGTCACGTGAGCCCGCGCCAGTGCTAAGTGATGGAGCGGGAGCAGGAAGTCCCAGAGCTTGTCCCGTTTCCCCCCCTGGGACACAGTGCTTCTGGTCTGGGAGTTCAGAGGACCGAGGCCGGTGGGGGGGCTTCCTCGCCTGTGGGAAAGCCCCTTGGGACCCAAGCAGAGCGGCGGCGAGTGTGTTCTGAGTCCTCGCGGGGCCGTCTCCAAGGCTGCTGGGTGTCCGGCTGACGAGCATCACTGCCAGGAGGCTGGGGGGCCAGGGGCCACCCGGCAAGCGCGGCTCAGTCAGACCGAGAGCAGGGCCAGGGCCCAGACCCGGGGCCGCCTCCCTGCTGCCGTCGGGGTGTTGACCGGACTTTCCTCACAGCCCACGGGTTACTGGCTCGCAGCAGCCACCTATCCCGCCACAGACCAGACAGAACCCCCCACGCTGACTAAAACAGCGATTTCAGAAAATGACTCTCGGCGCCCCTGGCTGGCTCAGTCGGAAGAGTATGTGCCTCTTGATCTTGGGGTCGTGAGTTCGAGTCCCACATGCGGGGTAGAGATGACTTAAATAAATGAATAAACTTTAAAAAAAGGAAATGACTTTTTTGCTCTGTTCCTCCCAAGGCAAGACACAGAGACCACACAAGATCACTCCCTAGCCGTGTGTCATCTGACAGAAGATAACATTGCTTGTTGGGGAAACAACGGAAAAAACCCAAACTTGTTTCACCCAGATGGGCGGGAAACAATTTCATTCTCAATAAACTGCGTTTGCTGAGAAATCAAGACCGACAGATTGACAGGCACAAAAAGAGAGACAGTAAGAGGGGAGGGGCCGGATGAAGAGAGAGTAACAGAGGAAGGGGTGCCGAGTCCAGAAGGGATGGCACTCCATGGGGCGCGCTCTGCCACGTCTTCCTTGCTGGCCAGCCTCAAAGACGACGTTCGGAAATGGTCTGGTAGTTTCGTAAAAAGTGAAACACACGTTTACTGTGTGACTAAACCATTCTACTTGGGGGAAACGGAAACTTCGGCCGTGCCGAGAATCATATATGGATGTTTGCACCATCAGTATTCCTGATGGCCCCAAACCAAAAACATTTAAAACAAATTTTTTTAACGTTTATTTATTTTTGAGAGCAGGAGAGACAGAGCAGGAGCAGGGGAAGGGCAGAGAGAGAGGGAGACGCAGAATCCGAAGCAGGCTCCAGGCTCTGAGCCAGGCTCTGACAGGTTTTCACCTGTCAAACGGGCGCAGGCTCACTGCTACCTACCCGAGTGTGGTTCTGAAGATGGGGCGAACGGAATGGAAGCACGCGCTCCACTGAGAGACCCCGCTCCACCGTCTGGGTCTTCTGGACCCTTGACAGGTGGTACCTGGCACGGTGGAGGTGCAACCTGCCAACATACATAACGCTTCCCGAGGAACGGTCTCACCCTTCTCCCCAAAGCTCCTAGCTGGGCACAGTTCTGGAGTCTCATTTTGTAAGTTGTCGGTGACGAGCAGTGAAAGATAAAGAAATGAGGACGTACGTCCGCGTAGTACCTCCTTCGCCCCATGGCACCCCTCAAACATCAACTGCAGGACATCTAGACCAAGATGCAACGGAAAACCCGCCTAAATAAAGTTCTAGCCTCTGTTTGTCTCAACCCAGAGACGCCTCCTGCCTGCTGACTCGATCGGAGCTTTGATACTCCCCGGAGAATCCCACGTATTTGTTACCGATGTCTGTAAGAAGGGCAAAGAACACGCTCATGAAGACATATCGCCGCTTAGCATCGGAAATCTTTCCTTTCTTCCTCCTTTGAAAGATCGAACGTCTTTTCTGTGAAGGACTGAAAACACAGGTGGACAAAAAGGAAAAAGTAAACTCTTTCTCAAACGCTTACCACGCGGGCATGACCGACGAACATTCTGGTTTATGTTGTGCCCACTCTTTCCCGTGGGAGCACGAGCAGGTGTCGATGTGTTCTGTGTGCAGAGTGGGCCTGGACACCAGCACCAGGCTACGTGGCTTCAACTCCTGTCTCTACCATGGACAGCTGTGTGGCTGGGTAAATCGGGGAAGGCGACGGCACGTTCCTCGGTTCTGTGAGGGACGAGCGACTTAAATGCGCTCAGGACCGGGCATGGTACGGGTCAAGGGCGTAGCCGGCGAGAGCCACTGCCTCACGGCGGGACGTGCGTACTCTGCATATCCGTGTATGTACACAGCATGCATGGCCACGTGTATGTGTGTCTGTGACACGCGTTCGGGCCTGTGTTGCGGGTCTGTGTGCAGTTCTTATGTCTAAACGCACAAAATGGAACCAAACTCAAGGTAATCTGCCTTCTGCGCCCAGCGGCTCAGGAAAGCGTTTGCATATACAGATCGACGTCACATTTCAGCGGCGACGAGGTATCCTACTGCGGAGAGGTGCCCTACCGTGGCCCCTCTCCAAGCTCGGAGCCTGGAGGTGGTTCGCATAATGGTTTTGAGCCGCAGTTACGGGCGACCTAGCTGGCATCACAGACACACGAAAGGAAGTCAAACGGGGACCAGAAAAGCAGCAGTCCGCCAAATCAGACCAAGACTATTTTCCATCCCTTTGAACCGCGAGTCAGTGAAGTGGCTTATTCGACCCACTCAAGTCTAGTTTTGATTTAAATCAGAGCCTATCATTCAATACCTGCTCCACGTCAAAAACAGTAACGCCATTTGAATACAAATTTTATTTAACAAAGAGACAACATGATTCTTTCCAAGTAAAAGTCAGGAACACCTTCGAAGCTCCCATTCCGATCGTGCAGGTGCATCGCTCGTCCGTGTGACCGCCCCCGGCGCGCGTCCGCCGCGGCCCCTGCCGGCGGAGGGCTGGCCACCGCGAGGCTGCCGGGAAACCTCGGGAGAACACAGTCGTGCGAAATCTCTTTCCCGCTCGAACTTTCCGGCGAACGGTGGCGTCACGCGAGGGGTACGTGAGGTATGTGCAGGGCTGAGCCTCCAGAGGGTCACAGTGTTTGGTCCTCAGACGCGGTCCGGTCCCGAGTCTCCATCGGACAGGGCTGGCGGGGGGTGACCGGCGGTCGGCGTGGCGCTGATGACCGGCGTGTCCACGAACTCCACGGCGCACACTTCCGGGCCTTCGTCCCCACAGGGCGCGCGCTCCAGTTCCAGCACCACGATGGTGTTGGGGGCTGATGTCACCAGGAGGTGCCGTGGCACAAACAGAGTCAGCTGGGGGCCCCGTGCTGGCCAATAGCGACCGAGGTTAAAGCCGTTAATCCACACTTGACCCTGGAGGGAGAGAGGGAGAGAGAGAGGGAGAGAGAGAGAGAGAGAGAGAAAACACTGTCAACCCCAGCTGCACGGACGGGGCCTGCAGCTGCAGATGTGGGAGGCCCCATGAACGCGCTCTCTGGCCACCGACAAGGCCGTGGCCTCTGCACCCCGCTGAGGTGACCGGCCAACTCGGGCACGGGCTGGAGGGCGGGAACAAACAAAAAGGTGCCCGAACACCCGTTTCTGCTTCGGGAAAATACACGTTTGCTTCTTCTGCCTGGTCCGTCTTGGACGGTACAGGACGGCGCTGCGCAGCCTCGCCGGGTCTCCTCCACGCGGCGGTGTCTCCCTGACGTCCCCACAGAGGAGGGCGGCCGGGCTGCCCCCCCACCCCCCCGGCACAGGAGCCCTCCTCCTCCCCTGCCCCTCTCCGGGTCAGGTCTGGACCGCGTCGTCTGCGTGCACGGGATGCACGGCAGCTCGGGAACATGGGTCCCACGAGCTGTCCTCTGCCGCGGCGGGGAGTCCCCGCCGGCCTCCAGGAGCAGACGCGGTCCTACACACTGCCAAGACCGGTTCTGGGAGCGGAAGCTCCGTCCCCTAGAAACCTGCGGGTGCGGAAGCTCCTGACGGTCAGGACGTTTAAGGGGCGCCTGGGGGGCTCGGTCGGGTAAGCGTCTGGCTCTCGGTTTTGGCTCAGGCCTTGAGCTCACGGTTCTGGGAGTTTGAGCCCCATGTCAGGCTCTGTGCTGACCCTACAGAGGCTGCTGGGGGTTCTTTCTCTCTCTGCCACTCCTCTGCTCGCACTCAAAACAAATAAATTTTAAAAAATTATATATAAAAAAAAAAAGGAATAGGGACATTTGGGTATGTCTACACAGACCCCCTGCATGGGCTAGGGTTTGCTTATAGGGTAGGACATAGCAGTTGGCTGAATAAATGGAACATTCTATTACGAAGGGGGAGACAGAGGGAAGGAGGGGAGAGTGAGGGAGGGAGACAGAGAATGCATGCACGGGAGATGAAGGGAGGAACAAAGGGAGAAAGGAGGGAGGGAGAAGTAAAGAAATCGCTGCCCAAAGGGGCCGATCCTGGGGCCACCCTGGAGGAGGGACGGCCCTGGCGTCACCAGCTGAGCGGCTGCTGGCTTTGCGAATATTTCGGTCTCCAGGTGTCCCCTTTACCCTCACTCCCTCTAAATTTCCTACCTGGGTTCAAATCTGAGTCCCGCTCCTTCCTGGCTGCCCAAGCTCAGGCGGGTCCCGCTCACACTGGCGACCGGGGACCGCGGCCCGGCGGTCCGCATGGGGGACAGCGCTCCTCGCGCCAACACACACAGATCCTGGCTTTCACATGCCAGGATCGCAAAAGGAGGCCAGCGACAGAACGCCGACCGTCGGCTGGATTCAGTCATTTAGAGAAAGGACGACGGTTTCCCAGTTCTCAGAACAGTCGTACTCTTGTTTTCGCCGCGGGCCTCGCTGCCTCGATGCTTCCTACGAGGTGCAGGCAGTGACAGCTTTCTCGAGTCTTTATCAGCGTCAGATCTGCTGGTGCCTTGTTTTTGCAGAAGGAGAGCAGGGCGGCAGTGTACTTGCGAGGCCGAGGGGGAGACAGGTTCGAGGGCAGAGCGGCGGGAGGGCGGTGAGGGCTCGTGGGCTTCCCGGTGTGTCCCGACGGAGGCCATGCCAGCCCCCGACCGAGGGACGAGGTCTGGCCCATTCTCTCACCTGAAACTCCCTTTCCTGAGCATCCGAGGGACTGTCCCTCAGGTCTCGAGTGCCTCACGGGGCATGCCCGCCTGGAGAGCCGGGCACCGTTTTTCCCTGGAGCCCCTTTGCCAGAGGGCACTGGGCTAAAGTTGAGACTGGGCGCGTGGAAGGGACTGCTCTTGGGGTGCGGTCGCAGTGAGACACGGGGCTGCCAGGACCAGGGGCGCCTGCGGGTCAGCCCGTGCCGGTGTCGGCTCATCTTCCTGAATGCCGCCCTGCAGACCAACAGTGCAGTAGACTCACCGGGCGACGGTCCCCACGTCCTGCCTGTGAGCTCCCCAAGGTGCCACTCTGGCAGCGAGGCTTGCTCCCGAGGCCCGGAGGCGCCGGCCTGACCGGGTGGGCAGGGCTGCTGGGCGCGTCTGCCTGTGACCCCCGGGCCCCTCTCCCGCCTCCCGCTTTCCTGGCTCGTCCCACATTTGTGTGAGGTCCCACTCCTCCCAGGAAATACTCGATGGCCCCACAGTCTTGCACTGTGACAGACACGAGCCCGAACCGTCGCTCCGGGGGGCGGCTCAGGCGATTTTCCTCCTGCCTCCTGAATTCTGGACACAGCCGGGTCCAGGCCGGTGATTCTTCTCTCCCCCCAGACAGTCACCTGTGGCCCGTGGAGGGGCCTTCCGCTCCCCAAGAGCCCTGCGTCCTGGCTCCCCCAGACGGCCCTCCAGTGTGTGGGGCTCGCGCCTCGCAGGCTCCCTCTAACTTTCCCTGAACCCAGGGTTACGCCTTCCGTGGCCCTGGTTCGTTCTCAAAAGCTATGACCTTCTCGGGTACAAAATCTCCCCCCACTCTCGGTTCCTGAAAGAGGCATTACGTGAAGTTTCAGGTGGTTTGGTTGCCCTTCCTGGAGAGGCAGCAAGAGTTTGGAAAGAACAAACCAACCAACGGTTTGGAAGGAGTGGGCCGTAGGCCACGGCTCTGGAGGACCGCTGTTCAACGGAGCTTCCTGCAGCGCTGGAATGTTCTCCGCTGCCCAGCACAGCGGCTGTGTGCCCTCGGCAACGGCTGTGGCGATTGGAACGGGCTAACGTGACCAGGGAGTGGGGGTGGGGGCGGGGGGGACTGAGTTTTCACTTTTCATTAATTTAAATGTAAATATCGACGGCCGGTGGGGCTGGCCTTCTAGACAAAGTCACCATCCACGCTGTCTCAGACTCCCGCGGCTCCTCACAGGTCCCCCGGCTTCCTTGATGGACTCTAGAACCCAGGCTCCACACCGCGGCAGCGGGACAACCAGAAATCAGGTACTTTTTGCGTGTTCTTGCCTCTGACCTCGACCCGCGGCCCCCGGACAGCCCCATGCCTGCTTCCCCCCCGCCCCCCGTCCGTGCCGCTCACACCCCCATCGGGCTCTCCCCCGTCCCTGGGACACACCAAGCTGGGGTCCCCAGCGCGGTCGCTGTCCCGGCTGCCTGACGGCTGTTCCCCCCAGACCCCCAGCTTTCTGACCACAGAGCTCTCACCCCCCATCGTCACCTCCTCGGGGAGAAGCGCCGTGGTCACCCTCCATCCTGGGCCTTCCAGTCCAGGTCACCCAGTGTCCCCTCGGCCTCTTTTTATTCTAGTTAGGGTCATTATGTGCTATGTGTACCATTTGTTCGACTACTGGCTCATCACCTATTTCCAGCCAACATTCTATGAGGGGAGAAAACTTTGTCCACCTTGTCGGAGGTGAGACTCAGCGCTCAGCCGTGATACCCGGTGTGTACCCAGCGGCACTCATTAGCGGAGACTGGCTGATCATTCTGCCTGAGAAGTGCTTCAACAAAGAGGCGACATGAAGTCCTACGGAAAGGACATCCCACGCCCCTCGTCTCCCGGCTTAAGAGTTTCGGAGAATCTTGTTCACCGGAAGAAAAAGAAAATATTTGCATTTTCCTCCTTGATTAGCACTGGGATTGTTAGTTACACAAAAATTACTCTCTAAGTGTCAAATTTTCCAAAATTCTACGAAAATATATGCACGCTCTGATTATTGTTTTTCTTTAAAAAGTTATGCTGAAATTATTAGGGGCAGGGGGAGAGGATCACACATTAGTAAATGACCTCTCAAAACTGTGACGTGATTGTTAGTAAACAGTCAAAGTAGACTCACGCTCAGTACGAGCCCCCCTGGGGCCCGGCAGTCCCAGCGCGAACACCGATGGCTCCCGGGGCTTCGTGGGGCTGTCCCAGCGAAAGCGGTGCCATGACAAGTCTGACTTTCCCTGACCACACTTGACCTCTAGCGGACTCCCCACTCTGCGACTGTCGCCAAGGTGACAATTGTTCGAATAAATGTCAGGCTTCCGGAAATGTGTGACCTGCTTCTCTGTTAATCAGACAGATGCGTGTGTGTTTTAAATCCTCGAGATAAACCCGATCCCAACCCTCTCCTAAGAACTGCAAGCGAAAAACGTCGATGCGGTTTTAAGTCACCGTTTCGATTTTTTCCGACTTGCTTGGGCGTGCCTTCGAAATCAACCAGCTCCGGTTGAATCTTGACTTTGTCCAACTCGGAAGGAAGACACGTGGGCACCCCGAGGACTTAAAGGGACACAGACCGAGGTCCATTTCGCACGGTCGGAAGGCTGTCACGACACACAATTAAGGAGTGACTGTGATGCTAACGCGGGAGAAAAGAAAAGGAATTTAATTTTTTTTTTGAGGAATCTCCACACCGTTTTCCAGAGTGGCTGCACCAGTTTGCATTCCCACCAACAGTGTAGGAGGATGCCTACTTCTCCACATCCTCGCCAGCATCTATAGTTTCCTGATTTGTTCATTTTAGCCACTCTGACTGGTGTGAGGTGGTATCTCAGTGTAGTTTTGATTTGTATTTCCCTGATGATGAGTGACATTGAGCATCGTTTCATGTGTCTGTTGGCCATCTGAATGTCCCCTTTGGAGAAGTGTCTATTCATATCTTCCGCCCATTTCTTCACTGGGTTGTTTGTTTTTCGGGTTTGGAGTTTGGTAAGTTCTTTATAAATTTTAGATATTAGTCCTTTATCCGATATGTCATTTGCGATGATCTTTTCCCATTCCGTTGGTTGCCTATTCGTTTCGTTGGTTGTTTCTTTTGCCGTGCAGAAGCTTTTTATCTTGATGAGGTCCCAATAGTTCATCTTTGCTTTTAATTCTCTTGCCTTTGGAGACGTGTCGAGTAAGAAATTTGTGCGTCTTAGGTCAAAGAGGCTTTTTCCTGTTTTCTCCTCTAGGATTTTGACCGTTTCCTGTCTCACATTCAGATCTTTTATCCATTTAGAATTTATTTTTGTGAGTGGTGTAAGAAAGTGGTCTAGTTTCATTCTTTTGCATGTTGCTGTCCAATTCTCCCAGCACCATTTGTTAAAGAGGCTGTCTTTTTTCCATTGGATACATTTTCCCGCTTTGTCAAAGATTAGTTGGCCATATACTTGTGGGTCCATTTCTGAGTTTTCTATTCTATTCCATTGGTCTATGCGTCTGTTTTTGTGCCAATACCATACAGTCTTGATGACCACCGCTTTGTAGTAGAGGTTAAAGTCTGGGATTGTGATGCCTCCCGCCTTGGTTTTATTCTTCAGTATTATTTTGGCTATTCGAGGTCTTTTGTGATTCCATACAAATTTTAGGATTGTTTGCTCTAGCTTTGAGAAGAATGCTGGTGCAATTTTGATTGGGATTGCATTGAATGTGTAGATTGCTTTGGGTAGTATTGCCATTTTGACGATATCTATTCTTCCAATCCATGAGCATGGGATGTTTTTCCATTTCCTTGTGTCTTCCTCAATTTCCTTCATAAGTTTTTTATAGTTTTCAGTGTAGAGGTCTTTCACATCTTTGGTTAGGTTTATTCCTAAGTATTTTATGGTTTTTGGTGCAATTGTGAAAGGGATTAGCTTCTTTATTTCTCTTTCTGCTGCTTCATTGTTGGTGTATAGAAATGCCACCGATTTCTGTACATTGATTTTGTATCCTGCAACTTTGCTGAAATCATGAATCAGTTCTAGTAGGCTTTTGGTGGATTCTGTCGGGTTTTCCATGTAAAGTATCATGTCATCTGCAAAAAGTGAAAGTTTGACTTCCTCCTTGCCAATCTTGATGCCTTTTATTTTGTTTTGTTGTCTGATTGCTGATGCTAAGACTTCCAGCACTATGTTAAATAGCAGTGGCGAGAGTGGACACCCCTGTCGTGTTCCTGATGTCAGGGGGAAGGCTTTCAATTTTTCCCCATTGAGGATGATATTAGCTGTGGGCTTTTCATATATGGCTTTTATGATGTTTAAGTATGTTCCTTCTATCCCGACTTTCTCGAGAGTTTTTATTAAGAAAGGATGCTGTATTTTGTCAAATGCTTTTTCTGCATCTATTGACAGGATCATATGGTTCTTATCTTTTCTTTTGTTGATGTGATGTATCACGCTACCCTATGACCCAGCAATAGCCCTGCTAGGAATCTACCCAAGAGACACAGGAATGCTGATGCATAGGAGCACGTGTACCCCAATGTTCATAGCAGCACTTTCGACAATAGCCAAATCATGGAAATAGACCAAGTGCCCATCAACTGACGAATGGATAAAGAAGTTATGGTACTTATATACAATGGACTACTACGTGGCAATGAGAAAAAATGAAATCTGGCCATGTGTAGCAACATGGATGGAACTGGAGGGTATTATGTTAAGTGAAATAAGTCAGTCAGAAAAAGACAGATACCATATGTTTCCACGAATAGGTGGACTTTGTGAAACTAAGCAAAAACCAGGGGGAGGGGAAGAGGGGAAAGGAAAAAAAGACACAGAGAGGGAGGGAGATAAAACATAAGAGACTCTCAAAGACTAAGAAAAAACTGAGGGTAAGGGGGGATGAGGGAGGGGGGAGAGGGGGTGACGGGCATTAAAAAGGGCACATGTTGGGATGAACACTGGGTGTTATATGTAAACCAATTTGAAAATAAACTATTATAAAAAAAAAAAAAAAAAGATTGAGGATAAGGGTTCCCACTCTGGGGAAGCCAGAGTGATGGGATGGATGGAATGAGAGCAGGAGGCCCACTTAGGGTTCTAGCCTCTGTTTTGAGTAGAAGTTATAGCTATTTGTCACATTATTAAGAGAAAATAAAAGCAGGTTTTGCACGAAAAAAAAAAAAAAGAAAAGGAATTTAAAAAAAAAAGGGTAATAAGATGGGAAAGAGATCTCGCGCTGCGCTTCACGAGGGAAATCAACCCCCCCCCCCGCCCTTCGGACCCAAAGGGGCCGTCGCCGACGCGAACCTCGCTGGCTTGCTTCCTCCACGGTCCCGGGGTAATCAGCGACTCTACGGTCGCTGTATTTTATGACAGATCCAACTAGAACTAAAGCCACGAAAATATAAATTAGCATCAACGACGAATCGCTTCCTCCTTTTCTCAAGCCCCAAACATACAGCCCTTTCCTTCTCGGCCCCCGAAGTTCCAGCGCGGCGTGACGATTTTTAGGAGCATCTTACCGAACGGTGGGCGCCACGCTGCATCGCCCTACCTGGGCCGAAGCTAAGAACCGGGGCGCGAAAGCTGCCTCCCGCCGGCCGCTCCAGACGCCGCAAACCGCAGGAGCCCCCGCGTCGGCTCAGAGCGGGTTTACTCCCGCTGACTCGTCATTCTCGCAAGTTTGTCCCTGCGTTTGAAGGCATTTTAAGTTTTATTTATGTATTTTTTAAAGGCAGCTCTACGCCCGGGGCGCCCAGGTGGCTCAGTGGGTTGAGCGTCTGACTTCGGCTCAGGTCAGGATCTCGCGGTTCGTGAGTTCGAGCCCCGTGTCAGGCTCTGTGCTGACAGCTCCAAGCCGGGAGCCTGCTTCGGATTCTGTCTCCTTGTCTCTCTCGAAAATAAGTAGTTAAAATAAATAATAAAGTAAGCTCTACGTCCAACATGGGGCTTGAACTCACGACCCCAAGACCAAGGGTTGCATATGCTCTATGGACTAATAAGCCAGCCAGGTGTCCCGCTTTGTGGCTAAATGAATATAAGTATTTGTGTAAAGAGAATAAGATTATCTTGCTTCCAAGCTCACAGGACTTGTGACTGGGGAACAATGAATTAGATGGAAAGAGCAGACTTGTCGGGGGTAAAAATAACTGGAAATCAGGCCACAAGAGTCAAAAAGCTTATCAGATCCAGAAGGAAAGGAGGGTCAGGAGGGCTGAGGCCTGTGGGAGGTTGCGGAAACGGCCACGGCACTCGGCGGCTCCCTGTCTAGAGGCGGGATCTGCTCCTCTGTCCCCGGGATCTGGCCGGTGACCTGGCCTGGCCACAGAACAGGTGTCATCTCCCACAGTGGGCCCCCCACGTCCCCCCTGCGATGCTTTCCCCTTGGACCACTTCCTCGGCGGACGAGCAGACGCCGGGGCTGAGGAGGAGGAAGAGGCCCGCTGTGCCGGGGGGCCGGCCGTGGCGCTCTGGGCCCTCAGAGATGCTGAGCCGGACCCGGGAATTTGGGTGTCGCCGGCGCAGGCGTGCGGAGGACTCCCCCCGGCGGTGCTGAAGGGGGCCCGGGACCGGGTCCTGAGGACTGCAGCCTAGAAGCTGGGAGAGAAGCCTGAGAAAGAACGGAGAGGAGGCGGGAATTCGTCCCAGAAGGCAGGAGAAGGGTTTCCAGGGACGGGGTGGTTGCTCATGTCAGACGTCACTTGCCGAGACGTGAAGGAAGACAAGCCCCGAGGAGCGTCTGGGGGACATTTCGACGCGGGGGTGCTGGCGGCCTTGGCGAGAACGGCTTCAGAGGAGTGTGCGGACGGACGGTGGTTCCTCCCCATGGAGCCCTACGCGGGAGTTAGCTCTACCTGCGGGGTCCTCTCCCCCCCCAGCTCCCAACCTGGGACAGGCCCCTCGCCTCTGCACTCCCATTACGAGCGCTGAATACCTACCTTTAACCTGCACGGCCACCCACCTCCCGATTTGTACACGTTTCTGTGTAAAGACTCAAGACCAACGGGCCATCAGTAGGACGGCCATTAGGTCTAGAAACATGGAGACCAGTATCTCATTGAGCTGCATACGGCTAGGTTGGGTGCTTGCTTGTTTGACTTACTTATTTTTGCTATGCTCCAGGCGTGATGGCCGCTTCCCCTTGGGTGATTAGATGGTAAGTACGAGAGGCTGACCGTGTCTAAAACAGAGCTTCTGAACCCCGCCCACACCCCGCCCTGCATCCATGCTGGCCCTGCTCCTGCCTCCCCCTGCAGCTGCCCCCCCACCTTCAGAAATTAACCCCGCCCACCCCTCCCACTGCGCAGGCCCCGGACTCTGGTGTCCTCCTTGACTCCCTTCTCTGGAACGCCATGCCCGATCCCTCAGCAAACCCTGCCTCTTCACCCTCTGCAGAACAGCTGCCACTGGAATGAGGAGAAGCCAAATCCACCATCCCCGGACTCGGCACCAACTCCTCTTCCCCCACACCCCCACACCCCCCTGGCTCACGGGATCTTTCTCTCTGGGCCTCTGCACCCGCTGCTCCCTGGCTCTGGAACATTCTTCCTCTGGCTTTTCACATGGATAACTCGGTCTCAGCCTTCGGGTCTCACCCAATGGCCACTTCCTCCTAGAGGCACCCTTGACCACTCCTTATCTTCTTACGTGGTGGTTTAAAAATATGTCCATACCATTTTTTTTTTTTTTGAGAGAGACAGAGAAAGAGAGAGAGCAAGCAAGTGGGGGGAGGAACAGAGAGAATCCCAAGCAGGCTCTGCAGTGTCAGCCCGACACAGGGCTTGAACTCACGAACTGAGATCAGGACCTGAGCCGAAATCAAGAGTCAGTTGCTTAAAGGACTAAGCCACCCGGGCGTCCCTGTCCATACATTCTTAACACTTGTCCCTTCAAAAGGCAGAATCTAATTCCTAGCCTTAAAACAGGCACTGGACTCGACGACTCTCTTTCACCCAACGGAACGTGATGAAGGCGACACCGCGTGACTTCCAAGGCTGGGTTATAAAAAGGGTAGTTTCTGCGGGGCTCTCTTTCCTGGATCGCTCCCTCTGGGGAGAGCCAGCGCCATGTCGTGAGGACACTCAAGCGACCTACGGAGAGGCCTGAGTGGGGAAGAACTACAGCCTCCTGCCAACAGCCTGCATCAGCCTGGCAGCCATGGGAGCGAGCCGCCTCGGATGTGGGTTGTCCTCAGCCAGTCAAGCCTTCAGGTGACGGAGCCCCGGCCGGCCGCTCAGCTCTAACTTCACGCGAGACCCTGATCCGAAACCACCAGGCCGAGCCGATCCCAAATTCCTGAGCCACAGAAACTGGGAGAACAATACGTGCTTATCACTGCTTAAGGCACCGAACGTTAGTGTAAAATTTGTTACACGGCAAGAGAGAACTCTTATGCCACATAAGATGGCAACACCTTCACCACCCCCCCGGCCTTACGGTACATCACGTCGTCATGTGTTTTCTTCCTAACTGTCACCACTGTCTGGTAGTTCTTTTTTCAATTTCTTTTTGACTGAAATGATAGCATTTACTGATGATGTCTTCCTCGGTACTGTGCCCTTGCCGCCCCTGCTCACGTGCTGAATAGCCAGTCACCAAGTACTTCAGAGTTTCTGGTATTTTCTACACACTATTGCCATATTTGATCATACCACTTTGATGCTTAGAATCGCCCCTGGTTCTTCGAAGGTCACGAGGTCATATCTAAATTCCTTGACACGCGAGGCCCTGAAACCACCTTTCCAAACGTGCTTCCTACCGCTCCCTTCCTGGCTCCCTCTGGCGTGGTTTCTAGGACCCCAGCCAATTCCCCAGCTCTCTGGACACTAGATCTGTCCAGCAATTCAATTATGACACCGTCTACCTAGGGCTGGGGTCAGACCCCACAAGTTCCAGGGGCTCGGACCCACCAGACTGCCCTTACCTCAGACACCAGTCGCAAGTCGGGGGCCACCCATACTTCTGAACCACCAGCTCCAAACTGGGGGTTCCCACGACCTCCTCCTCAGGTTCGAGAATTTGCTGGAACGGGGCACAGGACTCAGGAGAGCGTTGGCTTACACCTGCCCCCTCCAGGCGCACCTTCTCGCACCTGAATGTGCTCACTAACCCCGAAGTTCTGGGGCCTTTGTACAGAGTCCCGGCTCCGGCTCCCAACCTTCACCCCGAAGTCAGAGGCTGGGGTGTGGAGCTCGAAGTTCTGATCCTTTAATCCCTTGGTCGTCCTGGTGACGACGTCCCACTGGTACCAGAAAGACCAAATGATGAGGGTGCTGGAAATTTCAAAAGCGAGATGCAGAGATAATTTTAATATACGAAAGGATTTTGTCAGGGGCGCCTGGGTGGCTCAGTCGGTTAAGCGGCCGACTTCAGCTCAGATCATGATCTCGCGGTCTGTGAGTTCGAGTCCCATGTCGGGCTCTGTGCTGACGGCTCAGAGCCTGGAGCCTGCTTCAGATTCTGCGTCTCCCTCTCTCTCTGCCTCTCCCCTGCTCATACTCTGTCTCTATGTCTCTTAGAAATAAATAAACGTGGGGCACCTGGGTGGCTCAGTCGGTTAAGCTTCCAACTTCTGCTCAGTCATGATCTCACGGTTCATGAGTTCAAGCCCCGCGTTGGGCTCTGTACTGACAGCTCAGAGCCTGGAGCCTGTTTCAGATTCTGTGTCTCCCTCTATCTCTGCCCTTCCCCTGCTTATGCTCTGTCTCTATGTCTCGCAAAAATAAATAAAGACGTTAAAAAAAAAACGATTTTGTCAGCCCTTTGTTAGTAATTCTTGTATTTCATGATTTTTTTTTTACATAGAGCTAAAAGAGAGAACATTTGCCTGTAAAAAATAAAATTCCTTTTAGCCTGTATTCTATTCTGATTCTTAGCTCACCAAGCACAGTTCTGGTTGAGGAAAGTGGGCAGTATCCCCACCCTTCTTGCCATCATGCTGTCACAGGCCCCCGCCTCCCACGAGCGGCTAAACAGCACGGGCAGGCTGCCTCGGGGACACATGGGAGCCTGGTGCACCCCGTATGGCGGGAGACAGACCCCCCAGACCCACTGTGCTGGCAGAACACCGCCTCTCTTAGGGACTCTGTGGTCAGATTAGGAGTTCCGTGCAGACAGAACACTGGCCTGAGTCTCTTGGGCAGAGCGAAACCTGCCCGGCGGCGTCCCACTGAAATCCCAGTTTGATGATTGGGCATTTAACCAGAAAGCCACATCCTCATCAGAAGTGACTGTTTTCTCATCTCCTGAATCACCCTTATCAGTGACTTCGTTTGCTAAATCAAGGCAGTTTTTTTTTTTACAGCAACTGAGGAGCATGAGCCCAGAGGCTGGGACAGGGCCTGGGGGGGGGGGGGGGTGAAGGAGGGCTGGGGTGTCCAGAGCGAGGGGCTTAGGAGTGGCCCCGGCTTCAGACCCCCCCTCCCCCGCCTGCATATCTGCCAAAGCTCTCGCCCTCCCCCAAGTGAGAACTCCACGCTCTGCGGAGGGCTGGGTTCTGTTTGTTCTGCATCGTGGATGACTCGGGAGCCAGCCTGGGACTGTCCTGAGTGACAAGGACCACCGTGTGCCGGAAAATGACAGAAAACGGAAAACAATAGGCTCTGTTTTAGGGGCATGTCCTCTGACCCTCGGGGGTCCCCAGGTCCCGGGGATGGGCCTTCTTGTCTGTCTTACTCAGATGTACCTCACGCACAATCCACTCGCCTCAACTGTACAGTTCAGCGGCCGTGAGAACGCCGCGGAGCCACGCAACCGTTACCACCACACCAGGATACTTTTGTCACTCCAAAAGGAAACCCTGCACCCTTTAGTATTCCCTCTCCAGGGGCGCCTGGGTGGCTCAGTCGGTTAAGCAGCCGACTTCAGCTCAGGTCATGATCTTACAGTCTGTGAGTTCGAGCCCCGCATCGGGTTCTGTGCTGATGGCTTGGAACCTGGAGCCTTCTTCGGATTCTGTGTCTCCCTTTCTCTCTGCCCTTCCCCTGCTCATACTCTGTCTCTCTCTCAAAAATAAACGTTAAAAAAAAAATTAAAAAAAAAATTAAAAAGTATTCCCGCTCCCCTCCCCCGCTCCCCTCCCCACCCCCGTCTCCCTTTCCCTCCTCCGGGAACCACCGATCCCCTGCGCCTGTCTATCCTGGACATGCCGTATAAATGGAACCTTCCACATGGATGGTTTGCAATCGGTTTCTCTCACTGAACAGGCTCGTCTGCGTTACGACATGTATGACTGCTTCCCTTCTTTCCCCTGTCAGATAATTTTCCATGATCACGTATGTAATAAACATTCTGTCTATGTGTCATCGGCGGATGGACATCTGGGCTTTTTCGCCTTCTGGTTGATTCTGGATAATTCTGCCTAGTGCTGCTGGGAGCAGCCGCGTCCTACTTGGTGAGAGGCCGTACCCCTTAGATGGGCTCGTGGGGTTCCACGCCTCCTGATGCATTTGCAAATACCGCGTGTATGTCGACCTTCCAGACACGGAGGTGTAGAACTTCCAGCCGTGAGGAGCCTGCGTCTACATGCTGAGCGATCGCCTCCGGCTCCTGCTGCACGATCCTCCACTCTCTTGCCCTACTCGTCCACAAGCCGGAGGTAATGACAGGACATCCCGCCATACCTCTTTTTTTTTTAATTTGTTTTTTTTGAGAGAGAGCGTAAGCGGGGGAGGAACAGAGAGAGGCGAGGACAGAGGATCCGAGGTAGGCTCTGTGCTGACAGCAGCAAGCCCAGTGTAGGGCTCGAACTCACCAATCATGAGATCGTGGCCTGAGCCGAAGCCGGACGCTAACCGATGGAGGCCCCCAGGAGCCCCTACACCTGTTTTCGATGGTGACAGAGGCAGTGTCTCTAAAACGTGAGTACAACCCCCTGGGCCGGGCACCTTTACGACCCCCTCTGCCCATCAAAAGTGTCTCGTGTTTTTCTATTTTTTCACCTTTGCGGCTCCCATTCTCCCACTTGAAACTGCCATCCCCCGCCCCGACAAAACTCCCTGATTCTGGGCCATCCGTCTGTCAGATCTGTCTCCGCCCGAGCCACGGTTCTTGTAAACTGGGCAGGCTCTCTCTCTGCTAAGCACCTCCTGAAGGTTCTTTCTCTTTGAGCATGAAACTGGTGAGCAATGGTGTGTCTTCTCATCTGCCCTGGCCCAGTGTCCACGGCACCCTGCAAAGCCCCTCGTCACCGACAGGGCTGCCTGAGCGCCTGCCCTCCTCCCACTTCCCAAGGGCTCAGCAACACAGGCACCTGTGTCCCCTTTCACCCGAGAGCATTTACGGAGCCACCAGGCCTGGGAGGTGGGCAGGATGGTGAGTAGGGTGATTAATAATGCCCCTCCTGAAGCTTGTGACCCGTGGGTGAGACCGAGGCGCCAGCCTAAGTGTGATGAGTCCGGGTGGGCACAAGGGGGGTCAAGGGAGGGCGGGGCCAGTCCTTTCCTGGACTAAGGGTCTAGGAAGGTTTCTTAGAGGACTTAAGAGGTTTTTTTTTTTAATTTTTTTTTTTAACATTTATTCATTTTTGAGAGACAGAGACAGACCGTGAGTGGGGGAGGAGCAGAGAGAGAGAGGGAGACACAGGATCCGAAGCAGGCTCCAGGCTCTGAGCCGTCAGCACAGAGCCCGACGCGGGGCTCGAACTCACAGACCGTGAGATCATGACTGAGCAGAAGTTGGAAGCTTAACCAACTGAGCCACCCAGGCGCCCCACGTTTATTTATTTCTAAGAGACATAGAGACAGAGTATGAGCAGAGGAGAGGTAGAGAGAGAGGGAGACACAGGATCCGAAGCAGGCTCCAGGCTCTGAGCCGTCAGCACAGAGCCCGACGCGGGGCTCGAACTCACAGACTGTGAGATCATGACTGAGCAGAAGTTGGAAGCTTAACCAACTGAGCCACCCAGGCGCCCCACGTTTATTTATTTCTAAGAGACATAGAGACAGAGTATGAGCAGGGGAGAGGTAGAGAGAGAGGGAGACACAGGATCCGAAGCAGGCTCCAGGATCTGAGCCGTCAGCACAGAGCCCGACGCGGGGCTCGAACTCACAGACCGCGAGATCATGACCTGAGCTGAAGTCGGCTGCTTAACTGAGCCACCCGGGCGCCCCAATGCCAGTCTCGATAGACGAATATGTGATGGCCGGGTGGGCCGTGCGAAGGAGTGACAAAGCCTGAACAAAGGAGATACAGGACACATCAGGACACCGAGAGGGAGAGGGGGACACGGAAGGCCGGAGTAAAGGAGGAGCGAGGGAAGAACGAGCCTCCTGGCTGAAGCGGGAAGATCCAGGGAGGGCTTTACTTTGTGTTCGGGTCCTAGAGCCCCCAGGTGTCACTTCTTGGCCGCAGCCTGGAAGGTGGCAGAGAGACAGAAAGTCCTGACAAAATGCAGGACGGAGAGGTATGAGAACAGGATCCTGGTCTGGAGGAAGAAGGTGGGGAGCGGATTCAGAGCTTAGACTTCCTCCCAGGGCCACCGGGCAGGAAGTGAGGGCAGAGGCAGAGAGATAAGTCTGACAGGAAGCTGAGGGAACAAAGGAGTTCTACCTGATAGCAGCCGAGGAGGGTGAGTGGGTGGGGGAGGAGGAGGGTGGCTTAGGGGAGAGGTGGAGGTTAGAAAGACCAGCTGGGGAAGGGGGAAGAGAGACCAAGACCGCTGGGCAAGCTGGGGGCCACATCCGGAGGCGGGAGAGAATGTGGGCGGCGGGGGCCCTGAGGAACGTGCTGGAGAGGCCCCCCAGCAGGGCTCAGTCGCTGGGGAACGAGCAGAGGTCAACGGTGGACCCACTCAAAGTGGAGGGTGAACGAGGAGACGGGTGGAAGGCCAAGGGGGCCAGTGGACTCATGGCTTTAAAAAAAGAACGGTGGGCTCTGTAGGCTGGAGAGGGAAGAGGTGTGGCCTTAACAGGTGCAGAGTCTCAGGTCACCAGTCAGATCCAAGGGCAGGCTGGGGAGGCTGGAGGGTTTGGAGGGCTGAAACACGTAGCAAGAGGGCGGATATCAAAGCTTAAAATCCTGGAGGTGTGTTCACCAAGATATACCACAGGCCGGGTCACAAAACAGGTCTCACTAAACTTACGAAGACTGTGGCATCATCACCACCACTTCCATCCCCCTGAAAAGAAACCCCGTATCTACTTGCAGTCACTCTCCATTCCCACCATCAGCCTGCAGGCAACTAGAAACCTGCTCTTTGTCTCTCTAGATTTGCCTTTTCTGACCTTTCCATACAAACAGAATCCTACAATACACGGTCTTTTATGTCTGGCTTCTTTTACTTGGCATAACGTTTTCCAGATTCCTCCACATCGTAGCTTGTATCAGTAGTCTGTTCTTTTTTACTGTGGAGCGCTAGTCCTTTATATGGATATAGCATATTTTATTTATCCATTCGTCAGTCGATGGACATTTGAATTTCCAGTGTGGGCTTATTATGAATTACGCCACTCTGAATATTTGCATAGAAGTCTTTGGGTAGACATAGGTTTTCACTTCTCTTTCATTTCATGTCTTCTATATCTAGAAGTAGAACTCCTCAGTCCTACGGTAATTCCGCGCTTAACCATCGGAGAACCTTCCAAGCCATGTTCCAAAGTGTCTGTACCATCTTGCATTCCCACAATTCCCTCAGGTAGGAGGGTACTCGTTTCTCCACATCATTGCCAACATTTGTTACTGTCCGTCTTTTATTAGTATAGCCATTCTAGTGGGTGTCAAGTAGTATTTCACTCGGTTTTGATTTGTACCTTTTTTTTTTTAAGTTTCTTTATTTTGAAAGAGAGAGAGAGAGTGAGAGAGCGCATGCATGCACGCACCCCCACGTGCAGGGGAGGGGCATTGAAACAGACAGAGAGAGAAGCCCAAGCAGGCTCCCGCGGTGTTAGCATAGAGCCCAACAAGGGACTGTCTCGCAAATGGTGAGATCACGAGCCGAGCCAAAATCAAGAGTCAGACGTTTAACCAACGGAGCCACCCAGGGGCCCCCTGATTTGTCCTTTGCTAATGATGAATGATGTTGGGCATTATCCATCGTTTCCTGTATTATCGACCATTTATACAGCTCCTTTGGTGAAATTTGCAGCTTTTGACTGGGTTTTTTTATCTTCCTATTACTGAGTTGTAAGAAGTCTTGATGTGTTCTAGATACGAGTCCTTTGCTAGATATATAATTTGTGAAAATATTTTCTCCTAGTCTGTAGTTTAGATTTTTATTTTCTTAATATCATTTGAAGAGCAAACAATTTTAATTTTGATGAAATCGAATTTATCATTTTGCCCCTTAAAGGCTCATGCTTCAGGTGTCTAAATCTAAAAAGTCTTTGTCTAATCCGAGGTCATAACGACTTTTTTCCATCTCGTAGAAATTTTATACAAGAATTAAATTAGAAATCCATAAAAATAAGATGTACTGAAAAAAAAGCCCACAAATATATGGAAATTAAATGACACATTTCTAAATAATCTACGAGTCCAAGAAGAGACAATTAGAAAATATTTTAAACAGGGGCGCCTGGGTGGCTCAGTCAGTTGAGTGTCCGACTTCAGCTCAGGTCATGATCTCACGGTCTGTGAGTTCGAGCCCCGCGTCGGGCTCAGAGCCTGGAGCCTCCCTCGGATGCTGTGTCTCCCTCTCTCTCTGCCCTTCCCTTGCTCACTCTCTGTCTCTATGTCTCTCAAAAATAAAACTAAAAACATTCTATAAAAAAAATTTTTAAAAAAGAAAAAAGAAAAAGAAAATATTTGAAACAGAATGATCAACATTTCCATAAACGTTTAAAAAGCAAAACACGTAAAAGGGCATTGTGCGTTATTTATCCTCTTCTCTTTCAGCTATTTACATACTTTTCCTCTTCTTCAGAGTCAAAATTCTCAAGAAGAATGTCAATATTCAAGTATCCAAATTTATGTCCATGTTTTACCTTACACCCCTCAGTAGCACGTGATAGGGCCTGTGGACGCTTTGCCCCACCGGCGTACGCTTCCGGAGGGCCCCGCTCAGCTCCTTGTTGCTCAGCCCGGTAGAAGAAGAGCTTCGTCTTCCTCTGGCTTGTCCCCTCGGCAATGCAAGTGCCGGTTTTCCTCCTCGCTCTCTGCCCGCCGTGTTTGTGCCTCTCTGCTTCCTCCTGCGTCCCTTCTCCTCAGAGGACCTCCTCCATCCCTCGTCTTCCACGGCCATCCCCACGCAGATGGTCGTAGGCACGTATTCCCAGCCCAGATCCCTGCTCTGACTTCACCCACAGACCCCACAGCCCTCCGCCGGCACCTTCTCTCACCTGCTCTCGAAGGCCTCTCCAACTCAGTCTGTCCAAATTCAAAGTCATGACCGCCCTCTCCCAGCCCAAGTTTTCTTTGGAATTTTTTTTCTTTCAATAAATGGTACCATGTGCCCAGCCGCCGGCCGAGAACCTAAGAGTCACCCAGGGTCTATCTTACTCTTTAAACGCCAATATCCAATCCATCACTACCTCTCATTGATTTAACTCCACATGTCTCTCAGATAGTTGGTGTCATCTCCGTCTTAGCTACCACCACCCCTGTCTCTCCTTGAGACTACGCCACCTAGAGAGCTTCCCCAAATCCACAGGCACCCTCCCGCAACCCAACCCTCCCTGTACACGGGGGTCAGAGAGGCTTGTCATATCACAATCATGTCATGGCACTCTGCTGCTTCAAAGGCTCTCAACAGAAAGACGAAACTTTAATGTGGTTTAATTGGCCTATTCCAATCTCATCTCTACCCACTTTCTAGTCTCTTCTCTGAACCACACTCCACACCCAAACCATGTATTTGGTTTGCCTACTTCTGTACCCCCACCCCACCTTCATATCCTGCCCTGAATTTGGGTCCTTTACTGGTTCCTTGCACCTCTTTTTTCCCCCCCTCTAACCACACGGCCTTTGCACGTGCTATCTCCTCTGCCTGGAATATGCTTCCCTCCCCCTTTTGCCATGATAATTCTATTTATCCTACATGTCTCTATCAAGCATCACTCCTACAGGGAAGGCTTCCCTGACCTCCCTGACAAAGTCAAACACTCCAGTGATTACCAACTCCCATATTTCTTCTTAGCACCCGTGAAGCTGCAGTCTTGCCTTGTAATACGGGTGATGATATGAGGTGAGTCTGTCTCCCCAGCTAGAGTGTGGGCTCCATGCGGGCAAGCCCCAGAGCTGGTTTTGTTCACTGCTGCATCCTTAGCGCCCACCACGAAGCTTGGGCACATAGTAGCCACTGAAGACTACTTGTTGAATTCTTAACTGAGTCACGGTCAGGTCGCCCAAGAAGAAAATGGGACTGAAGTGAAGAAGACGACGGTGAAGGAAGACGCATGGATGTCTTTGAAGAATAAAGATGGGGGTGACCAGCCAGTAAAACAGGCCAAGGAAGAGGTGACGATCGTCGAGACAACGGTGGGCGCCCCCAGGGTGCAGGGCTGTAGGAAGGTGGGTGTTGGGAGCCGTTTTGGGCTCAGAGGTTGAGACCCCTCCATGCGTGGGAAAGGTTGACGCAAAAGCTCCCGCCAGCCAAACTGGCGCCTAGTTTGACCTCTTTCAAAATAACCTTTCAGGCCTGGATTTCTCGAATTGCTTTCATTGGCCTAAGGGACATAATGCTCTTTAGTTTTATGGCACATGGAAAAGGGGACCTGGTCTTGATGGATAAAATCTGTGTGAGAGTAACCTGGCCAGAAGTTACCTCAAGGTTGCCTCTTGGGGATAGGTTACACAAATCGAGGCGTAGGCCCCAAGACTCCTTGAACCAAATTAGATTTTTCCCTGCAGGTATCGCTCCCCTCAGCCCCACCATAAAACCTCAAGGCACATCTCTGTAAAGCTTCTCTCAGAATTAACACACTGATGGGAAAGATTGTAAGGAGACTTAGGACCTTCCCCAAGGTTAGCCTCGCCCAAAAGTCAGAAGCACTGTTTATCAGCAGCAAATATTGAGCACCTCCCTGAGGTTAACATTTCGCAAATCCTTTTGTAATTCTCATCCCCACGCTCCCTTATACCATAAACCTATAGATGACTACATGGTCTTGTGACAACAATGTATGTTGTAAAGAATGCCTTGTCACTGATGTAATGTCACTCGCTACCTTTAAAAATAAAGACACTGAGACCAGCAGGGCAGAGATGCCAGAATAGACACCAGAATGGCAGAGATGCCAGAATTGCCAGGGCTGCCTGCTTGGTCATCAGATTCCATCTCACTCGTGGCTCTCTCACTTCATTTCGCCTGACCGTCCGTCCTTTGTGGACCCCTAGATTCGCCGGGACAAGGAACGACCCCGGCAGGTGGGGTGTTGTGGGGGTGCAGAAGTCGGCATGGACTAAAGAAAGACAAGTTCTCCCAGGGACTCCCCCCTTTGCCTGGACCAAATTTTCTTCAAGAGAAACCAAGTGTCCCTTATAATCGGTATCCAAAGGGGCTATGGTTTTTCTTCGGGGACACAAAAAAGCCATCATCTGCTAAAGGAAGCTATCGGTCAGTGATAACGGGGTGCGTGGTGCTCATTCCGGCTGGCCGCTGAGTCCCCGAAGGTCTGCCCAGGTCCCCCTTGCCGAGGCCTGGGTGAACTAACACAGAAAGCTCTCCGCTCCCGCGCCGTCATGCGGCGTCCCCTCGGCAGCTCTTTCGGAGTCTTTACCGGAGGTCGCAAAGCAGACCTTTGAGGCCTGAGCTAAAACACTTTCCGCGAAGTCACGTACCTTGGTCCACCCGGGAAACTGGATAAAGGTGTCCTGAGGCAGGTCCGGGATCCCGCTGGGGATAGAGAAGTTCCCCGTGAAAAAGGCCGGGAGCGTGAAGTTAGCCGAGCCGCGGGCGGGGGCCTTCCCGTGGCGGCCCTGGTGGCGGCCGTGCCCGCCTCCCAGGCGGCTGCGCACGGCCTCCTCGGTGTCCAGCGGGAAGATCGTCCAGTCCTCGAGGATGCCGCACCGAGGGTCAGGTTAGAAACGAGGCCCTGGAAAGGAGACCCGGAGTAAGGAGCTGGGGCGGGAAGAAAAAGGCATCGAGTGTCTCTGCGTCCCTGCCCCGAATCCGCAGGGAAAGCCAACTGGGATGCGGAACACCGACAGCAAATGAGACAATCACGTGTGCGCCAGGGCGGCGTCTCGCCTGAGGCCAGAGCTTTTGACCCCACGCCCACAACGTTCGGTGTGCGGTTCAAAGTCATTGCCGAACGGAAGGGACGGTGGAACCCATGGACGGGAGGATGAGTGGACTCAGGAATGCCGCGGGGGGTCATGGGGGAAGGGGGGCGGGTTCTGCCCCTTCGAATAACCAGAGCAAGCCTTGGCATTGAGCCCCTCGGCAGCCCCTGAGTCCATTCACCGGCTGGGGGACTCCGCGAGGTGACCGGAACGAGAACGCTTGGACATCTGTGGACGGCCAGAAAGGAAGCGAGGACAACGGTGAACCTCGGACCCACATTCTGGAGTTGCTCTATCTGTCCAGCAGGTTGGCGGGCTGGGGCGCCCGTGGCACCAGCCGCCTCTGCTCGTGGCTCCCCGAGCTTCCTCCTCCCCGCCTTTTACATGGCGAGCTTCTCCGTCCCCAGTGAGACCCCAAATTCGTCCCAGGGCGCCTCCCGACACCCAGCCTCCGCCGCCCGCCTGGCAATCCAGCAAACATAACCGGGCAGCCGCGTGCCAGGCTCTTTGCTGGGCACGACGCCCAGCGCCTACTCAAGAATGCCTGTCGCTCCGGGGGTCCATGTGGCCTGTGCCAGCCAAGCAGGAAGGCCACTGACCACAGCCTGAGCACAAGGACTTCAACCGGGACGTTCCCACTGGAGGCAAAGGCGGCCCCTGCGTGGTCATTCCCAAAGGGCGCAGTCGCCCTGCCTCTGAGCCGCGTCGGCAGCATCGGGAAATGGGGCCGGAGGCCTGTCTGGCCTAGACCGAGTGGTGCTGTCAGTCTTTCCCTGCGGGCCTGCCGTCCTCTAGCGGATGGGAGCCATCTGTGGGGAAGCCTGGATCTCAACAGCTTCGCGGCTCACGGAGCCCTGGGCAGAGTAGGAGCCTGACAAACGCTCGCTGAATAACGCTCCGGAAATGCTCTCCAAGGAGCACCAGCTGGGCCGGGGCTACACGCCGGGGCCGAGAGTAAGCAGCGGGGCCGAGAGGCCGTGTGCCGAGGGAGAAGGCTTCCTGCACCTCGAGACTTTGCCCCGGACTGTCCGCACCCAGGAAACAGAGCAGACTGCATGCGAAGCTGGCTTGGTTGGCAACCGAGCGCCTTTGGAGAGCGAGGCGGGTTTTTATAAGCAAAGGAGAGGCACCGTGGAGTGGCCCCCTCCTGCTTTCGACAGGATGACTGAACCCCCAACACGAGGGAAGGGTTGTCTTCGGGAAGCTCAACGTGGTCCCCCCTGCAGAGGAACACGGGGCTTCACAACACGCCGGCTCGGAAGCCGCCAAACAAATCACGGCGGGTTCGCTCACCAAACTTGGCAAAGTGTGTGTGTTTTTTAAAACAAAACTGCTTCTAGGGGAAGGGGGCCGGAGGAGAAGGACGTGTGTGTGAGAGTCTTCAAACGGCTTTACGAAGACTTCCTGGGGCGGCACAGTCCCGGTCCCATCGACCTCGACGGCGGGGCTGGTCCTACCTTAGACTCGTTGATAAAACTGCCGTAGTTCACGCGGCCCATGTTCTCCACCAGCAGGTCCAGGGTGGCCCCGGCCGGCCCCGTTATGTTCGCGGTGCTGGCGCCACTGCGCTCCAGGACTCCCTGGGGCACCTGTGGGGTCAGAGGCCAGTGGGGATCAACTGAGGTGACGGGGGCAACGGCGCTCGGCTCGCTCCGCGTCACGCCCATTTTCCCGCCTTGAAGTGTCACCAGACTCGGAGCCGGGACGCTGCCGGCCCCTCCAAGCCACCGGCCAAGGGGGGGTGAGTCCCTCCAAACACTGCTTCCTAAACAGGCAGCTCATCAGACGCGGCTCAGGGCAGGGGAAGGCCGGGGCCGGCTGCCTTTGCTCTGGGGTGTGCGCTGCGCGTCTCTTTTTACCAGAAAGGGAGGACAGGCAATAATCCCAGGGGAGGACCCGTCTCTCGGACACCGCTGGTGTTCTCACCGCACAAAAGGCCGCCATGAGAAGCGGCTTCTCCACAGTGTGGAGAGATGAGACAAAAATCAGACGAGATAAAAATCAGAGAGTTAGGTGGAGTAGTCTCACCTCAAAATACCTGATAGGATGCATTAACCACGAAAATTATGTAACAGAACGAGAAAAAACAGCCGCCATTTTAGCAGCAACATATTCCTAATTTTTTTTTTGAAAGGAGGGGCTTTTTAACAAAAATCGAAGTTACGCTGACCAGAATTCACGAAGACGACTCACCCCTAAACTGGAAGTCAAGACCCAGCCGCTGTGGGTATAAACAGGGCAACAGACACATGGCGCCCTAGAAACTCGCTCCCCCTGCAGTGAAAGCCTTTGGTGGCCGCAGAATGGAAACACTGTCATTTAAAAATGTCTGAGCAAAGTTCCCCGGGGGTAGATAAATCTCTTCCTGTGCTCTGTCTCGTGATGATTTCGGTGGAAGGAGCTGGAGACCCTCTCATGTGTCTTTCCTGCCTTGCGAGCACAAAGGTGTTTGTGCTCTGCAGCTGTGACTACCACGAACGAGCCTTCGGAACTGCCATTTCTCACGCAGGAGGAAGGCCCAGAGTTCAAGGAATCGCTGCTCCCGCCTGTACCAAACGGAGCCTGTCCTCAAGGGGCAAAGGAGACGCGGGTGACATTCTGTGTTTGGGCAGAGAGGACGGCGTGGATTGGTGAGACCAGGAAGGTTTCCAAGAAAGGGGCTGGCTTGAGCGACACCCTCCCAGGTGCAGGCAGAGGGAGCACGGGTGAGACCACGAGGGCAAGCGAGGGGCACAGCTAAGGGACCCCGAGGGGAGGGGCAGCGTAGAAAGCTGTGCGACGGCCTTGAATGCCGCGTTACCCAGCGCTGGCCACACGTCCCCCCCCCCCCCCCCCGTCGGGGCAGACACACCCAGCTCAGGGACGATTCTTACCCCATCCACAGCGACGTAGGCACGGTCGTGGACTCTGCCGGGGGGCGAAGACAGGGGTGTAGGGTCGCTGCAGTCTCGAGGAAGCGTTGTTCGGTACAGCACGTAGCCGAAATACTGGTTAGAAAAAGATGTGAGGAAAATAAATCACTCTTTTAAAAAAGATAGCCCAGCCGCCTCGCGCTGGGTGAAAGTGATATTTCTAAACGCGTAAGGAAGAAAGCGTTTCTCTGGCCTCCAGCAAAAATTCACTCTGAAAGAAGGGAGAACTGGCGTAAATTTTTAGATCCTAGGAATCTGGAAGGGCGCTTGTCAGACACCCCTTTCGCGCACAAGGGCATCTGCCCCGAATCACTCAGGGGGTTCCTATCACATACATCAACGGTTATTCACATCGCCTCAAAACACAACACGACACAACACAACACAACACGACAAATGGGCACCTGGCTGGCTCAATTGGCAGAGAGTGTGATTCTTTTTTTAGTTATTATAAATTTTTTTAATGTTTATTTTTGAGAGAGAGAGAGAGAGAGAGAGAGAGGGTGTGGGTGGGAAAGGGACAGAAAGACAGAAACAGAGAATCCAAAGTAGGTTCCAGCTCTGAGCTGTCAGTACAGAGCCCGACGCAAGGCTCGAACCCGCAAACGACAAGATAATGACCTGAGCAGAAGTTGGACACTTAACTGACGGAGGTACCCAGGCGCCCTTTGGTAGAGCATGTGACTCTTGATCTCTGGGTTATGAGTTCAAGCCATATTGGGTGTTGACAGTACTTTAAAATAAAATCTTAGGGGCGTCTGGGTGGCTCGGTTGGTTAAGTGTCCGACTTCTGGTCAGGTCATGATCTCACAGTTCGTAGATTTGAGCCCCAGGAGCCTGTAGCCTACTTTGGATTGTGTGTGTGTGTGTGTGTGTGTGTGTGTGTGTGTCTCTCTGCCCCTCCCCTGTTTGCGCTGTCTTTCTCTCAAAAATAAATAAACATTTAAAAAAAAATCTTAAAAAAAAAAAAAAGACAAACAACAACAATGTGGGGTAAAACATTTTCCAGGTTCTTGGGCTAAATCTGCTCTAACATACAAAACAAGAGTCAATCAGAAACCGTTTAAAGTGGAGGGACGGGGGTGGCGGGGACAGAGACAGTGAGAGATGAGGGCGTAGCCTGCTGCTAAGTCAGAAAACAGAGACGCTGGTATCCCTGGTCCAAAAGGACGCGCCGACTATCAGCCACAGCAGCAAACAGACCCCGTGGCCTCGGCAGGTGACTTTCCTGCTGTGAATGTTAGCCAGGGTGCGTGGGACCAAACCTCGTCACACAGGCGAACCCTACAGACGTCCAGCATGGGACAGAGAAAAAGGTCCTCACATCTAGAGCCCAAAACCAAGGAAGTGCATCTCAGCTAACGCGAAGGGGATTTAGAGGAGGTGAAAAAAGAAACACGTTAACCCACGTTCCTGTGTTGCAGGAAAGGGCTGAGCTCCAGAAACCTCACTGGGGCCACCACCCAAGGCGTCACGCACGAGGGTGCCGTCCCTCCCAGACCCCAGGCCTCCATCTCTTTCTTGTTTTTTCCTTTGCAAAGTAACCGAAGTGGGGAGACCTAGCTCAGAGGCTGAGGCACACTGTGCGAAGGGCTCCCAGGAGGCAGCAGAGGCCACAGTGCGCCCTGCGAAGCTGGCTGCGGCTGCCCGAGTGGGGGTAGGGGTGGGGGCAGAGGAGCAGGGCTGCGTCCCACTCCCTGCACCTGCGCCCTCCATGGTTTCGCTGGAAATAAACATTCAGGCGGCTGGCCGCAGACTTGGAACGACCAGGGCCCGGGGAGTCCTCCCGCAGCCCTAGAGCACAGCCTTGGCCAAAGGTCCCGGTGTAGAAGGATCTGGCAAAGAGCAATGAGGGCGAGTGTCTAGACGTCAACCTGGAATTCACTTCCCAGGTTCCAGCTACTCCAGTGACCTGACCCTGTCTCCTCTGAGATGCATCCCTGCTCGGTGGAGAAGGCAGGTTGTATTTTCTGGACGGAGGCGTGGACACGGCAGGTGCTAGTTGGCACCGGAGCGAGAATTCTCCCCAGTGTTAACGAAAGGGGGGCTCGGTTATTCATGGCCTCGATCACAGAGTTGTTGGAATAAAACCACAAGTGACCAGAGGCGGAGTACGCGAAGATCAGATAAGCTCTTGTCCTATTATTACCTTATTGTTCAGACACCCTCCGGAAGGGGAGCCCCACAGAGAGTCAGTAAGGGGGATCCAGATAAGGTTCCATTTCAAAAACTGAGGCTGAGACCCTAACTAGGTGTTCAAACTTAACATCACAGCGAAGGGACAAACTGACCTCACGGCCATCCTAACGAGGTGCTCTGAGAAGGACACACCCCCTTCGTCGCGTTGACGCTGACAATGTTTTACTTAATGTAATCAGTGAGGAAGTCTACAAAACAGCTGGTCCCAACTCCTTAGAAGTGCCCATGTCATGAGAGAGAGAGAGGAAAACAAGACTTAGGAACAGTGACAGAGGAAAGAAGACGAAAGGGACATTATAACTAAATGCAATGTCTGATCATGGATGGGAAACGGGATTGAAATAAAGGTAAGGGGTGGCTGGGTGGCTCGGCCGGTTAAGCGTCTGACGTGGGCTCGGGTCACGATCTCACGGTTTGTGAGTTCAAACCCCGCATCTGTCAGCATGGAGCCTGCTTCTGACCCTCTGTCTCCCTCTCTCTCTGCCCCTCCCCCGCTCCTCTTTCTCAAAAATAAACCTTTTTTTTACAAAAGAAGAAAATTCAGCTATAAAGGACATTATTGGATACTTGACTATAGAGTGCATATTAAATAATAAAATTATATCAATGCTAAATTTCTTACATGTGATCATTATGTGATCATACAGGAAGATGCCCTTTTTCTTAAAAGATATACACTGTAATATTTGGGGGTGAAGCGTCAGGATATTGACAGCAAACTCCAGTGGTTAAAAAAAGGCAGCTGACTGCACATATGCACACAGAGCCACCTGTCAACGCCTAATGAATCTGGCCAGGTGACAGCTATGCAGGTGTAAATTACACTCGTCTTGCAACATTTTTAGGTTTGAAGATTTCCAAAGTTAAAAGCTGGGAAGAAATGTTAAAATCAACATGAGGCACCCGGCTGGCTCAGTGGGCCAAGTGTGCAACGCTTGATCTCAGGGTCATGAGTTCGAGCCCCATGTCAGGCGTGGAGCCCACTTAAAATACATAAAATGAATAGGAGGCAGTGCCTGGGTGAACCACGTGAGCGCGTGCATGCATGCACACACTGACAAAGCAGGAAAAAGAATCTCTAAGACCCTAATCTATTAAGAACACAGTCCCTACACCTTTGAGCTACTAAGGACAAATAATTAAATTGTCTTTTGAGCCTTAAGATAGTGGTTTTCCTCTAGTAATAAAGATCAATTAGATGGGAAATACACTGAGTTTATAGCTTGCCCTACAGAATTGTGGTGAACTGGGTTGAGCTACTGCCTATTTGAGGGATAAGAAGAAAAGGGCAGGGGTGGGGGGGAATCCAGGAAGGCTCAGCCCACCGTGCGGTACTTAAAGCTACAGAGAGCCTGGAAATCTGGCGAACTGGCGGGGGCCTGATTTACCTGCCTGCCGTTTCAGCCCCGGTGCTCAAAGAGGCCCCGCAGCGCCGGGCAGAAGGTACTTTCGTCAGGAGGAAAACGGCGAAACGTTACCTTTGAAGACCCACCTGTTTCACCTGGATAAACGTCAAGGGATAACGGCTCTTTACGGGCCCAGGGGGACACAGAACGTCCAGAGCGTCCGCCACCGTCATCAACTGAAAAGGAACGAGAGCCGCATTCACTCACCGCCGCCTGCTCGTCAGAGCGGAGGGGAAGGCCGTTTGCAAACTCTCACCGACACAGTGGGTTTGACCAAATCCCTGAACAGCCCTAAACCGTTCAAAGTCCGCTCGGTGCTGACCCCCAGTCACCTTCGATCGGCCCTATCCATCCCCTAAGTCTCGACGAAAAATAACTGATGGTAATTATCGAGACAGTCAAACACATCTATTCGCAAATGCGGGGCTCACCCGATACTCGGCGCGTGGTAGGCACTCAATAAATACTTATTACATTTAGTCTGGACGATCGTGTGTTCTCACAGTCCGGGAGGCTTATTCCGGTGCCGTAACATTCGTTGGGGCGGCCACCAGGTGGGGCAGCCACCATCAGTGTCCCCAGGTTAGGGATGAGGAAACAGCCAGGGGCTGCAGTTAGGTTTGCCTCCAAACCTCGGGCTTCCCGAGACCGATACTGGTGAGGAATGTTACAAACACTCTTGCGGGCTTACCTTGCCGACGTGCAACATGAGGGAAAGCAAAAACCTTAAGTACAATTCCATCAATTCAGCTACTCACATGGATGTTCTTCTATTAGGACAACTAAGGCCATTCGACTCACAATAAAAGGTGTTATCCTGTATAACCATGTCCTCCATCAGCGGAATTCAGTGGCGTGCTAATCTGCTGTCTTAAATTGGATACATTTAGTTCAGAAGGAAAAGCTAGTCCTCCTCCCACCATCTTCTCTCCTGGGAAACAGATGTAGCTTTGGCACTAAGCTGGTTTTGTTTTGTTCTGTTCTAGCCAGGTTGCTGTTTTAAGTATTTGTAGCTATTTTCGGTTGCATAAAAATAGATTTCTCACTGGCTCAAAAACAAATGGACCTCCTCCTTCAGTAGCCGGCAGCGATGAAAAGGCAGAAGGCGCTCCCTTTATGAGGGTGATGAAAGTCCGATTAAAACTAAAGAAAGATTGCTATCTCGCAGAGAGACCGCTTTCTTTGTAGAATGTAACACACGTATCCGACGCTAGGTGGGAAACGTCACAAGGGCTCGACCAACCATACTATCAAAGGGCCTCGCGAATGGAAAAATCATACGATCGTTTGGCATTTTGGGTAAAGATAAAAACTTATGCTATTTTAGAATCTCAAGATTCTTAAGAAATGTGTAACTGCTTGTGGTTTTTTTTTTTTTTCTCTCTTGTGAGTTAACAGATGTAGGAGTTAGGGATTCTAAAAGGGGAAATCCTGATGACACACATGGTCAAAACAAACGGATTCTGGCTTACGTCACTCCTGACAATGAAATGAAATCTCCCTTCTTTTTCTCTTTCCTAGAATAAAATGTCTTTCCCTCCTATTTATGATTAATTTCTAGCCTTTTCCCCTGGGTGTCCCATTTATATATAAACCACGGAGCACAAAAGTCAGTACATGATTTTGAGATGGAGGGAAGCACGCTAAAGAGAGCAAAGATCTCTGATCATGCCTGTGCCTCTTGAGAACCCCCTAAGAAAAAAGGTAGATTATGGAGAAGAACCTCACCGCGCATAAAAAGGTGGCGTGTTATTCCCACAAAGGCTCCCGAAGCTGCTCTGGATGACTGATAATTGCACCAAAACGACCTGACTGGTGTAAGAACGCCAGCCCACTCCTGCTCACGCCCCTGTGCTCGCCCCGTCAACGCGCACCCAGAAACATCACTGACCCCGTCGGTCTCGCAGAAAACCAATTCACAGAAAGAGAGAGCCAGTTCCTCCGCGTGACACTTTCACTCACGGCTGCCAGATTCCACTTCCTCACTCTCGGCAGTTCTGTTATTTTCTTGCTTACCTTTTGCAGGGGAACTTTTCCATATGCAAACTTTGGCGTAGACGGAGGGATAAAACCTTCTGGTACTTTTTCAAACTAGAAACCAGAGCGGAACAAGAAAAGAGAAAAAAAAAAAAAAGCTGTTAAGCCCTCAGAAATGTCGCGATACAATTCAGTTTTCAAAAGGAGGCTCAACGATGGTGCCAGTGATTTCTGGAAAGGCAAAGGAACAAAAGGTTTTCCCCCAAACGGGGTTTGGTAAAGGTTTTACTTCCAAGTGTGTGTGTGTGCGCCTGTGTATGGCTGCATTGTAAACTCCAGGAATCATTCGAATAATTGTAGAACGAAAGACTTCAAACAGAGAGTAAAAGCCAGGCGAGAGAACGAGGTGATGGCCGAAGGCTGGAGTTGGGGGGAGAAAAGGAAAAAGGGGCAGGGCAAAACAGAATCTGATGGGAGGCAGCTGTAGTAGGTAAAAGTATTTCTTGCAGGTTCAATCTTCCTGGTAGTGGGGTGCCTGGGTGGCTTAGTCGGTTGAGCAGCCGACTTCAGCTCAGGTCACGATCTCACGGTTCATGAGTTCGAGCCCCGTGTCAGGCTCTGCACTGACAGCTCAAAGCCTGGAGGTGCTTCAGATTCTGTGTCTCCCTCTCTCTCTGCCCCTCCCCCACTCATACTCTGTCTCTCTCTCTCGCTCAAAAATGAACATTAAAAGAAATTTAAAAACATTAAAAAAATCTTACTGGTAGATTAAAGTTTGGTATCGGTGTTAAATTTCCTGTGGTTAGAGAAGAGCAGATTCCTACCTACTCTTATGAAACACACCCTGACGTATTTCGGGGTAAAGGGTCATGATGCAGGCAGCCCTCCGGTGGTTTAGAAAACCCAAGGGGGCAGCCAGGGGCAAACGGTGAAGCACACACGGTGAAACGTTGACATGGGTGACTCTGCGTGTGGAGCCCTCGAGTGCTCTATGTCCTACTTTTATTCTTGAAACTTCCCTGTAAGCTTGCAAATTTTTCTTAAAAGTTAAAAACATAAAAATAGAACCTTATTAAATATTAAACACACACGTATTTAAATTAGAGACAGAAGATAGAAGTGCCAAGTCTTAAATATCTGTGTCCACCTCCAGATAGATTGCATGATGATCTCACGGGTTCCTTCATCTCTTTCCTCCTCCCTTCCTCTCATCTCCCTTCCTTCCTTTTGCTTTCCATTTATTTTTAGTTCTTATTATTTTTAAAACATTTTTTTAATATTTATTTTTGAGAGACAGACAGAGAGCAAGCAGGGAGGGGCAGAGAGAGAGGGAGACACAGAAGCCGAAGCAGGCTCCAGGCTCTGAGCTGTCAGCACAGAGCCCGACGCGGGGCTCGAACTCAAGAACCATGAGATCACGACCTGTGCCGAAGTCGGAAGCTTAACGGACTGAGCTGCCCAGGAGCCCCTTGGTTTCTATTTTTTAAAGTAATTAAAAAAGGAAGACAACAGACTTCTATAATGAAAAGCAACAGTCTCCTGACTCACTATTCTCTTAGTTCAAGTCTTCAGAGGGAAACCATTTTAAGTTCATTTAATTGTTCCGTTTTTGCATCCTTTAGTTTCTATATTTATACTTATCTGCTATTTCTTATTTGATTCACTTAAAACATTATTGATTTCTTTAATATATGAGAATTTAGCCCAGGTGTACTATTCTGGATCTCTCTCTTTCTTGCCGACATGGTTATATCAGCATTTCTCAACTAGTTACTTTTGTAGCTTTAAATATACCTTTATTTCTTAATTCCATCGATTAAGATGATCTTTTGTGTCCATACTGTTTCAGATAAGGCTATTTGCACCCTTCCCTGAGCTCTTCCCGATTCCCACCCCCAAATTATGAGCTATACTTTTACACTGTCAAAGTTAAAAGTCTGTCCTGTACACATACACCTTCCCTTCACCTATGTATTGGCTCTAAATTCAAAATCAATCAACAGTGCTCACGTGATTATAATCATGTAAATATTACTCTCTAAAAAGCTAAGTAGTACATATCATGATGGCATGTTCTGTGTTGTTCAGCTTTTTGTGTTCTTTTCCCTCTCCTGGGGTTTCTAATTGCCTTTCTTTTTTCCGGTCTGCCTTTAGGTTAACTCCCCTTTAGCTGTTCCAAATTTCCAAAGATGGTAGCAAGTTTCTCCAAACACTCTTTCCTCCCCCTAGGAAACTTCCTGTTGGAACTCTCAAGTCTTCTTGCTCCAAGAGACTGACTCTCCTCTAGCCTTAATACTCTGGGACTTCTCTTCATTATTCTCCTGGTTTTAGCTTCTGTTTCCAGGATCTCATAACTACCTCATTTCACTAGAGCGATCTCAAGTAACTTCCCCAGAACTGGTATGTGGAAGGGAAATTTTCTGAATTTTTGAACGCCTGAAAATAGCATATTTTGTTGACAATTTGGAGGAGTACAGAACTCTATGCTGAAAACCGTCTTCCCTTAGAAGAGAAGATGTGCCCCCCGCCCCCCCAGATCATCCGGTGTGACTCACACCAAGCTCATTCTTGTTCTTTCAAAGGTGACTGGCTTTTTCTCTCTAGAAGCTTGTAAGTGCTTTATTCTCGATGTTTTGAATTTTTTCCAAGGATGTGTTTGGGTTTGTGTGTTTTTTACACTTATTATTCTGGGCAACTCAGATATCCTGTTCGGTTTGGGGAAAAAATTCTGTATTGAAAAAAAAATGTTTTTACCATCTTTTTCCCTTAAAAGTAAGTTAGGCATCCTAGATTGGGTCTCTATCTCTCATCTTTTCTCTATTTCAATCTCTGTCATCGGGTTCTAATTTCTAAGAGATTATTTTTCATTTTTGGAAACTCTTTTTTTTTTATAACGGCTCCTTTTTCGAAGGATCCCATTCTTATAGTGTGAAAGCAACGCCTTTGCCAATGTCTCTAAAAGATGTAACCTTGAGAGGGCCTGCTTTGTTTTGCTTTAGATCTCTCACGTCTGTCCTGAGTTATCTGTTGCCTTTAGGTTATTTTTCTGTTTATTTCATGTTGGCCTTTCTCTTTCCCTTTCCGGGTTTTATGGATGTCTTCCAACCTCTGGCCATTTTGGTCGTCCATTCTTATTTAATGTAATGCAAATGAATGCAACCAGCATCCTTATAACCGTCCTCTCTATCCTGGTCCTGCTCTGTGGACAGGAGCAAGGTTTTATTCAGTGGGGAACTTTGTTTTTAGGGTGATTTGTGAGGGAGCCAGATATAATATGTAAGGTTTTTTGCTCTCAGGCTGCTCGCTTTTTTTTTTTTAACTCTAATTTCCTAGTATTAAAAAGATGCTTCCCTGATGGACAGTCCATTTGAAAGAGGGGTGGAAGGGTGGAGGACCTGGTGGGAACTAGGTAGCTCCATTCGCCCTCCCATTTTCAGCTGTTTCATTCTGTCTTTTGTCGCGTCTGCATTTCCAGGAGCCTGGTTCTCTAAGGCTCTTCAGGAGCAATCTACTCCCTGTCGACCTGTTTCGATAACCCCCTTTCCCACTCACTGGGGACCTAGATTTCCTCGTGCTATTTTCTTAGTCACTTCCATCTATTTTGGTTTCCCAGAAACTTTTTTTTAAATGTTTATTCGTTTTTGAGACAGAGAGAGACAGAGCATGAGCGGGGAAGGGGCAGAGAGAGAGAGAGAGAGACAGAATGTGAAGCAGGCTCCAGGCTCCGAGCTGTCAGCACAGAGCCCGATGTGGGGCTCGAACTCACAGACCGTGAGATCATGACCTGAGCTGAAGTCGGACGCTCAACCGACTGAGCCACCCAGGCGCCCCCCCAGAAACTTTTTAGAAATCTCTCAGGCGTGGTTAGTGCCCCCTCTTCTTGGCTTCATTTTAAAAAAACAATCCTTTTTGATGATTTAATACTATCTTGAAAGGCAGAAGAGGTAAGTTTGTGGTCAGCCATCCATCTTGAACTGGAAGTCCTTTGTATTTCTAATATTCTATGAATTAATAGTTCTGTGACATTTTTAAAGACTATAAAAAATTTTTTTTAAATGTTTGTTTATTTTTGAGTGAGGGAGAGAGTGGAAGCAGGGAAGAGGAAGAGAGAGAGGGACAGAGGATACGATGCGGGCTCTATGCTGAGGGCAGTGAGCCTCATGTGGGGTTCGAACGCTCAACTGACTGAGCCACCCAGGCGCCCTGAGACTCTGCATTTCTTTTTTTTATTAAAAAAATTTTTTTTAATGTTTGTTTATTTTTGAGAGAGGAAGACAGAGCGTGAGCAGAGAGAGAGAGGGAGACACAGAATCCGAAGCAGGCTCCAGGCTCTGCACTGTCAGCACAGGAGCCTGACGTGGGGCTCGAACTCACGAACCATGAGATCATGACCTGAGCCGAAGTTGGACGCTTAACTGACTGAGCCGCCAGGACACCCCCACTGCATATTACATTCAAATGGATGTGACCATCCTTTCAATATTAGGATTTAGATCATTTCCAAATTTTGATATTACAGGTAATATTACAATGAACAACTTTATGTCTATAGCATTATCTAGGTTAAAATAAATGTTTTTAATAAAGCACCAAGTGAGGAGTTACTAGGTCAAATGATACACGCATTTTTCTATGAATCTTACTATAGTGTATGCCAAAGCCTTCACCAAATGTCTATACATCTTTATGTCTTCCACCCAATTGTCTATCTGGATGTTGATTTTTTTAATCAGTGGTATGAGCTCATCGTAATATTGATATTAAATCTCCATCTATCTATCCCATTTGCCCCAATCTTCTGTCTTTTCTTTCCAGTAAGTTTAGTGAGTTTTCATTGATTATCTTCTGGTAAAATCCTAATCTTTATCCAACTAATTCAATGTTTCAGAAAAGAAATAGATGAATATTCCAAAACACTATTTCGGAACCTTTACTTTTCTGTAATAGCTTGTGCTTAATCAAAGTTTTCAGACCAGTCATAAATGTTGCTTCTTTCCTACCTATTTAGCTGGACAAATTTAACACAGGGAGCCGCTCTTTTCCCAATCGAATCCAATGGATTCGAAGGTGACCCATCTTTCCTTCCCCAAGATCTCTAACGTTCTCATTCATTCTTTTAACACATTCTTATTCAGAAAGTACTTTGTGCCAGGTCCTACGCTTGGTCCTGGGGATAGAAACAGCTCGTAGGACAGACTGTGAGAAATGTATGTAAGCAAATGATAGCAACACACTACGGGAAGTGGTGTGTTCAAGAGGTCCACACCGTAAGGTGGTAGGAGATGACAAAGCGTGACTCACTGCAGAGAACCGGATCAAACACGACTTCCCAGAGAAGGTAGCTGAGGTGTGTTCTCATTTTCCAGAAGGGTGAAGGCAGAGGGCACATTATGTGGAGAGGCCGGGAGGTATCGATAGTACTGTCCCACTCACAGAATCTGATGTACCTTCATCTGAAGGCCGGAGAGTCATGTACAAGGAGGGGAGAATAGCAAAATGAGGCTTGAGGACAACGGGAGGCCAAGTCACGGAAGGCCTCTTGACCAGATCAGCATTTTAGAGAAATCACGCTGGGAGACAAACCAGAAAAGCCAAGTCTGCAGGAAAGGAAAACACTAGAACCACGAGAGTGCAGGCAATGCTTTAGAAGGCTAACATTTGTTAGGTAATATCCACTTTGTTAGCCCAAGTGATCAGACAGAAAACACTGTGTTTCCACCAGCACCATAGATCAGGAAGAGACAGCTTGTGTCTACCCACTGAGCTAATGTCCTTCCATCCATAAACCAAGAAGGACAATCAATCAGCTGGTGTAGACTGGTCCTCAGTCAAGTTTCAAACTTTTTTTTTAAGCCTTGAAATACTCAAAGTCACCGTGGCCATTTTCACACCCCCAGCCCCCACCCAGCCCCAGTGGCCACCTCAGGGAATCCTAAAATTTGTTCCATTTATCAAGGTCCCCAATGGACAAGTTGATTAATTTCTGTATAATGACCCATATCTCCAAAAAGTCAGCTGACCTCTTATCTTTGATAGAATCCTTCTGAAGAACTGTAACAAAACTCCCCCCAACATGGGTCTTAAACTCATTCAAAAGCATACAAAAATAAACTCACCACTGCCCCTCTCCGGATCTGGTAGGGAGGAGGAGAGTGCTGCCCGACAGTCTTATGGTTCGTACTCGAGGTCAAAGTGTTAACCATGTCTGGTTGAGCTTTACCCACAGCAAAGAGAGTATCTTAGAATATGCAAACGCCAGGAGCTTTGTCATACCTTGAAGAATCATATGCAAAAGGCCACCTGGAGCCTGCATCTTTGAACACAGGCTTGTGCAGCCTGACGGGAAACTATCACTCCTGGCATCCACATCAGTGAAAGATACTGTCCATCGACACCCAACTCGCTCTTGAAATGGATTAAAGAGACCCGTTCCACTCTTTAAGTCTTTGGTGAAGGAAGAGGCAGCTACGTGGGGGGGTTCTTACGATCCCATTCTTTTCCTCGGCGCCAGCAAACCAGCTAACTGCAAGTCTACGAAGTCTCATAAGATTCCGCTTTTAAAGCAGTTCAGTTCTCTCTTTCAAACTGGAAACACCAAAAGAAGAGGGAAAAAAGGACCACGTGGGAAGCGGCAATCTATCCTAAAGCTACCGAATTATACTAATTGCTGAAGACTGTCTCCCTCTCGGGTCCACCTTCCTGTGCCCACTGGTGAGACGCTCGGGATCCCCGGGTCGGTCTCCGCTTGGCGCACCGCGCCCCTCGCTCAGCGCTCCATCGGCCATCTCAGCCTCCCCTGGACTTCAGCCTCCACTTCCACGATGACCCGTCCCAATGACTTCTCCCTCTTAAGTGAGGCGCTTGCTGGATGGACACCTCCACCTGGATGTCCCCAAAGGCGTCTGGAGCTGCACAAACCCAGCGCGGAACGTGCTTCCCCCTTCCCCTTCCCGGCCCGTGCCTTCTCTGCAGTCCTTCGCCGTGGTTGCTGACCTGTGAACCGAAAGCTATGAACCTAGACAAATCGATGACGCCTCGTACTTCTTCACACCTGCGCGCGGTCAGTCGCTGCTCCTGCCCATTTTACCTCCGAAACATTTTTCAAATCTGTTGCTTCCTCTCCGTTCCCTGTTGGCCCTGCCACCATCTCAGTTCTCGGTCACTGCAGCGGCCTTCTAGCTCATCTTCTGCGTCCTGAAATGTCCCCGGGGAGGGTCCTAGCAGCGCGTTCACACGGTCACAGGTTTTTGTGAAATTTGCAGAAGTAATTCAATGTAACCGCACAGGCTAAGACCCTGGTCTCGTTCTCCTCCAGCTTCCTTGTGCCACATGTCAGGAGGCTTTGGAGTTGTTACAGGGATCTCTGGGATTCGCCCCAAGGAAAGCTGAGGTGGGGATTTATTTAACTTAAATCTACATAGGTGCATTGTCACTTCGAGGGATGGGTAAGTGATCACAAACAGATTATTCCTAACGCCCAGTATGCTGACTCACGTGTGTCTGGTGCCCTGAGGCGCCCAGCCTCAGAAGTAGGGGGTCGTAGAAGAGACACAGGGTTTCAAATGTACAGGGCCAAGACCTGTCTGTAGACACGTCTCCCAGGTACTCAAGCTCATATATGAAAGAACTGAGAGAGATTGCCTCAATTTTGATAATAATCCGAAATATTTATCTGACATTATAGGAAACAAAATGTCAAATTTTGTTTTCTAAACTCTCAGTACATTCTAAAAAAAAAATTTCAATGAGCCACGATTAGAGAGAAAGATTTCCGTTCTCTCTGGAGAAGAAGATTACAAACATAACAGAGACAAAAACCAGCATGCGGCCCAAAGAATATAAGGAAAGAAGGATAGCAGATGTGTTTCAAACAGTTAATAAATCCAAAATATGCTTTGAGGTTTTGTGACCTTTGCGATTATTTTAATCTTTAGAAATTTTAAATTTGTCGTGATTTTTTTTTGCTCATTTAAATACACATTTGGGGGTACCTGGCTGGCTCGGTTGGGGGAGCATGTGACTCTTGATCTTGGGGTTGTGAGTTTGAGCCCCACGTTGGGTGTAGAGATTACTAATAAATTAATTAATTAATTTAAAAAATACGCATTCATTTTTGTTGCCTTATCCGATACCCTTTGTGAAATTCGTATCTGACCACATCGCTTTCTTCACCTTTTTTTTTTTTTTTTTAAATTTTTTTTTCATGTTTATTTATTTTTGAGACAGAGAGAGACAGAACATGAGTGGGAGAGGGGCAGAGAGAGAGGGAGACACAGAATCCAAAGCAGGCTCCAGGCTCTGAGCTGTCAGCACAGAGCCCGACGCGGGGCTCAAACTCACAGACCTCGAGATCATGACCTGAGCCAAAGTCGGCGCTCAACCGACTGAGCCACCCAGGCGCCCCTTTCTTCACATTTCTTAACAGGGCGCACGCAATAGCATATGTTCTCGGTGATAACGTGCCCTGTCTATTAAGGAGAGACTACAGCAGGGACGGTTTACGGGGGAGAGGGATCAGGGAGCAAAAAGGGTGCTGGAGGTTGTTAAAAGTCCAGCTGGGACTGAAATACAGATCCCTCGTCCAGCCAGGCCACTGAAGGTAGCAGCGTGTGTTTGCAAAGTGCCAGCGTGTGACGGTCAGAGCGGACGGCCGGGGAGTCTGTAGAGCAGAGGCCCGTCAAGCAGAGAGGGGGCTGGAGGGTGTTGGTGAAAGGCCCTAGCAACCGTCAATCGTAAGAGCCAGGGAAAGTCAGGCGAAGCATCGGGGGAGCACTGCAGGGGTGAAGGGAGGGGCAGAAAGAAGTAGCTAAAAATATAGGAGGCTAGAATGTGAGATCAAACCTAAGGTGATATTTTACGTTAAAAAGCACAGTAAGTATCTGTTTTAATATTCCATAAAGATAAGGCATAAAAATCTCACTATTTCAGAAAGAAAACTATTCTGAAAGTAAACCCGGCAGCAATGCCACTGCTAGGGACTGGAAAGCAGACTTGAGCAGGTACCTGTGCCCCGATGCTCAAGGCGGCATTATTCGAAACAGCCAAAAGATGGGTGCCTGGGTGCTCAGTCGACTAAGCAGCCACTCTTGATTTCAGCTCCGGTCATGATATCTCATAGTTCATGAGTTCGAGCCCTGCATCGGGCTCTGTCTGCACTGACAGCAGAGCCTCCTCGGCATATTCTCTCTCTCTCTCTCTCTCTCTCCCCCCCACGTGTTCATGCAAACGCACTCACGCTCTCTCTCGAAATAAATAAACTTAAAAAAAAAAACAAAACCAGCCAAAAGATGGAAACCACCCAGGCGTCCATCAAGAGATAGAGGAGATGAATGGTTAAACAGCACGGGGTCTATCCACGGAGTGCTCTTCAGCCGCAGAAGGGAATGAAGTTCTGGTACACGTCACGACACGGACGAACCACGAAGCAATTATGGTCAGAGAAACAAGTCAGACACAAAACGAAAATAATGCAAGTTCCATTTATACGAAATGCCTAGGACAGGCGAATTTACAGGGCTGAAAGCAGACTAGAGGTTACAGTAGCTGAGAGGAGAGGATACTGGGGAGTTATTTCTTTTTTAATTTTTTTAATGCTTCTTTATTTTTGAGAGACAGAGCGTGAGTGGGGGAGGGGCAGAGAGCGAGGGAGACACAGACTCAGAAGCAGGATCCGGGCTCTGAGCTGTCAGCACAGAGCCCGACGCGGGGACTCCAACTCCTAAGCTGTGAGATCATGACCTGAGCCGAAGTCGGGCACCCAGCTAGGCCACCCAGATGTCCCTGAGCTGCGTACTTGAAATGGGTGAGCTGTATGGTATGTGAACTATATCTACCTAAACTTGCTTAGAAAAAAAAAAAAAAACTTGAAATGATTTGTGAGATGAAGCAACAGACTATAAAATATCTAAGTCCACAGGCATCATAATGAAATCACAGTAGTCAGTAATTTAAAAGGAAGAGTACAATGTACTATTCCTGTGCAATTTTAAAAAACAAAAAATATAATTAAATATATTGTACATGGATGCATGCATTTGTAGTAAAAGCCCAAAAATATGTGTGAAGGATAAATACCATTTTAGACAGTGATTACTTCTCAGGACGGAAAGGAAGAAACAGGGATTGAAGCTCTAGTTTCATCTGTAATGTATTATCTTCTTTAAAAAATCAGAAGCAAAGATTTCGTAATAACCTGTGTTAAATCTAGGTACTGGGTACATGGATATTTGAAACATTATTTTATATACTTAAAATTGCTGGAGTATTTCATATTTTAAAGATAAATATAGCTAATAACTATATTAAGAAATGAAGACTCCTTTTGCGAGGATCTAAAAAAAACCAGAATATTTGGGAATGAGCATATCAAGGAATGGACAGGGATTATCTTCAGAAAAATTTAAAACAAGAGGGATATCGGAGAAAACTTGAATAGAAGGACGAGTACTTTTTCTTGGCTAAGACTCGATATCATAAATTTCGCCCCTAATTTGATTCACAAATTTAATACAAAACGAACCAAAATATCAATAGGTATCCTGGGCTTTTGTTTCCTTTTTTTTTTTTAATTTTTTTAAATTAAAAAAAAATTTTTTTAATGTTTTTATTTATTTTTGAGAGCAGGAGACACAAAGCATGAGTGGGGGAGGGGCAGAGAGAGAGGGAGACACAGAATCTGAAACAGGCTCCAGGCTCTGAGCTGTCAGCACAGAGCCCGACGTGGGGCTCGAACTCACAGACCGTGAGATCATGACCTGAGTTGAAGTCGGACGCCCAACCAACTGAGCCACCCAGGCGCCCCTTTTGTTTTCTTTTGAAGTTGATCAAATAATACCAAAGTCTCTGTGGAAGGTAAGCTTCTAGAGTAGCTGGGGGAATTTTGAAAGACTAAAGATGGAAGACCGGTCCTCCGGAGTAAAATTAACAACTGAAACAGTTTGGTGTCGGGGAAGGAGGAAAGAAATCAAGAACATAAAAGGATTTGAACACAGCCCCAAATACTGTAACGGCTGGTAACTTAAGGGGTGAGTGAAAGCCCGATTTCACTCCCAACAGCAAAAATGGCAATTCCACGTACATCGGTATTTGAACACGAAATGTGAACTCATAAAAACTGTAAGCACCCCACAGGAATTTATTTCTACCACTAGGCGAGGGAAGCAGCCATGAAAGAGAGAAGTGAGGGGCGCTGTGGGGCTCAGTCGGTTGAGCGTCCGACTTTGGCTCTGGTCATGATCTCATGGCTTTTGAGTTCAAGCCCCACGTCAGGCTCTGTGCTGACAGCTCAGAGCCTGGCGCCTGCTTTGGATTCTGTGTGTCCCTCTCTCTGTTCCCCCCCCCCTGCCCGCACTCTGTCTCTCCCTCCTTCAAAAATAAACAAACGTTAAAAAAAAATTAAAAAATAAAAAAGACACAAGTGATACATTGGAGAATACAAAAACTCAGGACTGTTTTTTACAGAGAAAAACACTGAAGAAACCCCCGGAACTGGCAAAAATGCCGCAATAACAGAACTGTTGCAAATCACAGAGAGGACAAATAGAGAAACGAGGACGGAACCCGCACAGGTAGTTCACGGGAGGAGAAACACGGATGGACGATTTGTATGTGAAACGCCATGCACGTGTCCACCTTTTCGCTGGTGACGTTCCGTTGGAACGCTCTGCCCCCGGACGTCCCCCACGGCTGTCCTACCACCTTAAAGTCTTCGTTCTGCTTCTCGGGGAGCCTTCTAGACACCAAACAGCTACAGCCGTACCTGACATCTAAAGGGAACTTGCCAACCATTTGTGGAATCACTTGTGAATAAACAAGCAACGTGGGTCAAGTCCAATGGTGTCTAATACAATTATAATGCCTCATGGGATTTTTTTAAAACAAAGAATTAAAACACATGAACTCGGGGCGCCTGGGTGACTGAGTCGGTTGAGCACCGACTTCGGCTCAGGTCATGATCTCACGGTTTGTGGGTTCGAGCCCGCATCGGGCTCTGTGCTGACGGCTCAGGGCCTGAATCCCGCTTCCGATTCTGTGTCTCCCTCTCTTTCTGCCCCTCCCCCGCTCACACTCTGTCTCTCTGTCAGAAAAGTAAATAAACAGTAAAAACAAATGAAAAAAAAATTTAAATACATGAACTCTAAACCTAAGGAAACTAAAACACACGGCGTTAATAAAACATATACGTCACGAGGGCTATAACTGGGGTCCGTATGAGATAAAGTGTGGGTTGTATGGTTGTACTGATTAATTTTTAAATTACTATAAGTTAAAACTGAATGCTGAAGTGTTTTGAGAGCTGCACATAAAGGTGGCACACCAAATGAACTCATTAACAGAAAATCAAAACACAAGCAAAACGCAGCTATGGTGACAGAGGTCAGGGTCGCGGTTAGCTCTGGGGATGGAGGTTCATGACGAGAAGGGACCACGAGCAGGGATTCCGGGGTGCTGTGTGTTGGGTACAGGGGCGTGTTCGCTTGGTATAAATTCACCGAGACACTCATGAGCTGTGCTTTTGGGGGGCGGGGGTTACATATTTTCCTTCACTAGGTTAGCTGCTAAAAGACAAAAGTATCGTGAAGAATTTCCAAACGGGGAGGAGGAGAGGGTGGGGCATCAAATAAGAAAAAAATAAATGACTCAGACAATTCAAAGGAAAGTAATCAAGAGAAGACAAAACGGAAAAGGTGGGCAGGGGCGCCTGGGTGGCTCAGTTAGTTAAGTGTCCGACTTCGGCTCAGGTCATGATCTCACAGTTCATGAGTTCGAGGGTCGAGTGGGGCTCTGGACTGACAGCTCGGAGCCTGGATCCTGCTTCGGATTCTGTGTCTCCCTCTCTCTCTGCTCCTCCCCCGCTCACGCTCTGTCTCTCCCTCTCACAAATATAAAGAAACATTAAAAAATTAAAAAAAAATACATTATTCTTTTTTATTTTAGAAAAAGGGCATCCAAGCAGGGGAGAGGGCCAGAGGGAAAGACAAGAGAGAATCTTAAGCAGGCTCCATGCTCAGCATGGAGCCCGACAGGGGCCTCGATCCCACCACCCTGGGATCATGCCCTGAGCAGAAATCAAGAGTTGTTCAAACGACTGAGCCAGCCAGGTGCCCCTACACATGCATGGAATATTCACTCGTATGGATACATGCCAGGCTCTAGGACTAGGTTTGACATATTTCAAGGGACTCGTTCTCTACCCAGAATGCAAATACGTTAGAAATCAACCAGCTCTAAAAATAAAACCCTAAGAATGGTGTTAATAATCGCTGCTTCTGAACCTTTCCGGGGCTGAAGAGAAATCCACACAGGCGTTATTAGAAGCAAACTAGACTAAGAGTGTTACATACCAACACTTAGAAGACGGAGCTACAGAGGTACTTGGAGGAAATGCATAACCTTGAATATTTATATTAGGAAAGAAGAAACGCTGGGTGGCAAAGCTAAGTTTCAAATAAAGGAAGGAAACACCAAAGGTAGGAACGGGGAGCTTTGAAACGGAATGAACGAACGAGAGAGAACTGGAGAGTCGTCGCTATAGACTCTGAAACCGGAGTGAAATTGAAGCACAAGCAACATTTCGACCCCCTGAATATTCAGACGCAGTGGGCAAATTCTTAGAGGCGTGAAGTACTTGATCGTAGTTGTCAATGTGCTTAAAATATTTCATCATAATGAACTTGGACGCTTAGGCTTAAATTGAGACCCAGACATACTTAAAAGAGAAAAAAAAAAAAGGTCCATACCATTTATAGGCAGAAAACCTTTGTTTTTTAACTTCAAAACTCAGGTGACTGCGCAGAAAAAGTGTGGTTTTTTTTTTTTTTCTTAAACCCACAGCAGAGACAGGAAACCCCACCTGAGCGCTTTAGATGCCTCAAAAGGTCACAACTGTTAGCAGGACCGAGCACTTCAGCTGGCAGGCCAAAAGGAAACAGCATTGACTTGCCCCGAAAGAACAAACCAAGTATTGCTGACAGCTCACCTCTGCACCAGGCTTCACGCAGCCTGCGGCTTTTCTCTCCGACACACCTCGCTGTTCTCTCGGACACAGGGCTTACCTTTGGTGTCCATAATTGGAATGGCTGCCACTTGGACAACGCACGTGCCAGGTGTATGCTGGGTGCCTTATGGATGGTCTTTGTTGTTCTTTTTAATGTTTATTTATTTTGAGAGAGAGCGCAAGCAGGGGAGGAGGGGGGGGAAGACGGAGGATTCCAAGCAGGCTTTGCGCCAACAGCAGCGGGGCGCGAACTCACGAACCTAAGATGGTGACCTGAGCCACCCAGGCGCCCCACGGATGTTGTTTTTAATCCTTATGATGCAATGAGGTGCTACTGTCCCGGTTTCACAAAGAATGGACCAGGGAAGTAATGTGCTCCCAGGCTCGCTCTTAATCCGGTGGGGGTCAAGACTCAAGGCCCACCAAATCCATCTGCTGTGTCCCCTCCATACGTCCTTTGAAATACGAGGGCTCCAGGGAGTCACCCACAGAGGACGATGCGTCCAAAGCAGGTTGTGTCCAAGCCCCGCCCACCGCAGCCCGGTCGGAGAGCCCACCTTGCGAATGACGTCCCGCAGAGCGAAATACTTCTCGGTGAGGTCCCCGGCCTCGCTCAGCGGGGAGTCGTAGTCGTAGCTGGTGGGCTGCGCTTGGTAGGGCATGTTGGCCCCTGGAAGACAAAAACACACCACTACTTACTACCGAGGCCCCTCCTCCCCCGGACAAGTTCTTAGGGATTTCTGGGCTTGGGGTTGTTAGTGGGGGGAGAGAATAAAGGACACATCAGAACCCACTGTCAAGTGACACAGAGGTGGCCCTGAGGAGGCGAGGTTTAGAGAAACGCGTTTCTCCCTGCAGGTGGCCCTTCGCAAGCACCTTAGAGTCTGCAAGGCGCTGTCCCCGCCCCTTTGCTCGGCCAGAGCCCTGAGCTGGGACCCCGGCAGATGTCACCACCACTGAACCAGCAGGGAAGCTGAAGGTCCCACAAAACGAAGTGTCTCCGACTGTTACCGCCGCAGCCTGTGGTCCTTCCTACCCCACGGGACTGAGGGCCAGCAGAGCACACAAAGCGGGAGATGACCACGGACACACGTTAGCCCACAGAGTCAAGTGGAACTCTGAGGCCTGCAGTCAGAGGAGCCCCGGTGTCTCCTCGTGTCCCCTTCAGGAGCAAGTCACGCCCCCCCTTCCCCCCTCCAGGCTCCTGGGAGGGCGGGCCGCTGACCGCTCAGACACGCCCTCCGCTCTCGGGCCTCTGCCGGGCTGCCCTGCCAAGGTTATGGCCCTCCGGGGATAGCCCATGTCCAACGACTGGCCACGAGGGCTCAAAAACCCAGCCCCTGGCTGTCCCAGCTCCAGAGCTCTCTCTAGAACCGCCGGGCCACTCCAGAATTGCCTCCTTGCTCAACTTCTTCCTCTGCCCAGGGCCACCACCCACACTCTCCGAAGGTGCTGCTCCTGGGAACGTGCCCCGGTAACTTCTCGCTGGGTAATCTCAGTCTCCCAGGGAACGCAACCGCGACACAGACCAATAAGTAATACCTACGGTGTGTACACAAAGACTAGAAAGATAAATTGCTCACGGGGCGTGGCCTGGACCAGTGGGCCCCCTGCCTTGTCACACACAGGAGACTGGGTGCATTAGTGGCTAGTGACCCTGTACTAACACTTAGAAAACTTATCCGTGCAACATGGAGAGCCTGTTCAGATTCCTAAGCCCCACTCCACCGGAGATTCTGAGTTGGCAGGTCTTGGGTGGGACCTGAGACTCTGCATTTCTTTTTACTAAATTTTTTTTATGTTTATTTATTTTTGAGAGAGAGAGAGAACATGAGCAGGGGCAGAGAGAGAGGGAGACACAGAATCTAAAGCGGGCTCCAGGCTCTGAGCCACCAGCACAGAGCCCGGTGCAGGGCTCGAACTCACAAACTGCGAGCCAAAGTCACTCAACTGACTAAGCCGCCCCAGCGCCCTGAGACTCTGCATTTCTTTTCTTTTTATTTAAAAAAATTTTTTTAATGTTTGTTTATTTTTGAGAGAAGGAGACAGAGCATGAGCAGGGAAGGGGCAGAGCGAGAAGGAGACACAGAATTCGAAGCAGGCTCCAGGCTCTGAGCCATCAGCACAGAACCTGACGTGGGGCTTGGATTCATGAATGGCGAGATCATGACCTGAGTCGAAGTTGGACGCTTAACCAACTGAGCCACCCACGCGCCCCGAGACTGCATTTCTAACAGGCTCCCGGGGGACGCTGATGCTGCCTTCTGGGGTCTAGTAAGGCTCTGTGCCAGACCATTCTCTTCTACTCCAAACAGCATTTTGCAACACAAGGGTGCGAGAATAAAGTTGCTTTAGAATCAACTTCTATCCAATCTAATTGTTAAGTGAACGAGGCTCAAAATCTGATAGTTCACCTGTGACTTTGTAAGAATTCCTTTGTCTGATCTCACAGCCCACGGATGATGGGGCCCCCTTGGGTGATCCTACCGGTGGGGGAGCTGACAGAGGAGCTGGGCTCAGGATCGGGTCATTCCCCCCAACACTCTGTTCCTTGAGCTCTCTCTGCACAACGCCTACGTTTCGGAAGGACTTGGGCCACTTAAGCAATTGAACTGACCCAGTCCTATTACCTTTACCTCGTTTTGCATTAATCGGAGGCAGCGGCCTGCCAGCGCGTCCACCTGCCTGTGGGGGGACGTACGTGAAGGCACATCCTTTGCCGGGAGATGCAAAGAAAAGCAAAACCACATCCCTTGTTGCAAGGAGCTCGTCTCCTTTGTGGCCCCTCCACTAACTCTAATGTGGCAGTCACCTTGCCCCCCCTTCCTATCTATATGAGTGGCACCACACCAGCTGCCTCCCCCCAGAGGTAGGTGTGGCCTCACCTACACGACTGAGCTCAGTCAGTGGTCACCAAGCTGAAGTGAACAAATGTAACTCCCAGACGCAAAATCACAGGCCAGGGGAAGCCAGGCAGGAAAGCTGGCCGGTGGGTTAAAGGCCGGACCGCAGAACAAAGGCTTTGCTCTGGTGAACGTTCACAGCAACGGCCAGCATGTGGAAGCGACTCGCACTTCCATCAGTCTGACGTCTGGATAAACGAATGCTATATATCCGTGCCGTGGAATACGACTCATCAGTAAAACAACTGAAGTGCTGATCCAACAACAAGGAAGGACCTCAAAGAGACGGCGCCAAACGACAGAAGGGAAACACAGAGGAGACCACGCATTGTCTGGTTCCTTGTATGAGCGATGCCCAGAATAGGCAAAATCGTGGTGACAGAGAGTAGAGACTCGTGGTTGCTAAGGGCTGGCAGGAGAGAGAGTGGGGAGTTTCTCCGGTAAGGGGATTCTTTTTGGGGGAGTGAAAATGTTTTGGAATTAGATGGTGGTAATGGTTATAATTTGTGATATGCTAAATACCACTAAATTATACGGTTTAAAAGAGAGATTTTTATGGTATGTGGATTAGATCTCAACAAAACAAAATGTTAAAAGAAAAAGAAAACAGAACATGAACATACATGAACAAGTAAGCTGTAGCCAGGGACTACGGGGCCTGCCCAGCTACCTTGGCTTAAAACAATAAGGTTTCTGGGGGCGCCTGGATGCCTCAGTTGGTTAAGCGTCCGACTTCGGCTCAACTCATGATCCGGCAGTTTGTGAGTTCGAGTCCCGCATTGGGCTCTGTGCTGTCAGCTTGGAGCCTGGAGTCTGCTTCAGATTCTGGGTTTTTCTCTCTGCCCCTTCCCTGATCATTCTCTCTCTCTCTCTCAAAAATAAACATTAAAAAAATTTTCTTTTAAACAATTAAGGTTTCTGGGGCACCTGTCTGGCTTGGTCTGACAAGCATGCGACTCTTAATCTTGGGGTTGTGAGCTAGAGCCCCATGCTGGGTGCAGAGATTACTAAAAAATAAAAATAAATAAATAAGTAAACTTTAAAAAAATAAATAATAAGGTTTCTAAGTGGCTGAGTTCTGTTCCTTAAGGAAAAATTAATGATTTTAAAAATTATACAGGCAGTTCTTACATATTAGGAAATTTCTATACATTAGAAAATAAAAATTGTCTGTAGGACTCCCCACCCCCAAATCAAGCACCAGAAACATTCTAGCATGAGCTTCCACAAACACGTTAAAACTGCTCTTACCGTTCCAATAACCAAAATTGGTCCCACCTATAAACATGTACCTACAAGGAAACAAGAGAACAGACATACTTAATGGTGAGCCCAAAGCTACACGGAGGGTGTCCCCCCCCCTTCCAGAAGTTACCACTCACAAGTTCACATTCGCCCCACGGGCAAGTATATCATGGAGGGAGGAAGCCACCACTTCGGTCCTCACTTTTGAGTGAGGTTGGCCCCAGTGGTCTAACCAGCCAGTATAGAACTCAGAATTCACCTAGAAAGAGAAAGGGACAGGGAGCTCAGGAAGGACTCATGACTCGCATACGCTGGCACTTCCCTGTAACTAGAGTCATCTACCCCACCGAAGGATGGGTAGAGAGAGCTGGGTACGTTCCCCGCCTAACCCAGAGCTGGGGGACCAATGAGTGTTCCTGTCCGAACTCAGTCTTTAGGCGCCCACAATTCAGCTATTTCTGAAAAGTTGTACCTGCGACAAAATTTTGTTAGCCGAGCCCGCGTTTAAATAAGGCGGGAAATTTTGTTTCGGACAAAAGAATCAGAGGGCAAAATATTTTCATCAAATCATCAGATCTAAGTTCACCCGTTGGCTCGGTCCAGGTTTTCGGCTCTCGGATGGACTTGACGTGAGGTGGGCTTGTCCAAGGACTCTGTAGAGCAGACCCCAAGCACTGCGCGTCTCTCTCTTGAGCGTTACCCTGCCACCTTCATCTAGAGGAGGTACAAGAAACCTGGACGCGCTCTGGGGCCTGCCTGTGTCAGGGTCTGGGAAATAGCTCCCCCCCGAGTCTGTGAACACAGGCTCTGCACTGCTCACCGAGCAGAGGCCGTGTGCAGAAAAGGCTGTGGGGTGCACAGGAGGGGGGCTGCACAGAAGGCCTGGGGCCTCGCCCCTCAAACTGCGCCCGGAAACAACAGGAGCGACTACGGAGAAGGGAGGAGCTGAGGACCGTGCAGACTTGCCCGGGCGTTGCCATCGTCTCCTCCCCCCGGCTGCCTCTACGGCATGCCAGAAAGCCCCAGAACTCACAGTGTGCTCCCGGGCTGCCCGTCCGAAATGCAGACGCTCGGGCCCCACACCTTACCGAGATTCCCACCCGGTCTGCACCCACGTTAACGGTGGAGAAGCTCCGTCACGAAGCACTCTCAAGAAACTCAGAGCGGAACTCAGGTGCCGGCCCTGTCCCTCCCCAGCTGTACGGCCCCGGTTAAGTGACGTGTTCTCGGAGCCCCGGGGAACATGGAGAAAACACACCCCCCCCCCCCAGGAGAGCCGCCATCAGGGCCGAGTGGGAGGAGGCCTGCGGGAGCTCGGAGCCCGACTCGAGGCAGGGCAGGCACGTTGGTCCCCACGGCATTCCACTCCAGCACAGGGCCGCGGTTTCACGTTGGAGCCCGGCTGCTGTCACTGTGTCCAGAGGGCTATGTGCCCCCGGTCCCATCAGCGGCTTGACCCCACAGCCAGAAAAAGCAAGGACCTATCCCCTTCGCTAGTGCACCTCCCCGCAACCCACAGCTCACCCCCCGTTCTTACCAACGGTCCTCTGGGCTCGCTCTTTCTCTGGCTTTGGAAAGCTGCGGTGATGTTGGCATCTGAAAGTTACGAGATGGAGGAGAAAGGTCAGTCATGGGAATGCTGAGTAAAGAGAGTCCTTCACAGAACCTTAGGCCCGAGGCCCTACCCGAGGCCATGTGCCCGTGGGCCTGGAATGCCCCCCAGCCAGCTGTAGGCTGGACCCAAACTGTCCATCTGCAGGAGGCGTGGGGCCCACAGAACGCGACTTCTTCTCAGAGCAGGTCCCCGTGGCCCGTCCTGACTGCGTTGTCACAAGCTTGTCTTCTCCATCTGGGGCTCCCTGTGGCCTGGACACACATTGCCTGGCCTTCTCTCCACATGGACATCTGGTCGACCTGGCTGCTCGCTTCAGGATGGGCTTGCTTTGAAGATCCTTCCTTGCAGCCTCCACGCCCCGCCCCCCCCCACACACACATACAATAGTGCCACGGATGCTTGCCAACTCACTAACAAAGCAAAGGGATGGACGTGGTCTCACGGTCTTTTTATGCCCGAGTACAGGGGCCCGCTCTGGTTTTGAACTCGCACCTCCCAGCCATTCCAGGCCACTTGCCCTTAAGTGTTCCTTCCGAAACATGCCACGAGGATGCCCGCGTGTGGGCTCGCTCCCTGTGTCTTCTTCCCCCCGCTAAAGGAACTAACCTCTTCCCGCAGCGGCAGTGGGCTGCCTCCCTTCAGTGAGCGAGCGAGCGTGAAGAGTATTTCTCTAACCAGAGCGGAGGACCCCCTGGCCCCACACTTCACGATCTACTTGCCGCGGCAGGTACCCGGCGTGGAAACGATACCGGCCAAGGCCTCCAAATGGCCCCTTGCCCTCTGTCAGGCCAGGCTCCAGGACGCGCCCTGGCGGACGTGCTGATCGAGAGCGGACTCGCGTTTACTTCACGGCCGTCAATGTCTCGCCGTGAAGCATCGGCTGGCATCCGGACCCTTCGGTTCTGCTCTCGTGGGCCTCGTCCTGTGACCTGACCCGACACAAGAATGTCGTGCGCTTTCGTCGCTGTGGTGGGAAATGCGCCAAGGCGGGAGGAAGCCAGAGTGCCACTTCCTGCGCGGCTCTCTGCAGACGAGTGATTTCATCGCCGAGCACGCAGAGCAGCACGTCATGTTTCTAGAAACACTCCATTCACTCCAAACCAGTTCTGTTCTTTTTTGCTAATGGAGGAGAAGCTCTTTAACAATGGGACTTCGGGGGCGTCTGGGGGGCTCAGTCGGTGGAGCGTTCGACTCTTGATTTCGGCTCAGGTCTGGGTCTCCCGGTTTGTGGGATCGAGCCCTGCATCGGGTACGGCACTGACAGCATGGAGCCTGCTTGGGATTTTCTCTCTCTCTGCCCCTCCCCTGCTTGGGCTCGCTCTCTCGAAATAAATAAACTTTAACAATTATTTAAAAAACAATAAGTAAAAAAAAAAAATGCAACTTCAGTCTTCCATACAGCCTTCTCAAGGAAAAACCAGTACTGGACGCACAACGTGGGTGTAGCATCTTAGACTTCAGTCAGGAAGGCAGGGGGGTCTTTATGCTACTTGAAGAGCAGGTCTTTTTTGGGGGGGCAGGGGGAGGAAGTTAACAGTTATTTTGAAATAATTTCAACCTTACAGAAGAGTTGTGGGAAGAGAACAGAGAACTCATATTCCCAAAGGACCAAGATCGCCCAGTTGTTAACATTTTGCCACGTTTGTTTAATCAGTTTTTCTCTCTCTCTCTCAGTATGGGTATTTTTTCTGGAACCATTTGTGAATAAGTCGCGGACTCGAAGGCCCTTTACCCCTAAATACTTCAGGGAACATTCCCTAAGAGCAAGGGCATTCTTTAAATAAGCGCGATACAAGTATTTAAAAAAACCAGGGAGGTTAACATGGACAGGATCCTATTATCTCATCTGCAGATTTGATTCCAAAAATGCGATTGCCCAGGAATGTCCTTCTTCGCAGAGCAAGCTGGAGAGCAGGCGAGTCCGGCCCAGGATCCTTTTCAGAAGCACACACTGCCTGCGGGTGTCCCGCCCCTTGTGACGGCTGCTCTCTGAACGCTGATGACAGCCAGGGGCCTGCTGGCCGCGCTGGCCGCCCCCGAACGTGCACTTGCCGGGCCTCTGCGGCCCTAACCAGGGAGGGAAGGCCATTTTTGCGGCGTCTCCCAAACTGCCTGCGAGCCGCCAAGGTTCACAATGCTGAGTTCCGCAGAAAGATCACACACGCATAGAGAAGTTCCCCGCATTCTGGGGTGGCCAGGCCCATGCCACCCACCCAGTAGCTGCCCTGAAGTGCAGGCCTAAGGCCTCAGGGCACAGCGCCTCACAGCAGCCCCCGGAGACCCGAGCTCCGGGCTGCGGCGAGCTCACCGGCACTAACGGGCCCGGCCCAATCGGCTCCAATCAGACGACCTGTGCAGCAGAGCGGGCGCCCTACGACTAATTCCGTCTTACCTGCAAGGGAAGATTTGAGACACCTCATTCGGGGTGCCCACTGCCAACAGAGCTGCCCACCGCGGCCGGCCGAGCTCACCGCCCGGGCCTTGGCGGCGTTTTCTGCGACGCCCAACACCAACCTGGTCCGAAGTCCACGGTGGTGTAGAGGCCTTGCAGCGCCCCGCACCGCAGGAACGCCTCGTGCGCCCCGTCGGTGGTGAACAGGAGCACGTCGCTGCCCAGGTGGTCGCGGAAGCGCCTCTGCAGGAACCGCAGGTAGTCGTAATCACAGGCGAAGTAGCTGCCATACTCGTTTTCAACCTACGAGGGCGGGGTTGGGGGAGGGGGAGTCAGGAGAGTCCCAGCAGGGTCGTTCTAAGGCACGCTCTCGTTCGCAGAAAACCCCTGGGCACCTGCTGAGACGACAAGGTTCAACTGAGGCCAAAAATACCCCCTGCACTCAAACCTCATGAAACCCACCTTCTCCTACCTCCCACTCCACCAAAATAGGAAAAACGAAGACCACCGTGTCAGTTTTTGGACCGTAGCCATGTCTGGCCCTCTACTAGGTAATAGATACTTTAAATGTGACATAAATGAGACCTTCCCGGGGTAGAAACGTTAGAAAACGTGCGGAACTGCAAAGAAAATAGAGAGATCATGTGTTAATTCCATTGCTCCGAGATAACCGCCACGACATTCTGGCTCCGCCTTCCAGATTGACACACACGCGCCCCCTAGATACACAAAATAATACACGGTGATTGTTCTCTGCCCTTAAAACTGGTATCACGTTACACGCACCAGTTTCAACATTGGCTTTCACCTTGAACACACTATGCAAAACGTCCAGGGCAGCAACGAGGGCAAACGCGATAAGGATGTTCCATCGTGTACTTGACCTTCTGCCACACATTCCGGCGTTCCTCGTTTTTGTTCTCAATAACCAGCGCTCAGTCTACGTTCAACAGCGTCAGTGGTTTTCAACTAGGGGTGATTCTGCCCCCCAGGGAACATGTCACAAGGTCTGCAGGTACTTGGGTTGTCACCTCTGGAGGGGGAGAGCGTGGGGCTGGCGCCCAGGGGTGGAGGCCAAGGATGCTACTTGCCAGCCTCCGCGACAAAGGATTATCAAGGGGAAGTGGCCATTGTACCGCGGGTGGGAAAGCCTGCTCTGGGGCACGCATTCTCGAATTCTCGACGGGGACATACCCGTGGAGACAGCATACCCGAGAAGGTAAAAACGGATTCTTACAGGAGAAAAGAACATCTTACTCTTTTTTATATGTAAAGCACATCTGTATACACTTCCACAGGAGATCAGAAGTACTAAAATTTCGTGGCGGGCAATTAGAAGAAAATGTCTAAAGGGGCGCCTGGGGGGCTCAGTCGGTTAACCGTCCCACTTCGGCTCAGGTCATGATCTCGCGGTCCGTGAGTTCGAGCCCCGCGTCGGGCTCTGTGCCGACAGCTCAGAGCCTGGAGCCTGCTTCGGATTCTGTGTCTCCCTCTCTCTCTCTCTCTGACCTTCCCCTGCTCATGCTCTGTTTCTCTCTCCCAAAAATAAATATTAAAAAAAGTTTTAATAAAAAAATGTCTGAAGCGGCTCTTTAAAGGCAACAACGAAAAAAGGTTAAGAAACATCGCTCTAAAATGAATGGTTTTCAGCTCCACCTAACACGCCGAAGAATCTTAGGGGTATAACACTGAGTGAAAGGTGCATCCCACTGAGAAATACAGACAGTGTAATTCCCTGTGCAGAAAATTCAAAACAGTCCCAGGCAAACCATCAAGTCTGGGTACATACATAGGTGGTAAAAACATAAAGAAAGCCGAGAAACCGATGGCCACGAAGGTCAGGACTGTGGGAAGGAGCGCAGTGGCCATGAACACCTGGGAAACTTCTCAGGTCCTGGCCGCGGGCTGCTTCCCAGCTCAGACGGAGGCTGTGCGGGGGGCCCCCGCTGCAAGGCTTTGCTCTCCCGCACACTTGCGTTATCGTTCACGATTTTATAAAAATGAAAAAAATCCCCGACCACAGAGGTTCAGTATGCACATAATGCAGAATAAATGCATGTGATCCTGGGGACACACAGTCACTAAAGAGGTGCACGGGACACTGTGGACCCCCAGGAAGGAGGTGCCCAGCCTGACGGTGGCCTGGAGAGACGGAAAGAGGCTTCCCCGTAGGGAGCTCTGGCGGGAAAGGCAGGCGGACAGTGTTCCCGCAATGGGCGGCCGGTCTGCTAAGTGGCCAGTGGCTCCACGTGGCCTGTGGACAGTCGGGGAGGAGGCACGGGCCGGTGAGGGACGTAGAGGACCTAAATACCACTGTCATTCTCTGCACAGTAACTGCTTCCCAAACTGTTAAATGAATGCTTATTTCCCAGAGAGAGGGGATCTTTTCGTGATTCGTTCTTGTTACATGTTCAAGCAGCAAAACAGCGGCGCCTGGGCGGCTCAGTCGGTTACATGTCCGACTTTGGCTCAGGTCATGATCTCACGGTTGGTGAGTTCGAGCCCCGCATCGGGCTCTGTGCCGACAGCTCAGAGCCTGGAGCCTGCTTCGGATTCTGTGTCTCCCTCTCTCTCTGTCCCTCCTCCACTTACACTCAGTCTCTGTCTCTCAAAACTGAATAAATGTTAAAAATTTTTTTAAAAAACTAGAAACGGGGGCGCCTGGGTGGCTCAGTCGGTTAAGCGGCCGACTTCGGCTCAGGTCATGATCTCATGGTCTGTGACTTTGAGCCCCGCGTCAGGCTCTGTGCTGACAGCTCAGAGCCTGGATCCTGCTTCAGATTCTGTGTCTGCCTCTCTCTCTGCCCCTCCCCTGCTCACGCTCTGTCTCTCTGTCTCTCAAAAATAAATAAACGTTAAAAAAAATTTTAAAGAAACTGGTCACACAGTTTACACGGACTCTGTAAAAAGACATGTTCTAAAGGCATGGAGAAAAACCAAGGAAATCTTCCCCAAACGTAAAGAGGTTTGCTCTGGCTCCTGCCGTCTAAGTGACTATTACGGTTTTTCTGTTTTCTTACATTCTTCTCTACTTCCCCACACTGACCTGTTCAGTTAGTAATCAAGGGGCAAACGGATTATGGAATTCAAGGGTAGAGGTGAGGCGGCGGGGGGTGGGGGGGGCGTGCGAAGGGCAGAGGCAGAGGAGGCGGCGGCTGAGGCCCCGGCAGGACCCACAGTCAAGTTCAGGTCTTCCAAGGCTGCCAGGGACCCACATAAGAAATGCCCCGAATGCAGCCGATTTTGCTCTCCGCTGCGGAATTCACGTCTGATCACACTCCTCTCCGCACGTCAGCAACCAAAAGGTACAGAAACATTGTGAGCGAAACCTGAAAGCGACTTGGAAAGAAGCGGAGATAAAAAACGAGGGAAACTAAAGCAAGGCTGAGATTAAGAGAAAGGAAGGAGACCCAGCCGTGCGCAGACACACGCTCCGGCTGCAGCCTTGCGATCTCCGCACGGGAAAACGGGCTCCCAGAAGCTTCACCAGTCCAGACTCAAGACGGGCGAATTCAGCGCCAGGCGGACATCCCTCCGGGAGCAGGGGGCTGGCCTCTCTCCACCGTGCAGGGTCGGAACGGCCACGCTGGCCTTCCCGTTGCCTCATCTGACCTACACCTGAAGGGCAAGAGAGCAGCCGTGCTCCCCGCCCGCAGGGACCGTTCCTATGACCGCCCATCGCATTGTTCTTAGAAGGAACTCTCGCCCACACGTCTCTAGGGAGCGCCACCCTGCACCCCCGGGGTGTTTCAGGATGCGGCCAGGTTTACATCCATTCCTTGGCAAATAACTAATAAACACGGTTTTCTGTGTTTTTTAAAGTTGACTTATTTATTGAGAGAGAGAGAGAGAGAAAAAACATGAGCAGGGCAAGGGCAGAGAGAAAGGGGTGAGAGAGTCTGACAGCACGGAGCACAATGCGGGGATCGAACTCACCAACTGTGAGATCGTGACCTGAGCCGAAATCAAGAGCCACACGCTTAACCGACTGCGCCGCCCGGGCGCGCCCTGGTCTTCCGTCTTACCGGAGTGATTTTGCAAACGTCCCAAATCGTTGCAGGCCAAGTGCCCCAGTGTCTCACATGGAACATACCTGGCACACAGTATACCCCACAAGACACCACAGAGCCAAGGGCGGATGGAGAAGGCGAGCGGGGGCAGGACGCGGGAAGCGGGAGGGAACACAATGGCCTCCATTCGCCACTTCCTCTCTCCACAGCAGCGTGAGCCCACGACCTGAGCAGGGCGGACCCTAAAGCACTTTAACCCACGCTGCGGCCCCGCAGCCGCAGAGAGCGTGGCACTAGAGACACAGGCCACAGCGTTGGTGGACCTAGGGTGCAATCCTGATTCCGCCCCCCACCCCCCGGCCACCGGCTGACCTCCGCCAAGTCACTGAACCTCTGTGAAGTTCTTCTTTTAAAGGAGACATCGGGGGCACCTGGGTGGCTCACTCGGTTGAGCAGCCAACTTCAGCTCCGGTCATGATCTCACGGTCTGTGAGTTCAAGCCCCACGTCGGGCTCTGTGCTGACGGCTCATCAGAGCCTGGAGCCTGCTTCCGATTCTGTCTCCCTCTCTCTCTGCCCTTCCCCTGCTCACGCTCTGTCTCTATGTCTCTCAAAAATAAATAAATGTTAAAAAAAAAAAAAAAGAAACTAAAGGAGACATGGGTTGGAATAATTGAACAGGGCCCGCAGGGCGGTCAGCTCCGAGGCTGGTACCCCTGCGTCACTCCTGGGAGTCACGCCCCCCCCCCCCCCCCCCCCGCCCATCTCTGAGCTTACCTGCACGGTTATAATGGGCCCTCCATTCTGATAAAGCAGAGGCTTCATCTTGGGCAGAAGGACCCCCAACCACTTGTCCACGGCCGAGAGGTAATCTGGGGGAGGAGAGAGGTTGAACGCCATTCCGCACCTTTTAGCGCAAACGGACACACGGCCGCCCTGTCGCCCCGGGAGGCTGCCGCCGGGATCGGGAGAGGCTGGACCCGCCGACGACCTGAAATGGGGCTGAAGATCGGACAGAAGTTGTCCCGCGAGGAGCCATCTCCTCGGTGGGCTCTCGGTGGACAGGGAGCACGTGCACAGTGTCACGGGGACACCGAGCCTGCAGCGCAGGAGGTGTCCAGCCCATGTTTGTTGAGTGAAGAAAAGAGTGTCCGAAGGGAGTGTCTTTCTCTCTGTCACGTACTGTGGATTTTTTTTTTCTTTTTAAAATTAAGCTTTGGGGCGCCTGGGTGGCTCAGTCAGTTAAGCGGCCGACTTCGGCTCAGGTCATGATCTCACGGTCTGTGAGTTCGAGCCCCACATCGGGCTCTGTGCTGACAGCTCAGAGCCTGGAGCCTGCTTCGGATTCTGTATCTCCCTCTCTGCCCTTCCCTTGCTCATGCGCTGTCTCTATGTCTCTCAAAAATAAAAAATAAACGTTAAAAAAAATTAAAATTAAGCTTTAATAAATCATATAACTACATTGGCGAACGGGGAGAAGAGCCTAACCTTTGTAGAGAGGCTGTAAGGATAAAATGAGGTCATACAGGCGAAAACACGAATGACGCACTAAGGACGCAGAACGGGAGGGCAGCGCACGAGGAAGGACGCACGTACAGAGCGGGGCGCGCCAGCCTTCCGCACAGTGCGTTTAATCAGTGTTAGCTGCTCCTACGACCGTCTCCGAGACCAGCATCGCCGAGAGAAACGGAGGTCACCGGAAGGCAGAAATGCACCTTCTGCCCGATCGGGGTGCACAGCTAAAATAATTTCTCGTTGTTTAGAAAGGCCAGGAAAAGACTACTGTATGCGGCTCGCTCTGTAAAGGTAGGCAGATGAATTGTCATTTTGATTAACTAGATGCTCTCGCCGGGCATGGAATTATTGAGAAAGGAGGAAGACAATGCATTCAAGTCAGTCGGCCAACCGCGAGCGGGCCCAGGTGCCAGTTCAAAGTTACCAGCTTCTCGGCAAGATCTGGGGCCAACGGTTCAAGAGAGCCTTATTTCCTGCGCACTCGGAGTCTGGCGTGGACAGCGACTGACACTCACGCTTTCGCTGAGCCGGCAGAAGTGTGTGCGCAGAGGCACCCCAGCCTGCAGAGCACCCGCTGCTTTTGCTGTAAAATGGCTAAAGGCATCATCAATCTCGCAGGACATCTGTCCCAACTTACCTGGATCAGAAGAACGGAGAATAATCGATTCTTTTAATAACAGCCAAGCAGGTAATCCTCCCTGAGTGGGGGGGGGGGGGGGCAGAAGAACAGAGAAGCCATTATAAGTTCTCCGGGGAGAGAGAGATGACTCTTAGCAGGGAGGGAGAGTTTCACGGAAGAAGGGGTCTTTGGGCTGGGCCTTCTGGTTTAGAACTTTCAGGGACGGAAGTAATTATAACATCCTTTTACTAGTAAGAGGACATCACGCAAATGCAGCGTTTGGAGAATCGAAGTCTTTATACAGGTTATTCCACTTAATTTTACAACGACCTCGTGAGGTAGACGCAGCCCATAGCATTAACCGAGGGGGAAACTGTGTTAGGCGGGCACCAGGAGGAAGACGCATGCTTTCTGACCCTTACCTGTTCCTCTCGGCCTAGACACCTCCTGAGGTAAGAGACCCCTGTGCCTAGAGTCACAGACTCAATGTCATCTGGAACGGAAGACTTATCTAAACTGCTTTAACTCGCTTTCCCCCCGATCTCTGCCAGTCGGCCCGCCCCCCGGCACGCACACCAGTCGGGCAGAGCCAGGTCTGGCCACACTCACCATGTCCCACTCTGCACAGATGTAGGGTCCGGGCCTCAGGATAACCAGCAGGCCCAGCTCGTGGGCCAGCTTGATAAAATACTCCACGTCGTGCTCCCCAGAAAACTGGTACTGTCCCGGCTGGGGCTCGTGAAAGTTCCAGGGTATGTACCTGCCAAGACACACACAGCCCCTTCTTGGAAACAGCTCAAAAACCCAGCTGTCCTCTGTGAATTCCGTTGTTTTTTTTTTTTTTAATGTTTGTTTAGTTTTGAGAGAGAGCAGAGCCGGGGAAGGGCAGAGAGAAGGGGACAGAGGATCCGAGGCAGGTTCTATGCTGCCAGCAGAGAGCCCGAGGTGGGGCTCGAACTCGAGAACTGCGAAATCACGACCTCGACCAACTGAGCCCCCCTGATGTGAATTTCTGAACCATCAGCAGAACCGTAAACCCTCAGGGCATTCACACGGCTCCCTTTGGCAGCCACTTAGGAAAGAGGCCTTGTTTTGAGTTTTCAGAGCGATACCCAAGTGAACCAAATTTGGTGGGGGACACATTTAAGTTTATGACTCAGAAAGAATGCCCATTCCTATTTAACAACTTAAAGAAACCCACAGAATTATATGAATTACTACTATGTAAAAATTATGTATGCCTATGGAAGCCTTAGAGAAAATGAAAACATCTCTGCTAAGGTAATAAGAGATACATTTACTTTTTGAAAATGCTTTTTAATAAAAATAAAAATTAAAAAAACCCTCCAAGACAAGGGAAACCAAAGCAAAAATGAACTACTGGGACCTCATCAAAATAAAAAGCTTCTGCACAGCGAAGGAAACAATCAGCAAAACTAAAAGGCAACGATGGAATGGGAGAAGATATTTGCAAACGACATATCAGATAAAGGGTTAGTATCCAAAATCTATAGAGAACTTATCAAACTCAACACCTAAAAAACAAATAACCCAGTGAAGAAATGGGCAAAAGACAGGAACAGACACTTCTCCAAAGATGACATCCAGATGGCCAACAGACACATGCAAAAATGCTCCACGTCACTCATCATCAGGGAAATACCAATCAAAACCACAATGAGATACTGCCTCACACCTGCCAGAGTGGCTAACATTAACAACTCAGGCAGCAACGGATGTTGGCGAGGAAGTGGAGAAAGAGGAACCCTTTTGCATTGCTGGTGGGAATGCAAACTGGTGCAGCCACTCTGGAAAACAGTCTGGAGGTTCCTCAAAAAATTAAAAATAGAACTACCCTACGACCCAGCAATTACACAACTAGGTATTTATCCAAGGGACACAGGAGTGCTGTTTCGAAGGGCCACGTGCACCCCAATGTTTACAGCAACACTATTGACAATAGCCAAAGTATGGAAAGAGCCCAAACGTCCATTGACAGATGGATGGATAAAGAAGATGTGGTATATATATGCAATGGAGTATTACTCGGCAATCAAAAAGAATGAAATCTTGCCATTTGCAACTACGTGGATGGAACTAGAGGGTATCGTGCTAAGCGAAATTAGTCAGTCAGAGAAAGACAAATATCATATGACTTTACCCATATGAGGACTTTAAGATACAAAACAGATGAACATTAGGGAAGGGAAGCAAAAATAATATAAAAACAGAGCAGGGGACAAAACCTAAGAGACTCTTAAATATAGAGATCAAACAGAGGGTAGCTGAGGTGTTGTGGGAGGGGGGATGGGCTAAATGGGTAAGGGGCATTAAGGAATCTACTCCTGAAATCATTGTTGCACCATATGCTAAATAACTTGGATATAAATTATAAAAACAAATAAGTTATTAACAAAAAAACAGAAAAACACCCTCCAACCCCTGTGTCCTCATGCAAAAGGTTTTGTCAGGAGCAGCATGCAGGAAGTGACAAAAACTTGAACCAGTTCCCCCAGCTGCCTAGAGCATGGGACACAAACTGAAATACGGAGCCACCTACTGCCATCACAAAGGTCTCTCGGATGACGCCTGGCTTATGGCCTTTTTCCACGATCCCATGGCGCTAGGGCTCACGGACAGACAAAGCTCGGTCCCCCTGGAGCTTAGGTGCTAACCTACAGGTAGGAGCCGGGGGCCCCAGGACTCTGCCGCCCGCATTTTCTCACCCCTTATCTTGCAGAGGCTATCAGCAACCCTCATCAGCAGTGCAAAAACCAGAGTGGCCTGCCCCCCCACTTGTCTCCCCATTAGTCACCTTGCAACAGCAGAGGAGATGAGGAGAGATTAGTTACTAGGGCACTTCTCTAACCTGCAGTTATCACAGAATTATCCCAGCAGAACCACAAAGAAAAACTGGGTTTCAGGAATCTACCTACCGTGGCGTATTCCCCCAAGAACCGAGAGAGGTTGTGGCGGCCTACAAACACCGCTGCCTTCAAATTCTAGGAGGGCGTCTGGCCGAAAACAGGCCCTTGGGTCAATTTCGGTTTCACCGGCCACGAGCGGGAATGAAGGGATGGGATCCCTCGTGTAGAGTGCCCTGCACGCGGTCAGCACTCAATCACTGTCACTTCCCTTTGCCTTTTTAAGCGGATACTCATTTTCTGATTTCCATTGACAAGGTTCGAGATCGGAAGAAGTGGTTAAATTATCTGAAGAAGGGCCAAGGAGCTCGCGACGAGCCCCTCCCAGAACACCAGATTAGGCTGTTTCCCGTGCTGAGCAACGAAACCGCTAGCTGCGCGGAGAAACCGGGCAGGCAGGACCCTCTCCGCAGGTGCGGGCGTCGAGGCCCAGGGGGGAAGCCCGGCGCCCTCCTACTTACGTCTGGATGGCGTTGAGCCCGGCCATCTTCATCTTCAGGAGCCGGTCCTTCCAGTAGAAGCGGGGCACGCGGGAGTAGTGGATGCTCCCCGAGATGTAGCGGAAGGGCCGGCCGTCCTTGACGAAGCGGTTGCGGCTGTAGTCAATCTTGAACGTCCTCTGGGAGGCATTCTACGGAGCAAGGACGGGACCACGTGAGCACGGCCACCTTCCCCGTGTCGGACGCGGAAACCCTGAGCGTGGCAAGCGGCCTCCTGCCTGTTTCGTTGGTGGCACTTGCTGAGAGTCGACGCGTGGCTCCTGGGCTGGAAAGCAAGCCACTGCCAAGCCGGTGGCTGAGGCACCCAGGCAACGGGGATCGGGGAGGACCCCTGCGCAGGGTCCCCAAGGGCTTACTTCAGGGGCCGGCACCAATCTGATTTAAAAAACCCTGCTGGCGCTGACCCTATCCTTGATCTAGCAAAGCCCGGTGTGCTGGGAATGGAAGACACACCTCCCCTCCCTGCGGCTGAGCCCAATTTGGGTGATGACTGGCACTTAAAAACTTTTTTTGATTGGCACTTTTTTAAGTGAAGGAATATAAAACATCGGCGTACTGTGCCAAGTTCAGACGAGATTCGTTTACGAAACTGTTGTTACAGGTACATAAACAGAGTTGCATCGGACGCAGGTTCTGTACGGGGTGGCAATGAGAGGCGTATTTCTAGCAAAACCAAAAAATCTAGGCGAGTCAAATTTCGAGAAACACTGTTTGGGGATCACTTCAGAAGCTGAAAGGCTAGAATTTGGAAGGGAAGACGGCAAAGGGGAGGCCAGCCCTTAGGCAGAGTAGAACACTGCCCTCTGGTGGACGGAAAAGGCGGCGATGGGTCGTAGGTGCCAACAGGACCAGAGCCATAGGAAACCAAGCAAGTGCTGTCCCCCGCTGTTGGTAAGGTTCCTTGTGCAGCTTTAGGCTATTTTTTTTTAACGTTTTATTTATTTTTGAGAGAGAGAGACAGAGTGCGATTGGGGAAGGGGCAGAGAGAGAGGGAGACACAGAATCCGAAGCAGACTCCAGCCTCCAAGCTGTCAGCACAGAGCCCGACGTGGGGCTTGAACGCATGAATCGCGAGGTCATGATATGAATGGAAGTGAGACGCTTAACCGACTGAGCCGCCCAGGCGCCCTAGGCTTTTTTAAAAAAAAAAGCTTTCTTTTTTTTTCTCCATCGCAACACAACGGTCCATGACAGCTTTGGAGGTCTCCCTTGAAGTAAAGGTGACAGCATGAGTCCTAGATCACACCCGGCCTGAAATCCAACTTAGGGAGTTAAAGCATCGTGACAGAAAGTTACACAACTCAGAGTGGACCGTTGAGGGGCAAACGGACAGCTCTATTGTTTGTGGATTCATATCGATAAAGCTAACCAAAAACAAACAATGAAATCACTTACGAATCACTTATTTTAACTTTATTTTTAAGGTTTTTTAAAAATTTATTTTGAGAGAGAGAGAGAGAGACAGCGCAAGTGGGGGAGGGGCAGAGAAAGAAGGAGAGAGAGGGAATCCCAAACAGGCTCCAAGCTGCCGGTATAGAGCCTGACACAGAGCTTGGACTCACAAAACCATGAGATCATGACCTGAGCCAAAATCCAGAGGCAGGCAATTAACCAACTAAGCCACCCAGGGGCCCCGAGAATCATTTTTTTAAAAAAGGCCAGAGTTTCAGTTTAATACTACTTTGTTCTTCTAGTGAACAAGGTTTTAACTGTCTTTCAAAGGCAAGAAAGTCCTAAAGAAACTCACAAAAAATATACTTCTTTTACCAGGTGCCCCAATGGGTGATTTTGAAAACATTTTCAGGGGCACCTGGGTGGCTCAGTCGGCTGAGTGTCCAACTTTGGCTCGGGTCAGGATCTCGCAGTCTGTGGGTTCGGGCCCCGCGTCAGGCTCTGTGCTGACAGCTCAGAGCCTGGAGCATCTTTCAGATTCTGTGTCTCCCTGTCTCTCTGCCCCTCCCCTGCTCATGCTCTGCCTCTCTCTGTCTCAAAAATAAACATTAAAAAAAGAAAACATTTTCACAGCGTGCATAGGACTAGGTGCCCGGTAAGGGTTTCCCACACATTCTGTGAGCTCACAAGCAGCACGTGGGGTGGGGAAATTCTTTGGACGGTAGCAAAGGAGCAGCGACTGGGAAAAGGAGAATCCTGTTTGAAGCCCTCTTGTCCAGCGGAAGGGGCTGAGAGGAGCCGAAGATGAGGCGGGTGAGAAATGATCTCAGCAGACAATGGACTCTGGCCTCCGTCCCACTCAGAGGAGCACCATCCCTGCATTCAAATCACCCCGAATCCAGCCCCAATATCCCCCGAATCCAGCCCCAATATCTCCCTACCATCCCTTTATAAATATGGCCGACCTCCTACTATGGGCTGGGGCATAACAGAGGGAGCCATGCAGATGCGGCCACGGCCTACACGAAGCTTCCATGTAGCACGGGACAGACCAGGAGTCTGCACGGGGAGGCCCAGGGGGTAGAGTAAGGACAAGATCGTCATGTTGCAGCCTTAATTTACCCAGCGTTAGCTACCAACTGTCTCTCAATAAAGCTGGGGTCGGGATTCGAGTGGCATGTTCCGCAGGTCATAAGCTGCACGTAACTCGGGAGTGGGGCACAAGGGACAAGCTTCCCAGAGGAAGGGGCTCCGGCCCTCAACCTTGGCCACACATCAGAATCACTTGCACAAACTTTTGAAAACAGCAAAGTCAGGCCTCACCCCCAGACATTCAGGTTTTAATTGATGTTGGGTGGTGCCCGGGCACTGCGGGATTCTTAAAACCGCCCAGACCGTGGTGTGCCGTACAGTCAGGGCTGGGAACTACTGGCCTGAGCTGAACCCTGGGAGGAGGAGGAGTTAGGCAAGGGGAAAGATACAGGCAGAGGAGACAGCGTGTGGGACGCAGAGAAGGGGGCCCGGGACCTCACGACAGGGCACGCAGGCAGCTGAAGATGGGCAGGGGCCAGACCAAATGTGCCCCGCCACCCACTTTCATGGGCCTGGGCTTTATGCCAAGAGCTACGGAGAGCAGCTTACACAGAAGAGCGTGTGAAAACATGGGTTTTCAAATGTTTGGCACTCTGGCAGCACAAAGGAAGCGGAGTCACGGACCCTGGTGACCGCAACGCAGTGGGCGGGACAGGAGGTGAACTCACAGGACCAGGGTGGGTGGTTACAGGCAGGACATAGGGGTTAACCTGAAGAGGCTCCCCCTGGCCTCAGGTGGAAAGACTGGGGGCACTTAAAAGAAGAGAGAACTTACAAGATACCATCTGGGGGAAAACAAAGACCGCGTGGATATTAACGCCTGTGAGTTACACCTACCTGACTCCTCCGCTCAACCTCAGCCTCTTAAAAGGGGAACAAGCAGACATTATGTCCCTCATGTCGTCATTCAACGGGAGGTACCCAGCCCCACCCAGAAGTAGTCCTCATTACTGAACTTGAACCTCGGCTGAGCCTTAATCTAACGATACCACAAGGGAGCAAAATATGCCAAATACAAAAGGTGGGACATTCTAGAAGCCCACTGATAGAGTTGCTCCAACAGATCGATGGTATTAAAATCAAACAAAATAAAGAGAATATTGGTAGAAAGCAAAAGGGAACTTAAGAGCCACAATAACCTAATGCAACACGGGACCCTGATTCTAATGAACTGCCAAAAAAACCCCAATGTGAAGACGGAAAATCTGAATATAGACCAGGCATTAGGCAGAATTAAAAGAAAAACTGTTCATTCTGTTGGGTATAATGATGTAACTTCACGAAAGAAAAAAAAAATTCTCATCAGAGATACATTCAGCACTATTTTAAAAAAATTTTTAATTTTTTTTTTTTTTTGAGAGAGAGAGAGAGAGAGCACGAGCAGGGGAGGGGCAGAGAGAGAGAGAGGGAGACACAGAATTTGAAGCAGGCTCCAGGCTCCGAGCTATCAGCACAGAGCCCAAAGTGGGGCTCGAACTCATAGATTGTGAGATCATGACCTGAGCTGAAGTTGGATGCCTGACTGAGCCGCCCAGGCGCCCCTAGATACATCCAGAAGTATTTATGGGTGGAATGACAGCCTCTGAGGTTACCACAGATGGAAAAGAAAAAGACAAAACAAAAAAAAAAAATAGGGCACACAGAGCGAGGCTGATCGTCACGAAAGCTCACTATGGGTACATGGTATTCTCTCTTTGTCCCTTGGTGTGTCTGTTTTAATTGCAACACTGTTTATACCAAATTGCACCTCAGGGTGGGCGGCTCATTTGGTTAAGCATCCAACTCTTGGTTTCGGTTCCGGGCATGATCTCAAGGTTCATGGGTTCGAGCCCCACATCAGGCTCTGCGCTGACAATGCAGAGTCTTCTTGGGATTCTCTCTCTCTCCCTTTCTTCCCCTCCCTGCTTGCGATCTCTCTCAAAATAAATAAATTAAAAAAAAAAAAAAACTGCACTTCAAAATAAAGACCGCTTCTTGGTTATAAGAAAAACAAAAGTGTGGTTCATGAAAAGACTTGTAATAAATGCTCATAGCAGATTTATCCATAATTGTGCAACACCGGAAGCAAACGGATATCCATCAACAGAAGAAACGAGTAGCAAACTATAGTGTGTTCACACGATGGACGCAGCAATAAAACAGAGCTATCAGCGCCTCCAGTAACATGGCTCAGTCTCAAAAATGTCGTGCTGAGCAAAGGAAGCCCTACATCGAAGGTTCACGGTGTCGGAACCCATTTATGTGAAGTTCTAGAACAGGCGAATCTATTCTGTGGTGGGAAAAAACCCGGAGTAGTTGCTGCGTTTGGGAGAGCGACGCAGGTATTGCTCGGGGAGGAACACAGCGAACGTTCTGGGGTAACTGTAATCTAGCTGGATAGGGGATTACACAGGTGTCTGCACTTATGACCCTTAAGGTTTGTAGATTTCACCGGAGGTAAAGTTCACCTTAAAACAGGAAACAGAGCTATAACCCAATATTGATCCCTAACGATACAGGACATGATGGTGGACGGATGGCTACCGTAAGTTAATGGTAGAATCTGGATTGGTGAGCAGAAAACTCTAAATTTTTCCTAGTAAAATATCGACACAAAAAAGGGGGTGGGCTGGGGAATTGGTCAAAGGTAGAAGCTTCCGGTTCGAAGACGGAGAAACGCTGGAGGCGTGATGGACCACATAACCGGAGTCCGCACTGCTGGGTGATATACAGGGACCTTGGGAAGAGAGAAAATCCTACAAGGTCTCATCGCATGGAGAAAACCTGTTTTTCCTTCTTTTTCTCTTTCTTTTCTTTCCATTGAATCTACCTGGGAAGACTGATGTTAGCTGAGTACACTGTGGGGACCATTCCCCAATACGCGTAAGTCAAACCATCACGCTGCACGCCTTAAACTTACGCAGGGATGCATGTCACTGGTCAGTAAAACTGGAAAAATAAATATAAACAAATAACATTGAAAGGTGGACTGACGAAGTAAGTTACGGTCTCTATGGTAAGGGCAGTGTGCGTGAGTGTACGTGCGTGCACACGTGATGAAGTATTAGGCAGCCCCTGAGGCAAAGGAGGAGCTCTTGCCCTTGAGGGAAGATCTTCGACACCTAAAGAGTTAAAAGAGAAAGTTGCAAGGTTTTGTTTTTGTTTTTTTTTTTGGCATTTATTTATTTTGAGAGAGAGAGAGACAGAGACAGAGCATGAGCAGGGGAAGGCAGAAAGAGAGGGAGACACAGAATCTGAAGCAGGCTCCAGGCTCTCAGCTGTCAGCACAGAGCCTGACGTGGGGCCCGAACCCCTGAGCGAGATCATGACCTGAGCTGAAGTCGGACGCTCAACCGACTGAGCCACCCAGGCGCCCCCAAGTTGGTTTTTAAAGCATACCCATGTCAGCTACAGCTACGTGTCAGTCCTCTATGCTGACAGTGTCCCCGCTCAGTCCCACACCTTGGGACTTTGTGCCTTCCTGCCCCACCAGGGAACCTGCTGGCTCAGGGATCCAGGAGTCCTCGCCCCTCTAGGAAGCACCCAAGCAATGGAAGTGGGTCACTGCATTCTCCTCTTTTAGGCAGACAATTCTGGAGACCTTCTGTGTCTAGCAGAATCCCGGCCCTACTGCCTAGAGCAAGAACCAGGATATATCCTCATTCAGACTTCTGCTTCTTCTCACCTGTCCCTCGTCCCTGCGCTCTTGGCTCACTACTCAGATCACCTGCACTCAGGCAGGTGTTGCTTCTAGACGAACCCAAATTGAGACAGTGGGTCCCAGGATTAGCCTAAACAGCAGATCCTCAGGATGGGAGTCTATACCTGGATTTCTCACATCTATCAAACAGCAACAAGAACCCTATAGCCGGTGTTCAGTGGGTGTGCCGATCCAAATTCTGAGGTCCTCCCCTGTGCTGGACTGGGAGGAGGTACAGTCAGAAGGGGAGCTAGCATCTGTCCTGGAAGGGGGTGGAGCAGTGGTAGGTACCGGTAATTACAAGGATTATTGAAGTCGGCTGATTTTTTGTTAACAGATTTGAAAGCTTTGAAGAAAGACTGTTTGATGGGCTCAAGTCAGCCATCAGCTCCAGGCATTCTGTGATGCCAGCTCCAGGCATTCTGTGATGCCAGCTCCAGGCATTCTGTGATGCCAGCGGCTTCCGTGGCAATATTTAAAGAGACTTATGTTTCCAGCCAGAAAGGTAAGGGAGGGCAGAAAGAGAGGGAGACACACTGGGAGAGGATTTTGAGGGGCAGAATGTAAAGCTGGACAGAGGGAAGCTTACTGACACGGTGCCCTCTCTCATGACCTGTGAGTTGCCATCTTGATAAAGGTAGCTTAAGCTAGTTCCTGTGCTTTTGGCAGCCAGCCGTCTGGAACCTGGACAGGATCCTGGCCTGCCGGAAATGAGGTAGGGTACCAGCATGGGCGTGGCATCCCGAGGAACGTGTGAGATGTCTCGAGGAGATGGGATTGTAACAATGGTGACCAAACAACCCACCATCTGACTCTTATCCCCCAAGACAGACCAGAGAACACTGCCTTCAGGAAGGAATGCACCCCTGAGCAGGGCCCCGGCACCCGCGAGAGGCCCAGTGAGGCTGTCCTCTACAGGCGAGGTGGAACAGAACATGCTGCTGTGCACTGAGGATGACGAGACTCTCTGGGATGTCCCAAAGAAGGGACAACATAATTACCGCAACGGCCAGCTGGGCCAGAGAGCCACGGGGTGTGTCTACCAGTGGCGATCTCAGGCAATGGCTCACCAACCACAGCGCATCCGGAGCGTGGGATGACCCGGGTAACCAGCGAGGATGCTGCCTGACATGTCCAACAAGGAAAAAAATCGTCAAGAACTCGTGAGCAAAAGGCTGACGTCAGTCACCGCAGCGGAAAACTGGGATTCCTTCCCCAACTCCTGGCTCTGGGCCAGCTCTCCAACAAACAGCCAGCTGACCTGAGGGAGGGCTGGGCGGATCCCGGAGGAAGAAGTCCGTGGTGCCACTGCGGTGCACACAACGAACGTTCTCCTAATCCTTCCCCGGCAGGACTCGGGTACCTGTGTCCTCAGGACCATGGTCCCCCAGACCTTGTGGGGATGGCTGGATACATCTGAGCTGACATACCAGGGCATCTGACACGCCTTACTGCTCTTCGGGAGATCAGGGAGAAGGGGGAGGCATGGCCGGGGTCCTTGGCCAGTGGGTCCAACAAGTCAGAGGGCCCATCCCATGGTGATTCCCCTGGTCCTGGGTGCAAATTGGGATGCTGTTACTTAACGGCCCCCAGAACCCTTACCGTAAGTCAGAGGCACTGAGGAGGGAGGAGCCACGTGGAAATCGTGGAAGTGCCCCCCCCCAATTCAACCCAAGACAAATCGGAAGCAAGACCACAAGCAGATCCTAGCGCCCCCTCCGCAGAGACTCAGAGAATGTTCTCTCCAGATCCCCACTCGTACCACACGTGGGCCCTGGCAGAGCCGACAGACCGTGGTGGATGACAGTGGACTGCTAACTGAACCAAGAAGCAGCCCAAGTGGCCCCTGCCCTGCGGACGTAGCGTGCTCACTGGAGCAGAGGGTGCAGCTTCTGGCATTTGATCTGTGGCAAATGTTGTATTCTTTTCAAAACCATCAGTAAAAAGGATGAAAAGCAGTTTGTTTGTAAGCGGGCAGGAGAGTGGTCCGCATTCTCTCTCTTGTCCCGGGGCCCCTTAATTGCCCCACTCTCTCCCATGGAGACCGGGATCGTCGGCACATCCCCTGGGCTGTCACGCTGTCTGACATAGAAACGACATTATGTCATCTGGACCTAGGGAGCGGTGACAGGTCTCTAAGCTTGGAAAGCAGCAGAGTGACAGCGACAGTTACGGAAGTGGCGGCACCTAAGGGACAGCTTCTTCTCCTTCTTTTTAAAGTTTATTGAGAGAGAAAGCACGAGTGGGGGTGGCGGGAGGGGATGGAGAGAGAGAGGAAGAGAGAGAATCCCAAGTAGGCTCTGCACTCTCAGCCCAGAGCCCGCAGCAGGGCTTCGAACTCACGGACCTGTGAGATCATGACCTGAGCCAAAAGTCGGATGCTTAACCGCCTGAGCCGCCCAGGCGCCCCTAATGACAGCTTCTACATGGCGATGGTCACGGCCAAGGTCAACAGGGAAAATCTGCTTCGTGGCTTCAAAGAGCCTGCCCTCAACACCTAAGGACCTGAGAGGATCCAGCCTGAAAGAGCCAGCCCCCTTAACGTTGCGGAGCTGTGGCACCTCTGACAGAAGTAAGACAACCGCGAACCGTAGGGGGAGAAGGAAAGATGGAGTCGGCCTTCAGAGTTACTCCCCCGAAACACAAATAACATAAAATTTGACCTGTGTGCAGACGGCACCCCTTCTAAGTCAACTGGCACGGGGACGGAATACCGAGGAGCCACGGTTTTATTTCACACGCGCAGGGCTGTGGCATGGTCAGTGTCTACAGTGCAGGAGGTCACAAAACGCTGAGAAAAGGAAAAGCAATTCCAAGCCAGGCAAGGCACACACCGCCCCAAGACCCGCGTGTACACGGCGTGTGTAATACTGGAGAGAAAAGACAGCAGTACAAACAAAATATCCTTGAACCAATCACACGTCGGGGACCTCGCACTGTCCAATATAACAGTTTTAAAAATTCTTTATTCCGGGGCACCTGGGTGGCTCAGTTGGTTGGGCGGCCGACTTCGGCTCGGGTCATGATCTCACGGTCTGTGGGTTTGAGCCCCACGTCGGGCTCTGTGCTGATGGCTCATCAGAGCCTGGAGCCTGTCGGATTCTGTGTCTCCCTCTCTCTCTGCCCTTCCCCTGCTCATACTCTGTCTCTATGTCTCTCAAAAATAAATAAACGTTAATAAAAAAGAATTAAAAAAAAATTCTTTATTCCATTGAGAGTCTTTCAGTGGTAAATAAGCATTTCTTTAAAAAGAAAATATTAGACATAATACCGACATTTACATGTTTGTAATGTGAACAGTCCCCAGGTTTCCGAACGCTCAGGACTAAAAATGACTCTATTTGCATTCCTCGTGCACGCGCCTCAACTGGATTCAAGACATACAAGGAGCTGGGGGACATGGCGGGTCGTGGGTCATGTTGACCACGTGAAGACAAGACGTCTTCAAGCCCTTCGGCAGAACTCCGGGAAAGCCCCAGGTCGATGGATTTGCATCCCCAGCACCCTATATACCCTTTCGCTCCAGGCCCCAAAGCCTGGAGAATTCCCGACACGAGCTGCTCAGCCCCAGGGTGGCAGACACCCAGTCCTCCGTCCGAGGCTGCTCGTGCCCAAGGGTTGAGGGACAAGGGAAGGGGAGCGCAGAAAATCGGGATGGAAGAGGGTTCCTACACACGGGCTTCCCAGATCCCCTGGCTCACGGAACAGAGAGGCAGAGGAGTAGTTCGGATGACTCCTCGACGAGCTCCGATCGGGCCAGAGCCAAGAGCCTTTCAAGTGTTACGGAAGCACCATGACGTCAGCCGCATGTCTGAAGCGAAACAGCCACAGGGAATGGGGACAATCAATACGGATCTGGGAGGATTTGTGGATGACCTGCTATGGCTTATGCATTCTATTTTTATCAACTTTGTTCATTTATTTATGCCTGTCCTGGCACGGGGCCAGAAAGATTTCTGTCCGGCATTCCAAAAGACGGTGGATGGAGAGTGTGGATGAGGCAGGAAAATGGCAGAAGGCTGGAGAAATGAACCCAGCGTGGGGCCGGTTCCTAAGCCCCCAGGATTCACAGGCAGTTACAGATTGAATTTTGCCTCCTCATCTCAGAGAAAAGTTAAGTACGCAGTCTAAAAAGACCAAAAAAATACGTCTTAAAATTATAAAATAATTCTTAAAAGCTAAAAACAGACCCAACTTTCCACACAGGAAAGGACCATTTCAAGGGAACATGAGATCGTATTTTGACAGTATTTGGCCTAAGGATGAAAATACATCTTACACTGCATTCCGGGTAAAACGAATGAACAAACAAACTGCGCCCAGTAGGTTTCACCCTAGTAATAATATTTTATTGCTATTTTGAATCCGTAATATACAGAAGTAGGATACAGTAAATAAGAAATTACACTGGTCGTTAGGAACCAACATTTTCAGAAATTAAATCAGAGAAAGTAAGCAAATACCCTGTAATCAGGGCGCCGTGGGAAATCTCTATACATCCCACTCAATTTCGCTGTGAACATAAAACTGCTCTAAAAAATAAAGTCTATTTAAAAAAATAAGCCCACGATCTGCCATTTGAATTAGAAATACTAATATAACTTATAATTTTTTAATCTCTCTCTAAAAAACTATTTATTTCCTAGCAATAGCCACTGAGACAGCTTAGAAATGACACTAGCTAGTAGCACTTAACTCCTCTAGCACTTAAATTACGGTCTCTAAAGATTTCCCACTAAAAGGAACCGGAGCTCCTTCAAGAAATTACTTAGTCCAAATCTGGGGCAGAATTATGGACACAATAAACCTAAAACTGTCAACAACTATTAGGGTCACAACAAAATGACACGGGAGCAATTTGGCTCCAACTGGCCGAAGACGGGAGATTGGGAGGGTCAAAAGATTTATCGCTTCAATGGACTGAAACACAGTGGATACACGAAAAGAGTCATATTCATGATACTCCCTCCCAACCCAAAGAAAAGCTTATCCGTCACCCTTGGAGTTTGCTGGGGCATCAGCTGTTTATTCTGAAGACTGATGCACAGAGGGGAAGAGTCTTGCATCTGTCTTGCCTTTGTCAGAGACTCTTCCAGAGCAATCAGTTGATGAAGAGAATTCTTTGTAGAGGAACCACAGTGAGTAAATGCAGAAGAAATGATGAAATGAAAAATCACCACTCTGGGGGATGACGGTAAGATTATATTTCCGAGCACTCCAAAAACTCCTTCGGAATTCAGAGCAGAGGTAAAAGAAGTTTCCATTGTCTCTTGAATATAGAAAAGCTAAGTAACCATCTAGTCCTGGGACGTCTATTTAGTCTGCTGGTCTAGCAAATTCTGTATTAAATGTACCAAACTTAAAAAAAAACCCACCATTTTGAAATCCCTAAGTGGAAGAGTGACTTTCGGCAATAATCATCAATGATTGCTAAAACGTTAGATGGGAAGATGATGAGGAACTTTCTAGGGGAGGGATCAAGCTGACAACACCGGGGTCAGTCTTAGTATCACAGAAAGCCATGAAGTTTTCCTGCCAAAAAAGAAAAACAGTTGACTGTGAATATATCTGGCCTCTAGCTAGAACTTTCTAGATCTCTAGCTCTACCAGTTTACAGAAAATAGGAGAGAGAGTACTACACAGTAAACGTGACCATAAATCCAAAAGGTAGGAAATACTAAGATAAAATATCCAGATAGCTTGAACAAAGAAACAACATTAAGAAGGGAAAATGTTTTATAGACCTAGAGAGATTTAAGAAATACAGCACATACGTATATGGACCTTGTTTTTATTTTATTTTATTAGGTTTATTTTTGAGAGAGAAAGAGAGAGAGCAGGCAAGGGAGGGGCAGAGCGAATCCCAAGGGGCTCTGTGGAGCTCTATCCCACAAACTGTAAGATCATGACCAGAGCCAAAATCAAGAGTCGGACGCTCAATCGACTGAGCCACCCAGGTGTCCCTGGACCTTGTTTCTAAATTCTGATTCTAACAAAAGAACGGTAAAAAGACATAATTCCTGAAGAAGCCAAATAATAGACTAAACCCAAAGCTAACAGAAAGAAGGAAATAATAAAAATCAGAGCAAAGATAAATGAAAGAGACGATAGAAAAGCAAGAGGAAAAAAAAAAAAATCAATGAAACGGAGTGTTGTTTTTTTTTTTTTAAATCAACAAAATTTACAAACCTTTAGCTAGATTAACTAAGAGAGAGAGAAAACTCAAATAACTAAGATCAGAAATAAAAGGAGACGTCACAACTGACGCCACAGAAATAAAAAAAGATCGTAAGATGCTACTATGAACGATAATATGCCAACAAATTGGTAATCTAGAACAAATGAAAAAACTTCTAGAAACATACAACCTACCAAGACTGAATCAGAAAGAAACAAAAAATCTGAGGAGACCAATAACTAGAAAGAAAATTGAATTGGTAACTGAAAATCTCAAAGAAAAATCCAAGACCAGACAGCTTCGCCAGAGAATTCTACCAAACATTTAAAGAATAATTAACACCAATTTCTTGAAACTCTTCCAAAAAATTCAAAGAGGAAGAAATATTTCTAAGCCCATTCTATAAGGCCAACATTACTCTAATACCTAAGCCAGACAAGACATAACAAGAAAACTACAGACAAATATTTCTGATGAATATTGATGCAAATATCCTTAATAAAGTACCAGCAAACTGAATTCAACAACTTGGGGGTATATACCATGACCAAGTGAGATTTATTCCTGTAATGCAAGGATGATTCAACATATGAAAATCAGTCACCATGTTAACAGAATAAAGGACAAAATCCACGTGATCAGTTTAATTGAGGCAGAAATAGATTTGACAAGATTCAACACCATTTCAATGACAAAACACTCAATGAACTTGGAATAGAAGGAAATCACCTCAATATATTAAAGGCCACATATGAAAGCCCATGGCTAACATCATACTCAATGGTCAAAGACCCACAAGCTTTTGCTCTATGAGGAGGAACAAGGGCAAGAATGCCTGCTCTCACTACTTTTTTTAAAATTTTGTTAACATTTTATTCATTTTTAAGAGACACAGAGAGACAGAGCGTGAGGAGGGGAGGAACAGAGAGAGAGGGAGACACAGAATCTGAAGCAGGCTCCAGGCTCCAAGCTGTCAGCAGAGAGCCTGACGCAGGGCTCGAACTCACTGACCGCAAGATCATGACCTGAGCTGAAGTCGGAAGCCCAGCCGACTGAGCCACCCAGGCGCCCCTCACTACTTCTATTCAACAGAGTATTGGAAGCCCTGGCCAGAGCAACAAGGCAAGAAAAACAAATGAAAGGTTTCCTATACCAGAGAGAGAGAGACAGAGACAGAGACAGTGAGAGAGAAACTGTTTATAACTAATAAAAAATTTCAACAAAATTGCAGAATACGAAATCAACATATAAAAACCAGTTGCACTTCTACACACTGACAATGAACAATCTGAAAAGGAAATTAAGAAAACAATTTCATTCACAACAACATCAAAAAAAAATAAACTTAATCAAATAGGTGAGACTCATACACTGAAAACTACAAAACATTGCTGAAAGAAATGAAAGAAAAAAAAAGTAACGGATTAGAAGAACAAGCATTAAAAACATCCATTCTACCCGATGTGATCTACAGATCAATACAATCTCTATCAAAATCCACCACATTTTTTGCAAAAGTTCATCCTAAATTTTGTATGGAATTTCAAGGAACCCCCAGTAGCCAAAACAATTTTGAAAAAGGAAGACGAAGTTGGAAGACTCGCACTTCCTGATACCAAAAGATATTACAAAGCTAGAGTAATCAACAGTGTGGCCACCAGCATAAAAACAGACAAATGGACCGATGGAATAGGGCAGAAAGGCCAGAAAGAAACCCTCACACAAGTGCTCAAACGCTCTTCAACAAAGACTCTCAGATCACTTGACTGGGAATGGACAATCTCCTCAAGAAACGGTGGGGGGGGGGGGCGGGGGAAGAAATGGTGTTGGGAGGGGTGCCTGGATGGCCCAGTTGGTTAATTGTCCATCTTCAGCTCAGGTCATGATCTCACAGTCCCTGAGTTTGAGCCCCACGTTGAACACTGTGCTGACAGCTCAGTCTGGAGCCTGCTTTGGATTCTGTGTCTCCCTCTCTCTCTGCCCCTCTCCTGCTTGTGCGCTCGCTCTCCCTCTCTCTCGAAACTAAAGTAAAACAAAAAACAGAAAGAAGTGGTGTTGAGAAAACTGGATATCCACGTGCAAAAAAAAAAAAAGAAAGAAATTGGACCCTTACCTTACACCATATAGAAAAATGAACTCAAAATGGACCAAAGACCGAAATATAAGACCCAAAACTACAAAATTCCTAGAAGGAAACAAAGGGGAAAGAAAAGCTTTGACACTGGATTTGGCAATTATTTTTTGAATAGGACACCAAAGCACAGGCGCCAAAACAAAAACCGACAAACGGGCCATCAAACTTAAAAACTTTTGCCCATCAAGGGATACAATCAATAGAGTGAGAAGTCAGTCGTTGGAATGGGATGGGAGAAAATATTTGCAAATCATACATCTGATAAGGGGTCAATACCCAGAATCCATAAAGACCTCCTACAGCTTCATAAAAACAAAACTCGAATAACCTGATTTGAAAAACAGGCGAAAGACCTGAACGGGCACCTCTCCAAAGACGACGGACCCACGGCCGATACGCACAGGAAAAGATGCTCACCGCCGCAGCAAGTCGTCAGGGAAATGCGAATCAAAACCACATCGTCACCGCCCGCCATTATCAAAAAAAAAAAAAAAAGAACGAGGGCTGGTGGGGATGTGGAGAGACTGGAGCCCTCGTACGCTGTGGTGGGAACGTAAAACCGCGCGCGACTGCGACAGAAAACAGTAGTGAGGTGCCGCGAAGAAATGAAAACGAGAACGGACGTGTGATCCAACAATCCCACTGCTGCGCGCGTACCCAAAAGGACAGAAAGCGGGGCCTCAAAGAGATAGCTGTGCGCCCAGTTCATCGCGGCACCATTCGCAATAGACGAGAGGTGGAAACAAGCAAACGTCCACTGAGGGCTGAGCGGAGAAACAAAACGTGTACACCCCCACGATGGAAAATTACTCAGCCCTAAAAAGGAGCAGAGACTTGTCACGGATTCCCACATGGATGAGCACTGAGGCTATTACGGTAAGTGAAACAAGCCAGTCACAAAAAGACAAGTAATGTTTGCTGCCACTTACACGGGTGCCCGGAGCAGTCGAGTTCATAGCAACGGAAAGCAGAATGGTGGCTGCCGGGGGCTGGGGGCCGGGGGCTGGGGGCAGGGGGAAGAAGAGTTCCTGTTTAATGAGTGGAGTTTCAGAATTGCAAGATGAAAAAGCCCTGGAGGTCTAGTTCACGACGATGTGAATATACTTTTTTTTTTTTAACGTTTATTCATTTTTGAGAGACAGAGAGACAGAGCGTGAGCAGGGAAAGGGCAGAGAGAGAGGGAGACACAGAATCCGAGGCAGGCTCCAGGCTCTGAGCCGTCAGCACAGAGCCCGATGCGGGGCTCGAACTCACAAACCGTGAGATCATGACCTGAGCTGAAGTCGGCCGCCCAACCGACTGAGCCACCCAGGCGCCCCACGATGTGAATATACTTGACTAGAAGTCATGAAGATGACCAATTTTACACTCTGTGTTTTTCATCGCAGTGAAAAAAAGGCAACAGACAATCAGGAAAACTGAACGCAAATTCTCTACACAGTTCATCGCATTTAATCCTGTGCTCGCCTGTAACAGATGCAACTACTTAACCCTGAGACGCTGAGGAAAAAACACCTTTATTGAGACGTAGAAGACCTGGCTGCCATGCTTCGGATTCTGTGTCTCCCTCTCTCTCTGCCCTTCCCCTGATCACGCTCTGTCTCTGTGTCTCTCAAAAATAAAAATAAACATTAAAAAAAAAAAAAAAGAAGAAGAAGAAGTCCTGACTTCCAGCCCCAGATCTCCTCACTGGGTGCTAACTGACTTTAAAGAATTACCATTACCAGGGCACCTGGCTGGTTTCGGTCATGGAACATGCGACTCTTGATCTGGGGTTGTGAGTTCAGCCCTGAGTGTAGAGATTACTTAAAATAATTACTATTACTTTTATTGGATACAAGGGCACTATGGGTATGATTTTTTTTTTAAGTATTTTTGGGTGAAGTGATGTTTTCTAAGATTTGCTCAAATATATTCCAGCCAAAATAAGAAAAAAAAGAGAGTATGAGGCAGAAAGAACAGCAGGACGCCCTTAATTGCTGAGGCTGTAGCATGAGTAAGTTCCTGGGGACTCCCTACGCCACCGTCTCGACTTTATGAATGCTTTTACGTTTCACAATAAAACAGTTTAAAACAAAATAAAATGAAGGGCAGAAAAGGATGACTGGATGTCTGGAAAGGAGGGCATAGCATGAACTTATCACGCGCTACTCTTAATTTTTAAAAAGCATCACATTACATTTCAACTGGTGTTTAACAAACGAAAAAAAAAAGAAATTAAAAGGAAATTGAAAGAATTTTCAAGCTTCAAGTGAATGTTCCTCGCCACCTCCCCCGGCCAAAAAAGCAACAGCATCAGAGCAGGTAAGTAGACGAGAACAGGGAACAGGTACAGAGGGTGCCGTGGAGAGCGGCCCGCCGGGGGCGGGGGGCGGGGTTCTGCTGGGAACGACTCCGCACCATGGAACAGAAACCCAGCGCGTTGCCGAGTATTCCCTAGACACCAGGGACGGGCCCGCCTTACTTCCGGGAACAGAAAGAAATCAGCTAGGTGAGGACTTCGGAACCAAGATGAAGGGTACACCGGACCGCAAAATGACGGCGTCCAAGAGAAGAGAGACAAAGAAGCAAGATAAAAAATACGCAGGAAGCTGCAGGAAGCTAACCGCGAAGCTCAGCACCCCGATGAGAAAGGTCCGAACGTACGCAAGCGGGGAAGTAGCTGGTATGGCAGGCAAGGGGCCCACCGCCAGCTGCACCGGAGGGCGCACACAAACGGCATTCGAGCAGCGTAGTCTGGTGAAATCCAAGCCCCAAAGAACTGAAAGGTGACTAGAATGATCCAAAAAATAGGGTCGGGTCCCCAAGGAAGAGGACGGCTTTGGAAAAGCAGCCATCCTGAGGCCAGCAGGGGCTGGCGAGCTAGGACTGGCACCGAGGAGACCGTCCTGAGACCAGGAGGGAGTGGCGAGCTAGGAGTGGCACCAAGGAGGAGGAGGACACCGTCCCGAGGCCAGCAGGGGCTGGCGAGCTAGGACTGGCACCGAGGAGACCGTCCTGAGACCAGGAGGGAGTGGCGAGCTAGGAGTGGCACCATGGAGAAGGGAGTCAGGAACTTGGGAGCTTGGCTGCCACCCCACGCAAAGGACCTCACTTCTCCTGTGATCCCGCGTAGGAAAAGAAAGACCAGAGCCCCTTCCTCAGTTCTGAGTAAAGTGTTCTCCAAACTGATTCCTGGCTGCAAGGATGATTAAACACAAGGGGATACAAAATAAGGAAACCACTGAAATCTCAACTCAAAGACACGTTTTAAATTTGCCTGGCAGGCCCCCTTGTCAATATCTTGGCTGCCCGCGAACAGGAAAGGTGGGCTCCGGGACCCCCTGGCATTCTGTCACCCACCAGGAAGGCAAGGACGGAGCTGAAGAAGCTCCCTCTGGCCGGGCAGAGTGCACGAGGGAACGGTAGCACAGGCAAAGGCAGGCGAACCCTAGCAGCAGCTGCCTTGACACGGACGCTGGTCCCTCGCGGCTGACACGGACGCTGGTCCCTGATGGCAGGTGGCGTGCTACCCACTCACATTCCCTGGGTGCGGCTGCCCCATAAATCCTCCGGGCACCCGTGCCTAACGCAGTTAGCACGCCCCACGTGATGTTTAAACAAATACTACCACCACCGAGAGCTTCCTGTCTGACTGCGCCCCGTGTAACTTACACCACGTCTTAATCCTACACCCAGGAAACGATGTTGAGGTAGAGAGAATTATCCTCGTTTTATTCGGGGTGAGGGAAACCGCGGCTCAGTGAGGTCAAGTCATTTGCCGGACGCCACCTGACGGACGGGCGAGCGGCGGGGTGAGTGGGGCGGTGGGGGAGGACTCTCAATCACAAGAGTCAGCGCTGAGCCGAGGTCCCCAAGCTTCTCAGTGCAACGTTTTCCAAGAGGAGAGCTTATCGATGTCTACCTCAGGGTCAAAGGGTGTCTTGCCTCCAGCACAAGAGGCTTGGCCAACAGCGTGGGGTCACTCCAGAGCCCAGCTGCATGGCTCTGTCGTCCTGTGGCCAGATCCCTGGGAGAACTCTGACGGGGTGAGGGAGGGAGGAGCGGGTGTTGGAGCGGAGGCCACCCAGCGGAGAAGACAGTCCCAGCCACCCACGACCAGGACCCAAGGGGGCGGGAAGGCCTGGAGGCCCTGACGGCACAGAGCCCTGCCACTCCCCGTGCAACCCCCAACCCCCCCTGGAAGAGCAAACCTCAGCTTCTCACAAAACACAGACCCACACCTGGGCGGGGGGAGGGGCGCTCCAGTCTCTTGACTCTTCTTCCAACGTAACAGACGCCCTACACTGAAACCAGCCAAGCCCTTTCCGGGCTCTGGCCCAAGGAGTGGTGGGTACGCTGAAATCAGCCTCAAGCACAGCCCTCTGCAAGACAGCGGGTTCTAAGCCCTGTTCATTCTCTTCGCACAGTTCAAGGTGCTGGAATCCTGCACTCGCTTTTAACAGATACAGCTCCTTAACCACCTGACAGCGGAGAAGGAAGCAGAGGACCCGGCTTCTAGCCAAGCATCTCCTACCTACCCTGTCATGTCACCAATGCCCTACTTCTCTCTCCTCTGTCTCCTCACCTTCAAGCAGGGAAAAGTAGTCTGTCCTTTATGTGTTGTATGAAAGGACACAAGGGAGGCCAACCCCCTCTGAACTGCTCGGCGGGCAGAACTTTCGGCATCCCACCGCCACCACCGTGCTCACTGTCTTCCCACCCCCGCCCCATCCCAAAGGCCCGGGAGCGCAGGCAGTAAAACGGCATCACTCAAGGCGTTGGAACAGAGCGAGCCCTGTGTCCCGGCGGGCAGGGCCGATGCCCTTGATAAAGGTGACTCTGACAGAACCAAGAGGGAAAAGAAATCGTTCTTCCGCAGGAGCCAGAAGGGGCCTCCCTCCTGCCTGTCCCGGATTACCCGGCAACACCGCCCTTCCCCCAGAGGGCTCTGGATCGGTGACACCGGAGACCGCCCGCCGAAGTCCTACGGAGGGTTTACAAACACCAGTGTTCCTCTCTGTTCTGCTTTCAGAGGAATCCCTTGCAGGCAACGCCCTGTTCAGGGCAGCCCTGTGGGCTCCGCAGACACATTGTCTGGAAACGAGATGCTTGTTCTGACAGCCGTGACCTCAGCGGCCTCGCAGATACACATGTAAATAAGCAACTGGCCATCTACAGAGTAAACCGGCCCCGGCTTGCCAGGCGGCCCCAGCACAAGGTACTGGTCGAGCCAGGAGCCAGGCTTGTGACCAAGCGTTTATTGGCAGGGCTGGGCGGGGGAGGCTGGAGGGGGTAAAGCAGGCAGCCCGCTCTAAAGAGGGACGGATGGTGACGGCCAAGGGCACCGAAGAGGCATCCGGGGCGGGGCCGGGTTCAAGGAGCCCGCTGCAGGACGAGTTCTGTGATCTCTGCCCTGCTGCCCAGTCTCATGGGGATCCCGTAGTAGGCTGTGCCCGGGCTGACGTAGACAAACGTGGTCTGGGCCACTTGGTAGAGGCCGGCAAAGAAGGGGTTCAGGAGGTAGGCTGCCACGTTCAAGGGGAAGATCTGCCCGGCATGCGTGTGGCCGGAAAGAATCAGGTTGATATCCGGCCGCGCCTGCAGGGCTCTCTTGGCGGCCAGGGGCTGGTGCGCCAGCAGGACCGTGGTGTGGTCTGGGCTGCAGCCCCCCAGGGCCTTGGCGAGGTCCATGCCGTGGCCGGCGTAGTGCAGGACGTCCGCTTCGATGTCGTCCACCCCGGCCAGGCAGATCCAGTCGGCCCCCTGGCCGCCGCCGGGCTGGGCCCCCGTGGCGGAGATCTTCACGTTCTCGTTGTGAAGGGGCCGGACGCTCAGGGACTCCAGCAGCGCGAACCAGTTGCTGACGTCCGACGTGTAGTACTCGTGATTCCCGGTGACGAAGTAGGTGCCCAGGCGGGAGCGCAGCCGGGCCAGAGGAGCGGCCGCCGTGCGGAGGACAGAGGCTTCTGAATCGCAGAGGTCGCCCACGATGACGGTGACGTCCGGGTCCCGCGCGTTCACCATCCTCACGAACGTCTCCATCTTGGTCCTGCCCACCGTGGGGCCCAGGTGAATGTCGGAGAGGAGCAGGATCTTCAGGCCGTCCATGGAGGGGGGCAGCTGGTGCACGGGCACCTCCACGGTTTTCATGGCCGGGGGCTGGGCAGCATTCAGGAGCCCGGCCACGCTGAGCACAGCGGTCACCGCCACCGCCAGGACCGGCCTGACCGCCAGCTTCCTTGTCTTGTCCAGGCTGCCCGCGACCCTCCCGCTGCGCCAGGCCAAGAGCTGACAGGCCTGCTCCATGCCACTGAGGGTACAGAGGAAGAAGAGCATGATGATGTAAGCCCCGAGGCAGGAGTAGGCTGCCAAGGAGAAGAGATAGGGCTCCTCGGCCACCAGAAAGAGCATGGTGAAGCAGCTGGAGTGGGCCAGGGCCAGGAACGCCCCGACGGCCATCTTCCAAAGCGGGAAGCAGGCGGACTCTGCGGCCGGGGAGTGGCTGAGGTCGCTGACTGTGCTCCGCCAGATGTACAGGGAGCCGATGAGCATGAGCGAGTTGGTAAACAGGGCCAGCTGCAGGCGGAGGAGCCAGCGCCAGGCCCTGCGCTCAAGGCTCCCCGCCAGACAGGAGCGGGACACCATCATGGACACGAAGACGGTGCCGGCGGCCAGGGCAGCCTTTGCCCCCAGGGACAGCGGCCTGAAGATCGCCATTTTCTCTGCTCCTAAGAGGGTCCCCGGCCAGTGCTGGGTGGGCGGGCGGGCGGGGGGCTCTGCAAGGCGAGTTCCTTAGAAAGGACAATGGCCAAGGAGAGGCTTCCAGGTAAGCTCCGCCTGCAACCAGGAACCTGCGTCAGCTTAGTGGGATATGAGCGCTTCCTTGTCCCCACTCAAAACCTGAAGGCCACGCACATCTGCCCAACCCGCCTTGAATCCGAGCCACTCGAATACGTCAGGTGCTACACTTTATCATTAAGATACAAACACGGCGGATTGGAACGTGATGGGCAGTTCTCGTTTTCTTACTTACGGTTTCTGAATATATAAAAGGTTTTTCGCAAAGCATGGGAATTTCTTTATAAGGAAAATGGTATCCTAAATCAGCAGTCCTCAAAGTGTGGTCTGGGGCGACCCTCGAGGGAGGATCGTTTACTCAAAATGATTGCCACCACGATAACGCTAGACTATGACTGCCTTTTTCCATTCTCATTCTCTCACGAGTGTATCCTGGAGACTTCCAGAAGCCCCTGTGCCATGTGACACGGCAAGACTGAATGCACCCGGCTGTCCGCTGTTATTGATGGACGTGAAAGAGATTTGCAAAAAGGCAAAACAGTGCCACTCTTCCTCCAAAACTCTGGGGAGAAATATTGTTATTTTTCAGAAAATATACATATGTAGTTTGTGAACATATAATGGTTTATTATTTCTTAAATAAGTTAATAAATGTTTTTAAATTTTCTGTTTTAATTTCTAGGCTAAAGTTAACCCTTTCGCAGGGGGCCGCCCCATCCGCAAGCTCACCCGTAAATGCCGATCTCCCCCCTCCCCCAACCCTCCCAGGTTCGCGATAAGATGTGCCCGCCTCATCTCTCTCTGTCACTCTTCCCCGAGCTGTTCCCCAGTCCCACCCTGGCCAGTGGTTCTCACAGCTGCCTAGCTTTCACCCAGGGGCCCCTCCAGGCCTTCCAGACAAAAAAAAAAAAAAAAAGGAGCGTGGAAACCACAGACCAGAGATAGAAGTTAGCAAGAACTCAATTCGAGGTGGTCTTTCCCCAAGAACTATTTTCAGTAGCTGTTTTGCAACAACTTAAAATTTTCAACCTTGGTTTTCAATAAATGTATGACTCTTCTCTGCCTAGGCAAGTTATTGAAAGCCTTTTAACATGGGGTGCAATTTACAAGTCAAACGGGCCCAAATTTCACCACCTTCTACTGAAAACACGCCCCAGCCCCGGTCCACCCAAACATTTGCAGGAACCACTGTTGGGTTTCCTGACTGTGCAGAGAGGCAGCGACCCATTTCAATTGCCGGCTCGCCCCCAACTCCCCAGTCTTTCCGCGGCTGTGAAGCTGACCGCCCCAGGCGGCGGTCGGAGGCCCCTGGGGCCCCTGCTTGGGCTCTCACTGGTGAACTGAGGCTGTCCGTCTTCCCCCGCCAATCTCGTACGCCCCCACCACCTCACCTACTTGCTCCGCCAGACCCCCCTCCAGCAACGCTGGCTGCCACCTGCAGCCTACCGCTTGCCCACCCCTGGCCTGCACCGCCAAACCCTGAAGATCTGGAAAATCCAAGCCAAAAGTAGGCAGCAGGGAGTGCCGAGAAGGGGACGAGGTGTTTCAAAAGACAACACCTCGAAGGAAATCAAGCCAACGTTTCCATCGCAGGGGCCTCTCCTGACCCCATTTTTTCCTTCCGGGACGCTCCACAGCGCCCGAAATGGGCAAGGGAGGGCGCCCCAAGCCAGGGCCCACGGCACCCTCCAATACTGCACGCTCCTTAAAACCCCCCTTCCCGGAAAACTGCAAAGCTGGGAAGGTTTGCGCGTACCTTATCTCACCCTGTCCTCGCACCGACGGGGAAGTGTGTCCGAACGAAAGGGGAAACCCGGGCAGAGCGCGCGAGCCGCAGAGCTACCGGGAAGGACGCGCGCCCCGCCCGGCCCGCCCCCGACGGGAGGGCCGGTCCACTGCCTGCGCTCCGCCGGGGCCTGCGCTCCTGCCGGGGCGCGCCCCGGGGCCCCAGGCCCACGGCCCGCAGGACCCCCGCTGGCTGCAGCCCCAGGCTGGTTCCCTCCTCCCCCCCCCAGCCTGCCCCTCTCCGTGCACCCCCGAGCGGGGTCCTGTGCACTTACGCGCAGGCCGCAGACAGGGCCCAGCAGCAGCGGCACCAGCAGCAGAGAGAGAATGCGAGCGACCCCCGGGAGGAACATCCTGCGGCCTCCCGGCTCCGCAGTCAGCGCGCTGGCCAGCCGCTCCGCGTCACTTGACCGAGGACCCGCAGCCTGGCACCGCCCCTCGCCGGCCCTGCAGCCAGTCGCACGCCTGCTCCACGCCTGCTCCGCCCCCCCTATTCCGCCCTCTGCCGGCCCTGCAGTCAGCCCCGCGCCTGCTCCGCTCCCCGCCCCGCCTCCCGCCCCGCCTCCCGCCCCTCCCTCTGCCGGCCCTGCAGTCAGCGCCGCGCCTGCTCCGCTCCCCGCCCCGCCTCCTGCCCCGCCCCCCGTGGGTCCTGCAGTCAGCCCCGCGCCTGCTCCGCTCCCCGCCCCGCCTCCTGCCCCGCCCCCCGTGGGTCCTGCAGTCAGCCCCGCGCCTGCTCCGCCCCCTCTGCGTTCTCCGCCCCGCCTCCCGCCGGTAGCGCCTAGGGCAGTGGCAGGGAGGGGCCCAGAGGAGCCCGAGGCGCGGGCGGTCGCGTGACCGCGGGGACAGCTTTATCTGGATTTCACAAGTGGCTGCAGGTGGGAAGGACCCTTTGGACCGGCAATCAGGAGGCCTGGCTGTCAGCAGGTTGATAAGGCGCCCGGGAGTTGGACTAAAGTCCAAGGGTCTCCTAGCTCCCTGGCTGCCTGGAGAGGACCGAAGGGGGAAGCTGAGAGCAATAGGCCCCAAGGGGTCGACGTGGAATCCTATCCCTGCGTACACGGGGGTGCGCGAGGTGTGGGCCCTGGACCGACCTGGTACTTGTCACAAATGCAAATTCCGGGGCGCCATCCCAGAAACTCTGAATCAGAAACTCTAGGAGCGGGGCCCAGAAATCTGCATTTTTACAAATGTTCCACGCTATTCCAGTGGATGCTAAAATTTGAGAACCACCATGCTAGGTCACTGATAGTTTTAGAGGTTATGGTTCAACTGCGACAGAAAAAATTCCAAATACCAACCCTCCAGAGCACCCGGGTTTGCGAAGTTTTCCTTCTACTCCGTGGTTGGGTCTTGAGAGAGAAGAGAATCAAGACCACCCACCTTTCAGTTTTGCCCTTGAGCCCCTCAACATCCTTGCAGTGCAGGGAGGCCGTCGGTTGGATGTGAAATGGTATGGTATCTGTGACTCTTGGGGAAACAAAGTCTCTGTAGCCTCAGTTAAAATCCTGTCCTGGCTGGTTCCCCCCTGAGCTCTGAAAATCCGACTTCCCCTTGGCTGCCGCTTGGAAAGTCTTAGCGTTAACGGAAACTGAGTTTCAGAAGGAAATCACTTTGATTGTTTTTCAGTATATTTGTTTGTTTAACGTTTTTATCTTAATTCCGGTTAACAGAAGGTTGTATTGGTTTCGGGTGTACAATGTAGTAATTCAGCACTTCCGTATATCACCCTGTGCTCATGGAGACGAGTGCGCTCCTTAATCCCCATCTCCTATTTTACCTCCCCTCTGGCAACTGATGGTTTGTTCTCTATAATTAAGAGTTTGTTTCTTGCTTTCTCTCTCTCTTATTTTTTTCCCCTTTGCTTGTTTCCTTTCTTCAATTCCGCATATGAGTGAAATCATATGGTATTTGTCTTTCTCTGGCTGACTTATTTCACTTGCTGTAATACTCTAGCTCCATCAATGTTGCGGATGGCAAGATTTCATTTCTCTTTATGGCTGAATAATATTCCATTGTATATATATACATATATATATGCCATATCTTCTTTTTTAAAAGAGATTTAAAAAATGTTTTGGGTTTATTTAGAGAGAGAGAGCAGGGGAGGGACAGAGAGAGAGAGAGATAAACGCATGCAGAATCCACGTTGCCAATGCAGAGCCCGACGTGGGGCTCGAACCTATGAACCGTGAGATCATGACCTGAGCGGAAATCAAGAGCCAGACTCTTTACCAACTGAGTCACCCAAGTGCCCCAACCACATCCTCTTTATTAATTCATCAATCAGTAGACACCTGGGCTATTTCTATATCTTTGCTATTGTAAATAATGCTGCTATGAACATAGGGGTGCCAGTAACCCTTTGAATTAATGTTCTCGTATTCTTGGGTAAATACCCCATAGGGTATTGCAATTGCTGAGTCATAAGGTCGTTCTATTTTGCTTTTAAATACATATTGCTTTGGGGGCACCTGGGTGACTCGGTTGGATAAGCATTTATCATTATAAATTCAGCTCAGGTCACAACCTCAAGGTTCATGGGTTTGAGCCCCACGTTGGGCTCTGCACCGACAGAGTGGAGCCTGCTTAGAGTTCTCTCTCCCTCTCTTTCCGCGCCTCCACCACTCATGCTCTCTCTCTCAAATAATAAATAAATAAACAAACAAATATGACTTTTACATATATACATACATATTTATATTTTTTCCAGCTTAACGAGTTATCATTGGCCTAGCACAAAATTCATTTGTTTTAAGTATTTTATTTTGTTACCCCCTTATTTTGAAAAATAAAATGTAAGGTTCTGGGGCGCCTGGGTGGCTCAGTTGGTTAAGCAGCCAACTTCGGCTCAGGTCATGATCTCACGGTTTGTGAGTTCGAGTCCCGCGTCGGGCTCTGTGCTGACGGCTCGGAGCCTGGAGCCTGCTTCAGATTCTGTATCTCCCTCTCTCTGTGCCCTTCCCCTGCTCATTCTCTGTCTCTATGTCTCTCAAAAATAAACATTAAAAAAAATAAAAAAAAAAAAAAATAAAAACAAAATAAAAACAAAAAAACAGAAAAAAAAAAAAACGATGCTATTTCTGTTAATAGAATCTGTTTCTCTCCTGGGCTAAACTTGAGTTAGGCTCCTCCTGTCTCTGGCCTGCATTGCCTGGTCTTAGCAAAGAATACGGCCGAGTCGGTTTAGGGAAAATCCCCGTATTCTCGATAATTGATCAAGTTCCTCATCCTCTGCCTTTGACCTCTAAGACCTTGACTTGTCCTTAGCAAGAATCTTTTGCTATCCCCTTTTGGAATTCCCCCCCCCACAACCCCCTCACCCTGCTGCTTTAAATCCCCAGCCACCTTCGTTCGAGCTACTTAAAATTGAAAGCTCGCTCTCTCATTGTAACATCTTGAAGGAAGTCTTCCTTATCATTTTAACAAGTATCAGAATAATTTATTCTTTTTTTTTTAACATTTTAATTTATTATTGAGAGACGGAGAGAAACAGAGCATGAGCAGGGGAGGGGCAGAGAGACAGGGAGACACAGAATCTGAAAGATGCTCCAGGCTCTGAGCTGTCAGCACAGAGCCCGACGCGGGGCTCGAACTCGAAAACTGTGAGATCATGACCTGAGCCGAAGTCGGCCACTTAACCGACTGAGCCACCCAGGTGCCCCTAGAATAATTTATTCTTTAATGTTATTTTGTTCGACTTCTGGATCCTTTAAAAGCCTTAATTTAGTTTTTTGAGTGTTTATTTGTTTTTGACAGAGAGTGTGTGTGTATGCGCGCGTGCACGTGAGCAGAGAAGGGACAGAGAGAGAGGGAGAGGGAGAATCCCGCGTAGGCTCTGCACTGTCAGTGCAGAGACCAACACTCTCACGCACCATGAGATCATGACCTGAGCCGAAATCAGGAGTCAAAAACTTAACCCACTGAGCCACCCCAACACTAATTTGGTTTCAAAATGCTGGGAGAAATAACTATACAAGTCAAGAATAGTGGTTACTTATGGGGGTGAGGAGCTGAGATTGGGACCCCACCCACGCACGGGCTTTTGGGGTTTGGGAGGAAACAGAGTTTTGTTTCTTGAACTGGAGGGGGTTACAAGGGTTTTCTCCATAATAGAATTCATTAACTTATCGTTTTGTGTCACGTTCTTGTTTTAAAACAAGTTAAAAAGTTATATTTTACTTTTAAAAAGGGTTTCGAAAAAATCTTTTCTATTACATAACAAAATAACTAAAATTCCATTTGTTTCCTCCTTTCTCTTTTCCCTGCCCAACATTCCTTGAGAAATAGAGAAACAGTCCCTGACTTTCCCTGCCCAGGTCCTTCTCATCGCTGGAAACGCCAGCTCCTTCTCCTTATGCCGGGAAGTCCTTCTCAGACTCTGCGATCCTGGTCCAATACTGGGCTGCAAGGGCTCTGGAAGCCGGCACACTTCAGTTAAAATGCCTGCTATGCCATCTGTGTGACTGCGGGCAAGTTACTTAACTTCTCTGAGCTTTATAGTTCCTTCATTGGTAACCCAGGGATAATAATTTCAAACTCACTGGGTAGTCGGGGAAGTTAACGGAGGTGATGGCTACAAGACATTAGCATAGACAGAGTGTTGGTAGGACAGCTGATGAAGTCGGATTCGGGCCTGTAGGTTAATTTCCTGAGTTTGATAAGGGTACAAAGTCTAAACATTAAACAATAGTTTTGTATTACTTTATCGATTTTGATACTCGCACTGTGGTTCTATAAGAGAATGTCTTTGTTTTTAGGAAATAAAAGGGTACCTTTGCAACTCTCTAACAGTTCAGGAAAAAATGTGTGTGTATCCACACACGCAGAATAAGCAAGCAAACATGGTAAAATGTTGACATTTGGGGAATCAAGCAAGGAAATCTTTGTACTGTTTTTTCTTTTTCTTTCATTTGTTAAGAGTTTATTTGTTGTTGGAAGAGAGAGAACACAAGCGGGGGAGGGGCAAAGAAAGAGGGAGACACAGAATCCAAAGCAGGCTCCAGGCTCTGAGCTGTCAGCACAGAGCCTGACGCAGGGCTCGAACTCATGAGCTGTGAGATCATGACCTGAGCTGAAGTCAGACGCTTAAGGACTGAGCCACCCGCACCCCTCTTTTTCTTTTCTCTTTTTTAAGTTTGTTTGTTTGTTTATTTAGAGAGATAACGTGAGTGAGAAGGAGCAGAGAGAGAGGGAGAGACCGAATCCCACGCAGCTCCACACTGTCAGCACAGAGCCCAACACGGACCTCGAACTCACGAACCGTGAGATCGTGACTTGAGCCAAAATCAAGAGTCAGATACTTAACCAACTGAGCCACCCGGACGCCCCATGTACTGTTTTTTCAACTTTTTTCTAAGTCTGAGTTACTGCAAAAGGAAGTTAAAAATTTTTGTTTTAATCCTGGGAGCACACAGCAGATTCAACTTTCCCACCTCTTTCCGGGTTTATAATAAAGACCCACAGTGATGACACACAGTGGGCATTCGTAACTGAATCGAGACACAGGGGTGGACAAGTCCGGCAGCCTCGGTCTGGCCTGCTGCTTATGTTCATATGTTCGTATGACCCATCTGTTAAGAATTATGTTTATACTTTTTTTTAAATGTTTTTTATTTTATTTTTGGGAGACGTAGAGACAGAGCATGAGCAAGGGAAGGGCAGAGAGAGAGGGAGACACAGAGTCTGAAGCAGGCTCCCGGCTCTGAGCCGCCAGCACAGAGCCCGACACGGGGCTCAAACTCACAGACCGTGAGATCATGACCTGAGCCGAAGTCGGCCACTTAGCCGACTGAGCCACCCAGGCGCCCCTGTTTATACTTTTAAATGGTTGGAAAAAATCAAGAGTAACATTTATGACATTTGAAAACGATACTAGATTCCGATGTCGGCGCCCGCAAATAAAGTGGTATTAGAACTCAGCCACTGCCCATCCTCAACCTACTGCGTGCTTTTGCACCACGATGGCAGAGTAAAGTCATTGAAACAGAGACTCAAGGCCCACAAAGCCTAGAATATTTTTTATCTGGCGCTTTGCAGTGAGAGCTTGCCCAGGCAGTACAGACTGTAGTTTGTTTCCAAGGTTTTAGTACTTGACTTTGTATTGCAGTTGAGCTGACGCTTTAACCAGCAGCGCGCCACCTCCGCCTCGCAATCCAAGTCGCGCGTTATTAGCCCCATTTCGTGGGTGAGAAGACTGAGGCACAGAGGAGTTAATTGACTCACCCCAGGGCTAGGCAGTCATGGGGTCTCTAAAGTCCCACTGCCTGGATTGAGCAGGAGTTCTTTTTCCAAGGCCACGCTTCTGCCCATACTTCAATTTTTAGTTCCTGCCCAAGCGTGCATGCGGAGACTGTGGCTCCGGGTCGTGGGGACATGAAATGACTCTGAGAAGGCGGCTGCCCTGTAGACTTCACTCCGGCGAGACGTGGCCACGCACAGGTCAACACAGCGCGTGCTCTAAGAGACCGGGGCTGCTCTGAGTGTGCTCTGAGCGCCAGAGGCGTGACACAAGTTTGGGAATCGGGACCTCTAGAAACTTGTAGCAAATCGAGAACGTTCGTCAGGTGAATCAAATAATGAAAAAAGGCGATGGGAGTTTTCTGTGCCTGTTTTGATCTCCTTCTTCTGGTTATTTATTTTAATTGTATTTTTACAGCAGGGTCAGTCCTGGAAACGGGGAGAAGCGCCGATAAGCCCGGAAACAAAACGGATCCTTCACCAAGGTTGGTTTTAGGAAGCACAGAGGCCTCGTCCGTAGCCTAAGAACAATGAAGGGGAGAGAGACGCGGGGCTGAGTAACACATGAAAACCCTGCTTCTCTATCCTCACCGGCTTTTTGCGCACAAGAATCAGTCTCAAGCCCTTCGGCCAATCTAGTTTCCCTTACGGTCCTAACAAAGCTTTCCTTTTCAGCAAATTTCCAGTCTTCATGTCAGTTCTGACCTGTATTTCAGCATAAACATCGAACTAACTCGACTTTTCTAATGTTTAGAAAATTCTAGGGGCACCTGGGGGGCTCAGTTGGTTAAGCACTGACTTCGGCTCAGGGCATGATCTCATGGTTTGTGGGTTCGAGCCCCACGTCGGGCTCTGTGCTGACGGCTCAGAGCCTGGAGCCTGCTTCGGATTCTGTGTCTCCTTCTCTTCCTGCCCCTCCCCCACTCACAGTCTGTCTCTGCTCTCTCAAAAATAAATAAATGTTAAAAAAAAAAAGAGAAAATTCTATTAATTGTCATTTAGAATAGGTTTTAAGACTATTAAATGACATATGTTAAAGGCAAGGAGAAAACAAAGCCTCCGCTAAAAAGACATGACACCTTGTTATATAGTCCCCCCCCCCTTCTTTTAACCCGAAGGAAAACCTATTTGGGGCTTCTTTTTTTTCCTTTTATTTTTCTTAAGGTTTATTTATTTTCGAAAGAGAGGGGGAGGGGGAGAACTGGAAGCAGGCTCCACGCTGTCAGAGCAAAGCCCGACATGGGACTCCATCTCGCAAACTGTGAGATCACGACCTGAGCAGAAGTCGGACGTTCAACACACTGAGCCACCCAGGCGCCCCTAAAACCTGTTGGGGCTTCTAAACACTAAAGAGAAAATTTTGGCTTAGAACAGTGTCCCGTCTGGTGCCAAACTTCCAATGGAATTCAAATCCATATCCTAAAAATTTTACCCATAGAGGCTATCTTAATAAATTAATCCTTCACTTCGATCTATTCAGTGGCCTTAAAATTCCCTGTTTTACACGGCTACATTACTTGATTAAAACAATGTTAAAAAAAAAAATAAAAGACATGACACCCAAGTGCAATGAATGGTCTTGGATTGGATCTAGAACGGGGGGTTTGGGGGGTGGGAAATAGCTACAAAAAACACTACGGGGGCAATTAACGAAAGTTGAATATAGACTATAGGCTAAAAAATAATGTTCTATCAATATTAAAATTCCTAATTTTGATAATGATCCTGTGGCTACGTTCTTTGGAAATACACTGAAATATTTAGGGGCAAAGGGGGATACCTTACCTCAAATGGTAGCAATAACATGTATCTGTCTCTATTTGTGTTTATATATATTTATATGTTCTACATAGTATACATATATATTACATGTCTAGATGAGACTGCAAATTATGGAGCAAAGAAGGCACAGTGTTAACTATGGGTGAATTCGGTGTAGGGCATCCAGGAATTCTGTCAAAATAAAAAGTTATTTAAAAATAAAGCGGTACGTTCTCCAGCCCACAGGGGAAGACAGTTCTGTTCTGCAGAATTCCTTATCGTTCTCACATGTCCTTGAGTTTTCTGACGCCGAAAGTCCTGAGGCTTGTGTCCCGGGGTGAAGTTGTGCAACCAGCTGCTGGGGATGGTTTTGAGACAATAAGAAGATAAAATTGTGAAATAATTGGCCAACGGTTCGTCCGCAGTCCCAATAAAAGTCAGCAACTGTGGATCAGGGATCGGATCGCACCACGCGGCGGTCACGAGCGTTCGGAAACCCTCGTCCCCGTGTCCTCGGATTTCCTTCCGGGCGTTTGAGATGTCTAGAAACATAAAATGCCCCGAGTGAGACCTGACTTAGGGGGAAAGAATAGACGACTTTGTTTTAAACGCTCCTTTCTCCTCTGTTCTTTCTGTCGCCTGACTGTCAAGAGCATCTGCTTCTCCAGGAGGTCTGGGCTCCCTTCCCTCTCGCGTCGGGTCTAGGCCTGTTGTTTCCTCTTCACCGGAGCCCTCGGAGGTGGCCCACCCTCTCTGTCTTTACAGCCGCGTCCGCAGCTGGGGCCCACGTCTCTGAACGATCACAGTCGGTTCCTAGCTCGACAGAAGGTTGCAACTAGCTGCGGCCAGAAGGGCTATCCATTCAGAGGGCCACCGCGTTGGCCCACAGGTGTCGGACGGTTTATACAATTGCTGGCGCTATCCACATTTCATGAGGGGAATTGACACAATCTGGATTCCCGGTTTGTCTTCAAAGATCAGAAGATCTCCCGACCCCGGGCCCTCGGGCCCTTTGGGGTAACAGTAGATGGGAGATAACGAGTCGGGACATTTTTTAGGCAGGGCCGGCCCCTCTCGTAGGCAGCAGTCTCCAGCCATCTGGTCCACCTCACTTTTGACAGAACCCGCAGGCTCCATGAGTTGCTTCGTTTTGGAACTCCGAGGTCAGAGAGCATCCGTGGCGGTGTGACCGCCCATCTGTGGAGCTGCCGTATCGAACACATCTGTGTGACGCCACAGGTTCCCTAGTCACCTGCCCTAGTCACCTGTCTTCTGAGCCCTAGGCTGCTGCTCTAGACTGGATTACTGCGAGAGAAGGAGTGTGTCCCCACCGCCCCAAGTCACGTGCTGGAACCTAACTCCTCAGGTGATGCTATTTGCAGGTGGGGTCTACGGGGTCTTTGACATGATGGGGTCATGAGGACAGAGGTCTCATGAGTGGGATTAGCGCCCTCATAGAAGAGCCTCCAGAGGGGCGCCTGGGTGGCTGGCTTGGTTCAGCTTCCGACTCTTGACTCGAGCTCAGGTCATGATCTCACAGTTCGCGGGTTCAAGCCCCGAGTCAGGCTCCGTGCCGACAGCAGAGCCTGCTTGAAATTCTCCTTTTCTCTCTGCCCTCCCCCCCCCCCCGCTTGCACTCTCTCTGTCTCTCTCAAAATAAATAAATAAGTAACTTTAAAAAAAAAAAAAAAAGAAGGAAGAGACTCCAGAGGGCTCCCTGGCCCCTTGTGCCATGTGAGGACACGGCGAGAGGTCGGCTCTCCATGGAACCAGGAGGTGGGCTCTCACCAGAACAGAGTCTGCTAGCAACTCCACCTTGGACTCCTTAGCCTCCAGAACTGTGAGAAAGAAATTTCCATGTTTAGCCACCCGTTCTGTGGCATTTTTGTGATAGCAGCCTGAGGATAGGCCTAAGGTAGCTGCCCGGGCCTCTTTGGGGCCCATGGAATGGCACACAGCAACTCACTATAGGTTCGTGTAGCAAATAAAAAGCAAAAGACGTCTTCCCTCTATTCAACTTGAGGTTCCTCTCGGTCAGGGATGCCTGTGTGACTCACCCTAGCGTTCCAGCACCAAGGGCTGGATCTGTCGTAAGGTAGAGGCTGAACGGTGTATCAAGAGAACGAATAAATTCATGATACAAAAGGGAATTTGTCATTCGTTTCTCGTGGGCGAGCACTGTCTCCTCTCAGGGGGAGCCCCTGTTAGCCATGACTGTGTTAAGGCCCAACAGCCCTAGAAGCAGGGGTCAGCCACACTGGACAAGGTCTGGTTTCCCTTCCTTCTACGAGTTGTGTTGAGCTATAATGGAAAGCCCTGTTCCCCTGACTCGCCCCGGGCCCACCCACATCCTTCCTCCTCAAAGGCGACACAGAGCCTTGGCGGCCCTCTCTCCCTTCCCCCACTCTTCATTCGCAAGCCCTGGAGGCCTTCCTTCAGTCTCTCACACTTTTCCTCCCCTAGTTATTGTCTGTGTGGCTGGTAAGGTAGCCTGGGATCCAAGCAGCTCCCAAAGGTTTCCAGAACTCTGCCAAGGCAGAGTAGCCTAGAAGTGGCCTAGAGCTGATAGACCTGGAGCGGCTGGCCCAAAGGTAAAAAACTTTTTAACTGTAGTTCCCTAACTAAAGTAACTATAGGGGTGCCGGGGTGGCTCAGTTGGTTAAGCATCTGACCTCAGCTCAAGTCATCATCTTGCAGTTCACAAGTTCGAGTCCCGCGTCGGGCTCTGTGCTGACGGCTGAGAGCCTGGAGCCTGCTTCCGGTTCTGTGTCTCCCTCTCTCTCTCTGTCCCTCCCCCACTTGTGCTCTCTCTCAAAAATAAATAAACCTTAAAAAACACACACACAAAGAACAAGTAACTATAAAATAATATCTTAAAAATATATTTATATATTTAAATATATTTATATATAACATATATTTACATATAAAATTTTTATATTTACGTATATATGGCATAAAAAATGATGCGATGAGCATCTTCCTACTCATTCCTATCCCCTCACCCCCGTGCAGGAAATCTCTTTCCAAACTTTGGGTTTACGGTTCCTTTTTCATCATGGTTTTCCCCTGTGTGTTTTCTGTGAGCCACACTCTGTCACTCGCGTTCCTAAAGAATATTTTGTGTACTTCAGTATATTTTTAAACTCTAGACTCTGTTTGTTTGAGATCGTTTAGATTGAAATGTTACGGGTGGCTGGGGTTCTTTCATTTCCTCTGCTGTAAAATATTCTTCTCTGCACACACGCTTGAAAAAAAATCCGCTCTTCTGCTAATTGGGCAGGTTTTTTTTCTGCTTTCTGCTATCGAGAACAGTGTTGCCGTATCTTACCAAAAACATTTATCACTTACAAAAAAAAAAGTGAAGTGGAAAAATGGGCATGGCTTTAACCGAGGAATCGAAATGACCATTGCCGATAAGGGCAGATGCTGTGTTCCTCCCTCGTGACACCTGAGAAGCATGTAATATTGCTTCTGCGGTGTTCCGGTCAATTCCGGGTCAATTCCGGTGCAAAGCACGTCATATGTATCTAATCATGGGAAAACATCAGAGAAACACCGATGAAAGCCCTTTTATAAAGTAACTGGCTTGTGTTCTGTTCTTAAATAGACTTTAGGTTTTCAGAGCCGTTTTAGATTTGCAGCAAGACTGAGTGGAAGGTGTAGAGATTTTGCATACACAGTACTTCCCACTCCTCCTCGGTTCTCAACCCTCTGGGGAGCTTCCCGGGCGAAATAGGAAACCGGCCTCCGGCTGCCGAGGGCAGGGAGGGACGCAGGAGAGACGCCGGCCGCTCCGGGCCGGCGGGGGGCAGGCTTAAGCAGCAAGGGGAACTGATATACCAGGCTTGGCTTCAGCGGAGGCCAGACGGGTGGATCCCCGCGCCAGCCGGCCACATCCCAAGTTCAGAGAGGCCTCACGGGGGGGGGGGGGGGGGGGGGTTAGTCAAGTACACTGCGCAGGTGTTCTCAACACCACTTTGCCATCTCCGGGGGATATGGCTGGCGCAGCTTCTGGGAGCAGGAGAGGCAGCGGAACCCTGGGTGCGGCTCCCGGGTGGCTAGGCAGTCGCGTCTTTTGGGTGCCCTCCCCCCACACCCCTGCCACCACATATGCGCAGCCTCCCCCGCCGTCCAAAGTCTGCACTAGAGTGGCACCTGTGGTACAATCACTGCAGCTACGTTAACGCAAGGCCAACAGGTTACATCTGGGTCTTGTACACTCCGTGGGTTTTGACGAAAGTCTGATGACACTTGTCCACTGCCCTAGAAATCCTCCGAGCCCAGCCTGCTCACCCCTGTCCCCCCTCCTGCCCCCCTCCCCCGCCTGGCAACCTTTTCTGGCATCCTTTTCTGCCTTCATAGTTTTGCCTTTTCCAGAAGGTCACAGAGCTGGAAACACAGTACGTAGCCTTTTCAGACTGGCTTCTTTCACTTAGTAAAATGGATTCACATTTCCTCCGTGTCGGTTCGTGGCGTGATAGCTCATTTCTTGTGAATACTGAATAATGTTCCCTTGTCTGGATAAATTACAGTTTCTTTATGCATTCGCCTATTGAAGGACATCTCATTTGTGCCCGCGTCTTGACAGTTGTGAATAAAGCTTCTGTAAACATTTGTGTGCGGGTTTTTCTTTATAGAAAAAATTTTAAGCTTATTTATTTATTTTAAATTTTTTTTAACGTTTTTATTTTATTTTTGAGAGACACAGAGACAGAGCGTGAGCAAGGGAAGAGCAGAGAGAGAGAGAGACACAATCCGAAGCAGGCTCCAGGCTCTGAGCCGTCGGCACAGAGCCCGACTCAGGGCTCGAACTCACAGACCGTGAGATCATGACCTGAGCTGAAGTCGGCCGCTTGACCGACTGAGCCACCCAGGCGCCCCTATTTATTTATTTTGAGAGAGAGAGAGAGCATGAGCTTGAGGAGGGAAGGGGCAGAGAGGGGAGATAGAATCCCCAGCGGGTTCTGAGTTGTCAGGGTAGAGCCCGATGTGGGGCTCGAACTCATGAACACTTCGATGACCTGAGGCTAAATCAAGAGTCAGACACTTAACTGACTGAGCCGCCCAGGTGCCCCTGTGTGCAGGTCTTTGTGGGGGCATTAATTTTCCACTCATTTTGGTAAATACTTACAAGCGCGACTGAGTGCCGGACGGTGTGGTAAGAGTACATTTAGTTTGGAAAGGAAACCCCCAGACTGTCTTCCGAAGTCGCACTGCCATTCCGCATTCCCGCCAGCAACGATCGAAGAGTTCCTGTTGCTACACATCCTTATCGGCTATTGGTGTTGCCAGCAGTTTGGATTCGGGCCATTCTAACAGTTGCGTACAGGCTCGCATTGTCGTTTGGGCCGAGATTCTTGAAAAACGCCAATGGCATGATGAGAAAAGCCCAAGAAAAGGCAAGCTGAAAGATGAGAGACCACTAAACCGAGGAGACAAACAGATCCTGGACGGCATCCTGTCTCCGGGGAAAAAATGTGCACAAAAGACATTATTAGAGCAGTTGACAAAATTGGAATAGTTAATGCACTAATGTCAAATTTCCTGGATTTGATCATTGTGTGCAGATTTGCTTTTAGGACCTACAAACTGAAAGACTAAGGGCCAAGCGGGCTTGATGTATGCAACCTACTCTCAAATGGTTCAGGGAAAAGAAGATTTAAATATAAATAAAGGAAAGGTGGCATAACATTAGCAAGTTATGAATGTGGATCATGGATACAGAGGAGTTGCTCGTCCTATCCGTGCAACTTTTCTGCAAATTATTTAAAAACAAAAAGTTTAAAGAACTAGAAAAACAACAGGTCTGCTTTTAATATTCCACCCCATCTCTTGATGCACACATACAAGTTTCTCCAGCACATTCTTGAGGAGTGCAATTGCAGACTGAAGGTGTGTGCATCTTCAACTTGATGAGCTAAATAGTTGACAAGGTGCCAGTGACACCCGTATTAATTTTATTTATCTATTGTCTCCCTCTCACTGAGATGTAAGGTGGTTGGCAGTGCCATCAAGGTGTATAGGCCTTGAACCGTCAGCATCAGCATCACCGGGGTGCTGGTTAGAAATGCAACTCCCCAGACCCTCTCCCCAGACTTGCTGAGTCGGAAACTCTGGGGCACGGCCTAGGAATCTGCGTTTTCCCAAGTGCTCTAAGCGATCCGAAAGTTGAAGCCGCGCTGTGATCCGCTAGCGCCGCGTTCGGCTAGCAGACCGCCGGCTCCAAACAAATGAACAAAGGAGCCCCCAGAGCCTAGGGCAGAACCAGAGGGCAGCGCGCCACCCCCAGGGCACCCTCCCCGGCGCCCGCGGCTCCTCCCGGACCCCCCCGGCTGGGTGGCCGGGTGGAGGAGGGCGGCAGGACGGGGCGGGCTGGAGGCTGGTGTCCCCGCCTCCCAAGCCTTGGGCTCGCCGCGTAGTGCAGTCCTCCGCCTTCCTCGCCTTCTCGGCCCCTTCCTCCCTCCCTCCCTTCCTTCCTTCCTTCCTTCCGCCGGGCGCGATGGAGCCGGGACGCGGGGCGGCCGCGGCGCTGCTGGCGCTGCTGTGCGCAGTCTGTGCGCCGCGCTGCGGGCGCGGCCAGTACGAGCGCTACAGCTTCCGCAGCTTCCCGCGGGACGAGCTGATGCCGCTGGAGTCGGCCTACCGGCACGCGCTGGACCAGTACAGCGGCGAGCATTGGGCGGAGAGCGTGGGCTACCTGGAGATCAGCCTGCGGCTGCACCGCCTGCTGCGCGACAGCGAGGCCTTCTGCCACCGCAACTGCAGCGCGGCGCCCCAGCCCGAGCCGGCCGCCGGCCTCGCCCGCTACCCCGAGCTGCGCCTCTTCGGGGGCCTGCTGCGCCGCGCGCACTGCCTCAAGCGCTGCAAGCAGGGCCTGCCAGCCTTCCGCCAGTCGCAGCCCAGCCGCGAAGTGCTGGCCGACTTCCAGCGCCGAGAGCCCTACAAGTTCCTGCAGTTCGCCTACTTCAAGGCAAGTCGGCCCGCCCCGCCCCCGGCTCGGGCCCCGCCCCCGGCCCGCGCCCCGCCCCCCATATCCGGGCCCCGCCCCTCCGCCCGGGCGGCCCCGCCCCGCCCCGCCCCGCCCCGCCTTTCCTTGACCCGGCCTGCTCCCACCCAGCCCTGCCAAAGGAAGCCTCCAACCTCTGTTCCCTTTCTTCGTCTTAAATAGAGATGAAAATACTTTCTGGAAGGGTTGTTCTGAGGCAGAGAATTCGTACACAGAGCGTCTAGCACAGAGTCTGCCTGACGAATGTTACCGGGTATTTGGCAGGTTCCTCTTTTCGGTCTATACCGTTAAAACCTCTTTTTTTTTTCTCAAGTGGCGACTTTCAGTAATAGAGGGGAGGAGGACCGGAGCTGCCGCCTCGTCTCTTTAAAAGAGAAGGAAATTGAGGCCAGGCCCGGCCCGGGCAGGACTCCTTGGGAGCACTCACGCCTGCGCGGAGGAGCAGAACGGGGCACCCTGCGGTTCACCCGGGTTGGTGCCCTCCGCCCTTTTTCATCTAGAATTTAACGCAGTTGTCTGCCTTCTTTGCGGCCACTTAAATTCTGTGATTGCTGGCTAAAAATAGCCACAAATTGCAGTTCTCAATCCTCTGAGCCCTTTTCTCTGGGGACCCACAGTTTTAAGAATGGGCTGACTTCCCCGTTGCTGGATAAAGTGACTTTAACTTGGCAGCTCTTTGCCAGGTTTTGCCAAGAAAGCCCTCCGAAAGCCCAGCTTCTACTTTATCTCATTGAAAAACGATTTTTCAAGGGATATAGTGCATTTATGCATTTATTTTAATGACTACGAACATAGATTCATGGCATAGTCCAGACTCTGGAGGTAAAATTTTTTTTTGTTTTTTGACTTTGCTTTGAGTCTTTGGGCTGCAAGATTTGTTTTTCGTATTACTGAAACAGAGCCATGTCACGTTGCATTCATAAGAGCAACAAAATAGCACAAAACCCTAAATAGGTGAAAAGCTGAGTTATTTGCTTACATTTTTATATAAAGTATCAGTTTTGTGAATGTTTGTTCTGGCAATAAAAAAAAACAGTTTTACAATAGAAGCAGGGGATAAGATTAATAAAGTTCCAGGACATAGAAAAATGATGGCTGACTCAGACCAGCCCTACTTTTAAGCTAAAAATGACTCATTTAGTTCTCTCTTTTTTGTATAGCTTTTGCCAGATTACAGTCTGAACCAAATCTGAGTCATATAATCAAGGGGGAAATGTTTTATTTTTAAAATTGGAGAATAGGAGAAGCTGATTTATATACAGATGAAGTTGAAACAAGAGGTACAGGGAGGAGGGGAAGAGGGTTTTACCTCATGTGACCAGAAGGCAAAGGTTCTCTCCTTCAGCATGGCGTCCTCAAAGGATTAAACCCTTTACTTACAAGTCAGTAAAATAGATCTGTGTTGGTATTTTGAGATCTCTTGTGGGACAGGAGAGAAGGCTCAGGGTTTTGTTAGTCAGCCAGAATCTTCACTTAGCTGCTCACTGAAGAAGTGATTTTAGGTGGTGTTACTGTATGGTTTATTTTTTTCCCTTAGCGATGTTCTGTTTGCAGAGTTGGTGTCTGGGTGGGGACCGGATGCTCGGGGCCGGGCACATACGTGCTGCCGGGCGCCTGAAGCCCAGGGCTGGTGCTCAGTGCCGCGGGCTGGGAGCAGGTGTTACTGCACCGCTCTGATCTGCGGGGCCGGGTTCCCGTGATTGAGGACGAATGTCTGGGTGGCACCTGCAGGTGGGGACGGTGGGGCTCCCTGTCGGAGTGAGGCAGAGGTATGGGTGTGTGCTCCCGGTAGAGCCGCAAGCCCACCGTGGGTGTTGTGTCACCGGCCTATCGTAGGGCCCCATCACCAGCTGTGGGGTCTCTCCAGGCCTGCGTCTCCGTGAAATGCTCACCGTCCCCACCAAAAAGTGGGCCCCCGCATTTGATCAGATCCTGAGTGACCGGTGAGGTCGGAGCGGGTAGAGCGCCCCCCGCCCGCCCCTCCTAGCCCGCCCTTCGCCTGGACGGGGGACTCTCTCTCCCTGCCCCCACCCCCACCCCCAGGCCTGTCACCACATTGAGGCTGATGGAGTCCTCCCCTGCGGGTGGCTGCTTCTCAGGAGCACCCGGGAGGGTGGTGCTCCCACCCCCTTCTCCAGAACCTGCCTGGGCTTCTGCCAGAGGTTCAGCTGCCGGGCTGTGGCTCCACGCTTCCACTGAAGCGAATAAACCACCCTCTCCTCTCCGGGAAGGGCTTCCATAAAACTCAGCTGCTAAGCCAGCGGCCTTCAAAGTCCCGTCCTGTGCCCTTTTGTCTAAGTGCTCTTCTGAGAGTTAGAGAATCTCATTTCATTGGCAGATGCTTTAAAGGGCCACGTTCACCCCTCCTCCCTTCCTTGTCGCTGGCTGACTAGCCTTTAGCCAGCCAGGAGTCTGAGGCCTTCTGGAGAACTCGTTCAAAGGCATTCCCACGCAGGCCACTGACCGCGTTTCCAGAACACCCGCGTGGACATCTGGGAGTCTGCCCTCGTGACCACCCATCGCTCCTCCGGTGTAGCTTCTGCCTCGTCTCCAAGTGACTGGGCACCAGGCCTGGGGCGATTTCCTGTAGATGCATGCTGGGGCCCTCTGGGTTGGCCGAAGGCGTCTCTGTGCACCCGTGTGGGTGCCTCCGCTTCCCTGCGGCGAGGTCGCGCAGTGATTCCTGGGGACGGCCAGAGACGGCACCTCAGCGTGGGGGCCCTCTGCTTGTTGGTCGTGTGTCCGCCCGGGGAGGCGTCCCCACCCCTGTCCTCCTGCCCTCCGGAGCCCACCCACGCCCCAATGCACGGTTCCTCCCCGAGGAATTCTGCCTTTCCGGTCGCTGTCGCTGTCCCCACGGGGGCCCCCCCGCCTGAAGGCCCCCGGCCATCACCGACGTTGCCAGGAGACGGGGAGGCATGCCCGAGGGTACTGCCCACGGGGGCGGGGATTTTCTTTTCCTGTTTTGCTCGTTGTTCCATCGGGAGGCTCTGGCGGATGTTGGCTGAGCGAGTGGGTAAGGGGATGGTGAGGGGGGCCGCCGAAAATGGTGAGCAGGAGGTTCTGCGAGAGACGCGGGGAAATATTAAAATATTTAGGAAGATCTACGTATTTTGGAAAATAGTAATCTATTTTTCCGGGAGACGTGGCGTCGTCATACTGGGTCATTGGAGGAACGTGTGAGGGTGGTTATTTACAAAGGCTAGTCGAGGTACCTGTGACCACCCCTTAGCCAGAAAGGGCGAGGGAGAGAATGGTTTCCAGGGTGCAGCAGGGAGGGAGACTTTCTGGAGAGGGCCGCCTTGAGAGGAGCTGTGACCTTCAGCTAAGGGACCAGCCCAGCCCAAGGTGACGGAAGGGAGGGAGCCAGGAGACTACATAATCCAACCTCACCCTCTCGCCTTCCTCTGGCTCCCCTTGGAGCTCCTCACCCGTGACCCCCACTGGAGGCGGGAGAACAGGAGAGCGCAGGTCTTCGTGGGCCGCGGGAGGCAGTGACCCCTCAGCTGGAAGCCCTGTGTTGAAACACACAGTTACGTGAAGGACCGAACATTCTTGTTTTGCAAAAATCGCTGCTCGGCTTCCGTTGAGTAGATCTCATACTTTCTTCATTGTACTTAGGCAAATAATCTTCCCAAAGCCATCGCCGCCGCCCACACCTTCCTACTGAAGCATCCCGATGACGAGATGATGAAGAGGAACATGGCCTATTACAAGAGCTTGCCCGACGCCGAGGACTACATTAAGGACTTGGAAACCAAGTCCTACGAGGTATATTTGGGTTCCTGCGCGGCCGCGAGTTGCAGTGTGAGTGGCCGGAGAGGCGGCTCTGGATGAACAGCTCTGGACGTCTAAGGACCTGTAATGATTTTTGATGACATCGGTGCATATTATGACAACGAAAACGGTGGACTTTGTAGCGCGAAGGCGACCCGTTTAAGAATGAGATTTTCCAATCCGCGATGCACCTAAAGCCGTCTTTCCTTTAAATGCCGTATTTTAGAAATAAGGTCATTTGATCATTCGGGTTTTTTTATTTTTTTATTTTTAATGTTTATTTAATTTTTGAGAGACAGAGCATGAGTGGGGGAGGAGCCGAGAGAGAGGGAGACAGAATCTGAAGCAGGCTCCAGGCCCTGAGCTGTCTGCACAGAGCCCTACGCAGGGCTCGAACCCACGAACCGCGAGATCATGACCTGAGCTGAAGTCGGACGCTTAACCGACTGAGCCACCCAGGAGCCCCTGATCATTCGGTTTTTAAGACAGGAATAAACACATGGTTTCTGACGAAACTAGAAGACATGTCTTTTCACACACACACACACAGACACGCACACCGTGTGTATTGAGGTGGAGGGGATGGGGAGCTTGGAGGACTGACTTGACAGGTTAGAGACTATTGAAATCTATCATCCGCAAAGGGGAGTCTGATGAGAGGGAAGGTGGAAGAACCTAACCCCTCTGAGCACCTGCTGTTGTCGGGACCTGTCGAGAGGGGCGCTGGGGGCACGGGTGCCAAGGAAGGGCAGGGCCAGGTTGAAAACAGAGGGATGTGTTGGAAGAATCCACGGGGTGCTGGCAGATCCCAACCAAGGTCCGGGGTTTCCTGTGGTGTGACCAGGACTGCAAGCTCACTTTCTCACTGGCGGGGACCCTCCAAGGCCCTACTCTGGGGGCCCTTCGGTTTTCCAGGGAAGAGTTCTCCAGCCTTTGGCAGGACTGGTGGGGTGTCAGGCTCGCCTGCTGGTGTCTGGGAGCCAGTCTGGGGAGAGGGACAGGGGCGCCGCAGCTGAGTCAGAGACCTTACCTGCGTCCTGGCTCTCAGCGCGGTGCCTCAAGCCTGCTCTCCTGCGCCTGGTCCCTGGCCCTACAACCACGGTGCACCGTGCTTAACTGCAGGGCGGTCGGACCGTCCTTTCCCTCTTTGGAGTCCTGCCGGCTGCAGTGGGGCTGCCCTCCTGTGTGCCCAGGGGTTCCCCTTCCCAGCGTGGCTTTCTTCTTGCCGCCCCCCTGCTGCTCCTGCTTAGCTGCTGGGGTTGCCGCTCACGTACCCTGGTGGGCGAGGCGTCTTCAGTTCTCTGCCCACCTTCTTTCCAGGGGATGCCCCCTGCTCAGGAGGTTTAGGGAGGTCCGCCCTCGCAAGCCGACACCTTAAGCTTGGTGAAAAGTTTAGGTCTGAGGGGTGGCCCTCAGATACCCCCATTCTGGAGCAGCTGGAAAAAGACTTCCTGGGGAGCCTGCCCCGCGTAGGCCTGGCCCCGTCCTGGCCCTCCACGCTAGCAGGGCCCTGTATGTACCCGAGATCTCTGCTTGCTTCTTCTGAGACCTGGCAGCTTCCTCAGGCCCAGTTATCTCCCTCTAGCTGGTCCAGTCAGCAATTGGCAGAAATTCCTTGACGTCTCCACTGCCGGGCACATGGGCCACCCTCCCCAGCAACTAGTACTGGTGCGCGGCTTTCGTGTTTGCTGCGTAGCTGTTGGGGGAAGGGTGCCTGCCACCTGCTGTCAAGCTTCTATCTTTTCTTCGATTCAGTTTTAAAATCAGCTTCATCGAGGGATAGCTTACTTAAAATTTATTTACCAATTTTAAGTGTATGATTCCACGAGTTTTGGTGAAGGTGTGCAATTGTGTATAGAATATACAATATATTGTATATAGAATACACAATATAGAATAGTTTCATCTCCGCTAGGGCGCCTGGGCGGCTCAGTCTGGTTAAACATCCGACTTCCGCTCAGGTCACGATCTCTCGGTTTGTGGGTTCGAGCCCCACGTCGGGCTCAGAGCCTGCTTCAGCTTCTGTGTCTCTCTCTCTTTCTCTCTCTCTCTGCACCGTCTCCTGCTTGCATTCTGTCTCTCTCTCTCAAAAATAAATAAAAATTAAAAAAAAACAAAGAATCTTTTCGTCTCCTCTAAAATGTTCCCTCAGGCCCGTTTGCAGTCAAGCCTTTGTCCCAACCCCTGACCGTGGGTGGCCACTGCTCTGATTTCTGTCACAATAAGTGTTTCCTTTCTTCTTGATTGGAGTTGTATTTTGTTATCAAGCCCCTCGTACTTTTTGAATTAAATGAGAAGGTACCATTGTATGCAGGGCAGAAAAAACTAGGTATAAGTCAGCTCTTGGGTGGCTCATCCTTGCATAAGGGTGGCGTGGTTTTCCGGGAACTAAGGGGGGCCCAACCCCGTGCTGGTCCTCCCCCCTCACGTCCGCAAGTTCCCCCCCAACCCTCCTTGCCTTCCAGAGCCTGTTCGTCCGAGCCGTGCGGGCCTACAACGGCGAGAACTGGAGGACGTCCGTCACAGACATGGAGCTGGCCCTTCCCGACTTCTTCAAAGCCTTTTATGAGTGCCTGGCCGCCTGCGAGGGCTCCAGGGAGATCAAGGATTTCAAGGATTTCTATCTTTCCATAGCAGGTCGGTGGCGCGTCGTACCCCGCGCGTGAAGGGGACAGCCTCCGGGGGGCACCCGCCTGCCTTCCTGGTGACTTGAGTGACCTCCAGGGTGCTTTGGGGCTCCCCGCCGAGGGGGTTGCTGGGGAGGTAATACGTGACCCACGGAGACCGGCCTTTGGCAGCAGGGGCTTCTGGAAGAGAACCTGAGTACAGGGTTCAGGCACAGGCCTGGAAAGGGGGCCCACCCGCTCAGCCCTGCCCGCTCACAGATTCCCCACAGGCTTCTGGAAGAAGAAGAAGGGGCCCAAGAGCAGCTCATGACCCACGTTGTAGGAAACATTACCACGTTAGCCAGCTCCGAGCGTGCGGTCCGTTGTCGTCCATCCGCCCCACCTCCGTCTCCACCGCCCACCGTTTCACCTCCTCAAACGGAACTTCTGTACCCCGTAGTCATCAGCTCCCACCCTTCTTCCCACAGCCCCCGCAGCCTCCGTCCTACTTCCTGTCTCTATGGATGTGGCTACTCTAGGTGCCTCGGATAAGTAGAATTATATTAGTGTTTGTCCTTTGGTGGCAGGCTTCGTTTGCTTGGCATAATGTCCTCAAGTTTCAAGAATATTATAACAGATTGGTTGTCTTTTATGTTTATTTATTTATTTAATGCTTATTTTTGAGAGAGAGAGAGTGAGTGGAGGAGGGGCAGAGAGAGAGAGAGAAGGAGACACAGAATCCGAAGGAGGCCCCAGGCTCTGAGCTGTCAGCACAGAACCCGATGTGGGGCTTGAACCCACAAACCATGAGATCATGACCCGAGCCGAAGTCAGACGCTTAACCGACTGAGCCACCCAGGCGCCCCTGTGCTACTGATTTTCTTATACCATTGGTATTTTTTTTTTTTTTTTTTTTTTGCCATGGGTATTTTTTAGGACTATAGGCCACTCACTGTATAGAGTATTCCTCAGTTTGAGTTTCTATTATGTGCCCTCACAATTATGTTCAGGTTGTGCACTTCGGGCTGGAACGTTACGGAAGTATGCTTCTCCGGGTTTCACGTTCAGAGGTACATGGTGTCTTTTTGCCCCTTACTAGTGATGTTAATTTTTAAGCACTGGTTAAGGTACTTTCCAGTTTCCAGTTTCTCTATAAAACTGTTTTTCTTTCGAAATTAATAAATAATTTGTGAAGAGATACTTTAAGTATAAGTATAAGTATAAGATACTTTAAGACTCAGACAGTTCGTTGTCCATTAAACGCTGTCTCCACCCTCTCCCCCACTACCACACACATACCATTTAGCATGCGCTGAAGGTCCTGACCTGATTCTTTTTTCTCTCTAAAGGTTGTGTGTGTGTGTGTATATATATATATATATTTCTTCTATATTTTTATGTTTGCTTCTCTCATACCCAATAGATACCATACTTTATACACTGTTCTGTTCTTTGCCTTTTCCACTCAGCGATATGTCTTACCTAGCACACAGAGATAGTCATTCTTTTTTTGTTGCTGAGTGCATTGTGGAGGGTGGGGAGAATGATACACCACACTCTATTCAGTTACCTGATGGACCCTTGGTTTGTGCCAATCTTTTGCTATTACATGTTCGGCAATATTGTAATATTGTTATAATGTTGTAATATTACCTGTAATTTTGTAATGTTGTAATATTACCTGTAATATTGCAAAGGGAAACTGCGGGGTATTTTTTGTTTGTTTTTTTGCTAAGTGTGGAGATATGTCTTCAAAGTCAACGTAGGTGGGATTGATAGTTCAAAGAGTAAATGTATTTAGTGTTTTAAGGTACCATTTTGTATTCCCACCAAAAATGTAGGAGAGCTCCTGCCCTCCACAGTCTTGCCAACAACATCCATCGTCCTGGAGTCTTCTGCTGACTGTGAAGGGAGGGGAGGGGGAGGGCATGGATCATGTGGGAGACTTTGGGGACCGGAAGTGGTGGAGGTAGCTTGCATTAGTTGTTGCTGTCCACATTTCGTTGGCACAATTAGTCATATGGCCCCAACTGAACTGCAAGGGAGGCTGGGAAATGTAGTCTTTGACCTCTTGCTCTGTTACTGTATTTATTTTAAATTTTTTTTAACAATTTTACTTATTAATGAGAGACAGAGAGAGACAGAGCACAAGCATGGGAGAGGCAGAGAGAGAGGGAGACACAGAATCCGAAGCAGGCTCCAGGCTCCGAGCTGTCAGCACAGAGCCTGATGCGGGGCTTGAACTCATAAACTGCGAGATCATGACCAGAGCTGAAGTTGGATGCTTAACCGACTGAGCCACCCAGGTGCCCCTTGCTCTGTTACTGTATTTAGGTCTACCTATGCTCTTTTAAAGGCTGTATAGATTCTGTCGTTTGTATGTGCCATAGTTGAGTAACCGCTAGCCTGTCGATTGGCATTTAGGTTATTTGCAAGTCCGTCTGCTATTACAGACGGTGCTCGCGTGTGCCTACGTCTAAAGAAAACTTCCTAGAGGTAGACCTTGGGTCTGAGAATTTCTGTATTTTAACTTTGATGCATTTTGCCAAATTTGTCTCCAAAAGTGTGTTCCTGTTTTGGTTCAGTCAACAGAGTATGAGATTGTAAGTTTCACCATTTTCTCTCTAACCCTGGGTGTTACTAGATTTTAAAAATTTTGCCAATTTTTTTTTTAATTTTTCTTTTAGCGTTTATTCATTTTTGAGAGACACAGAGAGACAGAGCGTGAGCAGGGGAGGAGCAGAGAGAGAGGGAGACACAGAATCCGAAGCAGGCTCCAGGCTTTGAGCCATCAGCACAGAGCCTGACGCAGGGCTCGAACTCAGTGACTGCAAGATCATGACCTGAGCTGAAGTCGGATGCCCAACCGACTGAGCCACCCAGGCACCCCAAAATTTTACCAATTGAAGTGACACATGGTGGCCACACTTGTGGTGAGCACAGCACACGTATAGACGTGTCGAGTGACTATGTCGTACCCCTGAAACTAACGTAACATGTGTGTTAGCCATACTTCAGTTCAGCAAATTTTGATTTGCCAGTTTAACACTTTAAAATATTTTAGGTGGAAAATTAAAAAAAAAAAGGCGGGGGGGAGGTGCCTGGGGGGCTCAGTCAGTTAAGCGTCCGACTTCACTCAGGTCATGATCTCGAGGTTCGTGAATTCAAGTCCTGTGTCGGGCTCTGTGCTGACGGCTCGGAGCCTGGAGCCGGCTTCGGATTCTGTGTCTCCCTCTCTCTCCGCCCCTCCCCTGCTCCTGCTCTGCCTCTCTGTCAAAAATGAGTAAACGTTAAAAAAATATTTTTAATATTTTAGGTGGAATTGTGTTTCTTTTTAAAAAATATTTATTTTGAGGAGAGAGAGGGATGTGTGGATGGGGGAGGGGCAGAGAGAGGCGGGGGAGAGAGAGAGAATCTGAAGCAGTCTCCATGCTCAGCATGGATGCTGACTCGGGGCTCAATCCCACCCATGGTGAGATCATTACCCAGGCCGAAATCAAGAGTCAGAAGCTTAGCCGACTGAGCCACCCAGGCGCCCCTGGACTGTTCCTTAATTACAAATGAAGTACAACATCTTTTCACAATGTTATTAATCGTTTTTACAATTTCTTTTCTGTGAACAGCCTTTGGCCATTTTTATATTAGGCGTTTATCTTTTTCTTACTGATTTTAAGGAACTTCGTGTATTAAGGATTTTAGCCATTCGTCATAAGTGTTGCGACTATTTTACCTTCATTATCTTTACCTTTTACCAGGATCACGAGGGAGAGGGGACAGAAGTAGTTTTAAGAAACTAATGAACGCAGGGGTGCCTGGGTGGCTCAGTCGGCAGAGCGTGTGACTCTTGGTCTCGGGGTGCTGACTTCGAGTCCCACGTCGGGTATAGAGATTACTTAAAAACTGAAAAACCAAAACGAGAAAGAAAGAAGCTAATGAATGTACCGCCCTGAAAACCGGTGTGTGTTCTTTCAGACCATTACGTGGAAGTCCTGGAATGCAAAACACAGTGTGAAGAGAACCTCACCCCCGTTATAGGAGGCTACCCAGTGGAGAAGTTCGTGGCCACCATGTATCATTATTTGCAGTTTGCTTATTATAAATGTAAGTAATTGTCTCCTACAAGGTCTCGGGCAAGGTACTCGATCCTCCTGGGACTCCGCTTCCCCGTCTGTAAGAAGTGGGGGTAAGAGCCCGTCCCTCTGCTTGTGGAGAGGACCCGTCAGGGGCACGTCGACAGCCTCCGTGCTGGGCCTCGCCCAAAGAGGTACGAGGCCCGGTGGTTCAGGTTTAAACTTCAGCTTTGTCGCTTCCTAAGGCCTCTGTCTCGCGGTCCTCATCTGTAAGTTAGAGACAGCGGTGTTGGCCTCCCGAGGCAGCCGTGAGGCTACAGGAGCTGACGGGTGCGGGTGCGGGGGGCCCAGGGTGCTCGAACGCTGGCACGCGGCAGAGCTCAGTACAGTATTTGTTCTTTTTATTCTTTCCTCCCTCTCATCGGCCTTACTTTGCAGCCTGACTTTTATTCATTCGGTCCTCCTTCGGCCTGAAATTGGAATTAATCCGTCAGAACATTCCAGGGAGTCATGGGGAAACACGTGTAAGAGAGAGAGTGGTTCAGAGTCGAGACTTCAGCGTCTTTTTGCCCCTTTCCGCCTCTCCCTGTAACTGGCGTCGTGGCCCTCCCCGCCTCTCCCTGTAACTGGCATCGTGGCCCTCCCCGCCTCTCCCTGTAACTGGCGTCGTGGCCCTCCCCGCCTCTCCCTGTAACTGGCGTCGTGGCCCTCCCCGCCTCTCCCTGTAACTGGCGTCGTGCCTCTCTCCGCCTCTCCCTGTAACTGGCATCGTGGCCCTCCCCGCCTCTCCCTGTAACTGGCATCGTGGCCCTCCCCGCCTCTCCCTGTAACTGGCATCGTGGCCCTCCCCGCCTCTCCCTGTAACTGGCATCGTGCCTCTCTCCACCTCTCCCTGTAACTGGCATCGTGGCCCTCCCGCCTCTCCCTGTAACTGGCATCGTGGCCCTCCCCGCCTCTCCCTGTAACTGGCATCGTGCCTCTCTCCACCTCTCCCTGTAACTGGCATCGTGGCCCTCCCTGCCTCTCCCTGTAACTGACATCGTGGCCCTCCCCGCCTCTCCCTGTAACTGACATCGTGGCCCTCCCCCTCTCCCTGTAACTGGCATCGTGGCCCTCTCCGCCTCTCCCTGTAACTGGCATCGTGGCCCTCCCCGCCTCTCCCTGTAACTGGCATCGTGGCCCTCCCCGCCTCTCCCTGTAACTGACATCGTGGCCCTCTCCGCCTCTCCCTGTAACTGACATCGCCGAGCGCCCTTTGTTTGAGCGGCGTGTACTTTGGCGGCACCCTGATGAGCACCGGAGGCCCCCTCCATCCCAGGAGGGGGTGATCTCGGGGACGCAGGGGTCTGCTGCCGAGAGTGCCAGGTGGTGACCTTGGCTCCCACGGCCCTCTCCCCCTGCTGGGGCTGTTTTGGTCTCTGTCGAGTTCTGTCTTCCCGCTGTGGCTTCCCTTCCTGCCTTTTTATCCCACCTCGGTCCTCTTCAGGGCACTCCGAAAGATTTGCCTGCCGAAGGGTAAAAAAGGGGCAAAACAATAAGGAAATAAAATAAAAAGATTTTCTTTTATATGTATATATGTACATGTACATATATATACGTATATGTAATATAATATGTACATGTATATACGTATGTAGAATATAATACATACGTATATACATGTATGTGTACATATATTTACCATTTTTAATTCTGGCGATCAGGATTGTTCCTGAGAAGCCTGGGTAGCGGTCACAGCAGAGCTTTGGGAGCGAGGGAAACAGCCTCTTTCAGCACTGAACCTGCTCTCACGACAGCCTGAACCGCACCTCAGGATGCAATGAAGCGTCCTGAAATGTCCCTTGCTTAGGACGTCTCGGAGATCGACGGGAGAGCGAGGTCTCTTCACCTTGCACAGAGGGCGGGGATGAAGGTTTACCGGCCACTGTAGTCCTGGGGCCAGCTGTTTGGGGAAGGATTCCTTACATAGAAGACAAGACTTGATTTTGTGTAATCTGTGGACTTGCTTTTGCCGGAGCCTGCGTGGAACTCCTAGTAGGTCCCCAGCAAATATTTATTTGGGTGCGTTCTGGCGTCGAGGGGACAGTTTTCTCCTACGCGGTGTTTTTGCTTATGAAGAGGCCTCTTCTTTAGTATAAGTGATTGATTAGGGCTTTCTTTCAAAAAGGCTTGTAGTTGCAGCCAACCAAACAGCTTGGAGATGTGCCGAGAAACAGCCAAAGCAAACCACCCGTCCTGTCTCTCCTTACTCCTCCCCTCAGTCCCCGTGTTAGCTGTTCGATCGAATTTCTCCGTCCTCGGAAGAGCCCTGTTGTGTTTTGTTTTCAGATTTTATTTTTAAGTAATCTCTGCTTGCAACGTGGGGCTCCAACCCGTGACCCCGAGACCAGTAGTCACATATCACACTGACCGAGCCAGCCAGGTACCCCTGAGGGAGCCCCGTTTTAATGAGAATCGTGGACAGTCCTGTACCTTCTTAAAACTTCTTCTGGAAACTTGGAAACATACATTGGAGAGAGTGGTGGTATGCCCATCACCTAGCTTCCACTTTTATCCACACTTTGCCAAGCTTGGGTTCACAGGTTAAAAGTTTTCTGTTGGATGAAAACGCAGGCTAGTTGTTTTGGTGGTTGTTGTTGTTTTAATAAGCTAGTATTGTTATTTCATGTTCACAAAGCTCTGTGTTGGCACCTCCCTGGGCCAGACCCCGGGTTGGACTTTGAAACCCAGGGAGGAATCGTCAGGCCTTGCAGCCCTCTGAGCCCGGCTTGGTGCTGTGCTCAAAGTTTCCAGATACATCCAAGGCTCTGGCGGCTCATGGGTCCTTGAAATTCTCACATGCTCAGAAAGTCGCCCTGCATCTCGGAAACGGTGGCGATGACTTCTATACGCTGGTCGACTGAAACCTCTAGATCTGCCTGCTGCTTCGCAGAAAATCTTTGCTTTTGGGCTTTATAGGTAAACAGTAGGAGGGAACGTTTCCCTCTTGAAATTGGCTTCTTGAAAGTCGGCCCTGGTGTGAACTCTTTCTAGAGTATCTGCTGCACTAAATTTTTTGAGGGCGGGTGTTATTTACACTTGAACCCGGGCCCTGAAAGACCTTGAATTAAGTGTCTTTCCCAGCCTTCTAGACCGGGTCAATAGCATGGGCCCTTTCGTGGTGGTTTGAAGGTTGTTGTTACAGGAAACAGCCACTAGGTGGCACACTTTACTCAGACCCAAGTTTTGGTCACTCTGGCCAAGCTGAGCGTTATCAAAGGGAATGTTCTGGGTTGTAATGTATCCGGATAAATGCCTGGGGGTGTGTGGCTTATTACCTCTTTCCCCTGCCTCCCCCCCCCATACAAATCCCAGCCCCTGCAGATCCCCTATGTCGAGGTGCTGTCGTAGGTGGGGCCACTCTAAGGGGGGACGCTAGAGGTGGGAACCCCAGTCTCCCGATGTCCACACCAGGTGACCTCACATCTTTTCCAGCCGAGAGGGCCCTCCGTCCTTTGGGTGGCCTAGCTTTGGTTTAGCTGTAGGAGGGCCGCCTGGGTCTGGGGACAGGGGCGCCATCCGCAGGGGGCCCGGGCACATCCTCCCTACCTCCCTCAAGCCCTGGAGGCCAGGCCGGGCCTTGGGACCCAGCCCTCCCAGCCCAGGTCAGCGGACCCCGAAGTCCAATATAGTAGACATTTCCGCGGAGGCTTCCGTGTTTGGAAACCACTCCCCAGGCTGCCGCGGAGGGCCGGGCTGGGACCTGCCGGCCCCGGGGACGATTCTGGTCCATCGCAGGCTCTTCCCAAGGAGGGGCTGTGCGGAAGGGGCTGGCTCCCGGGCATTGTCTTCAGGCAGCTGTGCGGCGAGGCGACTCTCAGGGCCGGGGGTGCTGACTTCCTGTTCCTCTTTCCTCCCCCCGGGCCTCAGTGAACGACCTGAAGAACGCGGCCCCCTGTGCCGTCAGCTACCTGCTCTTCGACCCCGGCGACAAGGTCATGCAGCAGAACCTGGTGTATTACCGGTACCACAGGGACAAGTGGGGCCTCTCGGACGAGCACTTCCAGCCCAGACCAGTAGGTGGCAGGGCGCCGGGCGCCACGCTTCCTGGCCCCCTCTTCCTTCTCGCTTTCGGGGTCCCGCGTTGTGCCTTAAGACAGAGAGTCATTGCAGAAGTGAAGGGGACTCTTTTTTTTCTTTTGGTCCGTTAACATTTACTGCTCTATTCTGATTGCTAAATCAGTAAAAGCTCCCAAATGTCAAACATCGTGAAGACGTTTTACTTAGGGAAATTCTTTCAAAGCCCCGTGCCTTTTCTTACCCCCTGCCTCCCGGCTACGCGCGACTCACGTAGACACGTATTTCTTTGTTTTTACGGAAACAGGGTCACTCGTGACCTGCGCCTGTGCACGTCACTCTGTCTTTCTAACGGTTCCTCGTGAGCGTTTTCCACGCCACATTCATACGCCTGCTTAGTTTTGCCCGCCTCCAAGGCGGATTTGTTTCTGGATGGACCGTCGTTCAATTCGCTTGATGGACAGGCCCCGCTTGGCGCGTGTTGTCAGGGAACGCCAGGGATTGTATATTACTTGTGGGTTTTTTAATGTTTTTTTTTTATTTTTGAGAGAGAAGGACAGGGGGTCCCGAGTGGGCTCTGCCCTGACTGTGAGGCTCGAACTCACAAACCTCGAGGTCATGACCTGAGCTGAAGTCGGACACCTAACTGACGGAGCCACCCAGGCGCCCCTGTATTACTTTTAAAAGAGCTTCTGAAATTGGCCTTGGCCCTTAACTTGTATTTTCACGGCGATTTTGATACGCTCCCCTGGTTTGCCATACCCACATCTTCCGTCATACCTGGCTCCCCACACACGCACACTTTCTCTCTCTCTCGCCCCCGCTGTCTCACCCACTAGGGGCTGGCCGCTCTTTTAATTGAGATATGATTCATATGCAATAAAATTCATGCTTTTAAAATGTACAGTTGAGCGGTTTCTAGCATATCCGCGGAGTCGTGCAACCGTGACCGCTCTCCAATTGTAAACACTTTCATCGCCCCCAAAAGAAGTCTGTACCCAGTGCCCCCGTCCTGCCACTTCTGACGTCGAAAGGCTGGTCATAGAAACTGTCCTTCGTGTCTCAACAGGAAGCAGTTCAGTTCTTCAATGTGACTGCGCTCCAGAAAGAGCTGTATGACTTTGCTAAGGAAAATATAATGGATGACGATGAGGTGAGTTCGTACGGTTAGCACGAGGCTGGCTCAGAGAAGAAGATTACTCCCGTCTTTGCTGGAACCTCCGGAAGCCCTGGTCGTCCTTGAAACAGAAAGGGACCCGGACAGATACAGTCTCTGTGGGCATTTTAATGGAAGTCAGGGCCCCGGGGAGGGGAAAGAGGGCTTTCGAGGAGACCCGGGCCGCAGCCCCGTGTTTCCCGACAGCGGGTACGACGACCCTGTCACAGATGTCATCCAGGCATCACGTCTAACTTCATAAAACACAGTGGGTTTCTAACCACTCAGTGCCCCGCACACGCTTAGATACCCGCATCCCAGGTTTTCTGTGATATTATTATCTCTTTCTTTCTTTCTCTTTTCTTAATTAGGACCTTGCCATGTTTTATCGTTCTCTGAGATTGTTTGAAATTCACGATTTCAGCTGACTCTTTTTTGAGAAAGACTCTCCCACTCCGGGAGCGTTTTGGGAGGTGGGGGCAGCCTAGCCACAGATGAGTCCTCATTAGTGGCCGTATTTAGAGAGATGCATTTGAGGGGCGCCTGGGGGGGACTCAGTCAGTTGAGCATCCGACTTTCGCTCAGGTCATGATCTCGGGGTCCGTGAGTTCGAGCCCCGCGTCGGGCTCTGTGCTGACAGCTGGTGGCCTGGAGCTTGCTTTGGATTCTGTGTGTGTCTCTCTCTCTGCCCTTTCCCACTCATGCTCTGTCTCTCTCTGTCTCAAAAATAAAAAAACATTAAAAAGAAAAAAGCGCGCGCGCGAGAGAGAGATGCATTTGAAACAAAGCAGAACCTGCTTGCTGAGACTTCCAGGAGCGGGTCCGGCCAGACCCCTCACCTCTGAGTAGCGAGGCCTCCGGGTCCTCTGTTTCCACTGCCCTTTGGTGGAGCGCTTCTGAGTTAGATCCCGCGTTTGTTTTTGGTGCACAGATTTGCACGGGGTGCCCCTGTCCCCGGGATTTCCCAGAGCTCCCTTCCTTCATTTAGAAAGCGGGACTAAGAATGTTGACCTCACGGGGCCGGGAAGATGAGCTGCCGAGCTGCACATGGAAGTGATCTATAGACAAGGAGGTGACCATTGTGGCGCGCGGCTGAGAAGCAGAGCCCGAGATAAGGTCACAAGGGCGCTGCGAAGGCAGGAGAGCCGGCTCGACACGAACAGGGCTGGCGGCCGTTGTTTGGAACGCGGAGGAAACTCTATTTCGGACAAGGGAGGGTCGAGTTCCTGATCATGCAGAGCAAGCCAGCGCTGACATTTTGATACGTATACCTCCAGTGTTTCCTATACGTTTTCCAATATGTATTCATTACAAAGCCAACTGTCGCAGATACCAACTCGCAAAGTTGTGCATCCATCGCTGCTGTCTAATTTTATTTATTTAAAAAAATGTTTTTTAATGTTCTTTTTTGAGAGAGAGAGGGACAGACTGTGAGCAGGGGAGGGGCAGACAGAGAGGGAGACACAGAATCCGAAGCAGGCTCCAGGCTCTGAGCTGTCAGCACAGAGCCCGACGAGGGGCCCAAACCCACGAACCTCAAGATCATGACCTGAGCCGAAGTCGGATGCCAAACCGACTGAGCCACCCAGGTGCCCCGTACTATCTAATTTTAGAGCATTTTCATCACCCCCAAAAGAAATCCCAAACCTGTTAGTAATCTCATTCCCCATCCCCTCTCCTCTGCCCCCACTCCCCCACCTCTGCCCCCACTCCCCCACCTCTGCCCCCAGTCCCCGGCAACCACTCGTCTACTTTCTGTGTCTATGGATTTGCCTGGTCTGGACGTTTATTTATTAATTTTTTAAATTTTTTAATGTTTATTTGTTTTTTGAGGTAGAGACAGAGCGCAAGCAGGGGAGGGGCAGAGAGAGAGACACACACACAGAATCCGAAGCAGGCTCCAGGCTCTGCGCTGTCAGCACAGAGCCCAACATAGGGTTCGAACTCGGGAACGGTGAGATCATGGCCTGAGCTGAAGCCGGACGCTTAACCGGCTGAGCCACCCAGGTGCCCCTTGGACGTTAATATAAATGGAATCGTATGGCATGGGGTCTTTTGTGGCCAGCTTCTTTCGCTGAACATAATGTTTTCAAGGTTCAAGCATGTTGTAATATGCATTCTGTTACATGTCAGCTTCCATTTTATTGCTCAAGAGCATTCCACTGTATGGATATACCGCCGTTTGTGTACCTGTTCCTCTGTCGATGGACATTTGTACTGCGTCGTTTCCACTTTGGGACTATTTTGAATAATGACCCTAGGAACATTTGCGTCCATATTTTTGTTTGCACAAAAGTTTTTAATTCTCTGACATACCAAGAGTATATACGTGGAGGGGGGAATTTCTGGGAAATACGGGAACTATATGGTCACCCTGTTGGGAAACTCCCAGACTGTGTTCCCAAGTGGCTGCACCATTTTACACTCCCAGCAGCGACGTATAAAATTTCCAACGTGCTACATCTTTGTCAACACTTCTCTTGGTGTTTGTATTTTCTATTTTAGCCATCCTCACAGGTTAGAAGTAGTAGCTCATTGAGGTTTTGACATTCATTTCCCTAATGACTAGTGATGTTGAGCCTTCTTTCATATGCTTGCTAGCTATTTGCGTATCTTCTCTGGGGAGATGTGGAGTCTATTCAACCTCTTTGCCCAGTTTTTATTTGGGTTACTTTTCTTTTTATTGTTGCATTAGGAGTTCTTCATATATTCTGGTTGTAAGTCCTCTGTCGGATATATGAATTGCAAGTATTCTCTTGCAATCTGTGGGTTTTCTTTTCATTTTCTTAATAGTATCTTAAGGCATAAAGGTGTTTAATATTGATGGGATCCCATGTAACTGTTTTTCCTTTTTTGCTGGTGTTTATGGTGTCAGTCTCTAAGAAACTATCACTTAATCCAAGATCGTGAAATTGTACTCCTATTTTTTTAAAGGTTTCTATCATTTAAAGACTTTATTCACAATCTGTTTTGAGTTAACTTTACATACGATGTGAGGTAGGGGTTCAGTTTCATTCCTTGATGTATGGATAACCGGTTATCCCAGTGCCATTTGTTGAAAAGTCTTTCTTTCCCACTGGTTTGTCTTGGTGCCCTTGTTGGAAATCAAGTGACCATTAATGTGAGGGTGTAAATCTGGGCTCTAGGTTCGAATCCAGTGACCCAGCTGTCGCTCCTGAGGCCGGTTCCACACCGTGTCGATTACTGTGGCGTTGTACTACATCTAGAAACCGAAAGCGTGAGTCTTCTGATTTCATTTTTCTAGAGTGTTTTGTCCATTCTCAGGTCCCTGGCATTTCCATATGAATTATAGGATCAGCTTGCCAATTTCTGTAAAAGGCAGCTGGGATTTTTGATAGGAATTGGGCCAAATCTGAAGATCCTTTGGATAGTACTGACATCTTTTTTTAAATTATTGTTTTTAAAAAATTTACTCCAAGTTGGTTGACATAGTTTAGCCCACAACTCCCCCCCCACAGCCCTTCCAGCAGCCCTCAGTTTGTTCTCTGTATTTAAGAATGTCTTATGCTTTGTCTCTCTCTGTTTTTCTGTTATTTTTGCTTCCCTTCTCTTACGTTCATCTGTTTTGTATCTTACATTCCACACATGAGTGAAGTCATATGATATTTGTCTTTCTCTGACTGACTTATTTCACTTAGCATAATACACCTGTAGTTCTATCCACATTGTTGCAAATGGGAAGATTTCTTTCTTTTTGATTTCCGAGTAATACTCCATTGTGTATATATATATACCACATCTTCTTTATCCATCCATCTGTCAATGGACGTTTGGGCTCTTTCTGTACTTTGGCTGTGTCAATAGTGTTGCTGTAAACATTGGGGTGCACGTGGCCCTTCGAAACAGCACACCTGTGTCCCTTGGATAAATACCTAGTTGTGTAATTGCTGGGTCATAGGGTAGTTCTATTTTTAATTTTTTGAGGAACCTCCAGACTGTTTTCCAGAGTGGCTGCACCAGTTTGCATTCCGTCCAGCAGTGCAAAAGGGTTCCTCTTTCTCCGCATCCTCGTCAGCGTCTGTTGTTGCCTGAGTTGTTAATGTGAGCCATTCCGACAGGTGTGAGGTGGTATCTCATTCTGGTTTTGATTTGTACTCCCTGATGATGAGTGATGTTGAGAATCTTTTCATGTGTCGGTTGGCCATCTGGATGTCTTCTTTGGAGAAGTGTCTGTTCATGTCTTCTGTCCGTTTCTTCACTGGATTATTTGTTTTTTGGATGTTGAGTTTGATAAGTTCTTTATAGATTTTGGATACTAACCCTTTATCTGTTATGTCATTTTCAAATATCTTCTCCCATTCCGTTGGCTGCCTTTTAATTTTGCTGATTGTTTCCTTCACCGTGCAGAAGGTTTTTAATTTGAGATCCCAATAATTTATTTTTGCTTTTGTTTCCCTTGCCTCTGGAGACATGTCAAGTAAGAAGTTGCCGCGGCTGAGGTCAAAGAGGTTGTTGCCTGCTTTCTCTTCTAGGATTTTGATGGATTTCTGTCTTACATTTAGGTCTTTCATCCATTTTGAGTTTATTTCTGTGTATGGTGTAAGTAAGTGGTCCAGGTTCATTCTTCTGCATGTCACTGTCCAGTTTTCCCAACACAGTTTGCTGAAGAGACTTTTTTCCGTTGGATATTCTTTCCTGCTTTGTCAAAGATTAGCTGGCCATACATTTGTGGGTCCCGTTCTGGGTTCTCTATTCTGTTCCATTGATCTGAGTGTCTGTTTTTGTGCCAGTACCATACTGTCTTGATGGCTACAGCTTTGTAATATAGCTTGAAGTTTGGGATTGTGCTACCTCTGCTTAGGTTTTCTTTTTAAGGTTTGCTTTGGCTATTCAGGGGTCTTTTCTGATTCTATACAAACTTTAGGATTGTTCGATCTAGCTCTGTAAAGAATGCTGGTGTTATTTTGGTAGGAATTACGGATACTATTGACATCTTAACAGTATTAAGTCTTCCGATCATTAACGTTGGGATGTCTTTCCACTTCTTTAGATCTTCTTTAATTTCCTTCAATAATATTTTCTTACATTTCATTAAAAAATGAAATTTTGCGAATGGAATTTTTTCTTATTTTTATGTCCCAGTTGTTCATTGCTAGTGGATAGAAATACGGTTGATTTTTGCATATTGATATCATAATTCTGCAAACTTGCTGCACTTGCTTATTCTAATAGCTGTGTGTACGGTGGTATTGCTTAGGAGTTTCTACATGCAAGGTCGTGTTCTCTATGAATCGAGGTGGTTTTACTTCTTCTCTTCCGATCTGGATGACTGTTATTTATTTTTCTTTGCTAATGGCCCTGACTAAAACCTCTGGTAAAATATCAGATAGAAATAGAGAGATTGGACATCCATGTTTTGTTCCCAATTTTAGAAGGGAAACGTTCGGTGTTCGCATTAAGAACGCTCTTACCTATGGGTGTTTTGGGTGCCCTTTGTCAGGTTGAGGAGGTTCCCCTTCTCCTCCTAGTTTGTCAGATGTTTGTATCATGACGTGGTGTTGAATTTTGTCGATTGCTTTCCTCTGCATCTATTGAGTTGAGGGTGTGGTTTTTGTTAACCTCGTTACTTAATGTTTATTATAAACATGACTTGTGGGTGACTAATCCTCCGTGGTATGGATTTTTAAAGTTCAGCTTTTTGTTTTTATAAGCAGTTTAGGTTGCTTCCAACTTTTTGCTTTCACAAATAACACAGCTGTGACTAAATTGGTTACCTTTTTTTCCGGCCATTTCCTTAGGATAAATCCCCATGGGTGGAATTCCTGGGTCTAAGGCTATGAACATTTTGAAGGCTCTTGATGTACAGAGATAATATATTTAGAAAAATCGTAGGTGTTAGGACAACGGGAGAACTTTTATGATATTCAGTAAAGCTCTCTCACCTCACAGATGGGAAAATAAATTCAGAAAGGTAGAGTGCCTTGCTCAAAGTCACATAGCTGGTTAGTCATCAGCTACTGAACAGCAGGATTATTCTAGGCTTTCAGATTCCCAGGATTCTTGGACTCGACACTGTCAAGATAAAGAAAAGAGTCTGGGGGCGCCTGGGTGGCTCAGTCGGTTAAGCGACCGACTTCGGCTCAGGTCATGATCTCACTGCCTGTGGGTTCGAGCCCCGCATCGGGCTTTGTGCTGACAGCTCAGAGCCTGGAGCCTGCTTCGGATTCTGTGTCTCCCTCTCTCTCCCCTTCCCTTGCTCACGCTCTGTCTCTATGTCTCTCGAAAATAAATAAACGTTAAAAAAAAATTAAAAAAAAAAAAAAGAAAAAAGAAAAGAGTCCGTCGAAGGCCCTAAAAGTATTTAGCTTATTAATCAAAGCTTTAGAATCGGGGACAAGCTACTTTCTGTTCTATATATCAAATTATATTTCAGATTATTTTCCAATTATTTCAGATTATTTCTACATATCAAATAAATGAGTAGGTATTTGAAATAAAGTATAATCAATACGATAAAACTACCAGTTTAATCTTTAAAATTCCAAAGGCCAGAATACTACACCGAAACCAAACAGCACTACGATTCAGCTTCTGATGTTAGAGGCATTCTCCTTTATTATTGTTCTGGGGTTGAAATGTGTGGTCAGAGCTCCTGACGGTTTGCGCGCTAGTTACAGATTTTGCAGACGCTTCTTAGAGTCTGAGAAACTGTCTAAAGCGGGCTGAAATGGATGCCTCAAGTCTCAGGTTCTGATGGTTGTTTCGGGAAGGTCTGAAAGAAACAGATGATCATTTGCAGGAGTGACTTACCGAGGGAGTATCTCAGGGGGGAAAGAAGTGAGGGGCAGGGGAAGGAGCCACGAAGCGATGAGGTCTCAGCTGGAGTCGAGCTTAGCCCGACCCCGTGGGAGCTCTGGGGCATGGGCGGTGCCATAGAGCTCTTCCTGCGTTTCGTAGGCGCCTTATCACTCTCTCCCTAGTGTTGGAAGCCCGGAGGGGCTGCGGTGGAAACTCCTGGTAGGGCCAAGGTCAGTTGTCCAGAGAAGGGGCAGCTCTCAGCCATCAGCAACGGGGGGGGGGGGGGGGCGGGTGTACCCGCGAGGAGATCTGAGCAAGGCACTGACAGCCCCCCCATAACAGGCCACAGGGGGGCGTGTCTACTTCGTCTGTACTGCCTTGGCTACTTATTAGTGAGCGAAGAACAGATCATACCATCACCCCTATGTCACCGCGGCCACACAGCAGGAAACGGTGACTCTGGGAACCGCTGTCCTGGCCGTACAGCATCCCTCTACTTGTGTTTTCCTTTTGGGGCCCAGAAAGCAACGGAAGCAAACATTGTTTTTTCCAATCGGTCGTCTTCCACTTCTGTAACTTTAGTTTCTAATCTCAGGCATGATATGGTGGAAATAGTTGATGAAAATAATCAGACCCTGTTTTGTGGTAGACTTGGTAGACTTGGTAGATTTCCCAACTATTTCCTGATGCTGAGAGGTTATAACAGGAAGTGTGTTAAAATCTCAAAAGGAGCAGAGCGGCTCTGGGCCTGTGGTGGTGACCTCCATGAGGGAGGCCAAGCATTAGCAGGGGTGGTTGGCATTGGGGCGGGGGGAGGGGGGTGCTGGTCCTCATGGGAGTCAGACTCGACCTCCTCGGTGAGTCACTCGTTCTTGGGAGTAAGGACAGCGGTGGCATCGGCCACTGGCCCAGGTGTGTTGCGGGCGAGAAATCAATGCAAAGGAAGAAACCAGAAAGCGTGCTGGGCTCTCAGGTCGAGGCCGATCGCAGAGGGAGGGAGCGGGGGGGGGCCGGGGGGGGTTCCTGGTACTGACTGTGGGCAGGCGGGGCCCACTCCACCTAGGAGACTGTCTTGTGAGTGGGTGGCTGCTTCAGCCACGCCGTGACCATGCCCACACGTCCTCGCTCATTCTTCCTTTGGAAGGTTTCCGACCATGTCCGCTCCGGGCTCCAGGGAAGGAAAGAAACCGGGGTCCTGGTCCTTGAGAAGCTCAGGATCTGCCGGTCACTCTAGAAAGGGAACAGACGGAGAGTGCTCCTGTGGTGTAACTCCTAAGAAAAGGGGGGTGCCCAGAAAAGGGGGCTCTAAACAGGTCTTTCAGGGGTGGCTGCACCGACTGCCCCCCAGCCTCACACAGGCCGTCTGTGCGGGTTGCAGAGCACTTGACTCCCAAGCTCATGCGGAGCGGAAGCCGGGTCCTCTCCCGGGTGGAAGGCAGGTGGTCCGGGCCCGAGGGCAGCGGGGAGGGGCCGGGCCAGCCCATGCGGGCAGCTGACGGCGGCCCCTGCTCGGCGGCACTTTTCAAGATAGCCCACTCGACGGACGTGTCCTGTTGTCTCTTGCAGGGAGAGGTTCTGGAATACGTGGACGACCTCCTGGAGCTGGAGGAGACCGGCTAGTCCACGGCGAGGCGATGCCCCTCGGTGTTCAGGAGACACAGCTTCTCTCTCCTCCTTTCCCGTGGCCCGCGTGGTCGATACCTCAAAGCCTTCTATCTCCTCCGGGAAGGGGACGGGAAGCCTCACCTCTCGCGACGTAGCATACGGGGTGAGCCTGCCTTCGCCGCGGCCGCACCTGCCTCGCCGTGATCTCCCCACGTTCACACCCGCCTTCTCTTCTCGCAGTCTTCCATTCCCCCCCCCCGAAAGATCACTGTTATTATCCATTTTTTTTGTAAAAAGGAAAATACTCCTCAAATCAGATACTTGCGAACACCTGTTTCAGGCTTTCCGCTCTTCCCCGTTTTAGACTCTGATCCAGGAAAGGCGGTGGAAGACGGAGGCCAAACTTCTCCACCCCCCGTGACGGCCTCCGAGGGGTCCGACCGCCCCCCTTCCGGCACCCGCCGGAAGAGAGGCCGGGGAGAGAGTGCAGACTCCATAGCGTGGCTTTGGCCCGACACTCTGCCTCTCCGAGGTCTTACAACGGCTGGTCGAGCCCTCGTAGGGACCGCGGTCAGTTGCAGGTTGGAAGTGTTCTCAGAGCTGGAAATGGAAGGAAGCAGAGGGAGTCTAGTTCCCTTTCGATCATTGGTCAATAAATATTTATTGAGCACCTACGACGTGCTGGACGTTGGCCCGGGCACTGGAAACACTGTGCGGAGTGGCCGGGAAAACTCCCCTGCGCTCTGGAGCCTGGTCCTCCAAGGGAGACAGACAACAAATAAATGAGAACACATGTACCTGAACTATCAAGAGTGATCACTGCTACGGCAAAAAATTAAGCAGGGACGTGGGTAAGGAGGCCCGGAGACGAGGCTCCAGAGGCCGGACAGAGCCCAGACGGTGGAGGCCACTGTGAGGCTTCCGCTTTCCGCTCTGGGTCACCGTGAGCCGGGGGCGGGGGGTGGGTGCCCCCACTGCCTGGATCCCTCCAGCTGCCCCCATGGCGAAAAAGCGGAGACCCAGCAAGGGCGGACGCAGGAAACCGGGCAGAGGGAGCGTGGGCTGGGACCTGGCCGGTCGCGACGGGCACGGCAAGAAGCGGGCAGATCGCGGGCTCGTTTTGCTTTTTTGCGGACACATCGGATGTGGAGCATAAGAGAAAGAGGGGCCGACGGTGACCTCCAGGTTTTCAGCCAGAGTAACGGGAAGGACGGGGTTGCCATTTCCCGACGAGAGGGAAGTCGGGGGCGCGGGCTGAGCAAGGAGCTGGGTGCAGGGCAGCCGTCGGAGGCTGGGACGGGAGCTCAGGCTGCGAGCAAAACCGGGGAGGCTTCCCAGATCAGGTCTTCCGCAGAGCGCGAAGCGGGGACCCGGTGCCTGGGGTTTATCGTGGGGGTTCGTTCGGCAGACATGCGTAGTGTCTCCCTCACCGGGTCAGGTGTTGACGGTCCCTTAGTGGGTAGGGGTGTCCCTTTGCAGGCGAGTAGCCGGGGCAGCCGAGGGCAGTTCTCTGGAAACAGGACCGTGGTCCCCGGGCGGTGGAGAGGCCCCGCGAGGGGCCGTGGGCAGGGGCGTGGGTCCCGGCTCTGCGCAGGGGGTCCGGGAGGAGCTGAATCACCAGCAGGCAGGTGGTATGTAAGGCCAGGAGGCCGGGTGGGGTCCCCCAGACCGTGCGCCGAGGGAGGAGCCCCGGGCTCCCTGGGAAACGAGAAACCCACCGAAGAGACGGAGAAGAGGCCAGCTTTGAGGGTGGAGAAATCCGGGAGAGTCATGTTCTAGAACCTGAGTTTTCTTTATTCCCCTTCTTGCCTCTTTCAGTAAGCCCCTTAGTCTGGTCGGGACCCCCTGGGGATGGAGGCTGAAGAGACAGGCAGGGCATTTGGGAGACTGGAATTTTCTTACAGCGGCACGGGAAGGAGAGAAGAGATAGAATTTGGGGTCTTTAATGTAATGGTGAATAATTGGAGGTGGATAACTCCTGTATTTTTGGTCTTCCCGTCTCCTCCCCCTCCCCCACTGCCCAAGCCCTGGGAACGTGGAAAGGCCCTCCTGAGCTATCCCTCCTTCCTGGGGAGCACGACAGTTCTGGAAATCACGTTTTCAAGTTTAAGTGTGAGCTGTAAACCTCAGCGACTTCAGTTGTTTTGTGTGTTTGTTTTTTTTAAATTCAATCCTGAAACTGGGGCGGGGTTGGGGGGGAGACGGGCTGGTGCCAGAGAAAACCTTCTCATTTAATAGCGTGTGCACCTGGAGCCGCACCCTGGTTGGTACCTGCGCGAGCATCCTCCTGTTGGGTCCCCCTGCCGGGGCACGCCACCCAAGACCACGGGCGCCGCTCTCTTTGGCTGGACTTGCCCTGCCTGCAGAGCCTGCGCTCTGGGGACCGCGTGGCCAAGGAGTCGCTGTGATTGGCCGCACACGTGTCCCCAGCAGCCCCCCCTCCCCCCCACCCACCAGGGCATCCAGCAATGGGTCCAATCATACGTGGCTCCCCCTCCTTCCCTCGCCCGGCCCTCCATCCACCAGAGAGACTTCCTTTTGAAGTCACGGGAGAGCAGGGTCCTGGGGCTCTAAAGTCCAGCCCCAGGATGCCTGAGTGGCTGCACCTGGTGCCCCCGGAGGCCGTTGTCCCCCCCCAGCCCCCCCGCCCCGGAGCTCCTGGCTGCAACTGCCCTTGCTTGCTGTAAGGGAGCAGTCGAGGACACAGGACACCGGACAGGCTGGGCAAGTCCAGCCCACCTCCGTGTGCCCGGCACTGCTTCCGTTTGGGCCTCTTCCTCGGAGTCTGGGGCGAGCTCTCGGTGGAGGAAGGTGTTGCACGCTGGGTTGGGTGGCGGTGGCGGGAGGGGTCCGCACTCCCTCTCTGAACTTGGCCCCTCTTTCCGGGGGGGCGGGGGGTGGGATTGAAAAGCACCTCCAGCCCCAACCTCCCAGCGCCCCCGAGGAGGAAACCCTGGGAGCAGTCTGGTCAGCGCTGTCAGCATGTCGCTTTGATCGAAGGCTGTGGGACTCGCTCATCTTTTTATTTCAAAGGAAAAAAAAAGGAAAGAAAGAAAGAAAAAAGAAACAGGCGGCGGGGGCTGATTCCTCCACGCCTACCACGACGCCCAGTACGTGGGCTGGACTCGGCGACCTCCACCCAGCACCTCCCTGAGAGTGTTTCTTGGAAGAGCCCAGAAGGTTCCTGGATTGAGACCTGATGGGTTCAGCATGAGTTGGGCCTGTCTTTTGAAAAAACAAACACGCCTGTCAGCTTTGGGGGCGTTTCCAGACCCAGCCTGGCTCGTCCTCTGACCCATCTGCGTGGAGCCCGGCGGTCCTTCGTGGGGTGTCTTCCTGCTGGTCCGCCCAGGGAGGGGGCGCCCACAGGGAAGGGTCCGGAGGCCGCCCACCGAGGCCTCCGTTAGCGTCCAGCCTCTACCCCGGCCGTGGAGGGCCGAGGGGAGGCTTGTGCGGACACGGTTGAAAAGTGACGAATTGAGGCATCTCTTACCAACATGCTAACGGGTTGGTTACTCTGAGTTTTGACCCTTCGTGACCTGTCGTGCACGCCTCGGGACCCGGGGCCGTGGGCCGCGGAGGCCGCCTTGGGAAATGCTGCTTTTGGGAGTTCTTACCAAGGGAATTTTAAGAGCACAAACATCTTATTGAACCGAGCTCGGTGGCAAACGGAAAACGATCTGGTGGGCTGTCACCGGGAAAGGGTTTATTATGACTGCCGGCGGACTCAGCAGCGGCTGCGTCCCGCCAGCGTTTCTGGAAATAATGTTTTTAAGTTTTAAATGTGAGGCCTAAACCTCAGCTCCTTCGGGTTTTTTTTTTCTTTTTTTAAATTCAATCCCGAAACTGGGGGGGGGGGGCAGGTGGGCTGGTGCCAGGGAAAACATTCTCATTTAATAGTGTTTGCGCATGGAGCTGCACCCCGGTCGGTAGCGAGGCCCCGAGAAAAACCCACAACTAATCCTTCATCACAGCTGTCTGCTCTCTTGAGTGTCTGCCATCCCCCGAACAGCGACTTCTTTTTTCTGGTGGCTCCAGGCTTGAATGACCTAGTGTGGAGAGTTTAAACCATATACAAGGGGTGGGGGGAGAGAGGGAAAGGAGCCTCCAGTAAGCCTCGGCCAAAGGTTTTGTGCATGGGACTTCCTGTGCCCGAAGCCAGGGGCAAGGCTGTTCCCCTGCCCCGTCCCTGTCCCCGTAGCGGCTCCCCCAGGGGGAAGACGCCGTGAGAGTTCAGCTTCGCCTTGACTGACCTGCTCCCGTCTCCGAAGGGAGTCGGGAGTGGCTGTGGTTTGTGCCGCGGTAGGGCGCCTCCCCCCGGGGTTCAGAGGCAGCCAGACCCCCAGCCCTGTCGCTGCCCCCAGGTGCCTCCCCCGCACCCCCCCCCCCCCCGGAGATCTGGCCCTGGTGGCTTGTTGAATGAATGAGTTGGCTCACGATTCTCTTGGAGCCGACAGGGCGAGATGCTGGTGCCTCATTTTATAAGAAAAAGATAGGGGCACCTGGGTGGCTCAGTCGGTTAACCGCCAGACTTCAGCTCAGGTCATGACCTCACTGTTCGTGGGTTCAAGCCCCGCGTCAGGCTCTGTGCTGACAGCTCGGAGCCTGGAGCCTGCTTTGGATTCTGTGTCTCCCTCTCTCTGTGCCCCCCCCCCCCCCTCAAGTAAGTAACCATTAAAAAAAATTTTTAAAAAAGGATAAGAAGGAAGTAAGCAATTTGGCCAACAGATATAAATAAGGGCAGTCAGGTTTTTTTTTTTTTAATGCTTTATTTATTTTTGAGAGAGAGAGAGAGAGACAGAAAACAAGCAGGGGAGGGGCAGAGAGAGAGGGAGACACAGAATCTGAAGCAGGCTCCAGGCTCTGAGCTGTCAGCACAGAGCCGAATGTGGGGCTCGAACCCACAGACCATGAGATCATGACCTGAGCTGAAGTCGGAGGCTAACCGACTGAGCCACCCAGGCACCCCAAGTTTTAACCTTTCTGTAAAGGCGGCACTCAGCAGGCTGGACTTGAAACACTGCTGCCAACATCCTTCCCCCTCGCCTCCCTCGGCCAGGGGGTATGCACAATCTCGCTCGTAGTTACAGGAAATTAGAACTTGGAAAGTCATCGAAAACAAAGATTTTTTTTTAATGTTTATTTTTGAGAGAGAGACAGAGCATGAGTGGGGAAAGGGCAGAGACAGAGAGGGAGACACAGAATCCGAAACAGGCTCCAGGCTCCGAGCTGTCAGCACAGAGCCCGACGTGGGGCTTGAACCCACAAACCTCGAGATCACGACCTGCACCAAAGTCAGATGCTTAACTGACTGAGCCAACCAGGCGCCCCAGATTTTTTTTTAATGTTTGTTTTTTTGAGAGGGAGCGAGAGAGCGAGTGCAGGGAGGGGCAGAGAGAGAGGGAGACACTGGACCGGAAGCAGGCTCTGTGCTATTAGATTGGTGCGGGACTTGAACTCACCAACCGCAAGATCACCACCTGAGCGGAAATCCAGAGTCGGACGCTTAACGGACTGAGCCATTTAGGCATCCTCTTAAAGATTTTTTTTGAAAAAGAAAATCACCAGCAGTATCGACAATAACCAAAGCATGGAAAGAGCCCAAACATCCATCGAGGGATGAATGGGTAAAGAAGATGTGGTCTGTGTATACGATGGAGTGTTACTCAGCGATCAAAAAGAACGAAATCTTGCTATTTGCAACTACGTGGATGGAGCTAGAGGGTATCGTGCTAAGCGAAATTAGTCAGCCAGAGAAAGACAAATATCATATGACTTCACTCACATGAGGACTTTAAGATACAAAGGGGATGACCATAAGGGAAGAGAAGCAAAAATAGTATAAAAACAGGGAGGGGGAGAAAAGCATAAGAGACTCTTTTTTTTTTTTTTATAATTTTTTTTAACATTTATTTATTTTTGAGACATAGAGACAGAGAGTAAGCAGGAGAAGGGCAGAGAGAGAGGGAGACACAGAATCCGAAGCAGGCTCCAGGCTCTGAGCTGTCAGCATAGAGCCCGACGCTGGGCTCGAACTCACAGACGGTGAGATCATGACCTGAGCCGAAGTCGGCAGCTTAACCCACTGAGCCACCCAGGCGCTCCATAAGAGACTCTTAAATATGGAGAACAAACAGAGGGTTGCTGGAGGGGCTTTGGGGGGGGATGGGCTAAATGGGTAAGGGGCATTCAGGAATCTCCTCCTGAAATCATCGTTGCACCATATATTAACTAACTTGGATGTAAATTTAAAAAATAAATTAAATAAAAATTAAAATAAATAAATACAATAAATAAATCACATTAAATGTTTTATTTGGCCCATTCTCACCTGTTTTCTTTGTCTGCCTCCTGGGCGGGACCGTCCGAACCGCACCCAGGCACTCTAGGACGCGTGTTGTAACGAGCCGTGTTCTCGGGCCCCTGAGATTTCGGACAGTCGCCTGCCAAAGCAGACCTCGTACCCCCGGGGCTCTCAGACCCGACGCAGCAGAGGGGTCCCTGCTAGCCCCGCAGGCCGAGGGCCTCTTCGGGAGACAGGGGCCCACTCCTCTTCCCGGGAAGGTCCTCTCGTCCAGGGGCTCTGGGATCTCACTTGGAAAAAGGTTTGGGATCCAGGGCTTGCTTTCGAGCTAAGGAGCTGGTCCCCGGGTGGCCACGTCTGAGAAGTGATCGAACGTGGACCCCGAACGCCCTCGGGAATGACCCAGCAGCCTCCATGCTCCGTGCCTGTCGCTAAAGGGCAAGAAAGGAGACAAAGAGCCGAGGAAGCAGGTGCGGAGAGTGAGGGACCAGCCGGGGAAGCGGCCTGAAGGCAGGCGGAGGACACAGGCATTTTGTGCGCTCCGCCCAAGACCCCACAGGCGGCGGCGGGGAAGTTTGGATGGAGGAGCGGAGACCCAGGGGATGCGAGCTTGCCAGGCCTTGTGTGGGGGCGCGACGCGCTGAAGCGGGGTGCGAGGGATGCTCGTGGGCCGGCTTCCTCGGAGACCAGCCTGGGCCGGATCCCGCAGGAGCCCAGGAGCACGGGTTCTACCGCGAGCGGGGCCGCCTGGAGGCACGTGTGCCCACGCCGGTCATGGGTCTGAGTCCTGGGTGACCAACGTGCATCAGGCTGGAGGCCATCCTCTGGACGAGAAGGGGTTTTGGAGCACCTTGGCAGGCGGCACGCAGGGCGGCCGGAGGCTGGGTTCGCCTGCAGCGTGAAGGGCGTCTGGATGGGGCACTGCGGCCTCCGCGACCCTGGGTCACGGGGAGTGTGGACAGCCTCCCGGGGGTCACGGAGGTATCAGGGGACATAAGGCGGATGGGGTTTTACCGATGGAGAACTGGACCTCTCCGTTTGTCTCTCCGGATCTCTTTTTCAGCCTCCCCTGTGCCCCGGGGACGTGACCCAGATGGTCAGCGTTCCCTGGGCACCCTCGCCCTGCCACTTCCGGGTGCCATTGGGGCGCACTGGCAAGAGATTGCAGGCCGAGGGACGAGGTCAGGTCTGTAAAGTGTCAGCTTCCTTCAGGCCGCGGTTGGGTGGTGGCTGCGTTCTCCCTGAGGCCGCGAGGCTTGGTCCCAAAGGGCTGTCACTGAGCTCTCCTCCCGTCCCCCACCAGCCCCCCACCACCGCCTGGTGTTTCTGGGAAGCTTGCCCACGCTTTTATGACTGGGCTCTCCGTCTAACTGTCTGAACACCCCTCCGAGGGTCCAGTCAGGAGAACGAGGGTGATCAGCCCTGGTCCCTCAGGGCAGCGCTCTTGCACTTCGCCCGCGTGCCTGTCACCTGCGCGCCTGTCACCTGCGCACCTGTCACCCGTGCACGCCATTAAATGCAGACAGAGTCTGAGTCCGCAGGTCTGGGGTGGGGCCTCGGATTCTGCATTTCCAGCACAGCTTCCGCGCGGTGCCTGCGCTGCTGGCCCGGGAGCCGCGCTGAGTATTGATCCTGGGCTTTGCGTCACAGGAAAGGGCACGGTGTCTAGTCGAGGTGAGCAAAAGGAAGGGGCACAGGAGGACATCGCTGCAATCCTGCTGCGAGAGGGAACAGGGCTGAGACTCAGGGTGGTCTTAGAGCAGATACAGAGACGTGATTTTGGAGTTTCCTGGAGAATCTTCTTTTAAAAAAGTTTTTTAATGTTTATTTTGAGAGACAGAGAGTGGGGGGGAGGGGGAGGAGTGGGGGAGGGACAGGGAGAGACGGAGACAGAGTCCCAAGGAGGCTCTGCATTGACAGTGCAGAGCCCGATGTGGGGCTTGAACCCACGAAGTGTGAGATCATGACTTGAGCCAAAATCAAGAGTCAGTCGCTTAACTGACTGAGCCACCCAGGCGCATCCCAAATTTTTTTTATTAAACAAAATTAAAAAAATTTTTTTAATGTTTATGTATTTTGAGAGAGAGAGAGAGGGAGAGAGAGAGAGAGAGAATTCTAGGATTCCCCTAGAATCCCAGCAGGTTCCACACTGTCTGCACGGAGCCTGACTTGGGGCTCGAGCTCACCAACCATGAGATCATGACCTGAACTGAAATCAAGAGTTGGTTCCTTAGCCCAGGACCCACTAGAGTATCTTTTGTTTTTTTTTAAACCATCGTGATGTACCCCAGATATAAAATACATTTAGCAACTGTTTGGGGAAATACTTATTTATTTTAAAGATTTCAGAAGCTTTGTGTTAATAAACTACCCCAACCTCAGTTTTCGTGAATATTAAATGTTGACCAGTCTCAAAACACGCACTGGTGACATAAAATTTAGGTATACACTGTTTTAATCATTCCTTTCTAAGTGGATTTTTAGATCCTATAACATTAATTTAGATGACAGCAAGCCACTAAAAACTTAAAAACTCATGCGTTGAGTTTTTCATGTAGTTCATGTTACAAAATAATACATTTACATGTATTAATGTATCTGTAAGAAATTTATTAATACATTTGTATTAACATTCCCTATTTCTGGGCTGGTATTAAGTCAGTCTTCTTGGGTTATTACATAATGACAGTTGAATAACACAATCCCAACATTGAGATGGAGGTTATTTTATGTAGTTAAAAATAGAAAAGTTATCTTGTAATAGATTAGAAAAGAATCTAATTCATAAATATATACAGTCTCTGGCTTTTATTCTGTAGTTTTGCTTTGGCTACATGCAGAAAGGATTTCAGTCCTGTTCTAGATTTCATCGGACACATAGGTATTCCACTTGGTAACTTCGGGCCTTCATTTTACCCAGTAATGGCGACGAGGGTCTTTGATTTTGCCGCGCTGCCTCTAGAGCGACTTATTTTTCCAAAGCATGCACCAAAAACAGGTGGCGGGGTGGAAACCCACCAATTTTCCAATTGTAAAGGAGATCAGGATTTCATTGCACGTAAAACCACTCAATTCGTGTCAAAATCAACGGAAGGCCTTTGTCGCTTTTTTACCACTGAAAACTACTCCTAAGCAGGTGACTCATCAGCATGCAGTGTGTCTCGTTTCTGGGCCGGTATGTAGGAGGCCACTGGAGATGGGACCTTAGCAGCTTCCAGAGCTGCCGCAGGTGCGCATGGCGCTGCCCGACTTCCGCGCCATGCGGGCCACAGGTGTGGCTCGCCTCCTGTGCCTCCAGAGCGTCAGCTGGCTGGCAGCTCACAATTTAGAGTCCAATGCAACGGTTCTCAAACCTGAGCGTGCTTTAGAATCACCTGGAAACCCGGCTAGCTGAGCCCCGCCCCCAGGCTTTCTGCTCTGTGAGCTGGTGCTGTCGATCCGAGGACCGCGCTCCGAGAGCCCCTGCTGGCAACGATACACGCTGAACCGTCCTAAGGTGGTCTAGACCCCGTGAGACGGGGCGCCCAATGGTCGGGAGGAGTCCATCCTGGCTCGCGCTGTTTCCGTGCAGCTCCCGACGGCCACAACAGAGCACAGAAGGGGTCAGCACAGAGACTTTCAGCTTCCTTGTTAATTCCCCTGCACTCCTCCGCTTTGATACCCTGGTCCTCGGCCCTCTTAAAACATTACTTTCGTCCCCTGTCAGTCCCTCTCGCTGGAGTTCGGAAAAATGGCTAATCCTAAGAGAAGAAACCAAGAACCGAGTTTTGTTCGTTCGGCAGAAAAGTCTAGGCTATTCTTCGGCACAGACTGTTCGAGGACTGCTAGGCCATCGCTTCTGAGAGGAAATCGTGCTTCCTGGTACCAAGATAACCTTGTCTTTAAAACAGCAATGGTCTGTCCTACAGAATGGAGGGGACAGAGGTGGACGTGTGTCTTGTTACTTACTCCTCAACTCCCCCCACCCCCCACAAAACATTGGTCCTCAAGTCTCTCCAAATTCAGCAAACAGTAAAAAAGAAGCCTCAAAGCTTCTAGGCCAGGTCCTGGTTCCTGGCTCATTTGCCCTCACGATGTCACACACCGTTAAAAGGAGGTAACCTGTCATTTTTCTATAGCCCACCCCCAACAATGAAATCTCCAGATGCTAGATGACACTGTTCTAAATGCTCAGGTTATCACGCTTTTCCTAAAAATTTCGGGTTGTGGAGTCATTCTTTTTTTTTTTTTAAAAAGGGAAAGAAGACAATGGTATGATGAAGTGGAGGGAAGGGGGTGAGTCTTGACCTCACGCGGGAATTGGGGCCCCTGCACAGGTCTGGGATTAGCGCAGTACATTCCAGGGGAGTTGGTTAGGGAGATGCCGCGTGTGTCTGATGATGCCTGCCCAAACCTTCTGGTCCTACCAGGCGCCTCCAGAGACACTTGTTGGCCTGTCGAACAGGGACCTGAGAAAGAGAAGGACGAGCCCTACTCTACGCCACCCGTCTCGCGGTCTAGTGAATTATCCGTGTTTATCGGCGAGACGCGGCACAGTGTATCTTCCTCCCACGGGGCGCTGGGAGCGCCTGCTCTCTGAAGGTGGCTAGACCTTCTCCATCTCAATCTGCTGGTGGTAGTGCCGGGCCTGCCGCTGGCCCACGTTCAGCTTGTACACGGAGCTCCTGTGCTGGCACTTACGGTGGCCCCACACCGCCCCCACGCCTGCCAGGAGCAGCAGCAGACACAGGACGGTGACGACGGTGGCAACGACAGGGCCTCTGCCGAGGCCGGGACACCCGTCCCCTACGCATGGCTCCCCAGTCGGGAGACGCTCTTCACTTGCACGTGGGCCGGGGCTTTCCTGCCCCAAGAAGTCCTCAGACAGCAGGTAGGGGAAGCCGTCCTGGACCTCGGGAGCGAAGGTCTCCACTGGAGTCCGGGTGGCCGCCATGATCGTTGAGGGACTGCGATTCGGCATTTGCCGGGTGGCGGTTGTCACTGTCTCCAGGGTAGAGCTGGTGAGTTCATAGGGCCGGGTGGCCATGGGAGACTTCTCTGTGGCCAGCTTCCCAGGAACAGTTGACTGGTACCTGGTCAAATCACCGTCTCCCTTGCTGGGACTCTCTGTTTCAGACACATTTATCGGTCTGAGAGCCGAGGCTTCTACATCTAGTGTTTGAGAGAGAAGAACTGAACTACGGGTCATGTCCTCCCTTGGCGGGAGTGTGGTACTCCCAGGCTTCTTAATTTCTACAGGAGTGGGCGGATTAGAAGTAACTAGAACCCTTTCTTCCAGCCCTATGGACTCATCTCCCTTGTCCCTGTCTTCCTCTTCTTCTGCTTCTTCTGCCTCTATCTTCCTCCAACCCCCATCGGTGACCGGGTAGCCATCTAACCAGGACTCATCACTGCTGCTCACCATCGGGTCTCCTGTCTTGCTGTCGGTCCTGCCCACAGGTGTCCCTGAGTGCCCATCCGTGCTGCTATAGACCACCTTGGCGCCAGGTTCACTTGGAGCCGGCGTTATGCTACTCTGGTTGTGTCTGGCCAGAAACTGCTTTTTGGTGTCATCATCCATCTCCTTTTCCAGCTCAGGCTTGTGGAAGGTCTCCGCGGGAAACCAGAACAAGTACTTCCGGTTTAGCTGGGATCCTGGCATGTCTGTGGGGACGCTGCTCCCAGCGATGGACAAGCCTGGAGTTGGCACAAAGGCCGTATCCTGGGCTACGCTGTCTTTCCCCGCAGAAATGGAGATCAGACGGTCCTGTCTTGGAGCCTCCTCAGATGCCTCTGGCCCTCTGTCCTCCTCTGCCTCTGTCCGGGAGTCCTCCATGAATTCTTTGAATGACACGGATCTGTCGTCAGGGAAATTATCTTCATAGTCAATATGCGCCTCAGTATCCTCTGGAAGGGGAGAAGGAAAAACTCCATCAGGTCCTGGAGCCAGCAGTGTAGAATGCAAGCAATAGAGAGCAGACAGACTGGGACGGGTGAAATAAAACTGTCCTTCACAGATGCTTTGACTGTGTGTCACAGACACACCCAAAGAATCTAGATGCAAATGGTTCCAACTGATATGGTTATTGAGGACACTGGGTCAATAGTCAAGGTAAAATGTCAACTGTATTTCTATATACCAGCGATGTACAGAAACAAACATTTCAAAAGACACCATTTGGCATAGCGTTAAAAAAAAACCCCAACACCTAGGAATAAAGCTAACAGAAGATGTGCAAGGTTTGTACAAGGAATGGCACAGAATACTACGGGCAACACTGACGAAGACCTGAAGAAATGAAGGCATATACCATGATCATGTCGTGGAAGGCTCAAAACTGATAAGCTGTCAACTCTGTCCAAACTGAGGTACATAGATTAGATACAACCCTAATAAAAACCTCAGACTTGGACAAGCTGATGCTAAAATTTATGGAGATGCAAAGAACCAAGAAGATTTCTCGAAATCTGCAAAATTTCAAGATTTGCTGTCAAACTGCAGCACTTTTTAAGGCTATGGTATCGGCACAAGGATAGATAATTGCATTACATTAATTTTAGGAACATCTGTTTCTCAAAAGCCACCATGAGGAGAGTTAAAATGCAAGCCACAGACATGAAGGTATTTGCAACACATATCGTCTCCAAAGGATTCATGTCCAGAATGGATCAAGAACTCCTACAGTTCCATACTAAACAGGCAGACAAACCAGCGAGAAGTTGGCAAGATACTTGAATTGGCGCATCGCAAAAAAGACATCTATCTACATAGTCATTAAACATATGTAAAGACGGTCAGCGTCATCAGTGACAGAGAAATGCTAATTACAGCCGTAAAACTATGCCATTGCCCAGCACCAGAATGGCTACAATTAAGCAGACTGACAGTATCTAGTGTTATCTAGATGATATCTAGCGTTTGGGCACCAATAGACACGCACATGGATGTTCATAACAACCAAACCTGGAAATAATCCAAATGTCCATTTGCTGCAGAACTGATATAAATCATTGCATATCTGTACAAGGAAAATTGGTACATCAATGGAATGAATAAGCCATTGCTTCTGACAAGGACATAGATGAAGCTCACGGCCATCATGTTGAGCAAAAGAAGCCAGATGCAAAAAAATACACTTTATGTGATTCTATTTACATAAAGTTCAAAAATAAGCCAAGCTAATCTGTGGTGTCAAAAGGTGGGTAAATAGGAGAGAAGCAGTAATTATGGGGTCTGGGACAAGCGGGGCTTTGGGCATATGGGCAACATTCTACTTCTTGACCTGTGTGGTAGCTAATTTCTTTATATTCTGATAATTAATTGACCTGTTCCCTTGGGATTTGTATGTATGTTATGTTTACATAAAAATGTATCTTTTAAAACATTGACTTGGGGCGCCTGGGTGGCTCAGTTGGTTAAGCGGCCGACTTCGGCTCAGGTCATGATCTCACGGTCTGTGAGTTCGAGCCCTGCATCGGGCTCTGTGCTGACGGCTCAGAGCCTGGAGCCTGCTTCAGAGTCTGTGTCTCCCTCTCTCTCTGCCCTTCCCCTACTCACACTCTGTCTCTATGTCTCTCAAAAAAATAAGTAAATAAAACGTTAAAAAAATTAAAAAATAAATAAATAAATAAAACGTTGACTAGCTCTTTGTAAGACTTCTTGAGTTTATGCTGTGAAATTTTCTAAATGAGCTGAGTAAGAATGAACGAAGGGTCCCACAGTTAGGAGACCAGAATGTAAGAAGAGCAGGTCAAGAAGGCTCAAGAAGCTGTGTCCTCGAAAGCGAGCCGCCCATGGGGCTTTCCACCTTCACAATGGTCTTTGAAAGTCAAGTCCTACTGGAAGTCATACTTAATTATTAAAACAGAAAGGCTCCCTATGATGTTGCGATGTAATAAGAAATATATGTTGTGTCTTTGCCCCTGGTTCCTAGCACGAGCTCCTAAAAGCCTTGGAATTTCCAGGCAATAGGAGTGATAAGAACATTTTTTTGTGATTCATAACAAACTCCTTTGGCCATACCGGAATTTATGCTAATGAGGTGACTCCTAGATGGCTTCCGGATGGGGCTGGTTGCCAGAGGAAACAACCAAGTTATTAGAGGGCTGGAACTTTCAGCCCCAAACTCTGACTTCTGAGGAGGGGGAAGGGGACTAAAAGGTGGAGTTCATCACCAATGGCCATGATTGAATCAGTCATGCCTAAGTAATGAAGCCTCCATATAACCCCTAAACTACAGGCTTCAAAGAGCTTCTAGGTTGGTGAGTGCATCCATGCGCTGGGAGGGTAGCTCGCCCTGCCTTCACAGGGACAGAAGTTCCTGTGCTTGCAATCCTTCCAGAACCTGCCCTTTATGCCTCTGCGTCTGGTTGTTCATCAGTATTCTTCATAATACCCTCTTATAATAAATTGGTAAATGTAAGTAAAGTGCCTTCCTGAGATCTGTGAGCCTTTCTAGCAAATTACTGAGCCTGAGGAGACGGTCGTGAGAATCCCCAACTTAGAGCCAGTTGGTCAGAAGCACAAGAGGCCCCGGACTTAGGATTGGCATCTAAAGTGGGGGCAGTCTTTGGGACTGAGCCCTTAATCATTCCGAGTAGCTAATGTTAGCACCGAATTAAATTGTAGGACATCCAGCGGGTGTCCAGAGACTTGGAGACTTGGTTGTTGGTGTGAGAAGTGTTTTGTGGGAAGAAATAGGTCTTAGTAGTCTTTCCCCCTTCACTTTGTAACTTGGAAAGCACAGATGCAAAATGCTCCAGAAGGGAGGTCTAGAAGGGATGCTGAGGTGTCATGGGGTGGATCCCTGGGCTCTGAAGCTGGTGGGCATCTGGCTTCTTTCTCTTTTTTTTAAAATTTTGTAACGTTTATTTATTTTCGAGAGAGAGTGAGACAGAGCACGAGCGGAGGAAGAGCAGAGAGAGAGGGAGACACAGAATCTGAAGCGGGCTCCAGGCTCTGAGCCATCAGCACAGAGCCTGATGCAGGGCTCGAACTCACAAACCTCGAGATCATGACCTGAGCCGAAGTCGGACGCTTAACCGACTGAGCCACCCAGGGCCCCCCACCACACTGTTATGTCATAATACCTCATTCTCTGTTCCATCACCACTCTAAGTAGTGCGGTCACCTACACGTTCATTGAACAAACTTCACTGAGTGCCGGCTGTTTGTCTGACACTCCTAGGGCTCCGCTAGGGCTCTGGGTCACTGGTGAACAGGACACACAGTCCCTGCCCTCCTGGAGCACAGGGGACAGAACTGCATGGTCTTGAAACCTGCCAGGTTGAGTTGCAAAGCTTTCGTATGTGCAAATTCCCATCTATCCTACCACGTAAACACTAGGTTTTGCATTTAAGTACCATTTTTGTTCTTAAAAACAGAACAACATGAAACAAAAGCTACTATGACCAAATATTTCTCTAAAATTTGCCCACGCCAGCTGGACATTTAAGAAGCCCATGACTTCAATCTTTGACCTTAAGACACTGCAGTTACATCGTTTGAAAATGTGTGAACTGACTGGCCGCGGTAGGGTGGCCACAAAAATGGCCGCACCACTCTTTCCTGCACTGAGTCCTTTCGCAATGTGATTGTGGAGCTCTTCCTTCAAGAAGTGGTGACTCTTTTTCCCACTCTCGAACTGGGACTGGTCCGTCACTTACTTTGACCCACAGAATACACTGAAAGGCTGCACGCTCCCTCTCTCTCTCTCTCTCTCTCTTTCGCTGAAGCCTGCCAGCTGCCATGTGAGAAGCCCAGGGAGCCTCCTGAGGGATGAGAGGCACGAGGAGGAGAGGCAAATGACGCCAGCTGAGGCCGTCCTAAACCAGCCAGCTCCAGTCCACCCGGGAGCTGGCCACATCCACCCGAGTGAGCCCCGCCGAGGCCAGAAGAGCAAGCCAGTTAAGCCCAGCCCAAGCTGGTTACGCAGGAAATCACCACCAAGTAAATGAGTGTGGATTAAGGCATTACATTTTGGGGCGGTGGTTTATGACGCAGAAAAAACCGATACGCTGGCCACGAGCTGCGCAAGGGCAGGGTCCCGGTCACTGTGTCCGCACTGCAGAAGGGCGCCCCGCCCTCCATAGGCGTTCCACAGCTATTCTGGAATGAGGGGAAGATTACACGGCGCTGGGAGAAACAGGAAGGAAAATCTACCCAGATCCCAAGATTCTCCTGATCTTGGCCTCAGAGTCGCTCCTAAGAGTGGAGCTCTAGTTCCAAGAACACAGCGCCCGAGACACAAGAGGACTGTGGTGGGCTCATTTCCAATTCAGGAGGAACGAATTCCATATAACCACGGTTTCTTCTAACAGCTCTGACGGACGCCAACACTGGAGTACTGTTTGACTATACTGACACACACAGGTGTGCAACACACACGTGCACACTCACACACACACTCCTGTCACAGGCAGGTGAGCCAATCAGCCCACAGCCAGGACCATGAGAACATCTCTTCACTTCCCAACCTCTCCTTGGTGCCCCCCATCCGTGTAAAAGGGCGCCCTGACAGAACTCTCTCATGTCAACGAAGCAGGGAAGTGATCCCTCTCTCCCCAAATTTAGTCCTCACGCAAAGGAACTTGGCATTTCACACACCTGACGGGTCATCTCTGCCTCAAATCTGTTTCATCCCACTTGTTTTTTTTTTTTTTTAATTAAAAAACAAAATAGAACGTATTTGATGGCCCCGCAGAAAAAATTAGTATGTTTGGAAAACAATACACACATGCCGGTCGTCTCCCCGAGGTTCTGCCGTGAAGGAGAAACACGCCGGTGTTCTCGGCCAGAACACAGCACCCTTTCACGAGGGGGAAAGGCAGGAAGCAGGTCTCTCCAAGGCCATTTTTTCCTCAAGAAGCTCTGCCCCACTTGAAGTCGCAGGCGATTACCTCATGCACGACCTGCAGTGCAAGGCCTCTTAGCACATGCCATGCTACTGAGGAGAATTTCTTGGTGGCCTCATTGCAGCCCCGAGACGCCAGACCGTTGAGAGCCCCTACGTGGTCCGGGTTCACGCCATGGAACTTCTGTCGTTTCTGGCTAAATTCTGACCCCGTGTTCATTTCCTTTCAGGGCATCGACCAGAGCTCACTGACCGTTGGGGGCGAGTCAGCTAACAGAACCCGTGTTTGCAGAGCGTCGCCACAGCGGAAGCTGGCAGGCGGCCGGTGGGAGGGCGGGAGTGCTCTCTCGGGGTCCTCACGGCCACCTCTCTATGACCCGGTGGACGCCCAGACTCATGTGGCCACGGGCGAACCGAACTCAGCCCAAATAGGCAACAGCTAAAAAGAAGTGTGATTGAGGGATACTCAGAACCTTCCAGTATGTCAGCGTATTTGTGGCCGCGATGAGTCCCTGTCACCTCCGCTCTGGCTTCTTCCCTTCTCTTCCCCCCACACCCCGATCCCATGTCCCTCAGCTGTAGTTTCGGGTGCTACTTTGTTCTTGCTCCTTCTGACAGCTCGCCCTCTTTCTGACGGCCTCCCCTTTCTTCTACCTCAGCGCTCACACTCCAGACTGCCAAGTCTACCATCGGGACATAAGCAAACATTACCTTATCGTTAGGGTGGGTTACATGCCATTCTTGCCACCAACCACGTGGTCCAACTGAACCCACGTTTTCTCTAGCCTATACCCTCAAAATGAGGTACATTTTACCTCACACAATACGTTTTTTAAAGTGTGCGCACGTGCACACACACACACACACATACACAAACTAGGTTTGCTGAAGATGATTTTTTTTATGAGGAAACTACACTAAACATCAGGACAAAAGTTTTTATGAACAACCACCATGCATGGAAAGGGACCTAATATTTTGAAGCAAACTTCAAAAACTAGTTATCAGAGGAGAAACAGCAGATTCTGGAGAAGAGTCGAGAAGGGCAGTGTGGTTCCGCTCCTAACCCGCCCTCACCCTTTAAAACTGTACCGACAAGTCAGTGAATCCCAGACAGAAGCCACGTGGGTGGAAGAGACCAGTAGCCAGCAGGGCGGGTAGATCTTGGCGGAGTCCGAAATGCCAGCACCCGCCCTGGGCAGCTGAAGCAGAGCTTCACGCGGGACACTTACCCTTCCTGAACAGAAAGCAGAGCCCAGACACTTTAAAGCAAACAGCTAAGCAGAGCAAAAGGACATCTCCCTCTAGCTACCATTCCCTCTTCAGGGTGAAAGGAAGATGCACGTGAAAGGCAAAGAACCTAACTTAGAAGAAAGAATTCACGGAACGGAATGAATTCCTCGCAACAGGCCTCACACCACAGAACTTAAGAAGAAAGTGGGTGCGGGGGCGCCTGGGCGGCTCCGTCGGTTAAGCGTCCAACTCTTGGCTTTGGCCCAGGTCACCATCTCACAGTTTCGTGAGTTCGAGCCCCGCATCCGGCTCTGTGCTGACAGCGTGGAGCCTGCTTGGGATCCTTTCTCTCTCCTTCTCTCTCTGCCCCTCCCCTGCTCATGCTGTCTCTGGCTCTCTCAAAAATAAATAAACTTAAAAAAAAAAAAAGAAGAAGAAGGAAACGGGTGCAATGAAACGAAAGCTCCGGGGGGAGGTGACAACAGAAAGTCACATGAAAAAAGTGATTTTAAACTTCAGGAATCAAATCGAGGACCAATGCAACACTATGACAGAAGGAAAAAACAGAAACTTCAAGAAAAGGAATACCCTGAGTATTTTACAAAGTTGAGAAAAATACAGGAAGACACAGATTCAGGCGTCAATGCAGACCATAGGCAGAGTAAACACATAGACGGGTACGTGCAAGGACGCCAAATTAAAACTGCTACAAACAGAGAAGATAATTTAAAAGCAACAAGTGAAAAGAGACACGTAACCTTCAAAAAAGCAACGATGTGACTGGGGGTGACTCTTCAAAAAAAAAGAAAGCCAGGAGACACAGTGATACCTTAAAAAATTTTTTTTTGAAGTTTATTTATTTATTTTGAGAGAGAAAGCATGTGCAGGGGAGGGGTAGGGGGTGGGGGGAGAGAATCCAAGCAGCCTCCTTGCTGTCAGTGCAGAGTCCGGTGCGGGGCTCGATCTCACAAACCGTGAGATCATGACCTGAGCCGAAACCAAGAGTCCAACGCTTAACCGACTGAGCCACCCAGGCGCCCCGACACTGTGATACCTTTAAAGTGTCAGAAGAAAGTTAGAACGGCCAACCCGGAATTCTTACTTTGTGAAAATGTCCACGCTGAAAGCCCCAGGATGTAGGAAGGAGAGAGCGATGAAGTAGGTGAGGATGAGGTGGGGGACGAATCTAAGCGGACACTGACAGCACACAGACAAGCATGCGTGCGCGTGCACACGCCACACACACACATGCTGTTGTTATTTGAAACACGTGACAACAGCACAGAAAGGAGGTAATTGGAGTCAAAATATTTGCAGGTACTTAATTAGACCAGGAAATGGTATCATCCTTCGAGAAGTCAAGGTTGCCTGAATAACCACTCTAGAGTAACCATGAAAAGAAGAGTCGCTGTGTTGCAGGTGTGCCTGGCTGGCTCACTCTGTGGAGCACGCGACTCTGATCTCAGGTTGTGAGTTCAAGCCCCACGCTGGGGGTAGAGATTACTTAAAAAAATAAAAATTTAAACTAAAAAAAAAAGAGAGAGAAAATGTGTTAGAATGTAATAGATGGGGGCGCCTGAGTGGCTCAGTCGGTTGAGCGTCCAACTTCGGCTCAGGTCATGATCTCAGGGTCTGTGAGTTCGAGCCCCACATCGGGCTCTGTGCTGACAGCTCAGAGCCTGGAGCTTGCTTCACATTCTGTGTCTCCCTCTCTCTCTGCCCCTCCCCCACTCATGCTCTGTCTCTCTCTGTCTCAAAAATAAACATTAAAAAAAAAAGTTAAAAGAATGTAATAGATGGAGTAAATATAATAATTTTTTAAATGCTTAATTACTCCAAAAGAACACAGGAAAGCAGAGAATAAGGAACAAATAAACACAGTTAGGACACAGAGAAAACAAATAAAAAGACAGTAATTTTAAACCCAAATCTATTGATAATTTAATATAAATGAATTAATGCTCCAATTGGTCGTAGGATGCTTATAAGAGATATACTTTATAATTTTAAACCCTAATCTTTTGATAATTTAATATAAATGGATTAATGCTCCAATTGGTTGTAGGATGCTTATAAGAGATATACTTTAAATATAACTGTATGGGAAAAAATTAAAAATAAGTATAACTGTACAAGAAAGTTGAAAGTAAAAGGATGAAAAAAAAATCACATGGAAAAACTAACCAACAAAGAAGACTTGAGGCCAAAAAACAAGACTAGAGATAAGGCGGGTCATTTCATAAAGATAAATGTTTCAATTTACCAGGAAGATACTGATTTTTAAATTCGTGTGTACTTAACAGAAGCTCAAAACATATGAATCTGAAATAAGTGAACAAGGGGCACCTGGGTAGGTGAGTCGGTTAAGCATCCGACTCTTGATTTTCGCTCAGCTCGTGATCTCACGGTTCGTGAGTTCCAGCCCTGTCTCAGGCTCCGTACTGACCGTGCAGAGCCCACTTGGGATATTCTCTCTCTCTCTCTCTCAAAGTAAATAAATAAACTTAAAATATGTGAACTAAAAAAAGAAATACGTAATTCATGGTCATAGAGGTTTTAAATATCTCTATCAGTAACAATTAGAGCAAGCAAACCAAAAGCTAAGAATATATATCCGAAACACATGCTTATCTAATAAATTTGGCCTATTTGACATATACAGATCGTATCTAAAAACTGTAGAATAAGCATTCTTTTCAAGTACACATAACTCTATGTTTATGTACACATCACTCTTTTACAAAACTGACCATAAATGAAATGTCAACTAACTTTAAAGGATTAAGTCATACGTGTGTTCTCTAGCCATGGCGAAATTAGACCAAAGATTCTAGGAAGTTCCCATATGAATGGAAATGAAGCAAAATATTTCCAAAGAAGCCATGGGTCAAGGGAGAAATTACAAGAGATATTAAAAATATTCTAACTGAACGATAATGAAAAATGACATATCGAACCTTGTGGGAAGCAGCAAACACTGAGCTAACTGGGGGTAGCTTTGCATACCTACTTTAGAAAAGAAGGAAGGCTGAAAATCACATTGATCTCAGAAGCTGGGAAGGGAAGAGTAAGTTAAACGCAAAGAAAATAAATGAAGGAGATTAAACAAAAGAGCAGACATTAATAAAATAAAAATCGAACATGCAATAAAGGGTCAATGTAGCCAAAAGCTAGTTCTTGGAAAAAAACTACTGATTGATGGCTCAAAACCCTGAAGTCCCTAGCAAGAGTACTTAAGAAACACTTAGAGAGAACACGAATTAAAACATCAAGAATAGGGGTGCCTGGGTGGCTCAGTTGGTTGAACATCCAACTTCCACTCAGGTCATAACCCCATGGTTTGTGGGTTCGAGTCCACTTCAGGCTCTGTGCCGACAGCTCAGAGCCTGGAGCCTGCTTCGGATTCTGTGTCTCCCTCTCCCACTCCCACTCTGTCTCTTCCTCTCTCAAAAATAAATAAACATTAAAAATTTTTAAAAAAAAATCAGGAATAAAAAAAGCATCACCACAGATCTTTCAGATATTAGGAAAGACAATAATGAGCTTAGGATGAATTTATGCCCCCAAAATAAAAAATTCATTTTTAAAAAATTCTAACTTTTTTTAAAGGTGTTTTTTGTTGTTTTTTTTTTTTCCCGGTAAGCTCTACACCCGACATGGAGCTCGAACTCATGACCGCGAGATCAAGAGTTGCATGTTCCTCCGACTGAGCTGGCCAGGTGCTCCCAAAATAAAATATTCTGATGAAGTAGACAAAATCCTGGAAGAAGCTCACCAAAAGTGCCACAAGAGAAGAGAGAAAAATTTTATATGCCATTAACTATTAATGAAGTTGAATCTCACTACACACAGAAAACGGGGCACAGCTGGCTTTGTCAATGAATTCTATCAAATATTTATAATGGAGGCTAATTCCAATCTTATACAAACTCTTCCAGAGAACAGAAAAAGAGAAATACTTCCCAACTTATTTTATACATCTGGTGTAACCCTGAAACCGAACGCTGGCAAGGACATGACGAGAAAGTAATATTACAGACCGTTCTCACTAAACATAGGTGCAAAAATCATAAATAACGTGTTGACAAATGGAAACTGGTAGTATATTAGTATTGGCAAGCTGAATAATTAAGCATCCTATTAAAAGGATAATACAGCACACCAAGCTACGTTTATCCCAGGAATTCATGGTTGGTTTATTTGAGAAAAGGAGTTTCAGCAAAGCATCCGACGGAAGTCAACAGGATAAAAACCCCTAGGAAATAGGAATGTAAGGAAACTTCCTTAACCCGATTTTAAAGATATATAAAAACTGAGGAAAAAGGGAAAAGATTCCTGTCACATGCTACAACCCAGATGAACTTTGAGGACATTGTGCTAAGTGAAATAAGCCTGTCATGAAAAGACAAATACTATCTGATTCCACTTATATGAGGTACCCAGCGTCATCAAATTCACAGAAACGGAAAGGAGAATGTTGAATGACAGGGGCTCAGGGGAGGTGGGAGAAGGTAGTTGTTATTTCATGGGTACAGAATTTTGGTTTTGCAAGAGGAAAATGTTCTAGAGATCTTTTTCACAAAAATGTGAATATATTTAACACTATGGAAGTATACACTTAAAGATGGCTAAGATGGTGAGTTTTGTGGTATGTGTTTCCTACCATAATTTTTCTGTTTTTTATCATTTTTAAAAATGTTTATTTCTTTATTTTTGAGAGAGAGAGAGAGGGAGAGAGAGAGCACAAGCAGGGCAGGGGCAGAGAGAGAGGGAGACACAGAATCCGAAGCAGGCTCCAGGCTCTGAGCTGTCAGCATAGTGCCTGACACGGGGCTCGAACTCATGAATCGTGAGACCATGACCTGAGCCGAAGTCAGACGCTTAACCAACTGAGCCACCCAGGCATCCCTCCACCACAACTTTTTTTAAAGGAAAGGATTGATAATATAGCCTACATTAAAACTCTATTTGTCAGAGATACTATGAAGAAAGTGAAAAGGCAACTTCCCTAGCAGAAGAGAGTTGCAACATGTATGACGTACCTCAAAAGTTCGGGTATCTAGAATCCTGTGGAGAATTCCTCCACGTCAATATGAGACAAACGGACAACCCAGTAGAGAAAAGAGTAAGAGAAACGGATAAGCACTTCAGGAATGAGATACTCAAATAGCCAATAAAACATACGATAAGGCGCTTGACATCATTAATAATAGGAGGCATTAAAATTAAGTGGCATTACTACCGATACATCGGAATGCTGAAATTTAAGAAGACTGACATTATCAACTATTGGTGAGGACGTGGGGCTCCCGGAGCGGCCTCACACTGCTGGTGGGAGTGTAACTCGGCACACCCATTTTGAAAACTGGTTAGGCATTACATACATGGTTGAACATGTACATACCCTAAGACCCAGCAATTTAGCTCCTAAATGCTTAAGAAGGGCACATACAACACAGACACCAAAAGATCCCCCCCAAAATGTCTTTATCTTTTTATTTTTAAAAATTTTTTTAAATATTTATTTTTGAGACAGAGACAGAGCATGAGTGGGGGAGGGACAGAGAGAGAGGGAGACACAGAATCGGAAGCAGGCTCCAGGCTCTGAGCCATCAGCACAGAGCCCGACGCGGGGCTTGAACTCACAGACCACGAGATCATGACCTGAGCCGAAGTCGGATGCTCGACTGACTGAGCCACCCAGGTGCCCCCAAAGTGTCTTTATAATAGCCCCAAACCTGAAACAACAAAAATGTTCACCAACGGTAGAGTGGGATATTCCACAGCAAAGAAAAAGAACGAGCTATGGCTTTGTCGCACAACACAGATGTGCCTCCAGGCATAATATTGGACGAAGGAAGCCATACACAAGAGGACATCTTTTATGCTTGCTCGGAAACAAAGTTTAAACAGGGAGACGTAGTTCATGGTCACGGAAGTCTGGATGTTCTCAGGAAGGCAATGACTGGAAGGTGACACTAGGAGAACGAGACAATGCTCTACATCGTTAACGTGCAACTACAGGAGGCGTTCGTTCTTCATGCTTGTACTTTGAAATATTCCGAGAAAATATTGTTTGACCTTACGTATGTGTCCCTTACATTAAGCTGTAAACACCAGCTGCTGCTGACTTTCCAACTCGGAACTCACAGTCCAGGGGCGGACAGTTCTCATCGGGACACTCGCCCTCCAGATGTGTGCCTGCTACACGTACTTCTAGTATCTGTATCCTGCTCAAAGCCATTGCAGTGCTAATTAGCGTCCCGAGTATCTGAAATGGCGATGGATAAAATTGCCGGCCTAGAAACGACCGTGGTGCAGACTAGAAATGGGTTCTTATTGGCAAAACGCAAGGTATTTGTGAATGGGGATTGGCTCACGATGTCTTGGAGACCCTTCTCGTCCTTATGTAGACTGGGTACCTCCAATGCAGACCTTGATGGTCCTTGAGACTTAAACCCTCTAAACGGTCTCATTTGGGAATCACGCGTTATGCACAGAACTATGGGAGCAGCATCGATCTGTACGCCGGGCACACTGCCCCGATCTCACTGCACCATACGGCCAGCCCCTCCCAGCCTGGCACCTCTGAGAACAAGGAACTTGGCCTTTGCGTGCCCCGTACATAGCACGGTGCTTGGCACTCCATAAACACTCGCCGAATGAACAAATGAGTGAGTTAAGGGGTGAATTAGTGACTGGTAGAAGCCCTTCTGATAAAGCTGGATTCGACTGGAAGTCCATCAAACGGCGTATTTGATTCGTGATGGTAGCAAAGAATAGTGAAGGACCGGTACTGGGCGTCACCAGCGTCTGCTCCATTCCCTCCCCCGTGGAACCCGGCCCGCGGCTTCAATACGTCACTGAAGCCAAAAGGCACCGGCATGTGGACCGTCAGTCCATGAGTCATGTTTTCTCCCCCCACCCCTTGTCTTGCAGGAAACACTGGCCCAATGTATAATGTTAGAGCTGAGGCTTTGGGAAAGGCCAGCCCACTGTGGCTGCGAGCGGGGCTCCCTTGACCTGGACCCTTATGGTCAGTGCGGGCCGTGTGTGTGTGTGTGTGTGTGTGTGTGAAGGGTCCACTCCCAGGGCCCCCTGAGCCGAGGGCATCCCTGGACAGCAGCTTGGCGCCTTGAACCAAGCGCTTCCTGTCTCCCCAGGTTCTCAGGTCGAGATTCTGGCTCAGAAACAGGTTTTCACCACATCACGGTTTTTCCAAACCTCGCGGACGGTTTACTAACAGCCTCCCCTGAGAAAGTACCCCACGCCTGTGCTTGTCCTCACGAGTAAGGGTAAAGTTTCTTATTCGTTGAACTTCGACCACCTGTAAGCTGGGAAAGTGCACCCCTGTGCCTGCTGATGGCCAGTCCTCTCCTGTCCCCTCTGCTTTCCTAGGTCTACACTCTCCTGAACCATCCGTCCATCCTCCTCGCCCTCCCTCCTCCCCCTCGCTCTCCCCGAAACCGGTGCTAACACAACTCGGGGCCTCCTGACTGGACCAACAAGTCCAGAAAATGTAAATTTCACGGGAAAAAATCAGATTGTTCCCTGGGTGTTTGGATTTCGCTGCCGCTGTAGGAAAACGGAAGATGCGGAGACACCGGGGGGAGAAGGAGAAGGCGTGCGTGTGTCCCGCCCCGCGTCCACCCTGAGGTACACAGGGTCACGGCCCAGAGCCTGGACGCCCCCCCAGACCTGCTGCTTTCCACCTCTTTTCGAGTCCTTGCATTTCCAGAAACCCGCACATTCCTTTTTTTCCCCCCCTCTGTCTTGGCTACACGGTGGTTAAAAATAATCATTCCGAAAAAGACACCAGACGAGCCAGAAATAACCACCCGTTCAGTGAGCCTCTGAACAAATATGGCAATATTGACAAGGAAATTCTCAATTCAGTCGGAGACTCACGCTTCGTTCTATGAAGGAAGCGAAATCCAAAAAAAGGAGACAAACAGAAATTGGAGTTAATTTAAGAAAACAAAAGGAAGGCTTTAGAAATTCCATATGAGGGGCGCCTGGGTGGCTCAGTCGGTTAGGCGGCTGACTTCGGCTCAGGTCATGATCTCACTGTCTGTGAGGTCGGGCCCCGTGTTGGCCTCTGTGCTGACGGCTTGGAGCCTGGAGCCTGCTTCGGATTCTGTGTCTCCCTCTCTCTCTGCCCTTCCCCTGCTCACACTCCTTCTCTGTGTTTCTCGAAAATAAATAAATGTTAAAAAAAAATAAAAAAAAAAAAGAAATTCCATATGAGAGCCAAGCAACATGGCGGGGGGAGAACCAGTGTGCGGCCGGCACCGCCCCGTTGCTCTGTCTCCCTAAGCTTCAGAGGCCCGTGGAGGAAGTGCAAGGACCAGACAGATATCGCAAGGAGACCTGCCTGCTTTTCCACCCTGGCTCTGCTGCTTTCCGGCTGTGGGACGCAGGTAGATCGCAGACCTTCTGCGTACCTCAGTTTTCCCATCTGTAAATTGGAGCCAACCACTTCTACCCTCAGATTTACGCAGATTAAGTGACATAAAATGTGTGAAACTCCTCTCGCAGAAACGGTCTCTATCGTGGGTGGGGGGGTGGCACCATGGGGCGTAAATCTGTGACGAGTCCCAGGTGTTCGTAGCTGTGACGGGCACAGTTCATCGGACGCCAGTTACACCTCGATCGAGTTGCTGGGAAACAAGGAACAACGAAAAAGACAGAGATGGCACCGAGCGAGTGTTCAGTTTCCTGACAGCTCTTTCTCGGTGCCTACATGGGGAATGCGTCTTGTTGCCAGCTGTGGCCGGCCCGGGAAGGAAAGGAGAGAAGCTGTCTGTTTGTTGTTGGACTCAGAGGAGGTGGGGCGGGGAGGGTGAGGTCAAACTGGGTGTCACCCGCTTTCCTGATATTCCAGACCAGAGAGTATAAACACATCCCCTGGAGCTTGGGGCGGACGGTCTCAAAGGCTTTTCTGAGCCTGTCTGAACACTTGGTGATACCTTTTCCGGGGCAAGTTTGAAAGGACAAACAAGGGGCAACCCACAGAGGGAGGGTCTCCCAGTCTTTCACTTCCTGGGTCGTTTGCCCTAGGCTCCTTGGCAGCATTTGTCCTCTCCCGCCCCAACCCCAAAGACGGGATAAATGGCCTGGCCTGGAACGTGGGGCGGAGGCCGCAGGACCCCTGAGTGCCAACGGCAGGAGAGAACACAGGTGTTGAAGGCAACGTGAGGCCAGGACAGCGAGCAGGGGGAGAGGCAGCGTGCCAAGGGAAAGACACGAGTGAGACTGTGTGGGCACCGTCACTGGGCTCACGTGGCCAGGGGTGGCCTCTGGGGGGCCGAGAGGTTCAGACGGTTTTCAGGGTACAAACGACTGGAGACAAAACACAGTTCTTGAAGGTAGACGTGGACTTGTCATCAGAAGACGCCCAAAGACAGGCAGCCTTAGCAGGGAAGCCTGCTGGGTACACGCTCAGGGAGCGAAGCCTCAGGAGCTTTCTGTGATTAGGGCAACGGGCAGTAAGAGTCAGGCACGGAGGACATTAGAGAGGTATGACAGATATTTCCTGCCGCCCAGCTGGGACAGAAACCAAGAAGACGTGTGGATTTGGACAGGAGAAGGGGAAGCTCCCTGGCCAGATCCAGACCTGGTCTCTCGGAACCGAAGCTAGAGAGAGACACCAGCTCGCAGAGGGGAAAACGGCAGTTGAGTTGGGTCCTCAGCCATTGAAGTTCATGGTCAAGGGCAAGGTCACCGTGCTTAAGCGAGAGCCCTCACGACCACCGCTCGAGGCTCCACCTTAACTGCGGTGAACACACAACCCGGGCGGCAGTGGGCAAGGCGCCTCCTCCCCGCCCAGCCCAGCAGCCGATGACAGGTGGGTATGCAGGGACTCCGAGCCGGCCTCCTTGCTTCCAGCAGGACCGACCCTGTGGCGCGGTCCGTGAGACCAGGCGAAGCGAGAGCACTTCGGGGGTCGCGTCCTTTCCTCCCCGCCTCGCTCCTGCTGCCCTGCCCGCCTTCCTCCCCCGATCAACCACATGCGTCTGAACAGGCTCTGCTCGTCCAGAATCTGACCCAAGACATCCAGCCAGTCTTCAATGGTCTGTACGATGCCAGCTTTGAATGAATAGTCTTCCTAGGCAGCCTTGACCTCCTACGCCTCCAGAATCTCAGATACCAGACTCATCAGAGCCCCACGTTGTTTTGGGTCCGACCTCTGGTCTCCAGAACCTGAGACGCCTGCTGGCGAAGACGAACTTCTCGCTCAAGGAACAGACAGTTGCAAGTCCGAGAAAGCCTTTGGTTACTTGTTGTAACAGGGGCTGGAGGCAATAGCACAAGGAAGCGGGCAGGGAGCCAGGGTCGTGCACGAAGCCCCTCAGATCCCGTAAGGGGGGCGGCCTCAGCGCTCTCTGGGGTCAGCGTGAAGGTGAAAGGAAGAACGTTCCGGAAGCCCGTTCGCCTCGCAGGTCCTGCTCTAAGCGGTGTGGCGGGCGGAACCCCAGGGGGTGTCCGTGTTTCCATGGGAGCAATCAAGGCTCAGGACGCCAAGAACACAGGTCAGTTTCCCTCCTCGTGCCAGCTCTTCCAGCGTCATTCTCATAAACCGAAGTTTCTCCCACCGTAACGTAATAAAGCGAGCACGCAAGCAAATAAACCCTCACAGGCTCTCTGGTTGCCCGCTCCCCTTCCGGCTCTGCCCTATGGCTCTGCCTGGCAGCCGAGACCTGAGAATGAATGGTCTGCCCCCCACCGTCTTCCTCGGCCCACCTCACCCCTGTACTGGCGGCCGCGTGGCCCAGGTGTCTCCCACCGTCACACTGGAAACGCAAGGGCGCTAGAACCTTCTTGTGCCCAGAAGCCAGGCTTTCATTTGCTTGCTCTCTGCGGCCTTTCACGTGGCCGAGCCCTGGAAACACACACACACGTCCTTCCCAATTTCACCTGGTTTTCCAGCTTCCCCTTCCCGGTGCTTCGACTCCCTGGAGGCACCTGGTTGGTAGAGTTTCCCTTAGTGCGGGGACGGTTTCGCTCAAGTTTGTGCACCCCGCAGACGCAGGGACGTGGAGTGGCCAGTCGGCCCACGCCAGGCGGAGCCGTTAGCCACACCCGCCAGGGTCCCCCTCCACACCCCCGTGCCCCTGCCCCCCCCAGATGACTCCTCTCCAATCTGAAGCAGTTCTCTCGCCACAAAATGGATGTGCGCTATAAAAAAAAATGTGCCAAAGGGAGTGAAATCCCTGGTGAAGATACTCTCGTAACGCACACACGGATGCACCCACACGCACGCACACACACGCACACACACACACCCTTCCGATGACACAGCTGGTTTAAACGCGAAAGCTCCAGGGCAGTGAGAACGGTGAGAGCCGGTCTTCTGGGCCCAGCGTAGAAGCCAGAGTTCCCGCCCCGTCGGGGCCGCAGGCCTAGCAAGCCGGCCTCGCCGTGGGAAAATAAACACCGCTGCCGGCGCCCAAAACCCGCATTTAGTCCTCGCGGGCCCGGCGCGGCCGTGGCCGGTGGGCCTGGCTCCCGGCGTGGCCGGGCTCGCGCGCCGCCCCGGAAACGAAGCCGGCTCTGCCCCCGGAACAATCTCGGGGCTGCCTGGAGGTGCCACCCTCCGCAAACGGGGAGCCGGGGCCTGGTGCCGGCTTTTCTCCGGCAGGTGACCGGTCGGGATGGGCAGGGAGCACCTGGCCGCCACGAAACAAGGGCCAAGTTACAGTGATGAGGAACGTGCTGGAAGATTCTCGAACGGAGCTTCCAGCACTTGGCCGGCTCCGTGCCGTTTTGTCGCCAGTCTGCCACGCGGCAAGCAGATACACCACGAGGGCGTTTTTAGAAGCTTTCCTAACATTTCGGCAGGGGAATTTTATGTCTGCTTATCCAAAACACAGGGTTTGTATTTGCAATGTCTTTAGTTTAGCTTTATAGTAATTGGCTTTGACTATACTTTGCTGAAGCATCAGTCTGCCAATACTAGAAAACAGTTTTTATTTTTATTTTTTTATTTTTTAAATGTTTTTAATGTTTATTCATTTTTGAGAGAGAATGAGAGACAGGATGTGAGCAGGGGAGGGGCAGAGAGAGAGAGGGAGACACAGAGTCTGAAGCAGGCTCCAAGCTCTGAGCTGTCAGCACAGAGCCTGACGTGGGGCTTGAACTCACGGACTATGAGATCATGACCTGAGCTGAAGTCAGACACTTAACTGACTGAGCCACCCAGGCGCCCCTAGAAAACAATTTTTAATGGTCCACAGAGAGTTTGGGAAGTAGTGAAATAAGTAATTTTAAACAACCCTGATTCATTAAAAGATACTTCAAGAGGAAAGAGATAAGCCACACAATGAGAGAAAATGTTCGCAACACATTTAAGGAAGTTTTATGTGGGGCGCCTGGGCGGCTCAGTCAGCTGAGCATCCGACTCCAGTTCAGGTCATGATCTCACAGCTCATGAGTTCGAGCCCTGTGACAGACTCTGTGCTGACAGCTTAGAGCCTGGAGCCTGCTTCGGATTCTGTGTCTTCTGTCTCTCTGCCCCTCTCGCACTTGCAGTCTCTCAAGAATAAATAAACATTAAAAAACTTACAAGAAAGTTTCGTGTAAGGAAGAAATCCTACATTATGTAAATAATTTGAATCAGTTAGAAAAATGGGCAAAAAGACTTGGACCAGCATTTCACAGAGGAAACGCTAATGCCTGTTTAACACGCGGTAAGTTTCTCTCGACCAGAGAAATGAACGTTACAAGTAAGTCACCACAGAGTAGTCACTAGATTGGCCGAGGTAACAGTGTCACAGTCCCGAAGGTTGGTGAGGATACTGGACTCTTAGACATAGCGGGTCCAGAGAGTAAGCTGGTCAGAATACTCTAGAAGACTCGGCGGCAGCCTCCACTGACGCCGAACACGGACAGCACTTCCACACCCAGGAACCAGCCGGGAGACGTTCCCGTGGGAACCAGTCGACTTGGATGAGAACAATCATGGCGGCGCAGCTGCTAACAGCCGGCAACTGGAAACAACCCAAATGCCCACCAGCTGACTGGAGAGACAGTGCTGGTGCGTTCGCCCTTCGCAAACAGCGGGGGACACAACAGACCACGGCTCGGGCCACAACTCGGATGAATCTCGCCGTCAAGACAGCGCCCTAGTCTCCTCACGGTTCCCCTGTGGATCTGCAGGGCGTTCTAGGGACAGACTGTCCAATAAACTCATTAACAGTGCGGTGCTGGAGTCATTCCCTTGTGTGAAGCCAGCCTCCGCTTGGTACCCTGATGTCACGGGGTGGGGGGGTGGTCAGGAAGTGGTCCCTGACGGAGCCTTGGGGTGAGAGGAGCCTCGTGAGGTCAGGGGACAATTCAGTCAGGCGAGAGGCCATGAGCCCAGGCCAGGAGGAGGGAGGCCAGGCCAGGCTGGGACAGTGACTTCTGCTACAGGGAGAATCCCCCAGGGGCTGGGTTGGAGTGGGAGGGGGTGATGCAGAAGCCTGTGATGCAGTGGGGACACCTGGGGGAATCGGATTAGCTTTCTGGTGTTTTCAATCCCAACTAAATATCTAGGCTCACGTGACCGCCATGGCTGCTGCCCCGGGAATAGAGCGAGGAGGCAGGGCAGCGGCAGGTGGCTCTCGTCAGCGCGGCCAGGCCACACCGCTGCCCTGGAATATTCCCCCTGCTTCCCCCTCCACCCCCACGACAGCCCCAGGACGGCTCAGGGCCCAAGAAGGAGGGCTCGCGTGTGAGGCTGTGACCACCCTGGTTTACAAGCCCCATGCCCCCCCCACAAGAGTCAAAAGCTCCGGTCACCACCCTGAGCAAAGCCCTCGAGGTCCCCACCAGGGTTAAGCCCAGTGTCGAGGGCGCCCACCCTCAGGGAAACCCGGCTTGCCTCCTGAGTCCACGACAGCCCTCCCGGCCCAGGTTACCCCTCCGGGGGCGTTTTCACCACTACCGTTGTGCCCCGGCACCACATCTTGGTCAGAGTTCCAGGGAAACAAGTTAGAAAGTCAACCCAAGGTCAAGTGGAGATGTTGGCAGGTCCAGAACTCAGGGGGGCAAGGTCCGAAAGCCTGTCTCAGAGGTACCCGGGCAGAGAAGAGCCCGCCCCAGGCCGCCGGCAGAAATGGCGGCCCTGCTCCCAGCACGCGGGCGGCCTACCTCTCCCGCAGGCCTGCGCCAGGCCGTACCACTCGCCGCAGCTGTTACACAGCAGGGTGAAGGCCGTTTCGCGGTGGCCGGTGACGTGGCCCGGGGCGCACACGTACAGCAGCTCGTCTCCCATCTCCAAGCCCGTGCGGCCCTGCAGGATGGTGTGCGGGAAGGCCGGCGGGTCTCCACACGGCTTCTCTGAGGAGAGGGAGCCAGCAGTCAGCCTTCCCAAGCCACGGAGAACCTCCGCGGCCAGGAGAGAACAAACTCAAAAACAAACAAGCAACGTCTCCCCCTCCCTGGGTGCCGGCCCGCACTCTGAACTGGGGTCACGGGGGCTATGTCTCCTTCACCCCGGCACCCCCGGAGCCTGGCCAAGTGCCTGGCGCAAATGAGGAACTGAAAACGAAATACTTGCTGGAGGTGCCCAGGTGGCTCAGTCGGTTATGCATCTGACTCTTGGTTTCAGCTCAGGTCACGATTTCATGGGTTCGAGCCCCACGTTGGGCTCTGTGCTGACAGTGTGGAGCCTGCTTGGGATTCTCTCTCTCCCTCTCTCCCTCTGCCCTCCCCAGCTCCCCCACTCACGCGTTCACACATGCGCTTGTGCTCTCTCGAAATAAATAAACTTAAAAAAAACCTTGTTGAATGAATAAATGTGCTCCAAAGTGCTACAATTTCGTGTTTCGAAATTGCCAGGCAACATGACCCACGATGTCTCCTGGTGAGGAAGACGCAGAAACGTATCGTCTGGCAGCGAGCTCTCTTGTCTCACTTACATCGGTGAAGAGATAGGTACTCTTTGTCGACCAGCTAAAATGCTACAGACTATAAAGTACAGTGGAAGGTGCTTCTCCCTTCCCCCAACCTCGGCTCTGACGGTGATGCCGCTACCAGCTTGGGGTATGCAAATAAATACAGATATAGGTATGGATACACACCAACATATGTACACATGTATGTAGATAGAGCTAGGTATAGTGTGTGTGTGCGTGTGTGTGCGCATGTATGGTTTTTAATGTAAATTTATATCATGTATTACTAACACCTGCTTTTTTTAAAATTTTTTAACGTTTATTTATTTTTGAGAGACAAAGAGACAGAGTATGAGCAGGGGAAGGGCAGAGAGAGAGGGAGACACAGAATCTGAAGCAAGCTCCAGGCTCTGAGCTGTCAGCACAGAGCCTGATGCGGGGCTCGAACTCACAGACCGTGAGATCATGACCTGAGCTGAAGTCTGACGCTTAACTGACTGAGCCACCCAGGTGCCCCTAACACCTGCTTTGTAGAGCAGTTCACAGCAAAATGGAGTAGAGTGTGCAGAGGGTTCCTAGGTGCTCCCGGTGTCCGTGCGGGCACAGTCTCCCCTGTGATCCACACCCCACACCACAGGGGCACACTGGTGACAAACTCTGAACCCCACGGACTCCTCATTTTCAGCGGAAGTCCCCAGTCTACATTTGGGCTCCGTCTGTGGGGGGAGCCCCACGCTTGGACCCGAAGACGGAGAGGAGCCTCTTCCCCGACTCCCGGGAACCCCTTCCAGGGCTTTGCCCTCAGACTGGCCCAAGAGTCACTTTCGGGGAAGGAGGCCCAGGTTTCCTTTTAAACCCCTGTTCTCAACGTCCCATGAGAACGTTTTTACTGGTGCGTCGTTTTTACCGGAAATGAGCCTGTTAGCAAGGAAGGTAGACCGATTTGTATTAAAACCTGCCAATTGCTTATGAAAAACCCAAGATTTCGGCCAGCGAGAGAGCCCAAAGGTGAGTAGAGGCGGATCTAAGCTCTCCTGCTTCGACTTTGGTGGGAGCCCTGGGGTCCAGCCCACGCAAGGCCCTGGGGCTCAGAGGCCTGCGCGACAGATCCCAACACAGGAGTCCGATTGTGTGGAACAGCACTGTGAGCTGAGGGAAGAGTTAAGGGTCACAGAGCTGGGGGCCGGGGCCACGGGTCAGACCCCCCCCTCGAGGCGGGAGGCGCCGCTGCTGCTGTGGCCTGAAGCCCCTCGGCCACCGGGTCCTCTCACGTAGCGACAGACCCGATTCCCTTCCAAGTATAAAAAGCATCTTAGTGTTTCCACTAAGCTTTCCGGCTTCAAACTCGCCACCATTAAGTCCGGTGTTATCTGTAGGTTTTTCGTAGGCATTCTTTATACAGTTGAAGTTCTCCTCCGTTCTAGTTTGCTAAATTTTGTCTCGAGTAGGTATTGGTTTTGACAAATGTCTCTCTGTATCTCTCAATACGACCGTGTGCATTTTCTTCTTTAGCTGGTTGATGTCACGGGTTATACTAGTTGAGTTTTGAATGTTGCACCCGGCTTGCAAACCCGGATAAATCCCACTTGGTTCTGGAATATCATTCTTTTTCGTATATTGTTAGATTCAAATTGCCCATGTTTTGTTGAGGATTTTCGCATTTGTGTCCATTAGCTATTGGTTCGTGGTTTTACCTTCTTGTGGTGACGTCTCGGTATCGGGTAATGTTGTCTCATAGAATGTGTTCGGCAGCACCCCCTCTGCTTCTAACTTCCGGAAGAGGTCGTCTTAGTAATTGGTGTCCTTTCCTCCTTAAATGTTTGGTAGAATCTTTGGTGAACTCGCCTGCCCCTGGTGCTCTCTGTCTGGCGAGGTTATGAATTATTGGTTCAATTTCTCTCCTTACATGCAGGGCCAGAAACTAGAAGCCTAATTTTCCCCTAAAGTCTTAGAGCTCCTTCCTCAGTACCTAAATTACCTCAATCTTTTGAAAATCTCCCCCCATCACACATTATTTAATCATTACAGACATTTTATTGGTTCCGACTTTTCGTTGCTTTGAAAAATTTTTTTAAGCTTATCTATTTATTTTGAGAGAGAGTGTGTGTGCACCAGCAGGGGAGGGACAGAGAGGGGGCAGAGAGAGAGAATCCCCAGCAGGCTCTGCACTGTCAGCACGGAGCCCAACATGGGGCTCCCCCCCACCAACCGTGAGATCGTGACCTGAGCTGAAACCAAGAGTTGGGTGCTTAACCTACTGAGCCACCCGGGCGCCCCTCAGGTTTTCACTGTTCAAACAATGCTACAAAAGGAACTACTCCTATGTACCTTCCAGAACATATTTTATTAGGATAAACTTCTAGAAGAGGCATTGCCGCGTCAAAGGGATGTGGTGATGCTTTTCTTTTTCTTTTTCAAAGAAAGGAAATAATTTTTAATGTGAATTTCCTCTTCTAGTTTTATGTTGGAAAAGAAAGCCTTCCTGCCAAATTACCTGAGAAGTACATTGCTTAAAAGAAGACGCGCTAAAAAAAAAAAGATGAAAACAGAAAACAGAACTTGTGCTTTAAGCCACCCCGATTAGCCTGTCAGCTTGGAATTTTGGTGGCACTTTCTCAAAGGGAGTCATTGCATGCTCTTTAACAAGGGAGATTTTGAATGAAAAATGGTGTGGTTGTGCTCCAGGAAGCTGGCACAGAGTCCCATATTTTCACCCGAATTGCCTTGACTGTGAAGCCCAGGAGGTCAAGTGTTTGCTTCACGTCTGGGGCGAGTGGGAACAAGCGGCCACCTGAAAATGGCCACGCACCCAGGGGTCCCCCCAGCTGAGCAGAGAGGCGTCATCCCTGGGTTCACTCCGTCTGAGCAGGGCATCCTGGGAAGAATGGACCAAGCCTCGGTCAAGCAAGGCTGGCCCGAATCCCAGCTACCACCTCAGGGGCTACGGCCTCCCTCACTGTCTCCACCACCCTGGGCTGGCGAGGACTCATGGTGGACATCCCAATGTTCTCTTCTCTTACCAGGATCTAGTTCTGGAAACCGGAGGCTCTTGGTCAAACGCTCCCCATCGAGGGACTGGAAACTACTATGGGTCTCACAGAGTTCTATCTGTGGGACACAGCACCAACTCCTTGGAAGGAAAATCCGAGAGCAGAGTGACTGCTCCGAGAGCCCATAAAGGGGAACTTCAGGCCAAACTCACACCCTGCCAGGTCCACGGGACCGTCTCCCTCAGAGTTCATTTGCAGCATGGCACAGGCTCGAGTCTGGCTCAGGAAAACCACAGTCGCGCTCCTGAGAGTCTGCGTACACACCCCATAGATCTCTGAATTTCCCACAAACGCTCAAGACGGGAAACACACGGCTTCTTAGGTGGTGTGATTTCAAAAACCCCCGGACAACAGCTCCATGTGTTAACACAACCAAGCGCAGGCCAGAAACACCGCCCACGTCCAGGCGCCGCTTGAATTAGTTCTTTTCATTAACCTTCCCGTCTGGAAGCTCACACGGGAGCTATGGAAAACCGCCGGCTGTGTACCTGGATCCTATTCTCTTGAGGGAAACTTACACGTGGGCAGTGTTTACTGCTACCTCTCGATTATTCCGCAGGTGAGGACTGCGGTCTGTGGGTTTCTCAGACCCCAAAAAGCTGGATTTCAGCAAGTTCGACCCAAAGAGCGATTTCTATTATTTTCCCTTCCAAGAAAAGAGATCTTTATGAAAGATCATCTATAAAACAATACGAATAAACGACTCATTTGCCGATCGCAGCTCGTGAAAACCAGTTTCCACAGGGTGTAGAACTCATATAAAACTTGATGCTTTTCTTGGGAGAAACTTTAAGCCTACAGACCCTCGTTATTCCTTTGCAAAACCCACACGTAGAAATTCTTACACAAACGTTCAGTCTTTCCTCTTTCCTTTTGGGTGTTATCCGAGCTACGTGAAGAAGCTGTCTTCTGCGCCCACCTACCCTGTTCCCTCGCACCCTAGTCACCCCACACACAGCCAGCGCTGCCCTCCCCACTGTGTCCGATTTTGTTCTTAGTCCCCAAGCTCGCCACATGGGTGCTCTTCAAACTTGAACGTGATCAGAATCACCTGAAGGCTTGTAGGGCACACGTGTGCACAAACACACACACACACACACTCTCTCTCTCTCTCTCTCTCTCACACACACACACACACACACACATATACACTGTTGTGTTTCTGCATTTCTAACTCAGTAGTAGGTCATGGTTAGGGCCCGAGAATTTGTATTTCTAACAGGTCCCCAGGGACTATTTGGTCCAGGGACCATTCTTGGAGAACTATTGCTCTAGATAAAAACCTACCCCCCAACACAGGTTAAACTAATTTACGGTGATGGGAATCAGAACAGAGATGGCCTTGGCTCTGCCGGAATGAGGACAGGCACGGGATTTTTGGAAAAGGCTCCAGGGAACTTTCTGGGTGAAAGGAAGTGTTCTGTATCTCAACTGGGTGTTGATCGCACAGGTGTATACATTTGTCAAAATGCGTCAAACTTAAGATCTGTGTATTGTGGATATAAATTATCCCTCCATGAAATAAGTTAATTTAAAAAACACCTCCCCTCCAGCAAGTCTGTAATTTATTCAGCATACCTATAAACGGGTGAAAATGACCCACAACCTCCCAGGGAAACTGCATTTGACAAGGATCCGTGCCTTTTAAGGGAGTGGTTTCCAATTGCAGACTTTCTACCCTGGAAGTATTACAGGATTCGCAAGGCGTGGGCAAGCGCGTATGCAGTTACATTTACTGGGTCAATCCATAAACTCAAATCGGTTGCTGTCACGGGGAGTCTACATAGTCCCAGTTCCTGAGTTTCCCCTCCTAAAAATAATTTTCAAAAGTTCTAGAATGAAATGATATAATGTCTGGCATGTGTTTTAAAATATCTCAGTGGGAGAAAAAAAATACCTCGATGGGAGAAAAACAGCGGAGAAAATGGATGAAATCAAGTTGGCAAAATAGCGGGGATTCGTGATCCTATTCTTCCTGCTGTTGTTTGAAAGTTTTCATGATAAGAGATTTAAAAATTATCCATATGGGTATTTCTTATACAAGCCAGAAAACCTGAAAAACTCACAGGGAAAAATTACCACAGGAAAAATAAAGATTCTCCTTGAATTTGACCAATGATCGCCACTGTTAACAAGGATTTTGTTTTCGGTTTTACATGCACACATTATCTTGCCACGCTATGATATAACTCTTGTTTTGTAGCTTATTGACATTACTGTGATATTTTCCCTATCAACAAATAGTGGTATTATTGGAATTTACTTGTAAATGACTATATATTAAGCCATTTGTATGGATTTACATACAAATTTACATACAAATTTGTTAGTCCATTTGTATGGACTCCTATTGTTAGACATTAACTTTGTTTCCAATTTTCCCTATTAAGTAATGAATATCCTTGTGACATACTTTTGTACTTATCCAAGCTCACTTCCTTAGAATAAAACGCTCAAAGTAGAATCGACGGATGAAAGGGTGTATGAATTTTTAAAAATATTTTTTTAATGTTTATTTTGGAGAGAGACAGACAGAATGTAAGCAGGGGAGGGACAGAGACAGCAGGAGACACAGAATCTGAAACAGGCTCCAGGCTCCTAGCTGTCAGCACAGAGCCTGACGCGGGGCTTGAACTCACGGTCCCTGAGATCACGACTTGAGCCGAAGTCGGATGCTCAATCAACGAGCCATCCAGGCGCCCCACGAAGTTTTTGAAAGGGCATGCATATTTTGAAAGCTTGTGTGTTTTAAGAATCTATACCCTTCAGTGGTATATAATCTTGTCTGTTTGTCCTCGGCACACTGGGGACTACCATTTTCATAAACTTGGACAATTTCATGAACTAAAAAAGTGATTTCTTATACAAACATGCATATGTGTACATTGGCAAAAAGGAGTTGACTATTTACTGACCAACTGTATTTCTTAAAAGTATTTCTCCATTGTGGTCTTTAGCTTATCAATCTATAAGATATCTCCTTATATCAGTACAACAAAGCATTGTCTTACCTTCCCAAATTCTTAACCAATCACTTAGTACCATCGAAGACTCCACCCATCCTTCTTCCGCTGATCGGAAGTCTCACCATCCACTGTGTACCAATATACTCCCACTAGATACTAACACTCACGCACATGGGGTCTGTCTGGGTACTTCCAGCCTTTCGCATTGAAGGATTTATCTACTGTGCCTCTCTACGGTGCCAAATGATTTTGCCTACTATAGCTTTAAAACGTATTTTGATATCTGAGCCTTTCTCATTATGAGGAATGGAAATAAGTTAGTAAGACTGAAGCATAAAATGCAAGGGAGGGAGGCAGGCGTGAGTTTACAGCGGCCTTTGTGAGCCAGCTAGGAAGTCTGGAATTTGTCCGCTGGAGAAGAGGGGACAATTAAAGAGCTTCAACAGGAGAGAACACAATCCCCAAGGCACTTTAGAAGGAGCACCGTTGCAGTGTAGAGAACGGATTGAGGAAACAATCTGAAACCCGAGGGAGCAGTTAGGAGGCCGCTGGAGACGTGCAGGAGAGCAGGACAGGAGCCGACGTGAGGCGCAGGCGGCAAGAGCGAGGTGTATATGGGAGATACTGACAAGGGGGCTTTTTGTGGAACTTATAACAGAAAAGTTGTGGGAGTGAAGGCAAGGATGGGGCAAGGGAGAGGGTAAGGAGGGCAAGGAACATGAGCACAGGGCAGGGCTGGCGGCTCTGAAGTTCTCAAAGAAGCATCACGCAGCTGCGTGTATGGAATCCGAGGCTTAGCGGAGAGACGTAGGCTTGAGAAAATGACTTGGGATGAATGAAGTGCTGAGCGAGGGGAGATGAGGGCCAGCGGAGAGCCCCGGGGGGTGAGCAGAGAACGAAGAGTTCAGACGGGTCATCACTGCGGCCAGACAGATACCAAGGAGACCCAATGGAAGTCAGAGGCAAATGTGATTCAAGGACGAAGGCGTGATCGAGTACTTAAGGCTGCACGACGGTCATCCGTAGGGAAGCCACCAGTGGCCCTGGTGAGAGCACTTGCACTCACGTGATAGGACAGAAGCCAGGACACAGTGGACAGAGGGATGAAGGGATGACGGGAGGTGAGATCTCAGAGACCATGGATATAGACGAATTTTAGGGCCATGAAGGGGAGGAGAGAGCAGGATGGCAGCTAAAGGTAGCCATGCGATGAGCATATGAATTATTTTCTCAACAGTTTCATTTGCTCTGCGACTCCTTAAAGTAATTCCCTCTCTTTTGAAATGTCGACGCCTTTCACTTGCATTATAATTCTCTGCTTGCTTGCTGATTCCAAGTGACCAGCGGTGTGCTGCTAAATACTAACAGGCTCTTGATTGGGGGCCGGGGGGCCGGGGGTGGGGTGGGGATTGTCTTTCTGTCGTAGGCGACCCTGTCTGATGCAGCACACAATAGACAACGTCTTAGTGCAATTTCTGACACAGTTCCTGATGAATCGTGGCTATAAAAGGAGCCTGAAATAATTAAAGAGGGGCGGAGAGATATATGTATAAGGACGTTCGAACACGGTATTATTTATTATAGTGAAAGCCCTACAACTAACAAAATGTCTGAGAACAGGAGAATGTCCAACTTATGGTACGTTCGTAATAGACTGTTGTAACAGCCAGTAAAACATCGTCCTTTGGAGCATACGCAGCGTCCTGGGAAGATGTACATTATGGAGTGAAAAAGCCAGAATGCAAACCTACATGTCGTCCCGAGAATCCCGGCTTGGTGAACTAAATGAAAATGCAGGGTAAGAAGGTCTGTCCGATGTGGAAGCACTCACTCAGGGCAGACTGATCACGAATGATTTTCAGTTTCTTTAGGCTTCCTGTTCATGGTTATAATTAGAAAATAGATTAGGGGCACCTGGGTGGCTCAGTCGGTTGGGCGGCCGACTTCGGCTCAGGTCATGATCTCACGGTCTGTGGGTTCGAGCCCCGCGTTGGGCTCTGTGCTGATGGCTCGGAGCCTGCTTCAGATTCTGTGTCTGCCTCTCTCTCTCTGCCCTTCCTCTGCTCATGCTCTGTCTCTCAAAAATAAACAAACGTTAAAAAAAAAAGAAAATAGATTAAAACTGTAACGCGGGGCTAATACCTATCTCGTATGGTCTTTACCAGAATCAAATGGCCTTATGCCTGGACCGGTGCCCACTACATCCCTGCAACTTAACGGGGACACACACACACAAAATGAGTTCCATTTCCTAAACAGAGACTCACGGTCTTTGGAACCACTCTTCAAGTAATGACGGTAATTGAATGCCCAGTTGCCTCGAACCAAATGCAGCCACGCACGGGATGGCTGAACAGGAATTGGATGCCATCTGAGGTCCCGAAGAAGAGCAAAACCAAATGGTTCATGAGGGGATCAGAGCAGATATGGGCCCGTGTTTCCCACTGTTGATATGGCAACGGCGGCCAGTGACAGCAGCTTCGGTCGAGGTGAGAAGAAGCCGGCAGAGTTGAGAACGCAGAGGGACTGCTGATGGATACGAGCTCTCGGGGTCAGGCTTTGGCCGGTGAGAGTAGCCGATGACCAGTTCAAGTTCAGTTGGTGACACGAGAGGATTTGTTGGAAGCGTCCCCTGACCGGTGGGCGTGGGCTGCATTTCTGGATCTGTCAGGGTTATCTGGGCTCCAGAGACAAGGAGCCTCTGTGACGAGCAGGGGGAAGCCCAGATCCACGCAGAGCTCTTCTGCCATTCACACATCTCCCCTTTCGGTAAAGGGAGTTCTCGGGGCAGGGGGTGGGGGGTTTCCTCTAATTCAAGCCTGTCCTGATAACAGCTAGGGTGGCCATATAATTTATCATCCATAATGGGACACGTTTAAAAATGGGAGGGGGCCCTGTTAATAATTACAGTGAAACTACAAGCCTAGACAGGAATGTCCCAGGGAACCGCAGGCCGGGCCTCCGACTATCAGCTGGAACAGCGTGGAACAGAGTGCCCAGGAAGATGAGCGGTCTGAGGGTAAAGAGAAGAAACGCCTTAGAAAGCAAACTCCTTTAGTGTCTGGGTCTGACTCCTCGCTCCTCTACCTACCAGCTGGATGACTTTGGGCAAGGTATTTGACCTTGCTGTGCTCTAGTTTCCTCATCCGTGAGATAAGAGTAACAACAGTAACTCTCTGTGCGGTTGTTGTGAGGGTTAAATAAGGGAAGGCAGGTTAACACAGTGGGTGCTACGGCAGGAATTAGCTCTTAAATATTTATCTTATTTTGAGAGAGAGAGAACGCACGTATGCAAGCGCGAGTGCGGGAGGGGCAGAGAGGGAGAGAATCCCAAGCAGGCTCCGCACTATCAGATGTAGGTCTCGAACTCCCGAATATGAGATCATGACTGGAACCGAAATCAAGAGTTGGACGCTTCACCGACTGAGCCACCACCCAGGTGCCCTGGTGTTAGCTCTTAATAGTCTCTTCCTGAAGTCAAAAATTTGACTCAGGGTCAGCAGCAGAAGTGGTGGAGACAGGTGCGTCAGGCAGGACTGCTCTTGGGACCCGCTGCACAGAACTTGGATGAGCAGGGACAGGAAGGGGCTTGGGGACAGCTCCCACCTGCATCTTCCAGGAGCTGGGTGACCCAAAGACGGTGCCCCAAACCTCTCGGTTCTTTGGTTTCATCATCTGAATTAAAAAGACTGCTCATACTCTCCCTACGGGATTGCTTTGAGAATGAAATGAGATAGTACAGGCAGGAAAGCTCTGGAAATGCAGAACTTTGGAATTTGTAAAGCTAGCAGCTTTTATTTTTTTGTCCTCTTTTTTCTTTTATTATTATTTATCTGAATAAAAGTCACCAATTTTAAGCACACAGTTCAATAAGTTTTTCATAAATGTGTACAATTGTGTAACCACCACCAAAATTAAGTACAGAACAGCTATCCTAAACTACTTCCTCCTCGCTCTTGGCTTTGGGTGCCCTTCCAAACCCCAGCCCGAGCAACCACCCTTCTACTTCCTGTCACTGGTAGTTTTGCCTTTTCTGGAATTTCATTCGAGTGGAATAATATGGTGTGTATAACATAGCACATAACTTTTTATGTCGAGCTTCTTCGTTTAGCATAATGTTACTTAACCATATTTTACAGGTACTAATATCTCGTTCTTTTTATTGCCAAATAACAACCCGCGATATGGGTGTACCACAATTTTTTGATGGGCATGTGGGCTGCCTCTGGGTTTTGCCTTTTATGATAAAATTGCTATGAACATTTCTATACCCATTTTTGTGTGGTCATATGTTTCTCTTGGGTCAATACCGAGGCATGGAATTGCTTGGTTGCACGGTGTATGCATATTAAACTTTGCTCAATGATTTTGAAAGAAATGATGGGTTCCTTTATTGGAAATAGGGTGACGTCGAGGTGGAGAAACCACGTCACCATCACCCCGTATTGCTAGTTCCTGTGCAGCTAGGTACTAACCAGTGGCTGATTGTATTCGGTAGGTCATACTCGAAGTGGTTTGCTTGCATTATCCTATTCTGTCCTTCTGACAGCTCTATGTCATAGATACGAACATTATTATTTCTAATATATTATTCCCGAGGCGGGGAAGTGATAGAGTCCAATGTGAACGCAGGGATTCTGGGCACAGAGCCCACGGGTCTAATTGCTGTGCACTCCTGTGTCGGAGGGGTTGTTTCCTCTGAGCACAATGTGGTTTAGCTCCAATTAACATTCTCATCATAAACTGAGGGCTCAGAGCACTTTGCACAAAGTTTGGAGGTTCCCGATGGCTTCCTGGACTAATGGTTAGCAGTCAAAAGGATGAGAACATTTTTCAGGAATCAGCTTCTAGCTGAGAACTTGGCAACAATTTCCTATTTCCTTTTAAAATGCAATCCAATTTCCTCACCCCCCACGTAGCCAGCTCTCTTCTCCACCTCTCCAGCCCTACCTTGGGCCACTCCTCCTGTCACTTGAATAACCTAGGCACACTGTTCCTCAAACACAAAGAGCTTACTCTTTACTGTATGAAGTATAGTTTTTTAATGACATACAGTAGGTCACGTATACATATTCCAAGACCTGCCTAATAAGTCTTGGAAGATTTCCCTTGTCCTAGGTCTCCATTCTATTTGTTATTTCTTCCTTCTTTTCTCCCCCCTCCCCTTATCTACTTTTTTTCCTTCCTTCTTCCTCTCTCTTGTGATCATGGTAAAAATTTCACTCAGCACAGTAGTATTAAAAGTAGACAGGGAGGGGTGGCTGGGTGGCTCAGTCCGTTGAGCCTCCCTGACTCTTGATCTTGGCTCGGGTCAGGATCTTATGGTTCGTGAGATCGAGCCCCACGTCAGGCTCTGCGCTGACAGCACAGAGCCTGCTTGGGACTCTCCTTCTGCCTCTCCCCTGCTCATGACATGCTCTGTCTCATTCTCTCAAAATAAATACATATGCTTTAAGAAAAAAAAGTAGGAATTGAGAACACCCCCTCCCCTAGATCCACGCTGTCCAGTGCCCAGAGGCGACCCCATTCATAGTTTGGGTGTAGAAGGTAGTTCTGAGCATGGCCTCCAGCTACCCTCCCTCTCCTTGCCACAGTTGCACCGAACCAGTAACTCCTGGGTCTAAAGTCATAGATGAGAGTGTTGCTTCTTCCATTAAACAGTGTTATCTGTAGGGGCACGTGGCTGGCTGAGTCTTGGTGGAGCGTGTGACTCTGGATCTTGGGATTGTAAGATTGAGCCCCACGTTGGATATAGAGATCACTTGAGAAAAAATATCTTTAAAAAGAAAATAAAAAACAAACCCAAACATTTTTATCTGTAAAGTACGCTGGAAACTCTTGGCCTCTACGCACAGAGAGGAACGCTCATGTGTGCTTTACTGACGGAGAATGTTAAGAGGAAGAGGCCAGACGTCTGTGGTAAGTTGATGAGTCACCCAAAAGTTACACCAGGAGAGCTAGCTGTGTGGCTCTGAGTCCCCACGTCTGGGAAGACAGGCCTGCAAATGATCTTACTATTGAGTAAACTGAGGCAGATCAGGCTTTGATGGATCCAGGGAGGTGCCCGGGAGAGAGAAAGAAGAAAGTAGCTCTGTATCTGAACTGCATTGAGTCGGAAATCCTGGTGGCTTTGATCACGGGCTCCCAAGGAGAGAATGTTCTAGAATGAAAACGCTCCATCGCAGTCCATGGGACTCTGGCCGCACTGAGCGGTGGCCCAGGCCCACCTCCCCTGACCCATCACGGAGCCTTCTGCACTTCCTCTCTGGTACTCAGGATCCTCCCCACGCCCCGAAGTTTCTCTCAGCTCCCCTTACCAACGAAAGATGAGACCTAAAGGCCAGGGAATCCACGTTATTGATCCTCGTCAAGCATAAACAGAAGTACAGCTGGAAATTGCGGGCCTCGAGCAAACACTGGTCGGGGGCCCGGTTCTGGGAGCAGGGGCTCCCACCGCGACACCATGCTGCCGCGGGTCAGGGAAGCTCCGCACGCTGTGTCACCGAGCAGAGAACCTGGGCTTTAGAGCAAGGGCGACCCCCATTCCTATCACTGAAGGACTCGCAGCCCTCTGAGCCTATAGAAGCTGCTGGAGGATTCAGAGAGTATCGTACGCCCTTGTGATGAGAGCCTGTACACGTTCGTGTGGCCATAACTGGAGCACGTCTTGCTCCAGGGCCTCTTTCTCTAGACCTCTGAGCCCCATGAGGAGGACACTTTCTAGGAAAGCTACCGACAGATGGCCACCAAGTGACGCTTACTGGCCCAGAGGCTGTCATGAAGACCCCACAGCGAAGTACCTCTACGTCTCAAGAAGCAAGGTGCCCCTGGAGGGCTCAGCTCTGGGAGCCCCCGTGTGTGTCTGTGAGGCCGGACTTTGGGCTCCTCCTCACAGTCACCACAAACCGGCATGCCGAGCAAGGGCTCTCTAAATGCACCCATGGGTTCAGAGCGCAGCCCCCAGCTCTTGTGAGTAGCGGGGAGGTGGAGAGGTCTGTCCAGATTGTTGGTGCCTACGGCCCCAGGTCACAAAGACATCACAGTTATCTGCCCCCGGCGCTAAGGACTCATTGGCACCATTTCTCCGGCTGCCCAGACATCTGGCATTCCTGGGAACTGACTGTTTGTGCGTCAGGACTGACCTAGCCCAAGGGTTTGGAGTGGAGACCTCAGTCCTGGGAAAGCAAGAGCGGATGCTGTCCAGGCCTGGGGACGTGGGTAGCAGAAGAGGGTGCATCACCGCTTCCTGCCGCGGGGACTATTTGGGCCGCCTTCCACAGCCACCTCACAGTGCCCGGCAGTCACTCGGGCCCCCAGGGATGTCCTGAACCCAGTTCACTCCTTGAAGCGTTAGTGCTATGGCTTTCCCAGAGCCGGTCTCCCTGGAACCACTGGCTTCCACGTCTGTGGCCCCTCGTCACCTGTCTCTCGTCTGCAACGTCCTCTCTCCCCTTCCCTAATCGCTATCCGCACGCAACAACCCCCTCTCAGTTCTACCTCAGGAACCTCTAATTACCCTCCTCTGCTGTGTTACGGAAACACCCTCACCTCTTAATTATCTTTGTACCCTGTCGGTTCTTTGAGGGTGGGGATGAGTCCTCTCTCTCTTTCTCTCTCCCTCTGTCTATCTGAAGCACCCACAAGTCTGGGCCCCGGACTTGGTACTACTCTGGACAAATAAACAAACATGTGGCCAATGCCAGATCAATGGTCCTAAGCTCAGAGTCCTTCCCGCTCCCTTGGGAGAACCTGAACTCACCCAGTTTTATCGGCCGTTCAGAACAGTTCAGTTCATTGACTGCAGTCTCTGCAAAGCCGTGGGGGAATTTCCCCAAAGCCAATCCTGAGGCCCAGGGCCTCCTCCGGGCGGACTTGAGAACCGTGAGCCTCCAGCTCCCTACTTGATGACATTCCTTTTCTGTGTTTAGGGGAAATCGAGGCAGTAGTCCAGGATGCAGGGGACACGGTGGGCAGGGCTGAGCAGGTAAGGCGGCGGTAGGAAGGAGCAGCCAGGCCAAGGCGGGGACAGAAGCGTGCCTTACGTGGAGCCTTGGGGGTGCGACAGGGAGAAGGCGAGAGGAGACGTGAAGCCTCCGGACGTCAGGCCTGCGACCGCATGGACAAGCCGCCAAGAGAAGCAGAGCCAGAGAACCCACGTGGAGGCCGCTTACTTCACCGGCGTCCAGCTGGTTAAAAATAACTTCACTTATTAGTTTAAGTGAGGTCCCCAGAGGTCTGGAAATTCAGCATCAGTGAAACAAAAATACTGGAAGGAAAATAAGAAAAGCCTACATTCACGATGAGCTTTATTTCAAATCAGAAAACCCAGGAAGGAAGCTGCCTGGATACTTCCTGGGCCCTGTTTTCCTTCTGCGCTCTTCACGAGGCCCATGTCGGCCATTTTTGGAGCGAGCACGCTTCTTTCTTCCCATCTTGCCACAGACGAGCAGCGGCCCAGGGTTAAGTGCCATGAAGCGTCAGCAGGAAAAAGGCAGCCTGAGGAGACGAGACTGCCCTGGTGCGTGTGCTGGACCACACCTCCCCTACGCCGCCGCCACAGGAGCCTCAAGGAGCCGCCCGTTCCCCTCGGCTTCTGCTAAGGCCTTCCACCTTCAGCACACAGATTTCCTTGTTGACTGCGCTGTCAACAAAGGCTCCACTGAGGAGAAGTAACGGCTCCACTGAGGAGGGCGAGGGCGGTGTGGGAGTGGTTTATAGCCTCTTTCAAAAGGAAGAAAGGGAGCCTGAACGGGGAAGGCGCTCTCTGAGTGACTTTGGGGGAATCCATTCTACTTTTCTAGAATGCTCAAGAGAGAGCAGCCCTTCATCTCTGAAACCCTCTCAGCATGCGTTCCTCAGTCCCCTTCATGGCCCACCTGAAGCCTCCTCATAAATCAGGACTGTAGGACCAAGACTCCAGTCTCCCCCATATATCCCTGTTGACCTGGAGGTGAGGGGAGGCCAGGGTCGGCTCAGGCAAACTGTTCTGGGAAGCAGGGCTCTGGAGCACTAATGAGCCACACACAGTGCTCACCCTGCTAAAACAGTATCACCCTTCATGTAGGCTGACAGCCATCGTGAATTGGCTTCCCACGGTGATTCCCATGACTCAGAGTGTTTTTTGTGTTTCCTGTTGTTATTACTGTTGTTTTTGGAGAATCTTGTAGACCATTCTCTTTGTTGGAAATTTTTTATTTTTACATAGTTTCAAAGTTTCGGAAAAATTATAAGAATAAGGATTTCCCACGGAACTGTTTATCCAGGGGCACACGGATGACTCAGTCTGTTAAGCATCCACGTCTGACTCACGGTTCATGCGATCGAGACCTGTGTTGTGCTCGGGGCTGAAAGCACAAAGCCTCCTTGGGATTCTCTCTCCCTCTCTCTCTCTCTCCCTGCCCCTCCCCACTCGCATTTGCTCTCTCTCAAAATAAACATTAAAAGAAACAAAAACCCCAAAAAACCATTTATCTGGATTTACCAATGTGTTTTCATTTCGCCCATTTGCTTTATCATTTCTCTCTCTAGATAGATAGATGGATGAAAAATATAGATATCTACTTATACAGAGACAAACATATGTATCCACATATACATATATAAATATGTATATACATCTATATCTGTAATTCTTTTCTGAAGCATTTGAGAGCAAGTTGTAGATACGATGTACATATATGTACCTAACACCTTGGTACGCGTTTTCTAGAACAGGGATATTTTCTTCCACAGCTGCAGTCCAGTTACAACACTACGACCTAATTCATAATCCATATTCAGATTTCATCAACTATAGCTGTTTCTTTCTGGTCCAGGATCCGGCCCCGGTTCCCAAATGACATTTGCATTTTGAGTCTATTTTAATCTAGAACAGTTGCTTTGCCTGGCTCCTCCCAGACATTTTTAAGTCGTCTTGTAGACTGTTTCTCAATTTGAGTTCGGCCAGTGTTCCCTCATGATGGGATTCAAGCTGGGCACGTTTGGCAGGAACGCCCCCGACCTGAAGTTGTGTTCCTCTGAGTGCCGTGTACCAGAAGGCACATTACGCTGGTTGGGCGAAAACTCAATGACTCTGGAGTGGCTATCGCAGCTTTGAGCTTGGCGCCCTGTCGGATGAGAATGGGTGTTTCCAACCTCTGGATTCATGCCCTGTGATTGTGGGCAAAAGCGGCACGCCCTTGCCCAGACGCAACCTGTCGGAAGGCCTGCGGGGCGGGAAGCCCAGGATACCCTGTTGGATAGCCTGGCCCTGGCACCCTCGCCAACAGCCGCCAACCCCCAGAAGCAAGGCCACCCAACCAGCAGCTGACTGTAGACTCATAAGTGAGCCCAACCAAGACCAGCAGGAAAGCACGAACTTCTGTTCCAAAAAAATGAGTGCACTAAATAAGTAGTTGTTTAAAGCCACTACGTTGCGGGGTGTTAGTTACGTAGTGAGAGCTCACGGATGCCTCTTGTTCGGCAGGGAAAGAAAAGCCCTCAGAACCCTCACAGATTCCCTGAGATCACTGAAGGAAGAAAGTCGTGCTCTTGGTCTTTTGCCTCTGTCCTGTCTTGCTCAGGGATCTGAGCTTTTGCCTACGTTTGGGCTGCAAAGGATCATTTTAATTTGCTTAGGTGGTTTTGAAAAAACAACCGTGGGTATTGTTCTCCCCAAGCCCCACAGAGCGAGGCCACGTCATTCAGTCGCTCCACTGGGCACATATCAGGAGACTCTTCCCAGCACTCTCTTCCAGAGCAATTAGCAGAGAAGAAACCCTTCTGGAGGAAGAGCGCACAGGAGCAGAGAAACCTGTCACTGAGAAGCATCCAACGGGCGCCAGCCGGGGCCTCGGGCTCACCCGGCTCTCTGATTTCCCACCTCCTCTGCCCCCTTCCCTGGAGACTAGGATTTGGCGCCTCTAGAATGCAGCCTGAGGGGTTGTATTTCTAACAGGTTCGTTTGGTATTTCTCATCATCGGAGGGGTTTGGGATACTCTGCGTTAGGAAAATGGCTCTCGAGCTGGACTATGTGTTAAAGTCACTGAAGAACTTAAAAACAAAACGACAAAACCCTAATGCCCAGAACACTTCTATCTGAATGTCTAGGGCTGGCACCCAGAAATCGGTATTTCTTAAAACTTCCCCCATGAGACCAACGTGCAGCCAAGCGGTACGTATGCTGATTTCTCTGACGGAAGAGGAAGCGGCTGCCTTTCGCTCCATTTGCATGGACATCCCCTCTCGACAGCGCGTGTTTCTGATAATGAAGGTCTTCCGATTTCAGTGCCCACGAAATGCTGCCCCAGAGACTCCTCTGTGGTTTTCTCCTCGCCGCTCAGCTGATTTACCGGAGGGAAGCAGAATTTGCCGTCCCAGAAGCAGTTCCCTGAATCCTTTTAAATTTCCTTTTGGGGAAAAATGATTTTGTTTTTCCTTTTTAGTGTGACGTCCACCACGAAGAGAGACTGAAGGGCAAGCTGTATCAGCAACTGTAGCAGATGCCTTCAAGGGGTCTGCCCTGTATCACCTAGACGCCTGGACCGTTTCCATGCACACGGGCTCCTGGCGGGCCCTGCAGATCTTTGCTGGAGGGTGGCACTCAGGCCACTGGGACCCTTTGCCAACACACATAAACCAGAAGATCCTGGGAATTCGCATCTCCCTGAAGCAGCCCTGAACCAACGACTGACAGGTGCAGGGGTATAAATACCCCTGCTTTTCACCCCCGATCAGAGAAACTGGTGACCTCCGCTGTCTCCCGAGATCCTCTGCAGGACCAGGCCAAGGTCAGTTACCCCTCACCTCACCGCCACTGTGGACTTTGCGGAGTATTGCACCCCTGCTTGGTCCACTTCCTTTCTCCACCCACTGCCTCACTGGCACTTCTTTGGAAGACTTTCTCGTCTCAAGGTCTGCTTCGGGAGAATGCAACCTCAGATGGCACCCACCACGCACACCTTCCAGAACCTTTACAAGGGTTCTGGCACTGACCTTCATCCTTAATACAAAGGGCATTGTACGTGCCACCAGGAGCTGGAGGGCCTTCAATTCTCACGTCAACGGCTCTCGCGGTTTGCTGCTCACCACTCCCCCTGCTGCACACGGTTGTCCTGAAACAAAGGAGACCCTGTGTGAGGAGGACTCAGAGTGGGCAAGCACAATTCTTTTCTGCTGTCACTTCTGAACTAGCAGAGATTTTTCTGATTTCGGATCTTCGGCTAAAAGCATTGATAGGGAAATACTCTCCCCCAAAAAAGGCCTACAATCAGGAAGACACAGGTGATGCTTCAGTTGAGGCCGTATGTATCGATTCAAGTTTCGGAGGCAGTACATTATCGATCTTTTCTAGTGTGCGTGTGTGTGTGTGCGTGCGTGTGTGTGTGTGTGTGTTGTTGTTGTTTTTCACAAAATGCTGTTTTTCTTATTAGTTCCTTTCTTCGTGAGGGGGTTTGTTTTTCTGTTCTTTGGACAGATCATTGCTTAGTTTATAAACCTTTAGCCTTTCCTCTCCCCTAAATGCTTTATGTTTCCCTCGAGGTACAGCTTTAGTAGCATCTTACGAGTTTGCGTAGGATATGGTTTTAGCATCATTCACTTCTACGTACATGTACTTGACACACCATAATTTATTTTCGCCCCATGATACACTTAGGGGCATCTTTGGTAAAGAGCAAGTAGTAGAATTTTTTGAAAATCTTTGTTTTCTAAATGAAGCATCCCATCTCTTTTAATCTAATTTAATCACAGATCTCTGTCCACTGAAAGCTGCCATCTTTCTAGTAGTTCTGCACATTCTTTCTTCCTCTCTTTTCTTTCCCCTATTTTGATTGTTTGAATTCTTTTTTTGGCATTCTCTTTTTCTGTATGGCTCTGTAAGTTATATATCCTTTTACTATCCTTTTAGTGGCTACCCTGAGGATTATCCATTCTCCTTGACTTATTGATTTTTAATATTACTTTCACCCTCTTCTCCAGCAGTACAATTTAAAAATACTTAAAATACTATGTATTGGGGCACCCGGGCGGCTCAGCCAGTTAAGCGTCTGACTTCAGCTCAGGTCATGATCTCGCAGTTCGTGAGTTCAAGCCCCGCATCGGGCTCTGTGCTGACAGCGTGGAGCCTGGAGCCTGCTTCGAGTTCTGTGTCTCCCTCTCTTTCTGCCCCTCCCCCAGCTCATGCTCTGTCTCTCTGTCTTAAAAATAAACATAAAAAAAATTAAACATTAAAAAAAATTAAAAAAAAAAAAAGGGGGTGCCTGGGTGGCTCAGTCGGTTGAGCGTCCGACTTCGGCTCAGGTCATGATCTCACAGTCTGTGAGTTCGAGCCCTGCGTCGGGCTCTGTGCGGACAGCTCAGAGCCTGGAGCCTGCTTCGAATTCTGTGTCTCCCTCTCTTTCTGCCCCTCCCCCACTCATGCTCTGTCTCTCTGTCTTAAAAATAAATAAACATTAAAAAAATTAAAAAAAATTAAAATACTATGTATTAACATATTTTAACACTTCCTGACTTATATGCCATTTAGTGCTTAGTACCATTATTATTGCTGTATGTAATTATGCAATTTCAATTCACCCGTATATTTATTCTTTCCATTCATTTCCTTTTTGCATCTCCATCCTTCCACCTGTAACTACTATCCTCTTGCCTGAAGATTAGCCTTTAGTGTTTTTTTCAGTCCAAGTCTGATATAATGAATTTTCTCGCTTTTTGTCTGTCTGAAAATGACTTTATTTCACTTTTATCCCTAGAAGATATATTCGCTGGGTATAAAATTCTAGGTTGGCAACAATTTTTCTTTCAGCCCTTTGAAAGTATCATTCATTTGTGTTTGGGTTTTCATTGTCCATTTATTGTCACTCCTTGGCAGGTACCCTTTCTTCTCACTGCTTTTAATATTTTTCCTTCATATTAGATTCTTATCAGCTTCACCATGGTGTGCCAAGTTGTGAATTTATTTGTCCCACTCATGTTTTGTAGGGCTTTCTGAATCTACGCCTGGATGTTTTTCTTCAGTTGTAGGTAAGTCTCATATTGCTTTTGTTCCATCTGTATTTTTTATCCTTTCTTCTTTTTTATTTTTATCCTGGATACTTCCTGAAATATCTTCCAGTTCACAAATTTTCTCCTTGGCCTTTTAAAAATCAGCTATTAGATCCATTCATAATGCTCTTCGTTTTAGTTTTTGTATGTTTCACTTCTGGAGTTTCCACTTGGTTATTTTCATAGTTTCAATCTTTTGCCAAAATTCTCCGTCTTGCCTTCTGTATCTTCAAACATTTGAAAAAGTTATTTTAAAGTCTGTATCTACCAATGTTAATATCTAGAGTTTCCATTCTCTATCTTTTTTCCGGTTGCCTTGTCTCCTTATGTAACTGGTTATGTTATATCGTGTGGCGGGGCACCCGGGTGGCTCAGCCGGTTAAGTGTCCAACTTCGGCTCAGGTCACGATCTCACAGTTTGAGTTTCAGCCCTGTGCCAGGCTCTGTGCTGACGGCTCGGAGCTTGGAGCCTGCTTCAGATTCTGTGTCTCCCTCTCTCTCTGCCCCTCCCCCGCTCATGGTCTATCTGTCTTCGTCTCAAAAATAAACATTTAAAAAATAATTTTAAAAATGTTCTATTGCGTGGCAAATCCTATGCTTTCTAAAATTGTTTGTGGAAATGAATTGCCTAGGATAATGTTACCCTTCTAGAGAGGATTTTTAAAATCGGTTCCACTGGCTATGTGGAACACTGGAACTCTAGTCTCATCTCAAGCCACCCTCATGGCTCCAGAAGGTTTTAAGCGATGCTGCAGTTTCCAGAGGGCTGGTCTACTTCTTCCAGTTTACCGTTACCCCTGGGGTACGGCCCTGAAATGTCCCAGCCCAAAGCAAAGGACTCTACCGGCCCTGCCTACACAAAACCTGAATTCCAATCTCTGTCCTCGTCCTATGAGGCTATCTAAATTGCTGCTCGGGTTTTTTTTTTCAGTCATCCTTTATGGGGTGTGCGAAAACGTCCAGGAAGCAAGCGGCCCCCAATTTTGGATTCACTACCCTAGGCTTCATCCCTCTCTGGATTTATGTGTTTAGTCAACTTAAATTCTTGGAGATACAGATCACACCTACTATGCCATCCATTGTGAGATGCACCGTGCATTTAATAATTGGGCCTTCAGCGCGGAGGGGGGACAGCTGGATGTATGTACTGACGATCAGATGCTTCTTGGTTCCAGAAACATTACGATAGTTTTATTTTTAACAGGTTGTGCTGTAAAACCATCAAGGAAGCCTGTTTGCTACAAAGAAATATCATCTAAGCAATGTAGAGATCTACTAATATGTCCTAACACTTTACCGCAAACCCAGAGAGGATAGACCTTTCCAAAGACCCACTCCTGGTCCGTCAAGCCTGGGAGACCTGAGCCTGGCTCCAAGCTGGCTCTTCAGAATTCCTAAAAACCCTGGTCGTCTGAGGCAATGACGGTAACAACGTTATGAAAAATATTCATGCTCGACTACCTGGTGGAAATACGCATGCGCAGGACCGCTTTGTCCGTTCGGAACCCGGATGTAAGGCAGAGCGCCCATGGTTCCAGATTCACTGTAAAGCTCTGGAGGTAGCCTTGCTTGTCCTCTTCGTTCAGCCGCTGCTTCACGTGTGGCCCGATCGGAAATGTCGGCCGGCCCGGTTGTGTGTGTTGTCCGTGGCCATCTCCCAGACCATCCTCGAGGTTATTATCAACCCAAGTAGTTGTTGGAGCCCGCTCTGCTCTTCCGCATTTCTGTGGCACGAAGCAGACAGTGGAACGGCTCCTGCCTTTTCTGAGTATGCCTCAGGAAGCAGCGACCAGAACTAATGGGAAGTTTTCTCCTCGCTGGCCGCAAGAATTATTTCTCCGCAAGGATTCCTTCGGTCAGGAACTCGGGGCACAAGGGGAATGGCTTGTCTCAGATCTGTAGCGTCTAGGGCCGAGCCGGGAAGGCTCACGGGCTGGCGAGAACCCAACGGCCGGTGGGGGGCAAGAATCACGCGGAGGCACCTTCGCTCACATCTCCGGCAGTGAGTGCCGGCTTTGGACCGGGACACCGGGTGGGGCTGTCGGTGAGGGCACCTCTGCGGGGCGTCTCCCTGCGGCCTGGGCTTCCTCACAGCATGACCCTCTCAGGAGGCAGACATCTTAGATGACATCTCAAAAGCGAGTGTCCTGGAAATCTGGGCGTGGATTTTTCCGGCCTAACCTCAGAAGTCACAGGGTATCGCTCCTGCTGTGTTCTGTTGGTCAAGGCCGTTCCCTGCTGCCCCTGACTCACAGGGAGAGGACACGGGCCCCGGTCTTCGACGGGAGTAACGCGTAGCCGTCCCACCCTCCTGTTCATAGGTATGTAGGTGACTCCCCAGAGAGAAAAAAGAGATACAGAAGAGACACCAAACAGTTCACAGTCATTACCTCTGAGGTGGGGGAAGGAGAGAGAAAGTCACTTTGCACATGATACGTGTCTGTAGGATTTGAAATTTTCACAAGCACGTATTAGTTTTGTAACTTGAACAGGAAATGCAAAACAACAAAGTAAGGGGGGGGGGGGAACGGTGACAGAACTCCAGAAAAACGGTTTCCTTTGTGAACTCACAATAAAGGTGCTAGAAGCCACTGCCCACGGCCGGTCCTGGCACGTCAGAACGGTGACTGAGCCCCCGCAGAAGCCCGGGGGCGGGGTGGCGGGGGGTGGGGGGGACTGGGAAGGAGAGCTGGCCCCGGCATGCCGGACTTACCCCAGGGTGCCATCCGCCAGCCAGCCCGTGGTGCACACCGCGAAGGCGCAGTCCTGGACCACCCTCCGCAGCTCGTCCGCAGACACCAGGTGGGCACCCCTGCGCTGGCAGGACAGCCGAGCCACCTCCAGCTCGAGGCCCCGCGAGCCGTCCTGAGACTCCAGCACAAAAAGCTTCCCTGTGTGGGAACGAGCAGGAGCACAGGCTTACTCCAGGATCCGGAGGAATCTGACCTCAGCAGACGCCCTCTCTGGCAGACACCTTCCACACCTGCCGTCTCCTGCTTGCCCGAAGCCCCCAGAGCGGTGACTACCCTGCCGTGCGCATCCCTGGGGATGACAATTACTTTGGGGTCTTAATTTGTTTTGTGCTCCTGTTGTCTTTAATGACTTCTTCTTTTTTTTTTTTTTTTAAAGTTTATTTACTTATTCAGAGAGACACAGAGACAGCACAAGGAGCGGAGGGGCAGAGAGAGAGAGAGGGAGAGAGAGAATCCCAAGCCTGATGTGGGGCCTGAATTCACAAAACCGTGAGCTCATGACCTGAGCCGAAACCAAGAGTTGGATGCTTAACTGGCTGAGCCGCCCGGGCGCCCTGCTCCTGTCTTCTTTAAAAAAAAATTAACCATCCGCTTTGGCAGGTTTATCTGGATAAACCCTTCAAATCTTCCTTTTAGAAGCTGTTTGACAAACACCGTGTGGTGAGGCTCCGTGTCCTAGTTGTCCTGAGTTGGGTCCGTTGGTGTTCGGGGCCCTGATGTAGGACTCGGGTCTGCCTTCTTCCGCCTGCCCTGCCCCGGGGTGACCCCATGCACAGCGGGGTGCCTCCCTTCTCTCTGTCCTAGTGTCTCAGAACATTATCAGGCCCGCCCCACGACCAGGTCACTTGGGCTTGCTGCCACTTCTCCTGGATTGGACGAGGCGGCGGAGGCCACGTTGGGTCACCGTGGCCTCCTGCCGCACGTGAGTATACGGGCATGCGGTGAGCCTCAAAAACGTGGGACAGCTGAGTGGAATGGGAAGAGGAATTCAGGCAGAGCTGGAAACTGAGGCTGGAAGCGAAAGAGAGCTTTAGGCAAGAAAATCCTGGCGGAGGAGGGAGCGCTGTGGTCTCTGGGAGCCTCCCGTAGAGAGGAAGCAATGCCTTGGATAACCCTGTCGAGTTTCAGGCAGAGGGGAGGAAAGAACCCAGTTAGGATGAGACGCTTCACTTCCATCTATTAGCAAAATTATCATCATATATTGATTTTATTAGAATGAGACCGGGGCGCCTGGGTGGCTCAGTCCGTTGGGCGTCCGACTTCGGCTCAGGTCATGATCTCACGGTCTGTGAGTTCGAGCCCCGCATCGGGCTCTGTGCTGATGGCTCATCAGAGCCTGGAGCCTGCTTCAGATTCTGTGTAGGCCTCTCTCTCTGCCTTTCCCCTGCTCTGCTCTGTCCCTCTGTCTCTCAAAAATAAATAAATGTTAAAAAAAAAGAATGAGCCCCTTGAACTGTTATCGACTCCAAAATAATTATAATAACTACGACAGTCCCCCAGCTTTGGAATCAAAGTTACGAGAAAAATGCAAAAATGTTTCACAATAAACATATCTGTAGGTGACTGGTCCTCCCTGAGACGTGGTGCCGTGTGCAGTACACAATCTGCACAACTATACTTGATGGCCCTGCCTGGAGAAGCAGGTGTCCCAAGACCCTTTTGTATTAATGGCATTTGCCTATCTGGAAACAAATATTATGAAATTTAACCGATGTGTTGATAGCCAAGCCCTTGAATGAGGGGGCTAAAAGTGAAAGCCCAGGGCTCACATGAGGTAGAGAATGCGATTGACCCCTCCTCTCCTCTCCACCATCATCACACATGCACATAAATACACAAAGCTTGGACCCTAAGGGGTTGGGCTCTCAGGATAGGAGTTATCCAGCGAGGATAAACAATATTCCCTCCCCTGATTCCCAAGGGACTGTTGGAAGAGCTGTCTGTCTGCTAGAAACCCAAGCGCCCATACTCACTTGGACATGTTGTCCTAACGAAAACTGACGTCTAAGATGCTTTAAGCCATGAATTTAGTTTAAAGTGGCTTGAGACGGACATTTCTCGGGAACAAATGTAAATCTTGTCTGGAGGGAAAGCAATACCTTCATCTCAGGCTTCGGGAAATCTCACGCAAATATGTTCTCAAAGGCAATGACCGCAACACTAAAATACAGCCAAGTGTACAGGGAACGAGTCACCACAAGTGAGAAACAACGGATACAAGGTCCAGCAGAAACTGACCTGAAGATAGAACTAACGGTGGTACTAACAAGCACAGATTATAAAACAATGATAATTACTATATTCAGAGGAACAAAAGACAAGTCTGAAACTATCTGCAAAGACGAGAAAACTACAAACAGTGGCTTAGCTGAATTGAAAAAGAACCAGGTAGGACTTCTAGAAATTAAAGATCCAACGATAAATCAAAAAATGCAATGGATGCTTTTGACTTCATGTCAGCCACAACTGAACAAAGAATTTATCCTCGAAACAGAGATCAGAAGAAATCACTCAAAACGTAGTAAAGAGACAAAAAAGATGGAAAAATTGTAAGTTGATAAAAAGACACAAAGGAAAGAATGAGATTCTAGAAATAAGTCTTCACACTTACAGTCGACCGATTTTCAACATGGGTGATCGAGACCCTCTAATGGGAAAAGAAGAACCTTTTCGAGAAATGGTGCTGGGTCAACTCCACAGGCACGGGCGGAAGACTGAAGCTGGACTCCCGCCTCACCCTTTACCCAATAATTCACTCAGAGTGAATCAAAGGCCTAAATGGAAGAGCGAGCACCGTAACACTGAGGAGAAAACACAGGAAATCTTTGTGATCTTGGATCATGCCATGGTTTCTTAGACATAACACCCAGGGCACACACAACCAAGGAGAAAATATACAAACTGAACTTCATCAAACTTAAAACCTTTTTGCTTCAGAGAAAAAAAATCAATGAAGTGAAAAAGACAACCCACAGAATGAATGAACATTTCTGCAAATACACATCTAATAAGAAACTTGAATATCCAGTAGGGAAAGAACTCCAACAACTCAACGACAATTAAAGAGACCAAGCCAACCTGACTAAAAATGGGCCAAGGACTTGCAAAGATGTTTCTCCGAAGAAGATGTACAAATGGCCGATAGAACATGAAAAGATGCTCAGCATTGTAACCATCAGGGAAATGCAAATCAAAACTACAATTAAATCCCACTTCACACCCATTAGGATGGCTACTAAAAAAAAAAAGAAACAACAGAAAATAACAGAGTTGGTAGATCTGTAGAGAAAAAAATCGAACCCGTATGCCTTCCTGGTGGGACTGTAAAATGGTGCCATTGATGTGGAAAATGGGATGGTGACTCCGCAAAAAAATTAAACATGGAATTACCACATGATCCAGCAATTCTACTTCTGCGTATTTGCCCACAGAAGTAAAAGCAGGGACTTGAGTGATATTTGCATATGTTCGTAGCAGTATTATTTACAACAACCATTTGCAAAGCAACCAACGAGTCCATCAACAGATGAATGAATACACCAAATGCGGTATATACATACAATGGAATATTAATTACCCTTAAAAAGAAGGAAATTTTGACAGATGTTACAACATGGATAAATCTTGAAGACATTCTATTAAGGGAAGTAAGTTAGTCAAGTTCATAGAGATAAAAAATAGAAGGGGGGTTACCAGGGCTTGGGGTGGGGAAGGTAGAGAATTAATGCATAATGGGTACAGACTTCCAGTTGCGAAAGATGACAAAGTCCTGGAGAGGGATGGTGGTGATGGCCGCACGACAATGCGAATGCACTTAAGTGCCACGGAACTGTATATTTAAAAATGGGTAAAATGGTATTTTAAAAATGGGCAAAGGCTCTGAACAGACATCTTTAAAGAAACGGCCCAATAAGCACATGAAAACATGCTCGACATTGTTAGGCGACAGTAAAATGGAAATCAAAACCGCGATGAGATACTCCTTCATCTCCGCTAGGATGGCTATGGTCAAAAAGACATTTTTTTTACCTAAGTGATGGTGAGGAAGTAGATAAAGTGGAACCCTCAAACAATGCCGGTGGAAATATAAAAGGGTGCGGATCTTGGAAAACCATCTAGCAGCTTCTCAACATTTGTAGCAGTTTCTAACAGAGTTACCGTGTGACCCAGCAGTCATACTCTTAGGCGAACGCCCAAGAGAACTGAAAACACATGTTTACATAAAGGCTTCTCTACACGCCCTGGGTGTTATAGGTAAGTGATGAATTACGGGGTTCTACTCCAGAAACCAATACTACACTGTACGTTAACTAACTTGAATTTAAATAAGCAAATTATAAAAAAAAAATCTGTATGAATGTTCAAAGCAATACCTATAATAAATAATAAATTAAGTTCACAATTATAAAACTGTGTTTATAATAGCCAAAAAGTAGAATCTACGCAATGACTGGCGACTGATCATTGGATCAACAAAGTATGGTATGAATATCCATAGAAAAGAATATTATTTGGCAGTGAAATGAAATGAAGGACTGACACATACTACAAATGGATACAAACGTTATGCTAAGTGAAAGCAGGCAGTCGCAAAAGCTCACATGGTGTAGGAGTCCGTTTACATGAAATGTCTGAAACAGGCAAATGCACAGAGACGGAAAGTAGTTGCCTAGACGTTGGGGGGTTGAGGAGAAACAAATAAATGCTAATGGGAATAGGGTTTATTTGGGGGCAAAAAAAATGTTCTAAAATGGTGCACAGTGATTCATAACTCTGTGAGTATACTAAAGACCAGTGAATCACACACTTTAAAAGGGCAAATTGTACAGAATATGAATCATATTTCAATAAAGTTGTTATTTAAAAAGGCATCGCCAGAGAAGAACAGGTTCTGTTATGATAGTTACTTCGTGAGTAATAGAAAATAATTTTAAGCAAATAAATAACAACTCTAGACTATAAAAAGGCAATTTTAATAAAACTACAAGGAGAACTGGAAAAAATCCACAGTGCTTATGAAAATTTTAACCACTATCCTCCTCAGTAATTGATAAAACAGGAAAAAACCGGAAAGAACATAGAAGACTTAAGCGACAAAATTAACACACTTGATGTAAGGGCCAAGGCACGGTCTGGCGAAATGCAGAATACACATTCATTTTAGACACGCAAAGGACATTTGTAAAACTTATCAAAGTGCTGAGCTACAAGATGAATCAAAAAACATTTCAAGACTCAAATCATACAAAGCATATTTTTAAACGACGATACAAACAACCTAAAATCACTAGTTTTATTTATCAAACACTTATACAGTGTTTACTTTGGACCAAGTGTTCTTCAAATGGCTTCACAAATATTCATTGAATTAATCCTTAGGAGGACTCTATGATGCAGGTGTTATTATCATCCTTATTTATAGTTAAGATTTGGTATTAATTATTTGTGCAAGATCACACAGCTGGGACACAAAACCAGGCATTTTGGCTCTATCTCGGCGATCCTAACCACTGTATCATACTGCCTCTCTATAGCAAAGTAACAACTAGGAAAATCCCCTTGGGGACAGAAATAACAAAATATACCTTTTTTTAATATTTTATTTTTGGGTTCTTTTTGGGTTTATTTTATTTTGGGAGGGGCAGAGAGAGGGGATAGAGGATCCAAAGTGGGCTCTGCATTGACAGGGTGACAGCCGTTAGCCCAATGGGGGGCTTGAACTCATGAACTGTGAGATCATGACCTGAGCTGAAGTCGGATGCTCAACCGACTGAGCCAGCCAGGTGCCTGCAAAATATTCTTCTAAATGAACAATGGGTTCAAAGAAAACCATGATTGAAATAAAACATTTTTATGTAAGTGACAAAAACTTGTGGAGAAACTAAAGTAGTATTTAAGGGATATTTATAGCCTCAAATGCTCATAACAAAAGAAGAATGGTTAATAACCAATGATTTAATTTCCTATCTTAAAAATGTAGAAAGAACATTCTAAAGAAGTAGAAGCAGGGAAATAACAAAGACAGAACAGAAATCAATGAAATGGAAAGCAGATGTATGATAGAAGAAATAAAGCCAAAAATTGCTTCTTTCTAAAGAATGATAAAATTGATAAATCCTTAGCAAAATTGATCAAGACAAAAAGAGAGAAAATGCAAATTACCAATATCAAGAATGAAAGGGGACATTACTACAGATCCTACGGACACTGAAAAGATAAGAAGAGATTATTACCTTATATACACCAGCACATTTGATAATTTAGATGAAATGGACAAATTTCATAAAACTTAGCAAAACTGACCCAAAATGAATAAGAAAATCTGAAAGTCTTTATACTGAAGAAATTAAGGGACGCCAGTAGGTGGAACACGTGACTCGATCTCAGGATCTTGAGTTTGAGCCGCGTATAAATAGAGATTATAAAGAAATAAACTTAAAAAAGGAAATTAAAGTCATCATTTAAAATCTTCCCATGAGAAAAACTTCAAACACACGTGACCTCACTGCCAAGCACAAAACAAAACAAAACAACAGCTCACCTCGTAGCAACCTTTTTAGACAACAGAAGAGGGAACAACTTCCCAACTTATGTTAGAAGCCATAATAGTGATGTCGGCACCTGACAAGAATACTACAAGAAATGAAAATGACAGGCCAATGTATCTTCATGAGTGTAGAGTCAGTAACCCTAAATCTGTTCCCCTCCCTCCAGGTTCAGTTCTAGGTCATCTCTTTTCCCTGTGAAACCTTTCTCAAGGATTCTATCCGCGTCCATGGTTTCAAAGACGATACTTACACAGATGACCCACATTTTCCTCGTTAGTCCAGACCCTTTCCATTGACCCCATCCACCTCTACGTACCTCCACCCTCTCTCACCTGCACGACTAAAATGGCGTCCTGTATGGTCTCTCTATATGCAGTCCTGCCCTGGTCCCATCCATTCTCCCTATATCCCAATCAGGGCGATCTTTTCAAAATGCAAATCTTATTAGTCACTCTACCACCGGAAACCATCCAATGACTTCCTTTCCTTTTTTGGATTAAAACAAACCTTTTGTCTATGAGGTCCTCCCTCCTCACACCCACTCCAATTTCCCTAGAATCATTTCAAACCACTTCTGCCTCGGACTCTTCACTCCAGCCACTCTGTCTCTTATCACAAGGCCCATTTTCCCTGCTCACTTGTTTTGTTTTGTTTTGCTGCTATTCTCTACCCAGACATTTGTTCTTCCCCCTTTGCCCAGTTAATTCTTATCCCTCTTTCAGCTCCTCCTAACCAAACCGGAACTTCCCAGGACATGCTCCCACAGAACCTCTGTCCTTCAATCTCCTCGCCTATCAAAATCACAAGTTCACATTTCATCCACGTGATGATGTGCTTACTGACTAGCCCATTGGATGTTCAACTCCCTGATAGCAAGAAGCAAGGACCTATTTCTCCTCGCCATTCTGGCCCCAGGAGTGAGGACTGCACCTAGCCTATAATAGATGCTCCACTCATTACCTGTTGCATTAATGAAACCTCTCCTGTAATCATTACCCAAACACAACGAATTTGCATTCAGTTCCTGTGAAAAATTTTCAGTTTCAAAAGCATTTCAAATTTATTTTTTTAACGTTTATTTATTTTTGAGAGACATAGAGTCAGAGTATGAGCAGGGGAAGGGCAGAGAGAGAGGGAGATACAGAATCCGAAGCAGGCTCCAGGCTCTGAGCCATTAGCACAGAGCCGGACGCGGGCTCGAACTCACAGACCGTGAGATCATGACCCGAGCCGAAGTCGGCCACTTAACCAACTGAGCCACCCAGGCGCCCCTCAAAAATACTTTAAAAGCAGGGTAGAAAAAAGGAAAAAATACAGCTGCAGCTCTCTGTCACACTGGAGATGCGTATCTCATTAGTCAAATGTAAACTAAACGTTTTTCATTTGAATGTAACTCATTGACTTCTTTTTTAACGAGTCCAGACCCGAGTCCGTGGGGTTTTTAATAAGGCCAAGTCTCTCTCCAGATGCCGAACGTTTCTTCTCCTTCCCTCCATCACTAATGGAGCACAAACAACTAAGTGTGGAAGGCGGTGGTCGTTAAGCATGTATTTGGTAAAGAAAAGAATCCTTTCATAATATAGGTGATAACGCTGCAATAACTCCATTATAAAAGCGGGACCTCAGTAAATGGAGTTTCTTGAAAGGAAGTGTAATTGGGGAAGGAAGGAGAAGGAAAGGAAGGCCAAGGGAGAAACAGAGGCATTTTGGGCAAGGAGTAACAAGAAAAAGACTCCGGGGTTGCCATTTCGCTCTCCTTGTTGAATGATAGTTCTGCCTTCAAGTTTCTAGAACTGCCGCCCCCCCTGCCCGAGCCAGGTAGGCATAAAAAATTGATCCGTATCCATTTAGCATTCCACTTAGCAGTTATAATAGGGTGAAACTCTAAAGCCTCATGGATGGCAGAAGTATTTCTTTCAAACGAATTAAAGTTGGTACCATAGTATACATTGTTCTAAAGGTAATATTAACTCCGATTTATTCTACTTGCATTCAGCTTCATGTTCGTGACTCAATATCAGGCAAAAAAAAAAATACTATAGTGAAAACGTAACAATGGATTGACTGCCAAGAGGTATGGGATTTCGTTTCAGGAGTTAGACAGCGGTGATGGTGGAACGACAAATGAATATACTAAGACCACTGATTATAAATTTTTAAATGGTAAAGTTTACACGGACTGAATCTCAATGAAAAAACCACCAGTTTTCAGGAGGAGCCTTCAAAGTTAAAAATGTTTTCTTTTCTAACCCTCTGACGATATGGAGAAATAAGACATTCACCCTTAATTAGGAGCAAGAGTTCTCCGAGCTGGCACTTAGGACAAAAGCACCCAAATTCTAAGATAATATCTGGAGGGTTTTACTTACTTTCCCCCTTCCCTAACCACCTTGGCTCTTTTTGTCAAGCCCTCTCCTTTCACTGGAATATTGTTTACTAAAAAAGCAATGACACTTAAAAACATACAAAGCATCCCAAGTCAGCCAAGGGTGTTTCTTCTTCATCAATCCAATTTGTCCCAGGCTTGGATTTTCTAGAAACCGCTCATGAGTGTGAGAACTGGCTTCTTGTCTTTCAGATCCTCCTGCACCAAGTCAACGGGGTTTTGTTCCAAAATGAAAATACAGCTGAATTTGCTTTTCGAAATTTAGCCCATATAAAGGCTCTGATCCTGCCAATTTAAGGGAAGCACTGAAAGCTGAATTCAGGTTAAAAAATAAACAAACAAAGCGGGCCAATTCTCAGAGCCTGCAATAATCTGTTTCTTATCTATTTCTCCAGCCTCATGTCAAACAACATCCTCACCTTGCTCCCTCGGCTCCAACCACTCTCTCATTTATATCCCATTTCCCCTGCCACTCGCAGGGCCTTTGCACATGCTGCTTCCCCCAGGCAGGACACTCTCCTCTCCCCTTTGCCTAGTTGCTTCCTACTCGTGTTTCAGATATTCTTGGACCAAGCCAGGCTAGCTAGTCGCCTTCTCAGCCTTGCCGCCAGGAGCACATTTAATACCGCGGAAAAGTAGGTCTCTGCAGAGGAGGTTCTAGAACACTCTAGACATGACTTCATTGTAAAGACCTTTCATGAAGATCTTGGGAAACCTTTCTCCAATGCTCCAGGGAGGGTTCCGGAGCCAGGGTGGAGGGGTGGGGGGCCAGGCGACAGGAGACCCGGCAGGTCTGGAGTGGGATGCAGGGTCTCCGGAGGGCCACCAGGCTGGCCAGAGAGACCACCCCGGCAGGCATCGCCTTCTCCGCCCAGACCCCGCGCGCGCCCAGACCCCGCGCGCCACCCCGACCCCCGCGCACACTCCCCGTCCCCCCGCCCCAGACCCCGCGGGCCACCCTGGCACCCCGCGCACACTCACCGTCCTCCCGCCCAGACCTGGCCAGTCCGGCACCCCGCGCGCACTCCCCGTCCCCCCCCAGACCGCGCGGGCCAGCCCGGCACCCCGCGCACACTCCCGGTCCCCCCCAGACCCTGCGGGCCAGCCCGGCACCCCGCGCACACTCCCCGTCCCCCCCAGACCGGCCAGCCCGGCACCCCGCGCACACTCACCGTCCCCCCCAGACCGGGCCAGCCAGGCACCCCGTGCACACTCCCCGTCCCTCCCCCCAAGATCGGGTCAGCCCGGCACTCCGCGCACACTCCCCGTCCCCCCCAAGACCGCGCGGGCCAGCCCGGCACCCCGCGCACACTCCCGGTCCCCCCCAGACCCTGCGGGCCAGCCCGGCACCCCACGCACACTCTCCGTCCCCCCCAGACCGGGCCAGCCCGGCACCCCGCGCACACTCCCCGTCCCCCCCAGACCGGGCCAGCCCGGCACCCCGCGCACACTCACCGTCCCCCCCAAACCCCGCGGGCCAGCCCGGCACCCCGCGCACACTCCCCGTCCCCCCCCAGACCCCGCGGGCCAGCCCGGCACCCCGCGCACACTCCCGTCCCCCCCCAGACCCCGCGGGCCAGCCCGGCACCCCGCGCACACTCCCCGTCCCCCCCAGACCGGGCCAGCCCGGCACCCCGCGCACACTCCCGGTCCCCACCAGACCCCGCGGGCCAGCCCGGCACCCCGCGCACACTCCCGGTCCCCCCCAGACCCTGCGGGCCAGCCCGGCACCCCACGCACACTCCCCGTCCACCCCCAGACCCCGCGGGCCAGCCCGGCACCCCGCGCGCACTCCCCGTCCTCCCCCCAGACCCCGCGGGCCAGCCCGGCACCCCGCGCGCACTCCCCGTCCTCCCCCCAGACCCCGCGGGCCAGCCCGGCACCCCGCGCGCACTCTCCGTCCTCCCCCCAGACCCCGCCGGCCAGCCCGGCACCCCGCGCGCACTCCCCGTCCCCCCCCCAGACCCCGCGGGCCACCCCGTCCCCCCCGCGCACACTCCCCGTCCCCCCCCAGACCCCGCGGGCCAGCCCGGCACCCCGCGCACACTCACCGTCCGCCCCCCCAGACCGGGCCAGCCCGGCACCCCGCGCACACTCCCCGTCCCCCCCAGACCGGGCCAGCCCGGCACCCCGCGCACACTCACCGTCCCCCCCAGACCCCGCGGGCCAGCCCGGCACCCCGCGCGCACTCCCCGTCCCCCCCCAGACCCCGCGCACCACCCCGGCCCCCCGCGCACACTCCCCGGCCCCTCCCCCAGATCCCGCGGGCCAGCCCGGCACCCCGCGCACACTCCCCGTCCCCCCCAGACCCCGCGGGCCAGCCCGGCACCCCGCGCACACTCACCGTCCGCCCCCCCAGACCGGGCCAGCCCGGCACCCCGCGCACACTCCCCGTCCCCCGCCCCAGACCCCGCGGGCCAGCCCGGCACCCCGCGCACACTCACCGTCCGCCCGCACCGAGAGGCACGGCAGCGCCAGCAGCAGCAGCAGCGCCACCGCCCAGAGCGGGGCGCAGGGGCCGCGTCCATCCGCGGCCATGGTCCCGGGGGCTCCGCGGCTCCGGCGGCTCCGGCGGCTCGGGGGGCTCCGGGGGCAGTGGCTGCGGCGCGTCGCTGCCCCGCGTGGGCGCCACTCGGCTGTGCGCGCTGCGCTCCGCTCGGCGGCCTGTGCGCCCCGCGCTCCGGAGGGAGGAGCGCGCCGAGCCCGGGGAGGCCGAGCGCCCGGAGCCGCCGCGCGGGGGCCCGTCGCTCCCGAGGGTCCCGTCCGAGGCGCCGGGGAGGCGGCCGCACCCGGCTCCGCCTTCGCGCCGGGCACCTGGAGGCCGGGGCGGAGGGCGCGGGCGCGGGCGGGAGGGGCGAGCGGCCGGCCGGCTGCAGGGACCCACCCCCCGTGCCTGCCCGGGGGACCCTGGGCCAGAGGGTGGCGCGGCGAGAGGCCCGACCCTCCGCGAGGACAGCTCGCAACCGAATGCCCACGTCCGTGCTCGGCCCCCGGACTTCGCGGCCGGCCTCCTCCCACCCAGGAGGAGCGCGTCGATGACAAGGAGGACTCCAACTTGCCGACCTCACGCTGAGCAGCCTCCCCGTCCCCCCAGCGGCGAGAGCGTGGCTCGCGAGTCCCCCGGAAAGGGGCGTCTTCGGGACGCTTCTTCACGACGCTTCCAGGTCCGCCCTCGCCTTCCGCGAGGAACGCCACCCGCGCTGGTCTGCACGCCTCCGAATCGGGGCTCCTCCACCCGGAGGGCGCCTGAGGTCGGGTTCTGTTCGGAGCCGGGAACCCCCCTGCTGCGGGAGCCCCGGTCCGCAGCCGGCTCCTTTTCCCAGCTCCCAACCCCCCGTCCAGTGTCCCGGCCTTCGCTTCGACCGGTGGGCGAGGGCGGATTGGCACCCTCCGCCGGGGGGGTCCCGACGATCAGGGCCGTAACTGCGACCCCGCGGCCCTCGGCGGGCCACGAGTCCCTTCAGCCCCCACGTCCTGGTCAGCGGATGCGCAGCGAGCGCCCACGGCCTCCCTGCCCCGTGCTGGGCCCCGCAGGGGGCTCCGATCGGTCCTAAAAAGGCTCAAACTTAAGACAGATGCTTAAGGAGGATGAGCGAGTGGTCGGTGCTAAAAGGAACACGTGCCTGGCCCCGAGACAGTGACTGCACTGGGACGCAGACGTTGAAAGACTACCTACATTTTCAGGTAAAAACTGGGATTTGGGGGCCCCTGGGGGCTCAGTTGTTTAAGCGGTCAACTCTCGACTTCTGCTCAGGTCACGATCTCACAGGTGGGTGAGATCAAGGCTGGCATTGGGCTCTGAGCTGACAATGAGGAGCCTGCTTGAGATTCTTTCTCCCTCTCTTTCCTGCCCCTTCCCAGTCATGTGCTCTCTCTGAAAATAAATAAACACTAAAAACAAAGCAAAACAAAACAAAAACCACTGGGATTTGAACCCACAACTGATTTACTGCCGGTGTCATTTTTCAGCTGGTGTAATTTCTGCAGTGTGCGGAAAAGATACCTCCTCTCCTTGTTCCTCCCCAAATGTCAACTACAAGGCTCTTTATTACTAGCGATGAATTCCTTTATGGAATAAAACTTCGCTTTTAAAATACAAACACTCTAGGGTGTTAAATGCAGTGCGGCCTGACAATCATTCACATGTAAGTGTAAATTAATTTACTTAGCCACTTCTCTTCTAACAGCTAGCTGGTAGCCTCAGGAGTGAAAGTTCACATGTCTGGGTTGGAGGGGACCTTTTAAAACCTGGCGCCATCCTGGGTGGCTCAGTCGGTTAAGCCACGGACTTCAGCTCAGGTCACGATCTCACAGTTCATGAGTTCGAGCCCCGTGTGAGGCTCTGTGCTGACGGCTCAGAGCCTCGAACCTGCTTCAGATTCTGTGTCTCCCTCTCTCTCTCTGTCCCTCCCCTGCTCTTGCTCTGTCTCTATGTCTCTCAAAAAAAAAAAAAAAATTTAAAACCTGATTATTGCTGAGAATGGAGGGGCGGGGCGGGAGGGCCCTGCAGGAACTACTGGCTGACTTTCTCAGGAGCCCCGCCACTAATGTGTTTAGAATAGTCAATTGACAATCTTTAGTAATGACATTTTAAAGTGTGCCTTTTTTCAGATCTGGCTTGGCTTGTCCTAATTTGGGGAGACGGCAGGCTGTAAAGGTTTGGTTCAGCGGACTAGAAAACCGTTTGGCATTTTCATATGAAGTTAAATATACATCTCTCCTATGACGAAGAATTCGGCGTCCAGATGTGTATTCAAAAGAAATAAGACGTCCACAAAAAAATTTGTACGCAAATCTTGTAGCGGCTTTGTTCACAACCGTTACAATTGGCAGCAACCCAAACGCCATCCACAGATGAAGAGAAACACAGACTGTGTCATAGTCGCACAATGGAATACTATTTAGCGATCGAAGGAACGAAATACTGATAACGCTCGACGGTGTGGTTGCAGAGTGGAAGAAGCCTCACACAAAGCAGTTTGCACTTATGATTCCACTCATACGAAGCTCGAGAGGGGCAAAACTAACGGGTGGTGACAGCAAATACTGCGGTCGCCTTTGGCAGGGTAGGAGCCCAAAGGAACTTCTGACGAGGGGAATGTCCCGTGTCTCAATGAGGATGGTGGGCACACGAGTGTGTACATTCATTTAACCTCCCTAAACTCTACACTTAACATCGGTGCATTCTGCTGAATGTTTATACCTTAATAGCAAATACTTCAGTGGGGCGCCTGGGTGGCTCGGTCGGTTGAGCGTCAGACTTCGGCTGATGATCTCACGGTTCGTGAGTTCGAGTCCCGCATCGGGCTCTGTGCTGACGGCTCAGAGCCTGGAGCCTGCTTCGGATTCTGTGTCTCCCTCTCTCTCTGCCCCCCCCCCCCTGCTCTCTCTCGCTCGCTCTCTCTCTCTCAATAAACACTAAAAAATAACAAATACTTCAAAATTCGCCCTAAAGAAGAAGTAGCTTTCGTAGAATTCAGTTTAATGAAAGCATCACATACAGGGATGTAGGCAGGGTTGGGAGAACCAATAACAGATGATGAAGGCCTTGGTTCTGTCCAAAGCAGGAAGCCGTCGCAACTTCGAGGCTTGAAGGTTGGAGGGGAGGTTGAGGTGTCACCAAAACTCAGCAAGGGCCGTTGCCACCAAAGAGCTTCCTGAAAGGGATGTTCACCCTAGGTACAGGAACGAAACCCCTGCCACTCGTCTGGCAGAGAGTGGGGAAGAAAATACCCCAACGTCTCTCTCCCTCCACCCTTCAGATTCTCCTGATGCCTCCTGCTGGCTGAGCCCTTTGGTAGGTGGAGGTCACAGGGGCGCAGGTGCCAGAGTCCTTAGAGGTCATTCTCACACGGCCTAGACTTGGCCAGAGAAGGCTGGAAAACAGAGCCGGGGAGGCAGTTGGAAAACAACCAGCAGGTCCATCTATTCTTTTCATTCATCGGATGAAGAAAATGCCAAGCAGAACAGGAGAAACCAAGTCCTATCCGTTTCTCTGTGTCGATTCAATCATAGTCTCACTTGGAGCTAAACCGTAATAGTCACCGCCCTCGGTGGTTACTTTCACGTGAGTGCTGTTTCCGTAAAAGGAAAGGGGGAGAAGTAAACGATCATAAAATACGGTGCTACGGTCCCCACTTCCACAGCCGGTCACGGGGCCTGATTTGAAAATCACTGCGACGTTCCCCCATTCCATTCTTTTTTCTTTTTTAAATTTTTTATGCTTTTATTTATTTTTGAGAACAGGAGAGACAAAGCATGAGTGGGGGAGGGGCAGAGAAAGAGGGAGACACAGAATCTGAAGCAGGCTCCAGGCTCCGAGCCATCAGCACAGAGCCCAACGCGGGGCTCGAACTCACGGACTGCGAGATCATGACCTGAGCCGAAGTCGGCCACTTAACTGACTGAGCCCCCCAGGCGCCCCCCCCCACACCATTCTATTCTATGAGCCTCTTGGCTTGCATGACTTTTTTCTTAGAACCGGTGAGAGGGACCCAAACTTTCATTCATACTAAGGATCTTTGTTTATTCGTTATTTTATTCATTTATTCGCTTGCCATGGTTTCTCACTGACCATCGTCGCTGGACACGAGAGTTCTCTGGGATCTGGACACGGCCAGCCATGCCTTATTGCGTAAGGGCAACACAGTTTCCCCTCGGTCATCGGGACCCATCGCCAGCCGGTAGAGTGACGTTCTCGGCTGCCCCTGTTTTTACTGGTGGAAGTGTTTCTCCTTGGCCCACCCAAACCTCATAGTTCACTAATGTAAATGTCATGGGGACGTATACAAAACTTGGGCAGGCGGATTATTATACGTAGTGGGTGGGGGGTCATTCCCACTTCTCCTCCTCGGTTTTTAGACAGCGTATTCCGCCTATGAGAGAAATGACCCCACGTATTGGCTGGTGGTTTAAGACATACACTGTATCTGGGGAAACGCCCTCACCTGTCCAGGTGTGGTCATCAGCTAGCGACCTCACCGTTCTATTAAGCCACCTGCTTCTGTGTAATGAGGCATATAGAAAAACTTATGGACGTGACTCCATGGTCTTACTGCCTTTGCTGTAAAATCAGTTTCTTGGTTCTAGATGGTGTAAGGCGTGATTCTATGGCAACGGACGAGGCATTTTAGGAGTCCATGGGAGTCCTGCTAGTGGAAGCAAAGCAAGCGAGGAAGGCAATGTCACGTCTAGAATGAGGATCTGTTCCAGTGAGAACAAGTAACTGTGACTGTGTGGAAAAGGGGATCCCGTACAATACAAACAACCTTTCCCCACGGAGCCACCAGGAGGGGCCGGCTGGGGAATTTTGCCGGATGGGGACTCATGGTGGCCTCTGCCGTTGGCACGTTGGACACTCAGCGGTGGTGGTAATCAGATCAAACCTAAGAAGAGGTGTTTATCTTTTTAATTTTTTTAATGTTTGCTTATTTTTGATAGAGAGAGAGACAGAGACAGAGTGTGAGTGGGGCAGGGCAGATAGAGGGAGACCCAGAATATGAAGCAGGCTCCAGGCTCTGAGCTGTCAGCACGGAGCCTGATGTGGGGCTCAAACCCACAAACCGCAAGGCCATGACCTGAGCCGAAGTCAGATGCTTAACCGCCTGAGCCCCCCAGCCGCCCCAGAAGAGATGTTTATATTGTTCCATTTCTGCATGGCCCCCAGCTCTGCTACCCCAGTCCCTCCGTCTCTGGTCTCATTATCCAAGCGCAGCTGTGATTGGAGAAAGAGGCACCGAGAACTAGAGAATGGGCCCAACTCTCCAAGGCGTCCGCCTGATTGTGAAGGGAATCCCCTCCCCCGAATCCCCCGGGGTGGGGGTGGGGGGTTAGGCTGCATATATATTCACAGGCTGCCAATTCCAATAGGTCCACACTGCTGTCCCTGTTACGGGTCTTTCGGTCTCGAACTTTTCAGGTCTTTGCCCAACTATTTTAGGTATTATCCACAAGTCAGTGTGGATTCATGAGGAAGGCCATTGGTCATGTCAACCAAAGCTCTGCCCACTGAGAGGATTTTCTTTTGCTTTTTTCCCCCCATTGTGGTAAAACATACGTAACCCAAATCGTACCACTTTAATCACTGTCAGTGTACACTCTGCGATTCGTGTTGTTGTGTGGCCCTCACCACCGTCCATCTCCAGAAAACTTTCAGCGTCCCTAACTGAAACTTCGTACCCACGGAACAACACCTCCCATTTCCTCAGCGCCCCCGGCCCTGGCGACCACTGTTCTACTAAATTTGAGGGTCCAGGTCCCTCATGTAAGTGGCATCATACAATGTTTGCCCTCTGCGTCACTGCTGTTTTATTTAGCGCTGGACCAGAGTGGGGATGGCGAGTGCCGTGTTGTGGACACTCAAGTGTCAAGCAGGCCGGAGGATCTTCCTCCTCTGTCAAGTGAAACTCCACACGAGTCCATAGGTGGGGGTCGAGGTAGAGGCAGCGGAGCGGTAAAACCAAGTGCCGTAGGAATCTGAGCCACCAGCTCATCGATTCGCTTCCAAGCCTACTGACGTAGATACCACTTCCATCGGAGAGTGGAACTCTGCTCTACAATTCAAAATAGCTCGTTCATAAGACCAGCTAAGGTGTCAGACTCACATGGTGTCTGTGGTCCAGGAGCCTCACCGCTGGGTACAAACTGCTTATCAAATGGAGAGTAGTTGATTCAACTCTAACGCTCTAGGGGTCTCCGGTGCCCTTCTGCTATCTGGGTTGCCCAAGCTTCATAAGGCATCCCTGTCTTGAAGTGTTGTGCCTTTTGCGACACGAGCCAAAGTGGCAAGGCAGCTTGTACTGAAACCTGGTTGCTACAGAGTTCCCTGTTGCTATGAACTGCTTTCAAAACTATAAGCCTCGTGAGTTTACACACGGTAAAGGGTCGCACAATCTTCGTATCTTTTTATTCATGGCGGTAGTACAGTATCAATTTATCTCTAAATGCAGCTCTGAGATAACAGTGAAAATCTGCTACTATCCTTGCTGGCTGCAAGCAAATGGCTTCTGATTATATTTGCCGATGGAATTAAAAGTAAACCATTTACTCAGGTTAATAACTACCTAACGAGTGCCAAAGCCTGTTTTGATTTATTCGAGTAAGGACGGTACTCCTGAAAGAGCACATGTCAACACCTAATTATTTTGAAGACAAGCCACTCATATTTTCCAGAGTCTTCTGGCTTTTGCTCCGGCAAACAGGAAAAGAATACTGATGGACCAAACATCCTGGTTCATGCCTCTTCTGACACCTGTTGTCCCAGCGTCCCATCCAATGTCATATTTGACCCGGGTTTTTCATTTTCTGAAGACATGTTATCAACAGTAGACTTAGCATAAGCCAGGATGATAGTCCTCGGTCTTGCACTCCCGGGTTGTGAATGCTCTCGCCTGACGGTGTGTGAGATGTGTGGGCAGTGATGAAAAAATGATTAAACATGAAAGCTAGCCAGTGGCCCGTCTCGTTTTCCCTGACCTTTTTCTGATGCCATGTCACCCACCTCTCCCTTTCAAGGACAGTGTGTGGAACCATCAATTACATAATCACGTGCGCTCAGACACGGGGAGCTGGGGACAGCTTACTCCTTCCGGTCTCTGGTCATGGTGGGAGAAGTATTCAAAGCTCCAGCCAGCCACCCATGAGGCCACCAGTCAGCAGGTCAGTGGAAAACGTGGGACATTGTAGACTGGGTTTATGTGACACAATGTGCAGAAAACGGAGACTGAGGAATTCAGATGGAGCACTTAGTGTGTAGTTTAAACAGTCTGGCCGGTTAAGTGGCCGACTTCAGCTCACGGTCGTGATCTCACGGTCTGTGAGTTCGAGCCCCGCATCGGGCTCTGTGCTGACGGCTCATCAGAGCCTGGAGCCTGCTTCGGATTCTGTATCTCCCTCTCTCTCTCTGCCCTTCCCCTGCTCACACTCTGTCTCTATGTCTCTCAAAAATAAATAAATGTTAAAAAAAATTAAAAATAAATAAATAGTCTTGCTACTTAGAATGACCACATATGGTATGGTACAAATCTACAACGATTTAGTTACTTATTTTGTTGTTTGGTAGATGTCTTGCAATAAATCCTTTTGGCAGCAATGAATTTTAAAAAGGAAATGCATATTTAATGAAAAGACTGTATTTCTCTTTTTCAACGTAGTTAATAACGAACATGTAGGTTACCCCAAATATTTGTCAATATTTACCATCCCCTGTGGACCGGAGAAATATCCCAGACAACATCAAAATCAGAATACATCAATCCGCTAAAGAAGCAACAGCAACCATTTCAAAAGTTGGAAGACAACATATACATTTACATATCATTCCCTGAAACATGACATTTCAATTCAAATGACTTTTTAAAAAATTTTTATTTACTTATTTATTTTGAGAGAGAGATAGAGCAGAGGAGGGGCAGAGAGAGAGGGAGAGAGAGAGAATCCCAAGCAAGCTTCACACCATCAGCAGGGAGCTGACACGGGGCTCAAACTCACGAACAGTGAGATCATGACCTGAGCCTTACCCGGCTGAGCCACCCAGGTGCCCCCAAATGACTTTTCTTTTAAATTAATTTCTTTCATTTTATTTCAGGTTTTCTTGTGCACATACATTGATTCCATCGATGGCTAAATGGTGCCAGTTACACACGGTGTTATCAGATGCTTTAAACGGAAAATCAGTCTACTCCAATAATGGTCCAATTTTTTTCATCAACTGTATACCGTGAAACCAAAATGAATTTTTTGGAAGCTCAATTCTGTCAAACGAGAAGCATTTGACATTCTTTAAAGCCTATAGTAAGTTGTTTCATGTTTCTCTGGTGACTATATAAATACCAGTTTTAGTGATAAAACTAATATCCACACTAAAGTAAGAAACCTTTGGATGTTTCTAGAATTCTTTTTTTTTTTTTTTAAACAGTTTGGCTGTTTCTTTTTTTTTTTTAACCTTTATTTATTATTGACAGAGAGAGACAGAGCAAGTAGGAGAGGGGCAAAGAGAGGCAGACGCAGAATCTGAAGCAGGCTTCAGGCTCTGAGCCATCAGCACAGAGCCTGATGCAGGGCTCGAACTCACAAACTGCAAGATCATGACCTGAGCTGAAGTCAGACACCTAACCGACTGAGCCATCCAGGCACCCCTGGATGTTTCTAGAATTGTTGAATACATTATGCTGCCCATATAATCCATAATTTCAGACAAGCTATGGTATTTTGTAGACCTGGGAAATTTGCTTGGATTATTTATTTTTTTATTATTGAATATATTTGACATGTAACATTGTATAAATTTAAGGCGTACAAAATGGCATTTTGATACATTTGTATATTGCAATATGATTGCCTTTGTTCTATATTTATCACATTCCATAATTAAGCACAGTATTGTCGCCCATATTCTTAAAATAGTGCATTCATTCCATCGCTGTGGCTTCCTCACTACTCACTGCGAGTCTGTGCCCTTACACAACATGAATCTCCTTCCCACCCCCAACTTACATCATCTATTCAATGTTTCCTCCCCCTGTCAAATTTCTTCTTTTGGATTTTTTTTTTTTTTAATTTTAGAGAGAGAGAGAGAGAGACCATGACATGATTAGGGGAGGGGACAGCAGGGCCAGGGGGAGGGAGAGAGGGAGAGAGGGAGAGAGAATCTTACGCAGGCTCCATGCTCAGTGTAAATCCCAACGAGGCGCTCGATCCCGTGACCCTGGGATCATGACCTGAGCCGAAATCAAGAGTCGGACGCCTAACTAACTGAGCCGCCCAGGTGCCCCCTTCTTTCGGATTTCCTACTTTTGATACGCGGGTCTCCTGGGATCATTCTTTGATTTTAGTATTTTTCCTCCCAAAAGTTATGAGGATGGACGAACACGTGATCCCCAACACTAGGCGGGTGAGATTGACAGCAGGTTTTATTAAAACGCTTACTTGTTTTTGAGAGAGAGCACGCGAGCGAGCAGGGGAGGGGCAGAGAGAGGGACGCAGGCTCCGAGCCGACAGCAGAGAGCTGGACTCGGGGCTCGAGCACAGAACGGTGAGATCATGACCTGAGCCAAAGCCGACAGTTTACTGACTGAGACCCCCACGTGGCAGGTAGTGGTTTAACAGTCACTTAAGCTCGCAGCGTCGGGAGGAGGGCACCGCGTGCCACGCAGGCCGCAGAGTCGTCCTTGGGAGCAGAGTGACCGAGCAGGGCCTGAGGGACGCAGGCTCTGAAGGAACAAGGTCAGGTGTTCTCTGTCCCCCCCCCCCCCACACACCCCTCGGAGGATGCGATTGGCCTGTTTGAATAATTTCCTCAGGCTGGTGGGGGACTGGAGCCCGCGACTCAGAGACAAGCAGACACCGTGCCTGGTCCCCGAGGTAAGGAGGGGCGTTTGGCTGGGGCGCTTTGTCCTTGGGATCACCGTGGGGAGGAGGACTCGAGGCTAGCTGGGTGAGGGCGCCTGCTTTGCCCGCGGGCCCGTGACCCGTGGGGAACGGTTTCAGGGCTGAGGTTCACATCCTCGTGTGTGGGATGAGAACACCGATGCCCTTTGGTCCTCGCTGGGATGAAATGGAGGGTCCGGAGCACTGTAAATGCAGTGAAGTTATTGGCTAAAGCCACAGGGCTGTCGTTCATTCTCTTCATTACTTGGGAGACGCACCTGGGGCAAATACCGTTATGAACCTTTAATGGCAGGCCTCCTGGCAAACAAACTAATGGTATTGCTAGCAGGAGAGCCTTCTCCTTGGAATGCTTTCAGAAGGATGCACCTGGTGGTACATAAACCTTGAATCTATGGATTCGCGGGGCACGGGTGCCTGGAGATAGCATGTAAGTTCCGTAGCCACCTGAACAGGAAATGGAGGTGTGTCATCGCCGTTGACTTGGATGTCTCCTTACGTGTCAGGGTTGTCACAGTACACATCCCTTGAGGGTCTCCTATGTGGAAAGGTGGACAACACAGGATCACCAGATATTTGAGGAAAACCCATAATATGATAGAGACCTAACTAAAGAAATGAAAACTAACACCACCACCACCAACAACAACAACAAGAAAACCCCAGAAAAGACAGAGACAATCCAGGGAAAAGAAAACTTCCATACAATAACCTTACTGCCCTCGTGGAGATAAGACATTAAGAGCCCAGAACCTGCTTCGGATTCTGTGTCTCCCTCTCTCTCTGTCCCTTCCCCGCTCACGCTCTGTCTCTCTCTATCTCAAAAATAAATAAACATTAGGGGCGCCTGGGTGGCTCAGTCGGTTGAGTGTCCGACCTCGGCTCAGGTCATGATCTCATAGTTCGTGAGTTCGAGCCCCGCGTCGGGCTCTGTGCTGATGGCTCATCAGAGCCTGGAGCCTGCTTTGGATTCTGTGTCTCCCTCTCTCTCTGCCCTTCTCTTGCTTGTGCTCTGTCTCTCTGCCTCTCAAAAATGAATAAATGTTAAAAACAACAACAAACCCCCCCCAAAATAAAAATAAATAAGCATTAAAAAAAAAAAAAAAGGAAGGAAAGAAAGAATAGGGTGTTATGTCCCATTGAAAAGAAAACCATAGGCCCAAAATGGCGTCGCTTAAGTCAAGTCACCAAATCCGAGCTTAATACCTAACTGCAGTTTCGACCTCCCCCAAAATGTCTTAATTGGTCAGTCAGGAATTTTCCGATCAGCATCTATGAGAAATCTATCACAGGTGCCTTCTCCATCCACTCAAAAGAAGATGAGGTAATCCACGTAATAAGACCCTTGCCCTTTCCCCTCAGGAAAGGTGACCTTGCCTCAAAGGATCCTTTCTTTTCTTTTGCTAATAACTTCGGGCCCCACTCTCCTTCCTATAAAAACCTTCTAGGTGGGATGCTGCCCATCTAGGTCATGAATCATTCCTGAATCGTTTCATAAAGCCAATTAGATCGTTATATATTTACTCGGCTAGATTTTTTTTTTAAACCTTCCCCCTCCCAAAAAGGAATATTTAGAGACCACAATGACAAAAAAAGATTTCTTAGGAGTTAAAGCATAAGATCAGAAACGGAAAACTCAATAGATGGCCTTGAAGATAAAGTCGAGAAATCTCCCAGTGAATATAGTGAAAAGACAAAGAGATAGTGAGTAGGGGAGAAAAAAGTAACACCCAGAATGCTCTTTGGCTGCACCCTGCCTTGACCTTTCCACGTGGCCCCTTGAGGTATGGCCACGTACCTACTTCAGGACCTGCAAGTAATAAACTTCTCTGTGACTCTACTTAACACATGTGGGTTTAACAAAGTCTCAAGTTTCTGTGGAAAGTCCAAAGGTTTCTGGACTTTTCTGAGACACCTCGGTTGAATTCCTGCCCCCACCGCAGTCCTACAGGAAGGCTTGTGTCCATTCAAATTTGGAATCGTGTTGGAGTACCTTTTTTCTTATTTTTACCCAGACTATTCACTTCAGGCTTTACCTACAAAATGGTCTTTTTTATCAAAGGATTTAGAAAAGAGAGAGCATATTTTTGCATAAATGCAAACCAGTTAAGACGGAGCGTTAGACTTCCCTATTCTTAACCGTCCTATCGAACACTCTGCCTTATTCCGTGGCCACCTCCTGCTCATCCCTCCCCACTCCTCTTCTCAACCCTCTCCCGCCCCCAAGTCCATTCACTTCTCAGGTCCCAACTTCCCTAGTTTCCCATAATTACATATAAACACAGCACTCATAAACATTCCATGCTACTTAAATTTGTATATGAGAAGTGGCATGAACTTAGACCCTCTCTGAGAGTCCCATTGTTTATATTCAAAATATTTTGCTTTGGTTAGGATATTTCAGAGCTCATGCATTCGGAAAGATGTCTGGCTATACTCCAATCCCTAGGTAGGCCATGGACTAGTCTATACTGTCCAGCTTGTTTTCTGGGTTGTAGGGAAAGTTGGTTTTCTGTCTAAAATCTGACCATGGACTCTAATGGTGCGGATGGATTGTTAAGTAGGATCTCTTGGAATAACCAGGGAAGATTTTAAAATTGAATGAGCCTACCTGGCCTCGTTCCCCTGGTCATACAGAGTCACAAGGCCAACTATTATGAACTGGGAAGTAATGAATAATGATCGTTCTAAGTAGACTTAATGTATCACTTTGGGATTGGAAACTCACTTCTCAATGTTATTTGTGCACTAAGAAGTAATTGCCTTTTACTGATCCCCTATGATAACCAGGAACTTTCATACATATATATTATCTCCAGTCCTTGCAACAACCGTAGTCAGGCTGCAGATGAGAAAATGGAGGCTTTTTCTATAGAGGTTATGCAAATTGCCCAAGGTCACACAGCTAGCTTGGCAAAAGTGGGATTTGAACACAACCTTATATGATTCCAAAATCCCCACTCCTACCTTCATGCCGTGTTGCCTCTTAGATACCCTGTAAATATTTCTTCCTATTAAATTAGGGTTAAGTTCTAGAAAGGCCGACTCTAATGTTGACACTCTGTGTCCAGGTATGAGAAAGAAACCATAAGTAACCTCTTGAACGCCTTCCGACTGTACGACTTAGGTCACTGTGTTACGATTATGTATTTATAGGTCTATCCCTTCCTCTGGAGAAGAAGTTTCCAGGGCTCTTGCCGTCCTGTGGCTCCCTAGGGTCTACAGCACTCCCTGTTCTAGTGCCTGGCACATACAAGACGCTCCATAAGTGTCTGATGAAAGAATGAATGAGATACTTTCCGTGGTTTTGGGGACACTGTGTTTCCCACAGTCCACCTGGATGAACACCTGCTCATCTAACTTAGTCCGGTCTCTCCACTGACGACTCTCTCCTTTGCGCCTCCACCTGGAGCCTGAACAGTTGTCCCTTACTAATTATGGCTCTTGAATGCAACTGGGGTTCTGAAGATTTGACCCTCCCACTAGTCTGAATATCCTTGAGGACAGAGACCATGTCCTTTCTGTGGTGTTCTCTCTGCTGCCTCGAGGAGTACCTGGTTCTATGAAGTACTTATGTTTGATGAATTACTCATATGCCCCAATCTGTTGAGTTTAACTCATCAGAGGATCCCAAGGAGAGTGCATGTCAAGGGTCATGTTAATGCTCTGAGTATAATAGGGAACTTGTCCTAGGATTGCATATGTCTCTCCTTATCGTCTTCTTTTCAGAGCGATGACCTGGTCCTTTTCTGTTTTCCTATCTCCGGTAGCTAATACAGTGCCTGGCACATAGTAGGCATTTAATGAAGCTTTGGTGAATGGAAGGATGAATGAAGGAGCCTCAAAGGCAAAACATACCAGCCAACAGAGAATTTCAAACCTGATGGACCTGAAGCAGCCTCACAAATCATCTGTCACCAGCCTGAAGCCACATAACCCCCCAAATCACTGCACAATGTAGCATTTACACGCAGGCCGCCTTTGGGGCTCGGGAGGTTGTGGGCTGGTCCTGAGTAAACACAGGCTGCACTGAAGAGCCATTGTGGGCGCTGGTGGTTCTTCCAGGTTCCTCTGGGGTCTGAAGTTGATTTGCAGCTGGAGGCAAGTCCCTGCCAAGCTCCCCCTCCACCCCCTTTATTTTTTGGCAATTGAATTATTAACTAAAAGAAAACCATCCAGGGTGTAGCTGCTAGCAGTGGGCTGCCAGTGCTAGGGAATTTTTATTTTGTTTACTCAGAGTGTTTGCACCTAATCGAATGAAAAGTAGGAATGAGCCCGCGGAAAGCAATTCAGAAGCCCTGGCCCCAGAGGAAGACCGGCCTTGGACTTGGCAGGAAGGCCATTCCGGGCGGCCAAGGAGGCGGCGTCAGTGCTGCCCCTCGGGGTAAGACTTGTTTCCAGGGGAGTCCTACCCCCAGGTTGCTGCCGTGCTGGATTTTCAGGGACCCCGGGAGGGCTCCAGCGCTCCAGTCTCCTAAATATCTCCGGGAGTCCCTGGTTTCATGGAAGACTTGGGTCCTTATCGAGACGCACGTGCACTGGGAGGGTCAACCCTGGAGAAGAGTCAGTGGAACTGGGTTTCGGTTTGAGTTTTGCAACCGAATAGCCATCCCGGAGACATCACTCTGCATCTCCGGTCTCAGTTTCTTTACCTATAAAATCGAGTGATAAGGCTACCTAAGGCGCAGGGCTTTTAGATTGGAATACTTGGTACATCAAAAAACTTTCCATAGATGAAACAATTCTCCATCATGATTTCTACGTACATGGTACTTTAGCCCAATTCCTTGCTCTGTAAACCACTTGAGGGCAAAGGCTGCGTCTTCCTTCACCTCTGCAGTTACACGTGCAGTACACGGCACAGAGTGGGCACCCGATAAAGGGGAGGTGAGTTGAGCAAGGCCAATTTGTGGCAGAAGGAAGGCTAAATATTCTCCAGTCTCCTATCATGTCTGACAGCAAGAGCCTCACTTCCTTAAAGATCACAGAAGAACTGCTGAACTGCTTTGCTCTGGGAAAGCGGGGCGCCTCCCACTCAGATTCCCAGGGGAAACTCTCAGCCATTAAACAAGATGGCTGCTCTTCCGGGGGGCCGTTCGTCCTAGATCTCTTCCAGATAGTCCACGTGTAATTAATAGAGTCCTATTGAAACCACTGGTACACACGTACTTGTTGAGCTATGCGCCCAAATCTTCGTTTCCAGAAGAATGGTCATCACGTGCATGGAACATGGAGACGAGACAGGAAGGACTCGGCCTAATGATGTGACATGTTAAATCTGTCTCATCTTAGCCCAGATGTTGAGTCTGCTTCTTACTGAAGCATAGCAAAGGCACAGATATGTTAACATTTACTTCAAAAAATAATGTGATCGAAGGGCCCCAGATACCAGCCGTCAGAAGGCTGGATTCCCCACTTCGTCTGCCATCGACTTGCTGGGTTAATGATTCTGTTGCCCTCCGTTTGTTGTTCCGTAGACCCTGGCAATGGAGACACGACTGCTAAGCCGACTTCCATTATTCTGTTTGGGTCCAGCGGCCTCTTTCCTCATGCGTGGTTGCTCTTTGTGTTTAGCATGCCTCCTGTTGGCCAAGCTGGAGCCTCCAGCCCCACATGCCCCAAGTTGTCAGATTGTGGGACCAAATGTTGGCCCTGCTGGAAAGAGTTGGCATGGGGTTGTCTTGGTTCTGTTACACAAGGCTATCTGGAAAGGCAGAGACTTGGACAGGAAGACAGAGGTTTATGGAGGCTGCCCTAGAGCGGAGAAGAGAGCTATAAGAGGTCCCCAAACAGAGAGGCAGCCACAGGGACAGGGGAGCCCAAACAGGCGGAAAGAAGACTTAATGCCAAGCAAAGCTGTGTATTTGATTAAGTGTTTAGCACCAATTTCTAAAACAAAACTATTTGTAAATTTAAGTGGTGGTGGGACCTTTACCTTAAAGTGCAAAACAAATCACGGACCCACAGGGAGCTGGGAGACAGGGACAATTGTCTCCAATAAATAATGTTCAGAGGAACAGTGGGAGGTCAAAACAACCATGTGCTTTGATCACAGTCCATAGATTACTTTTGTTCAACATACCAACTCATATTCTTTCAATATTTGTTAGTCACTTGGAGCCTCAGCCTGAAGATAGGTGTCAAGCTATATGCAAATATTTTAATATTGTAATAGAAGCTAAAACCACTCATTGCTGAGTTTGCAAATCAACCATAATTAAGTCATCAATAAAAGGCGGGATAGATCCATTTCTAGGAAAATGCACAAGACACTTTTCCAGGCATGTAAGTACAATTGACTTGGACCCACACAGGGAGTCGGCAAAAGGAGAGGGATTACTTATGTGTCTCTCTTACTTTCTACAGTGGGTAGCAGAGTGCTGAACGGAGAAACAAAAGGGTTCTGCCCCTTGGTAGTTCTGTGACCTTGAGCCGATTAATGAGCTTCTGTTCATTCATTCATTCGTTCATTCATTCATTCATTGAATACATAAGCGACGGGGAAGCAAGAAGTCAAGAAGCAGTCTCAAGGAACATTCCGCTTGGAAGAGGTCGACCTCTAAAGTCTAGGGACGAAGCTGGGTTGGGATTACGAGAGGACAGTCAGAGCACATGGGAGACGTTGTAGGCATATAGCCCCACAACACATTGAGTTCAGGCCTGATTCAACCCGGCAGAGAAACATCCCTCCTCTGAGAAGACTTGCATTGTCTACATCTTAGATCGCTAGTCATGCCCTGTTTACTTTCTGCGCCGTCCATAAAAAGGTGGCCCAGCTTGCTTTAATTTATGAAAAAGGGTAGGAAGACCTTTGGGAGAATAATTAGAAGCCCACTGGTTTTCATTCTATTTTATTTTAAGACAGCAGATTTTCTTGTCTAGTGACTTTTAAGCGGGCCCTGCCAAATAGCCTGTGTATGAATACATGAGCAAATAAAAGAATTGTTCTGTAGCTGTTTGGACTTCATTTTTTTTAAGGGACTTCATCTTCATTCATATGAAAAAATAAAACAGTCCTTAACTTCAGCTTCCAGATCCCACAAAAATGCACACTGTTTGCTTACAGAAGCACAAGGGAAACACGGACAGAAAGGATGACTCAATTTTCAGAGGAAAAGATTCTGTTATCGGTGAACGGATTGTATGGATTGATTAGCTGGTGATATTGACCAAATTACTCAGGAAAAACTGGGGGAGGAGGGGGAGGCTGTTTTGAAATGCGGCAGAGAAAAAGTTACCATAAACACAGTGTGTTAGGGGTGCCTGGCTGTCGCAGTCGGTGGAGCATGCGACTCTTGGTCTCAAGGCTGTAAGTTCGAGCCCCACAGTGGGTGTAGACATTACTTAAAAAATAAAATCTTTAAAAAAATAAACAGAGTATGTTAAAAATAGTCCCCAAATGCCAAAGAAGTTGTCTGGCAAAGTGACGACGCTCCCTTACCCGAGGATCTTCTGTTCCTAACTCCAAAATGCCCTTTCCACCAGTATAACTACTCATTTTCCAAATGTTTAATTATACAGCTCAAAACAAATTCAGTCACCTTATAAAATAGTGAAAACGCCATATAAAATCCGAAGTGCCCTCTGACACTAATCATGTGAAAAGGCAAACCCATGTTACCCTCCTTATCCGTCGTTCTGAGTTTGGTGCGTATTATTCAAAACAGAATGAGGAAGATCTGTATGTTTTAATATACGTGCCGTACTGTTAAGAAAACAAAGACACTGAGTACACGTTATGATATCATTCATGTAATAAATTAAAATACGCTCAATACTAATAGCACCTATGCCTATTTGTCTGCTAAGCCAACTTCCATTACTCTGTTTGGGTCCAATGGCCTCAATCTATCTATCAATATTTATACCAAATCTACCTATCTATCTACCAATATTTATAGCATATCTATCTGTCTATCTATCTATCTATCTATCAATATTTATACCAAAGATATCTACCTCTGTTTCTATCTCTGGGACATAAACAGGAAATGTTTAAGGGAATTTTCATTTCTGGTTATGGTGAAATAAGTTAGAAAGGTCTCTTTCTGAAGATAAAGACAACTTAACAACTTGCATAAAATTTGGTAATGTCTACTTAAAGACATCACACAGCTAATAACATAGCCAATAATTGAATTGGATAAGTAAATTAACTGGGGAGAAGGAATAACTCTTTCTCTTTTTTTAATGTTTATTTTTGAGAAAGAGAGAGAGAGAGAGAGACCGGGCATGAGCAGGGGAGGGGCAGACACAGAATCTCAAGCAGGCTCCAGGCTCTGAGCTGTCAGCACAGAGCCCGATGTGAGGCTCGACCTCACAAGCTGGGAGATCATGACCCGAGCTCAAGTTGTACGCTTAACCAACTGAGCCACCCAGGCGCCCCAAGGAACAACTTTCTTGCAGAGGAACGTGAATAATAAATGTAGAAGGAGTGAGGGAATAGAAAAACCACCATCACAATTAGAACGGCACAGTCACACTAGCTGCAGGAAATTCTGCCCATAAATACTGTAATTAGTTGGCAAAAGTTTCAGAAGAAATACAGTATTTGCATATCTTCAAAGTATCTCTCCACAGGATACGTATTAACTACAAAGGGAAATGTCGCTAGACAGTGGAGAAACCTGGCCAACACCACCCAAACCGAATGATCAGCTTCAAGGTCACCCCAATAAGACGTATTTAAAAAAGTTTTTTTTATGTTTATTTATCGTTGAGAGAGAGAGAGACAGAGCATGAGCAGGGGCGGGGCAGAGTGAGAGACGGGCACAGAATCCAAAGCAGGCTCCAGGCTCTGAGCTGTCAGCATAGAGCCCAACGCGGGGCTCGAACCCACAAACCGCAAAGATCATGACCTGAGCTGAAGAGCCACCCAAGTGCTCCTGACGTCAATGAGACTTATTGACATGAACCCTCTTCTGCCACGCACCGAGGAGGACCCACAGGCTTTGTTGTATTCTTCCCCCAAATCCACGACCTCAATCTAATCACGAGAAAGTATCAGACAAGCACAAATTGAGGAATGTTCTCCAGAATATCTGATCGGTATTCTTCAAAAAGTATGAAGGTCATGGAAATTTGGAGAGGACGGAGGAGCTGTCACATTTTGGAGGACACTGACAAGGCATGTCAGCTGAATGCAACGTGAGGTCCCGGAGTTGATGCCGGGACAGAAAAAGGACATCAGCGGAAAACTGGTGAAATCCGAATAAAGTTGCATTTCAGTTGACAGTATGGTAGCAGCGGTGATTTCTTAGTTTCGACAATTGCGCCACGGTAATATAAGATGGCAGCATTAAAGGGAACGATGTATCAACTCTGCCCTATCTTTGCAACCCTTCAATGAGTCTAAAAATCATTTCAAAAAAATGTAAAATCATTATGAAATGTGAACAGTCAGCCACGAGAGAAAAAACAAACTAAAAAAGATTTTGAAAATACAACGCTTGGTTGTTGGAATTTGTAAAAACCCAAATAGATGGGTTGAATAACAGATCGGACGTGGCCGAAGAGTAACTAGAGAACCAGAGGTCAAGCTGAGACCATCTCCTGGAACAGAGCGCAATGGGATAAAAGATGGGAAATACGGGGGGGCGGGAAAGATCGCTCTCGTGTTGCCTCCTGTGGAGACAAGACCCAGCGGCCCCACGAAGTGTCTAAGAGGAGGCCCAGGAAGAGACAACGGAGAGCGACATCGGCCTGGGGTGGAGGAGGAGTTTCTACCACCTTCTCCCGAAGAACATGAACACTGGCAACTGGCCACGGAGGAGAGTGCCTTTGCGGACGTCCCGAAGTCCGGCGCTGTTGGAGTAAAACATATATATATTTGGGCTTAGACGCACTGGAGAGGGTCAGAGGAGCAGCCTTCGCTTTACCTGCGTTCCCCACGTCCCCCCTACCGGGACACAGCTCAGTGCCAAGAGGAGACTTCCCAGCTGGTGATTTCTCCCATGGTGGGAGTGAGAGGGTGCGGGCGAGAGCACCGTGGGTGAGCAGCTGTGGGAGAGGCCACTCCACTCCCCCTCCGTCCAGAATACTGAGGCCTGTTCGCAGCGTGGGTGGGCAGGGGTGGGGGGGGAAAGAGGCTGGCAGAGCAGCCTCCAGGGCACTGCAGGGCACAGCACCTGCTGGCTGCTGCGTGGGCTCCACTGGGGAGCCTGCCCCCAAATCGCTGGGGATGACTCACCTGTCCATCCCCCCAACTGGCCTCTGGGTGTCCTCCCGCGCCCTTCCCCCCGCCTCCACATACCTCCCCCCTCCAGACCAGCACCCCTTAGCTGCCTCCCCGCGTGCACCCCCAAGGACGGTGAGTGCGAGGCTTTGCGAGGGGCTAGTGAGCCCAAGCAGAAAGCCAGCCTAATCCCTTCTGCATTCTGTGCTGGAAGCTGGATCAGCATCAGTGCTTTGCCACTCTGCTAGAATGGACGCGCTAAGGCTAAGTGAGGATTTTCACATCTGCGTGTGTGACCGAGACTGCCTGCTGCTTAGCAGTTCATTGTTTTGCTTAGTAGTTACTGTTTTGCCGTCTACGTATGTCTCATTTTTGTGACAAGATTATTCCAAACCCACAACGTAAGTCAGTTTTCCATGTTTTCTGTACTCTGGGATATTTTGTATAAGATAGCATTTTTCTCTTCCCTAAAGTTTTTTGCAACACTTGTTGGTAACATCATGTGATACCTTCGGGAAGTTTCCCGGATCTTTCCGTTTCTCATGTGATTAGTTGTCTTTTTATGTCTTCTACACTCCCTTGACTTTTTTTTTTAATTTTATAATAGTTTATTTTCAAATTGGTTTACATATAACACCCAGTGTTCATCCCAACATGTGCCCTTTTTAATGCCCATCACCCCCTCTCCCCCCTCCCTCATCCCCCTCACCCTCAGTTTGTTCTTAGTCTTTGAGAGTCTCTTATGTTTTGTCTCCTTCCCTCTCTGTGTCTTTTTTTTCTTTCCCCTCTTCCCCTCCCCCTGGTTTTTGCTTAGTCTCACAAAGTCCACCTATTCGTGGAAACATATGGTATCTTTTTCTGACTGACTTATTTCACTTAACATAATACCCTCCAGTTCCATCTATGTTGCTACACATGGCCAGATTTCATTTTTTCTCATTGCCACGTAGTAGTCCATTGTATATATGTGCCACAACTTCTTTATCCATTCGTCAGTTGATGGGCACTTGGTCTCTTTCCATGATTTGGCTATTGTCGAAAGTGCTGCTATGAACATTGGGGTACACGTGCCCCTATGCATCAGCATTCCTGTGTCTCTTGGGTAGATTCCTAGCAGGGCTATTGCTGGGTCATAGGGTAGCTCTATTTTCATTTTTTTGAGGAACCTCCACACCGTTTTCCAGAGTGGCTGCACCAGTTTGCATTCCCACCAAGAGTGTAGGAGGGTGCCTGTTTCTCCACATCCTCGCCAGCATCTATAGTTTCCTGATTTGTTCATTTTAGCCACTCTGACTGGTGTGAGGTGTTATCTCAGTGTGGTTTTGATTTGTATTTCCCTGATGATGAGTGACTTTGAGCATCGTTTCGTGTGTCTGTTGGCCATCTGAATGTCCTCTTTGGAGAAGTGTCTATTCATATCTTCCGCCCATTTCTTTACTGGGTTATTTGTTTTTCGAGTGTGGAGTTTGGTAAGTTCTTTATAGATTTTAGATATTAGTCCTTTATCCGATATGTCGTTTGCGATGATCTTTTCCCATTCCGTTGGTTGCCTATTCGTCTTGTTGGTTGTTTCTTTTGCCGTGCAGAAGCTTTTTATCTTGATGAGGTCCCAGTAGTTCATCTTTGCTTTTAATTCCCTTGCCTTTGGAGATGTGTCGAGTAAGAAATTGGTGCGTCTTAGGTCAAAGAGGCTTTTTCCTGCTTTCTCCTCTAGGATTTTGACGGTTTCCTGTCTCACATTCAGATCTTTTATCCATTTAGAGTTTATTTTTATGAGTGGTGTAAGAAAGTGGTCTAGTTTCATTCTTTTGCATGTTGCTGTCCAGTTCTCCCAGCACCATTTATTAAAGAGGCTGTCTTTTTTCCATTGGATACATTTTCCCGCTTTGTCAAAGATTAGTTGGCCATATACTTGCGGGTCCATTTCTGAGTTTTCTATTCTATTCCATTGATCTATGTGTCTGTTTTTGTGCCAATACCATACAGTCTTGATGACTACCGCTTTGTAGTAGAGGTTAAAGTCTGGGATTGTGATGCCTCCCGCCTTGGTTTTATTCTTAAGTATTATTTTGGCTATTCGAGGTCTTTTGTGGTTCCATACAAATTTTAGGATTGTTTGCTCTAGTTTTGAGAAGAATGCTGGTGCAATTTTGATTGGGATTGCATTGAATGTGTAGATTGCTTTGGGAAGTATTGCCATTTTAACGATATTTATTCTTCCGATCCATGAGCATGGGATGTTTTTCCATTTCCTTGTGTCTTCCTCAATTTCCCTCATAAGTTTTTTATAGTTTTCAGTGTAGAGGTCTTTCACATCTTTGGTTAGGTTTATTCCTAAGTATTTTATGGTTTTTGGTGCAATTGTGAAAGGGATTAGCTTCTTTATTTCTCTTTCTGCTGCTTCATTGTTGGTGTATAGAAATGCCACCGATTTCTGTACATTGATTTTGTATCCTGCAACTTTGCTGAAATCATGAATCAGTTCTAGTAGGCTTTTGGTGGATTCTGTTGGGTTTTCCATGTAAAGTATCATGTCATCTGCAAAAAGTGAAAGTTTGACTTCCTCCTTGCCAATCTTGATGACTTTTATTTTGTTTTGTTGTCTGATTGCTGATGCTAAGACTTCCAACACTATGTTAAATAGCAGTGGCGAGAGTGGACACCCCTGTCGTGTTCCTGATCTCAGGGGGAAGGTTCTCAATTTTTCCCCATTGAGGATGATATTAGCTGTGGGCTTTTCATATATGGCTTTTATGATGTTTAAGTATGTTCCTTCTATCCCGACTTTCTCGAGAGCTTTTATTAAGGAAGGGTGCTGTATTTTGTCAATGCTTTTTCTGCATCTATTGACAGGATCATATGGTTCTTATCTTTTCTTTTGTTAATGTGATGTATCACGTTGATTGATTTGCGAATATTGAACCAGCCCTGCAACCCAGGGATGAATCCTACTTGATCATGGTGGATAATTTTGTTTATATGCTGTAGGATTCAATTTGCTAGTATCTTGTTGAAAATTTTTGCATCCATATTCATCAGGGATATTGGCCTGTAATTCTCTTTCTTTGCTGGGTCTCTATCTGGTTTGGGAATCAAAGTGATGCTGGCTTCATAGAATGAGTCCGAGAGTTTTCCTTCCGTTTCAATTTTTTGGAACAGCTTGAGGAGGATAGGAATTAACTCTGTTTTAAATGTCTGGTAAAATTCCGCAGGAAAGCCATCTGGTCCAGGGCTTTTATTTGCTGGGAGGTTTTTGATAACTGATTCTATTTCTTCACTAGTTATGGGTCTGTTCAAATTTTCTATTTCTTCCCGTTTGAGTTTTGGTAGCGTGTGGCTATTTAGGAAGCTGTCCATTTCTTCCAGATTGCCAAATTTGGTGGCATATAATTTTTCATAGTATTCTCTGATGATTGCTTGTATCTCTGAGGGATTGGTTGTAATTTCTCCCTTTTCATTCACGATTTTATCTATTTGAGTTCTCTCTCTTTTCTTTTCGAGAAGCCTGGCTAGAGGTTTGTCTATTTTGTTTATTTTTTCAAAGAACCAGCTTTTGGTTTCATTGATCTGTTCCACTACCTTTTCTGTCTCCATATGGTTAATTTGTGCCCTGATCTTTGTTATTTCTCTCTTTCTGCTGGGCTTGGGTTGTTTTAGTTGATCTGCTTCTAGTTCCTTTAGGCGTGCTGTTAGAATTTGTGTTATTGATTTTTCTTGTTTTTTGAGATGGGCCTGGATTGCAATATATTTCCCTCTCAGGACTGCCTTTGCTGCGTCCCAGAGCGTTTGGATTGTTGTATTTTCATTTTCATTTGTTTCCATGTATTTTTTAATTTCTTCTCTGATGGCTTGGTTGACCCAGTCATCTTTTAGTAGGTTATTTCTTAGCCGCCATGTTCTTGGATATTTTCCAGGCTTTCTCCTGTGGTTGATTTCAGGTTTCAAAGCATTGTGGCCTGACAGTGTGCACGGTATGATCTCAATTCTATTATATTTATTCAGAGCTTCCCTGTGCCCCAGAATGTGGTCTATCTTGGAAAATGTACCGTGTGCAGTTGCGAAGAATGTAAATTCCTTTGCTTCTGGATGAAGGATCCTAAAGATGTCTGTGAGGCCCATCTGTTCTAATGTGTCATTCAGGGCTATTGTTTCTGCGGAGATTTTCTGTTTTGTGGATCTATCCAATGCTGAGAGTGGAGTGTTGAGATCCCCTACTATTAGGACATTTTTATCGATGAGGTTGCTAATGTTTGTAATTAGTTGTTTTACAAATTTGGGTGACCCCGAATTCGGTGCGTAGATATTTACAATTGTTAACTCTTCCTGCTGGATGGTCCCTGAGACTATTATATAATGTCCTTCTTCATCTCTTATTACATCGTTCATTTTAAAGTCTAATTTGTCTGATGTAAGTGTGGCTACTTCGGCTTTCTTCTGACTTCCAGTAGCATGGTAGATAGTTCTCCATCCCCTCACTTTCAATCTGAAGGTGTCTTCAGGTTTAAGATGAGTTTCTTGAAGACAGCAAATAGATGGGTCTTGTTTTTAAATCCATTCTGTTATCCTGTGTCTTTTGATTGGCGCATTTAGTCCATTTACATTCAGTGTTAATATTGAAAAATATGGGCTTACAGTCACTGTATCATCTGTAAGTTTCATGTTTGTAAGGCTGTCTCTGGTAGTTTGTGTTCTTTGCCTCCTTGTTTTCATAGAATGCCCCTCAGGATCTCTTGCAGTGCTGGCTTATTTGTGATAAATTCTTTCAGTTTTTGTTTGTTGGGAAAAACCTTGATCTCTCCTTCTATTCTGAATGACAGGCTAGCCGGATACAGAATTCTTGGTTGCATGTCCTTCTTGCTCATCACATTGAAGATATCCTGCCATTCCTTTCTGGCTTGCCAAGTTTCTGTAGATAAGTCTGCTACTACCCTTATATGTCTGCCTTTGTATGTTAGGGTTCTTTTGTCCCCAGCTGCTTTCAGGATTCTCCCTATCTTTGTATTTTGCCAGCTTCACTATGATGTGCCGTGCAGAAGGTCTATTCAAGTTACGTCTGAGGGGAGTTCTCTGTGCCTCTTGGATTTCCATGCCCGTTTCCTTCATCATGTTGGGGAAGTTCTCAGCAATGATTTGTTCAAGAACCCCTTCTCTCTCTCTTCTTCCTCTGGACTCCTATGATACGGATATTGTTTCTTTTGAGTGCATCGCTCAGTTCTCCTTTCCTGTTCCTGGATCAGCTTCTCTCTCTTTTTATCTGCTTCCTCTTTTTCAATGATTTTGTCTTCTAATGCACTAACTCTTCCCTCTACCTCTTCAATCCGTGCTGTGGCTGCTTCCAGTTTCCCCTGTATTTCTTCCAATGTCTTCTTTAATTCTTCCTGACCGTTTTTAAGGTCCTTGAACTCTGCCGCGCGGGACCCCTTGCATTCATCTAAGCTTTTTTCAAGCCCAGCGATTAGTTTTATGATTATCATTCTATATTCGTGTTCTGTTATGTTGCTTATATCTGTTTTCATTAATTCTTGAGCTGTCACTGCTTCTTGTAGATTCTTTTGAGGAGAATTCTTCCGTTTCGTCGTTTTGGCTGGATGTGTTTTGGATTGTTTCTTGGAGTTGCCCTGGAAAGGAAAACAGACTGACAGACAAACAGAAAACAGAAATAAACGTACCAACAAATGGTCCAGACAAGCAGTTCACAACAGAAAAAGAATAACAAGTGACTCTCTGAGGGCAATGTCCTGAAGTAACAGCTACACGTTAAGGACAGGGTATGTAGTGTGCTGGTGGCAGAGCATATATAGACAGAATAATGACTGGTGCAGGGAGAAGAAGGAAATGGACTTTGCCCAGGTAGAGCGACTAAAGGGTTTAATCCAGACTGAGAGAAATCAGAATAAGGACAGGTGCGAGGGAAAAGGAATAAAGATCGATGTAGTCTAGATGAACTTATGCGGCCTGGTTATTCCAGAAAAAGGGCTAGGGAAGTAAAGAAGAGGGTGTAGGACATGTCCTCGAAGAGTGGGTTAAAAAAAAAATGATTAAGCCAGTCAGTACCCTGGATGACCAGCTCAGGGATGGGGATTGGTAGGAATGAGAAAGGGAGGGATACATTTAAAAAAGAAAAAATGACTGGCGTTACTCCAGGCAGCAATCTCCACTTGGATCAGTCGCTCCTGCTGATAGTTTGGGAGGGGCGTGGTTTAGTGTAGGCGGGTCCCGTCTCCACTGCTGCAGGGATGGCTTTTGGGGTGACTTCCTGGCTTGTTCGACAACAATGGCGTCTCTCCACACCCGCGCCACCAGTCGTGGAGGCTTTATTCTCCCCTTTATTTCTGTTCTCTCTCCACCGCCAACCCCAGCCTAGTGTGGTTTACTGGAGCCGCCGCCTGGGGCTGCCTGGGTCCCTGCTGCCAGTCCCGGGGGCGGCGGCGTGTGTGCCCGGAGGCGCTGGGCGAGGGTGGCGCGGTGGCGCGGCCGTCTGCTACCCCCCGATTTGGCTGTAACTGTGTGGGGGTTAGAGGTGCTCCGCAGGCACAGCCGCCTGGGGCCGCCTGGGTCCCCGCTGCCTGTCCCGGCAGCGCGCGCGCCCCGGAGGCTCTGGGCGAGGGTGGCGCCATGAGGTGGCCGTCTGCCACCCCCGATTTCGTTATAATTGTGCCGGGGTTAGAGGTGCTCGGCTGGTGGCGCCGCCTGCGTCCCCGCTGCCAGTCCCTCCCGCGCGCGTCCCAGTGGCTCAGGACGGGGTTGGTGCGGTCCCAGCAGCGCGCGGGGATTGCTGCTGTTTGCCACTGAACTTCTCTTCAAAGGCCCTGCATTTAGGGGCTGGATGGTAGTGGTCTCACCCGCTCTGGCCCTCTCGTTCAGATGTTGTTCGGTCGGCACTTTCCCAGCTATCTCCGAAGACGCTCACCCTCCCCTCAGCTCAACTTCCCGAGTTCGAGTTCGTTTTAACCGACCCAGATTAAACTCATGGTTTAGCTGGGCCGTGTCTGTTTTCGCCTTCCTTCCTTGTTACCTGTAGCACCTTTTTCCTCCGATTCTTGGAGTTGAGAGAGACTATGGTTTCAGTCGTCCCCGTTTAAAGGGCAAGCGAAATACTGGAGCCCCCTACTCCTCCGCCATGTTGCCCCCGAAGATCTCTTTACTTTTTTTTTGAAATTTACAATTTATTTTTGAAATGGACAACTTCAGAGAAAAAGGACTATTTTCATCTGAGGTTTCAAATTTATTAGTGCAAAATTATTCCTGGTATTATATATTGTTTTTCCCATACAATGTCTTTAATGTTTTTATATACACCTTCTTCCTTTTTAAAAAATTTTTTTAATGTTTATTTTCTAGAGAGAGAGACAGACAGACTGCAAGTGGGTGAGAGGCATTGAAAGAGGGAGACACGGAATCTGAAGCAGGCTCAGGCTCTGAGCTGTCAGCACCCTCCGTCACCATACACTGCTACATTCCCGGTGCTGTACCTTTCCAGGCCATGACTTACTCATTCTATAATTGGAAGCCTGGCCCTCCCATTCCCTTTTGCTGATTTTGCCCATCCCCCCCCATCCTCCCCTCTGGCAACCGCCTATTTGTTCTCTTTATGTATGTGTCTGTTTCTGCTTTTTTGCTTATTTTGTTTAGATTCCACATATAAGTGAGATCATTGGGTATTTGTCTTTCTCTGTCTGACTTATTTCACTCAGCACAATAAAGATGTCTCTCTGTATTGTATAGTTCTAAGGGTTCGACAAGTGTATGTCACGTGTCCACTATTACAGTACCATATGGAATAGGTTCACTGCACTAAAAATCCCCTGTGCTTCCCCAAACACCCGACAACCATTGATCTTTTAACTGTCTTTGTACCTTTGGGTTTCGGAATGTCCTATACTTGTAGTTCTGCAGAACATCAGCTGTCAGATTGGCTTCTCGCACTTACCAGTATACATTAAAGATTCTTCCATGTGTCTTCACCGTTTGATAGTTCATTCCTTTTTATGCTAATAGTATTCCATTGAGTCCAGATCTACTGAAGTATATCTTCGTTGCTTCCGAGTTTGGGCAATTATGAATAAATATGCAGGTTTTTGTGTGGACATACCTTTTTGACTCATTTTAGTGAATACCAAAGAGCAGAATTGCTGGGTCGTATGGTAAGAGTACGTTTAGTTTTGTAAGAAACTGCTAACCTAGGGGCGCCTGGGTGGCTCAGTCAGTTAAACGTCCGACTTTGGTTCAGGTCGTGATCTCGCGGTTCATGAGTTCGGGCCCTGAGTTGGGCTCTGTGCCGACAGCTTCGGATTCTGTCTGGAACCTGCTTTGGATTCTGTGTCTCCCTCTCTCTCTCCCCCTCCCTTGCTCTGTCTCTCAGAAATAAACATTTTTGGAAAAAAAACAACCTGCTAACCTGCTTTCAACGCGGCTTTACCATTTTACATTCCCAATGGTTCCGGTTGCTCTACATTTCATTAGAATTTAACCATTCTACTAGGTACACAATGGTATTTCATTGTTGTTTTAATTTGCAATTCCTGTATGGCCTATGAGGTTGGGTGTCTTTTCATCTGCTAATTTGCCTTCTGTACATCTTCTCTGGTGAAGTGCCTGTTCAGATCGTTTGCACATTTTGAAATTGGATTGTTTTCTTATTGTTGAATTTTAAAAATTGTTTGTATATTTTGGTTACAAACTCTTTATCAGATATGGGCTTTGCAAATATATTCTCCTAATCTGTGATTTATCTTTATCTTCTCATTGTCTTACCCTGCCTTCACTTTTACTAGTTTTTTTCTTCAATATACTTTTTTTTTTTTAAGTTTTATTTAAGTAATCTCTACACCCAACATGGGCTCAAACTTGTGACCCTGAAATCAAGAGTCACATGCGCTTCTGACTGAGCCAACCAGGAGCTCCTGTTCAACGCACTTTAGGTTTGTGTACTTTTTCTAGTTCCTTCTGCTTTGCTTTAGTTGTTTTGTTTTTCACTTAATGATTTAATGATAATAACATTTCCTCTATCCACTGCATCAGCTGATACCTGTCTGCATAGGCATTCCTTCATTTTGCTTAGTTCTAAATATTTTTATTTCAATTTTTATTTCCTCCCTCAACCATGACTGATTCAAATCTGCCTTTAGGTCTCAACTTTATAGTTATGTTTTGTCGTTTGTCTAATTTTATTGGACCATGGTCAGTGAATAGAGTCAGTAGGGGTTTTGTTTTGTTTTTTAACGTTTATTTATTTTTGAGAGACAGAGCGTGAGCAGGGGAAGGGCAGAGAGAGAGAGAGGGAGACACAGAATCTGAAGCAGGCTCCAGGCTCTGAGCCATCAGCACAGAGCCCGACGCGGGGCTCAAACTCACAGACTGTGAGATCATGACCTGAGCTGAAGTCAGCTGCTTAACTGACTGAGCCACCCAGGCGCCCCATCAGTAGGGTTTTTTGAAAGAATTTCAAACAACATCCTTGATGTCCCCCTGTGATTAATTTTGGGCATGGATATCATGTTGCATGACTCTAGGGGTACCAATTATATCCTAATTTATGTGACTAATGCCCTTTATGGTTACATAGTAGGGAGGCTTTGTAGCTCTCCATGGCGGCCCTTCCTGGTTAAGGGAACGTTTTGTGTATTTGAAAAATGTCGCACTTTGAAATAGTCGCACTTGCCAATTTTTGTAACTTAAAGCTATGTTGTTAATGGAATAGAACTGAGAGTCCAGAAATAAACCTATACATCTGTGGTCTGCTGATTTTATTTATTTATTTATTTATTTATTTATTTATTTATTAATTTATTTATTTATTTATTTATTTATTTAAAGAGATAATGACCAATCTGCTGATTTTAAAAAGGATGCCAAGACCATTCAATGGGGGAAAAGAACAGTCTTTCCAAGAAACGATGTTGGGATCACTGGATGTCAGCAGGCAAAAGAATGAAGTTGGAATCTTACCTCACATCATGCGCAAAAATTAACTCAAAATAGATCAAAGATCCAAGTGGAAAAGCTAAAAACTCTTAGAAGACAACATGGGAATAAATCTTCATGACCCTGGGTTTGACAAAAGATTCTTAAAATACGACACCAAAAGCACAGACGGCAAAAGAAAAAAGGAAAGCTGACTTGATTAGAGATGAGCAAAGGCTGTGAACAGACATTTCTCCAAGGAAGATATAGAAAACCAGTAAGTTCCAGTAAGCACTCGAAAAGGTACTCGGACATCACTAGTCATCAGCAAACTGTGAATTGAAACCACAGTTCAGGGTGTCTGACTGGCTCAGTTGGTAGAGCATGCAACTCTTGAACTTGGGGTCATGAGTTCGAGACCCAACTTGGGGAGTGGATTGTACTTAAAATAATAAAAAAATCTTTAAAAAACCCGCAGTGAAATATCACTTCACACCCACTAGGATGGTTAGAATCAAAAGTCGGATATTAACAAGCATCGAGGCACCTGGGTGGCTCAGTTGGTTGAGCGTCTGACCCTTGATTTTGCTCAGGTTGTGATCCCAGGGTCATAGGATTCAGCCCTGCATCGATCGAGCCCTGTACGCTCAGCATGGAGCCTGCTTAACATTCTCTCTCTCTCCTCTCCTCTTCCCCTCTCCCACATGCTCTCTCTCTTTTTTTCTCTAAAAAAAAAAAGAAAAAAGAAAAAATAACAAGTGTTGACATGGCTGTGAGAAATTAAAATCCTCATCCACTGCTAGTAGAAATATAAAATGGGGTAGCCACTTTGGAAAACAAATGCTCCCCCAAACGCTTAAACACAAAGTTTGACCCACATGACCTAGCAATTTTACTCCTAGGCATATGCTTAAGTCAAATGAAAACATGCATCCCTACAAAAACTTGTACGTGAATGTTCATAGCGGCATTCACTCACAAGAGCCAAAAGATGGAAACTGATGTCTCTCAAGAGAGAAATGTACAAGCAAAACGTGGCATATCCTGTTCAGCGGAATATTATTTGGCCATAAAAAGAAATGAAGTACTGATATGTGCTACAACTTGGATCAATCTTGAAAATGTTGTGCCAAGTTAAAGAAGCCAGTCACCGAAGCCCAATTACGTATATAAATACAGTCGCATAACTTTTAGGATAAGGGAATCTATATATTGCACAGTGGAGTATTATTTGATCTTTATTTTTTAATAATTTTTTTAATGTTTATTTATTTTTGAAGGAGGGAGAGAGACAGAGCGTGAGTGGAGAGGGGCAGAGAGAGAGAGAGGGAGACACAGAATCGGAAGCAGGTTCCAGGCTCCGAGCTGTCAGCGCAGAGCCCGATGAAGGGCTCGAACTCAAAAACCATGAGATCATGACTCGAGCCGAAGTCGGACACCCAGCCGACCGAGCCACCCAGGCGCCCCATTGGTCTTTAAAAAGAAGGAGATCCTACCACTTATGACCACATAGATGAACCCGGAGGGAATTATGCTAATTGAAAGAAACCAGAAGCAGAAAAACAAATACTGTATGATCTCACTTATTTGTGGCATCTACCAGTAGTCAAATACACAGAGGCAGAGAATAGAATGGTGCTTACCAGGGGTTAGGGGCCGAGGGAAATGGAGAGATGTTAGTCAAGGGGTACAAAGGTTCGGTGATGCAAGATGAGTAAGTTCTGGAAAGCTCATGTACAACGATGGATTATCGTTACCAATAACATATTGTATATTTAAAATTCGCTAGGAGGAAGATCTTAGGTGTTCTTAGCATACACACACACACACACACACACACACACACAGAAAAGGCAATGGTAACTGTGAGGCAATGATTGTGTTAATTTACTTGATTGTTATGATTACTACCCAGTGCACACAAATATCAAATCATAAAGTTGTACATCTTAAATATATATTATGTTTAATTGTCAATTATACATCAATAAAGCAGGGGAAAAAAGTAAAGGGGATTCAAAGAGGAAAGCTCAGGACCCAGAGGGATAGTTCACATTGACACAAAGATAATTTACCAAGAATATGTTAGCGTAAGAACGTGTACAAGCTGGGACACCTGCGGGGCTCAGTCTGGTAAGTGTCTGACTCGTGATTTCGGTTCAGGTCATGACCTCATGGTTTGTGAGATCGAGCCCCACGTCGGGCTCTGTGCTGACAGTGTGGAGCCTGCTTGAGATTCTCTCTCTCCCTCTCTCTCTGCCCCTCCCCACGCATGCACGGCTCGCGCACACACACAGCGCGCACACACACACACACTCTCTCTCTCTCTCTCTCTCAAAATAAACATTAGAAAAAAAGAATGTGTATGAGCCAACAACATAGCTTTAAAAAAAAACAGCTTTATTGAGATATAATTTACATACCATGTATTTTACTAATTTAGTAAACTGTACAAGTCAATGGTTTTTAGTATATTCAGATATGTGCAACTTTCACCACAGTTTTAGAACATTTCATCATCTCAAAAAGAAACCTTCTGCCCTTGAGAAATCATCTCCGTACCCCATCCATGCCTTCTCAAGCCCTAAATGCCAAATATTCTTGCCATCTCTACAGATTCTCTCCCTTCCCACAGGGCTTTCTGGTGTGGATTGTTGAAGGTCACCGGTATCCATTTCCAAACTATTTTTGCCAAGATTGTATTACTTGTCACATATGCTTGCTGAAGTCTCTGTTCTGTGATCCCAGCAGTCGGCCAGGGAACAGAAGATATCTCCTTAAATGCCTGAAAGCAGAAAGGAAAAAAAAAAACCAACAACACAAAAAAACCTTCCTTGGTCTTTGCATCTTGGCTCTGAGCTAGGATGCTCCTTCGGCACTAAGCCAAGCCGGTTGCGACTCTGCCTTAGCCTTCAGCTCCTACTTAAATGTAGTCCAGTGATCGGCCAGAGGGGTAAGTCTAGAGTCCTCTCAGGTCTTTCCTGAGTATGCGTCTGCGCCCTGGGCATGCACACTGCCCTCCAGATGCCTCAGCGTACGCGGTCGTCCTTTACGGCTCTTGTCTCCCGAGAATCTTCCTCCTCAGACTTCTCATACCCAGGCCCTTGGGCCTGCCATGCTGTTTGCCTCATCCTTCATTCCTCACCCCGGTCGGCAACAGGTAGCATATATCTTTAAATGGTTCCATCAGATGCCACACAGCAAGCCACTCCAACCTGAGGCAAAATAAAGATCGGTCTCTGCACTGGTCCCCTAAGGAACCACTGGACAGGTCCAATTCGTGACCACGATTTTTGAGAAGAATCTCCATGTGGCTTCCCCTGGCACCAATACATTGTACCAGGAACACTGGCCAGTCATTGTCCCCAGGCTGCTGTTGAGCTGAGGAGTAACGGAGGCTAGGCAGGTAAGCAGAAACGACACGGTGCCTCCCACCAAAATTCAGCGGCTTCTTTCTTCATTGAGCACTCCCTGCTTGACAAAGGTATTGGCGTAGATTCCGGAGTTCCAAAAGAGCTCGTGTGTCAGTGTTTGGCTAGCTGAATTCTTCCTGAGAGGACCAGTTCTTGCGAGGGGCCCGTTCGGGAGCTCCCTACTCTGCTAATTCTAAGTGGCTTCTCTTGCAGGTACTTTGGGAAACAGTTTGGCCCTATGTGGTAAATCTAAAGACGCACAAACCAGGAATTCTACTCTTGTTATTTACCCAAGATCAGCGATTCTCAACTGGGGCAATTTTGCTTCTCCAGTAACATCTGGAGACGCCTGGAAACATTTTTGGTTCACACAACTGGAGCCATGCCCCTGGCATCTAATGCGTAAAAGCTATGGATGCTGCTAATCAACCTACAATACACAGGTGAGTTCCCTCTTGCCCTGTGCCCCCTACAACAAAAAGTTGTCTGTTCTTAAATATCAAAATTGCCAAGGTTAAGAAACCCTCACCCAGAGAAATGAGTACTCCCGTGCACAAGGAGAACGCGCATAATCGCATTGCTTTAAAACAGTCCTGGGGTGGGGCACCTGGGGGGCTCGGTCGGTTGAGCGTCTTGACTTCAGCTCAGGTCATGATCTCCTGGTCGTGATCTTGAGAGTTCGAGCCCTGCGTCAGGTTCTGTGCTGACAGCTCAGAGCCTGGAGCCTGCTTCGGATTCTGTGTCTCCCTCTCTCTCTCTCTGCTCTTCCCTCGCTCTCTCTTTCTCTCTCTCTCAAAAAATGAATAAATATTAAACACAAACAAATAAATAAATAAATAAAATCATCCTGGGGCACCTGCATGGCTCAGTTGGTTAAGCATCCGACTTGAGCTCAGGTCATGAACTCACATTTCATGAGTTCGAGCCCTGCATTGGGCTCTATGCTGACAGCTCAGAGCCTGGAGGCTGCTTCGGATTCTGTCTCCCTCTCTCTCTGCCCCTCCTCCACTCATGCTCTGACTCTCTCTCTCTCGAAAATATATAAACATTTAAAAAATAAAATAAAATAGTCCCAAACAGTAAATAACCCAAAGAACCTGAATGCCCATCAACAGTGGGATGGATATATTCTTGCATATACATTCAATGGAATACATTATAGAAATGAGAATTAATGAATTATAAAATTATATGTAAATAGCTAGAAAGTGTGTTTTATAAATACTAAGACAGTGGTCACTTGGAAAAGGGGGGGTTAATATTGAGAAAGGACACATGAATTCCTCAGGGCTTTTGGCAATGTTCTATTTCGTGAACTAGGTGGTGTTTATGTAAGTGTTCACGTTTTAAAAACTATATGTTTGTATTTAACCAATTATATGTATATTTCATATTAAAATTGATAAAACTTACCAGTATTTAGTTTTTCTTCTTCTCTCACACTCCCCATCTTGACAGGTCATGTTCTTCTTTGTATCTTCAAACTGACCATCCAGTCTGAGAACGGATATGCATTCATTCAATCAATCAATCATCAATATTTATTGAACATCCACTAGAAACCAGGAACCTTTGGAAACAGTAGGAACGTAGGGAGGGAACAAGATACACATCTTGCAATCCACGGTGAAGAGACAGGCGGTAACTAATATACCAAAAATTGCAAAAGATCATTTCAAGAGGTAGTAGGTACGGGAGAGGTTGGCTGCCGTGAGAAAGAGGAACCAGGGTGAGGTGTTTCAGATTGAATGGCCAGCGAAGGCTTCGGTGAAGATGACATTTGAAGAGATAACCAACCTGTTTCCAGTGAAGACACGGGCAGTGTGGCGTTCTGGAGGAAGAATATTCCGAATAAAGGAAGCAGTTGTTGCTGAGGCTCTTAAGTAGGAAGGTGCTGGACAGGATTGAGGAAGCCCAGGAAATGAAGGACGGTTAGTGTGGACTGGAAGAGGGAAGAGTGCAGGAGGCAAGACCCCCACCGGGAAGAGTCCGGGTCTTCTTCCTACGTGCCATGAGAAGCCACTGAAAAGCCGCAGTCACGTAGGCTGTGGGAGAGAGGACAGGCGGCATGGAGACTTAGGCAAGAGCTGACGGTGACTGGGAGGTGCAGATGGTGACGACTGGACAGAGTCAGGATTTATTTAAAGACTAGAACGTGAGGTGTGAGGAAAGGAGAGAATCAGGAATGATTCCTAGGTTTTTGTCCTGAACAACCAAGGAGGAAGTGGAAACTGGCGGGGAGGGGGAAAACTGGAGAGTGAGTATGACCTTTGGATCAGAAGTCTTACGTGGGCTACGTTAAGTTCGAGATACTGTTACACATTCAAAGAGAGATGTCAGCTCGGCTGTCGAACCGATCTCCGTAGATTTATCTAGAGTTCCCTTCAACCATACTAAACACACCCAACAAATTGTCTATGGATTTAATAAACTGCAGTATACACACACACATAAACAGTTATTCCACGAACTGGCGTGCCAAGATGATTTTTAACTGAAAAATAGGTTATAAAAGTGTGTAGGGTTTGATTCCATTTTTTTTTAAGTTTATTTATTTTGAGAGAGAGAGCATGAGCAGGGGAAGGGCAGAGAGAGAGAGAGAGAGAGAAGAGAATCCCAAGCAGGCTCCTTGCTGCCAGCGCAGAGCCCAACGCGGGGCTGGAACCCACTAACCATGAGATCATGACTTGAGTCAAAACCAAGAGTCCGAGGACTGAGCCACCCAGGCGCCCCTGGTTTGCTTCCATCTTTAAGAATACAATTATAACACATTTTATTGGAAGCAGATAAACGAGAAGAGAAGCAGCGGTTACCTGTGCTGGGGTTCAGGGTGGTTTTATTCTTTTTAACTCTTGCTCTCGTCAGTTTAAAGTGTCTTGAATAATCATGCATCACCTGTGTAATCCTAAATAAAGCTCACAAAGGTGTCTTCCAGCTGGGCAGTCTGCCAGGTGGGGGACGTCCAGGTGACCGGGGTGACGGGGCCGGCGCAAAGCAGGAAAGGCCAGGAGGCCTCGCCGCAGGCGCCCAGGCACCGGTTGGGCGGGGGCGCGGGGGGCGGTCCGAGCGGCCCCGCCCTGCGCGTCACGTGCTCGCCGGCCGCCAATGGCCGCGTCGGAGCCCACCTTGGGAACGGGGCGGGACGCCCGGCTGGCGTCACCAGGACAACGGGCGTTGCCGGCGCCGTGTGACTCCGGGCTGCGGGCGCGCTCGCGGCTCTTCGGCCATGGTGAGTCTGGGGCCCGCGCCGGCTGGGCCGCCGCGCCCGTCCCCGCCCGTCCCCGCCCGGGCCGAGCCCCGCGCGGCCGCTGCTGGGGTCGGTCGGGCGGGCGGCGCCGGGGTCGCGGAGCGGCTGGGCCGCGGCCTGCGGGGCTGCTGGGCGGGGACGGGCTGGGCGGGCCCGGGGGGTGGGCGCCCGGAGGGGGGACCACCCGCCTGGGGCGGGGGGCGCCCGCAACGTGGCGCTCTCGGCCGGGGGAGGGCTGGGCCTGCTAGGACCCCCCACCCGGCGGGCCGCCGGACAACGTGACGCCTGTGGCCCCGGCGCGGCCGGGAGGCCACCCAGGGAGGGTGTGGTTTTTATTTTAAAGAAAGGGACATGTGTGTCACATCTATTCGTATTAACCCCGTGTTGCAGTCTGTGTGCTCCCTGTCTCGTTCCTACGCAATTCTCTGCAAATAATAGAGCACACGGTATGCATTTCTTTCGAATTCATCGTTCTTACAGGTCTTCTCGCGTGTGGGGAAAGGTACATTTGTGATTTCGGATTGTTCCCTCCTCCTTTTCAAAACATGGGGGCATTAAGCCGGAGGTGTTTTCTGTGAGCAGCCCCGTCAGAGATTTGATGTGTGGTTAGGATGCGAACGTCCTAAAGCATTACTTGTATTCCCTAAACTTGTGAGTGGGCATACCACCTGGCCCCCATCACCTGGATTTTGACACCGGACTTGAGGACCTAGCTGAGGTGTCGGCTTGCCTGGACAGGATTGAAGGAAACGCTGACCAGAGGTGTGATTTTCCCCAGGCCTGCAAAGGGGGTGAAAGAAAGCCGGGAGCTGGACCCTCTGCTGGGGACACACCTTTGGGCTAGCACGTGTGAGAGGGGTTTAGGCGGAGAAAAAGGAGATGCCTCGTTTTAAGAAACAGGTTTTTAAACCATCCGTGATTTCGTGTAGATTTGCTCCTTCCCTACGAGGCTAGTGGAAGTGCTAATAAGCCGGGGTAGCAGGGGCTCCCCAAGTGCGGGGCGGCCTGGAGAGAAAGCCTGCCATTTGGAACCCGGGCAGGCTTTGTCTCTTCAGTAACTAGGGAGAGGCATGATAGGAGAAGGCGGCGGCTGGTCTGTATCTGTCGTTGGCTCTGAAAAAGCCACCGCCAGGCCGGTGGCCTTTTGACAGTAGGGGGAAAAAAACCACCCGCAAACAACAGAAATGTGGTCTTTATTTTGTGTATGTTTCTTTTCAATTCTGAATCGCTTTCAGGGGACAAATGAATGGAGCCAGCAAGAGTGTCAGAAAATGAATTTTACAAGAGTCGGAATGTCTTAAATATTGCAGCGACGTTAATATGTTATATGAGAGAAAAACTGGTAGGATGATAGCAAGGAGAAAGCAAGAATGTTCGGGAATTAAATGTTCACAGCTCTCTGAAGTCTCCTGTTCCTCCTGTTGCCCGTTTCCTTTTCTTCTCCTTCGTCTGCCCCCTTCCATCCTGACCCGCCTCCATTCACTACGGTGCGTTTTCGAGTTTTATTTACTTTAAAAGCGTTTTGCTCTACCTGTGCCCTGGTCGTTGCTTTGGTGTACTTAGAGATGTGTTGCTTTTTGTCTGTTTTTAAGCACTAAGAGTTTCGTTCATGGAAAGGATTTAAGTGAGTGATGAGCTGGTACCTGGGCTCCAAGGGAGTGGAGAACGGTGGGATAGGAGGGGGAACTACGAGGCTGCCTTGCGTAATTCCCCAAAATTGTATTGGAGATCATAACGTTACCTTCATTAAATGCTTGAAACTAAAGATTACAGCTTTAGCCGTTGGCATGAATGACTTTGCGCATGAATTTGGAACTCTGCTTCACCATCTCTCAATGAAAATTTCTTCAATGAACCAACTTCTATTGCTTCTGTAATGACATCTGGCATTTATCGTGTGGATTCTACGTGAGGTCTTTGACCAAGCACCTTACGTGTCTTATTTAACCATCACAATAACCCTATGAGGAAGATGCCATTTCCCCACTTTAGAGATGAGGAGATCGAGGCCCAGAGAGGTAGAGTGACTTGCAGGTCGACCGGCTGCTAAATTCAGGGAGATTCCAAACCCAGGCAGGTCGTCTCAGAAGCTGCTCACGTAAACACCGGATCACGCTGTGATGCATAGAGCATCAGCACGCGGCCCCGAATTTATATGCCCGGTATATGTTACAAAATTCGCTTTCTTATTTGGATTTTAATATTTTCGAGGGTTTAGGAATACTCGCGTGGTGTTCCTGGCCCTGAGCTGGGTGCAGAGCAGAGTAGGCCTTGTCTTTTCTTACTTTTCCCTCCCCCGAAGAGAGATTACCGGATTGGGGCTCACGCTCAAGACCGTAATAGCTTTGAAAGTTTCTCTTGTCATTTCGGTTTGCAGGCGGGAATCGGCACATTCTTTTTGTGACTCACAAAGCCCAGTGTTTTCCAGGAAGCCATTTAGACTTAGAGGATGAATCTGTTTTAAAAAATAAAGTTCTATTTTCTGAGATTTGCCCCAATAGTAACTTCCTACGTATATTTTCGTCGTATATTCTAAAATTGTTACAAAAAGACAGCAATTTGATGCATCCGGATCAAAATCCACTTTGGGATATCTATCGTCATCACGTTTTTGCTGTCGCCTGAGACTGTAGCGTGTAAGGCAGATTTTTTTAGGGGGAAATATCAAATAACATTGTATCCTCCTGTTTTCCCATTTTAATTCATTCACTTGGACTTTCGCCCCTGTTTTGGCACTCCTCTTTCTGTATTTGTCTGTAGTTAGGACTTCTTGTTAACTAACTAACTTCTTCTAACTTCTAGTTAGAGTTCTTGGGAAGCACGAGGTGGGGGGGGGAACTTTACAACAGAACCGGCCCAAGTTTACAGTTTTGGTTTCTTTGCATCAAATGCTACAGTTAAGAGAGCTTATACGCTTATATTGTGAGATCTGTGTTAATCATGAAAAGAAGAGGTTTATATATTAATTTTCCTTCTGTCGACAGTATTGGTCTCCCTTCGGTCTGCACCGAGGTGGTGGTGGGACGTAATTTTCAGTAACTGTGACAATAACTTTCTCATAGAGCCTTTCTCCGGGCGTCCGGTTTTAGGTCAATCACTGCGTATGTATCTCATTTAATCCGTCCCCGGCCCTGTGAGATTGACGTTGTTATACCCAGTTAGCAGGCCTGATTAGTGAGGTCATAACTTGTCCGGCGTCACAAGTGAGTGGCAGAGCCTGGGTTTGAACTCGACCTGTCTGTCTCCAAAGTCTGGCGTTTGAACCGTCACACCATGGCTCCTTTCCAAACTGAAGATGGTTCCCGGAGCCTGGCAGGAATGTACTTTGCCAAGATTAAGAGTCTCAGTGTTTTATCAGCTGAGCCAGCAGGCTTTTTTTTATTTTATGACATGCTCTCTGTTATGATATTGTTTAGTGACATCCTGCAGGATTTGCTTGGCTTCCTTCCCTCGCTTCACCGTGCAGACAGCCAGGGGCGCCTGGTTGGTCCAGACGGTTAGGCGTCCAACTTCAGGTCAGGTCGTGATCTCGTGGTTTGTGAGTTCGAGTCCCGTGTCAGGCTCTCTGCTGTCAGCGTGGAGCCCACTCAGGATCCTCCGTTCCCCTTGCTCTCTCCGCCTCCTCCACTCTCTCTCAAAAATAAATTAAAACATTAAAAAATGTCCCAAACTGCGCAGACAACCAAAGCTCGGATAGGACCAGCCATGAATTGGGCTACACTCTGCCTCTGCTTCCTGGCCTCATTTTGCGTCTCAGCTCTACCCTGTGTAAGGTCTCCCCACCCCCCCCCCGGCACTCCGGTGGCTGTGGACAGGTGGGTGGGAGCAGAGGGGTCTAAGGAAGCAGACCAGGGCAGTGGTTGGGAAAGTTTTTGTGGAGTCTGAATCCAGGTTCAAACCCAGCGTTTCGGGTTCTCAGTGTTTTCCCTAGAAATCCTTCCCGTGAAATGTTCTGTCCCGTGGTTTTGTCTCCAACAGGTGTGTGTGCTGCCATGCACCGCCCCCCCCGCTGGCCGTGGGTCCAGCTCTGCCCCCACGGGGTGCCTGTTGTGGTGGCGGGAAGACGCAGGAAACACACAGATGAGGCGGCGAGGGCGCTTGGGAGAAAAATACTGCCGAGTGAGAGAGGGCGGGATGGGAGAGAGGCCGAGAGGAGGGAGGAGTTGCTTTTTATATGGGGTGGAAGGGAATGCCTCCCCGATAAGGTGACATTGGACAGAGGCCATGTCACGGGATGCCTGGGGAAAGGCCATTTCAGGAGGGGACACGAGTGCAGCGTTCTGAGCCAGGCCATGCCAGGTGTGTTGGAGGAGCGGCAAGGAGATGGGTGCGGCCACAGTGCAGCGAGACGGGGCGCCCGGTGGGAGGTAAGGTCAGAGTAGGTGGCCAGATCACACAGGACTTAGGAGCCATTCGAAGGACTTCGTCTGTCCCTTTGAGGAAAGGGAAGCGATTGGCAGAGTTTAAGAAGAGTGACATAATACGACTTCTGTTTCCTAAAAGGACCATTCCGTTTGGGGTTTGAGTGAGGGGAGAAAGGACAAACACAGAGGACACCGGATAGGACATTATCGTTGCGGCGATCCTTAGGATTCGTTGACGGAGTCTTTGTGGAATGGGGAAGAGCAGAAAGTCCAGGACGGCTTCCGTGGTTTGAGCCTGAGGGAGAGGAAGTTCCCAAGCACTGAGACGAAGACCGAGGGAGGGGTGAGTTCCGGGGCGGGAAAAGAAAGCGGGAGTTAGCTTTGGACTTGATTAAATTCGTGATCCTCGGTAGACATGTAAAAGCTGGAGACCCAATTAGGCTTTCAGAAGTTAGTGTGCTGCTGTGTGTTTTAAACACACAAACTGCACTGACTCTCGAAGTATCCGATTTGAAGGAGCCTTTGAGTTTCTCTAGGACGGTTCCTTCAGTTTACAAACCAGGAGCACTGCGAGGTGAGACGGCCGGTACAAACAGGCTCTTACTGCCTGTAGTGCCGGACGAGGAGCCCTACACTTGGAGTCAGGAAATCATAAGTTTAAATTACAGTTTTTCTGTTTGTTTTTTTAAGTTCTAAACCTTGTGCAAGCCATTTATCTGCTCTATCTGGTTTTCTTCCATCAAAAAGGATAAGACAGACTCCCACCTTCTATGAGGATGTTGAGAATTGCCAAAGTTAGACGTGTTTCCACCCTACCAATGAGAAAAGGTGGAGAAGGGAGAAAATTAGTCGTTCTCTAAAAACCCACCAGAGAGCTGAGGACGCAAGAAACCTAAATGAATTAAAATCCAGAACACGAGGAGCCTTCCCAGAATAAAGGAGACACGTAGACCCTCCCACCCGTGGTTGGACAGCAGGAGGAAGAGGATATGCTATGGCCCAGTAGGGAGAAACCCGCCAAACTTTTCCTGACTCCTGCTGGCCGGGGTGACAGTTTGGAGTTTGCGAAGAGCCCCAGCCACGGAGGAAGGCTGCACCCACCTGCCGTGTCTTTCCGATGGGCCCTCGTGAGTTCAAGGATGTAGCGTACTTGAGGCCGGGGTCAGGGAAAGAGAGCTAAGAACGGCCCTGACGTGGACGGAGCCTTCCGAAGGCTCGAGGCAGGCAGGACAGTTAATAGAAGTCGCTCCGAGGCGCTGGACGCTTTTTCCAAGTGTAAAGTGGGGCCATCACCGGCCGCAGGGCGTGGCAGGAGAGCCGACACATATTCCTCTGTGGCCATCCGGTCACGGTCACCGAGGTCAGGGCAACAGCCTTCCGGAAGGTGGGGTCCCGAGTAACGGCGGCGGGGGAGGGGGGAGACAGATCTCCTTAAGGCCCCACAGTGGAGGGCGCTGCTGGAGAGTGAAGACAGCCCCCCAGCTGGCAGCCAGAGTGTCACATGGAGAACCCGGAGTTCAGAAGGCAAGCAGCTAAGGGGTACGGCTCAGGGCTCTGTGGAGAATCACCCGTGCTCGGATCCCGACTCCTCCCGAGGGTTAGGTTCGGAGCTCACCCTCAGATGATTTTAACCCGGTCTTGAACCGAAGCTAGTAGATACTAAAGCAGATCTCAGACCCAGCTCAACCCTAGATTAAATGAAAGGATTCACTTCCCCTTCCTCCCCACCCCCACCCTAAGCAACCTAACAACCCAGAACTGCCCTTTATGGAGGTAAATTACTGTTGGTTGGTTTTGAATTCGAGTGTTATTGACATATAACCTTGTTGGTTTCAGTGGTACAACATAATGAGTCAGTATTTGTATATACTGAGACACAATCACCGCAATTGGCATAGTTAACATCTATCGCCATACTGATCACTAAAGATGTTTTTCTTGTGATGAGAACTTTTAAGATCTCTCTTAGCTGTCAAATATACGCAGTGCAGTGTTACAGCCACCGCCGCACGCTACACCCCCTGACTGACTTATTCTCCAGTTGGAAGTTTTACCGTTTGGCCCTTCACCCAGTTCGCCCACTCCCCAGCCTCTGGCAGCCACAGATCTGCCCCCTGCATCTATGAGCTTGGGGTTTTTTTAATTCCACATAAACGTGAGATGATAGGGTCCTCGTTTTTCTCTACGTGGCTTCTTTCACTTCGCAGAACCCTCTAGACACACGGCGTTGCGGACGGCAAGAGCTGAACCTCACGGCCCAATCGCGCTCCCTCGCTTACGCGCCACATCTTATCAAGTCGCCCGTCGGTGGTCCCTTGGGTTTCCCCGTATCTTGGCTCTTGTAAATAATGGGGCAGCGAACACGGAGGTACGGACACCTTTTCAAGCTGTGTTTTCGTTTTCTTCAGATAAGTACCTGGAAGTAGAATCTGTATCGTAGGGCAGTTCTATTTTGAACTCTTTTTTTTTCGATGTTTGTTTTATTTTCGAGGGAGAGAGCACAAGCAGGGGAGGGGCAGAGAGAGGAGGGCACAGAGGATCTGAAGCAGGCTCCACTGACACCAGAGAGTCTGAGGTTGGGGCTCAGACGCGCAAAGTGTGAGATCGTGACGTGAGCCAAAGTGGAACCCTCGCCTGCTGAGCCGCCCAGGCGCCCCCTATTTTGAACTTTTTAAGGAACCTCCGTACTGTTTCCTGTAGCAGCTGCACCAATTTCTGTTTCCACTGACAGTGTACGAGGTTCGCTTTTCTGCACACCCTTCCCAACACTAGTAATTTCTTGTCCTTTTGATGCTGGCCATTCTGGCAGGGGTGAGGCGATATCTCGTGATTTTAATTTGCGTTAAATCTTTGTACATTTTAGATACTAACCCCTTACCAGATATACGACTGGCGAATACTGTCCCCTGTCCAGCAGGTTCATTCGCCGGTTTTTCCTTCGCTGTGCAACGGTGTTTTGTTTTGTTTTTTTTGTAGTTTGATATAGTTGCACTTGTGTATTTTTGGTGTCAAACCCAAAAAATTGTCACCAAGTCATCGTCAAGGAGCCTTCTTGTAGGAGTGTTGTGGTTTCAGGTCTTACATTCAAGTCTTTAATCCATTTTCAGTTAGTTTTTGTGAAAGGTGTCAGATAGTCGTCCACGCTCATCCTTTTGCGTGTGGCCGTCCAGTGTTACCAACACCTCTCATTGAAGAGACTGCATATTCCCACTCCTTTGTCATAAATTAATTGACCATATATGCATGGGTTTATTTCTAGGCTTTCTAGTCTGTTCTGTTGATCTGCGTGTCTGTTTTTATGCCCGTACCATACTATTTTGATTATCTTTGTAGTATAGTTTGAATTATACAATACGATTGTATATTGAAATGTACAATCTGGGATTGTAATACCTACAGCTTTGTTCTTCTTTCTCAAGATTACTTTGGCTCTTTAGTGGCTTTTGTGGTTCCACACAAATTTTAGAATTCTTTGTTCTAGTTCTATGAAAAGTACTGTTGGTATTCTGATAGGGATTGCACTGAATCTATAGATTGCTTTGGGTGGTATGGACATTTTAAGAATAGTTATTCTTCCAGTCCATGAAGCATGGTATATCTTTCCATTTATTTTTGTCATCTTCAATTTCTTTCATTACTGCCTTACAGTTTTCAGAATACAGGTCTTTAACCTCCTTGGTAAATTTATTCCTAGGTATTTTATTATTTCGGATGCAGTTTTAAAAGGGATTGTTGTCTTAACTTCGCTGCTAGTTTGTTATTAGTGTGTAGAAACACAACGGATTTCTGTTTTGATTTTTGTATCCTTTATGGAATTGAAACTTTACCAAATCCGTTTATTCTGATAGTGTTTTGGTGGAGTCTTTACAGTTTTTTATATATAGTAAATGTCATCTGCAAACAGTGACAGTTTTACTTCTTCCTTTCCAATTTGGATGTCTTTCATTTCTTTTTCTTCTCTGATTCCTGTGGCTAGGATCTCCAGTACTATTTTGAATAAAAGTGGTGAGAGTAGACCTTGTCTTATTTCTGAAACTAGAGGGAAAGCTCTCAGCTTTCACCGTTGAGTGTGATGATGTTAGCTCTGGGTGCGTCGTATATGATCTTGCTCGTGTTCCCTCCAAACCTACTTTGGTGACAGTTTTTATCATAAATGGATGTCGAATTTTGTCATGTGCTTTTCTGCATCTATGGAGATGATCTTATGATTTTTATTATTTGTTATTATTTGTTAATGTGATGTATAATATAAAATTGATTTGCATATGTTGAACTATTCCTCCTGGGAATAAATCCCACTTGATCGTGGTGTACAATGCTCGTAATGTGTTTTTTAATTTGGTTTGCAAATATTTGAGGATTGTTACATCTGTGTTTATCACAAATAGTGGTCTGTAATTTTCTTCCTTTCTTTCTTTCTTTCTTTCTTTCTTTCTTTCTTTCTTTCTTTCTTTCTTTCTTTCTTTCTTTCTTTCTTTCTTTTTGTAGTGTTTTGGTTTCAGTATCAGTGTATGCTGGCCTTTTAGAATGAATTTGGAAGCATCCCTTCCTCTTCTGTTTTTGAAATAGTTTGAGAAAGATGGGTATTAACTCTTCGTTATGTGTTTGGTAGAATTCACCTGGGAAGCCAGTTGGTGATTATTATATATGTTTTTTATTTTAGAGCACATGCAAGTGGGGGAGAGGGGCAAAGGGAGAGAGAGGGGGGTAATCTTTTTTTTAAGTTTATTTATTTTAAGAGAGAGAGAGAGAGAGCAAGCGGGAGAGGAAAAGAGAGAGAGAGGGAGAGAACCTCAACCAGGCTCAATGGTGTCTGCACAGAGCCTGATGTGGGGCTCGAACACACAAACCATGAGATCATGGCCTGAGCCGAAGTCGGATGCTCAACCGGCTCAGCCATCCAGACGCCCCTGTTCTCTGTGTTTAAGAGTCTGTTATGGTTTGCCTCCATCTCTGTTGTTATCTTTCCTTCCCTTCCCCTATGTTCATCTGTTAGTGTTCTCAAATTCCATGTATGAGTGAAATCATGTGGTATCTGTCTTTCTCTGACTGACTTATTTCACTCGCATAATACCCTCTAGTTCCATCCACATTTCCGCGAATGCCAAGATTTCATTCTTTCTCATTGCTGAGTACTATTCCATTGTATATATATACCACATCTTCTTAATCCACTCATCAGTTGATGGACACTTGGGCTCTTTCCATACTTTGGCTATTGTTGATAGCACTGCTATAAACATTGGGGTACGTGTGTCCTATGAATCAGCACTCCTGTATCCTTAGAATAAATTCTTAGTAGTGCAATTGCTGGGTTATAGGGTAGTTCTATTTTTTTTAATTTTTTAATGTTTTTCGTGAGAGAGAGAGAGTGCCCGAGCATGAGCATGGGGAGGAGTAGAGAGGGAGACACAGAATCCGAAGCAGGTTCCAGGCTCTGAGCTGTCAACACAGAGCCCGACGTGGGGCTCAAACTCACGGACCATGAGATCATGACCTGAGCTGAAGTCGGATGCTCAACTGACTGAGCCACCCAGGTGCTCCTATTTTTAATTTGTTGAGGAACCTCCACACTGTTTTTCAGAGTGGCTGCATCAGTTTGCATTCCCACCAGCTGTGCAAGAGGGTTCTCCTTTCTCCACATCCTCACCGACACCTGTTGCTGCCTGAGTTGTTAGTGTGAGCCGTTCTGACAGGTGTGAGGTGGGATCTCAGTGTGGTTTTGATCTGTAGTTCCCTGATGATGAGTGACGTGGAGCATTTTTCATGTGTCGGTTGGCCATCTGGATGTCTTTTTTGGAAAAGTGTCTATTCATGTCTTCTGCCCATTTCTTCACTGGATTATTTGTTTTTTGGGTGTCGAGTTTGTTAAGTTCTTTATAGGTTTTGGAAACTAACCCTTTATCTGATATGTCACTTGCAAGTATCTTCTCTCATTCCATCGGTTGCCTTTTAGTTTTGTTGATTTTTTCCTTTGCTGTGCAGAAGCTTTTTAGAAGGTCCCCATAGTTCATATTTGCTTTTGTTTCCCTTCCCTCTGGAGAATATCAAGTAGGAAGTTGCTGTGGCCAAGGTCGAGAGTTTGCTGCCTGTTTTCTCCTGTAGGATTTTGATGGTTTCCTGCCTCACATTCGGGTCTTTCACCCATTCTGAGTTTATTTTTGTGTATGGCATAAGAAAGTGGTCCCAGTTCATTCTTCTGCATGTTGCTGTCCAGTTCTCCCAGCTCCATTTGCTAAAGAGGCTCCCTTTTCTCCATTGGATACTCTTTCCTGCCTTGTCGAAGGTTAGTTGGCCATATATTTGTGGGTCCGTTTCTGGGTTCTCTATTTGGGTCCATTAATCTTGTCTGTTTTGTGTCAATTCCATACTGTCTTCATGATTACAACTTTGTAATAGTTTAAAGTCTGGGATTGTGATGCCTCCAGCCTTGGTTTTCTTTTTCTTTTTCTTTTTTTTTTTTTTGGTTTTCTTTTTCAACATTGCTTTGGCTATTGGGAGTCTTTTGTGGTTTCATACAAATTTTAGGATTGTTTGTTCTCACTCTGTGAAGACTGCTCGTGCTACTTGAATAGGGGTCACATTGAACGTGTAGATTGCTTTGGGTAGTATCGACATTTTCACAATATTCTTTCAATCCATAGGCATGGAATGTTTTTCCATTTCTTTGTGTCTTCAATTTCTTTCATGAACTTTCTATACAGTGTACAGACCTTTGACCTCTTTGGTTAGGTTTATTCCTAGGTATTTTATGGTTTTTGGTGCAATCGTAAATGGGATCAATCCCTTGACATCTCTTTCTGTTGCTTCATTATTGGCATATAGAAATGCAACTGATTTTTATACATTGATTTTATATCCTGCGACTTTGCAGAATTCCTGTATCAGCTCTAGCAGTTTTTTGGGTCTTCCACCTAGAGTATTATGTCATCTACGAAGAGTGAAAGTTTGACTTCTTTGCCAATTTGGATGCCTTTTATTTAGTTTTGTTGTCCGATTGCTGAGGCTAGGACTTCCAACACTCTGTTAAACAACAGTGTTGAGAGTAGACATCCCTGTCATGTTTCTGATCTCAGGGGGAAAGCTTTCAGTTTTTCTCCTTTGAGGATAATTTTAGCTATGGGCCTTTCTTATATGGCTTTTATGATGCTAAGGTTTCCTGACTTGCTTGAGAGTCTTTAATAAAGGATGCTGTATTTTGTCAAATGTTTTTTCTGCATCTACTGATAGGATCATATGGTTCTTATCCTTTCTTCTATATTAACGTGATGTTTCACATTGATTGATTTACGAATATTGAACCAGCCCTGCAGCCCAGGAATGAATCCCACTTGATCATGGGGAATAATTCTTTAATGTACTATTGAATCTGATATGCTAGTATCTTGTTGAGAATTTTTGGAGTTATCTGGGATAATTGAGAGTTATCTGGGATATTGGCCTGTAATTCTCCTTTTTAGTGGAGTCTCTGTCTGGTTAGGGAATCAAGGTAATGCTGGCTTCAAAGAATGAGTCTGGAAGCTTTCTTTCTGTCTCTAATTTTTGGAACAGCTTGAGAAGAATAGGTATTAACTCTGCTTTAAATGTCTGGTAGAATTTCCCTGGGAAGCCATCTGGCCCAGGACTCTTATGTGTTGGGAGATTTTTGATAACCAGGTCAGTTTCTTCACTGATTCTGAGTTTGTTCAAATTTTCTATTTCTTCCAATTTGAGTTTTGGTAGTGTGTGAGAGTCTAGGAATCTGTCCATTTCTTCCAGGTTGTTTGTTGGCATTTAATGTTTCATAGTATTCTCTAATAATTGTATTTCTGCGGTGTTAGTTGTGATCTCTCCTCTTTCATTAGTGATTTTATAGATTTGGGTCCTCTCTTTTTGAGAAGTCTGGCTAGGGGTTTATGAATTTTGTTTATTCTTTCAAAAAAACCAGTTCCTAGAATCACTGATCTGTTCTACTTTTCTTTTTTATTCTAAATCATTTCTTTCTTTCTTTTTAATGCTTATTTAATTTCAAGAGACAGAGTGCAAGCAGAGGAGGGGCAGAGAGAGAGGGAGACCCAGAATCCCAAGCAGGCTTTGGGCTCTGAGCCGTCAGCACAGAGCCTGATGTGGGGCTTGGACTCACAAACAGTGAGATCATGACCTGAGCTGAAGTCGGCCGCTTAACCAACTGAGCCACCCAGGGCCCCTATATCGTTTATTTCTGCTCTAACCTTTATTATTTCTCTTCTGCTGCTGGTTTTGGGCTTTGTTTGCTGCTGCTTTTCTAGCTCCTTTAGGTGTAAAGTTAGGTTGTGTATTTTGGGACCTTTTTGCTTCTTGAGATAGGCCTGAATTGTAATGTATTTCCCTCTTAGGACTGCCTTTGCTGCATCCCAAGGGTTTGGATTGTTATGTTTTCATTTTCATTTGCTTCCGTGTATTTTTAAATTTCTGCTTTGATTTCCTGGTTGACCCATTCGTTCTTGATAGGATGTTCTTTAACCTCCATGTGTTCGGGGGCTTTACAAATGTTTTCTGTGGTCAGTTTCAAGTTTCATAGTGCTGTGATCTGAAAATAGGTATGGTGTGATATCAGTCTTTTTGTACCTGTTGAGGGCTGTTTTGTGACCCAGTATGTGATCTGTTTTGGAGAATATTCCATGTGCACTCGAGAAGAATGTGTATTCTTCTGCTTTAGGATGAAAAGTTCTGAGTCTTTCTGTTAAGTCCGTTGGTCCAGTGTATCGTTCAGAGCCACTGTTCTCTTATTGATTTTCTGCCTAGATCTGTCCATTGCTGTAAGTGGAGTATTAAAGTCACCTGCAATTACGGTGTTATTATCAGTAAGTTTATGTTTGTGATTAATTGATTTTATATTATATATTTGGGGCTCCACACTGGGGGCAATAACCATTTACAATGGTTAGCTCTTCTTGACGGACAGGCCCCTTAATTATGGTATAGTGCTCTTTTTCATCTCTTGTTACAGCCTTTGTTTTAAAATCCAGTCTGTCTGATACAAGTATGGCTACTCTGGCTTTGTTTGGACATCAGTTAGCATGATAGATGGTTCTCCATCCCCTCACTTTCAATCCGCAGGTGTCCTCAGGTCTAAAATGAGTCTTTTCTGGGGCACCTGGGTGGCTCAGGTGGTTAAGCGTCCGACTTTGGCTCACGTCTTGATCTCATGGCCCGTGGGTTCGAGCCCTGCATCGGGCTCTGTGCTGACAGCTTGGAGCCTGGATCTCGCTTCAGATTCTGTGTCTCCCTCTCTTTTTCTGCCCCTCCCCCACTCTTGCTCTCTTTCTCTCCATCTCAAAAATGAATAAATGTTAAAAAATTTTTTTAAATGAGCCTCTTGCAGGCAACATATGCATGGATCTTGTTTTTGTATCCATTCTGATACCCTGTGTCTTTTGATTGGGGCATTTAGTCCATTGACATGCAAAGCGATTATTGAAAGATATGGATTTAGTGCCCTTATGTTAGTTATGTTATCTGTAGATTTCGTGTTTGTGGTGATGTCTCTGGTCCTTTGTAGTCTTTGCTGCTTTCCACTCACCGAGTCCCCCTTAGACTCTCCTTCAGGACTGGTTTAGTGGTCATGAACTCCTTTAGTTGTTGTGTGTCTTGGAAAGCCATGATCTCTCCCATTCTGAATGACAGCCTTGCTGGATAAAGGATTCTTGGCTGCTTGTTTTTCCCATTCAGCACATTGAATTTTCCTGCCACTCCCTTCTGGCCTCCACTCCAAGTTCCAGTGGACAGGTCTGCTACTGTCCTTATGTGTCTATTCTTGTAGGTTAAGGCCCGTTTGTCCTTAGCTGCTTTCAGAATTGTCTTTTTATCTTTGTATTTTGCCAGTTTCACTATGATATGTTGTGGTGTTGACCTGTTTTTCTTGATTTTGTTTCGTTTCTTGGAATCACTTAGTTCTCTAATTCTCCCCTCGTGGTCTAGTAATTTCCTTTCCCTCCTTTTCTCAGCTTCATCATTCTCCATAATTTGATCTTGTATTTCACCTATTCTCTCCTCTGCCTCTTCCATCCTTGCTGTCACTGCATCTAGTTTATTTTGCATCTCATTTACAGCACTTCTTTTTTTTATGTTTATTTTTTATGGGGGTGGGGCAGAGAGAGAGGGAGAGAGAGAATCCCAAGCAGGCTCCGCAGTGTCAGCACAGAGACCGATGCGGGGCTCAAACTCATGTTCTGTGAGATCATGACCTGAGCTGAACTCGGACGCTTAACTGACTTAGATATCCAGGTGGCCCCACTTATGGTATTTCTTAATTCATTGTGACTAGTTCTGAGGGCTTTGGTCTCTGCAGCAAGCGATTCTCTGCTGTCTTCGGTGCTGTTTTCAAGCCCAGCTAGTAGTCCAATGACCGTTACTCTAAATTCTTGTTCAGATATGTTGTTGATATCTGCTTTGAGCAATTCTCTGGCCGTGGTATCTTCCTGAATTTTTTGAGGCAAATTCTTCCCTTTTGTCATTTTGGCAAAGTTTCTGTTTTTTGTATGTTTGTCCTGCACCTGTGAGTACTATTATATTAAAAGGGGTGCAGTCCAGGGCCTGGCCCTTCAGAAAGTGTTTCTGGTGTAGCTTGTGTGCACTTGGTTGTGGTGTTTTGGCTGCTCTGTCCCACTGGTCAGTGCTCTGCACAGCTCCCCCTTGCTTGTGGTGGTGGAGTGTTTGGGCCTTCAGTCAGGTGTGCTTTAATTTGTTTGTTGAAGTAACCCTGGAAAAAAGGAAAAAGGGGAGGGGGGATGCCTGATCTCATAAGAAGAGAAAAACAAAAGAGCAGAAAAGAAGAACCAAACAGATAATTAAAAAAAAGCTATAAGGCTAAATCCAGAGAAAGAGTATGGAAAATAAAGTGGAAGAAGAGATAGAAAAGGTGTAAAAAGAATAGAATAAAAATGGCCGTTCCAACAAACAAAAAATATGTATGAGTATATATAAGTATACTATGAGTATATATAAGTATATATATGAGTAATATATATATATATTGACCAAAACCAAATCAGAAACTGAGACCGATTCCAAAAGAAAAAAAGAAGAGGGTAGCAGAAAAAGAGAAGAGAAGAAAAGAAGACAGACAAAAAAATAACAGTTGTGCGTTGGTGCCTGGGACGGGCGGCCGCGCTGCTCTGGAGGAGAGGCCGTCCGGCTGGGCGGGTCGGTCCGGCGTCAGTCCGGCTCCCGTAAAGTCGCAGGTACCGGGCACGGCGGGGCGGGGCTTGGCGTAAGCCGTCCCGCCTCCCCTGGGGGCCGCCGTCCTGTCCCTGGAGCCCCCTAGTGTGGGTGATGGGGAGAAGCACGGCGGCACCCCAGTCTCTCCTCCCCGGACGCGTGTCTCAAACCACGCTGTTCAGGCGGTCTTCACAGAGCAGCGTGGACGGCCGGCTGGTCCTGCTCCCCAGTCTCCCCCGCGTCCTGGACACTCGCCTGGGGTTCAAAACCCGGTGTCTTAAAGGACCCTGCAGCCCACAGACCCCATTCCGGTGTAACGGTGGCGCCCGCAGGCTCCTTTGTCCTTGGGGAGGCACTGAGCCCTCTTCCTACAGTACTTGAGGAGGGGACTGCTCTCTCCCGGTGCCCCTGAGCTCGCCGCAGCTCACGGCTGGCTCCCCCTCCCCAGGAGTTCTCGTGGTTCTGGCTTCACTCTGGAGAAACTCGCACACTTCGGAAACCTCGGAGTTTCGGCTCCCAAGGTGTTTGCAGAATGGAAACCGGCGCTCTCCTGTTTCTTGCTCCCCAGGCCGTGAGCCCGAGAGGCTTTCCTCTTGCCGAACTCAGCACTGCAGTTTCACAGCCCCCACCTCTCTGTCTCTTCCTTTTGCCTCTCCACAGACGGGTCCCCTCCCCTCCATGCCTCTGCCGTGTGTCTCCCCCAGTTTCGGGTACACGCTCCTCGATCCCGCCAAGCTGTCCCCCTCCCGCTGTGGAGATCCTTCTGCCCCTCCGCAGGCCAGTTTCCTGGGTGTTCCCAGTGGTCTGACCTCCTGTGGCTGTGTTCCAGGGACCAGAGAAATCCCGGCCCCCCTGCTTCTCCGCCGTCCTAACTCCCCGAACTCCTGGAACCCTTTCTCTTTACTTTCTGTGTACCGTAGGGTTCTGGTTCGCAGCTACCACGAGGTTCGTATATAGCATCCGTGTATGTAGCAGTCTTCATTCAGTTAGTTAAGTTTGAACACATTCTGAAAGCCCAACAGGAAGTATTAATTAACAGTATTAATCTTCCCCCCATGTTTTATGTGTATGATGTCAGATTCTGCACCTGTTTGTTTTGTATATCCCTTGACTGATTTTTGTAGGTATAATTGATTTTGCTACTTCTGTCGTAAATCTTCATATTAGCTTTAGAAGTGATCGATCTACTCCCTTTACTGTAAGTTCGCTTTTACCACAAGTTTTTTCCTTTCAGATTTGTCCTCCTCGGGTTATGGCTTCTTCTTTTCCACTTAAAGAAGCCCCTTTAGCATTCCTTGTAAGGTCGGATTAGTGGTGATAAATTACTTGAACTTTTGTTTTTCTGGAAAACCTTTTATGTCTGCCCAGTTCTGAACGATAACCTCGCTGGGTAGAGTATTCTTGGTTGTGGGTTTTTTCCTCTCAGCACTTTGAATATATCCCACCACTCCTTCTGACCTGCAGAGTTTTAGTGGAAACATCAGCTCATAGCTTAATGGGCTTTCCCTTGAACTTAACTGTTTACTTTTCTTTTGCTGCTTTGACAATTATCTTTAATTTTTGCCATCGTAATTATGTGTCTTGTTGTGGATATCAGGTTGGTCTCGTGTGGTGTTCTCTCTGGGTCCTCAGCCAGGGTGACCTTCTGCAGGTTAGGGACGTTTTAAGCTCTTGTTTCTTCAAATAAGTTTTCTGTTCTCCTTTCTCTCCTCCTAATGGGACCTCTAAACCGTGCGTGCCAGTAAGCTCAGGACTGTCCCACGGTCCCTTCAGCTGTCCTCATCGATTTAAATTCTTTTTTCTTTTTACCGTTCAGCTTGGTTGCTTTCCATTGCCCTGTCTTTTAGATTGCTGATCTAGTCTGGGTCCTCTAATCTGCTTGGAGTTTTCATTTCAGTTATTGTCTATTTCAGTTCTGACTGGTCCTTTTTATGTTTTCTGTTTCTTTGTTGAAATTCTCGCTGAGTTCATGTCCTCTTCTCTCAAGTCCACGAGTATCTTTATAACTGTTACCTTGAACTCTTTGTCAGGAAGATCGCTCATCTTCATTCCTTTGGCAGTTTTTCTGGGGGTTTTCTTGTTCTTTTGTTCGGAATGTATTCCTCTGTCTCCTCGCTCTGTCTGACGCGGTGTTTCTATGTGTTAGGCGAGCTATGTCTCCCGGTGTCGACAGTGGCGGCCTTGTGTAGCAGGTGTCCCGGGGTGCCCAGTAGCACAGTCTCTCCTGGTCTCCAGACCCAGGCACTCCAGGGGTGTCTTCCGCGTGGACTGCATGTGCCCTCCCGTCGTGGCCGAGCTACCCCTGCTGCAGGCATGCTGGCAGACAGGGCAGCGACCGGCTGTGACTGCCGCAGGTGCATGGTGGACAGGGCTTGCCCCAGCGGGGCTGGCGGGAGGCCCGGCTGTAGCTGCCGTGGCTGTGCTGGTGGGTAAGGCTAGCTCCCTCTTCTCCCCAGGGGGGAGTCACCCTGGGGGAGTGTGGTCCTGGCCAGGGTCGCCTGCTGTGTGTGGTAGGGCGGGAGCTGCTCTGGAGGGGCACCTGCTGGGGCGCGTCCACCGGGGAAGAACAGGGCGGGGCGGTTGGTGCTGGGAAGGCAGAGGCAGGGTGGCAGAACTGGCCCCCACACCATTAGGCCGGCCAGACTGAAAGAGGGCAAGAGAAGCGACCCCCACCCGCACTTCCCTTCCCACTGAAAGCCCTTACAGACCCCTGCTCCTTCCCTTCCTGACGTCAGTCTGCGAGTCTCCTTCCCGAGTAACGCAGGCACCTTGCAGGCTGCTGCTTCTCTGCCTTGGAAGGAGTGACCCGGCTCGCAGGCTCTCGAAGAGCAGAGCCTGGGTTTCCCATGACCCTCTGGCCCTCCCGGAGGCCAGCCCTGCTGGTGTTCAAAGCCAGACGGTTTGGGGCTTATCTTCCTGGTGCAGATCCGCAGGGCTGGGACCGCCCCACGCGGTGCTTGGTCCCCTCACTCCTCCGTACCTGGGATATCCCTGCCGTTTGGGGGTCGCCGTTCTGGGAGTTTGATTTTGACCGTGTCCGTGCCCCTCCCTCCCTGCTCTGTGGCCTTGTCTTTATGTCTTCATAAAGACCCGTTCCGCGGCACTCAGGTCACTTTCCGAGTGAGTTAAATTACACACAGTTGTTGCCGCGGTGTTTGGGGTGTCGCGGGAGAGGCAAGCTCCTGTTCCTCCTCCTTTGCCATCTTCTCCAGCATTCGACATCGCAAATGGGATTGTTTTCTTAATTTCTCTTCACCCTTCATTGTTAGTACATGGAAACACAGCAGGTTTCTCTGCATCGATTTTATGTCCTGCAACTTTACTGAGTTATTGGTTCTAACGGGTTTTTGCTCAGGTCTTCAGGGTTTTCTGTATATAATATCATGTCATCTGCAAATGGTGAGTTTTACTTCTTCCTTTCCAATTTGGATTCTTTTCATTTCTTTTTCTTGCTTAATCGCTCTGGCTAGGCCTTCCAGTACCATGTTGAACAAAAGTGGTGAGAGTGGGCCTCTTCGTCTTGTTTCTCATCTCGGAGGAAACGCTCTCAGTGTTCCACTGTCGGCAGTGACGCTGCCTGTGGGCCTGCATCTGGGCCTGATCACGCTGCGCCCGCTCTTCCGAGAGCCTTGAGCATAAATGGCGTTAGATTGTGGCAAGGGCTTTTTCTGCACCTTTTTAGACGATCGTATGATGATTATCCTTCAGTTTTCAAATGTGGTTTATCACGCTGATTGATTTGTGGAGGTTGCGTCCCTGAAATCCCACTTGATCGTGGTGTATGATCCTTTCGATAGATTGGTGAGTGCAGTTTGTTGGGGAGTTTCGCATCTGTGTTCATCAGGGATGTTGGCTTGTGATTTCCTTGTGGCGTCCTTGTCTGGTTTTGGTATCAGGCTAATGTTGGCTTCGTAAACTGAGCTCGGAAATGTTCTCTCTTCTGTTTTTTGGCAGAACTTGAGAAGGATTGATATCAATTATTTAAATTTTTGATAGAATTCACCAACGAAGCCATCTGGTCTGGGATTTTTGTTTGTTGGGAGTTGTTTGATTACTGATTTAATCTCCTTCCTAGTAAGGAGTCTTTTCAGATTTTCTGCTTCTTCATGATTCAGTCTTGGTAGTTGTGTATTTCTAGGAATTTATCATTTCTTTCAGGTTGTCAATTTGTTGGCATATAGTTTTTAATAGTCTCATGTTCCTTTGTATTTCTGTGGTATCCATTGTAACATCTCTTTCATTTCTGATTTTATTTGCATCTCTTTTTTTCCTCATGACGAGCTTGGTTAGAGGTTAATTTATCTTTTTAAAGGAACAGTCTTTGGGTCACCTGGGTGGCTCAGTAGGTTAAGCATCCGACTTTGGCATAGGGCAAGATCTCATGGTTCATGCATTCGAGCCCCAGGTGGGGCCCTGTGCTGACAGCTCAGAGCCTGGAGCCTGCTTCAGAGTCTGTGTGTCCCTCTCTCTCTGTCCCCCACTCCCCCGCTCACATTCTGTTTGTTTCTCTCAAAAAGAAATAAACATTAAAAAATTTTTTTAAATCAAAGAAACAGCTCTTAGTTTCATTGAAATTTATAAGTTACTGTTTTTTACATACAATATCTGACATGAAATAACATACGAGACATGGAAAGAAACAAAATATCAAGAGAAGAGGTAAGAGAAACAAAGTCAGGGATGGTCCAGATGACGAACACCAATGAACAGATGATGTCAGCAGGGAAACGGAAAACTATAAAAAGAACCAAAATGAAAAATATATCAGAAGTTAAGTATTCATTTGATGGCCGTCATAGACTGCACACAGCCCGCAAACCCCAAGCAAGATAAATACGAAGAAGTCTCAGCTTAGGCAAGTCACAGTCAAATTGCTAAAAATCAGAGATCTTTATAAACGAGGTAGAAAAAACATAACACATAAATGGAAACGGTAATATGAATGATACCTGACATCTTTTCAGAAACAATGCAGACCAGAGGACAATGGTATAACTTTTTAAAGTGATTTTTTTTTAAGGTAGACATGCTTACTTAAAATTCTGTATTCAGGAAAATATCTTCAAAAATGCAATAAAAATAAAGACATGTTCTGGGAGACAGAAACAAAGACAATTTGTCTATAGCAGACTTGTATAATAGGAAACATTAAAAGAAGTATTTCAGTGCTGAAGGAAAGTGATAATACAAGAAGCTTAGATCTGAAGGAACAAGTGAATTACACTGGGAAGGTAAAGTTAAGATTAAATGATTAAAGCATAAGATCAAAAGATTATGGCTGCTTACAGCAAAAATAAAGCAATGTATCATTGGATACTTAGAATAAGAAGTAATATATATAACTATAAATGCAAGACAGGGATGAGGAAATTAAGCTTGTGATAAGTTAAAGATGCACTTTGTAATCACTAGAGCAAACATTAACAAAAGATACAGACACAGCTATGAGCCACATCTAAAGCCACGCACTAAAGGAAATTGAATAATATTGCTTTATCAAAAATTAGTCATGAAAGCAGGAACAAAGAACAAGACAAATGGAAGATAAATATCAAGATGATTGACAAAATGAATCAAATTAAGAAGCACATTAAACATAAGTGGGCCATACACTCCAATTAAAAGTTAGCAATTGTGAAACTTGATAAAACAGCATGGCTCAACTATGTGCTGTCTATAAGAAGCACTTTATTTTTTTAAGTTTGTTCTGAATGAGTGAGCACGAGCAGGGGAGGGGCAGCAAGGGGGACAGACAGAATCCCAAGAAGGCTCCAGGCTGACAGTGTGGAGCTCAACATGGAGCTCAATCTCATGACTGTGAGATCATGACCTGAGCCAAAATCAAGAGTTGGATGCTCAACCAACTGGACCACCCAGGCACCCCTATAAGAAACACTTTAAAGGCACACCAAGTGTTCATCAATGGATTAATGGATAAAAATGGTGTGAGATACAAATACAGATATATCACATAATGGAATATCACTCAGCCATTAAAAAGAATGAAGTCTAGCCATTCGCAACAACATGCATGGAGCTAGAGAATTACTAAGCAAAATAAGTCAGTGAGAGAAAGACACCATATGATTTCAGTCATATGTAGAATTTAAGAAACAAAACAAATGAACCAAGGAAAAAAGGAGACAAACCAAGAAACAGACTCTTAACTATAGAGAACAAATTGATGGTTACCAGAGGGGACATAGGGGGATGGGTGAAATAGGTGATGGGGATTAAAGAATTCACTTGTCATGATGAGCTCTGAGTAATGTCTAGAATTACTGAGTCACTAAGTCGTACCTGAAACTAATATAATACAATATACTGGAATTAAAATAAAAAAAAAGGTATAACAAGATCAGACATATGTATGTGTGTGTGTACATGTATATGTAATTACAGTAAGTGATAACCACACTTATTGTGGTGAGTTTTGTAATACATGTACTTGTCAATCACTGTTTCACACCTGAAACTAATATCTGTTTAAAAGATAAGAGTTTTTTTCACTGGAGTGCCATGACTCCTGGCAAAAATGTTACTGAGGAGAATCCAAGATGGCGGTGGAGTGGGAGGACTTTTCTTGCCCCGTGAACACGACCAGACGACTGTAAGACCCTCCTAAATACTGCCAGAAATTGGCCTGAAGACTGACAGAACAAACTCTACAACTAAAGGGAGAGAAGAGACCACTTTGAAGAAGGTAGGAAGTGCAGAGAGGTGGTTTAAGGGTGAAACGGGTCACCAGTGCTGCAGAGGAGAGGGAGCGGTGGCCGTGGAGAAGGTCGAGAGAGAAGAGCCCACGTGGAGGACAGTTCCCCAAAGCCATTGCTTTGGAAAATGAGAGGGACTGAACCGAGTGAGTTATTGCAACCAGCTGGGCTGAAAGCCTGGAGTTCTAAAGTTCCGTGGGCTTGGCTGGGCTAGAGCCGGGAGGGCACTGCCCTGCTCCGGGAGAGAAGGCAGGCCGACACCTGGGCGCGCACAGCGTGGAAAGAGCAATCTGGAGAACACCTGAATAATCACCCAGAGATTATTCACTTGTCTCGGAGAGTGTCTCTGGGAGACCGCGTTCACAGAGATGCCTCTCCAGGAACGGCGAGCCGGCTGGTGCCATTTCCCTCCCCCACCCCTGGTAAACAGAGCATAAACACAGTGCCAACACTGGCTGACTAAGTTGCTTACAGCAAGCTCCAGCTCCTCCAGCACTGTGGCAGGACTGCCCTTCTTAGTCAGGCTTGCCCAGTCCCAGTGTGGTGGGCGCCTCTCCCAGAACACCAGCACAAACCACATCTCCCAGCCAGAGAGTTCTTCAAGGCCTCAGTTCTGGCGGAAGTAGTATCAGGTCTCATTTGACAAGCAGACCAGAGCACACTTAGTTAAAACTTGCCAATTCAGGCCAGAGACCCCACACTGCCCACAGCAGGCAAGGAGAGCCTCTGTAGACGACTAGCCCGAAGGAGAGAGCAGCCAAAACACAAGAGCAGAATGCACGCAGCACATACCAGAGACACTCTCTGCAGCACCAGGCCCTGGCCACTACACGACCTCTTCTTCATAAGGCCGTTACTTTCAGGAGCAGGAAATATAACTGGCTTTTCTAACACAGAGAAGAAGGCAGAGACTTCTACAAAATGCCAGGATGGAGGAATTTGTCCGAAATGAAAGAACGAGATAAGGCCATCGCCAGAGATCTAAGTGAAACATATATAAATAACATGCCTGATGGAGAATTTAGCGCCTCAATCACTGGGCCTGAGAAAAGAACAGAAGATGTCAGTGAGGCCAGTCCCTCAGAAGTAGAAGAGTTAAATAAGAAACAGAGATGAAGAATGCAATAAATGAGATCGGAAACAGCCTTGATGCAATGAATAAGAGAAACAAATTAATGACCTAGAAGACAAAATAATGGAAAGTAATGACGCTGAGCAACCGAGAGAAAGAACTATGCAGCAGGAGAATAGACTTAGGGAACTCAGTGACTCCATCAAAGGTAATAACATTCATATTATGGGAGTCCCAGAAGAACAGAGAGAAGGCGGGGAAGATTATTTCAAGAAATAATAGCAGAAAACCTCTGTGATCTGGGAGAGGAAGCAGCTAGCCAGATCCCGGAGGCCAGAGGAATCCCAACAAAGTCAACAAAAGCAGGCCAACACCAGACCTGTGGTAATTAAATTTGCAAAATTTAGTGATCAAGGAAAATCATAAGGGCATCAAGGCAAAAGAAATCCTTAGCTTATAAGGGAAAACCCATAAGGCTAGCTGGAGGTTTCTCAGCAAAAACTTGGCAGGCCAGAAGGGAGTGGCATGATATATTCAAAGTGCCGAATGGGAAAAACCTGCAGCCAAGAATACACTGTTTAGCAAGTCCATCTTTCAGAATAGAAGGAGAGATAAAAAGTTTCTCAAACAAACTAAAAGAGTTCATGACCACTACACCAGCCCTGTAAGAAATATGAAAGGGGACTGAGTGCAAAGGAGAGACCAAAAGTGACAAAGACAAGAAAAGATCAGAGAAAATCTCCAGAAACAGCAACAAGTAATAAAATGACAATAAGTACATGTCTATCAGTAATTGCTTTGAATGTAAATGGACTAAATGTCCAATAAAAAGACAGAATGGCTTAAAAAAATAAAAGAACCATCTATATGCTGCCTACAGGAAACTCATTGTAGACCTAAAGACACGTGCAGGTTGAAAGTGAGGGGGTGGAAAAACATTTATCACACAAGTGGATGTCAAAAGAAAGTTGTAGTAGCAATACTTAGAGTGGACAAACTAGACTTTTTAATTCTTGTATTGTTTTTATCCTGCTTTGGCGTCAGGGTGGTACTGGCCGCATGGAATGATTTCGAATGTTTTCCTTCCATTCCATTATTTGTAAGATTTTGATAAAAGATTGTCATTAATTACTTTTTTAAATGTTAGGTAGACGTCTCCAGTGAAGCCATGTGGTCTTTGGCCTTTTCTATGCCAGGAGATTTTTGATTCCTAATTCAACTTTCATTCTTGTTATTGGTCTAAGAAGATTTCCTATTTCTTGGATTTGAGATTCATGATTCAATCATTATACCTTGTGTGTTTTTAGGAATTATCTGTTTTTTTCCCCTAAGTTATCTGATTCATTAGTATATAATTCTTTACAGTAATCCATTTTCACACTTTGTATTTCTAGGGTTATCTGTTGTATTGTTTTCTCTTCCCCTTCTCATTTTGGTTCATGACCACTAAACTTTTTCCCCCCTCTTAGTTAATGTAGTTAATGTATTGCCAATTTTTGTTGTTGTTTTTTTTTTTTTTGAAAAACTGGTCATTACTTTCAATATTATGTTGTTTATTCTGGTCTCTATTTTATTTATTTCTGATTTTTCTTTGTTGTTTCCTTCCTGTACTAAATTTAAGCTAACTTTCTTCTTTTTCTACATCCTTGTGGTGTACCATTAAATTGTTTCTTTGAACTTTTTCCTTTTTTTTAATATTTATTTTTGGAAGAGCTCAAGTGGAGGAGGGGCAGAGCGAGGGGACAGAGGATACGAAGCAGGCTCTGTGCTGACCGACCGACAGCAGTGAGCCTGATGTGGGACTTGAACTCATGAACCACGAGATCATGACCTGAGCTGAAGTCGGACGCTCAACCGACTGAGCCCCCCAGGCGCCCCTGAACTTTTTTCTTAATACAAGCATTTATGGCATAAATTTTGCTCTAACATCTGCTTTTGCTACATCCCATGGGTTTTGGAATATTGTGTTTTGTACTGTTTTGAGACGTGCTTTGATTTGCCATTTGATTCCTAGGGAAGTTGTGTGCCCAACGTGGGGCCTGAACTCAAGACCCTGAGATCAGGAGTCACATGCTCTACTCACTGAGCCAGCTTGGTGCCCCTTGCCATTTGATTTCTTATTTGGCCCATTGCTTGTACAGTAGTGTGTTGCTTGATGTTTACATATTAAATATTTGATAATTACCCTGTAGATTTTCCAGCTTTGTTTTATTGTTGAGCCATAGTTTTGTACCATTGTGGTAGGAGAATATACTTGGTATGATTTCAGTCTTCTTGAATTTGTAATATTTGTTATATCTGTTTTTATGTGATTTAACCAGGTGATTTTTTTGTGTGTACTTGAAAATGTGTTGTATTCTTTTTTTTTAGGATGGAATGTCGTGTATATATTATATATATTATATATGTATGCATCAAGTAAAAAATGTTCATGTTGAAAAAACTAACTTTAACTGAGGGTACTCATTTAAAATAAGGCATATCAGGGGGAAGGCGAGTGGGAGGATGGGTGGAATAGGTGAAGGGTATTAAGAGTACGCTGTGATGAGCACTGAGTAATGACATACAGAATTGTTGAAGCACTATATCGTACCCCTGAAACTAATACAACACTGTACGTTAACTGCACTGGATTTAAATTAAAAACTTAATTAAAAAATAATAAAAGGGGCACCTGGCTGGCTAAGTTGGTAGAGCATATGGCTCTTGATCTTGGCGTTGTGAGTTTGAACTCCATGTTGGATGTAGAGTTTACTTAATTAAAAAAATTTTTTAATAATAAAAACATGAAAAATATTAAAGAAGTAGGTAAATTGAACATTAAGAAATATCATTTGGTTGCTTTAAAGAGCTGTGTAACACATCTTTCACAACAAATATAAAACTTTGAATCTAAGTATAGCAATCATCTAGATTTTATTGTATATCCAGAAATGTTATGTACTAAAATGGCCACAACAACACAGCATAGGGAATATAGTCCTATTGTTGTAATGTATGTTGTGTCATATGTTGTGCCATACATATGGCATTGTATGATGACAGATGGTAGCTACAGTTGTGATGAGCAAAGCATAGCATATAGAGAAGTCAAATCACTTTGTCGTATACCTAAAACTAATGTCACATTGTATGTTATACTCAAAAATGTTTTTAAAAATAAAGTGGACGCTAAGTTTGAAAATACAAATATGTATACACATGCGTGTGTGTATATATATACATATATATATATGTAGGCATAGATTGCAAGTAAAAGGATGAAAAAGATGCAAAAATCAGAAGAAAGCTGGTATTGCTATATTAATATCAAAGTAGATTTTGGGCCAAGGATAATTTCTAGAAAGAAGGAGAACATTTCAAATGCTAGAAGAGTTAATTCATTAAAAATACATAATAATCTTAAATGTATATGTACCTAACAAAGCTTCAAAATATATGAAGCAAAACTCAACAGAACCAAAGGGGGAAAGAAACAAATCTACAATCACAGTTTTAAATTAGCAACACCTCTCTCTTACTAATTGAGGGAATTTGTGGATCAAGAAAAATAAGAATATAAAAGATTTGAACATCACTACCAGTCATCTTGACGTAATTCACATTTGTATCTAATGATTTACTCCAGAATACAGAAATAGCAAAATGGCAAAAGTAAGTCCTTCCTTAATAGTAATCACTTTAAATGTAAAAGTATTAAGGATTCCAAGTAAATACAGGCTGACAGAATGGATTTAAAATCCAAAAACCTTTGATCCAATTATGTGCTATCTACAAGAGACTCTTGTTAGACCAGAGACAGGTTGGCTGAAAGTAAAAAGATGGGAAAAGACTATACAAATAGTACTGATATCATACAAAATATGCTTATGAATAAAGAAAAATAAAGGTGATCTTTATATTTTGATAAATGGTCTGTTCCTCAAGAAGTTATAATAATTATAAGCATATATGCACCAAACAACAGAGCCCCAAAATAATATTGACAGAATTACTGTACTCACATACACGTCACTAAGATTAATCATTCGAAGTACTTTAAAAATGAACATGGGAGGGGGGCGCCTGGGTGGCTCAGTTGGTTAAGCGTCCGACTTCGGCTTGGGTCATGATCTCACGGTTGGTGAGTTAGAGCCCCGCATCCATCTCTGTGCTAACAGCTCAGAGCCTGGAGCCTGCTTCGGATTCTGTGTCTACCTCTCTCTCTGCCCCTCACATTCTCATGCTCTGTGTGTCTCTCTCTCAAAAATAAAATAAACATTAAAAAAAATTTAAAAAAATGAACATGGGATACTATTTATGGCATTTTCTACATCTGCAGCTTGATGGATTAGCATACATGTGGGTGTTCTAAATAATAAGAATTCACGGTAGCCTCACTTTTAGTTTCATCAGGAAGACTTTATTAATTATAAGGGAAAGGGAATATAAAGAACTGAACAATTATAGTGAACATATATAGAGAGAGAAGCATAGAGAAGAACAAAGAAGGTTTAATACATCAAATCGGGTTTGTACAACATGCACCCTTCTGGCTGAGGAAGCCCCATGGTAAACAGCCTGGCTGGAGTCCCAGTTGAGGGTCCTGGGCAGAGCGTCCCCCCTCAGGTGAGACTTCCAACTAGCTATTCCTGCTGGGGCGATAGATCAACTATCCGCATGTGATTTGTGGTTAGTTATTAAGTTTGCTTACGTCCAGTCCTGAGCAAGCTCTTTTCTTCTCTGTTTCTTTTATAGTATCTCACAATGTTTAAGAGCCTGGCGTTTGTGTATTCCTCTTCCCTCCCTCCTCCATCCCAGGGGGCCAGCTTGGTCTGGCTCAAGGAGAAATGTGAGGCACAGTAACCTCTCGGGGCATCAGGAACAGAGGGGCCACTTCTGATCCCGAGGCCAGATGCAGAATACAAGCCCACTAAGCGCGCATGACTGCAGATCATGGCTCTGGGCAGAAATGCATGACAAGTCACATAAACAACTTCTATACAAAGCAGCGCGTTTAAAAAATCCATTTTTAAAATTGAGATATGACACATATACTGTGAATTTCACCCATTTAAAATGTACAGTCCACAGTGTTTTAGTATATTCACCAAAAAGTTGTGTCTTCATCACAGCTGTCTAATTCAAGAACATTTTTGTAACTCTAAAAAGAAACTCCATACCCATCAGCAGTGACTCTAGTCTTACTTGACCAGTAATCTGTGTTCTTCCTCCATGGATTTGCCTTTTCTGGATGTTGAATGTAAATGAAATCTACAGTGTGTAGCCTTCTCTGTGTGTCTTTTTTCGTGTAGCACGATATTTTCAAGGGTCGTTCCGTTGTAGGGTATCAGTCCTCTACTCCTTTTTATTGCTGATAATTTTCCATTGTATAGATATGCCACACTTTGTCCATTTATTAGCTGTTAACATTTGGATTATGTTCACTTTTTTTTACTATTATGAGTGGTGCTGTGAACATTCATGTACAAGTTTTTGTATGGAAACGTGTTTTTGTTTCCGTTCGGTAGTCACCTATGATTGGAATCGCTGATTTATATGATCGCTGTCTGTTTAACCTTGGAAGAACTGCTAGACTGTTTTCCAAAGCCTGTTTTCCAGTGGTTGTACCATTTTATGTTCCAGTGTATGAGGGTTCCAGTTTCTCCACATTCTTGCCATTGTTGCTATCTTTTATTTTAGCCATCCTTGTGGCTATGAGCTTTCTCCTTGTAGTTTTGATTTGCCCTTCCCTAGTGACTAATTATGCTTATTTTTATGTGCTTATTGGCATTTGCAGAAATGTTTATTCAGATCTCATGCCCCTTTTTTTTTTTTTTTTGAGAGAGAGTGTGTGCATATGCACACATGAGCGGGAGAAGGTGGAGGGAGAAGGGAGAGAGAATCTTAGGCAGGCTCCATGCTCAGCATGAGATCATGAGCTGAGCTGAGATTCAAGACTCGAATGCTTAACTGACTAAGCCACCCAGGCGCCCATCAGGCCCATTTTTTAACTGGTTTATTTTTCTTTTTGTTGAATTGTCAGAGTTCTTTGTATGTTCTGGATGTAATCCCTTATTTGCAAACATTTCTTCCTATTTTATGCATTGTCTTTTCGCTTCCTCAGTGATGTTCTATGAAGCACAGAGGGTTTTTAATTTTGATGAAGTCAAATTTATCTCTATTTTCTTTGATTGCGTGTACTTTTGGTGTCATAGCTACAAAGCCATTACATACGTACAGATCACCAAGGTTTGTGCTTATGTTTTCTTCTGAGGGATATAGTTTTAGCTCTTATATATTTTTGGGGTCTTTGATCTATATCGAGTTAATTTTTTAATATAATGTGAGGTCGGGGTATAACTTGATTTACCTGTAGACACCAGTTCTCCTGACACCATTTGTTCATTCTTTCCCCCATTGAACTATCCTAGTGCCCTGTCCAAAATCAATTGCCCAAAAATATAAGGATTTATTTCTGGACTATTAATCCCATTCCACTGACCTGTAGTTCTATCCTATGCCAATACCATGATGTTTCAATTACTGTAGCTTTGTGGTAAGTTTTGAAATCAGGGAGCGTGAGTCCTTCAACTTGTTTTCCTTTTCAAGATTATTTTGGCTCTTTTGGGACCCTTGCATTTCCATATGAATCTCAGGATCAACTCTTTAATTAAAAAAAAAAAAAGCTGGAATTTTGATAGAGATTTCATTAAATCCGTGGATCAATTTGAGAAACATTGCTGACTTAACACTCTTAAATCTTCCAGTTCATGGACATGAGATGTGTTTTAATTTATTTGTCATCTTTAGTTTCTTTCAACAGCGGTATTTTTGTGTGAGTTTTCAATATATAAGTCTTGCATTTCTTTAGTTAAATTTCTTCCTAAATATTTTATTCTTTTGATGCTGTTGTAAATGAGATTATTTTAATTTCATTTTCAGGGGGCACTTGGGTGGTTCAGTCAGTCGAGCATCTGACTCTTGATTTTGGCTCGGGTCATGATCCCAGGGTCAGGGGGATCAAGCCCTGAGTAGGGCTCTTCACTGAGTGCGGAGCCTGCTTGAGATTCTCTCTCTCTCCCCCTCTGTCCCTCTCTTCCACTCACATTCTCTTTCTCTTTAAAATAAAATAAAACTAAAGGATGTTTAATTTCATTTTCAAGTTCATTGCTAATACAATGTATTTTTTTAATTTTTTTTTTGAGAGAAAGAGAGAGAGAGTGTAAGTTGGGGAGGGGCAGAAAGAGAGGGAGGCACAGAATCCGAAGCAGGCTCCAGGCTCTGAGCCGTCAGCACAGAGCCTGATGCGGGGCTCAAACTCATGAACCTGAGCCAAAGTCAGACGCTTAACCACCTGAGCCACCCAGGCGCCCCTACAATTTATTTTTTATATAAAAATACTGCATATTTGTATATCCCGTAACCTTCCTAAACTCCTTGATTACGTCTAATGGTTTTTTATGGGTTTCTTAGAATTTTCGATATACAGGATCAAGTCATCTCTGAATGGAAGTGATTTACTTCTTCCTTTCTCATCAGGATGCCTTTTATTTATTTTTCTTACCTCATAGCCTTGGCGAGGGCTTCTCATACGATGTAGCATAGAAGTTGCTGTGTTGCATTTTTATGAAATGGTGATAGAGTATAAAATCTTTTATATCCATTAGTATTAAAAGTGTGGTGACTTCATGAAATTAGTGTCATCATATCTGTGGGACAGTAGTTGGGACTGTTATGATCTAAAAAACATGTAAACTTTTTTTAGTTTGTTTTTTTAGTTGTTAAAGGAACACTTTAACAATGTCCGTGTTTTGTTTTTTTCTTTTAGGTTTTCTCAAATAACGATGAAGGCCTTATTAACAAAAAGTTACCCAAAGAACTTCTCTTAAGGTAAATGTAGATAAACTTTAAAGAATTCAGTTTGATTCAGTCATCAAGTTCCGAGACAATCTTCTTTCTCACTCTGAGTCCCTCGCATAGAAAAACAGACAGAATTAGCCTAACTGACTTTTTGTTTTTGTTTTATAGAATGCTGTTCAGCTTGTTGTTAAGTTTTACTTGGTCTAATCCAGAATGTACTAAGTATGTACATAGCATTGGTCTGGATTCTTTTTGTGACGTGGTGAGTATTGTAACCGCCTTCAGCAGGTGCCGTTGTTGTGGTATCAGTAGGTGTTCTCCGTGTAGTCAGTAACGTGCGGAGGGACGATTGTCAAGGTTGTGAGCTCCTGAAATCACAGGCATTTGGATGTTTTCTAACCAATTTTAAAATAAGTAGGGTTCAAATTTTGAGTGCTTAAAATTTTGTCAGTCCAAATATTGATAGATTTTTATCCATTTTATGAAAATTATGTGCTAAGTGACAGTACTATAAAATACGGTTTTCGGGGCGCCTGGGTGGCTCAGTTGGTTGGGCGGCTGACGTCAGCTCAGGTCAGGATCTCACGGTCTGTGAGTTCAAGCCCCGCGTCGGGCTCTGTGCTGATGGCTCAGAGCCTGGAGCCTGCTTCAGATTCTGTATCTCCCTCTCTCTCTGCCCTTCCCTTGCTCACTCTCTGTCTCTATGTCTCTCAAAAATAAAATAAAAGCGTTAAAAATAATTTAAAAAAAAATACTGTTTTCATCCTGTGTTTCTGGCATCATGATATACAGTAGAGGGTGTTTTGCTTGTCATTTTACCAAATAAAGCTACCAACCAACATTCGTTGACCCTGAGCACCACGGTTTCCTTTAGCACTCTGCAGTCATCAAAGAAATCTTATTTTCGTTTTGGATGTTATATTTTAATTGTCTACAAGTAATTAATACATGTATGCGTGGTAATCTTTGAGTGGGATTTCCCAAATGCCACTGATGCTCCAGAAAACAAGAGAAACAATTTTGCGATCACGTCAGTACGGGAAACACTGGGTCAGCAAAACCGATTTCTTCACACGTGACTCCTCAGAGCCTCAGTGCTTAATACACATGATGGAACTCCGAGACGGCGAGTTCTGACATCTCAGACTTACCGACCGTGGGACTCTGTTAATAGTCCACGTTAATTCCATATCCCATCGAAAACGCTCGGGGAAACCCTGGCGTACAGTAAGCGGTTGACCAGACGGCTCCACTCCCTGGGTGTGCCAAAGCTCGTGGTGACATTTAGGGAGTGGGCGTGAGTTTTGTTTACATCCGGGAGTTCACCCCAGGGTCACTCTGTAAATAGCACAGGGTACTCACCTCAGCGTGTCGAACTTTTTCTTGAGTCAGAAACAGCGTGAAGACATAGCTTCTTTGTGGTGGCAGTCGCCTTTCAGGGGCTTCCGAAGGTGTTCGTTCCGTTAGTCCTCCGGCGCTGCTTGACGCGGTCGTCATAAACTCATTTTCTCAATCGATCAGAAGGGAAATTAAGTCCTGACAGGAGCATATGAAACCTTCAGCCATAATATTTCAAAAAAGTACTTGTTGGATAAGAGAGACTATTCTTTGGCATTTCAGACCCTTTTAAAGTTAAGAAAGTGGTTATGTAACAAGAAAGGAATAATATATTTTTTATAGAAACCTTAGAGATCTCGATCAAGCACAGTAAGCTCTTAGAACTAACATGGGGGCTCCTGGGTGGCTCAGTTGGTTAAGCGTCCGACTCTTTTTTTTTTTTTTAATATTTTTAATGTTTATTTTATTTTTGAGAGAGAGAGAGAGAGAGAATGAGAGAGAGCAGGGGAGGGGCAGAGAGAGAGGGAGACACAGAATCCGAAGCAGGCTCCAGGCCCTGAGCTGTCAGCACAGAGCCCAACACAGGGCTCGAACCCACAAACCCTGAGATCATGACCTGAGCCGAAGTCAGACACTTAACCAGCTGAGCCACCCAGGCGCCCCGCATCTGACTCTTGATTTTGGGTCAGTCACGATCTCACAGTTCGTGCGTTTGAGTCCCACGTGGGTTTGAGTCTGCACTGATGGTGCAGAGCCTGCTTGGGATTCTCTCTCCCCATCTCTCTCTGTCCCTCCCCCCGCTTGTGTTCTCTCTCTCTCATTCTCTCTCTCTCAAAATAAATAAATAAACTTTAAAAAACAAAGAGCTAACATGGCTGGGGTAGGATGGGCAGGCTGTTACTATACAGATACCTGAACGGGATGCTATCACCACGGACTGCGAAGTGTGTGGTGGCCCCTAGAACTGTGCAGTTTCATTCTCGGTCTGAACATTTTCTAGCACAGACATCGAGCTGTGATCTGAACTTGCCGTTCTCACTCTGGGAGACCAACCAGCTGCAGGCAGACCCGTTATTAGTCATTCGGCACAGGGGTGAGATTAAACTCCACTCTTGCTGTGAATACAGAAAAATCGGCTCACTTAGCTGTTGTCTGTGACCCAAAGCTGCTAAGTTAATATTTTTCCCCTTTGATGGGGTTGGCTTTGACGCTGTTCTCATCCATAGAGCAGTTTCTATCTCCTGACAAAAAAAAAGCGGGAGGGTAGGATTTTGTCACCTTCTGGGTTAATGCGATTTCTGGACTATTTGAGAAATTTTAGTTCCTTTAAAGATCCATGGTGGACTCAGCTGTTACAGATCCTGCCACAGGGCTCATACGTAGATCATGCTTCAAAAAGAATCGCCACTTGAGACCAAATGTTCATAACGTGTCTATTCATAGGTTCGTATTCCCACTTCTGTTCTTATTTCGGAGCCTCTAAGGGGAATTTAAATTCTAAAGTACTGCCGCTACAGGTCTTCTCTGACTCGTGAGCCTCAAAATGAATTCTCGCCGACCACGGTAGTTTAGTCTTTGTTGGCCTTTCAATCACATCTGCTGTTACACTCTCAGACTTCATCTCCTCAGTAAGAGCAGCCCTTCCCTTTCCTAGCTACCCTTTCTGAGCGACATTTTGGAGGAAGCTTTGAGCCAAGTTACCCAAGTAGCCATTTCATCATCAGCCTCCTGGAGCTTATGTCATGACCGTTTCGCTCAGTTAGCCGATGTCTTCATGCTTTCAGCGCGTCCCGGGCTTACGTTTTTACTTCCTGTTGTAGGCGCCTTTGTGACCGAGCAGACTTCCTGTTCTTGTTGAACTCCTGTCTGCCTTCTTCCTCCTCCATCAGGAGATGTGAATTCTTTGACTTCGTGATAATCTCATTTACTTGCAGCTGGGGCCTTTTCTCTCTGCCGTTTTTTACGGCCTCTGTTACCAACCTCTCAGGCTCCCCACTACCTTCCGTGGCCGATCGCATCGAATGAAGCCTTGGCTTCCATTTGGAACCATTAACAGGCACAACCAGGAATTCTGTGGGGTTTTTCCACCTCTTTATAGCACTTTGAATCCACTCAGAAAAATCCGTGAGGTGGTTTTCATCTGGTCATCTTGTTGCTGGTTTTCAGACTGCCCAATATTATTGATGCACAGATTCCTTCTTTTGAGTTTGTTACTTAACAAGTTTTTGCAATTTTGCTTTTTCTACCCAGTTTTCATTGATAAATTAAAGGTATTCCGCTTCTCCCTCTCTACCCTGTATGCTCACAGAGTCCAGCAGCTTGTAATTTTACTCTTCCTGGGGAGTCAGTGATATAATGCTTACAACAATGGGACTCTTGAATTTTTTGAAATTTATATATCTGTCAGTGAGTTGGGGTGTCCTTGTATTTTGTCTTCATTGTTACTGTCTGCATTACTTTCGGAGCCAGACTTAGTTGAGATTTCAGCTCCCCCATTTGCTATTTGTGTGACCTTAAATTTAGTGACTTAACTCTCCCTCCGTAATTTCCTGTATCTATAAAGTGGGGATAGTCATAGTTCTTACTGAATGGGGTTGTTGCCAGCCCTTAGGGTGCCCGGCAGTTAATGAATGTTAAGTAAATGTTAGCTTTTACTGTTATTAATTAATATCAATTTCGGAAGCTGCAGTTACTTGATAATGCTGTTTGACAATGTCGTCAGTATTAATGCAAACAACCGAGAAAAGCGAGCCGTCCCGCTGTGGCTCTCAGCATGCGCTCCGCTAACCAGATCTCAGTAAATAACCTGACCGACCAGTAAGTTGATGTAACCTGGTGCCTCGTGTCCTCCCCCTGCACTCACTCAGCCTCAGCGGACGGCGCACACGACCAGGTGACATGAAACCAACACCTGCTAGGGCTCACGTGCATCGGCGGTGGTCGTGTTAACTTTTTCACCTGAAGTTTTTATTTCTGTCTGGTGGCACTCACACGTGGATGACGGCACGAAAACACGTGTAGGCCGCCTCGCAGGAGACGGGAGTGCTAAACACTCCGAGAAGGCCAAGCTGTTGTTAGTGGTTAATAGGAATGAAAGAAACCTCTTAGGAGACACAGTTTTAAAAACTTAAACCACCATTATTTAGATCATTTTCTCTCCTTTTAAAATTTATGTGGATACATGACAAAATTGAGTACCGATAGTGTTTGTTGGCTTGATGAAAGGAAGGTTCGATTGCCCCGAACGGGAGAGCTGAGCCTGATAATTCTGGGCACGTGAAATCAGCTACACAGTTACATACATTCGGCAGTTTGACTGGCTGGCCAGGGAAAGTGAGAAAATGGCCAGTGCGAACATTTTCAAGTTTTCCTCTTCTCAAATTCATAAACCAATTCCACGAGTGGAAATAATTGTGGGTTTTGTTGCAAACCACAACATAATCGTGCTTACGTGTAATCGTGGGCCCTGAGGAGCAGCGCAGGGAGGGGCTCGTTCCTGGCGGGGCGTCGCCAGTCGCCGAGGGGGCGTCCCGCCTGCCGGCTGTTGTCACCACTCCGCGGGGGTTCCCAGCCCTGGGGCGCCCGCCTCCTGCTGCGTGCGAGGCCCTGCGTCGGTTCCAGGACAGCCTGACGGGTGAGATGCTCTTCGGGGGGTGCGGACTGCAGAGTCGGGTTTAAGCATCTGTGCCGGCTCTTCTTTTTGGTTCACCGATTTTTTCATTTCTTTGTTCGTTTTTATTGTTTTTTACCCACCACGCGGCAATACGTGACTGAATTAATGTGTGTTGAAATCGGGTGCAGAAACTTAAAGACTTTTCGTTGCCTCTGTATGCCATCCTATACTGTTCTAGGGTTGGCGTCGGGGTCCGGATCCCGGCAGAAGCAAACTTTCCTGTTTCTAGGTTGGGGTTATTCTTACACATTAAAAGTCCAATGTTGTCTTTGGAGTTTTTCTTTTATTTATTTATTTATTTTACCTACGCTGAGGAGGCATCAAACCCCAGTAAAGCTCCACAGATAGGAATGATAGAACTAGTACATTCTTTTCCAGGGCTTCGTGCCTGGGAAGCTGTGGTAGACAGCTGTTAACTACAAATCCGTGAATTCAGAAGTTACCACAGAAAAGATTGTTAAACGTGACCCTACGAGTGGTAAAATACGGAAAATATACCATTACCACAGATACATAGCACAGTGGTGGGTGAGATAATTAGAATACACATTATAAGCAGGGGCTGTGTTCTTCAATGCACAAATAAAAACTCTCACAGAGCCCAATGCAGGGCTTGAACCCACGAACATGAGATCGTGACCTAGGCTGAAGTAGGATGCTCAACCAACTGAGCCACCGAGGCGCCCCTTAAGGTGGATTATTCTTAAAACAGTTTGAAGAGAGTTATGAACTAAGGGAGAAATACAAATGAACAGTTTGCTTGGTTCTCAGTCAGGCCTGTATTTAAATATAAATCAAAATAACGAGATCTTACTTATCTGGCAAAACCCAAAAGTTCAATGATACTGGGTTTTGGTAAGGAGATAGAAGACAAATCACTCTAAGGTGCTTCAGAGGTGGGAATATAAACTTCCGTAGCCATGCCGCGGGGCCACTGGGGGACAGTCTCAAAATGCTAAACATACGTATTGACAAATCCCATTTCTAAGAACTTGCTAATATATTTGCAAAGACACATATACAGGGATGTATACACTAAGGTATGTACACAGGAATGATTACTGCAGCTTTTTTTTCTTTTCTTTTTTTTTTTTTTACTGTAGTTAAAGTGGATTACGGAATTGGATTCCTCATAATTCTTCGCTAATGGTACTTTTCATAACTGATCCGGGCGCTGTCTTTTCCCCTCCCCACCGTCAAGTTGAGATTATCAAGACCTTTGTATTTACGATTCCTTTCTTTAAAATTTTTTTAATCTTAAATATCTTTGACTAAACAGTTACAGTGTTTACTTTTGCTTGTGTATTAACTTCGTACACAAAGTATTTCTTCTGAGACATGGCTTTCACTCAAAATTATGGTACTAAGAGTGACCCACGTTGCTTTGTTTCGCTGTTATTCACTTTCCTGGATGATACTCTGTTGTGCGAATGTACCAGGGTTCACTTACCGCTTGTTCTTCGATGCACGCTTGGCTTTCCACTGTTTTGTTGATAAAAGCAGCGCTGATGTGTCGTGGATGTCTCCTGGTGCAAATATACAGCAGTTTCTCCCGGAGAGAAGTTGCTGGGGGGTCATGGGCTATACACATAATCAACTTTATTTTTGTAATACTGTTTTTCCAAAGTGACCTTACCAGTCTCCCCTCATACAAGCAAGCAGTAAGAGCCTCTGCCGCGTCACTCTAACATGGGCGCTGCTGCGTGTCTCCAGGGTGGAACCGCGTCACACTGTGCCCTTGACCTGAACTTCCCTGCACTCCGGTGTGCCGGGTGTCTCTTTATCTCTGGCGTGTATTTCCTCTGCTGCCAAGTGTATTTTTTGCCTGTTGGGTTGTTTCTTAGTGATTTGCCATTGGGTTTTTTCCCCCTCTTGTTTCTAATACTGTATCTTCTGTATTGTTTTATTAATCCAATTTGCCAAATAGTGTCCCAATTTAATAATCTTTCCAAGAGGGCAATTTAGGGTTTTAATGATTAAAACTAATATTTTAGGGGCACCTGGGTGGCTCAGTTGGTTAAGCAGCCAACTCTTGGTTTTGGCTCAGATCACGATCTCACAGTTTGTGGGTTCAAGTGCAGTGTTGGGCTCTGTGCCGACAGCTGGAGCCTACTTGGGATTCTCTGTCTCTCTCTACCTCTGCCCCTCTCCCCTGCTCACGCTCTCTCTCTCAAAAATAAATAAACGTATTTTTTTTATAAAACAAATACGTTTTTCACTATGATTAATATGATTTTCTATTTTGTTATTTCTTTATCTTACTCTTGGCGTCTCTCCTGCCTCAAACCTTTCTTACTACCTTTAGTGTAAAGCCCATTTAAATTGTTATGACCTGACTTACTCACCAGAAATGAATACTCAGTAACTCGTACTTGTCGTATCTCTCGTTCTTTTCTAACTTCCTTGGGAATTCTGGGAACTCTGAATTAGTTCCAGTCGGTAAAATTGTCATTCTCTAATTTGCTTCCCAGATTCATTCTGCTTCTTGAAAATGTCTGTCTTTCACTTAACCTCTTTCACTCAGCTCAACCTAAGGCTTTCCCTGAGTTTGAGGCCATGTTCTCTCCCTCTCGAGTGCGCCTCTAGATCCTTTAAGCATTTAAAAAAAATTTTTTTTAATGTTTATTTATTTTTGAGAGAGAGAGACAGAGTGTGAGCCAGGGAGGGTCAGAGAGAGGGGGAGACACAGACTCCAAAGCTGGCTCCAGGCTCTGAGCTATCAGCACAGAGCCCGACGTGGGGCTCGAACTCACGAACTCTGAGATCGTGACCTGAGCCAAAGTCAAATGCCCAACCGACTGAGCCACCCAGGCATCCCCTTTTAAACATTTTGTAACTTCTGGTGGTTGACTTGGATTTTATGCACCATAACACGGTAAATCTAACTTTGAAAATAATTTATATAAGTACTCGACATATAACATTACTTTAGTTTCAGGTGTACATATAATGATTCAATATTTGTGTATATCGTGAAATGAACATCACAATAGGTCTAGCTAACATCCATCACCATACATAGTTACAAAAATTATTTTCTCGTGATGAGAACTTCTGACATCTCCTTGCTTAGCAACTTTCGAATATGCCGTACAGTATGATTCGCTGTGGTCACCGTGCTGTGCCTTACACCCCCACGACTTATTTATGTTATAACTGGACGTTTGTACCTTCTGATCCCCTTCATCCATTTCGCCCACCCCTTTCCCCCACCTCTGGCAGCAAAGCTGTTTTCCGTATCTCTGAGCTCGGTTTTTGTTTGGGATTCCACGTACGAGTGAGATCATACGGTATTCGTCTTTCTCTGCGTCTTCTACTTCACTCACCATAATGCCCTCTGTGTCCATCCGTGTTGTTACAGGTGGCAGGATTTCCCTTTTCTATGGCTGAACAACACCGCATTACGTATACACACCGCATCTTCTTTATCCACCCATCCATAAGCAACTTAGCTTGCTTCCGCATCTTGGCTGTTGTCAGTAAGGCTGCGGTGAACATGGGAATGCAGGTGTCTTTTTCAAGTCTGCATCGTTTTCTTCAGTAAATACCCAGAGACGGCGTTGGTGGATCACGTGGTAGTTCTATTTTTAGTTTCTCGAGGACCCTCCATGCTGTTTTCCATAGTGGCTGCGTCAGTTTCCATCCCCACCAGTGGTGCACGGGGGTTCCCTTTTCTCCACATCCTCACCAGCACTTGTCATTTCTTGTCTTTCTGATACTAGCCGTTCTGACAGGTGTGAGGTGATATTTCATCGTGCTTTTTGATTTGCATTTCTGTGACGATTTGAGTGATGTGAGTACCTTCTCATGTATGTGTCGGCCGTCTTGGGGAAATGTCTGTTTCGATCCTCTGCCCATTTTTAAAAATTATTGGATTGTTTTTTTGCTGTTAAGTTGTACAAGCTCTTTATGTAATTTGTATCCTAACTTTTTTCAGATCTATAATTTGCGAATCTCTTCTCCCATTCAGTAGGTTGTCTTTTCATTGCGTTAATGGTTTCCTTTGCTCAGCAGAAGCTTTTTAGTTTGATGTAGTCCTGCTGGTTTATTTTGACTTTTGTGGCCTTTGCTGTTGGTGTCAGATCCAAAAAATCACCAAGACTGAAGTCAGGAACCTTCGTGCCTATGTTTTCTAAGAGTTTTATGGTTTCAGGTCTTACATTTAAGTCTTTAACCCATTTTCAGTTAGTTTTTCTTTATGGTGTAAGATAGCGGTCCAGTTTCGTTCTTCGAATGTGGCTGTCCAGTTTTCTCAGAACCACCTATAGAGGAGACTTCCTTCTCCGTTGTATGTTCTCGGCTCCTTTGTTGTAAATTAATTCGACCCTATACGTGTGGGTTTATAACTGTGCTATCTAGTCTGTTCCGTTGATCACGCGTCTGTCTTTGTGCTGATTCCATACTGTTTTCATTACTATAGCTTTGTAAAATAATTTGAGGTTTGCTGAGTTCCTTATACTTTCAGGACAGTCTTTGTACTGAGATTCATGTTTTCTGACAGGTTCTTTCTCTCAGCTTGCAACTTGGTTTTTTCACATTCTTTAAGGCGTATTTTGATGAACCAAACACCTTTTGTGAAGTCAAATATATCAGTCTTTTATGGATAGTGTTTTTTGTATTTTGTTAAGGAACATCTTCCTTACATCGAGGACAGTTATATGTACATATGTTTCCTTCTGAAAGTTTAAAAATTTTGTTTTTGATATTTCAGTTTCGAATCATTCTTGTATAGGTCTTTATTTATAGGGTAGAACCCATTTTTGTTATCTCTTTCATGTGGATTATTAGTTTTTTCTTTTTTTAACATTTATTTAGTTATCGTGAGAGAGAAAGTGAGAGAGAGATGGGGAGAGAATCTCAAGCAGGCTCCGTGGGACCTGGCATGGGGCTTGATCTCATGAACCGTAAGATCATGAGCTGAGCCAAAATCAAGAGTTGGACAGTTCACCAACTGAGCCACCCAGGTGCTCTGATTATCAGTTTTTTTCAGTCTCATTTGTTGAATGGCCCTTCCTTTCCTCAAAAGAATGCCATATGACCTCTGTCATATATTCTGTTCTCTAATAGCTGTTTAGTTAGTCTTTATTCTGTTCTATTAGTTGATTTTCTGTGTGCCAGTACACACAGAAGACATCCGTGTTTTCAAATAACTAGGGCCATTAAAAGTAGTTCTCATTGTCTTGATCTGATTTTGGAATTAATAGAAGTCTCATAAAATTGAGCTGTGGAGTTCTCAGTCTTTTCCTATTCTCTGGAATAGTCTGTGTGTTTTGGTTTAACTATTCCTTGAAGGTCTGATAGGACTCAAATTCCAAAATTGTCTGAGCCTAGAATTTTCTCTGCAGGAGAATTTTTAACTAATTTAATATGAATAGGATTTTTTAAACTTTCTATTTTTTCTTGAGTCTCTTTGGTAGTTGTATTTTTCTAGGGATTTGTGCATTTTGTCTGAGTTTAAAAACTTGTTGTCTTGATAGGTTTGTTTTTTTTTAAGAATATCCTGTGCCACTGTTTACTTGTTTTTATTTACTTGTTACTTATTTATTTTTTTAATTCAAGTATAATTAACATACACCGTTATATTAGTTTCAGGTATACAGTATAACTCAACAATTCTATACGCTTGTCGCTGCCCGTCAGGGTAAGTGTGCTCTTAGTCCCTTCATTTTACCCATCCCCCCACTCCCCTCACCTCTGGCAACCACCAGTTCTGTATATTTTAGAGTCTGGTTTTTTCTTTTGTCTCTTCTCTTCTTTGTTTATATTTTTGTTTTTTAAATTCCACACATGAGCTACCCAGGCACCACTAATGTTTATTTATTTATTTTGAGAGCTGGGAGGAGCAAGCAGGTGAGGGGCAGAGAGAGAGAGAGAGAGAGAGAGAGAGGGAGAGAGGGAGAATCCCAAGCAGGCTCTGCACTAACAGACATGGGGCTCTGCTCACAAACCGTGAGATCATGCATGACCTGAGCAGAAATCAAGAGTCGGTTGTTTAACCAGCTGAGCCACCCAGGTGCCCCAGTCAGTGCTTTTAAAGAAGCAGCTTTTAGCTTTCTTATTACTATTTTGGCTTTATTATTACAGTTGTTGTTATCGTTACTATCATTATCTTGGCTCAAAAACAGAAATGTGTTTTCTCACAGTTCGGGAGGCTAGGAGTGTGAGCTCAGGCGTCAGCACGGTTGGTTTCCTCGAAGGCCTTGCCCCTTGGCTTGGTAGATGGCCACGTTCTCCCTGTCTCCTCACATGGCCTTCCCTCTGCAGCTCTCTCTGTTTTAACCTTTTAATGAGATAGTCATATTGGATTAGGGCCAACTCCAGTGACTTCATTGGGCTTTAATTATGTCTTTAAATATCTTCTTTCCATATGTAGTCACGCTCTGAGGTACTTGGGTTTAGGACTTTAATATTTGAATTTTGAGAGTACTCAGTTCAGCCCACAGCTGAACACATATGTGTGTGCATGTGAATGTGTCCTCATGTGTATGTGCGAGTGTATTCCGTGGGCGTGTTTGTGTATATGAGTGTATATGGGAACTTGTGCTTGTGTGTGTGTATATTGTGTGAGCATTGAGTGTATATGGGAACTTGTGCTCGTGTGTATTGTGTGGGCATGAGTGCGTATGTAGGAGAACACTCCAAGCAGAGGATATAGTACTTGAAAAAATTATACCGTATTTGGGGAATCTTGCACAAGGTAGTTTTCTTATGCTCTTGGCCCATGTGTACATTATTTATGCTTAGTTGGAAGTGCCTGGAACACGCATTTTCCTCCGGGCTTTCCCCTCCCTCCCTCACATTTTATGATTACCCTCTCCTGTCCCCACATAACCTTCATAATTACGATGTCAGCGACTGCTTCATATTCCATCGCGTGCATAAAGAATGACCTACTTAACCTTTCTGTTGCTTTCTAAAATTGTAGCTAAGGCTCAAATAACCACTTAACAATTGTTCTTCTTTTGTTGAATTATTTCTTTATGACAGCTTCCCAAAGCGGAATTACTGATCAAAGGAGATAATTTTATAGCTCTTGACAAATCCATTGCTTTCCAAAGGTTGTAAGAAGTTTTCTTATGGAAATATGTTTGACATATAACATTATGTAGGGTTAAGATACAAACATGTTTGATTGGGTGTGTTTATAGATTGCAATATGGTTGTCATTCTAGCTTTAGCTGGCACCCCTGTCACCTCGTGTAACTGTCAGTCCTTTTCTGTGACGGGAATAATGAAGATCTGGTGTCTTAGCAGATTTGGTGTCATACCACAAGACTGTTGTCGGTAGTCCCTGTAGTTACAATTTTGTACCCTGTAACAGCATCTGTTCCATTCCTTCACCTCTTACCCCCAGTAATTATTTTACTCTTTGTTTTTATGAGTTCAATTTTCTTCGCTTTCCACAAACTTAAGTGATACACAGTATTTGTCTTTCTCTGTCTTATCTCAGCATATTGTCCTCAAGGTCCATCCACGTAGTTGCAAATGGCAGGATGTCCTTCTTTCTCATGGGTGACTCATGCATACACACACACACGCACACACACACACACACTACATTTTCTTCATCCATCCATTGGTCGATGGGCGTTCGGGTTGTTTCCGTACCTGGGCCATTGTGAAAGGCCGCAGTAAACACGGGAGTGCAGAGCTCGCTTTGGTCTCCTGTTTTCGTTTTCTGCGGCTGTGTACCCAGAACTGGAACTGCTGGGTCACATGCTGGCTCTGGTTTTAATGTTTTGAGGAACTTCCGTGTCACACAGCCTCCAAGTCACAACTGTTTCTCCCGCCTCTGGAGGTAACCGCCATCTTGACTTTATAGTTGTCACCGTATTTCATTTCTTTTTAGATTTGTCACCCAGATGTGTGCTCCTGGATATTTTGTGTTGCCCACTGAAAATTCATAAATCCTTTAGGTCTCTGATCATCAGCAGGTCCCCTGTTAACCTCTCTCTGTTCCGTACAGTTTCTGTTGAAGAGCTGGGGTTATTTGACTTGCAGAAGTTCCCACAGTCTGGGTTTGTTAATTGCGTCCCGATGGTGCAATTTCAGCATGTTTCCCGTATCATCTTTATTTCTTGGAAATTGACAGCCAGATCCAGAGACTCGCTCAGACTCAGGTTCTGACCCTTTGGTAAGATTTTACGTGGTGTTCTTTCATCAGGGGTCACAAAATTGGTTTTCTTTTTTCGTGGGGGACGCTAGCATGTTGATGCTTATTGCTTAGACCATTAACTTATTGGGACCACAAATTGATATTCTGATTCTTTTTCGTTTATTAGTTAGAATACTTTTATAAAAAGCTTTATCTCTTCATTTGTATTTTAATATAGTGTCAGTCTACATTAAAAGTCAAGATAAATGCCTGATTCTTTCTGTTTGCCAGGTTTTGAAAGTGAAATATGTGAAAGTATGACGATTTGGAAACAAAATATTAACAGAGTTTCACATAATCTTCTATGAAAAGCTGCATTAATTACAAAGGGGAAAATAGTACTTTTATGACGAGGGAGTCTGGCAGACAGCATCTTAACCAGTGATCACAGTTAATGTCCCCAGTAACAGGACAGGTGGACACCCTGTGCCTCCTGGTAGGATGTTCGAGAAGACCACAGTACTCTTTCTGTGGCGTTTGTGACAGAAGTTAATAACTCGACTCTAATCACGAGGCAACAGCAGATACATACAGAGGGGCATCCTACAAAGTAACTGGCCCGTGTGCTTCAAAAATACTAAAGTCAAGAAAGATAGAGGGTGAGAGAATGTTCCAGATTCAAAGAGACTAAAGACACAAGACAGCTAACTGGGCCAGAAATAAAAATTTTTTTCTTTTGTTTTATGGGCCATTAATGGCACAATTGGCACATTTTTAGTATCTGTAGATTAAATAGTATTGTATTACTGTCCTTGTTTTGATAATTGTACTGTGTCTTTAAAAAAGAATCCCCTTGGGGCGCCTGGGTGGCTCAGTCGGTTAAGTGTCCAACTTCGGCTCAGGTCATGATCTCACAGCGAGTTTAAACTCTGCCTCGGGCTCTGTGCTGACGGCTCAGAGCCTGGAGCCTGCTTCAGATTCTGTATCTCCCTCTCTCTCTGCCCTTCCCCACTCATGCTTTGTCTCTCCTGCTCTCAAAAATAAATAAAAACAAAAAAAATCTTAAAAAAAAAAAAGAATCCCCTTGTGTTTAGGAGATACTTGAGCGTTGAGAGGTGAATGAACATGATGTCTGCAGCTTACTCTCAGATATTTCAGGGCAAATTACGTATACGTGTTGGTATGATATCGGTTAAAAGACGGACTAGGGCATGTTACAAGTTGTGAGATTTATTTGAGCAGAATCAGTTTGAATGGGGCGAACCAGGAGTGCGGGGGGGAAGGCATCTATGCACAGGGAAGGAAAGCAACAAAAGCAAGGAAAGGAACTTCTCTGATGGGCTATGTGTATATCTTTTGATGTTTGCTTATTTGTGAGAGAGGGAGACGGAGAGAGGATCCCAAGCAGGACCGAAGCTGTCTGCGCAGAGCCGGACGCAGGGCATGGTCTTACAGACCGTGAGCTCATGACCTGGGCCGAAATCCAGAGTCGGTCCCTTAATGGACCGAACCGCCCAGGTGCCCCCCGATTGGTTGCGTCTGAAAGCCTAGTCTGCCCTTTGTGACTGGCTGTCCCTGTATTCTGATTTCATAATTCGGGGGCATCGAAAGGTCTACATTTTTGGTTGCTCAGGGAGGCTGCCACAGCGCTGGAGCCACCACAGTCTAGCAGGCTCTCTGTTTAATTAATATAACATCTGTCTATCTATCTATAAAAAAATGATAATGCAAATACATTCTATCGTTAGCATGTTAGCACTTGGGAAATCTGGAGAGAAAGTACACAAGAATTCTGTGTCCTATTTTTGCAACTTTTCTGTAAGTCTTAAATTACTTAAAACTAAAAATTAGTTGGTTTCTTAACATCTTCTGGAGGTGACTTAGAATTTTAAAAAATATTATAAATTTGAGAATTTAAACCGATTTAATAATTTTTAACTCATCGCTCTCTTTACCTTTATTGAAGCTGCAGTGGTCTCCTCTGGCTCTCGAGTCCTTTCACGGGGCCGTAGGCGTTTTGGTAGTTTCCTTCCTGACAAATATGCAGAGGGACCAGCCTCATGTCATCCATTCCCTGCCCCAGACCTGAAGTCAGCCACTTTCTCAACAAGCGTTGGGTCGTTTTTGTGGGAAAGAGTATGACAGGACTGCGATCTCGTTGCCAGAGGTGTTTCTAGGCCTTTCAGTATAGAGAACATAGAGAGAGGCGAGGAACTCGGGATTTCATGCTGATACATCTGATGCGTCTTCAGGACTCTTAACTTCGGGCTTTTCTTCACCAGTCTGAGCATCTGGACCTCCTTTCTCCCACACGACTAGTCCTGGCCCTGACACGGGATTGTAGGAGTGGGTCCTGTACTAGCCCACGTGCTTTCCCCACGGCACAGACCGGCAGCCTCAGAATAGCGGCAGCGGTGCGGTTTTCACCCGTGTAACTGCTGGAGCCTCCGATGGCACTTCTTGCGTATGCTCTTCTTCCTCACTTCTGCTTTTAAACGTACTGAGTCTGCACTGTCAAATGTACAGCCGCCATGTATCACACTCTCTCCCATTTAATTCTCATTTAGTTTACTTAATGCCCACCACCAGTCTCTATTTAAAGCCCATGCAGCCATTTTGTTGTCTGGCGCTCACTCTCCCGAAGGCTCCTCAGGAAGGGCTCACAGGAGCGCTGTTCTCCGAGGCCTTGTACTGTCCATTGATACCAGCTTGGGCCCTTTATACCTGAAAGCCGGTTTCACTGGATATAAACTTGATGTTTGTATTTTCTTTTCCTGATTATCTTAAATCTATTATTTCATTTTCTTCTGCCATAAAGCTTTGTATATGTAGTTGGAAAAGGGAGGAGTACTTTAATAGCCTATTCATATAATCGTGGATATTTTGACGTGCCACCTAAACTTGACAGGGGGCAATTTCTTAAATATTAGAAATTTTAAGACCATGGCAATCAATGTTTTGTACTTCACTAAGTTAAACTCCCTTGGTCTTTGTACTTGGAATAGATCTTTTCCTCGTCGGGTGTGGGTTTTGAAACATCATGAATTTATCACTTGGAAAATATCAGTTCACTGAGTTATGCAAATCTTCCCATTTTGACACATTTCTTCATTATATGGTATTAAAACATCACAGCCATTGGGGCGCCTGGGTGGCTCAGTCGATTAAGTGTCTGACTTCGGCTCAGGTCATGATCTCACGGTTAGTGAGTTTGAGTCCTGCATAGGCCTCTGTGCTGACAGCTCAGAGACTAGAGCCTGCTTCAGATTCTGTGTCTCTTTCTCTCTTTGCCCCTCCCCCACTTGCACACGGACTGTCTCTTACTCAAAAATAAATAAACATTTAAAAACAATTTTTAGGGGTGCCTAGGTGGCTCAGTTGGTTAAGCGGCTGACTTCGGCTCAGGTCATGATCTCGTGGTCTGTGAGTTCGAGCCCCGCGTCGGGCTCTGCGCTGATGGCTCAGAGCCTGGAGCCTGCTTCGGATTCTGTGTCTCCCTCTCTCTCTGCCCTTCCCCTGCTCATACTCTGTCTCTATGTCTCTCAAAAATAAATAAACGTTAAAAAAAATTTAAAAACATTTTTTAATAAAAGACTTTTAAATATAAAAAAATAAAAGTGACTAGTTAAAAGAAGTGGCTAGTTTAGCTTGCAGCTCAAAACAATTGATTTTTTTCCTAAGACAACATTTGAAACTTTAAGTTTTTTTTTTCCAGTTTATTATGTGAAGGAGTTACATTAGTCCAAGTTAAAAGCAGACCCCAGATGGTTACATTATACAGGCTGTGAGGCGTTTAAACCTGAGACAAGGGACAGAAGGGAAATTCTGCTCATTGCAGGGAAATCCTCACTTAAGCTTCAGTGAGCCAAAAGCACCTAAAAAACACCTTTTGAACCTTCAGCTGGTCGTCCTTAGCCAGCCCATTCTCTAGGAGGAGGTGGCCCATGTTCTTGCACCGGTGACCCTGTAGCTGAATTACTTCTCCATATTCTGAACACTTAATTACAGTACCAGAGCAGGCAGATTTCTTCTTGAATGCCTTCACTACTTTTTCTCGTAATCGTCCGCGATCCCTTGGACGGTAGATCGTCACCTCCAGTACTGTGGGCCGAGGTGGTGGTGGGGTGGGGGGGGGTTGGGAGGCGTGGGAGCAGGACGGAAAGTCAGGAAGCGAGGGAACTCAAGGGGGAGGCTTCGAGCCCTCCTCAGCAGCCCAGTGACTAGGCCAACAACCATTTGAGACCTTTTATGTGTACTTACCATTTTGTCACACAGATTAAAAAGGTGTGTGCTCAGAAGTCAAGATTCAATCAATTCAGTCATTTGTTTCTGCGTTGTCAAGGACATTCTTAAGCGAAACTTGTTTTTTTGGTTTTAAATACGGAGGGCATGGCGTGGAAGCTAAAGCGACTCCACGTACAGTCTCGTGCCACTGCCTATTCGTGCGGAAGAGCCGGCAGTTTTAGCCACCATGTCTTTGCACCGTCAAAGGCAGGTGTTAGTACAGAAAAGGGAAGTAACGTCTGAGAACACTTTTGACCTGCGGAATCCCTCTAAGAGTCTCAGTATTTTTTTGTATTGGTATTGCTATGTAGTTGCTTTTATTTATTTATTTTAGAGAGAGCATGCGAGTGGAGGAGAGCGGCAGAGGAGAAGGGAGAGAGGGATGGAGGAAGAGAGAGAGAGAGAGAGAGAGAGAGAGAATCCTAAACAGGCTCCTTGCCTTACGTGGGGCTCGATCCCATGACCCTGGGACCATGACCTGAACCAAAATCAAGACTCAGGATGCTCAACTGACTGAGCCGCCCAGGTGCTGTTAGTTGCTATTTTTATTTGGGGATTTGTTGACAATTCAAAAACTATGTCCCTGCCTCTGCCACCCTCCCGGAATCCCCCAGCCACTATTTAGAAGTAGTTCTTAATTTCCAAATATATGATAATTTTAATTTTACCTTTTTTATTAATATAGGAGATTACATTATAGTTAGAGAATGATCTGTGTATTTTTTCTTTGAGATTTTTCGACATTTTTTTTATGTGTGCATTGGAAGAATACGTGCTTTGTCAGATGTTAAAATATCATTTATGTTGATTAGCTGAATTTGTTTTACAAGGGGCACCTGGGTGGCTCGGTCAGTTAAGCATCTGACTCTTGATTTTGGCTCAGGTCATGTTCTCATGGTTCGTTCATGGGTTTGAGCCCCGCATGGGGTCTGCACTGACAGCATGGAGCCTGCTTGGGAATCTCTCTCTGCCTCTCTCTTAGCCCCTCCTCCACTTGCTCTCTCTCAAAAATAAACTTTAAAAAAAATTATTTTTAATTTTTCAAATGGGCCCACCTTTGTTGATTTTTGCCTCCTCGACTTATCAATAACAAAGAGAGTATGTCAGAATTTATGGCCGTGTTGTTTACAGCTAACGCCTTTGTAGTTCTGTCAGTTTTTTGCTTTATATCTTCTGAGGGTATTATTATACAGAGATGCATTTTCAGTCGTTATATTCTCATGGTGAAGTAAATGTTTCATTATCGTATAGCCATTATCTCTCTCCACGCTTAGGTTTTTTATCTTGACATCCGTTCTGTTTGATGATAATATCGTGACGCCGGCTTTATTTTGGTTAGCATTTACTAGTGTGTATTTTTCAATCCTTTTATTCCTTTCGAAGTGTTTTTATATTATACAGCTTTAGGGCAGAAGTTCACGACGACCCATGACATTAATGACACGTGGTCACGTGGTCGTCTACAGTAGGGTTTGAGCATGGCAGGGAGAGGCACGGTGAGCAATTCTCGCGGACGGGGCCTGGGAGTGACACATACCGTGTCCTCACGTTCCCTCCGCAGGAGCCCCGTAGCCTCGCCTGGCGGCGGCCCAGGCACAGGAGGCTAGCTGCTCTCCGAAGTGCTGTTCTTCCTGGGCCACAGGCTGGCGTGCGCGCCCGGGGGACGGGAAGACAGGACATCGGGTGAGCAGCTGGCCGCTGATGCCACGGTCAGCCTTTCTGGTCCCCGGATTTCCACATTTCCACCCCATTTCCACACAGAACACACGTCACCCCTGCGCGCTGAGCCAGCACCCACCCGCTCCCTGCGTCCGGCTCTGACTCCCCGGCCCCTGGCTGATACGCAGGTCCCCTGACGTCAGATCCGCTTGTGGTGCTTTGTGGTTTTGTCACCTCCCCCCAGCTACCGCCGGGCCCCTTACTCAGGAGCAGGCGCGCATGGCTGCAATGAACAGCGGCCTCTGGGCAGGGGAGGAGGGTAAGGCAGCCAGCGGTCACCGTTCTCCAGCAGCAGGCGGTCCCCCTTGTCCCGGCCACAGGGGAGGTTCCTAGTCTGTTTTCTGGGAGGGACTCTCCACCGCTGGTTTTGGTGACCCGTAACTCCAACCTCCGGAAGGCTCTTCCTTGCCCAGTATCTTCCATAACCGTACCCGTTAGGGAATATTCCTGTCTTGGCATCAGTTCCTGTTTCAGTCATTTCTTACCTGTGAAGGTTTGGAGACCTGAGGATTCGTTTGTAATTAGCATATTTTAGGCCAAGGTTTTGGTTGGATTCTTTGACAGAATTTAAGAATTTGCTGGTCTCCTGACTTGTTTCATTCTGGTTGGTTCCCTGTGCCTATAACCCCACCCACTTTCTCAGGCTGCGGCCCCAGGACTCTGTCTTACTCTTTGCCCCCCTTCCTCCCTCTCTCAGCGGCACCTCTCCGCTGAAACGACAGTAGGCTTGGAAAGGAAGGAAGCCACTTTAATCTCGTCTTTGCTGCAGGGCTTAGTTCATCTGTTTAACAGAATGTCTGGTAATCTCAAGGTAACTTTTAAGTTTTGGAAAGTAGTATTTAGACAGTAATTGGCTTTTCGACGGTCAAAGGCCTTCAGTTTCTGTGCTCTCTCCCCTTTTACTTCTGCTTGCAAAGCCAACCAGTTTTTTCCTGTACTTTCTTTCTTATAACGCCTTGCTAAATACAGCAGTGATTAGCCATTTGTCACTAAGTCACTACCTCTTCTCTAGATTGGACCCACGTGCTGCGTCTGTCCCCCGCATTGTCACTGGCGAGGATGTCACACGGCTCCCACCTCTCTCTCCTGTGCCGTCCGCCACTAGGCAGATTCTGGATTTTTGCTGTAAAAGCGCCCACTTCCGGGAGTCTCTTTTTTCCTTAGTGCAGTCGGGGCCGCTCCCATGGCATACATATTTAATAATCATCCGTCCTGAACACAAGCTTACCTGTCGTTCTACGAGCGGAATGGGGAGTGGTGTGTGGAGTCCTCACACTGACTACCTGCTCCCCGCGGTCTGCAGGCCGCCCTTGCGCGGTCAGCCACAGCTGCCCTCCCGCCAGCTCCCTTTCCACGGCTGCCCTTGGTCCTGCCAGGGAGCTAGGAAGCCGGCAGACGAGGTGTGGCGGTGCGCCTGGGGAGCGGCGCGAACATGGCATTGACCCGGGACTGCTCCTTCTGAGCGCGCCCTGAGAGAGCTCGTGCAAACATAAACCAGGCGACCAGGTGGCATGTCTAAAAATGTTCATGGCAGCACTATTCGTGATAGCAAAAATCCTGGAAAACCAGATAGTCACTGGAATATGGAATATTGCTAACGGGAATGATAAATATGACGTGAAATACAAACCTACGGTGAAATGTCCCACAGCCTCACAAAGCGGCGTGGGCCAGCCTTAGTGTTCTAACGCTCAGCGCGGAAGGAAGCTAGTTCAAATGACCATAAAGCGTGTACTGGTTGTTTTTTTTAAGATTTAAAATCAAGACAACGCTTCATGGTATATTGTTTAGAATGTAGACATTATAGTAAAAGCCTTAGGGGAACAAAAAGCAGAAATCATGAACGTGCTTATTGGTTGAGAGGTAGAGAAAGAAAATAAGGGACGAACACAAAGTGGATGCCGGGATACTGGGAATGCTCTGGTTTTAAGTCTGAGTAGTGAGTGATTCTTACGCTTTTATTGTTAGGGACTACAGAGTGTCATATATTGTTTTGTATGTATCACGGTATTCCTAATAAAGATACATGATAAGTTTGAAAGATACGACATCTAGTATGTTTTATTCTTTTCTTGATTTGCGTCCTGATTACTGTTTTCTGTTCAAGTGCCGAGCCAGCTGGTTGCTGCGTCTCCCCTGGGTCGTCCTCTAGGGCGCGGGGTCTCTAATCTTCCCCGGTGACCCGCGTCCCGCTTCTCACCCAGGGCCGCCCCGTTCGCGGTGCTCCGCTGAGCGCCACTTGAATCACCACTTTACTAAGCTTACTGTTAATTTCTCAAATGGCTTTTATTAGAATTCAGAGTTACTTTCATCATCTTTTGTTGTAATTTGATTCAATCTTAATAATGTATTTGACCTGCATTTCCTTTCCAGTGTTGACTTTGCAGGATCTTCCTTCTCTCGCTCCATGGTGCAATTATCTAACCTTGGAAAATTTCACCTTTTCCATCATTCAGTTGACTTATATTTTAAAAATCAAATATTCTAGGGGATCCTGGGTGGCTCAGTCAGTTAAGCATCCGACATCGGCTCAGGTCATGATCTTACAGTTCTTGGGTTTGAGCCCTGTGTTGGGCTCTGTGCTGAAGAGCCTGCTTCAGATTCTGTATCTCCCTCTCTCTCTGCCCCTCCACCCTTCACTCTGTCTTTCTCAATAGCACGTAGGTACACCATGGTTAAATGACTGAAAACCAAAGATAAAGAGAAATCTTAAGATATGTATATATACGGAATGATAATACAAATTTTCATTGACTTTTTTTCAAGTTTATTCATTTTTTTCTTAGAGAGTGAGCGAGCAGGGGTAGAGAGGGAAAGAGAGAGTCTTAAGCAGACTCCATGCTGTCAGCATGGAGCCCAATGTGGGGCTTGAACTCACAAACCATGAGATCATGACCTTAGCCAGAATCAAGAGTCAGACACTTAGCTGACTGAGCCATCCAGGTGCCTCTCATTGACTTCTTATAAGAAATAATTCAAAACAAAAACAGTGGAATGTCATCTTTTTTTAAAAAAAATTTTTTTTAATGTTTATTTTTTTGAGACAGAGACACAGCATGAGCAGGGGAGGGGCAGAGAGAGAGAGAGGGAGACACAGAATCCGAAGCAGGCTCCAGGATCTGAGCTGTCAGCACAGAGCCCAATGTGGGGCTCGAACCTACAAACCATGAGATCGCGACCTGAGCCGAAGTCGGGCGCTCGACCGACCGAGCCACCCAGGCGCCCCCATGGCATCTTTAAAATGCAGAGAGAAAAGGGAAAAAACTCTTCAAAATTATATATCCAACAAAATTATCTTTTAAAAATAAAAGTACTTTCTGGTAAAAGAAAACTAAGAATTCATCCCCAGCCTTCCCGTACTGCAAGATATGCTAAAGGAAATTCTTTAGACTGAAGGGAACTGAGAATCACGCACAGGAAAGAATCGAGGGCGCTAAGTAAGTGCGTGGCCAAATGTAAAATACCTTCCACCTCTTAACACTTGCTTAAAAGATGATTTTTTAAGCAAAAAGCATAAGACCGTATGGTTTATAACATGTGTCAAGTAAAATATGTGACAACATGAACACAAAAGAGGAGAAAGGATGAAACGAGAGTGCACCGTGAGTGTGACTCCGGAGGTGTGATGTTAGTTCAAGCTAGACTGAGACGGGGGTGTATGGTACTCAGAGCAACCACCGAGAATACACAGATGCCATTCACTTATTTGGTTATTTTAAAGAATTCTTAAAAGAAGGGCGAAGGAACAAAGAGCAGTTGGGGAAAATGGAAAACAAATAGCAAGATGGCGGATTTAGACTCTGTCCGTGATGATGTTCACTGTAAATGAACTTAACACTCCTGTTAAAAGACAAACTATGTGTAGTTGGAGTTTTAAAAAATTACAAGAGATGCAGTTTTATAGAAAGTAAAAGAAAAAACCAGAAAGAGAAATTATTCTAAAAATGGAGACATAACTAATTTTTAAAAGTAGTTTGGACAGGGGCACCGAGGCGTCCCAGTTGGTTAAACATCTAACTTTGGCTCAGGTCATGATCTCACTGTTCGTGAGTTTGAGCCCCATGTCGGGCTCTGCACTGACAGCTCAGAGCCTGGAGCCTGCTTCGGATTTTGTGTTCTCTCTCTCTCTCTGTCAGAAATAAACAAAAAAAAAGTAATATGGACATAATTATGGAATACATCGACAACTATATGAAACTAGATTAAATGAGAAAATTCCTTGAAAAGCACAACTTTTAAGAACAATGGAAGAAATTAAAACCCTGAAGTTATTTTACTATACTTGATCTTAGTCAAAAGGCTAAGAAGCAGTGGAGAGTTATCTGTTAAATAGAATTTATGAATAAAATTTTCCTGAAGAGAATGAATCCAGAAAGCTTTTCTTTCTACTCCTGTTCTAATTCCTTTGGAAAAAAATCCAAATTTTAAGGAAGAAATGATACCAATCTTAGACTCTTTCAAAGTTTAGAGGCAGTTTTATGAGGTCAGCATAACCCTAATACCAAACTTAATGAGGATGTTATAAGAAAGGAAAATTATACACCAATATTTTTCATGATCATAGGTGTAAAAATCCTAAACAACGCTAGCAGTATATAAAAAGACTAATAATTATAACCAGTGGGTTTATTTTGGGAATACAGGATTTATGTATTTGAAAATCAGTCTGTAATTCAGCACAATAATTTGAGTTTCCATTTTTGGAAACTAGAGAGCGGATCAATGGAAGTCTAAAGCAAGCGAAAGAAAGGAGCCTAGTAAAAATGTGAGCAGAAATCAATGACGTTGAAAACCGAGGAAGTAAACAAAACCAAAATTGGTTCTTTGAAAAGATCAATAAAATTGATAAATGTCTGGTCAGTTTAACCAAGAATGAAAGGAGACACCAAGTACTAATCAGAAACGGAAGAAGGATCATCCCTGTTACCCCGTCGACACTGGGAGTAATGCAGGAGTGTCATCAACTCCTCTGTGTCCACAGACTTGATCCCTTAGACGAAATGGACCAATTCTTTGAAAGACAGAAACTACTGAAGATCACCCAGGGAGAAATAGATCAACTCAATGGATGTATATGTATTAAACACATTGAATCAATTATTAATAACCTTCCAAAACAGAAAGGACCGGACCCAGATGGTATGTTGGTGAATAATACAAACAATTAAGAAAGAAACGATACCCGTTCTTTACATCATCCAGAAAATAGAAGCAGAAGACCTCTTAACTCACTCTGAAGACAGTATTACCATAATAGTACAACCAGATAAAGACGTGACAGAAAGGAAAGACTGCAGAACAATATATCTTGTGAACAGAGATACAAAAGAATTATATGCCACAGTCCAGTGGGACTTACTTCAGGGATGCTTCATTCCAACATTAAGGTAATCCGTCATGTCAGTTGTCTAAAGAAGAAAATATTACAAGGCCATCAGTAAATGCAGAAAAAGCGTTTGATAAATTCTAACGTTTATTATGACAAAGAGCCTCATCAAACCAAGAATAGAAGGAACTTCCTCACCTCGATCAAGAAAACTACACAAAAACCGGGCTGCCTGGCTGGCGCAGTCAGTGGAGCATGTGACTCTTGATCGTGGTGTGGTCATGACAGAGCCAGCTTTGGATCCTCTGTCCCCCCCCCCCCGCCCTTTCCCCACTTGCACTCTCTCTGTCTCTCTCAAAAATAAGTAAAACAAAATAATATCTACGAAAAACCTACAGCTGACACTTAATGGTGAGAGACTCAATGCTTTTTGCATGAGGTCAGGAATAAGAAAAGGACGACCACTCCTACCACTCCTGTTCCTCAGAGTTCTGGAAGCCCTAGCTAATGAAAGTAGATAAAAAGAGGAAAGAAAAGGATACATGGGAAAGGAAGAAATAAAACTTGTTGTTTGTGTATGAATGATTGTGTATGGAGAAAATCCCAAAGAAGTAACAAAGTATTTCTGTAACTGGTAAGCAATTATAGCAAGTTCGTGGGATACAATGTTAATATGTACACGGTAATTGCTTTCCTGTACGCCATAAGTGAACAACTAAAATTGAAAAGCAATATCATTTAGATCAGCATAAAACATGAAATAGGTGTAAATCTGGCATGGTTTGTGTAGGATCTATGTGACAAAAACTCAGATTCCAATGAAAAAAGCAAAGAAATCTAAATAAATGGCCAGATGTTACACATTCCTGAATAGGAAGACTCAATGTTGTTGAAATGTCCATTCTTCCCGAGTTGATCTGTAGAATCAATACAATCCCAAATCAAAATACCACCCAGGTATTTTGTGGATATTGACAAACTCATTCTTTTTTTTGTTTTATGTTTATTTATTTTTGAGACAGAGAGAGACAGAGCATGAGTGGGGGAGGGGCAGAGAGAGAGGGAGACACAGAATCCGAAGCAGGCTCCAGGCTCTGAGCCATCAGCACAGAGCCCGACATAGGGCTCGAACTCACAGACTGTGAGATCATGACCTGAGTTGAAGTCGGACGCTCAACTGACTGAGCCACCCAGGCGCCCCTGACACACTCATTCTAAAGTTTATGCGGAAAGCCAGAAGACTCCGAAAAGCCAGTACAATACTAAGGATCAAAATTGGAGAACTGACACTATTTGACTTAAAGACTTACCATTAGGGCACCTGGGTGGCTCAGTCGGTTAAGTGGCCGACTTTGGCTCAGGTCATGATCTCACTGCCTGTGGGTTCGAGCCCCGCATCGGGCTCTGTGCTGATGGCTCAGAGCCTGGAGCCTGCTTCGGATTCTGTGTCTCCCTCTCTCTCTGCCCTTCCCCTGCTCACACTCTGTCTCTCTGTCTCTTAAAAATAAACAAACATTAAAAAAAAAAAAGACTTGCCATTAAGCTACAGTAATCAAGACAGTGTGTCGTTGGTGAAAGAATAGATAAATAGATCAGTGGAACACAATAAAAAGCCCAGAAATAGAGCCACACAGAGCCAACTGATCTTTGACAAAGGAGCAAAAGCAATTTAATGGAGAGAGTATCTTTTTCAACAAATGGTGTTGGAACAGTTGGACATCTGGATGCAAAGGCAGAATGCAGACACAGACCTTACCCCTTTCACAGAAATCAGCTCAGATTGGATCTTAGACCTGTATGGGAAATGTAAGGCCGTGAAACTTCTGGAAGAAGCATGGGAGAAAATGCAGGTGACCTTAGGTTTGGCAATGAGTTTTCAGAGACAATACCAAAAGCATGATCCATGAAAGAGAAAATTTGTAGGTTGGACTTTGTTAAAACTTTCTCCTCTAAGAAAGACAAGATTAAGAGAATGAAAAGGCCAACCACGGGTTGGGAGAAAATATTTGCCAAAGTCATCTATGATAAAGGGCTGATGTCCAAAATACACAAAGAACTCTTAAAACCCAGCCAAGAAACAACCGATTAAAAAATGAGCAAATACTTAGACCAGTATCTCACCAAAGAAGATCCACAGCTGGCGATGAGCATATGAAAAGATGCTTAGCATCATATGTCATTAAGGAATTGAAAATTAAACAGTGAGATGTCCCCGTACACCTATTCAAGTGGCTGAAATTTAAAACGGACAATGCCAAACATTGACAAGATTCAGAGCAACAGGAACTCTCGTTCTTTACTGGTGGAGATTCGGAATGGCACAGGCACTTGGGAAGACAGTTTGGTGGGTATTTTTACAGTGCTAAACATAAAGTTACATGATCTGGCATTTCCACTCCTAGGCGTTTATCCAGCTGAGTAGGAAACAGCCCCACAAAAACCTGCATATAAATGTTTATGGCAGAGTTATTCATAATTCCCCTAAACCGAAAGCATCTAAGGTGGCTGTAAGTAGCTGAATGGATAAACCGGCACATCAGCTCAGTACTATACGGCAATGAAAAAATTAGCGAGCCAGCTTGCCGCTGAAAGAGAAGAGCCTTAAGCCCATATTGCTACGTGAAGGACACAAACCCGAACAGGCACCTTCTGTGTGACTCCAGTTATGACGTTCCGGAAAAGGCAAAGCTATGGACACCTTAAAAAGACCAGGGCCTGGGGTGCCTGGGGGGCTCAGTTGGTTAAGCGCCCAACCTCGGCTCAGGTCATGACCTCACAGTTCATGGGTGTGAGCCCTGCACCGCACAGTTTTCAGCTGTGCTGACGGCTCGGAGCCTGGAGCCTGCCTCCCCCACTGGTGCTCCGTCTCTCTCTCTAAAAAATAAACAAACATTAAAAAAAAAAATCAGCGGTTAACAGGGCTTCATGAGGAGGGAAGGGACAAACAGGTGAATCAGGTGAGTTTTAGGCTGGTGCCCTATTCTATACAATACTGTAACGGTGGGCATACGTCATCATTTGTCAAAACCCATGAAACTAATTGTACAACACAGAGGTTCACCTGTATGGTTCACCTTAACCTGAACTATGGACTTCAGTTACTAATAGTGTACCGGTATTTATTAACTGTAACAAATGTGCCCCAGTAATGCAAAATGTTAATAATAGGGAGAAATTTGGGTCAAGATGGAGGGTATTATATGGGAACTCTATGTACTATCCTCTTTATAAGTTTTTCAAAGGGGAGATAAGCGAATGTTAAGGAGATGTTTAAATCTTGCGTGGACAAAACTGAAACCTTTTACAGGGTACAACAAAGTAACTTTTCAAAGTTGAGAAGGAAGAGGGAGAACCGTATAGTGAATGTCGTAATAATTAAAAAGTGGCAGCTTTTTCTCTGAAATGGCAGTGAGAAAAATGTCTTTTGTTACCATTACCGACACTGGAGAAGATCATGTATTAAGGAATCTGGGAGCATTGGTGGGTACCAGGTGAATATGTGGGGATTATGTAGACTAGCAGCAATTAGAAAATGACATCGAAGGGGCTCAGTCGGTAGAGCAGGTGACTCTTGATCTCAGGGTCATGAGGTCAAGCCCCACACTGGGCATAGAGCTTACTTAAAAAAAAAAGAAAAAGAGAGGGATGTGGGCGTCTCAGTCGGCTAAGCATCGGACTCGCGGTCTCAGCTTAGGGCTTGATCTCAGGGTCCGAGGTTTACGCCCCACCTTGGGCTTCATGCGGGGCGTGAAGCCTACTTTTAAAAAACGACGTGAAAAAATTCCATTTTAATAGTAACACATCAAATAATGGGGGGGTGTCTAAAGATGAACAGAAAATCTACGTGGAAAACTATAAAAATTACTTTGTGGAATTAAAGATGTCTTAAATAAATAATGGAATATATCATGTTTCTGGGTTGGAAGACTTAATATTGTGAAGATCTCATTCTCCCCAAAGTTTCTGTAAATGCAACATAATCCCAATAAGAATTTCATACAGTTTTCTTGTGAGAATTGACGTGCTGATTCTAAGATGTAAGTGGAAATCCTGAGAACCGAGAATAGCCAAGGTAATCTGGATGAAGGACGAAGCTGAAGGGCTCGCAGTAACAGACATCCAGGCTTACCTAGAAGTGCACCCACTCCTGCGTACCGCTACATAGATTCGCTTCAACCAAGTTGCCGTCACAATGCTTTCCTAATGAAGGGTGAAATGATCACATTGGAGGTAGGAAGCAATTTCCAGGAAAAAAGAAAATACTGCGGAATGGCCGGAACGACTTCCCAGGCCTCGACTCCTGTGGCTCCGTTTCTCTGGCCGGTGCTCCGGGGCATTTATTTTACTCACTGAAACACGATCCAGGAATTTGGCTTAGGCTGCACTTTGGCAGTTTGGAGTCCTATCCTGCCTATTTAACTCGTGCAAATTCAACTGCATGTTTCCCGGGGTGATGGGGAAGGGGAAATAATGTCGATGCTACAGGCAGTCGGCTTTCTCAGTCAGTCACCGTGAAGTTTGGTGGTGAGCATGAGGTGAGAAGTGGACACTTGTGTTCCAGCTGTTGGTTCTCGTGTGTGAGCATTTTACCGGCATTCAAAGATACGTGTTTTCCACACGTTTTTCTAAGGAAACACAGTTGCTTCATGTGCTGGAGAGTTGAAGAAACAGCACCTAGCCCAATCCTGAAGGAAAAACACCCATGTTCTACTTTCTAAGGCCGCGTGTAGCGGTCGTAGGCGTGAGCTCTCAAGCCGGACTACCTGGGTGTCAATCCTAGGTCTGCTCTCACAGTCCGTGTGGCCCAGTTACTTAACCTCTCCGTACCCGCATCATACTCTGAGAACGCAGAGATGACACCGGCACCTCCTAACAGGACTGAGACAGTGAAGTGGCTCGCAGAAGCTGTGGCTAGCGCATAGCAAGCACCTAACCAAACTTACCTGCTGTTATCGATATCGGCACAGTCGCTCTTACTAAGCGGTGATAGAGTGTGGTCCCCGGAGTGGTCCGGTTTCGAGGGAGCTCCAAGGGGAACCCGGCTAACTCCCTTTCCCCCCGGGCTGACGCTCCAGAGCTCGGCCCCGGCACGAAACGCTCCGCCCCCCCACCCTCGTCCCTCTGTCTGGCCCTCGAGCTTCAGGGCGCTGGCGATGAGCTGTGGCTCATGGTAGGACGCTCGTCCGGCACCCAGCACGGACGTTTGAGGCAGAAGGGCCTGTGGGTGGGGCACGACGCACCTGCACAGAGGCAGACAGACACGCACATGTTTAGCGTATGTGCGTGTACATACGCCACTGGCCGTCACCCTCGGGGAGCTCGGAAGAACTGTGCAGGCGGCTGTCCGCTTGCCTTCCTCCCCTCTCCACACGCAGAGGCCGGCTTTCACATTTACCCTCCAGAGCTGTGAGGGCCGAGGTCCCCTCGCTGTCCCCGGCCTCCTCCGCAGTCTCCTTCCTTCTCACGGACACGCTGCTCTTGTTTCCGGCCGTGACCGCACAGCACTGAGACGCACGCAGCTGTCCGCCCCTGTGCTGTCGTCACAGCTCGTCCCCACTGCCGGCGTCGGCACCCCGCTCACACTCCCGCCATGCCGACGGCTGCCGCTCGCGCCAGGGGCACAACTGGGGTCATCTAGGTTTTCGTTTACTTCTCTGCTTTTCTTTTGCCCCATCTTTCTCCTCTTCTGTGGTTCTCGGTCACTTCTAGAACTTCCCCATGAGTGGGCTCCACCTTTCTGCCTTACGAACAAATAGATCAAAACCAAATGGATTTTAGCACTGAGTTTTGCCTGACCGTGTTGTTTGAGGCTCAGGCGTCTGAGCCTGTTTGGTACCTCTACTACCAAAAGAGGGGCTTGGGACATGGGACGTGTGCGAGGGGCATGAGAATTAGAAGGAGTTAGCTCTCCCTAGGCTTAGTGTCTGGGAGATGAGAGGGTCGGCTTTTTAATAGAACAAGCTATGATCTAGCGTCCCGTGTCCATGTCTTAGAACAAGGGACATAAAAGTTTAATTGGTTCTCTTTTAAGGGGATTTGTGTAGTGCGTTTAAAACAGTTTTGGAACATAGAACGATAGTGAGCTTGTCTATTGCAAATTGAGGGGTCTTGAAAAAATTTATGATATACCCAGATGGCACATTAGATTTTACCTTTAAAGTTGTAAATATCCTAAAATGTTAATACTATCTCATTTTTTTTTGTTTTTCCCCTTTCTTCCTAGAATATTTTCCTTCTTGGATATAGTAACTTTGTGCCGATGTGCACAGATTTCCAAGGTAGAGTATTAACCAGATTTTTATCAATAAATATCAGGTTTTATTAGAATGAGAATGAGTTTTAGTTCAAGTAAGCAGTTAATTTTAATATCTTTTATATTTAACATAATACAGGGTTACCATAATTCCATATTTGGTTGTCAACTTAATGTGTATTATGGGATGCTTGATCTTGGCGTTGTACGTTCGAGCCCCACACTGGGTGTAGAGATGACTTAAAAATCAAATCTTTCAAAAAAAAAAAAAATAAAAGTTTGGAAATACAGAGGTCGAATTAAGGCTTCCTTTAACAGTCTCCTTCACCCCTCTCTCTCTTTCTTTCCCTTCCGCCCCCCAGGCCTGGAACGTTTTAGCCCTGGATGGAAGCAACTGGCAAAGAATAGACCTTTTTAACTTCCAGACAGATGTAGAGGTAAGTTAGCTTGAGTTTAGACAAAAGCAAACTGGTCCCTCTTTCCTGTCTTTTTGTTTTGCTGCATTTAGATTTAATGTTAAGACCTAGAAGGTATCTGCAAACATCAGGACCAAAATTCGACTCGTACTTTGCTGTGGGTTCTGTGTCGGTAACAGACCGCCTTTCCTCCTCGGTCATGTTTATAACCTGAGTGTTGTCACTGAGCTTTTTCAGGCCCTATTCCTGCATCATTAACCCCTGGTTCAGTGCTCTAATCTTAGGAGACTCTTGACAGATGTTTTTGGATCTGAAAATCCACCGGGAATTCGAATTCAGCACCGAGAGTGGAGAAGTGGCAGAGGCGTGGCTCCGGGAGCGAGGCTGGGGACCCGAACTGTCACCCCAGCGCAGCTTCTGAAGCCTTACGCCCTCCCAGTGTTTCAGTTTCAGTATCTGTCAGACAGGCAAGATAATCCTCAAAGCCGTTTATAATTCCAGGATTCTCGTGTTTCTTTCTAGGAATATGTGAGTATCTCCGTCTGAGAGTGATCAGCCTGAGCAAATGAGAAAAGTGTATTTTAAAACCACTTGAATGTTGACTACCAATTTATAACCAAAAAGAGAGAAGTAATACAGAGCATTGCTCGTAGGAATTGTCTCAGAACTGTTTCAGGGTGTTGAGATTCCGAAGTTTATCTGCCTGAGGTTAGGAAAGCCGTATTCATTTCTGGGCTAGCCGACTCGGTTACAGTCGTGGAGTTGTATTTCGATTCGGTTCCTCGCAGAGCAGTTTCATCGAGCGTTTGTGCCGGAGCGTACGTTCTGTGTCGTTTTTACTGGATAAGGAGACAGTCTCGCTTGCGGATGAGTCGCTTAACCCGGTGTTCCCCAGGAGAGCCAACGGCCAGGTGCGGAGCTCCGCCCCCTCCGCCTCCGGCCCCGCCCCCGCCGGGGAGTCTCCAGTCCCCGCTCAGACCGGCGGAGCAGAGGTCCTGCTGGCTGAGCACAGGGTCCCTCCTGCGGCTCTCCTCCCTCGTGGTGGTGGTCTGGGCTTGGAGGACCCCCGGCCTCACGCCCAGCCCGGAGAGAGAAACTCTCCTTGACGGCTGGACCGCGGCCCCTGGGTGGGGGGTTCTTTTACGCTCTCTCCCGACTTCGGGACTTCGCAGCGGTGACCGCAGCCGTGCCCCACCCAAACACGCTGACTCGCGGGTCCCCTTCAGACTGATAATCTCCTGATCTCTGTTCATCGTGTTGACTTAGCGATGTCGAGAAGCACGTTAGATTCCAAAATTTGTAGTCATTTATCCTGGCCAAAGGAGAGTCGCTGTTTTTTTGAAAATTTGCGAATTATGCATTCCTATTCTGTGGTTCTTATTGTCCCTTCAGTGTTCTCTGATGATGTTTCCAAACTACACAACTTTTTGAAAGCACATTTAAAACATTTTGGTTCAGATTTTTAAAAATGCTCTTCCAAGTAAATAGCAGTACCTTATGCATTATTCGATGCCAGAATTTTCGTGAACAGCAGACTGCAGCTCTATAACCACTTGGTAGAAATATTTAAGAGTACGTACTTCCACCAAAGAGAGACTAGCCGATGGCTCACCGGTTGTGGACAGCATTAGGTGTGAAAACTTGAAATAGCTGGGCCTGGGGTTTCAGTCTGTCTGATACCATTTAGTCACTCTTGTGGGCTAGCAGTTTGAATCCAGGTTGGACTCAAGTGTCGGGGCCCCTGTATTCTCTAGGTAGGACCCACTGGATACTCACCCTGGGAAGCATCCCACAGATAAACTAATCATCTCAAATTCATTTGCTTGGGACGAAAATGATGATTTGTGGGTATGTCGAGAGACAGAGAAGGTACCAGGTTCCGGATTAACGGGCTCACAGTGTTTACTGTGCGCCTGGCACTGGTTAAGCAACCTACACATATTCATTTAATCTTCTCAGAAACACCCTATTGAAGACACTGGGGCACAAAACGCCTGAGTAACTTACCCCAGGTCTTCACCCAGTAAGAGGGGAGAGTAGGGACCCGAACACGACGGACCATGTGACTGTCGTGTTTCAGAGAGAAGGCGGAATAAAGTGACCAGGGGGCAAGGGTGCTTGGCACCTTTCCTTGGGCACCACTCTTTCCTGAGCGTGTTCGCTCCCTGATGCTCGGGCGGTTTCCATGCCTCCAAAAGTTGGGTATTTGGAGCCACCGTCTTCATGGTTATTAAAGATGCCACCAGGCCGAAAGTGAGCCATAACTGAGTAGTACGCTAATCTAAAAATTACAACTCCAGAGGTCCCTCCTGTAGTCTTTATTTTTCTCTAACTCCCCAAACCCACACCTGCAACATACTATCTAAATGGGTAATATACAAGACACCGACTTGACTTTTGCATTCAGAAAGGATTTGGTCATTTTTTTCTCTTAGTTGGAAACAGTGGAGCAGAAAATTCTGAATGTAATTTGTTTTTATTCCAGTACAAATGCCTTTACTCCAAAGAAAGGAAGGATAGAAAGCTTCTATGAATGCGCCTGACTTGAAGTGGAGAAGAGCGCGTCGCGTGCCCCGCTTGCAGACATGGCTCTGGAGGGGTTTTTGCTCTTTTATTCTGGACCTAAATATTTATTTACCTTGGACTTCCAACTCATAATCTTTTTTTCCCTCTAATGACAGAGATTCGTTAAATAAGGTATTAAAGCATACATAAAACTGCTAGTAATATCAAAGTTTAGATTTTCATCTTTTTAAAAAAAATTATTGTTTAAATTCAAGTGAGTTAACATACAGTGTAGTATTGGTTTCAGGAGTAGAATTTAGTCATTCATCATTTCCGTACAACACCCAGTGCTCATCCCAGCCAGTGCCCTCCTCAACGCCCGTCACCCATGTAGCCCCTCCCCCACCCGCCTCCGCTCCAGCTGCCCTCAGTTTCTCCTCTGTATTTAGGAGTCTCCCGCCCCCCCGTTTTTATCTTATTTTTCCTTCCCTTCCCCTATTTCATCTGTTGTGTTTCTTAAATTCCACATGTAAGTAAAATCATGATTTCATTTTCCTTTGCCTGACTTATTTCGCTTAGCATAAGACACTTTAGTTCCATCCACATTGTCACAAATGGCAAGATTTCATTCTTTTTCATCGCTGAGTAGTATTGCATTGTATATATATACCACATCTTCTTAAAAAATTTTTTTAATGTTTATTTATTTTTGAGAGAGAGAGAGACAGAGTGTGAGCAGGGGAGGGGCAGAGAGAGAGGGGGAGACAGAATCCAAAGCAGGCTCCAGGCTCTGAGCAGTCAACACGGAGCCCAACATGGGGCTCAAACTCACAGATCGTGAGACCATGACCTGAGCTGAAGTCGGATGCTTACCCGACTGAGCCCCCCAGGCGCCCCCCACATCTTCTTTATCCATTCATCGGTTAGCCTGGTAACAACACATGAGAGCCCTGCTCCTGGGGTCCTGTGGTTCGACGCGATCTAGTGAATCGTTAGTGCTTACAGTTCAGTGCAGGATGGCTGTTTTATAGAGTGAGGATAATTATCTTTTTTAACCCACAGCGCCCTTTTTCAGTATTTCCTCCCCTGTAGAGGTAGTAGTTATGCAGAGTACACACAGCCTTTAGAATCACATAAACCTGCTAGAACCCTAACTCTGCTGCTCACTACAGTGTCGCCTTGGCAGTTTAACCATGAACTGTCTTTATTTGCAAGATGAAGGCAGTAGATCCAGTCTGTGTTCGTCAGGATTCTCCAGAGACACAGCCAGTAGTGCGTGTCTGTATGTGGGTTCCTGGATTCAGTGTCAGGACCTGGGCCGCGTGGTTATGGAGGCTGGGAGTCCCCAGATCCGCAGCTGGGAAGCCGGAGACCCAGGAGAGCTGGCGTGTAGCTCCAGTCGAGTCTCAGACCCGCGAACCAGCAGAGCCGGTGTGGTAGAGTCCGGTCTCAAAGCTGACAGGTGTCGGACCAGAAGAGCTGAGGTTTCCCTCTGAGTGCAAAGGCCAGAACAGACCAGTGTCTCAGCCCAAGCAGTCAGGCACGGGTTCCCTCTTACTCCGCCCTTTTTATTCTGTTTAGGGCTTCGGTTGATTGGACGAGGTCCACCCACCCTGGGAAGGGCAGTCTGCTTCACTCTCTCTCTACTGACTCAGATCTTAGTCTTATCCAGAAATACCCTCACAAGCACAGTTGGGCACCCTGTAGTCCAGTCGAGTTGACACATAAGATTAATTGTCACAGGGTCACCCCTTGTCAACTTGGCACCCATCTCCTTAATCTGCACGTAATCTCCAAAGAAAGATAATAACAAGGTCATAGTTCCATCTAATGTGAGACAGGTATCCAGTGGACAACCAAAAACACACTGACTCCTTCCTCACTCTTCTTGATATCCTGTGTCTTAAATCCTGTGCTGTAGGTTAACCGCCGTTCATAGTTAATGAGCAACAGGTAAGTACTGCGATGTGGCGTCAGTGCGTCTCGTGTTGCATACGGGAACAGGAGAGGAAAGGCAACAACTGTGGGCGCCCAGGTGGCTCAGCCGGTTAAGACTGACTCGGGTCATGACCTCACTGTTGTGGGACCCAGCCCCACGTCGGGCTCTGTGCTGGGCATGGAGCCTGCTTAAGATTCTCTCTCTCTCCTTCTCCTTCCGCCCCTCCCCCGCTCACGCTCTCTCTCTTAAAAGGAAAAAGAAAACAAATGTATTATCTTTACACACACACACACGCACACGCACACGAGCATAACCCTAGGGAGAAGCGCTCACGACCCTGCGGTGTTCGTGTCTGTAATTGGCCGCGTGGTGGCGGCGGGTCGTTTACAGCTCCCTCCTCCTTGTGCCCATTCTGCGCTCCCGTTGTGTCCGGCAGGCACCCCAGCTGGTGGCACTTGGTTACCTGGTAGAGTCAGCCGGACCCTCGTGTCCGAAGCGTGTGGGTCGTTGGGCGTTCTGCCCGGACTGACCGGCGGCTTTCTGCTGACTCGAAGCCCAGGGCGTGGCAGCGCCAGGAGAGGTGACCGAGAGGTCGTCGGTGGTTTTCCAGACGCGGTCTTCACTTCTGCATCATAGAGTAGTAGGCCCCGGGGTCGGTGTGAATACGAAGTGAGGCATAATACGAACAAGAAGGTGTTAAAATCACGCCCGAGAAAGTGAAAGTGGTTAATCGCGGTTCATTTTTTTCCCTTTAACATATCCGCTAGCCCACGTTCCCTTCTCAAAGGACACGTGTTCAGGGACTTCTGAGAAGGAGGGGGAGCTCTTATGATACATTTGCAAACTTCCAGTGCGGTGGTGTTTCGCTAAGATAAAATTTATTTTCTTTTTTGAGCGTCGTCGTCCCAGGTTCCGCTCCGCGGCCGGTGTGCCCGCGTGGCCGGAGCGGCGGGGAGGCCCAGCCCGGGGCTCGCTCCTCCGAGACCTAGCACGCCGGTGGTTTTTTTTTTTTTACTACTTAATGCTTTCATCGAAAATATTTCTCGTGCTCGCAGCTCCGTTACACCCGAGGAGCGAGGCGGGCGTGGGAAGAACGTTCCAGGTAGCTTCTGTGCGCCTGGGGTATTCTGTTCCGTTTCTGAATTTCAGCTCGTGATGCCCTTAGGTATGCGTATGGAAATTAAGACTTCTTTCCCGACTTTCTCGATTCAAGGGCCGAGTGGTGGAAAATATCTCGAAGCGATGCGGTGGGTTCCTGAGGAAGCTCAGCCTGCGGGGCTGCATCGGGGTCGGCGACTCCTCCTTGAAGTAAGTGGGACCCACCGTGACCCCCGCCTGTCGTGGCAGCCGGCCCGTCGTCAGCCCAAAGGAACCGAGCGTGCGAAGCGTTCTTCCTCGGGGAAATTCTTCCCGTGGTCGTCCGTGTAGATAGGGCAATAGCGGAGCCGCAGCCCCGCCGTCCGCGGCCTGGTTAGGGCTGCGCCCGCGGAGGCTCAGTGCAGGCAGGCCGTGGCCCCTGCGTGGGAAGGCCACGGGTGTCCCGCGAAGCGCCCGGCGCGCGGTGACACGGTAGCTGGCTCGCCGGTCCCTCCTCGCCCTCCCTTCCTCCTAGCTGCGTCGCCACCCAGGGGCCGCCTCTTTCTATACTCTACTACTCGACAAGGTCCTTCTTGCAAGAACTTCCCGAGCACCGCCCGGCATTCTGCGTGCTCCTGCAGGGCTGCGACCGTCACGCTCCTGTCGGCACCGTGACCCCGACAGCTGCTCGCCCGCCTCACCGGAGAGCCGTTCGCTGCCGGAAATGCCGCCCGTCCCGTTCCGAACGCGTGGGCTCCCGGAGACAGGACCTAATGAAAACCTTCCTGTTCTTTCCCTTGCGGCCTCTGCTGTGGTTTGCGGTTGGCTGAGTTAGAATACGCCCTGCCCCCGAGAGCCTTGGGACGGACTTGGTCTCTCGGAGACCTCAGCGTCACCCCCAGGTACATCGATGACAGCAGCCAGTGGGAGTGCCCATAGGCTCACAGGTGGCGGGCCTCGTGGTGGAAACGTCTGCACCACCGCTAAGGAAATTGAGGCGTCACATATTTCTAAATGTTTATGTATGTGTTTTGAGACAGAGAGAGAGAAAGACAGCACGAGCAGGGGAGGGGCAGAGAGAAAGGGAAAGAGAGCAGCCCTAGCAGGCTGTACGCTGTCAGCGCAGGGCTCGACATGGGACTTGATCTCCCCAGCGGTGAGCTCACCACCTGATCCGGAATCCCGAGTCAGATGCTGACCGCGTGAGCCTCCCAGGTGCCCCCATTCATACGGTATCTTAAGGACCATAACTCTCCCTTTAAATGTTATGGAACAACATATAAATGTTATGGAACAAAGGATCTTTTTTAATCAAGAAATTCAGATCATCAGACCAAATTTTCTGCTACTTCAAAAGTTTTGTAAACTGATGGAATAGATTAATTCTATTTTAATATGAAGCTTCGATGCACCAAACAGGCCCCAAGATCATTTATAATAGAGAATATAAGTTTAATAGTGGTTCCATTAAAAAACACTTAAATGTGAAGATACAGATTATAGATAAGGAATATCAAAGAAATATATTCTTATCTTGGCAATTGGAATAAAGCCATATATACTAGCGAAATTATTCTGTAAGGCTGAGGATGTTACTGGCTTACCATAATTTTATAGTAGAAATCTGTTAGTATCTTCTACATCTTTAATACGTGAGACCAGATTACTGTGAGAAAAACTGATAAGCATAATCGCAGAATTATGATGCAGAAAGAATTTTGTTATATGTCAAGTTTTATTTGAATTAAAAAAATTTTTTTGACTTTTATTTTTGAAAGAGACAGAGCGTGAGCAGGAGAGGGACAGAGAGAGAGGGAGACACAGAATCCGAAGCAGGCTCCAGGCTCCGAGCTGTCAGCACAGAGCCCGACGAGGGGCTCGAACTCACAGACCACAAGATCATGACCTAAGCCGAAGTTGGCCACTTAACCGACTGAGCCCCCCAGGCGCCCCTGATGTTTGGTTATTCTAACACCGTCTGTTGAAATGACCACTCTTTCTCCATTTCATTGCCTTTGCCCCTTTGTTGAAAACCACTTGTCCAAATAATTATGAGATTGTTTTTATACTCTATATTTTCCATTGATCTATTTGTCTGTCTTTACACCAAACCACACTGTCCTGATTAAGTGCAGCTTTGTAAGTTTGAAATCAAGCAGTGTTTTTTCTCTAACCTTGTTGTTTTCAAAATTGTTTTGGCTCTTCTAGATCCATTGCATTTTCATATAAATTACAGAATCAGCTTGTCAATTTCTACAAAAAAATCTTGCTGGGATCTTGATTTAGGATGATGCTGAAGCCATAGATCAATTTGGGGAGAACTGGCATCTTAATAATATTGAGTCTTCCAACCCATGAACATGACATATCTCTCCATATAGTTAGGTGTGTTAAAATTTCTTTCATCATGTTTCACAGTTTTCAGTAGTACAATTATACACTTTTGTCATGTTTATGTGTTATGAAATATTATTGTAAGTGGCATTTTTATTTCAATTTTTCATTCTTCATTGTTAGTAAACAGAAATACTATTGATTTTTGTACACTGATCATTTGTCCTTCAACCTTAATAGACTCCCTTTTAGTAGCTTTTTGTTTGTTACTTTGGATTTTCTGCATAAACAATCATGTCACCTGTCATCAAAGATAGTTTTTCTTCTTTGTTTCCAATCAGTGCCTTTTCTTATTCTTGCCTTGTTGCACTGGCTAGAATCTCTAGTACAGTGTTGAATAGAAATAGTGAAAACAGACATCCTAGCCAGTTCATGACCTGCGGGGGAAGCATCCACATATGGTGTTAACGAGATTCTTTTGCTGATGATCATCAAATTGGGGAAATTTTCTTCTATTTCTAGTTGGCTGAGGGTTTTTCTTTTCAGCTGAGTGTGGATGTTAGATTTTCTGTCTCTTTTAGACTATTGTGTGGTTTTTCTTATTTAGTTAGCATGGTGAATTACATCGGTTGATTTTTGAATGTTTTTTTTTTTAATTTTTTTTGAACTTTATTTATTTTTGAGAGACATAGAGACAGAGCATGAGCAGGGGAAGGGCAGAGAGAGAGAGGGAGACACAGAATCTGAAGCAGGCTCCAGGCTCCGAGCCAGCAGCCCAGAACCCGATGCGGGGCTCGAACTCACAAACCGTGAGATCATGACCTGAGCTGAAGTCGGCCACTTAACCGGCTGAGCCACCCAGGTGCCCCTGATTTTTGAATGTTAAACCAACCTTCCGTTCCTTGGATAAACAGAGTTTGAGTCCTCATGTATTATATTGTTTATATATTGGTGTAGTCTATTTGCTAAAATTGTGTTAATTTTTTTTGCATCTATGTTCATGAAGGATATAGTTCTTTGGTTTTCTTGTGATATTTTTGTCTGATTTGGGTATCAAGTAATACTGTCCTTATAGAATGAACTGAGAAGTGTTTCTTCCTCTTCAGGATTTTGGAAGAATTTATGTTGAATTTTTTTATTTTTTTCCTTAAATGTTTGGTAGAATTCACCACTAAGGCCATCTGGGCCTGCATGTTTCTTTTTCAGGTTTTTAACTACAAATTCTATTTATTTAATATATGTAGAGCTCTTCATGTTTTCTATTCCTTCTTGAGCAACCTTTGGTATGATTTTTATCTTTCAAAGATTTTGTCCATTTCATCTAAGTTCTTAAATTTATGGTCATAAAGTTGTTAATAATACCTTCTTATAATTATTTTATTTATTTATTTTTTTAAGTGAACCCTACCCTCAAGATGGGGCTCAGACTCACAACACTGAGATCAAAAGTCACATGCTCTACTGACCGAGCCAGCGAGGTGCCCTCACCTTTGATTATCATGTTAACATCTGTAAAATCTGCAGTGATACCTCCTCTCTTTATTCCCGATGTTGGTTAATATTTTTTTTTTTTTTTTTTTTTACTATCTGGAAGTAGTTGCAATGTCTCATAAAAGTCACAATGATTGTACAGTACCTACTTCAGTTTACATATTCTTTGGCTTTTTTATTGGCATTAATAGTGCATTTTTAAAGTGAAGATGAGTCAGTTTGTCTGATAGAGATATTTTTCCTTTTGTGCTTTCCACCCTGTGGTCCTTCTGCCTACAGGTTTATTAATTTTAATGATATTCTCAAAGAACCAGCTTTGGGTGTTATTGATTTTTTTTTTCATTGTTTTTCTTTTTGCTACTTCATTGATTTACACTCTGATCTTTCATTCTTTTCTTTTGTTTACTTTGGGTTTCATTTGATCTTCTTTTTTCCAGTTTCTTAACATGGAAGCTTAAGTCATTCATTTGAGACCTATTTTCCTTTCCTAGAATAGAAGGTTAGTGCTATAAATTTCTCCTGAAGTAGTGATTTAATGGCATTTCACAAATTTGAATTCTGTGTTTGCATTTTCATTCCATTAAAACTGTATTCTATTTCTCTTTTGATTTCTCCTTTGACCATGGGTTATTGAGAAGTGTATTAATTAGTTTCTAAATATTTGGGCATTTTCCAGATTTTTAAGTTATTGATTACTAATTTAATTCCATTGTGATCAATGAATATACTTTATGACTTGAATCCTTTTAATTTTATTGAAACTTGTTTCGTAGCCAAGAATATGTCTGTCTTGGTAAGTGTTCACATGGACTTGAACTGCTGTCGGGTGGAGTGTTCTGTCTGTATCAATTAGATCAAGTTGATAGTGTTGATCAAGTCTTTTATATCTTTACTGATTTTATGACTTCTTGTTTGATCGAGAGAGTTACATTGAAATCTCTGCCTATAATTTTGTATTTGTTTCTCCTTGCAGTTCTGTCATTTTATTTCTTCATGTATTTTGAAGATGAAGATTTTGAAAGTTTATAAACATTTAGGGTTGCTGTGCCTTTATGATGAATTGACCAGTATTTCACTATCACATGGCCTTCTTTTATCTCTGGTAATATTCTTTGCTGTGAGGTCTATGTCATCTGATATTATATAGATACTCCAGCTTTCTTTGATTACTGTTGGCATGGCATATGTTTTTTCATTCTTTTACTTTTCACTGATTTGTATCTTTATATTTAAAGTTGGTTTCTTGTAAGCAGTATATGGTTGGATGTTGCTTTTTGATCCATTTTTACAATCTCTGCCTTTTAATTTGGGTATTTAGATCATTTATATTTAATGTGATAATCGATATGGTATGTTTAGTGTTAAATTTACTCTCTTGCTATTTGTTTTCTATTTGTCCTATGCGATTTTTTCTTTCCCTTTCCTCTTTTTCTGCCTTTTTCTGGATTAAGAATTTGATATGGTTCCATTTTTATTCTTTTTTGGATTAGAGCTGTAACTTATTATTTTGTCATTTTAATGGTTGTTTTGGAGTTTATAGTGTACATCTTGAACTCGTTATAATGTACCCTCAAATTATATTACATATCAATTCCAGTTTTCCCCACTTAGCTTATATGCTATAATTGTTGCACATTTTAAGTCTACATACAATATAAATTCCACGCTAGATTGTTAGTATTTTTTAATAGTTATTTTTTAAGAGATTTAAATATCTAAAATATTGACTTCATTTACCCAAGTAGTTACTGTTCCCAGTTCTTCATTCCTTTGTGTAGATACAAATTCTCATCTAGTGTCACTCTGTTTTCTACCTGAAGACCGTTCTTTAACATTTCTTGTACGGCAGATACGATTAATTCTTTCAGCTCTTCTTTTTTTTTTCCTATTTTTGAGAGAGAGACAGAGCACAAGTGGGGGAAAGGCAGAGGGAGAGAGGGAGACACAGAATCTGAAGCAGGCTCCACACTGCCAGCACAAAGCGTGAAGCGGGGCTCAATCTCACAGACTTTGAGATCATAACCTGAGCCAAAGTCAGACGTTTAACCAACTGAGCCACCCAGGTGCCCCTCTTTCAGCTTTTCTATGTCTGAAAAACTGTTATTTTTCCTTCGTTTTTGAAAAATATTTTTGCTCAGTATAGAATTTTGTTGACAGGTTTTTGTTTTTAGTATTTTAAAGATGTGGTTCCTTTGTTTTCTTGCTATTTTGTTACCAGTGAGAAATCTGTCACCCTTAGTCTTCTTTCTCTGTATATAATGTGTCTTTTTCTCTGGTTGCTTTTAAGATTATTCTATCACTGCTTTTGGCCAGTTTGGTTATGAATGCCCTGATATATTTTTCTTCATATTTCTTGTACTTGGAATTCTTTGAGTTTCTTGGATCATGGATAGTTTTCATAAATTTTGAAAAAATTTTGGCCAATATTTCTTCAGATATCCACTCTCCCCCCACCCCCACTCACCAATCCTCCTATTCTTTGGGGACTCCCAGTCACAAGTCAGCTTGAAGCTGTCCCATGGCTCATTCAGTCTCTGTTCTTTTAATTTTTAAATTTCTTCTTCTTTCCATGTTTCCTTTTGGACAGTTTCTATTGCTGTATCTTCAAGATCACCACTCTTTCTTCCACAATATCTAATCTGCTGTTAATCCCATCCAGGAAATTTTTATCTCAGCTGTTGTCTGAAAGTTTAATTTGGGTCTTTAAAAATATCCCTAATGTCTCTACATACCATATTTAATAAACATAACATGTTTAATCTTTAGGTAGCACCATAAAACTGTATTCTACAGAGCAGAGTTGTAATAACTTTTAATATATTTGTCTGCTATCTCTAATATTTGTGTCAGTCCTTGGTCAGCTTTGATTGAATTTTTGTCCTCATCGTGGATGTACTTTCCTTCTTCGAATGCATGGCAACTTTTTGTTCAGTGCCAGACATCTTGAATTTTATTGTGGCTGCAGAATATTTTGTATTCCTATAAATATTCTTGAGTTTTGTTCTGGACACAGTTGAATTATTTGGACATAGTTCTTTTCAACCCTTTTTCTTCTTAAAATTTGTTAAGTGAGACCGAAGCAGTGTTTAGTTGAGAGCTAACTGTATACCTGAAGCAGTAACTTCTCAATGCTCTACCCAGTGTCGTGCAGATTAAGATGTTTTTCATTGTTGGCTTGTGGGAATGGGCACTTTCCTGGCTCTGGGTGAGCTCTGGCTGTCATTGCCTCTAATGATTTTTTTTTTTAATTTTTTTTTAATGTTTATTTTTTTTTGAGACAGAGAGAGACAGAGCATGAGTGGGGGAGGGGCAGAGAGAGGGAGACACAGAATGTGAAGCAGGCTCCAGGCTCTGAGCTGTCAGCACAGAGCCTGACGCGGGGCTCGAACTCACAGACCTCGAGATCATGACCTGAGCCGAAGTCGGACTCAACCGACTGAGCCACCCAGGCACCCCGCTCTAATGATTTTTAATGATTCTTTCCCAGATGCTTCTATCTGGGTAGCTTCCACATGAGCATGTATACGCTCTGATTAGTACTCTACTGAACCCTTTAAAGCTCTCTGTGCTCCAATACTCTTCTGATAACTCTAATCACTTGGTCAGACTTTTGGCTCCATATCTTCAACTTTGGGATTCCGCCAGGCTCTAGCTCAGTTCCATTGCACCGTACCAGGGCAGAAGGAGCAGATAAGAGTGACATCTGGTTCAAGGCCGGGTTTTGGAGACATTTGGCTACTGAATGGAAGTATTGGGACTCCACCCTAAAGGAACACTGAAGCTGTATCTCAGGAAAATGCGGACGACCTGAGCCAGGCCTTGCTGAATATGTCAAGGAGTAAGTGGAGAGTAAGGGGTACTTAATTTTCCACTTCTGGCCTTGCTACCAGCCTGCAGATCATTGAGGAAGTTGCCCTTCGTGACTGAGTGTCTTCACCGGTAACTGGATGGTTCTTCATACTGATCAGCTGCCGACCTTCTCAGTGGCCAACGATGGTTTCCCAGAAAGGCTCTCAAATAACCAAATGACAGTGTGGCATAATACAAGAAAGATTCAGCCCCCTTACTTCCAACTGATTTTTCTATAGAGAGAAGTAACAAGGAGCCAGGCCTCCATCCTCAGATGTCAACCCACCAACGTGTGGGTTGAAGGAGGATTATAACCAATACGTGGTCAGTCTTAGGCTTTGCTTCTCAAAGTGTAGCTCCCAGAGTAGCAGCACTGGCATCACCTGGGAATTTTTTAGAAATGCAGGCAATCATGAAAGAAAGGGAAGGAAGGAAGGAAGGAAAGAAGGAAAGAAGGAAGGAAGAAAGGAAGAGAAAGAGAGAGAGAAAAAGACAGAAAGAAAAGGAAGAAAGAAAGAAGGAAAGGAGGGAAAGGAAAGAAAAGAAAAGGAAGAAAAAGAAAGGGAAGTAGAAAGGAAAAGAAGGAAAGAAAGGAAGAAAAGAAAGAGAAAGAAAAGAAAGAAGGAAAGGAAGGAAGGAAAAGAAGGAAAGAAAGGAAAAGAAGGAAAAAGAGAAAGAAAAGAAGGAAGGGAAGGAAGGAAAGCAAAGCAAGGAAAGAAGGAAGGAAGGAAGGAAAGAAACAAAAAGAAAAGAAATGCAGACCATTCAGCAGTCTGCTCAGCGGTACCCTTGGAATCTGCACTGTGCTGTTTCATGTGCACATTAAAGTTTTTGGAGCACCAGTACCTACAGTCAACGATCATATATTGTACTCTTAAAATCCGTGGAGAGTAAATCTCATGCTAAGTGTTCTTTGCACAATCAAAGAAAATCTTAAGCTTGAGGAGCACCGTTCTAAATGTGAATGGTGACTCGCGCCCCCTAGTGGCTGTCCAGTGAGTTTTTAAATGTTTTCTCTTTTCAGGACCTTTGCCCAGAACTGCCGAAACATTGAACATTTAAACCTCAATGGTTGCACCAAAATCACTGACAGGTGAGTAATGAGAATTAGTTTGGTGGCCAAGTGACCACGGGGAGAATGACAGGAGAGAAACATGGTTGAAAATATCTTTAGTGTGTCTACTCTTTTCCAGCACGTGTTATAGCCTTAGCAGATTCTGTTCCAAGCTAAAGCACCTGGATCTGACTTCCTGTGTGTCAGTTACAAACAGCTCCTTGAAGGGGATCAGGTAAGCGTGCCTGCCATCCGGAGAAGCGCCCAACCTATGAGCATCCTGCCGTGTCTAAAACCTTTCTTTCTTTTTTTTTTAATTTTTTAACTTTTTTAAATGTTTGTTTATTTTTGAGAGAGAGACAAGAGTGTGTGAACAGGGGTGGGGAGGGGCAGAGAGAGAGGGAGACACAGAATCTGAAGTAGGCTCCAGGCTCTGCGCTTCAGCACAGAGCCCGATGTGGGGCTCGAACTCAAGAACCGTGAGATCCTGACCTGAGCCGAAGTCGGACACCCAACCAGCTGAGCCACCCAGGCGCCCCCATCTAAACTCTTTCTAACGGTCCCATTGGAGCAAGAAATCGGAGACTTGGGGCACAGAGGTTTTCTCTCCCTCAGTGGCTTGTGACTCCCTAAACTCAAGCTTGGTAGTGAACTGTCTGTAGGGTAGGTTGCCCACGTGGAGTGTCGTTTCTTGTCCCCTCAGCGAGGGCTGCCGGAACCTGGAGTACCTGAACCTGTCTTGGTGCGACCAGATCACGAAGGACGGCATCGAGGCGCTGGTGCGAGGCTGCCGCGGCCTGAGAGCCCTGCTCCTGAGGGGCTGCACGCAGGTACGGGGGGAGGGGGGGGCGGGGGGGCCGGAGAGGCATGTCTGTCTAGCCTCTCAGTCCGTTTCTCTCGGTCTCCGCCGCTCGCTCAGCCGGCCCCCTCCCTCTTCCGTTTCTGTCCCCTCAGTTGGAAGATGAAGCCCTGAGACACATTCAGAATTACTGCCACGAGCTCGTGAGCCTCAACCTGCAGTCCTGCTCGGTGAGTCACCGCCCTCCTCCCCGGAGCGCTGGGCGGGGGGGGGGGGGGGGGGGTTGGGGGGGGGATGGGGGGGGGTGGTCGCCACGCCCTTGTTTCCCATCCCGTGCCCTCGCGTGATCTGTCACTCTGCCACAAGATGAAAGAATGACAGTCGAAACAAAACGGCCAATCCGAAGCCCCGGACGTGTCCCCTAAAATGGGGTCCTGGGTTATTTTAAGGTGTCAGGAACTCTGTGAACTACTCACCAGCCTGAACAAATTCATGGTAAGGTCTCAGCGTTTCAGGTTTCTTCACTTCTAAAATGGGGATAATGACACTTCTCACATCTCAGTGGGTACAACGAGATGACAAATGGGACAGGGCTTTGAAAACTAAAGGAACAATGCAAGATCAGGGTGTAATTTTCATCATAGCATTAGCGTGCGGGACACTCCTGTCCCTTCCTCCCTGCCACCGTCGGTACTGATCCTTGAAGAAACTGCTTGCTACATCCTGCCGGGGGTCTCAGGAGGAATGTAAATTGTGAGAAAAGTAAGAGAAATTCCTTGCACTTGCTATTTAGCGAATGAATCCTATAAACTTTGGAATCCTTGACGGTGGGACATAGAAGGGAAACCGTCTTCTGGACAAAGAACGACCTGATGGGCGCTGTTCACTAGTAAGATCCTGAATTGTGTCAGGAGAGCAGTGACGGGTGACGCCAGGTGGGACCTGGATTGTGTCAGGAGAGCAGTGACGGGTGACGCCAGGTGGGACCCGAGTTGTGTCAGGAGAGCAGTGACGGGTGACGCCGACTGGGATGTCAGTGAGCAGGCAGTCCATCCGTCCTGCAGTGGTTTCTCTCACTAGCCGTTTGCTAAAACATTTGAGGGCCTGTTACATAAATACCCATGTCTGACTTGTATGGTAGATACTTTTAAAGCGTTAATCTGTAGAAATTCAACCAAAACTTGTTCTGTCACTTCTCCAGGCAAGTCTTATGAGTTCTTTCTCTAATCTGGTTTTTAACACAAATTTATGAATTTTCCCTGAAAAACAAAAGTCAAATGAACTCTGGGGAGGAAAATGGGATTTTAAAAGTTCCCTCCCTGTTGGTGCTAGACTATGTGACAGCTCTGTAGCGGTAACAGCCGCACGTCCACCCCGCGCCTCTCACCTTGGTTTATTTAAATTATTAGGATGAAATGCTGGCAGTCGGCAACCCAGACCAGCCGGCCAGCGGCGCTCGCGTTTTTCCGCGGCTGTGGTGTCGGTAGTGCTGGCGCCTGCTGACGCCCCTTCGCCTTCTGCTTCCCCGCAGCGCGTGACCGACGAGGGGGTGGTGCAGATCAGCCGCGGCTGCCACCGGCTGCAGGCCCTGTGCCTCTCGGGCTGCGGCAGCCTCACGGACGCCTCGCTCACGGCCCTGGCTCTGAACTGCCCGCGACTCCAGTGAGTGCGCCCCGCTTTGGCTGGACCGGCCGGGAGGGCCCCCCGCAGGAGGGGCGGGGCTTGCGAGCAGGCGGAAACGGTGGCGGCGGCGATGCAGGAGGTGGCGGTTGTGTTCTCATGGCTTTTGTCACCTGGGCTGGGGTGGGACGGTGCGGAGTCCGGTTCACTTGGGGGTGGACGGGAGGGCGCTAAGCCGTCCCCCGCCAGGGAGTCTGAGCTGGGACTTCCTGATGGAGTGCACACATGTGCCCGCCTGATTTGCCCCATCCTGTTACCACGTTGACGTCAGAGCGATCTGCTGGTGTCAGAAGGACAGCCTGATCCGGGTGTTCCCTGATTCTCCTCCAAACCAGGTGCTAAAGGGACGGAAGTCGGGGGAGGTCACAGTCGCCTTGTCTGTCATCTCCCCTAGCAGGAGGAGGTCTCGTTTTAACAAATGACGATGGGGTTTCCGATTCTCCAGTAGTCCCCCGAATGTTAAAACTTAGTAACACAGCAAACTGCTGACACTAACACCAGTGGAACTGGTACGTGGCTGCCTTGTGCAGTCCTCCCCACGCCTCTAGGAGACACGCGCCCTGAGTCCCACTCGATTTGCTGAGCAGACACCGGGACTCCAAGCAAACCACATAATATACTGGGTCAGGGGCTGAGTAGGAAGTAAAAGTAGGGTTTGAACTTGAAACCTTGAACTCAGAACCAGCAGTCCTAACCCCTGTGGAGGTGGGGCGGGGGGGAGATACTTCTTTTGTTGTTTACTTGTCAGTGAAACGGATCCATTTCCCCTGCAGCGGTCAGTTTCAGTCTTCTAAGGCTGGTCTGTTGTTGGGTTTGCGTTCAGGATGATTCTGGGTAATCTGGATGTTTTCGAAGAGCAGAAGGAATGTGGATGGTCAAAACCGGTCAGAAGGGGGTCAGGATCGCTGCTGTAAGGGAGCACTTGACTCTCGAGCGTTATTTGTTCCTCCCACCCTGTTAAGCACGGGCATTGAGAATTAACTCCTATTTTTCACTGGCTGCAAATTTTTAGAACTTCCTTTAGGGTAACTGGGAATTTCATTAAATTCAGTATATATCAAGATGGTTTTGTTGAGTAAAAGTTCATTTTAACTGTGTTTCAAAGTCAACAAATATTGGGGGGCCCCTGGTTGGTTAGGTGTCTGACTCTTAATCTTAGCTTAGGTCTTGAAGTCAGGGTTGTGAGTTTGAGCCCTGCGTTGGGCTTCACACTGGGCGTGGAGCCTACTTACAAAAAAAGTCAGCAAAGACTGGAGTAGTATTTAAAAACAACAGCAGCAACAATGCCCTGGTTTTGTGGAAAGATCGCTGGGTTTGCTTCGGATTTTGGGCTGGAACTTCGGAAGTGGGGCGGGCCGCGTTTCTCCTGAATCCTCCTTCCCCTCGTCTGTGCCAGGGGACAGCAGTCCTCAGGACTGTTCCAGAAGCGGAGGTGTGTCACAGAATAAAGTCAAGAGTGTGCATCATAAAGTATGTGCTTCTGTCGTTAACCCGTCCCTGCCTTTCCCTCCCACGCGCTCCGCATCCCAGGATTTTGGAGGCTGCCCGATGTTCCCATTTGACCGATGCAGGCTTTACGCTTTTAGCTCGGGTAAGGCAGAGGTTTCAAAAACCAAAACCGAACTTTCCGAAGGACTCGCAGTGCTTTTGGAGTGTGCAGAGTGTGTCCCGTCACAGAGGCCGGGTGCCAGCTAGCGTAGAGTCCTCAGGGCGCGCCTTCCCGTCGTCCCGGAGAGCTGAGGCGGGCTCTAGGAGGGTCCGGGGCCGTCTAGACCTCACTGTCACTTGGTCAGGTGGGACCACAGCCAGAAGAACTTCCTCCCCGCGGCCGTGCACACCCTGGCCCCGCCCCTCCGCGGCCTCCGCAGGTGGCCTGCCCCGCCCCTTTCCCTTTTCCCCTCACCCTGCAGATGCCCACCACGTGGAGGCCCCTCCGGCCTGTCGCCGCCACCGGGGACCCAGGGCCTGCGGGGGACGGCGATACCCTCCCTCCCGCCCCCACCCTCCCCTGTCCGCCCCGTGCCCGAGCGCCCCGTCCCCGGGCCTCCCCAGAGCCTGTTCTGTGGCTAAAACGTCCAGGATGATGTGGGCGAGCCGCTAGGGGGTGGAGGCCGCGCCTGTCCACGTGAGGGGGGGGCGGAACCCGGGGCCGCCACGGCCCCTTTTCTAAAGCGAGCGGGGCTCAGACGGCACCTGCTCAGAAGCGCCGGCTCGCTGGGGCAGCTTAGGGACAGGGCACGCTCCTTCATGGACAGGAGGAGGACGCTGGGCCAGTGCTCCCGGGGACAGGGGACGCCCGGCGCTGCCCCGCCCGCTGACCACACGCGGGGGGGGGGGGGTTCTGTGGACTTTTTCAGAATTGCCATGATCTGGAGAAGATGGATCTTGAAGAATGCGTCCTGGTGAGTGGACTCCTGGGAAGCCTCCCACCCCGCGGTCCCCCTGCCCTGGTCCCCGCCCCTCCCCCCCCCGCCCCCTCCCTCCCGCGGTCCGACAGCCGGGCCTGGCTGTGGTCCGGACCCTCCCCGCCCCAGCGCACATCTCAGGGCTGGGGAGCCCGTGCGGGCCACGACAGTGGGTGCGTGAACTTCGGGCTGTTCTCGGCCATCGGAGCCGCAGCCCGGACGCTCAGGATGGCTCCATGTTTTTGGCCAAACCGTAAAAAACCTGTATCTTTCACAGCGCTGAAGGGAGAGATAAGCTCGCATGTCCAGTGATGAGGTGACTCTACGGAGCAGAGGCCTGGGGGACCCTGCTTCCCTACTTCCTCTCCGTCCCCTGCCCCCGGGCCCTCATGGGGCCCCCGAGGAGAGGCCAACACGCAGCCTGTGACTAGAGGGGTGGGCGGGTTTGAGGGTGCTGGCGGGAGGGGAGCCCCCAGCCGCAGGGAGACGAGTTCGTTCTTCCCTTTTACACCCTGGGGTCTCGCGTGGGGAGAAGCCGGAATGAGGTCTTAGGGGCGGGTGCGGAGCCACCCTGACGCCGCGCCTTTCTCTCCAGATAACCGACGGCACTCTGGTCCAGCTGTCCGCCCACTGCCCCAAACTGCAAGCTCTGGTGAGTTCGGGGTTCGCGGGACGTCGTTGCCCCCCCCACCCCAAGAATCTATTCGCTTTTCCTTTCTGCAAAGCGTCGGCACTCTCGGCTTGAAAGATCTGTGCGTTGGGCCCACGTGGGAGGCAGGGCGTCTGTTCCGCTTGCCTTGTGGGACAGGCCGACCCGACGCAGGGACCCGCGGCCTCCCGCTCCCTTCCCGGGGACACGGCACGTGCCTCGGTGGAAAACTCTAGACGAGGGGGGGGCGAGGCCGTCCTGGTGTCGGATTGCGTCCCACGCCCGCGCACGTGTCTAGACGGGAAAGGAGACCCTGCCGTCCCGCCAGGTCTCCGTGAGCCGCGAGGAGGGTCCCCAGACGCTCAGCTGCGCAGGCCGCTCGCTTCGCGCGCGCCCCCACGCGGCTGCGGGGCTGACGGGAGGGCGCCCTCGGTTCGCGGGGTGCCCAGCACCCCGGGGCCACTGTCCCATCCCGCAGCCGCAGCCCCGCGCCGAAGTGCCCCGGAACCCCCGTCGTATCAGCGAAGACCCCGAGGCTCAGAGCGGTTAGGAAACTTGCCCAAAGTCGCACAGCTGCCCAGAGGCCCCGATCCCTCGGCCCGTGGCGTCTGGGCCCTTCTGCTCCCCCCTCCCCCCCCAGACGCGCGACAGGTTTTTCTCAAGCCGGAGAAACTGCCGTGCTCCCTACCCGCGCTCTCCTCAGGGGCTGGGACTTTAGATCCTCGAACTCCTTCGGCCTTGGTGATCGCCGCACCCGTTTTCCTCAGGTCGCGTCTCCTCCGGGCGCTTTTCCCCTCAGGCACAAGCACAGCGGGGGGGGGGGGGGGGGCACAGCGCGGGGACTTCTTGGGCGGGGCGTGGGGTCAGACCGTGTCGGGCCCCCCAGACCGGTGTCCTCTGTGTGACGCGGGTCTGTAGCGCCGCCTTTACGCCCAGAGCGCTGCCGGCCAGTTTCACAGTCGCGAGCCGTGTTACTCGGAGGAGCTCTCGGCCCTCGCCCCCGCCCCCCTCCCCGGGGCCCCCCGGCTCTCGGAGGTGGGAAACTCGGGCGCCCCGCGCCTTAGCGCGCGGCCCGCCCCTCCTCGCGGCCCCGAGGCACCCCGGATCGGCTCCCAGGCCTGTCGCGGCCGCGAGGCGTCTTAGCTCAGGGCGCCCCCTGCCAGCTGGCCGCCGCCTCGGGAGCGCGGGGTGGCGACCCAGCGGGGACAGATCCCGGGCGTTCTTCTCCATCTTGTTCCTATGCTTACACAGGCCCCTTCCAGAAACAGGACTTAGGATGAAAGAGAAGCTACAGTAAAGCCAAAACTGCAAGCTAAGAGCCCAAAATAAAAACCAAGGATTCTTAGCAGAAAAGCGGGGAAACAGTGGCAGTTGGAATCTGAACTTGGCTCCGACGATGTGTGATCGCCAAGACAGACCAGGAAATGACCGGGATTGCATCTGTTCTGTGCACCTGTCCTGTCTCATCCGCTCTGCGGACGCCTCTGGCCGCCCCCCCTCCCCGTGCCAGGCGGTCTTTGAGGCCCCGGAGAATAAAATGACAGTTCATGGGGGGGGGGGGCAGGGGGGGGGGGCGGGCAGGCTCAGTCGCGAGCCTCTGACTCTTGATTTCAGCTCAGGCTGTGATCTCATGGTTTGCGAGCTCCTGCTTGGCGGTCTCTGTCTCTCCCTCCCTCCCTCTGCCCCTCCTCCACTCACGCTCTCTCAAAATAAATAAACTTAAAAAAAAAAAGAAATAAAACTTTTTTAAAAATTAAAAAAAAAGATTCATCCTGCAAGACCAACCCGATGCTCCCTCTGAAACCCCGGAGAGACGGTCCGGGTCCCTGTTTGGGGGACGCCGTACTCTGGGAGCACTAGACACTCTGATGAGGGACAGCAGGCCCGTCGGCCACACGTGCAGCGGCTGGCGGTCCCTTCTGTGCTGGCGGCCCGCCCGGAGGACGGCAGACCAGGAGTGTGCCCAGTGACTCGGGCACGCTCTTCCCCACGGGCCTCGTGCTGAGCCAGGCAGCCGCACGCACGGGAGCACCCTGTCCCCGCCAGCAGGAGGCTCCCCTTACTGAGGGAGGTTGAGACAGTGCTGTCTTTGACGGAGCTGGGGACAGGCTTCTCCGGGGTCCGCACTGGGGGCTCCTGCCCCAGCCTGCAGAGATCAGAGGAGGCGATTATTATTGGGGGGGAAACTCCATTAGAATCGGAATTTTGAAAACCGGCTTTTGTGTCTTACTAGACCCGCGGGCAGGAAGAGGGAAGTGACCACTGTTCGAAGCCAGGTGGCCGTCACATCTCAGTTCCCACATTTCAGTTTCCCAGGTCGTCCTTAGACGCGCCCCGGTTTTTACCTCGTGGGCTGTGTCCCCAGTAGGTGCTGTTGATTTTCAAACTTGCTTCGTTTCCTGCTTTCCTTTTCGATACCAGAGCCAGTTTGGGGGGACTTTTAAAGATCTTCTTATGCAACTCATTTGTCTTAGAGGCTATCCAAGACGAGTTTTAGCAGTTTATTACATTAAAGAGTAAGGACTAGCGTGCTACTGTCTTCATTGCTATGGAGTTTTCTCTTTCATCCGGATTTATCAAACCTCAGTGATGCTGTGTAGGAAGCCCAGGCCATCAGGGGTCCAGTCGGTCACTGCCCTTTCAGAATGACAAGCATTTAAGTCACCCAGCTGCTAGAAGGCTGCTCTTGGTGACATGGCCAGCTTGTTATCAAAACACTCCTCACCTGCCCTCGAGGAAAAATAGGGACGCGGGGCTTGGTAACATTTAGGTGAATACTTTGTCCGTTTTATTTAAAAATTGTTTTAACATTTATTCATTTTTGAGAGACCGAGCATGAGTGGGGGAGAGGCAGAGAGATAGGGAGACGCAGAATCCGAAGCAGGCTCCAGGCTCTGAGCTGTCAGCACAGAGCCTGACGCAGGGCTTGAACTCACAGACTGCGAGATCATGACCTGAACCGAAGTCGGCCGCTTACCCGGCTGAGCCACCCAGGCGCCCCTACTTTGTCCATTTTAAAGTGAAACATTTAACGCCTCAGAAAATAACAGTGGGAAATAGAGCGTGTGTCGTTCAGGACTCGCTGCCACACCCCACACTCTGACCAGCCTCTCCTGCTTTCCCAGTCACTCCTGTCACCAGCTGCAACCAAAGTTGAACCTAAATGGGTCCCTTTGAACCCACCGTCTTGTGATTGCCGATCCCCACAAGACGCCCCCCCCCCCCCCGCCCTTAAATCGTGTGGCCAGTTATAAACTCACTCCTTGATCTCCAAGATTCACCTGCATTTAGCACAGCTGTCATTCTGGTTACCTCTCAGCTGCTGAGCCAGTTTTTCTGTAATTTTTTAAAGGTTATTTATTTATTTTGAGAGAGAGAGGGAGGGAGGGCGGGCAGCAGAAGGAGAAAGAGAATCCCAAGCAGACTCCACGCTGTCAGCACAGTTTCCAGTGCAGGACTCGGACCCATGGAACCGTGAGACCGTGACCTAAGCTGAAACCAAGAGTCAGACGCTTACCCGACTGAGACACCCAGGGCACCTGCCGAGCCAGCCTTGAAGCAAGAGCATGAGGAAGGTCGGGAAGGGCTTCCCAGCATTCCGTGTGGTGGCAACAGTCCTATTCTCAGACCGACAGAAGCCACGGCCGGGTGTCAGGGTGAGGGAGGAGAGGAGGTGAGGCCGAACGGGAGGCAGGAGCAGAGTGTCCCGGCTCCCGCTAAGGTGGGTGGACCTGTTCCTCTCCACTGTCTCTGTGACAGTATCAGGCTGACGGGGAGAAGTCGAGGTGGGGGCTCACAGCCTGAGGGCCAGCGTTCCTGCCGCACCGGAAGGAGCAGGCCGGCCTGTATTTTGCTTGCAAAGCAGGGACCCGGCTTTGTTCATGTCTCTAGGAGTCCCGGCCTGGAGCGCTGGGCTTCCGCTGGCTCACTAGGCCACTCCTAAAGCTTTCTGCGCAGAGCAACTCCACGCGCACCGGGGACCCACGAACCCCTCATCCAGGACACGGCATCCCACGGCTGAGCCTGTGAGTTTAGCCTCCCTAAGGCGCACCCTCCCGATGTGGGTGCGTACAAAGTAATGATGGTTTTATCTTCCTGATGAATTGACATTTTTATCATTATTAAATGTCAATTTAATAATTTATCACTGATAAAACTCATTATCTTGAAGTCTTCCAATGTGAATGTCAGGTTTTGTACGCTTGCTCTTTGCGTGGCAAGTCATCTTCTTCCGGCTGATCCACGTTTTCATCCATCAGGATGGTCTTGCTTTTATCCAGTCTGATAAACCCTCTTTAATTGAAATGTTTAGTCATTTATACGTAATGTAATATTGATACGGTTTGGTGTTTTCTCCATTTTGTTTTCTATTCTTTGCCCCTCTTTTCCCACCTTCTTTTTGGGTTAACTGAATACTTAGTTGTATTTTAACTTATATGATGGCATATCTCTATACCTTGATTTTTATTTTATTTTATTTTTAATTTTTTTTAGTGGTTGCACTGTTAGCAGTGAGGATTTAGGAGCGGTCTGGGGTTGTGACTTAGACATCTGTTCCCAGAAGACGAACAAGATCTTCCCTCTCTCCTCCACCGCTAGCAGCTTGCACAAGGCTTGGCCAGGCGAAGCCACTTTCAATCCCCGTTCAGAACAAAGCGAGATATAAACAAGCCAGCCCGAATCTGAGAAGCTTTAGTGTGAGTGATACGGGTGATCCCTACAGCTCTGGGGCTCAGGCTCTTTTCAGGAGACTGCCAGCAGCTCCCTGGCCGTGCTAGAGCCCTTCTATGAGAAGCTGAGTTTTGGAAGAAGCAGCAGGTGAGGCGTTCCTGCAGTCAGGAATCCCACCCCCCCCCCCCTCCCCCAGCTCCCCTGACTCACAGCACCAGGCAGCCCCGTCCAGGCAGCCTGGCCAGCCCCTTCAGTTTCACACCACAGACTCGGAGCGGTAAGGGGGAGGGAAACAGTTCTTGCGGGAACAGATTCCAGGGGAAGGTTCTGGGCCCTGGGGAAGAGGGAAATGTCTGTATTCCTCAGGTCATGGCCTGCCCTAACTTTAACAGACAAGCGGCTTGGAGTTTTTGTTTTTTTATATATTTTTTTAGCATTTCTGTTCAAATTCTATTAAGTCCCTGGCTTTTGGTGGGGAGCACTGCCCAGGATGTGGGACACACACACGCATACACACGCATGTGCGTGCGTGCGCGCACACACACACACACACACACTTCTGAATCCTAGGAGACCCGTAGCGGCCTAGCAGAAGTGGAAGAAAGGGTGTGAGAAAAAACAAGTCTGAGTACGAGGATGTCGGCCTCCTGTCTCTGCTGTGAACGAACTCCCTCGGCTTTAGAGATAGCAGTAGTAAGTTCTTCCTTACCAGGAATCATTCTAATTTTTTTTTTAATTTTTAATGTTTATTTTGAGAGAGAGAGAGAGGAACAGAGCACAAGTGGAAGAGGGGCAGAGAGAGAGGGAGACACAGAATCCGAAGCAGGCTCCAGGCTCCAAGCTGTCAGCACAGAGCCCGACGCGGGGCTCGAACTCACAGATCGTGAGACCATGACCTGAGCCAAAGTCGGACGCTTAACCGACTGAGCCATCCAGGCGCCCCAGTAATTAGTCTAAATGTAAGTGGATTAAATTCCTCTATCAGAAGACATAGAGTGGCTAAATGAATAAAGAACCATGACCTAGATACATGACTAGACCTGAAACAACCTAACTTCACACTTCCAGAGCTAGAAAGGAAGAAGCAAACCAAGCCCAAAGTCAGCCACAAGAAAAAAAATAACAAAGATTAAAGCAGATGTAAATTTAAAAATAGAAAATAGAAAAAAATAAATGAAATAGAGTTTTTTGAAAAAATAAAATTGACAAACCTTCAGCTAGACTATGGAAAAAGGAGAAAGGCAAGTGAAGTCAAACAAAAGAAGAGACGTTACAGCTTACGACAGGAGTAAAATGAGTCACGAGAGAGAATTCTGAACAGTTCTGTGCCAACAAACTGGATAACCTCGAACAAATAAATGAATTGCTAGAAACATATAACCGACTACTCATGGAGAGACAAAAATCTTTACTCAGACCCGCAGCCAGGATAGAGACCGAGTCAGTCATCAGACTGCCCAACGAAAAGCCCCAGACCAGATAGCTTCACTGGTGAATTCGAGCAAACACTGAAAGAGGAATTAATGCCAGTCCTTCTCAGATTTTTTTCAAAAAATCAAAGAGGTTAAAACACCTCTGAACTCATTTATAGGCAAACATGACAAAGCCAGACAAAGACACCACTAGAAAAGAAAATTACAGGCCGGCGTCTATGATGAATATAGGTGGGTACCTCCTCAGTAAGATACCAGCAAACTGCACCCACCAGGACAGCAGTGCAATAAAGGGTAAGACCACACGATCCTCTCACCACATGCAGAAAAAGCATTCGATGAAATTCTATACCTTTTCATGATAAAAACTCAACAAACTGGGAAAAGAAGAAAAATCCGAAGAGTTAGCAAGGGTGCCAACTCGCACCACTTGTATTTAACATAGAGTTGAAGTCTTAGCCAGAGACGTTAGATAAAAAAGAGATAAAAGACATCACCAGTGGAAAGGGAGAAGTAAAAGTATCCCTGTCTGCCGACAACTTAGTATGATATGTAGAAAACCCCCAAAGACTCCATTTTAAAAACTTACAGAGCTAGTAAGTAAATTCAATAAACAAAATCAACATACAAAATTTGGTTGTATTTTTTATACATTAACAAAGAGCTACTTCAAAAGGGAATTAAGGAAAATAATTCTGGGGCGCCTGGGTGGCTCAGTCGGTTGGACGTCCGACTTTGGCTCAGGTCATGGTCTCACAGTTTGTGAGTTTGAGCCACACGTCGGGCTCTGTGGTGATGGTTCAGTGCCTGGAGCCTGCTTCAGAGTCTGTGTCTCTCTCACTCTCTGCCCTGCCCCGCCTCATGCTCCATATCTCTCTCTCGAAAATAAGCATCCAAAAAAAAAAAAAATTCCATTTCCAGTAACATCAAAATGAATAAAAACTTAAGAGTGAACTAAGAAAGTGGAAGGCTTATATACTGACAACTATAAAGCATTGACGAAAGAAATGAAACCAACGGAAAGACATCCCATGTGCCCAGATTGGAGGACTTAATATTGTTAAAATGTCCCATACTACCCCAAAATTTCAAAAATATTTTTTGCAGAAATAGAGCGACGGTACGGTTGACATGGAGCCACCAACGATTTTGAATAGCGCAGGGAATCCTGCGAAAGAACAAAGCCGAGGCATCACACTTTCTCATTTCAAGTTACATGTTGAAACTACCGTAATCCAAACAGTATGGCACCGGTATAAAGACCAACATGTAGATCGGCGGAACAGAACAGAGAGGCCAGAAATGAATCCATGAGTATGTGGTCGACTGATTTTCAGCGAGGATGTCAAGAATACGCAATGAGAAAAGGATAATGTCTTCAGCGAATGGGGCTGGGAAAACTGGAGAGCCACAAGTGACAGGATGAAATTGGACCTGAACTTTAGACATAAACAACAACTCAAAAATGTATCGAAGGCTTAAATACGAGATCTGAAACCAGAAGAGCTAGAGGACGGGGGCGCTGGCTGGCTCAGTCTGTAGCGCAGGCAACCCTTGACCTCAGGGCCATGAGCGTGAGCCCCACTACGTACATGCATGCATCCATACACTCCTAGAGGAAAGTAGGAAAGCTTTTATGACATTGGTCTTGGCAGTGATTTCACAGTTATGACACCAAACGTTCAGGCTACAAAAAATTACGCAGACAGAACCGCATCAGACTAAAAAGCTTCTGCAAAGAGACAATCAGCAGAGTAAAATGGCAACCCGTAGAACAGGAAAAGATATTGCAAGCCGTCTCTCTGATAAGGGATTAATCTCCAAGTTATAGGAGGAACTATGTAACTCAGTAATAAAAAAAAAACAAACTAATAACCTGATTAAAATAGGCTGAGGACTTGGATAATTCTCAAAAACAAGACACACAAGTGGCAAGCAGACATCCGAGTAAATGCTCTCCCCCGATCCTCAGGGGGATGCAAATAAAGGTCATACTTGCCAGGATGGCTATTAAATGTTTTTGTAAGTGTTGGCAAGGATGTGGAGGAAGCAGAGCCTTGTGCGCGGCTGGCGGGGCTGCAGTGCGGTGCGGCCACGGTGGAAAACAGGGTGGAGGCTCCTCAGAAATGTGTAAACACAGCTGCAGTACGATCCTGCAGGCCCGCTGCTGGGTCTGTATGCGGAAGAACTTAAACCAGCACCTTGAAGACAGATTAGCGCTCTCGTTTTCGCTGTAGCACCGTTCACAATAGCCAAGACGGGGAAACAGCCTGTGTCCGCCAGCAGATGAATGGATCCATAAAATATGCTATCGACACACAGTGGAATACTATTCACCTTCCGAAAAGAAGGGAATGCTGCACTGTTTGACAGCAGGGACGGACCTTTAGGACAGACACTCTGCTAGGTGAGACAGACCGGACTCAGAGACAAGTACTGCACAATGCCATCTATATGCAGTATCTAAAATAGGCTCATTTATAAAATCAAAGACTGGAATGGTGGTTGCCAGGGTCTGGGGGGTTTGGAAAATTGGGAGATATTTATCAACAGGCATAAAGTTTTCGTGGAGTGAGATGATGAAGACCTAGAGACCTGCGGTACTACCTTGTGCCTCCGTCAACAATTACACGTAAATGTGTCAGGATAGAGTTTATGTGTTTTTAGCACAGTAAAATCTAGAAAGAAAAAAAGACATACTGAGTGATTACACTTATGTGAGGGTATCTACGGTAATCAGATTCATAGAAACAAAGTAGAATGGTAATTGCCAGGGGCCGGAGGAGGGGAGATGAGGAGTGTTGTTTAATGGGTAGAGTTTTCAGTAGAGCATACGACTCTTGATTCAAGTTTGTGAGTTTGAACTCCATGTTGGGCATAGAGTTCACTTAAAAAAAAAAAAGACAACATATTATAAATGAGGAAGGGTGAAAGGACTTTTTATTTTTTTATTTTTTTTAACGTTTATTTATTTTTGAGAGAACGTGAGCAGGGGTAGGGCAGAGAGAGAGGGAGACACAGGATCCGAAGCAGGCTCCAGGCTCTGAGCTGTCAGCACAGAGCCCGATGTGGGGCTTAAACCCACGAACATTGAGATCATGACCTGAGCCGAAGTCGGATGCTCAACCAACTGAGCCCCCCAGGCGCCCCTGAACATAAATGGTCTTGGGGCGCCTGGGCGGCTCAGTCGATTGAGCGTCCGACTTCGGCTCAGGTCATGATCTCACTGTTCCCAAGTTCGAGCCCCGCATCAGGCTCTGTGCTGACAGCTCAGAGCCTGGAGCCTGTTTCAGATTCTGTGTCTCCCTCCCTGTCTGTGCCCCTCCCCCACTCATGCTCTGTCTGTCTCTCTCTCTCGAAAATAAAAAAATAAACGTTTAAAAAAAACCCCAAAACATAAATGGTCTCAATATACCAATTAAAAGGCAGAGATTGCCAGAGTGGATAAAATAACATGAACCAAGGATAAGCCGTAAGAAACTCCCTTCAAGTGTCACAATGTAGGTTGACAAAAATAAAAGGGAAAGATATACAAAGGAAACTTTAAACGAAAGAAAGCAGGAATGGTTATATTATTTTTGGATACAGTAAACTTCAGAACAAGGAAAATTACCAGGGAGAGAGAAGGACGTGACATAGTGATAAAAAGGTCACTCTCCCAAGGTGACAATGCAATCCATTATGTATACGCGCCAAACAACAGAACTGCAAATTATGGGAAGCAAGAACTGTTAGAAACAAAATCCACAGTTGTAGTTGGACACGTCAGTATTCTCTCAACAACTGATAGAGCAACCAGACAGAAAATCAGCCAGGGTATAGAACTCCACACCAGTATGAGAACGCAAACGGGCGCAGCCACTATGGAAAACAGTATGGAAGTTCCTTAAAAAGTTAAAAATAGAACGACCCTGTGACCCAGCAATTTCACTATGAGGTATTTATCCAAAGGATACAAACATACTGATTTGAAGGGATGCACGCACCCCAATGTTGACAGCAGCATTAACAACAATAGCCAAATTACGGAGAGCCCACATGTCCATTGAGTAATGAATGGATAAAGATGTACGTACACACATGCGCGCGCGCACACACACACACACACACACACACACACACAGGAATATTACTCAGCCATTAAAAATAATGAAATCTTGTATTTGCAGTGACGTGGATGGAGCTAGAGAGTATTATGCTAAAGCGAAGTAAGTCAGAGAAAGACAAATATCATGATTTCACTGATATATGGAGTTTAAGAAACAAAACAAACGAATATGACAGAAGGGGGTGTGTGGAAGCAGGGTGGAGAGAGGCAAACCAAGAAACAGACCCTTAACTATAAAGAACAAATTGATGGTTACCAGAGGGGAGGTGGGCAGGGGAATGGGTAAAAATAGGTGAGGGGGATTCGGAGGGCACTTGCGATGAGCGCCGGGTATTGTATGGAAGTAATGAATCACTAAATTCTATACCTGAAATTAATATTGCACTGTATGTTAATTAGTTGGAATTTAAATAAAAACTTGGGGGAAAAAACATAAGCGTAGATGCAAAAAAAAAAACAAAAAACAAAAACAAAAAAACCCAGCCCACCATGAACTAACAGGACCTAATGGACATTTGTAGAATGCAGCATCAAGGGCGCCCTAGGTGGCCCAGTGGGTTAAGCGCCCCACTCTCAACTTCGGCCCAGGGCAGGATCCGACTGCTCGTGGGCTCCACACGGGCGACACGATGCGGAGCCTGCTTGGGACGCTTTCTGTCCCTTTCTCTGCCCCCTCCCACCTGTGCTCGATTTCATGCTCGCTCGCTCTAACATTTTTTAAAAATAAAAAAAAAAATAGAATACAACACCAAAACACATTCTTTTTAAGAGTCAATGGACCATGTGCAAAAAGAGGCCCTATCCTGGGCATAAAACACCTCAGAATCAGAATTTAGAAAGAAATAATCCAGAATATGTTCTCTGAGCGCAATAGGATCAACTAGGGACAGAAGATGACAGGATTTCTGAAGCCACGGAAATGGACCAGCACGCTTCTCAACAATCCATTGGTCAGAGAGGAAGAGTTGGGAGATTTTACATTTTAAGTACTGTCTACACCCAGCATGGGGCTCAGACCTACACGCCCTGAGATCAAGAGTTGTGTTCTCCTCCACCTGAGCCGGTCGTGTGCCCCTCACCCATGTTTTCCAAAGCAAGTCTGTATTCCGTTTTTCCCCCCTAAAGTTCACGTATCAACCGTAAGAACGAATTTTGGCCATGTCAATCCTGCAAATACACCTGTCTCTTAGAAGCATTTCTTTTTTTATCCTTTAACTAATCTCGACACCCAGCATGGGCTTGAAGTCACAACCCCGAGGTCAAGAGTTGTGTGCTTCCCCAACTGAGCCAGCCAGGCGACCCCGAGAGCAGTTTTTTAAAAGTTAAACTAAATGAACATTAAAATAGAACATATCAAAATGTGTTGGATGTAGTAAAGCAATGCAAAAAGGTAGATTTATGGCATCAAATGATTACAGAAAGATAAGTAAAGTTTCGAGGCACCTGGAGGGCTCAGTCGGTAGAGCACACAACTCTCATGGGTGTGAGTTCGAGCCCCATGTTGGGTGTAAAGATTACTTAAGCTTTAAATAAATCTCAATAATTTAAACTCCCACCCATATGAAACTAGAAAAAGAAATATTTCCTTCAAAATAAGGAAAAGAAAGAATGTAGAGCAAAATAAGGAAAAAAAAAAACTGATAGAACTCCATGAACTTGAAATGTGGAAAATAGAAGAAAATCAGCAAACAAATTCGTTGAAACAGACCTCTGGCAAGACTAACACAAGACACACATTACCAATATCCAGAATGAAAGAGAGTGCTACTGTTTGCTAATGTTTATGTCCCCCCCCCCCAATTCCTCTGTTGAATGGGAGGTGATTCAGGAAGAAGTTAAACGCTCTTGTAAAAGAGCCTCCAGGTGGGTTCCTCCTGGCGACCACCACGACCGCCCCTCGAGGACTGTGCCCTGAGAAGGCATTGGCTGTGAACCGGGGAGGGGGCCGTCTCCAGCCCCCACGTCAGATCTGCCTCCACCGTGGTCTGGGGCTTCTAGCCTCCAAACTGAGAGAGAGGCCCGCTGTTGGTGCGCCAGCCTGTCTGTAGCATGCTGTTACAGCGGCAGGACCGCAGGCCCTGGCGACACGGAAGGATGGGACGGGAACCCCTCACGGCAATCCAGTTGGCCACTTCACCTAGGACGTTGCAAAGCACAAACTAACGGGCGCCTGGGCTGCTCGGTTAGGTGCCCGACCCTTCTTTCGGCTCAGGTCATGAACCCATGATCCATGGGCTCGAGCCCCGCCTCGGACTCTGTGCCGACAGCACAGCACCACTTGGGACGGACTCTCTGCCCCTCCCCTGGTCTCTCTGTCTCTCTAATTAACATTAAAAAAAGAAAAAGCACAAACCAACACAGCTCATTCATCATAAAAGATCATTTGAATAACCTTGTTAGTACTAGAGTAATTGAATTCATAATTTTTAAACTGCCAATATATCTTGGTTGTATAGATACGTGAGCAAATGCCCGTAACAAAATATTAGCAGATAGAATTCAGCAATATATAAAAACATTTATACGCCCTGACCAAGCACGGTTTAATCCAGGGCCACGAGTCTAGCTTAATATTCGAAAGTGAATCAGTGTAATCCACCATGTTAAGAGGCTACAGAAGAAAAATTAGTGATCACATCAATTAATGCAGGAAAAACATTTGATAAAATTCAAAAGAAAAAAATTTTAAAAATTTAAGTGCCAAGAATACAAGAGAAAAGTCTCTTTTCTGAGTCTGATTTAAATCCCCTATTACCCTGTCCCCCACCCCCACAGGGAGAACCTCTGTCTGTTCCTTCTAGAGAGAGTCTCTGTGAGATGGAGAGCCGATTTGCTCCCTGCACTCTCCCTCCTCCCTTCTCCCCGGGAGCCCAAAACACCTGCTGTTTTGCCCTTCAAAGCCGTTCTCCCTGCTGTGCTCATCTGCCCCTTCGGCATCGCCATCGCTGCTGCTGCCGCCTCCGGAATGCCGGGCGTAAGCCGCCCCCTTCCAGAATGTGGCACTCCTGATTACACCGGGGTAGATAATGCCTAGCAGTGGGGAGCTTGTTTTTCTGGAATATTCCTTCCTCCTAACACACCCATCACGAGATGAGGGAAAAAAATAGTCCTAAATCTGTAGGATGCCAGGGGTGGGGGGAGGATAATGCACGGTGGGGGAGATAATGGGGGGAGAGGCTTTAAGGCTAGCCTGAGCTGATTACAATGGGCAAGTCTCCTCTGAGCCTCAGTTTCCTCATCTGTAAAATGGAGATCATAATACCCCTTCTGCAGGGATGCTCTGAGGTCATGTATAAACAGTGGGTGTGTACTCTATTACCTGGACTGTGTGGATGGAATTATCATGTGTACCCCTGTGTGTCCGGCTGCTTCTCTGTCAGATGTGAAGTCTATCCGTGCTCTCGCATGGACGTGAACATTGTTCTTTCTCGTTGCGGTACAGCACGGGGACGCTGTGATTCACCCCTTCCTCCTGTGGATTGTGAGCGGCTTCCAGTGCGGGGGGGGGCGGGATTCAAACCAGTGTTGGGATGGCTTGTGGCGAACACGTGTATGCGTTTTGGTCAGAACAGCCAAACCCCCTGCGGCGGCGGAGAGTTCGGTTGCTCCGCGTCCACACCGGCAACTTACTTTCCATCTTTTTCATACCGGCCATTCTGGCGCGTCTGTGCTAATACATGATGGCGTCTTGAAAAACTAGGCCCGCCTTCTTAAAACTTCCCGGTGACGTTGAATCAGAGGAAAACGCCTTCCCGTGGCCTGCCCCGCTGTGACCCGGCCCCGCCCCTACGATCCCACCTGCGTCTCGATGCTTCCGTTCCCCCCCCCCCCAGCTCCCTGCGGTACCGCGCACGACGCGCCCCTCACCCTCTTTCCCCTCGTGGCTCCTGACCCTCCAGGTGTCAGCCTAGTGGGCATTTCCGCAGGCGAAATCCAGCCGCGTGCCCTCGGGGCACTCACCTGAGCCGCAGGCTCCAGCCGCGTCATTCCCGGGCCCTCGGCCCCCGCAGGACACACCAGTGTGCGATCGCTCACCACTGCCACGCGGGGCCTGGCACAGAGCCGCTCCTCGCTTGAGCGACCTCGAATCCTCGAAGGAGCTAATGAGTACCAGGACTTCCGTCTACCCCTTTTTGCCTCTGAAGTGTTACGTTGGGACGGATATCGGATGCTAGATGCATTCGGAGAAAATGTCGGGCCTGAAACTGTTGACAGAGTTCAGGAGGACGTAAGTTAGGGAAATGCCATCGGCTACAGAATATTAGTCTGAGTTTGTTATGTTCTGCAGCCCTCACTGTTTGTACCTAAGAGAAGCCAGGGCGGTCGGATCCCGCGGCTCCAGGTCTGCTTAATCAGGAGCGCGGGAAGTGCTCCCCGCGTGTCTGCCTCACGGCTGCGTGCAGTTTTCTCAGTAACGTGGGCATCGGACCCGCCGGCTGCACTGGGCTCCCTCGGGTGGAGAGCTGCGCTTTCAAACTGCTCCAAATGGAGTAAACCCCGAAATTTTCTGTGCAGTCTTTTTTTTTTCTTTTTACTTTAAAAAGGTCTTTAATGATAAATGAACAAACTAATAACAATTTAATAAACACGACACAGCCATGCTGTGTCGAGAGTGGGTTTCGATTCCCTTCGTCTATGACGAGAGCGCATCTACAGTGTAAGTGCTTTCAGTCCACACTAATCTAATCTAGCCTCGTCTAGTCTAGTCTAATGCCCAGCAGTTTGCTTTTCTTCACGCACCCTGCTGCCTGCCGGCTGTGAGTGGGAGCAGGAAGCCGCATCTGTTACGCTTTTGCTCATTACTGGACTGGATTCTTCTCCCCCACTCCGTCGGTGGGGCTCGGGAGTCCCTGCTCGGGCGGACCGCCCAGGATCCACAGGAAAGTGGTCTGAGTGCAGGCGGTGGGTGGATGGGCTCGGGTTTCTGTTAAGAACCATGACCTCTGCCCTGATGAGCGCTTATGGGCATTTACTTCATTCTCAAGCCTTGTAGGTGCTGAAGTTTGAATTTTCCAGAATTACTGCTGCTCAGAGAGGGTCTTGGGTACCACCAGCTCTGGGGTTTCTTTTTATTGTTTTTTTTAATGGAGGTACAATTGATATATTATTTTAGCTTCAGGTGAGCAATGTAATGATTTGGCATTTGTATATTTTGCAAAATGATCGACATGGTGGAGTTTAGTTAATATTGGTCACCCTGTTTACAAATTTTTTTTCTTAGAATGAAGATTCTTTTAAGATTTTCAGTGACTTTCAAATATGCAATAACATATTATTAACTGCAGGCGCCATGCTATACATCATATCACTGTGACTTATTTATTTAATGATTGGAAATTCGTCCATTTTGGCCCCTTTCACCCTTTTCAACCCCCCTCCCTCGACAATCACCAGTGTGTTCTCTTTTTTTACGGTTTCAAATTTGCATCCCAGTTAGTTTACATATAGTGTAATATCGGCGTCAGGATGTGTTCTCTGTGTCTGTGAGCTTGATTGCTTTTGTTTAATTCCGCATATGTGACATCATACGGTGTTTTCTCTCTCTGCCCGACTTCTGTCCCTTAGCATAATGCCCTCGAGGTCCATCCATGTTGTTGCAAATGGCAAGATTTCACTCTTTTTTATGGCTGAATAATACTCCACTGTGTGTGTGTGTGTGTGTGTGTGTGTGTGTGTGATGCGTTCATTACCCATTCATCCATTAGTGGACACTCAGGTTGTTTCCATGTCTTGGCTAATGTAAATAATACTGCAGTGACCGTGGGGGTGGAGATGTTTTCAAGTCAGTGTTTTCATTTTCTTCAGATAAGTACCCAGAAGGGAAGGGCTGGAAAATACGGGAGTTCTATTTTAATTTTTTTTAAGATTTTTTAAATATTTTATTTATTTTTGAGCGAGAATGCGAGCAGGGGAGGGGCAGAGACAGAGGGGGACAGAGGATCCAAGGCAGGCTCTGAGCTGACAGCAGCAAGCCTGATGCGGGGCGTGAAGTCATGAACCACGAGATCGTGACCTGAGCCGAAGTCAGATGCTCAACTGACGGAGCCACCCAGGCGCTCCTATTTTTCATTTTTTTTAAGGTTTATGTATTTATTTTGAGAGACAGAGTGCAAGGGAAGGACAGAAAGAGAGGGAGAGAGAGGATCCCATGTAGGCTCCCTGCTGTCAGCATGTGGGCTCAATCCTATGACTGCAATATCATGACCTGAGTCGAAATCAAGAGTCGGTCACTTGACTGACTGAGATACCCTTAACTGTTTGAGGAATCCCCATATTGTTTTCCATGGTTTCCATGGTGGCTGCACCAACTTACATTCCCATCAACAGTACTCAGGGGTTCCCTTTTCTCCACGTCCTCAACAACCCTTGTCATTTCTTGCCTTTTTTTTTTCAATGTCCTTTATTTTTTTTAATAGTTTATTTTCAAATTGGTTTACATATAACACCCAGTGTTCATCCCAACACGTGCCCTCTTTAATGCCCGTCACCCCCTCTCCCCCCTCCCTCACCCCCCTCACCCTTGATTTGTTCTTAGTCTTTGAGAGTCTCTTATGTTTTGTTTCCCTCCCTCTCTGTCTTTTTTTCCTTCTCCCTCTTCCCCTCCCCCTGGTTTTTGCTTAGTCTCTCAAAATCCACCTATGCCTGGAAACATAAGGTATCTGTCTTTCTCTGACTGACTTATTTCACTTAACATAATACCCTCCAGTTCCATCCGTGTTGCTACACATGGCCAGATTTCATTTTTTCTCATTGCCACGTAGTAGTCCAGTGTATATATTTACCACTTCTTGCCTTTTTGATACTAGCCATTCTGCCAGGTGTTAGGTGGTAGCTCATTGTGGTTTTGATTGGCATTTCCCTGATGACTAACAATTTTGAGCACCTTTCCATGTGTCTGTTGGCCATCTGTATGTCTTATTTGGAAAAATGTCTATTCAGGCCCTTTGCCCACTTTTTAATCAGCCCCCCCCTTTTTTTGCTACTAAGTTATATGAGTTAGTTATATATTTTGGGTATTAGCCCCTTATCAGATGTGTGCTTTGCAAATATCTTCTCCCATTCTTCTCATTTGGTTGATGGCTTCCTCTGCTGTGCAGTATCTTTTACTTTGACATAGTCCCACTTGTTTATTTTTACCTTTGTTGCCCTTGCTTTTGGCGTTCAGCCCAAAAAAGTCATCACCAAGACCATCATCAAGGGGCTTATTGCCTGTGGTTTTTTCTTCCGGGGTTTCTATGGTTTCGGTTCTTACATTAGGTCTTTAATTTGAGCCAACGTTTGCATATGCTGTATTAAGATAGGAGTCCACTTTCATTCTTTTGCATGTGGCTCTCTAGTTTTCCCAGCACCCTGTATTGAAGAGAGTGTCCTTTTGCCATTGTATATGCCTGGCTCCTTTGTTGTAAATTAATTAATTATGTGCTGGGTTTTGGGGGGGGCTCTCTATTCTGTTCCATTTATCTATGTTTCTGTTTTTATTTTTATTTTGTTTTGAGAGAAAGAGAACACAAGCGGGGTAGAAGGGCAGAGGGAGAGAGAGAGAATCTTAAGCAGGCTCCACACTCAGCACGGAGCTTGACACGGGGCTCAATCCCACGAACCTGGGATCATGACCTGAGCTGAAGAGTCAGACACTCAACTGGTGAGCCACCCAGGTGCCCCTCTGTGTGTTTTTCATACCAGTACTGTACTGTTTAGATTACTGTAGCATTATTATTCATAATGTAGCTTGAAACCAGGGAGTGTGATGTTTTCAGCTTTGTTCTTCTTCTCAAGATTGCTTTGGCTAACCAGAGTCTTTTATGGTTCCATACAAATTTTAGGATTGTTTCTTGAAAAGAATTCTTGAGATTGCATTCTATGAAACAAGCAGTTGGAATTTTGATAAAGATTGCTTGAATCTGTAGATTGTTTTGAGTAGTATGGACTTTTTAACACTTTGAATTTTTCCAATCTATGAGTACCAAGTATCCATTGGTTTGTGTCATCCTCAGTGTCTTTCATCTAGTTGTCACAGTACAGGTCTTTTACACCTCCTTGGTTAAAGTTATTTCTAGGTTTTTTATTCTTGTTGATGCAATTGTAAAAGGGACTCTTTTCTGAATTTCTCTTTCTGATTGCTCATTGTTCGTGTACGGCAACGAAGCCAGTCTTCTGCATGTTAATTTTATATCCTGAGACTTTACTGAATTTGTTTTTTTTTTAATTTTTTAAATGTTTACTTATTTTTGAGAGAGAGAGAGAGAGAGCACAAGCAGGGTACGGGGGTGGGGGAAGGGTAGGTAGGGACACAAAATCTGAAGCAGGCTCCAAGCTCTGAGCTGTCAGCACACAGCCCGACACGGGGCTTGAACTCACAAACTGAGATCATGACCCAAGCTGAAGTTGGACACTTAACCGACTGAGCCACCCAGATGCCCCTGTTTATTATTTCTAATGTTTTTTTGGTGGCGTCTTTAGGGTTTTCTTTTTTTTCTTTTTTCTTTTTTATTTTTGAGAGAGAGACAGACTGAGAGCAGGGGAGGGGCAGAGAGAGAGGGAGACAGAATCCAAAGCAGGCTCCGTATTCTGAGCTGTCAGCGCAGAGCCTTACGCTGGGCTTGAACTCACAGACTGCAAGATCGTGACCTGAGCCAAAGTCGGTTTCCCAACCGACTGAGCCACCCAGGCACCCCTCTTTAGGGTTTTCTGTATATAATATTGTGTCATCTACAAATAGTGAAAGTTTTACTTCTTTCTAATTTGGATACCTTGATTTCTTCTTACCTAATTCCTCTGGTTAGGATTTCTAATACCATGTTGAATAAATATGGCAAGAGTGGGGATCCTTGTTTCTTCCTTAGAGGAGAGTCTTTCAGCTTTTCACCATTGAGTATGATGCTAGCTGTGAGCTTGTCGTATACGGTCTGTATTAAACGTTGAGGTATGTCCCTTCTCTACTCACTTTTTATTTTAATCATAAATGAATGTTGAGTTTTGTCAAATTCTATTATTGCATCAAAATTTAGATGATCATAGGGGCGCCTGGGTGGCTCAGTTGGTTAGGCGGCCAACTTTGGCTCAGGTCATGATCTCACACTCTGTGAGTTTGAGCCCCACGTCAGGCTCTGTGCTGACAGCTCAGAGCCTGGAGCCTGCTTCAGATTCTGTATCTCCCTCTCTCTCTGCCCTTCCCCTGCTCACACTCTGTCTCTATGTCTCTCAAAAATAAAATTAAAAAAACGTTAAAAATTAAAAAAAAATTTAGATGATCATAGAATTTCTGTCCTTCATTTGCTAATGTGCTGTATCATACTGATTGAGATTAGTTCAGCTATCCCTGCATCCCTGAAATAAATTCCACTTGAGCGTAGTGTATGATTCTTTTAATGGACTGTTGGATTCGGTTTGCTAATATTTTGTTGAGGGTTATTGCATCTCTGTTTAAGAAGTTTTTTCTTCTAAATGTTTTTTTTTTCCTTGAGCGCGTGTAGGGGAGAGACAGAGAGAGAGTGAGAGAGAGAGAGAATCCCAAGCAGGCTCCCCACTGTCAGTGCGGAGCCTGATGTGGGGGGCTTGATCGCACCAACCCTAAGATCATGACCTGAGCCAATAGCAAGAGTTGGACGCGTAACCGATTGTGCCACCCAGGTGCCCCTGCATCTATGTTTATTAGAGATATTGGTCTGTAATTTTCCCTTTTTTTGTAGTGTCTTTGTCTAGTTTGGATTATCAGGGTAATACTTACCCTGCAAAATGAGCTTGGAAATATTCCCTCCTCTTTTTTTGGAAGCGTTTGAGAAGGGTTGGTATTAATTCTTCTTTAAGTATTTAGTAGAATTCACCAATGAAGCAGTATCGTCTGGGACTTATTTTTGGCAGATTTTAGACTACTGATTCACTCCCTTATTACTAATCAGTCTGTTCAGATTTTCTATTTCTTTATGATTCAGTTTTGGTTGGTTCTTTGCTTCTATGAATGTACTCATTTCTTCTAAGTTGTCTGATTTGTTGGTATGTAATTGTTCTTAGTCTCTTACGATTTGTTGTATTTCTGTGCTCTCAATTGTAATGTCTCCTTCTTCATTTCTGAGTTTATCTAGTTGAGCCCTCCCTTTTTTGTTGTTGAGTTTAGCTAAATTTAGGCTTGTTAATTTTATCTTTTCATAGAACCAGCTCTTAGTTTCATTGATCTTTTCAGTCTCTTTCATTCATGTGCTCTCTGATCCTTATTTCCTTCCTACTAATTTTGGGCTTTGTCATCTTTTTGTAGTTCCTTAAGGTGTTAAATTAGATTGTCTGACTTTTCTCATTCCTTGAGGTAGGCCTTTATTGCTATGAACGATGGCCTTAGAATTGCTTTTGCTGCATCCCATAAATTTTGGTATATTGCATTTCCATTTTCGTTTGTCTCAAGGCATTTTAAAATTTCTCTTTTGACTTCTTCTTTGATCCATTGGTGGTTCAGTAACATGTTAAATATCCACATATTTGTGAATTTTCCACTTTTCTTCTTAAAATTGATTTCTACTTTCATACCATCGTGGTTAGAAAAAATGCTTGATATGATTTCAGTCTTCTTAAAGTTATTAAGATTTCTTACATGTCTTAACATATGATCTGTTCTGGAGACTGTTCCATGTGCACTTCAGAAGAATATGTATTCTGCTTTTGGATAGACTGTTGTATATATATATCTGTTAAGTCCATCTCTTCTAACATGTTGTGTATGGCTGATACTTCCTTACTGATTTTGTCTGGATGACCTATCTATTGATGTAAGTGGGGTATTAACGCCCCTGCTGTTTCTTCCTTTAGATGTTTTTTTTTTTTTAATTTTTTAAAAATATTTATTTATTTTTGAGACCGAGAGAGACAGATCATGAGCAGGGAAGAGGCAGAGAGAGGGAGACACAGGACTGGAAACAGGCTCCAGGCTCCAGGCTCCAAGCTGTCAGCACAGAGCCTGATGCGGGGCTCGAACTCACAAACCATGAGATCATGACCTGAGCTGAAGCCAGATGCTTAACCGACTGAGCCACTCAGGTGCCCCATAGATCTGTTAACATATGCTTTATATATTTAGGTCTCCTGTGTTGGGAGCATAAATATTTACCCATGTAAATTGACCCCTTCATCATTATGTAATGACCTTCTTTGTTATTAAAGTGTTTTAAAGGATTATTTTGTCTGATGTACGTACAGCTACCTCCAACTTTCTTTTGATTTTCATTTGCATGCGATATCTTTTTCCATCCCTTCACTTTCAGTCTGTGTGTGTCCTTACACCTAAAGAGAGTCACTTATAGGCAGCATATAAGATGGTGGGTTTTTTTTTTAATTTTAATTCAGTCAAGTACTCTATGTCTTTTGATTGAAGAATTTAGTCCATTTACATTTAATTATTGATAGTTATGTACTTATTGCCATTATGTTGTTTTCTGGCTGCTTTGTATTTCCTCTCTGTTCCTTCCTTCTTTTGTCCTCTTCCTTTGTGGTTTGATGATGTTCTTTAGTGGTACACTTAGATTCTTTTTTATTTTTACCTTTTGTGTGTCTAAGATTTTTGCTTTGTGGTCACCACGAGGCTTATATTTATTTATTAATTTATTATTTAAAAAAAATTTTTTTTTTCTTTAACGTTTATTTACTTTTGAGAGACATAGAGACAGAGTGCGAGCCAGCCAGGAAGAGGCAGAGAGAGAGGGAGACACAGAATCTGAAGCAGGCTCCAGGCTCTGAGCCGTCAGCACAGAGCCCGACGCGAGGCTCAAACTCACGAACCAGGAGATCATGACCTGAGCCGAAGTCGGATGCTTAACTGACTGAGCCACCCAGGCGCCCCTTATATTTATAACAGTCTATTTTATGATAACAGCTTAAATATGAATACATCCTGAAATTCTACATTTTTAGTCTCCCTCCCTGTGTTTTGATGTCACATTTTACATCTTTTTTATCTTGTGTATCCCTTGTTTGTAGTTTTAGGGTTACTACTTTTGTCTTTTAGCCTTCGAACTAGCTCTATAAATGATTCTCCAGTAACATTTACTCCATATTTACCTTTACCAGTGAGATTTAGGCTTTCACATGTTCGTATTAATTAGTGCCCTTTCTTTTCAGCTTAACAAAATCCCTTTAATATTTTTTGTAAAGCTGGTTTAGTAAGGTGATTAACTCCTTTAGCTTTAGCTTAAGTGGAAAACTCTATCTCCAATTCTGAATGATAACTTTGCTAGTTAGAATATTCTTGGTCAGAAGTATTTTTTTCTTTTAGTACTTCGAATTTCATGCCACTCCCTTCTGTCTTGCAGTTTCTGCTAAAATATCTGCTGTTAGTCTTATGGGAGTTCTTTCGTGCATAACAAATTGTTTTGAATCTTGCTGATTTTAAGATTCACTTTAACTTTTGACATTTTAATTATAATGTGTCTTGGTGTGCATCTCTTCGGGTTCATATTTTTAGAACTCTCTGCACTTCCTCGATCTGGATGTCTGTTTTTTGCCCTGGGTTAAGGAAGTTTTTAGCTGTTATTTTTTGAAGTAAGTTTTCCACTCCTTTCTCTCTCCTCCTTCAGAGAGCCCTATGATATGAATGTTTAGTCTATTTGATGTTGTCCCACAAATCCCTTAAGCTATCTCCACTTTTTTTCATTTTTTTTCCTTTTTTCTGCTGTTTGGGTGAGTTCTGCTCTGTCTTCAAGTTCACTGATCCTTCTGATTTATTAGTCTGCTCCTAAACCTCTCTACTGTATTTTTTCAGTTATATTCTTCAGCTCCATAACCCCCGTGTGGCATTTGCTTCTATTTCCTCTCTGTCAAGGTTCTGTACTGACCCATCTTCCTCCAGGGCATGCTGAGCATCTTTATGACCATCACTTCTCTTTCTCCTAAAAATTTTTACTGTTTGTTTATTTGAGGGAGAGAGAGACAAGACACAGTATGAGTGGAGGAGGGGCAGAGAGAGAATCCCAGGCAGGCTAAAACACCGTCAGCACAGAGTCCGATACGGAGCTCTAATTCATGAAACCGTGAGATCATGACCTGAGCCGAGATCAAGAGTCAGATGCTTAACTGACGGAGCCACCCAGGCACCCCACTTATCTTCCTTTTAGGAAGGTGTTTTTCCTGAGGTTCCTCTTCGTGAAGAAGTGACCTCGTGTAGGAGACTCACCTTATTGTTCAACCAGGTTCTCACTCTTGGTTGGCTCTCAAACCATCGTGATGGTCTGTGCAGCCCCTTTTATTATTAATGGTTCCCAGTGGTCGAAGATGCGCCAAGATCTGTCAGTGTCTCAAAGGGGAGATCTCAGCACCTAGATTCAGGCTGACTGGAAGATACTCAGGCAGCAGCTTAAAAAGTATCCTTTGGGACTGCAAGCATGAACTCCACTGGCCACCAGTGCCAGGTGACCTACAGGTGTCCCCTGGGTGGCAGCTGCAAAAACCAGGACTCCAGTGTATAAACTCCTGCGTGGGAGATACTGGCAAGCTGTAGTGAGGCCAAGGGACAGTGCAACGATGGCACGCACTGGCCTGCGTTCCCTTGAACACAGTGGTAGGCCCTAGGCACGTGCCACGCTCGAGGCCTACCCTGCAGGACGAAGTTCGCTCAAGCATAGTATGGCTGGGGTCTGTAAAGTGTCCTGGGAGCCGTAGCCTGCCGAGGATTCTCCCTCTGATTGCTGCAGTCCCATGGGACCCAGGGGTGCAAGCCACCAGAGCCGCGCGATCAAGGAGCATCCCTGAGTGGCAGGCCCCAAAGACGGGGGGACCAGATGCACATACAGGCTCCCCTCTAGGAGATGCCGGTGCTCTGGAGTATGGCAGCGGGCAGAGTGAAGAGGGCTCCTCCTTCCCAGGCCTCCAGGGAGGTCAGGCAGCCCTGAGATGTGTGGTTGCTAGAAGCCTGCCCCTTGGGCTGCGGCCACCATGGTAAGCCATTAGGCCTCTTCCATAGGCTCTCTCCCCGTGCTCTGGGGATACTGGCCACGTAGGGGCTCTTCCTGTTGGGTACAGCCCCGTGCGGCCCACCGGCAGAAGCCCCGCCGGCCCCCAGAGCCGGGGGGGACGCAGAGGTGTTCTCTGGCAGCCGCAGACAGCGAGGGGCTGGATGGAAGATGCAGGCACTGGACACACGTCAGAGTCCTCCCTGACACGCAGTGGTGTTCCGGAACACAGCAGGGGGACAGTGAGAAGGTGCCCGCCAGCTGGGGAGTGAGTGACAGAGGGAGGCGGCGGAGAAGGTGCCCACCAAGAAAGAAAAATGGGAAAAAAAGAAAAAGCCTAGGGTTTTGTTGTTGTTAGAGCGTCCTTCCAGCTGGAGCAAGACACAGGGGTGCACAGAGGCAGTGCCCGCCGGTCCCTGGACCAGAGCGTCCCCGCATGCCCCAGGTGTGTGCCAGATCAGATGCCTGGGCCTCAGGCCAGTGCTTCCGGGCACCCCTCAACGGGCCACTTCCATGCTGCGCCCTGGGGCGGGGAGTCCCAGTGGGTGAGCCCTCTGAGAGCCATTTCTGGGATCCCGAGTCTTGGGGGTCTCGTGGACGTGAGCCTGTTGGTTTTCAAAGCTGCATGTTTTAGGGGCTTGTCTCGGGTGCAGATCTTAAAAGTTGGGACGCCCAATGTGGGGTCCCAGCCCCTTGCTCCTCAGGGAGAAACTCCGGGTTTTGAGTTCTCTCCCCACCGTGAGTCTCTGCGTTGGGGGTGGGACTTCTGGCGAGATTGTGTCCCAGGTCTCCCACCCGCTATGGGCCTTCGGTGTGTGTGTGTCACTCAGCTAGCTTCTAGAGTTCTTTTCTCAGATTAGGTTGTCCTTTATGTGCCCGGGGTCCGCGTGTTGACGGGAGAGGGATCCTCTCGCGTCCTCTGTAACTGGTTCGCCGGCAGTCTCATCTCCGCCTTCACACGACCGGGAAGGTGAGAAGCCCCCGGTAGCTGCGGCAACCCCCCAGCCAGAGGACCCCAAGGCTTTGTGTTTCACCCTGCGGACAGGCGGTCGCCGCGAGAGCCCGCTCGGGCCAGCTCCTGTGCTCGAGGCCCCGAGCCGGGGGGGGGGGGACAGGGCCTCGCCGACACCCGTGCTCTCTCCCCGCTCCAGAGTCTGTCCCACTGCGAGCTCATCACGGACGACGGCATCCTGCACCTGAGCAACGGCGCCTGCGGCCACGAGCGGCTGCGGGTGCTGGAGCTGGACAACTGCCTGCTCATCACCGACGCGGCCCTGGAGCACCTGGAGCACTGCCGCGGCCTGGAGCGCCTGGAGCTGTACGACTGCCAGCAGGTGACCCGCGCGGGCATCAAGCGGATGCGGGTAAGCGTGCGGCCCGCGTCGCCGGCCCTTGCTCAACAGCAGCGAAGACCTCGAGAACGACACCCGTTCTCCACATTCTACCCTCAGCCCGCGGTCCTGCGAGCTGGCCTGTCGGATAGGGCGTCTCCTCGTTAGCCCTCACCCTGGCGGTTCCAACTTCCAGAACGGCGGTCAGAGGCACTCGTAGTCTGAGCAGAATCCTTCTAAGGAAGGAGCCTAAAGGTCACGACCAGCGGGCAGGAGACCGTGGTCTCGGCCCATTTCCGGAGAAGAGGGCCTCAGTAGAAGGTGGCTTCCCCCCACGTAGTTTGCCTACGGTTTTCTGGAACATGCTCTGAGCTCCGCATTCACCTCCCAGCGAGGCCCGAGCTCAGTGCGCATCGAGGGCCAGGGCTACCCGCGGGCAGATGCTCCGTCCTCTCTCTAGAAGGTGCTGGCTCCGGGATGTAGCTCCAGCCGCACTGGGCCCCCCACCCGGAGCGTGTGCCCGAGGTACAGGGAGCCCGTTCCGCGTGGAGAGCGCACGGGCCGGTCTAGGGTCGTGCCTCTAATCTTCAGAGTCCCCACGTGGCGACGACTCCACGTCGCTCTTTTCTCCTTCCAGGCTCAGCTCCCGCACGTCAAAGTCCACGCCTACTTTGCTCCCGTCACCCCCCCGACGGCGGTGGGAGGAAGCGGACAGCGACTGTGCAGGTGCTGTGTCATTCTCTGACGGCAGCTGCCCGAGCCCGGGGCGCGAGGCGTCCCTTCCTCCAGAGAAGACCCGCTCTGCCTTGGCCCAGACCCCTCGGCTCTCCACCGGGAGAGGCATGCGCAGGTAAAGACGCCGGTGGGGACCGCAGGGACGCCGGTGAGAGCGTTCACCTTTATTCCGCTCGACACAGTCACGGCCCGGTGGCCGGCAGCACACAGCAAGAGTGGTCTCGGGGTGGCTGGGCCGTGCGAAGAGAGGTGGGTGCCTTCGTGGGTACGGAAGTCCCGCCCTTGGCTTTGTCGGCATCCCGCAGACCGAGCGTCCGTGTTAGCACAAGTCGAGCAGAAGAGATGAGCTGTTGATTTTCTACCTGACACGTAAGCCAGGGGCCTACTTTAATCCGCTGATTTCACTTGGATGAGCAGGACTTTTCCACTTTGAAGCTCAAATAGCAACTTTCTCAAAGTGACTATACCGCAGATTCACGATGCCCGAGAGTTTTCTATGTAGAGACCTAGGTGGGAGGCGAGGGAGCAGGTTTCCACGAGACACCAAAGACATGAGGACTCTGAACCGGGTGGGGCAGGGACTTCACCTTTCTGTTTCCGTCAACTTGTCACACACACTTTCGGGGACCAAAAGCCACACACACACACACACACACACACACACACACCTCGGAGGCTGTGCCGCTGCCACGGCACAGGGGGCGTTTTGGTTAAGGGAGAAAGGCTAATCATGTCATCTCTGGCGAGATCTGGGGGCCATTAAAGAAACTGAATGACGGCTTAAGTTATCTATACTATACTCAATTAAAAATAATGAATGGATGCATGTAGAATGGGTGTGACTTTTTTTCCAAGTTTATTTTAAAATCTTAGAAATCAAGTTACACCAGAACTATTCAAAAATTGTACACACTTAAAACTCAGACCAGTAAAGTGTTGGCACCTTTCAGACTCATAATATAAAAATGAATAAACCATAGCAATGCTTAAGTCAGAGGGTTTTATTGCTATAATCTTATGGCAGACAAATCTGAGCAAAACCATGTTCCAAATTCAGACCTTTCCTAGTATCATGTGAAACCTGGTGAGCTCAGTTTCCGCTCTGGGCTGTCCACACGGGTGATGCCGAGATTAGGAACCCGTCTCCCCTCGCACGCTGTAAACTTGGGCGTCAGTGGCAGCCGATGGCCCTGTCTAGCCAGCGCTGGCCCCGGCGAGGCGCACAGAGCTCGCGGGAGGCTGGAGCGGGACAGGAGGCCGAGGCGGTGTCCTCCCCAGGCGGCGGGACCCTTCAGGAGCGGCTAGGACGCCGTGGAAGAAGAGAAGGCAGGCGCACTCACGACCCCTCACGCCGCTCTGACGGGGCGCTCAGAATAAGCATCCGAGGCCCGAGGCCCGAGGCCCTCACCGCCTGGCGACGCGCTCCCGGGCCGAGGCGCGGCCAGCGCGGCAGTTCCGGCGGCGGCGTGGCTGTGGACGGAAGCTACGCACGTACAGCGCACAGAACAGAGCTGCTTGGGTAGTTACAGTCTCTACTGGAGTTACTGGCTGGCTCCTCAGTGACCCCTGACCTCATTCAGAAAACAGGAGACCCTCGGGCGAGGTTTCTGAGGAGGAGGTCAGGTCAGCGAGCGAGTTAATGGAATAACTGGTCTTCGGCCGCGTCGGCTGTGAGAACACAGACTGAAGAGAAGCCCACACACAGGCCTCCCCTCTCCCCACATCCGGACTCGGGTGTGCTCACACATGCACGGAGCCCCCTCAATTCTGGGCCGGGAGGGGTCACTGTCAGCAACTGGGACAAATGAGACACGCGTTTGCAAAACAATCGGAAAACATTTATTTTACTGAAATGTGTACATCCTACTATTAAAAAAAACAAAGTAGCAAACTTGCTGGTGCCATAATCTAACCTGCTTCCCCGGGACAGACTGCTGCTCAGTGCTGCTGGGTAGAATTTCAAGTTCGATGAGCTTTTAAAGTGTTTTTAACCCCATTTCTAAAACCTGATGAGGAATTCAAAATAGCACACAGCATTAAATGACATTTATTGTTCCGTATATCTTGAGACTGAAAAAGGAATGCTATGTCGACAAGCAAAACTCTAAAAACAAGAGATAGGCTCACTTCTTTCCCAAGTGACAGGCACAGAAAACATGGGTTCACACAAAAGCAAAGGGAGAGGACAGAGAGGAACGTTCCCCCGCTCGGGGTCTACGGGAGTTACAGCTATCGTCAAAGTAAAGACGAAAGTATTTAGAAACCGTGCTCCCTAATCCCCTTTAAGAATAAAACACAAAACGCTGAGGCTGGAGACCCACTAGGTCGTCGGTCCTCTGGGAGGGATTTCAACGGCCAAATCACTTATTCCTATTTCCGCCCGAACAAAGGGCAGAACCGAGTAACACATTCTGGGTACGTGCACGGGGTGCTGCAGTTAAAGGGGCTGACCTCTAAGCAACCGTCTGCCGGGTGAGCGTGCGCGTGCGGGGGCGGGGACGAGGAGGAAATGCGAGGGGTGGGTGGCTGGGGGGGGGGCGGGGAGTGAGGAACCCGCCCAAGCGGCGGACTCCCTCTTAAAGTGTGCTGGCGGGCAGGCACTCGGTTTTGTGGGCGAAGCACCCTCTTTATAGAAAAAGAAGCCGTTATGTGGTGTCTAGATAATCACCAGAACGTTAACCCATGATTGTACTAAAGCTCGAGATCTCGGAAGTGTGGGGAATTTTTACGGCACAATTTAGTGTTTCAGTTAGGACACCTGGTTTGCCACGAACAATTTCAACTCCTTGATAACAAAGACCCCTCGACGGCCAGTCAGAAAACCGCCACAGCCTCCCCCCTCGCCGGGGCACCCGTTGCCACGGTCTGGAGCAGGGCTTTCAAACTGCGGAGGAACAGGACGGTTGGGGGCGGGGAGGGAGGGACAGGCGGCCGGACACCGGGAGAGGGAGGAACGCCGCAGGAGTTTAAAAGGCAACGGGGCTTCGACAGTGGAAACCGGAAACAAAATGCTAAAAATGGAAGCAGAAGCAAAAGGCTTTTTAAGAAATCGTGACGAAGCGAAAACACGAAAGTCTTTGTACCTATTAGGATTTACACTGATCCTCTCACCAAGGTACTCTGGATACTGCAGTGGCCTCGCGCCCGCCCGGCGCCGCTCCTCCCCGACGCGGCAGCGTCCCGTCCCCCCCCACCCTCCCACGTGACTCCTCCGAGGAGGGGCCGCGGCCCCGCTCCCCGCCCCGCCCCCCCCCCGCCCCGGGTCGCCGAAGGTTCGGGCGGGAAGAGCCACACTGGCACGGGAAGGTAAATGCCCACAGTGCGTGTCTACATTCATCTCCAACCGCGAGCGGCGCGGAGGCCGCTTCCAGGAGCCGCAGCCGCGGGGCCCCCGGAGCCGCCCGCGCGCCGCTCGACGCGCTCCCTCTCACGAGGACGCTTGGCAGTGACGGTGAGGAGATCCGCCTCTCGTACAGCTCATTAGAAAGGTCATCTTGTGTTTTCAATATGAAACATTTCATACGTAAAATCCGATCCCAAGACTTCTTGGATTCAGTCTTCACACACTTTTACGCGTGACTTTATTTGGTACTGAGTATAGCTGGGACTAAGACATCACTTCAAAACTATGTGGACGCCGTCGCCGTTCTCGGCTGCGGGGAAAGGAGAGGCACGTCACACGCGTTTCCGGCCAGGCCCCGGGGCGGCCCCGGCCAGTGCGTGGAAACTTCTAGAAAGCTACCCCCTCCCTCCCGGGTGGAGGTTCCCTGCATGCACACGTTCCCTGTGGGAGAGTCAACTTTCGACCGTCCGGCCCCTGCCGCCGCCCAGCTCTGCGGGGACCGGCGGGGCAGGGCCACCCGCACGCCCCGGCTCCCCCGGCTCCCTGGGGGCCACACTGAAAATCTCTCCACTCTGACGGCCCAGCGTTTCTTGGGAAACGGCAGGGAGCGGTGCCGGCAGTCACCGAGGCTCGAAAGAAACTCTCCCACGAGGACAAAGGTCTGAGACACAGCACGGGGAGACTGCAGGGGACGACGGCCTGTGGCGCCTGACGTCAGCAGCGGCCACGGCCCCTGTGGGGCACACACACACACACACACACACACACGACCGGACTACGGGTTTCCTGTCGCCCAGACGCCCACGGCGGCGAGCCAGCGCGGTTCGGGCTGCCCTGGCGGGGGGCTGGCGGCGGACGCAAGGCACCGGCCCGGGCCAGGTCGTCCCTTCGGTGCCGCTGCGGGCTGTTCCTCCAGGAGTGACTTCCAGGGGAGGGGGGACGCAGGAAATCTGGCTCTTCCAGGTGCAGCCTTTGTGCTAAGGCTAGATTTAGACCTTAACCCACCAGACTTATTTTAAAAGTCTCTTCTTCACATGTAATCATTTTGCATTTGGAAATCCCCTCTGGGGGCGCCTGGGGGGCTCAGTCGGTTAAGCCACCGACTTCGGCTCAGGTCAGGATCTCAGGGTCGGTGAGTTCGAGCCCCTCATCGGGCTCTGTGCTGACGGCTGAGAGCCTGGAGCCTGCTTCCAATTCTGTGTCTCCCTCTCTCTCTGCCCTTCCCTGCTCACACTGTGTCTCCCTCTCAAAGACAAACATTAAAAAAAAAAAAACCAACCCTCCTTTAACCCTCCAGTTGGAACTCACCTGAGCCCCCCACCGGCCCTCCTCCCATACCCTTTCCCTAAATGAGCGCAGTCATTTCCAGAGCTTGGAGCCACCGCTGATGTGCCGAAGGCTTCCAAAATGACACCTCAAGTCCAGGCCTCTCCTGCCAGCCCCAGACAGGGACAAATCACTGCCAACTTGACCTTCCTGGCACATCTAAAATGGGACTCCTGACCGCTTCCCCCCAGTCATTCCTGCCTCTCTACTGGGACCACCGTCTGTCTGCCCAGCTGCTCCCTCCTCGGGGAGCCCACGGCCCGCACGGGTGTCAGGCCCAGGTGACCTCTCCCGCCTTTCCCCGGTTCCCAGGTCTCCAGAGTTTTAAGTGTAGAAAAAAACCAAATCGCATTTAAATGACTTCACTGACTTCCCAGTGCATTTCCAACAAACCCGGTCCTGTCCGGGGCCTGCACCCCAGCCCGCACCTCCCATGGGGACTCCCCCTTGTCCCACGGGCCTCCCGCACTGCATGGGTGTCTTTCAGGTTCGCACACAGCCTCGCGTCGCCTTGGGGCGTTCCTCAGGCGGGCAGCTCCCCTCACTCGAGTCTCAGCATCGCTGACCCCTCCTCAGAGAGGCCTTGCCCAGGCGCTCCACGCCCCCCTACCCAGCTCCCCCTTAAACACAAGCACCCCTACTTCCCACTCCTCCATGGCACTTATGAGACTTCGCGGTTATATGCATCTGTTGGCCAATTCTGCTTTGCTTTCCCCCACTACGAGTTCCACGGAGTCGGCTTTGTTCAAGACCTCTCTAGCACCAAAAGGTGCTCAGTAAAATGGCTGAACTGAGGTTCCCCCCCAGTAATCTAGGACTGACTCCTTTTCCTTATTTGCCAGTTTCTATTACAACCACTGGAAATATGCTCTTGATTCATTTTTAAAAATCTTAAAACTAGTGAAGCCAGGACTTTCGACAGTGAACACACAAGACGACGAGTGACTGCAGGCACGCCCTCTCTTTCATGGTTCCAGCACCGAGACACATGCACTCATGCAAAGTACCTTTTACTGTGAAGAATAAAAAACAACTCTCATCTTGAAAGTTCTGAACCATCTAGAAGGATGAAACAGATACACAATTAAGATCCAAATGTTTTTTCTGAGCTGATTAGAAAAGAGTAAAATTAGCAGCTACAGGAAAATGTCACAATCTCTGTATTGTTGCACACAGAGCTCAAAGGTCAAAATGGTAATTCGCGAAGGCAGTGTGAGGCAAAGTTCACGCCCGCTGTGCTGGCAGGGCCCTGAGCTGACCACGTTCGCCTATGACTGGTCCCCGAGACATGGGAACAACCCCCTGACCCCACCCCAGGCCCTGTGGAGAACGACTCTTAAGAAAAAGTCACGGTGTAAGTGCTCTTCTGTTACCTGCTTGTCACTGAACACCGGGGCCACAAGAACCTTACTGTTTGTAAAAATTAGTCCTCAAATAGTGGACACAAGGAAGACACATCCAAACGCCTCCCTACATAAGACAGGCCAAAGCCCTGCTAACTCCCAAAGTTCCCCAGTGAACATCTAAGGGCTGAGGGATGGAGGGGCGCCTGGGTGGCTCAGTTGGTTAAGCGGCCGACTTCGGCTCAGGTCATGATCTCGCAGTCTGTGAGTTCGAGCCCCGCATCGGGCTCTGTGCTGATGGCTCAGAGCCTGGAGCCTGCTTCGGATTCTGTGTCTCCCTCTCTCTCTGCCCTTCCCCTGCTCACGCTCTGTCTCTATGTCTCTCAAAAATAAATAAATGTTAAAAAAAAAAAAAATTTAAGGGCTGAGGGGTGGAGGCACCTGGGCCACGGGTCTCAAGGTTCTGTAGTCTGTATGTCACTAAGGGACCCAACACTCTTGGTTATAAAATCGTATAAGTTTGATCCCAACTCTGAAACCTGCCCAAGAGACCACAGGACTTCCCCGGTTCTTCGCCGACAGAGGAAGCAGACGCCGGTGCGGAAAAGCAATGGGCCTGCGGTCCCGGTTACCTGGTCGCTAACGAGAATGTGAATGCCGGTGGGACCCTGTCTGTAGACCTGGTTAATTTGGTGGAACGGGATATTAAACACCAATGCGAGTTTCCGAGCAACTTCTGAAGCAGCCATTTCTTCCAAGTAGATTGCATGATAAACTGAAATAAAAAGAGCGGCATCTTAGCAGTCCTCTCTGACCCGTTTCCCACCTCAGCAACAGGGCGACCACCCTTTCAGAGTCCTAACCCGCAGACACGGAAAAGCCTAAAATGGGACTGTTTCTTCCCTCCCTGAGTGCCCGCTGAAATCTATTAATAGATGAGCTAGGCCGGGGCGCCTGGCTGGCTCAGCTGGAAAAGCCTATGGCTCCTGATCTCGGGCCCGGGAGTCTGAGCCTCACGTCGGGGTAGAGATTCCTCACAGACAGTGAAGAATTTAAAAACATTAACTCTGCCACACATCCAATTCAATAAACATTAACAGTACACTCTGCACAAGAGGATCTGAGGTTTTCCTTTTTCTTGCAGGAATTGACGGCAAACGGGCACAGGGGACTTTTTGGAATGCTGGGACTCAAACTCAATAGTAGTAATGGCTGCAAAACTCTAAATTTCCTAAAAATATCCTTGAATTGTATACTTACAATGGAAGGATTTTAGGGTATATAAATTATAGCTGAAGAAAGTGGTTTTCAAAGCCGTCATGTGTTTCTAACAATGTATAAAAAGTTCTGTCACTGTTCTGGACTCAGTAATCCTACTATCAGGGACTATCCTGGGGAATAAAACCTACCCTGCCTTCCCTGAAAACTAAGAACTGTGTAGAAGACCCCACACAAAAAGCAAAGGACGTGGACGGTGAAGCCACTGCTGTTTCCAGGTCGCAGCCGTGGGCCACCCAGGGCCCTGTGTCACCGCAACGCTGGCCTCCGCAGCGAGCCCGCCTCCTGGGGTCCCCTCGGTCGCAGGCTCCAGGCGGCCGTGGAACGGATGAGCAGCGCCTAGAGCTTGGCTTCCCCCCAAACAAGGGGGTTTTCTTGTGTTTATAATAATGGAAACCCCTGCTAATTACACATTATGAAAAGCCTAGAATGTGGAACTACGACTGTGAGGCACAGGGCCGGTCTAGGGCCAGCCCCCGAACACAGCCTGTTGTGTGAGCCGAACCCCGCCCTCTCTTGTTCGAGATCGCCACGCGGCCACATCCATCGCGACAGTTGGTCTGTGGGGGTCTGGGTGCCACAAGGGCAGAGCTGGCGGGAAGGAGACCCTACGGTCCACAGAGTGGAGACCTTCATCACCTGGCCTCTTCTGAAAGTTTGCTGCAAACTCAGAAAACCCTTGAGGGAGGGCTGAGCTGGCCAACACTTCCGCGCATCCCTCCACGGTCACCTTCCGAAAGAGGACAGGCCTGACTGAGTATGCAAGTGATACGCAAAATCCTGACAGTGTAAGGGCTCCTTCAGGACCCGATCCTTTCAGACTGAGACTTTTTTCTTTAGTCTTCGAATTCACGGCTTCAGAGGCAAATGGCAAGCGAGAGGGATGCTTTCCTTGGGGTTTCTCGGTGTTTCTCGGAGCGCTACCTGGGATTCGGGTAAACGACTGGACTGTGAATCCGTAACACGCTTCTCTCTAGAAAGTTTGGAGGGTGCTGCCCTTGTTTAGAGTGTGGAAAGAGGGAAGGGAGTACCACACACCCAACCTTACAAAGGAGAAAACACACCCTTTAAAATAATTGCTTTGGTTCTTAAGGGGCATACGTAGAGAAGAGCAGGCCACGACCGGTCTCTGCCCTCACCCGGCAGTCTCTTCGACAAGTGATGGAACTGCAGGCCGAGGGGACCGCCTGGCACGCAGATGGACAACGGCCTCGAGCGCGTTTAGCGTCGCAAGGACACGGCGCCGGCCAGCTGCCTGTGGGAGCCAAGTCCGCATGCTTAGTCCTGTTGTGCACGGGAATCTTTGCACGTGTGATATTCGAAGTCCCCCCACCCCCACCCCCACCCACCCGGTCAGTGAAATGGAGGGGAAAAAAAACAAAACAAAAGAAAAACCCTCCCGGTTTCTTGCCAAGCTGACGTCGCAGTCCTCGCTTCAGTAAATGAGAGGTGCGGGGAGGAATAAAGGCCAGCGAAACCCCAGAGAGCCTTCAGGCGGGCTCTCGCTTCTGAGACGGTCCTGGCGACTGGGGGTGTGGCCGCAATGACGGAGAAGGGCGGCCGGGCCCCAGCCTGCTCCCCCCGCCCTGTCCCCCTCAGTACCCACCGTACGGTGTCCCGCCGCCGCTCTTGGCTCCGCCGCCCGCCAGCTGCGGCCCCTGCAGCGGGGGGCCGCTGGGCTGCTCCTGGCACACATAGATGGTCAAGCGGGGCCGCACCGACCTGCAAGCAGAGGAGGCCGCTGGGGAGCCCGGGGGGAGGCCGCCCCGGAGGGACGGAGGACTCCAGGGGTCTAAGCTCCACCTCCGGAGGACTTTACATGATCTCATCACACGAAAGAATTCACTAAGAGAAGCGTAACAACACACAGCTCACGCCAACAGGTGGTCTGAGCTGATGGCCCAGACTCTAAACCACGGCGCTGGCCTGTCAGATGCTGGTAAAGGTAAGTTTCCAGATTAAGTCAGCGATTTAGAATCAGCAAGACTCACTTCCCATGGCATTCTCACCCCTCACGTCTAGAGAGTGGGCCTCAAAAGCCAGGACAACGTACGGCTCCATCATTTCCGTTCACAATTACACGTTCACATTTCTAGGAACCGTTCGGTAGAAGTCCTATGGCCTTGGAAAACACAGGATCTGGCTCGCCCACCTCACCGAGAAGTCTGTTTTCTGGGCGACAACCCCAGTGGTCTTCAGCACTCAGTACTGCCCGTGTGCGCGTCTACGGCCTCACGGTCCAGCTCCGCCCGCCCCAGCACCCGCGGCGCATCTGGGCCTGCCCTCGGGGCGCACACAAAACAGCCTCCTGTGAGCGCACGCCAGCCTGGCCCGGGAACGCGTCCTGCCCGAAGTCCCCGAGGACAAGGGTGCATCTTTAGTTCAAGCGAACCGTTCCTTGTAAACGCAGCACTTTACCTGGACTTCAGTGAGTTATAGAGCCGAATGCCATCGGCTGCACCACAGATTTGTACCAAGTCCTCCTTTGTCAGTTTTAGTAAGTCGGCACCTGGAGAACAGCAAAGAGAGATTCTTCGCAAAGACGTGGGAAAAACAAGCAGGACTGGCCGCTTCGCAGCACCTGCCTCCCGCACAGTGGCCGCCCCTGCACACGCCCGCACCGCGGCCTGCTCCCCAGACCCACACACGCCAGCTACGCAAACGACACGAGGGCGAGCACATGCAGCCCCCATCCCAGAGGGGCTTCCGTGTTCCGGGAGCTCAGCTGGGGCGCCTGGCGGCTCAGGTGGTGAGGCATCCGACTTCGGCACAGGTCATGAGCTCACGGTTCGTGAGTTCGAGCCCCGAGTCAGCCTCTGTGCTAGAAAGTTCGGAGGGTGCTGCCCTTGTTTAGAGTGTGGGAAGGGGGAAGGGAGTACCACACACCCAACCTTACAAAGGAGAAAACACACCCTTTCAAGTAATTGCTGTGGTTTTTAAGGGGCATACGTAGAGGAGGAGAGCAGGCCACGACCGTCTGTCTCTGCCCTCACCCGGCAATCAGAGCCTGGAGCGCTCTTCGGATTCCAGGTCTCCCTCTTTCTCTGGCCCTCCCCCGCTCATGCTCGCTCACTCGCTCTCTCAAGAAATAAACATTTAAAAAAAAAAAGAAAAAAAGGAGGAGCCCGAGGCCGGTGAAGGAGAGCGGCGAGCAGGGCCTACGGGGCTGTCTGTCCCCAGTACGTGACTTCACCGCCGACCTTGTTTTGGCCGTCCGGCAGCTGTGTGGATAAACAGGATTCTGACCCCAGATAATTAACCTCGAGATCACAATAATATGTTTTATTTTACAAAACGAGGAAATGGAAGTCTAGAGTTTTGGGGACCCACCTGGTCACTCAAGTCGGTAGCAGAGCTAGGCCTCGGCCCCAACACGCACTGTGACATCAGACCCTCTGCAGCGTGACGGTCACAGCAGCCGGTTTTAATATGCAAGCGTGGCACAGGATTGTGTATTATGCCTTAAGAATCCCCCCATAAATCGCTGGTAAGTGTGACGTGGTATCTGAGATTTGCTATAAAATATGACAGAACGGGGGGAGAGGGCAAGACTGACCAAAGGCTGGGACGGTAACACGGAAGTTCATCATACTCTACTTTTTCTGTCTGAAATGTGTCCATAATCTTGCTTCCCCCCCTTTATTAACACTCAAGATGTAGTTTATTGGGGGAATTAAAATGCCCTCTGGGGTTAAGGCGTGACTTCCCTGTAAAAAAGATCCACTCGCGTATGTAACAAGATGATGGGGTGAAGGCTTGAATGTGACCGCCCGGTAACTCTCTAGCTTATAGAAGGAGTAAGACCAGAGAGGCCCCCCCACCCCCCCGCCCCGGGAGGCGCGAGCACTGCTGGTGTCATCCCACGGAGCCAGGTAAGCACAGACTGGCGTCTCCCCGATCTCTCCTGGGGCCGCGGCGGCGACCACGATGTGCTGTGCGTGGATCTCCTTCGCCTGCACACGGAGCCGGACGGAGCTCAGGCGCACGGCCTTTTCCAGGTGTGAATGCCCAGAAGTGCGGAGCTGGCGGCCTGGCTCTCCCCCTCCCCAGGGGCAAGAAAATGCAGGAGGCCACGCCCGTGAGCGCTGCTCACAGTGAAAAGAGCTCTCCAAACAGAAACTGAGGACCCCCCCCCCTTAGTTCCCACTGCCAGAGCTCTCTGTGCGTGCTCTGCGCTTGGGGCGTCTTCCCTGTGACGGTTCCGGGTGCATCTTCCCCCCACCACTCGAACATTCTCAGACTTCCAACTCGTCACAGGTAAAAGGTATAGTCATGTAAAAACGTGGTTACCAGCCGGCAAGACTCTCACCAGTGGTTAATCCTACAGAGACCACGAGCTGCAGGGAATGCCCGATGAGCGCACCCGCGGGGAGCGGCTGACGGGACGGGAGGGCGTGTTCCTTGTGAAAGCGAGCGTCCCCCCCAGCCGGCCGTGCGCGCAGCCGGTCCTCACCGAGGCTCACGCCGCATCTCCCCGGCCCCACGGCACCGCGAGCGAGGCAGGTCACCACCGCCACCAGGGTGCTGTGGCCCGGCGATTCTCAGGGTGTTAGGCTAGGGTGTGTGAGTTGGGAGGAGCGGCCCGGGCCCACGGCCGCCTGGGAAACGCTGCTCCCGCCCTGCGTGGCGCATCGGTCAGCGTCCCTCTAAAACAGCTCCCTGGAGCGGCGCCTGGAGCAGCCCCGCGTGGCCCCTTCTGAGGGTCCATCGCATCCCCCCCGTGCACAGCTCCCTCTGCACGCAGACACCCAGGTGCACGAAAACCGTACCCAAGCAGACTCCCACCACACGCTACGGAATAAACCAGTGATACAAGACCGCCTGGCTGGACAAAAGGACATCACGCTGAGCGGGGGAAAAAAGCCAACCTCAAAAGGTCACATGCAGTGTGATTCCATTTACACAGTAACATGCTTGAAATGACAAAATCCAAGAGACAGAAGACAGCGTAAGGACTGCCAGAGCTGGTGCAGGGGGCAAGGGGTGGGCAGTGTGAGGGAGACCCTCGTGGGGACGGTGTAACCGCGCCCCAGCTCCCGCAGTGCTGACACGAACGCACGCGTGTCAGGACACGCCCGGAGCTATGCACACATCACACCGCGCCCACTTCCTGGTCCTGACGTCACATTGCAGTTACCCGAGACAGAGCGAAGGTGCACAGAACATCTCTGCGCGATTTCGGCAACTTACCTTAAAGCAAAAATTATTTCAAAATAAAGTTAATAAGATGAAAAACAACGCACAGAACTACATTCACCTGGACCGAAACTAAGGCACGTTAAGGGCGCGAAGCAGCAGGCTGAACCGATGTCCGTTTCCCGCAATGACAGGTGGGCAGGATGTCACCACGGGGCAGTGCCGGGTGACAGGCACGCGGTGTGACAACTCATGAATCCGGAATGCAAATTTTTTTTTAAATTAAGGTTAATGAAAGTTCAGAAGTACGAAACACTGATGTACACGCACACGCACAAAACATACCTGAAAAGTTGGAAAACAGTCTTGTGTAAGAAGAGAACCTGTTTTTGAGCAGCCATTGTTGTGTTTCCTGGATCGTGGCTGAAGGCTGAAGTTGCTATTAACAAAGAAAATGAACGTAAACAGAAAAAATTCAAAATTTCAAAAAACAATCCAAGTCACTGGCATGTTATGACGAACATTTAAACCACACACGGAAACCCTGCACTGCACGTGGTTAGTCTGACTACTCGGAGACCCAAACGACAACCCGAGGCCCTGGCAGAGACTTAAAAATGCAGGACCCTCACAGCACCACACAGGCTCAGGACAGAGATACTTACTTCACTCGAGGGCTGTGAAGCTCCGTCTCCCTGATGATTTGGGGAAGAAGAATTGCTAGGGAGAACGGAAGGAAGGAAAGCGGACTGTTATCCACGTGTATTTAAATCACGCCATTAAAGGGTGACTATAACCTCACACTGTGGGACGGAGCGCGTAAATCTGCAAACTACAAACGCTGGCTCCACCGGTCGGGCGGTGAACAGGACGAGGAAACTAAGCCAGGAGGCTATTTAATTGCTGCCTCCTCCTCCGTCAGTTCTAGTGAGAACTTCGAGTTTTATGAAATATTATCTGCAGGGGCGCCAGGAAAAGGAAGGCTACTCATTCCTTTTAGTAAGGAAAAAAATACGAGAAACCACGATGAAGAGTTTAAAAGTAACACACACACACACACACACACACACACACACACACACACACACTTTACTAAGAAGCTACAATAAATGGTATAATGGTCGTAAGTCAAAATGGAAAATACCCCTTAATTAACACGTTTATCCATGATTAAAGCCTGGGACATTCAAGGCAGCAAAAGGAACGAGCGGGGTCGCTCTCGCGGGTTTCTGAGGTAAAAGGAAAACCAAGCCAGCTCCGCAGAGAGCGTGGTGCCTTCCTGGTCCTGCGCTCTGCTTGCTTCACTTCACTTCAGTTCTTTCTTTGTGTGTGTGTGTGTAGGGGGGGAGGGTATTTATTTTGGAGAGAGAGACACAGAGCGAGAGCAGGAGCAGAGAGAGAGGGAGACCCAGAATCCGAAGTAGGCTCCAGGCTCTGAGCTGTCAGCACAGAGCCCGACACGGGGCTCGAACCCATGAGATCATGACCTGGGCCGAGGTCGGACGCCACGACTGAGCCCCCAGGCACCCCGACGTTAACTTCGGTTCTGATGCTGACTGGTGACTGTCCTTCTGGACCCACTGGGACGGGGAAGGTGTGTGTCGCTTGGCGAGCACAGCTCCCGAACGGCGCGGGAGCCCACAGCCCGCCTCCGAAGTCGTGACCATCATGCCACCCAAGAGGATTTGGGACAGGGCTCTAACACCAGAAGGGGCCCCACACGGGGACACACCAGTGCCTGGCCTCCCAGTGTTCCTCCTCTTACAGCACAGACATCCACGCACCGGGCTGTCTCCTCCGCTTTTTGCCTGCCTTCTCATCAGACCCACGCACGGACCGGGTGCGTGTTCCCTCAAACGTGGATGTTGACCCCCACCGCACCCTCCCTGCATACCCCATGAGGAGGTGGGGCCACTGGGAGGTGACTGGGACAGTGAGGTCCCAAGGGCGTCCGCTCTACCGCGTGAGGACACGGGTGGCAGCTGCAAGCTGGAGGGCCCCGGCCAGAGCCACCCTGACCCCACACTTCCAGGTCCACCGCCGTGGGAAACGAGTGTCTGTCGTCTCCAAGGCCCCGGGTCCGGCAGCCACGGCAGACCACGACAGGCTGCGTCGGGATGGCCGGAACAGAGGACAGAGAGCATCTCCTCGGCAGGCTCCCGTCACTTCCCTTCCCGGCAAGAAGCTGCTGACAGCAGGGACCCTCTGACGTGACCTGCCGGCATCGGCTCTGCGGCAGAGCTCCGGGAAGGGGAGCCCCGCGGGCACCTGCAGCCCCCCCCCTCAATCCCTGCAGGCCCCGGGGTTCTCGGGGGCGATCCCAGCCAGAGAGGGCAACGGGACGAGTCGGCCGCCTCCGGTAAGCTTTCAGGCATGGGAAGCCCTTCCTTCATGTTTAAAGACTTAGTCTGAACAGGTGATCGCGGCGTGTGCAGCGGGAGGCCGAAGGACCAGGGCGGAGAACGGCCTGTTCGACACGGGGCACATCCGAGACAGACGCACGTCGTCACCATACGGCCTGAACCCCTGCCGGCCCGTTCCGCCTTAGTACCTCTCTCTCTGTCCCCTCCGGGAGCTCCCCCGTGTTCCTTCTCTCTCACCGAGCACGTTTCTGGAAGACGCCTCTTTTTCTACAAGGTCCACAGCTCTGAGCTGTGAGGCACCGGGGGCAGGCAAGGAAGATTTTCCTCTCCAACCCAGGCGGCTGGCCCCATGACCAGACTCCAGGTCCGTGTGAACGGGAGGAAGGGACACGGGCAGTACCTGTCGGGGACGCCGCACGTGCCCTGCTGTGGGGAGGTGAAGGCGGGTGCCGTGGCGGGGCTGCTGTTCACGTAGGCTGTGGGGGTATCGGGCCACGGAGAACACTAAGGACAGAAACAGAAATAAATTAGTGAGATGCTTTTAGAAGCGGGTGGAAGAGATGTTTTTGCAAGTCCCTCTCTAGTCTGGCCAAACGCGAGGTTATAAAACACAAGACAGTTGACACTCATCAGGGACCCTCACAGAACAGATCAAATTCACTGCTGTGTGGCTTCCCTCGCCACCTGCGTCTACGCACGGACTTGTCACAGGAAGACCTGAAGTGAGGATGGCAGCAAAAACGGACGCAGGCACTTGAAAGTATACTTCTGCCCAGCAGCTCTCAAGAACGCCCCCCTTCCCCTTTAGCAAAGGTCTAACAGGTACCTATCGAGGTTTAAGAACAGCAGAGGCGAGGATGGAGTCACGAGCAATATCCGACACCTGTGGTGGCCAGGACGGTGGCTCTGTCCCCCTAGTGCTCCTCTGCCCTCTTGCCCAAGGAGCGTCGCCTCCCTGATGCTCTAAGATTAACCATCGCCAAGCGAGGCGAGGCGGGCCTGGCGTCGAAACACGTCCACTGTGCCCGATGCGGCCTACGTCTCCGCCTGTCTACGCGTGTCTATACATGCTTATGGCCTGTGTTTTCTGGGAGGGGCATGGTGAACCAGGACAGTTTTCAGCCCTCGGCACCATCCTGGCCAAAGACAGAGCAAAGACACAAAGACACACTGACTCTTATGATTAGGAAAGGTGAAAAAGCTAGGTCAAAAGCGTGCTGAGCAGGTTGGGCGACCGAGCAGGAGCTTCGAACCTGGGCTGCGGCCGGGGTCCACCTCACTCCCTGAGACTCCATCCAGAACGCGGCCGTGTGAGGACGCCCTGGTTCCAGGTCCCCTTCATCATCACCCTTCTCACGTTTTACACAAAAAACCCGTCACGCTTCACCGTGCCGGTGATGGAAGACCCTCCCCCAAAACAAAGCAAAACACCAAAGATATTAGGATAAAGAAGAAAGTCCATGATTCTAAAACAATTCTTCTGTATGTGTCAGGGAGTTTTCAATTCCTCACCTTCAGAATCTTCTGGTAGACCTAATGTCAGCAGACACCGACTCAAGTAAGCCACCAAATCATAAAAAATAGGTCACTGGGATTTGGGGCAAATGACTCGAAAGGACTTTCAAGACCTGAATGACACCATTCAAAGAAAAGTAAGCCCATCTAAGCAAAGTCTCTCTTCTCTATAAAAACAAGGCCAACCTAGAATGTGACTGTGCCCCACCCTGTCTCATCCTTCAAGATGCATTTCTGGCAACATTTCTGTTTTTGTATTTAACAACTGTTCATTAAAATGTGTATAATTTACTGTTTTGATAAGCTGGTACCAACAAGAAGTAGCTGGCTGGCTCAGTAGAGCACGCGACTCTTGATCTCAGGGTCGTGAGTTCAAGCCCCACGCTGGGTGTAGCGCTTACTTAAAAACATTTGTCAACTGACTTAAGAGCCTATGGTCAGAGAATTTTAAATTTCAGTTTGAATAAGTCTGTCACAAAGAAGTAATCAGGGTGATCATTAAAAGATTTTCAGGCATAGGAGTCTGTCATATTGGGATGAAATTACAGTGAGTGGAAGGGAAAAAAGATCGAGGAAGAGGAATGGGATACAATTGCAGACTTAACCACAGAGCTTCGTCACCAACTTTTTTATTTTTAACATTTATTGGGGGGGGGGGAGGGGCGGAGAGAGAGGGAGACACAGAATCCAAAGCAGGCTCCAGGCTCTGAGCTGTCAGCACAGAGCGCGATGCGGGGCTCGAAGCGACAAACTGAAGTCATGACCTGAGCCGAAGTTGGACGCTTCACTGACTGAGCCACCCAGCCGCTCCCATCATGAACTTTTTAAATGAACAACAGTGGGTGTCAAACTGCTATGGTATTTGGATTCGGCAGGATACACCTCAAAAAGTAATGTCATAGCTTTACCTTAAATTGACCACCCATAATGCATCCCCTCAAAAAGGGGAGAAATGACCAGAGTGTTTCCACTACAAACAACTTTCGAAAAGAAGTCTACCCTGGTGGGACGACACCACGGAACTTACGGCACGCACACCGATCTCACTGTATGTGGCCACTCACCCACCAGGGCCCAGCCCTCTGAAACTAGGGCCTCGTTTCTCTTTCCATCTCATGAAGTAATACCTCCTCATCTTGCGGTCTGAGGAACCCAACTGGCAGATCGAGTAACTTCCGGGCGTCACACGCTCCTGGCCATCTCCACTGCCTGGAAGAGGACTCTCTCGCTACACCGTACAAACTACTACAATGCAGCGTACCCGCACATCTAAATAAGGGAAACCGTTCGGCCTCGAGCTCCCCAAACCTGCTGTCAATCACTGCCAGCTGTCTGAGGAAATGAAGCCATCAAACGCTTCAAGTCAACATGGCGCAGGAACATGGCGGGGACACCAGACCTGTGGGCCCCCCCATAAACACACCTCTCTCACTCTGACACAACTAGACTCCGGGAACGGCAGAAAAGCGGGCTGCTAACAGCTGACATCTAAAACTTGCCCAGAAATATGAGGCTTGACTCACCGAACACCAGGAAATCAGTGGAAACTGGGCCTGCTGGGAGGCCTCTGCTTTTAGAAAATAGCGGGCGCCCAGTTCCTGAACGGCCGGGCTGGATGAAACACCAAGGCCCGCCCTCTGGCGTCGTACGGGCTTCCCTGCAGTCGCAGCTGGAGAGAGTAAAGGCACAGCCACGAAGATTTTCACTATATTTCTTCTACCCTGCCGTGCTTCCCCGTCTTTAAGCAAAGGAGGTCGGGGGTCCCTGGCTGACTCAGTCATTAGAGCATGCAACTCTTAATCTCGGTACCCCACGTTGGGGGCAGAGACTATTCAAAAATGAAATAAATAAATAAGTAAAAAATAAAAGTAAGTGGGGCGCCTGGGTGGCTCAGTGGGTTGAGCATCCGACTTTGGCTCAGGTCATGATCTCACGGTTCGTGGGTTCGAGCCCCACATCGGGCTCTGTGCTGACAGCTTGGAGCCTGGAGCCTGCTTCTGATTCTGTGTCTGCCCCCACCCTCTCTCTCTCTAAAATAAAAGAACATTTAAACAATTTTTAAAAAGCATACAAACAAAAGTAAGCGGTGGTGCAACGCCTGTGTTCCCGAGGAAGGTCTGTAATTCGCGCCGGCGCCGGCAGTGCCTGGCTTGGGCTGGTGCGGGCGCGGCTTCGGTGCCCCGTGAACGGAGCTCCTCCCCAGGCAGACTGTAGAAATTGGCGGCCCTGATTTGAGCCAGTAAAATACAGCCTAGAGCCAGAGACCAACAGACACAGTGAGGGGCCCGGGGTCCAGCGGCTCTCCGGAACCAACGGGAGGGCCTCTAGTCCGGAGCACTTCACGCGGCACCGGCAGCAGGTGAGCCTGACGTCCTTTCCGAACGCAGCCCGACGGGAACCCTCCAAGAACTGCAGAAGTGCTGGCCTTCCTTTGAGGCACTTGCAGAAACACAGGAGATGCTGTGGGCTTTTTTACAGGGATTCATCTGTACTTTGCTTTCCTTAAACAGGTTTCAAAGAGGAGCTCTAGCCACCGCCTAGAAGCATCTTAACTGAACTAGATACAGCCCAGGGCGGCAAGCACCACACTCTAGGAAGATGTGAAATCCCAGGCCAGTGAACGGCTGATGTTTTGCATACTTTAGACTTAAGAATCATTAATAATTTACCAACAATTCTACCATCTCCAGATTAGTTCTGGACTATAATAGATTTCTCTAACTTACGAGTTCTCAAAACACATTTCTTTTAATTAAATAGTTTCTAACGAGAAAGAAAAAGCGACTTGGGTTACCAGGATCTCCCCAGAAAAGGTTACTAAGAACTACCTGAGACTCTCCAGCTGGGGCACGAGAAGTGGATTGAAAACGTCACAACGCAGGGCGCCCGGTGGTCCCGCACAGCCTCTGGTCCAGGCAGCAAACCCGGCTGAGGAAATCGTATCACGTGCGCCCCTCACCCGGAGATCTACGTTTTCCGTGTTACCGCACAAAGAAGCACTGAAAATATTTTCACTCGATGCTTTACTTTTGGACACGAGGTTCCTGGGGTAGGGCCTGGGACTTCTGATTCTCAGTGACATTCACACGCTGTAAGAGTGAGAGCTTCCTGTCCGGCGCCTCGATTTTACCCACGCTGCCGTGGCGAACCGAGCAGCCGTGAGCACAGATGAAGACGGTCACCTTAGAACAAATTACTGAACGCTCTGTGTTTGCGTTTACTGGAGATGTAAGCAGTAAGGAGCAAGAGAATCCCTCTGTGGACCGTTAGATCAAGAGCTGCCTCGGAAGACGAAGATACGCTGCACTTAAGGGGACAAAGCCGAAACCCTGGACTGCATGTTGGGAGAAGCAGGTCTGAGTGTAGCGAGAGGCACCATTCTGGCCCGGAGCAGAGAAGCAGAGAGGCATGGTGCAGGCGCCCAGAGGAAACACTGATGCAAAGATTTCTTTCTACCGGTGCTGCCAAACAGGCTTTTAAAAGCGCGGACAGACACACACTCTTATACTCCATGCAGGGACACGTGACACAAAGTATTGCGTGTTAATGTCAAGCCTGCTGCCGTCATTCCTCTAGATAGCCATTGCAGTTTCTTATCAGCTATACACATGAGAAGGCAAAACCTTTTTTAATTACACAAAAACGATAACTATTTTACTAAAGAAGGTATTTTCAATCAACTTCAGTGCCCTCGAAGGAAGTGTGTGTGCAAAGGAGAGAGAGAGAGAGAGAGAGAGAGAGAGAGGGAGGGAGGAAGGGAGGGAGGGAGGGAGGAAGGGAGGGATAAGGGTAGGGAACACATTTCTGAGTGTCGTTTTTCCTTCCAAAACCACCCGATATGGTCGACTTTGTTTTAAAGTGTTAGATTTAGGAAGTTTTCCTCAGTGAGGAACAAACGGAGAGCGGGAAGTCTCAACAAAAGCAAATTAAATCAAGACAAGGACGTCAAAGGCAAATTTGGCTTTACTTTTCGGGGGACGGTGGTCCTAGATCTAACACGGCACAAGGTTGCCTGCACAATGAAAAGAGAAGCAGAAGCCCCTTACACTGCCTCGCTTTGCCAGAGAATCACCGTAGTCTGCTGGCAAAGTCCGCTTGCTGGACTTTTTCTGCTCATGTTCAACTGCATCTTCAATTATAGGCTCAAGCCTCATCTGGACAAACACCAAAGATTGGGATCAATGTCTTTTCATTATACAAAGAAAGATCTAATACCCTGTTTTATGTCTCTGCAGTCCATTAAACAAATGTACGACTAGCAGGATTCAAAGTTAAAGAAAATGCAAAACCCCAGCAGTGACAAAAATCAGACATTCCAGGCCCCAACGTACTCTCTTGCCAACTCCAAGTTTCAGAAGGTCTGTTTCTGAGACCTGATTGGGATTTCAGCATCTTCATTCAAGACCCCACCCAGGAAACTAAGCTATTAAAATCCCAAAATTTAAATAAAATATTTTCCCCGCAAGTTTCACAGGGAACGTCCTGCTGTCTGCCGCCCGGGCCTCCCCCGCCCTCCGCAGCGAACCCCCTCCTCGAGAGAGTGCTACCGTGCAGACCGCCGCGCGTCTCGCTCCGGGCACCGAAACGCTGCCGTGGTTACCTCCGTGAGGACGGTGGTGTCGTAGGATGGCTGGTACTTCTCTTTCTCGTGAGCGGTTCTCTTCTCCATCTTCTCCCGGTCAGTTTTCTGCTTCCTGTCCGCACCTTTCGGCTTAAACACAAAGCAGATGACTTCATCCGGCAGGCTGAAGGCGGAGAACCCCCGGCCGGGCCGGGCCGCAGTCGCCACGAGGAGCGCCGTCCCGCCCCTACCTTGAACACTTTGATCTGGCAGCTGGCCGAGTGCAGGTGATCCGTGTAGTCTCCCTTTTCATCCTGCTTAAAGGTGTCCACCTGGATCCGGAAAGGCACGCCCTTCTCGCCCCCGTGCTTCCGCGGGGTGAACTCGGTGCTGATGCAGTGAACCTGGAAAACAGCTCACGCTGAAAGGACTCCCAGTTCCGCCTGCTGGGTCCCCTTCTATTCTCCTCCTCCTCGGAGGGCCGGCCACGGCCATAAATCCAAGATATTTTCGAACCAACCCCTGCATACGAGCCGGATGGCGGTCCCGAGTTTCCCTGTACGGCCTTCCCTTTCACAAATCCGACCGGGCCTTTCTGCGCTTCCTGGCAATGAACTTGTCCCCAGGCCAGCGCCTCCTCTCCTCTAACGTAGGTACTCTCCTACCTCCGCTCTGGACCGAGCGATGCTCTCAGACCCAGGGTCCTCGGCCTTGCCCACAGTGCTGACCCGTCGCTGTCGACAGCCTCTGCTGTCTGCCCTCTCCTGCCACCCCCTTGTCTGGCCAGCCCGTCGCCTTACTGCTGTGCCTACTTACACCGACGGCGGGACCACCTGGGCAGTGCCCGCCTTCCCCCAAAGCGCGCTCCTCACCCCGCCTGTGTGATCTAAACTCTTCTGCCAGCCTTCAAAGTTCACTGAGGACCAGGCTCACTCCCCGCTTCTGTTCCTAGTACAACGTCGGCTAACACGAACCACGTCCCTAGTGATTATTAGTTGACGGGAGAGAATATTTGGAGGGCCACAAAAACATGAAACACTAAAGATTCTTTACAGTTCACACGAACCAGAGCCTACTTAGGCTGATCAGCAATTAAGCGATTTCCCTTTCTACATAAAGATTACCTAACTCAGTAGCTTTAAAATTTGAACATACAGGATGTAACAATTCCCACTGAGTGTATTTTACACATATCATATGTATACTTTATTTTTATTTTTTTTTAATGTTTTATTTATTTTTGAGAGCAGGAGAGACAAAGCATGAGCGGGTGACGGGCAGAGAGAGAGGGAGACACAGAATCCGAAGCAGGCTCCAGGCTCTGAGCCGTCAGCACAGAGCCCGACGTGGGGCTTGAACTCACAAACCGTGAGATCATGACCTGAGCCGAAGTCGGACACCCAACCAACTGGGCCACCCAGGCGCTCTCCCCCGCCCCCCTGTATGGTTTTTAAAAACTCATCTCTCAGAGATACGAAGTGGGTATTTATGGGTGAAATGAAATGCCTGGGAGTTGCTCTAAAGTACTCCATCAATAACAAAAACCGGGGAAATTACTACGAACTGTTGACGCCAGGTGACGGGGTACACTAAGGATTCATTCTTCTTCTCTTTTGTGGGGGTTTGATGTTTTCAATATTAGAATGTCTTTAAACAATGGTAGAGGGAATCTTGAAACTGTACACTTTTTTCAATCTCACGCTTTTATTTTTTAAGTAAACTCTACACCCAACATGAGGCTCGAACTCACAACCCCAAAATCAAGAGTCACATGCTCTATGGACTGAGCCAGTCAGGTGCCCCAATCCTACTCTTTGAAACAGCAGCTTCTGGGGGTGCCTGTGTGGCTCAGTTGGTTAAGTGTCTGATTCCTGGTTTCAGCTCAGGTCATCATTTCGTGATTTGGGAGTTTGGGTCCCAAGTCGCACTCTGCACTGACAGTGCAGAGCCTGTGTGGGATTCTATCTCCCTCTCTGCCCCTGCCCCGCTTGCTGCCTATTTCTCTCTCAAAATAAAGAAAACTAATCTTAAAAAAAAACAGCAGCTTTTGTTCAAGGGAAATGCATCTTACGAAAAAGAGAAGTTTTGATTATTGTTACTACCAGCAGTAAAAGTGGTATTTGAGGAATAGCTTGGTCTGTGAACGACAGATTTAGTAGATTAACTCCGACTAACTCTATAGACACACACAGTTATGCACATGTAAAGTTTCGAAAAGGTATCTGTATAGAAGACACGACAGGATAGCTTGCAAACCGGCGTCTGAAGAAGAAAGCACGGTGCGCCAAGCAGCGCTCCAGCCCGTCTGGGCCCTCTGCAGGGCGAGGCTGGCGCGCTTCTGACAACGCAAACTCCAAACCTGAATGAAGGCCGACGTGCGCTTCGCAGGGTCCCACAGAAACTCGACCGCGTTTAGCTGGCTGGGGTTCGTCCTCGTGTCGATTATTCCCACAGACATCGGAATATCTGCATTTTAAACAGAAGTTATGTAGAAACTCATCTGCTACAAATCACTGAGGAGCTTACAAATTAACATAAATATTTGCAAACGAAATCCTCACCACGCCTCGTGCTGAAACTTTTCCTTCAACGCTCCCGTGGCCAACCACGCTAACGCCAAAGCCCACGTACCGTGCACGAGACTTTCCCCCACCACGGTTTCTATTCCATTTTATCCAACATATGACGGATGTGCCAATCAAGAATTAAATACATAGCTTCAAATTCACCCACTCCATTTCTAACCACAGAAAGGCACACAGGACCCACTAACACCCAAACTCTGTCCGCACCACTACGCGTGGGGCCAACACGGCGACAGACACCGCCCGCCGCCCGCCGTCCTCTCTCCGGAGTCTTCGGACAGCTGCCCGCACCTAAATCGAGAAGTCTGTCTCCCGGGCGGTTCCACTTCCAGCCTTCCAGCTGCTGGTGCTCCGTGTACTGCAGTCGTCGGTCATGGAACACGACTCTTATGATGCTCTGTGGAGGAAGGGGGACGGGCACTCGTAAACCGGTGCGGCCGACATGCGGAAGCGCCTTCACTTCTCGTGCACTAACCTAGAACACGAGAGCGTACGAGAAAAATTCTGCTTTAAACATTTTCCAAGTGAACTGCTCTGTTCTTGGAATATGTGGGTTACGGGCAGAATCACCTAGTGCGAAGAATCCAACTCCGAAACAAAAAGCACAGACAGAATGATCACTTAGGTAGGATTTTTATTGAAAAATCTAACATTGCAATTCAAAATTAAGGTACGCGCCCATAACATCAGAGAGCAAGAATTCGACTTCTGTGAAGAAAACACCAGATGCACACAGTAGTTACAAAAATGAAAGGGCAGTATAAACAGAAACCCAGGCACAATGGTGAAACTACTTAAAATAATAGTTAATAACTGAGGTTTGTTACAGGTTGTCAAAGATGCGTACTGAGTAACATACAGAAATGCTGAATCACTCTACTGTACAACTGAAACTAACAGAACACTGCGTGTTAATTATATTTCAATAAAATAAAAAAATAGATAACCAAAGAACGGGGGGGAGAATCTGCCCACACCCACCCAGAAAAGGACATATATGCTAAAGTCATTCTCTATTTACTTGCAAGAGGTTATGTGCGGTAAGCAGGGGGAGATCCCACCCACAGGTGGGAACACTCCGGTTCCTCGGGAGGACTTGATGGCACCCACTCAAGGCCAATTCTCCCCTCTCCACCCATCCCAGCTTCACCTCCCATTTTAGGTGCCGACTATTTGGTTCCAGAAACAGGAGAACAGGTCATCCAAACGTCTTCGGATACCAGGTTTACACTAATTAGTGTCTCTGACACACACATCAATAACTTTCTCATGATGCAATAAGGTCGTCATATTCCCAGTATATGCTCTGGTCTGACTAGGAAATAATCTGTTAGCAATACATATAAATACTCCTTTAGTGCCCCTGCCTTCCCTGCCCACTCAGTGCCATCCAAAATGTAGCTGAGAATTCTTCTGAAGGAAACTATTTTAAAGTGGTAGTATTTTCATCTGAAATACAGTTGACCCTCGACAGCATGGGGGTTAGAGGTGCTGAACCCTCACACAGCCAAAAACCCATGTATAACTCTGGACTCCCCCAAAACTTAACTACTTAACAGACTACTGTTGACCTGTTTACTGATAACATCAATTGTTGAATAATATACATCCTGTATGATACGTATATTATATATATTATGCTGCATTCTTCCAATAAAGCTAGAGAAAAGAAACTGTTACACTAAGAAAATCACACGAGAGAATATTTAGAGTAGTATACTGTATGTATCGAAAAAGTCTGCTTGTAACTGGACCCCCACAGTTCAAACTCTTGTTGTTCAGGGTCAACTGTAGTTTAAAAAGAGGCCAAAAAAGTCATTAGGACCAAGGTGGCAAACTACGAAGGCACAGTCACCGCTCTGCCTCATGCCCGCCTGCCTGCCCACCGGCACCCACGTCGGCAGAGCGTGCCCAGGCAGTCCACCTGCACCCACTTCACGCCACCGCCCGCTGGCAGCAAACGCCTCCCAGTGAAGGGGCGCGGGCTGGCGGGGGCCTTGGGCCACATCCACCAACAGCTTGAACTCAGAATAAAGTGCGGCACAGAAATGTGATTTTGACCCTTCCATGTTTAGCAAGAACCATATCGAATCCACAAATTCAGATGTAAACAGTATGAGAATATAGATATCGGAATTAAGAGCTTTCCTAAACCTCATTCTAGTAGGTCCGACTAAGTACAGGACAGAATATTAGAAGAGAGCCACAGTTAAGAAGTTGCAATGTTTTAGAAAAAAACCTAAACGAAACTGGAAGGGAAAAAACCTCAGACACCAAGAGACAAGACACCGAGAGCCGGCAGGAGAAGGAGCCCTAACGGTAAGGCAGACCAAGCAGAGCACGCACACCGCTGAGGATACGAAGCACAGGCGACCCAGCGTTTGTTCCCCAATACCCCCCCCAGCCCCCGCCCCCCGATAGTAGAGTCAGAGATCGTGGAGCCAGGACACCAGACCCTAGATTGCTGCAGAAGACTGCAGGGATATCGTAATAAAAAATGATGGGGTTTTCAAGACCCTCACCCTGCAGCCTGCGGCAGCAGCACACTGTTGCAGCTCTCAGGCTCTAACTGCATGTATTCTGGCACCGCCGCCAAATACCAGACATGTGGCTTGTCAAGTGGAAATGAAACTGTTTTAAGACCTTTAAAATTTTTTCTTTAATGTTTATTATTTTTGAGACAGAGAGAAACAGAGTGCGAGCAGGGGAGGGGCAGAGAGAGAGGGAGACACAGAATCCGAAGCAGACTCCAGGCTCTGAGCTGTCAGCACAGAGCCCGACTCAGGGCTCGAACCCATGAACCATGAAATCATGACCTGAGCCGAAGTCAGACGCTTAACCAACTGAGCCACCCGGGCGCCCCTGTTTTTACATATTTTAATTTGGAACTAAACCCAAGAAGCAGGACTGAAAGCAATCAAGCAACAACTTAACTACCCTGCCATTCCGAGTTACCCGGACAGGTATTTCCCACCAGCTTACCACGGGCGCCCTCGACACACGTGTTCACCCCACACCAGCACAGGATAAACACACGTGGCGTCGTCGTACCATTCTACGTCTGGGTTGTGTTTCAATGTTACCGTGTAAGTAGTTTTTTAGTAATGTCCTAACATTTTTGGATCCAGTTTTAAGGATCTCAATACAGGACACATAATGCCTTCCTTCATTTTGTACAGAAATCTACAGTTTAAACAACTTTTCAGCACTTCCAACAGTGATTTCTTTTTTAAGCCAACATCTCACAGCCATCGAATGTAATTTTCACAGTGACAGAAGAGTCCGCCTGCTTTTTCACTTAAAATATCTATTAGTGGTTGGATTTCAACTGGGTAGGATACAATCGGCAGGCCTGCCTGAAGGTGAGCCAGGGTGCCTGGCGGCCGGACGATGGCTCAGCCTGGGACTAGGGCATCCGGAGAGACTCTGAGACATTTCTAAGCTTCCTCCACACCAGAGAAGAGAGCCGTCATCAGTCCGACCGACTCACCCAACCGGGAAATGACCAAACCCACTGATTGAGCGCAGGCACGACAGACTCAAAGTACAAACCGGCAAATGTGAGAACGGGCAAACCACCTCTCTCCTTCTGTTCCAGGTCGGACAGGAGCCCCGGGAGTCAAGTCTGGGAGCTCGCTCCAGGTTGGCAAGACAGTGATCGGTGGGGAGCGGATCGTGTCTTCCCTGCAACCTCCCAAAGGACCGGAGTCTTCCTGCCCCAGGGATGGGACGAGCACGGAAACACCCCGAAGGCGCTCAGGCCTCCAGGGGCTGGGCAACCGGCCTTCCCGGAGAGGCCCGCGCTGCCCTGCCCGCGCTGCCCTCTACAAAGGCAGATCCACAGAAGGGAGTCTTTCCAGCGGAACGCCCCTCCGCCCCTCCACTGAGAGCCCGGCAGAGCCCAGGAGGCCCAGGAGAACAAAGGCCTGCTTCTCTCATGCTAACGCTTGGCAGTTCTGCCTCCCCCCAGGCTTCTTCCAGAAGTCCTGCCCTGCAGTGCTATCGGATTCGTAGTGCACCCTTCTGTGTGACAGGCAGAGGCTAGAGGACAGCCTTCGGGACACTGGAGGGAGCAGGGATGATTCTGAAGATCTATCCTAAGAGGAAAAGACTAGTTAGCCGATGGTTACGCCTCCTGTACTTGGACTGACTGCCTCCGTTCAGATACAGCCGAGTGTGGACACAGGGTGCGCAGAGATTTCCCATCAAAAATTTTAAGAGGTGAAATAAAAGGGTTTTTCAAAGTTTCATATTGACACTTAATATTTCCCCCCACAGTTCTTCCTTCTTTTAAAGGAAGAACTCAAAAGGTTTTGTCGTGGCGGGGGTTTTTCTCCCCACAGCTGCACTCTGGGGCCTCAGTGCCCAAAGGGCTTTCACCTTTACTTCACCCAGTAACTGCTCTCATTTCTGCTTCATAGATGAGTAAACAAAATACAGTTCAGAAAGTCAGGAGTTTCAATACAGCCATTACTCCTTAAAGTGAAATTAAGTCATTTTAAAATAACAGCTCTTGTACAAAAAAACCCACAACTTCTCTGGCAAAAGTGCCACTTGTTTTAGTCACTGCAATCCGTACCTGCCGGGAGCTGAAGCGGATCGTCTTACCTTTACCAGTTTCCCAGTAATCTCGGGCATATCTCCCATCTTCCGATTATCCAGCATCCGAATCTCGTAAGACTGACCTGTTTTGAAGAAATCGTTGAATTTAAAGAAACTGTGTATCACACACAGTCCACACAAAGAACATCACTGTCTAACGTAAAAATTCAACGCGCTCTCGACCAGAGAAACAATGCAGGCTGGTCCTTCTTTCCTACAAACCACACTGTGCTTTCCTTTGCAGGCTATCACGGAAGGAAGAAGACTTTCTCTGACAATGTCCTTTCATCTGCTACACTCTGACGTCAAACTTCCGTTATACACACATGCACAGCCCAAGACCAATTCCTTATCACGGCTTTACTGTCCTCTTCCCCCTCGGCAGTCACCTCCCGTCCTCCCCTGCCCCGGCCTCGGCAGTCTATTTTCTGTCTCGGGGACTCGCCTGGCTCACACCTGACATAAACAGAGTCACACGATATGGGACAGGCTGGCTGCTTTCACTACGTGTGTTTTCAGGGTTCTCGCAGGTCGGAGCAGGGCGACGGGCAGAGAGCCTTTACTGCGCTCCGCCTCGCTGCCTTTGCGGACACCGCGGGTTGTGTAACTGGGGGTTTGTGACAGGCCTGCGTCGAGCTACCCACCGGCACGGCTCTTCCCACGGCACGTGCCCACGCTGCATCTGCCACGTTTTGGAATTCTCACAATGTTTCAGACTTTTTCGGCATTACTGTATTTGTTATGGTGAACTGTGATCAGTCCTTGTAACCCATGTTTTAGCAATAAAGCAGTTTTTTGAAAGCTTATTTATTTTGAGAGGGAAAGAAGGAGAAAGCAGAGGAGGGGCACGGAGAGAGGGAGAGAGAACCCCAAGCAGGCTCTGCGCTGTCAGCATGGAACCCGATGTGGGTCTCGAGCTCACGAACTGTGAGATCATAACTGAGCTGAATTCAAGAGTCAGGCTCCTAACCGACGGGGCCTCCCAGGTGCCCCAGCAATGAAGTATTTGTTAGCTAATATACACATTGTCATTGCACACCGAACAGACTGCAGGATGGTGTGAAGAGAGCTTTCATGTGCACCGAGAGGCCAAAACCTCACCTGACTCACTGCACCGCAACTCTCCGTTTCCTGGGGCGGTCTGAACAGAACCTGCACCACCTCTGGGGCGCGCCTGCATGCCCTTCCTCTTCCTGCAAGTATCATCCCCACAACACACCACATTTTGCCCACCCATTCACTAGCCGACAGACACCCGCTGTCTCTCCTTCTTGGCTATTCAGAGCAGTGATCCTGTGAACGTTGGTGTACTGTTTTTCACGCGAGCCAAGACCGAATTTTAATCCTAGAACCTTCTTCCTTGTGACCAATGAACCCAACTCACGTTCTCCCGCTGTTTAATTAGCGTCCATAAGAAAACACGAGTACGTATCGACACGCCAACCTATACCATTAGGAACATGAGAATGTATTCCAAAACCACAGAAATGATCTCCCAATCATCTGTCGTTAAGTAATAAAGACAACAGTATACAGAATACTTGGATCTGTAGAAAATCAAGAGTAATTAAGGAGTGCTTAGAGGGATGCCTGGGCGGCTCAGTGAGTTAAGTGTCCAACTCTCGACTTCGACTCAGGTCACAATCTCATGGTTTGTGGGACTAAGCCTCGCTTCACGCTCTGTGCTGACAGTGTGGAGCCTGTTTGGGATCCTCTCTCTCCCTCTCTCTGCCCACCCCTACTTGCTCGTGCTCCCTCTCAAAATAAATAAATCTACTTAAAAAAAAAGAAAGAGTGTGTCTAGCACGTATCATATAAAGTTGAGGATATTTAGCATCTAGTCCACACTCCAAGGGAGCACACTCTGTATAAAATACACAAAAGGTCCTCGATCATAAGGTCGAAATACAGTAAAAGGTTATTAAATTACAACCAAATCACTCCAAGGCTGGTGAAAGAAAACCATTATATATAGTATGTTACTAAGAAACAATCCTAAGTCCTTCAACAGATCGAGAGATTAACACTACTACTACTACGGCAAGAGACATTTTTTTAAAAAGTTAAATTTGCAGCATACTTAACAATGGATCTAAACTCAGAAAACAGTAAGAAATAAATTTAAAAATAAAGCATATGAATAGGTGTTTTTGAAAACTATACCATTATACATTTAAAATTACACTCAACCTGGCCAAAATTTAGGCAAATTAACAAAATGTTTGCGTTGATTATCAGATCAACAAAAAATGTTTAATTAGAAACTAAGTAGGTGAGGATGGGGGAGAAATAACCTGCCCAGGAAGGCGGGAAAACTCGTGCTGCCAGGATTATCTATGTCCTCAAATTCTCAGCAATGAAAAACAATCAAACGGGGCGCCTGGCTCAGCTGGTTAAGCCTCTGACTCTTGGCTTAGGCTCAGGTCGTGATCTCAGTTTCCCGAGTTCAGGGCCCGAGCTGGCCTCTGTGCTGGCAGCGAGCAGCCTGCTTGCAGTTCTCTCTCCCTCTTTCCCTCTCCCTCTCTGCCCCTCCCCCGCGCACGCTGTCTCTCTCTCAAAATAAATAAACGCAAAAAAAAAAAAATCAAATAAGGACAAAATCTCGGTGTCCCTGTCTTAGCCAGCCTAGCGAGGATGCCTCTGTGCTCAGTGCACAGGTCAGTGGCCTCGCAGACAGCCCCCGGCGCTCGCGGCTCCTGTGCTAAAGCGCCGTAGAGTGCTATCCGTCTACAATCACAAGGCAGCTCCTGAAATGCGCCCCGCAACCCTTGCTCTTCTTCACGTGGCTTCCCTGCGGGCGCCCGGCTGGCAAAGCAGGTAGGACACGCGACTTCTGATCTCAGGATCTTGAGTTCAGACCCCACGCTGGGTGTAGATTACTTAAAAATAAAATCTTTGGGGGCTCCTGGGGGGCTCAGTCAGTTGAGCGGCCGACTTCGGCTCAGGTCATGATCTCACCATTCGGGAGTTCAAGCCCCGCGTCGGTCTCTGTGCTGACGGCTCGGAGCCTGGAGCTGCTTCGGATTCTGTGTCTCCCTCTCTCTCTGCCCCTCCCCTGCTCACACTCTGTCTCTATGTCTCTCAAAAGTAAATAAACGTTAAAAAAATTAAAAAAATAAAATAAAATCTTTGAAAAAGAGAAAAACTTGGTTTCTCTCTGGGGAACTATGTATGCCCTAGCCTTTTCCCTCCTTCGGTCTTGGACCAAGGCACTATTTAGAAATCCCCGGTCGACCGTCACTGAGTCCGCAACCAGGCCTTCGCTGGCTTAATTTCTCCTTCTATCTGATCCCCTGCCATAAATCTCTTAGTAACACAGCTTCCAGAACTAGGTCTGGGTTTTAACTGAAATATAAAGAAGACTCCAGTATCAATGGAGTATACAGTTAACCTAACAGCAGTACTCTGGCTTGATGGTCCTATTTTAATTTTTTTATTATTCTTTTAAACTTTTGAAAAAATGTCTATTTATTTATTTTTGAGAGAGCATGCATGCACCTGTGTGAAAGAGCAGGGGAGGGGCAAAGAGGGAGATAAGAGACTCCCAAGCAGGCTCTGTGCTGAGGGGCTCAAACCCATGAACCGTGAGACCATGACCTGAGCCAAAATCAAGAGTCAGACGCTTCACCAACGGAGCCACCCAGGCTCCCACTAGTCCTATTTCCAACTTACCTTTCAGGTTTTGATTTTTTTCTTTTTAAGTTTTTTTTATTGTGAGCAAACGCACAAGCACACACATGCACACTCGCAAGAGTAGGGGAGGGGCAGAAAGAGAGGGAGACAGAGAATCCCAAGCAGGCTCTGCACTATCAGCACGGAGCCCAACGCAGAGCTCAATCTCAAGAACCATGAGACCATGACCTGAGCCAAAATCAAGAGTCGGAGGTTTAACCTACTAAGCCACCCAGGTGCCCCTGAAGCCTAGACTTTTTATTCCTTTTTTGCCTTACAAATGCAAAGGCACTTAGAGTTGAAAACTATAATGTTGTGAGTTCATATCCCCACCCAGTCTAGCTTCCTCAGATGGGACTCCAGAGCAATGGAGCCCAAGCTATGACAGTCCTCCCCCTCCCCCCCCATAGCTAAGTTCAAAGAATTTATTCGTAAGGTCCTAATACAGAACTTTATCTGTAAGAAGAACCACAGCTAACCTCAAGGAAACGTACAGTTGTAACATGAAATTAACAGGAAATATATTAGTTTTTGAAACTTCTATCATTTAACAGTATTTTTCTCTTTTTTTCTTTCCAAGTTTTTATCTTTACATATTGGTTTTTTTTCTTTTTTTTTTTTCTTGTAAGAGTATTTTTAATCCGACAGACAGGCTATTTCCTAGGGCCTAAAACCTGGGTTCTCCAAACAGAAGGTGGCCTTCCAGTGACTAGGTATTTCTCATCCAACAGTAGCAAAAAGCGAACCTGGGAAAATCGAGGGGTTCAGATCAGAAGTCCCGCCCCTACCCTACGGAGAGAGCCGGTGGGGCTGTGAGACCAGGGGCAGCCTAACTCTGCCCCAGGGGAGCGCGGGATCCCTGCCCCAGGGGAGCGCCGCCACTGCCGGCCGCTGCCTTCGCTGCCTTCGCCCCACCCTCTGGGGCTCCACAGCTGATGACAGTTTTTCACTTGGAAAAACAAAAGACTTAATTCTTGTTACCTAAGGGCAGAGGAGGTTAGCTGCTCAAGCATAAACAGGAAAACACAGAGATTTTTAAGCTCTGTACTTCTATTGTTCAAAACAGTACAAAAACTGACACCCCGAGGCATGGAATACAACTTGGAAAACTTGTTCCAATTCACACTTGCCTTTGAAGTTAAGACTATACGGAATCTACCTTTTCTCTTCTTTAGGGTTTTATGCAATGGCAACTATTCTTCAGCAACAGTTGCCCAAGAGGCAGAAGGTGAGCAGTGAGCTTTAAGAGTAGGCTACCGTCAGGGCGGTGACCACGCGACAGCCCAAGAATGGCATGGCTATGTGCCATGTGCCAACACTCGACGAAGGAGCTCCACGTATAAAAGGCCGTGGTGAAGGGAAGCCCACATACGTGCCTGAATGCTCATAGAGATTTCAAGTCTGGGAGCACGGGTCCCCGACCAGCAGCTGCAGCCTCCCCTGGAAACCGCTCCAGGCCTCCAGAGTCAGAAGCTCTCTGGGGCCCAGCGATATGACTGGACAAGCCCTCCAGGTGACCCCGAGGCGGGCTACAGGTGGGGAGCCAGGGCCTAGGTGAAGCTACCAAGAGCCAGTCCGTCAGGACTCTCTCCCACATGAGGCGTTCAGGACCCTCTCCTGGGGGTAAACATTATATTCAAAAAGCCCCGAGTAAAATGATAAGAATTAACCAGTTTTTCCTTAGCAGCTGAATAAATACCGTATTACTGTAAACACTCTCCCAAAGGGCTACGCCCAAGAGGAAAACGGCCTGGGCTGCAGGGGCTGGTTTACAACTGTATCATTCTGCATAAGGCTCACAATACAATGTTTTACCTACCCCTGCACAATATTACCAGATTTCGAAAGGACTCCTTAGTTCAAATTACTTAATTGTCTAGGTTAAAACTAAGAACTGAGTCAATCTAAAGCTGTTTAAATTGCCTTATGACCCCTTTACAAATAACCAAAATTCATCACGTTCGTTTACGTGTCTGACGGCTTCACGACAATCCAGGGTACCTCTCCCTCCATCATGAGCAGGCGCCCCGCCACTGATGTGCGCTCCCCAAAACGCCACATTCACATATGTGTATCACACACACGTGTGCACAGCGCGCGTATTTGAATATACACACATGCACACACACACACAGAGCACAAGGGCTTGGACTTCACGAGATGCCCTTTCAAGACCCAGCTTTGGCGCGGCCTTCAGAGGTGAGCGAGGAGGCGGCACCCTAGGATGCGGAGGGTTTTCACCTCGAATCGCAGAGGAAACGACGCCCACCTTGTGGAAACGGCTCTGACACACACAGCAGTGGCCCGCGCGGCACCAGCCTGGAGGCCGGCCGCCTGGCGGACACTTGCTCTGGCTGATGTGCCAGTTTTCCGTTGCCGCGATAACAAATTTCCAGAGTCAGGGGCTTGAAACCTGCAAACTTGCTGTCCTACGGTTGTGGAATTCAGAAGTCCCGCACAGGTCTACTGGGCCAACATCAAGCTGTCGGCAGGACTGCGTTCCTTCTGGAAGCCCTAGGGCAGAATCCACTTCCTTGTGGTTTTCGGATGCCACCTAACACCCCCTGGCTCACGGTCTCGTCCTGTCTTCGAATCTGACTCCCGCTCTCCCGCCTCCCTCTCTGATGTTTAAGGACCCTTGTGATCTCACCGGGCCCACGTAGACAATCCGGGATAATCTCTCCATCCCGACTCCCTCCTTACTTTATTATGTAATCAATACCCCTAACGTGGGGCTCCGACTCACGACCCCGAGACCAAGTGTCACAGGCTCCATCAACCGAGCCAGCCAGGCGCCCCTAACACTCTATTTAACTACATCTTCAAAGTCCTTTTACTGTATGAGGTAAAATATTCACAGGCTCTGGGAATGAGGAGAGGGACACCTTTGGGGAACGATTTTTCTGCCCACCACAGTTCCTAAGCAGTGCAAAAATGCTACTTCTACAGCTTAAAACTCTGACTGCTACAGGCTTATTTACAAGATGATGATAATACACTCCCCGACAAACCCGGCAAACCTCCCGAGTCATTGAACAGGTATCTAGTACCAGGCTGGGTTCCAGCCATTTGCAGAAACTGCGCCTGCAGCCGGTTTGTGGGTTTGAGCCCCACTTTGGGCTCTGCGCTGACGGTGCGGAGCCGGCTTGGGATTCTGTCTCCCTCGCTCTTTGCCCCTCCCCTGCTTGCGCGCGCTCTCTCTCTCTCGAAGTAAATAATACATAAATGTCATCCCTTAGCGATGAGACCATTACATCGCAACTCCGCTGAAGCGCACGACTCACCCATCTTCACGGGAACAAGTAAGTTTACTAGAACAAGTTCAAGAAAATATTAACTCTATAATATTTTTGTTATTTGGAATCAGAATACTCTGGGTTTAAATCTTTATCTATAAAGCATGGCAAGGTCAGTAATCTAAGTAGGTAACTGTAGGAATAATTACTCCCTCCAAAGCTTTAATATAATCATAAAATGAGGGATAACTGTGCTTTCATTAACTGTCACTATTATTCCCAATTTCCCCCTCATGTACTAGAATGAATGCAGATAAGCTCACGTGTGAGTTTAAAAAGAATAAAAACTTGGGGCGCCTGGGCGGCTCAGTCAGTTAAGCGGCCGACTTCAGCTCAGGTCATGATCTCGCGGTTCGTGAGTTCCAGCCCCATGTCGGGCTCTGTGCTGACAGCTCAGAGCCTGGAGCCTGTGTCAGAGTCTGTGTTTCCCTCTCTCTCTGCCCCTCCCCTGCTCACACTCTGTCTCTCTCTATCTCTCAAAAATAAATAAACATAAAAAGAAAAGAAAAACTTTTTTAAAAGATTAACAACTTGGGCTGGTGAAGAACAACTTCGAGTGCCCTATCTAATCCTTGAAGGTCTTTGCATCCTTTTCTGACCAACAGAGGCAACATTCCCATTTCAAGTCATTTTCCTTGGAGGAGCTGAAGAGTTCACTGGAATGCAAGAAAATGAATTCATGAACCTTAAAAGTGAGTTTACAATCTGATTCGTATAAACAAAAATGGCAAATTATCTCAATACCTAACAGTCAAACCATCAATAAAACGGACCCACTGAGATATACTTTGCCAGAACTTTCCAGGACAATGTCATTCCAGCTGAAAAAATATTCATGAGATTTTACTGAAATTTCTGGATAAAACTAATCAAGCCTCATTATCTTCCATATCTAGGCCTAATTCTCTTTCCACTATGTATTACAGGAAAGGTTTCTGTAAAAATCAAAATCGTGGGAGCGCCGAGGTGGCTCAGTCAGTTAAGTGTCCGACTTCAGCTCAGGTCATGATCTCACAACTCGTAGGTTCGAGCCCCACATAGGGCTCTGTGCTGACAGCTCAGAGCCTGGAGCCTGCTTCGGATTCTGTGTCTCCCTCACTCTGCTCCTCCCCCACTCGCACTCTCTCTCTCAAAAATAAACATTTCTTTAAAAATTACAAAAAAAAAAATCAAAACTGCATAGGCACTACTACTGAGAATGTAAAACCTATATTTGATACTTGTGTATTATATTAAAGGTTTTACAATTCCTTTTAAAAAGGTATATAAGACAATTCTTTTATGATTAGTGTTTTTAAGAGTTATTCAAATGTTTTAAAAAATATTTCTACATATGCAGTTTACTTTTCCACTTTTTTCTTAAAAGGTGGAGAAATTAAAAGATAAATTAACGCAATTCTACAACCAAGAAAAGACTCATTAATACTGCGGTGAGTAGAGTCAAGTACAAGAAAATCACCTGCACTCACACCGATGGCAGCCCTAGTCAAGCTGGAGTACCATCGGGGGGAGTACGAAGGAGCACGCTGGGGCGCTGGCAATACTGGACGCGAGGGAAGAGTACATGTAAAAATTCACTAAGCTGTATACTGAAGATCTGCACACACCACTATAAACATCAACATTTTTTTCTCAAATCTAAGCTTGACTGAATTCACACTGAGGAAGTTAATCAGTGAGCTCTCAGCTTGTCTCCTAAATCTGTAAAATACATGTTTTTTTTAAGTAAGCTCCATGCACAACATGGGGCTTGAACTCATGACCCCAGATCAAGAGTCGCCTGTTCTACCGAAAGCCAGTCAGGCGCCCCCTAACATGGATTAATAAAACTTCGGGAGTCACTGGGGAACTAAACAGCACACGTATGGTACTTAGTCCAATGCTTTACACATACTGAACACTCAGCAAACGTCAGTCTAATATATCACTACTAGAGATGGTGGATTGTAACTTTTATCAACTTATCTTTTCCCAGTGTAATAATAACTGATAAATTATGGATGCTTCCCCGGGCCAAGAGACACGCACACATCCCACACAGTCCTGCGAACAGGGGTGTGTGCGTCCTCGTTCCTCCCACGGCACGCACGCAACAGAACTTGGTCGACTCTTCCCCGAGTAAGAGAAAAAACTGCACGTGATTTCCTTGTCACTAGAAATAAAGGGACGGTGAATATCCATGCCCCTTCGTGGCTTCTCCGGGTACTGTTTGTATCTGAAACACATTACACCTTTTAAACTTAAGGTTCTTTCAGATACGGCACTTGCGTCTCAAACAACAGAACGCCAGCCCAAACAACATGAACACCAAAGTTAGGGTACTGTTACAGGTGCTGTGGTAGAGTAACAGGGGTGGGAAACCACACGGATCCTAAATTCATGTATCAAACGAAAGGCCAGAACAAGTTACTCTTTCGTATTTCAGAATACTATTATTTCATAATAGTTTAAAATCTATAGCTCTTTCCCCAAAGTTCAAGGAATTAAAGATTCTATTTAATGACAGAAAAATAATCATATTATACTCTTAAGTGAACAGATGTTAACTCCAATTTTGTTGAAATAGACACAAAAAAATATACCTAAAATCTATTCTTGGTAGGATGCAACTGTGGTCAATTTTCATCTTCATCTCTGGACCTATTTCCCGATCTTTCTACAGTCGGAGTATGTACTCAGGTCAGGAGCTCATGGTTCGCGAGTTCGGGCCCCAGTACACTGTCCGTGTGGAGCCTGCTTGGGATTCTTTCTCTTTCCTCCTTTCTCTCTCTCTCTCTCTCTCCCCACCCCTTCCTCTCCCTCTCTCTGCCCTCCCCTGCTCATTCACAGTCTCTCTCAAAACTAAATAAATAAACTTGAAAAAAAAAAAAAGAATAAAACTTCAGGTTAAAAAAAAACATAGAGGTGCAACATGCTTTCAGCGTGTGTATCCAGCACATTAAGGGCTGTGTAACGGGGCACTTGTACTCTGGGCAGCCACACGGGCCCAGGCCGCGACTGCTGACGGCACCTCAGAAACAGCCCTGCCGACTTCCCCAAGGAGCTTCTACACCCACGTCTGTCTTCCGCTCTGCCAGCCACTTCATCACCAAAACATAACATTCTCGGGAAGCACAGAGGAGATCCGGGTGGACAAAACTTGACCCGGTTAATTTTAGCCACAGACCCCATCCTGGTGCAGCGGGGCTATTTTCAGCACAAACCTGCTTCGGGCCTGAGCCCCGGGCTCCCTGCTGGCCGGATTTCTGATTCACTCTCCGGCTCCATCCCGAGACCGGTGTTGCTAAAAATAACGGACATCCTTCCCTACTTGCTCCTCCTTCGCATTCTGTCTGAAAATCCCTGTGATAAATCTGGTTCCACAGACCCTATTGGTGCAAATCAGCTTCCACAAACTATTACTTCGTTGGCTCACAGTAAAATTCCTACAATTTCTGTTAACAGAAGCTGTCGAATTTAAGAAAAATAATCTGATTTGAAGCGGTTACCAGTAGACCAGGCTGTAATGCCACTTTGGAAGTATCTAAGTTCTTCCATCAAACATGGTCCGGCCGTACCAACCTTGGTTCAAGTAAGTGAGTGTCTCATCGTGCAGTTTGACGGCTGGCGAGGTCGCGGCGCACATCACGTACTGAAAGGGGGGGTGTTTAGTCTCGCCGTCCAACGGAAGGCTGGAATCTTCCTGCTTAAAAATGGGCAATGCCAAGACATCGCTGAAAGGCAAAAGAATCAACATTGACCTTACTGTGAGTTTAAAATACTTAAAAGTATACAAAAGCATTTAGGGGTTGTTTCTTTTAAAAATTTAAGTTCAGAGACGCCCGGCTGGCTCAGTCACTGGAATGTGCGACTTCTGATCTTGGGGTTGTGAGTTCGAGCCCCATGTGAGGTGCTGACAGTACTTAAAAAAAAAAAATAAAACCTTTATAAAAAAATTAATAAAAATAAAATTTAAGCCCAGAAAAGTCATGTAGAATAAAAGAACTATTAATGTTAATCTGGCTCCCCCAAAAGATAATATTAACAACCTGTCTCTCGGGGGGGGGGGGGGAGGAGCTATGATTAGGCAGATAAAATAAGAATTATTTAATAGTTTAATAAAGTCCATGCTGATTAAGCACAGAGCTAACAATATATATGCTACTTCAAAAAACTCTTTAAAAACTTTAAACTCTGTATTATTTCTATGAAGAAAAGAGCAAGTCAAGAGTGCATGGCTCCCACCTGTTTGGAAGGGTAGGTCACACTGGCCCCATAAAATCACACAGAAGCACCTGGCTGAGATGGTCCTTTACAAAAAGTGCCCTGCTAGGCCTGGCAAATGCTGGGCATAAAGCTTCCAGCTTCGTCTAGAACAATGGCTGCTTCTGAGAAGCAAACAGTTGCAGCAGAAACAGCTGCTATCCGCCCCCCCTCCCCCCGGGAATAACTGGGTGCCCTGACCGGGAGGGAAGCTGGGGCAGGGGGCACTGCCTATACTCTCTGTCCACCCAACACACATGCACGCGTTTGTTCTGTTTTGTTACAAAACCAGTTGAGCTGTAGTGACTTCCATTCCGTAAAAACTCTCCCGTTTAAAGTGGATCACTGATGGGCTCTGGTACACCAGCAGAGCTGTGCACTTACCTAACTCTCCAACCCCAGAGCATCCGCATCACCTCACACAGAGAAATCACGCCGGCTGGCGGTCACTCCCCAGCCCCATTGCCCAACCCTAACCCCTAGTCCCGACAGTGACCTACTGCGTCTCTATGCACTTGCCTATTCTTTTTTTTAATGTTTATTTTTGAGAGAAAAAGAGAGAGAGAGAGAGAGAGAGGTGCACACGGAGTGCTGACAGGGGAGGGGCAGAGACAGGGAGACACAGAATCCCAAGCAGGCCCCTGGCTCAGGGCTGTCAGCACAGAGCCCGACGCGGCACTCGAACTCACGAACCACAAGATCATGACCTGAGCTGAAGTCGGACATGTAACTGACTGGGTCCCCCTCAGGGGCCCACGCGCTTGCCCCGATTCTGAACGTTAAATGCCAAGAGAATCCCATGGCCTTTTGAGACTGGCTTCTTTTACTTGCTGATTTCAAGATCCCCCCGTTGTAGCATTCCCACTCAGGAATTCAGGGGCGAATGATACTCCACTCCCTCCGATCGACGGACTTAACCGACGGACCGGTCTGCTCACCCTCTCTGGGGCATCTGGGCTGCTGCTGCGAGCACCCGCATGGTTTGTGTAAACCTCGGAGAGCTGCCAGGTGGCGTGGCTACTCTGCCGAACTTTCTGAGAACTACTACTTGGCTTTCCAAAGCAGCTACACAACTTTACGTTCCCGCCATGGATGTATGAATTAAAGGTATTTGTTTTTGAGATAAATCTCTGACCTGTATACTTGTATCTGGATAATGTTTCTATGTTCATTCCTCGCTAAAAAAGTAAAGTAATAACAAAATATCCAAACGAGTAACTACTGAACAACACCAAGAGCCGTTAACAGCCTCAGGTATCTGGCTAGCCCACTTTAATTAAATTCAATTTACAGCAAAACATGTCAATAAATGAGACGAGAGAGAAAGGCTGCGCCGCTTTCCCTCCTCGCGCCCGCACGCACCAAAGCACCAGACTGATGGTTCACCAGACCCCTCACGCCGGCTCTCCTCCGCACACCTGGGAGCTGTCCAAGCGCTCCCAAGCTGGAGTGTAACTGAGAAACACACTCGTCCTCAATCCCCCTCTAGAGTCCTTCTCAACACTGCAACCTGGGGGCACCGAGGGGCACCGATCTACAACCTGGCGGCAGATACAAAAACTTTTCAGGAGACTGAAAAACGGCACTTTAAGACTTAGAGCGACTCTCTTCATGAAAAGCAACCATGACTGTTCCATGATAGATGAAAATATATATATTCTTATGTCCTATATACGTAAGCACTTTAAGGACGAGAAAAAGGGGCGCCTGGCTGGCTCGGTAGAGCATGCAACTCTTGATCTCAGGGTTGTAAGTTCGAGCCCCACACTGGGTGTAGAGATTACTTAAAAATAAAATCTTTTTAGAAAAAAGATCCTTTGCCATCCAAATCCCAATTAACTTTTTACTGAACTAGAAAGAAAATACGTTCCAATCCACACAGCAGTCAGGGACCGTCCTCAAACAGAAGCCAGATCATTTTCTTCCTTTCAACTCAGGGCCTTGCAGGGACCCCGCTCACTTTGCTCTCCTCCCCTCCTCTGCGTGTCCTCACTCCCACCCCCTCCCCCCCCCCCCCCCCCCCCCCCCGCCGCCTTGGGCGTCCGCACGGGGGCTGGTTTGGCAGGGGGCTGGGGTTTGGCGCTACTCTTCTGCTGACGTCCGTCTAGTTCACTTCATTTAAATGTCACCTTCGCGGTGACAGCCTGCCAGCCACACTCCTCCCATCCATATTCCCAGCTCCCCGGGTCCTGTTCCATCTACCCACAGAGCTTGCCGCCTTCCCACAGGACACAAGACTTCCGTTTGTATCACCCCTAAGTATATACACCCATCTCCCAAATTCGCCTCGCCTCACTGACTCACCCCAACATTCGGCATAAACAAGAGCCTCAAATACCTGCTGAATCAATGAACCAACTGCAGCTCTAATAATCAATCATTATTAAAATGAAAAAATCAGGTATCTAGGTAATTTAAGATCATCATTTCTACTAGGCTGAACCTCAAGAAAGTCCCAGCAGTCAACCGTTTCTGTAATTCCATATCCCAGACAGGGAGAGCTCCCAGGGATCAGACAAGCAAATGAAAAATCTCAAGGCTTCAAATTCTTACAAGTAATTCTGAAATGCCAGTACCCAAAAATAACCAGGCCCACAAAGACAAACAAGACTCTGGGAGCAAGAACCAACAGCAGAAACAACAGATGGCCTACGCCCAGTTCCAGATCCGTCTGTTGGTATTCAGCGCTTCTCCGCCTCTGTGGCAGAGGGGTTCGAGGCCTGAAACTACATCTACGAGACACTTGCCCACTGGAGTCTCGCTCAGTCGTTCCCAAGGGAAGTACTGGGGGGAAATTAAAAGGGGCGGGCAACTGCCCAGGCTGTGGCTACGGGAAGTTACTGGGCCTCCAGGCGCAACCAGGTCACAAGCCCTCCTCCCCAAACCATTCTAGCACCTTCGCAACCAAATACTTCACTACGTCTTTCTCTGCTTGAAACATCTAAACGGTTTCTATTTTCCTAACTGAACACAGACTGACACCCCTAAAGAATCCGGACGCCAGAATTTTTGGACCCATACTATAAAATTATGCTTACTCTGTCAAAAGAAATAAAAGACCAGCCCAGGGACGCCTAGGTGGCTCAGTCAGTTGAGTGACCAACTCTCGGTTTTGGCTCAGGTCATGATCTCACCATTTGTGAAATCGAGACTGGGATTCTCTCTCTCTCCATCTCCCTGTCCCTCCCCTGCTCACTCACACACACTCTCTCTCTCAAAAGAAATAAACTTAAGAAAAACGTAAATAAAAGACAAGCCCAAAATGATGGGCAAGGAAGAGAAAATTTTAAGGGACAGTAAAATGAAAAGGAACAAAAAGAATTTCTAAAACTGGAAAATAAAGCTGCTAAAATTAAGAACTTAGCTTTAACAGCTCAAACAGAAATATAAAGAAACTGGAATATAGGTAAAAAGAGGAAAAAATACTGCGGAGGCAGTATTTGAGATAAAGGTTGAGCAATTCCAGAACTGATGAAATATACCAACTGACTGATTCAGGAAGCCCAAACCACCAAAGCAGGATAAATAAAAGAAATCCATACCTAAATACATCAAGATAAACATCCAAGCCAGTACAGTCTGTAGAAGAAAGTATCAAGAAAGGGAATCAATCTAAGGAGAAAGAGGGTCTCTTCTGCACTGCTGGTGGGGACGCACACTGGAAAACAGTGCCGCTCTGGAAAACAGTGTGGAGGGGCCTCAAAAAATTGAAAATGGAACTACTCTACGACCCAGCAATTACACAACTAGGTATTTATCCAAGGGACACAGGTGTGCTGTTTTGAAAGGACACATGCACCCCAATGTTTATAGCAGCGCTACTGACAACAGAGTACGGAAAGAGCCCAAACGTCCACCGATGGATGAACGGATAAAGAAGATGTGGTGTGTACACACAATGCAGTATTATTCGGCAATCAGAAAGAATGAAATCTTGCCATTTGCAACTACGTGGATGGAGCCAGAGGGTATCATGCTAAGTAAAATTAGTCGGAGAAAGACAAATATCATGACTCCACTGATATAAGGAATTTAAGCTACAAAACAGATGAACATACGAGAAGGGAAGCAAAAATAATATAAAAACAGGGAGGGAGACAAAACATAAGAGACTCTTAAATGCAGAGAACTGAGGGTTGCTGGAGGGATTGAGGGTGGGGGGATGGGCTAAACGGGTAAGGGGCGTTAAGGAAGACGCTTGTCGGGCTCGGCACTGGGTGTTATATATAGGGAGCAAATCACTAGAATCTACTCCTGAAGTCATTATTCCACTATATGCGAACTAACTGGATACAAAGAAATTAATTAAGTTTAAAAAATAATATTGTATAAATGGGGGGGAACAATCACTGAAAAACGGGAATGGGGAGAAGAGGTGAGAGATGAGGAGGAGTCCTGGAATGTTCTGGAATCATCATGCTAGGGGTGGGGATGGGGAGCAGAGGATGAGGCCACTACGGGAACAATACAGGGGATGCTGTGGCAAAAGGATGCCCTTGAACACCGAGGCTGTGAACTTCAAGTAAGCCCCAGTCACTGCTTTTCCAGACCACATTCGGCTGCTTAGGTGTCGCCAGGAGGTGAAGACGCACGTTTAGTCAGGGTTACAGTTTGGCTACAATGAAAAAGGTGGGAGGGGAACAAAGCGAGAGGGGGCAAGGGAGACGGGGTATTAACAAGGAAATAATGACAACGACTGCACGTGGAAATTAAAACTGGCTGGAGAAAAAAAGGTGTTCAGGAAGGTGAACTGAGTCGGATCAATGACGGTAGACGGTGTAGACGGGCCCAATGCTGGCGAGAGGAGGGTCCTGAGGGAGCGAGCTGGAAGGGGAGAAAGTAGTAGTTAACACTCGACGCTGAATTCGCGATTATACGTGGGCTGCATGACGGGAAATGTCAAGGTCTAACCATAAGACTGAGTAGCTAAAGAGAACACCACCGTAAGAAAGATACAAGGAGCAGAGGCGTCAGGCTACTAGGAGGCCCGTTTAAGTATCTTCTGAAATCACCAAAAATTAAAACGGCAATAGTGTCAGATAGTGACAGTGAACCAGGACCTAAAATTTTAAAAATGAGGGATGAGCCTGGGCGCCAGGGTGGCTCAGTTCGTTAAGCGTCCGACTTCGGCTCAGTCGTGACCTCGTGGTTCCTGGGTTCGAGCCCCACTCTGGGTGAGCTCGAGCTCTGATTTGGGCTCCGCACTCTCTCTCCCTCTTGTGGGATTCTCTCTGCCCCTTGTGCACTCACATTCTCCTCTCTCTCTCTCTGGGGGGAAAAAAAAGAGTACACTTTAAAAAAAAATGTGGAATGACCCAGAAATCACTAAGAGGACTGCAATAATTGTGTGCCTGGTTGGCTGATATTTGGTAACATGAAATTCAAAGCTGGGAGGTCTTGCAAGGAAGGAGAAAGGAGCGTAGCTTGAAATGGCAGTGAAAGGAAGGGGGTCCTTCCCCAGGCCTGCGGAGAGAGACCGCCACCACTTGAGGGGGCTTCGGAGGAGACCCAGCTTTCCAAAAGAAGGAGAAGGTGAAGATACCACGAAGAGACAGAGTGGACTACGTCAGTTTCCTAGGACTGTCGCAACAAAGGACCAAAAACTGGATGGCTCAAAACAGAAACCTGTGTCCTCGGCTCTGGAGGCCAGGAGCCGGGAATGCAGGTGCCGGCACGGCTGGCCCCTGTGAGGGCCGGGAGCGGGCTCCGCCCTCTGCGCTCCCTGGCGTGTGGATGCAGGACTCCAGTCACACGGCCAGCACCCCAGGGTGTCTTCACTCAGTCTCCCCCCTGCGCCCCAATGTTCCCTTTTTCTAAGGACGCGGCGCCTCTCCCGATTACATCATTTTTTCCCCGATTAACTCTATGAAGACCTTATTTCCAAGTCAGGTCACATTCTGAGGTCCCGCGGGCTAGGACTTCCAATAAATGCTTTTGGGGGGATGCACATCAACCCATTCACTCTGCCCCCTTAGGGGATTTTCTTATTTAATTTTTTTCATGTTTCTTTCTTTTTGAGACAGCGAGAGAAAGAGCACACAAGCGGAAGAGGGGCAGAGAGAGGGAGACACAGAGCCCGAACCAGGCTCCTGGCTCTGAGCCATCAGTACCGAGCCCGACGAAACCCACAAACCGTGAGATCATGATAAGGAAGGAGAGACGGCTAAAGAACCGAGGCGGTGCACAGCCGCACTGTTGATCAAAATGCAGGAGGAAAGCAGCGTCCTGAAAATCTGGAATTCCTCAGTCCTGACAAATATTAAGGGCGTAAAAGATCGGGCCCAATATGCCCTAAAAACTTTTATGTATGTCTAGGAGAGACATCAAAAAGGTTCAAGGAAGTATGAACAAAAAAGATGATATAACTAATGATATAAAAACTAAAAAAATGAGACTATCACTACCAACTTTGTTCCAATACATTCGAAAATACAGATAAGATGAAAATGCCCTAGAAAGATAACTTATCACAGAGCACCTGGGTGGCTCGGTCAGTTGACTGTCTGACTTCGGCTCAGGTCATGATCTCACGGCTCACAAGTTCGAGCCCCACGTCAGGCTCCGTGTTGACAGCTCAGATTCTGCTCTGGATTCTGTGTTTCCGTCTCTCTCCCTCAAAAATCAATAAACTTTAGAAAAAAATCTAAGTAAAAAAAAGATAACTTATCAAAACTTTCTTCAAGACATAAGGACGCCTGGCTGGGTCAGTCGGTGGAGCTCGTGACTCTTGATCTTGGGGTCGTGAGTTCGAGCCCCATGTGCTCGAACAGAGATTCAAAGAGCAGAGATTACTTAAAAAAATAAAATCTTAAAAAACAAAAAACAACTTTCTTCAAGACATAAAAAGCTGTTAAAAATAATCTTACAGACACTGATATCATGGTTAAAATATTTCCCCCCAAAGAAAAATCCCTGCCCTGGAATGGTTTTTCAGGCAAGTTCTATCAAACTTTCAAAGGCAGTTCTTACACAAACTCTTCAGCAGAACAGGAAGAGAAGGAATACTTCCTAACTCATTTTGTAAGCATAAAGTAATTCTGAAGTCAAAACTAGCTACACACAGAACTAGAAAAGAAAATGAAAAGCTCATTTCGACCATAAATATAGATACAAAATAACCAAATTAAGTATTAACAAACCAAATCCGAGAGTATCATGACAAAGCACGGCCTAGCTGAGTATTCCCCAGGAACGCAAGTTAGAACCCAGAATCCGGAAACAGGAAATCACACGTGCGGACGGTGGACTTAGAACAGAACGGCACTGTGAAGAGGCTGGAGAAAAACCGGCCTCCGACTTCATACCTGCCAAACCCAAAACCGAATTTACTCTAGATGGACTGTAATCTCGGGCAGAGTATATAAAGTAATAAATCTTTAGAAAAGACTGCAAAACTATCTTTGACCCTCACAGTAGGGAAAGACTAACTGTTAAGTGAAAATATTAGTCAATTTGACCATATCAAAATCAAGAACGTCGGCTCAAAAGCCGCCAAAAAGAGAACAGAAAGACAAGTCACAGCGGTGAAGTATAAATGACATTCATGCACAATTAAATGTTATATCCAGGATATATGAAGCACTGCAGTCAGAAAGAAAATAAAAAAGAAAACAATAGAATTGAATGAACACAAAGGGAGAGACTTATAAATATATATATATGCACCCTTAAATGCATCTATGAGAAAACAAACACCAGAATCTAAGGAGGAGAAAGCATCCAACCAACGAAGCTGGAAAATGACAAGAGCAAGCAAGAAAACGAGGAAGAAAATAACCACACACAAAACAAAAATAGAAAACTCAACATAAAAGAAAAACAAAACCAAAATTGTTTCTTTTAATGTTTGTTTATTTATTTTGAGAGGGAGAGAGAGCACGTGTGCATGCCTGAGAATGGGGGAGGGGCAGAGAGAGAGGGAGAGAGAGAATCCCAAGCGGGCTCTGTGTGCAGGGCTCACTCCCGCAAACCAATCCTGCGAACCCTGAGATCACAATCCAAGCCGGACTCGAGAGTCAAATGCTCAGCTGACTGCGTCCCCCAGGCGCCCGCCAAAATTTGGTTTCATGCGAAGCGCTAAAGATACAGACAAATCTCTGAAATAGATCACAAAAGAAGGTAAAGACAGGGAGCTCTTATGAAGTAAAAGGGAATTATCACGAATATAGAGATCTTTTTTTAAAAACCTAAAAATTTAAGCAATTTTCTATGAAGATTAAAATTACAACTAGCTAACATTCATAAAGCCCGAATATTGCTATGTCCGTAGCATAAGTTACACGTGCAGTCAAATATCGACTTGTGCAAAAAAATTAAAATCACCAAATCCAGGCTGTCTTCCAGGTAAGCTTTACAAAATCTTGAAGAAACTGTTAAGTCTCATCTCAAAAGAAAATTTTTAGGAGTACCTGGCTGACTCAGTCCGTAGAGCATGACACTCTTCGGGAGTTCAAACCCCAAGCTGGGCATACGTCTACACATATAAATACATAAATACACCTTTCAGCCCATGAGAGAGAAAGCTATCCCACTCACTTGAAAGTGATACAGCCTTGATGCTGAAAAGAAAAAGTCTTGACACCTAAAAAATCAACTAACTAACAGGAGTACAAGAAAATAAAATTGAGGACCAATCTCACCTAGGAACAAAGATCATCTATTTATGAACCTTTGGAAACCTTCTCTAAACTCAGTAAGATTAGAGATTCAAGTTTTTCCTGGTTCTAAACAACACTCCAGTGAAGCCACAGCCAACACACTAAGGCAAGAAAATGAAATGTGATGATCATACAGGAAGAAAAAAATCTACCATTATTTTAAAATATTAGGGGCGTGGGTGGCTCAGTTGGTTAAGCGGGGGACTTCGGCTCAGGTCATGATCTCACTGTCTGTGAGTTCAAGCCCCACATCGAGCTCTGTGCTGACAGCTCGGAGCCTGGAGCCTGGTTCGGATTCTGTGTCTCCCTCTCTCTCTGCCCTTCCCCTGCTCACACTCTGTCTCTGTGTCTCTCGAAAATAAATAAATGTTAAAAAAAAATTTAAAATGTTAGGGCCCCTGGGTGGCTCAGTCGGTTAAGCATCCAACTTCAGCTCAGGTCATGATCTCACGGTTCATGGGTTTGTGCCCCACATCGGGCTCCATGCTGACAGCTTGGAGCCTGGAGCCTGCTTCGGAGTCTGTGTCTCCGTCCCTCTCCGCTCTTCCCTTGGTCGTGCTTTGTCTTTGTCTCTCTCTCCAATAAATAAACATTAAAACAATCAAAATGAATAATTAAATATGAATAAACGTTTAAAAATATGTTTAGTCTAACTAGAAAGCCTGAGATCCTACAAATTATTAGAACTAGTAAATTCAGCAAGGTCCCAGAAGGGGGGAAAAAAGCAAAATACTACAAGACAAAGAAAAAAAAAATATATATATATATATTTCGGCCTTCCTGCCTGATTTCCCTCCTATCCAGCAAAATCATGTTCTACTACACTGACTGACTGGCAGGCAGCGAAAAGGCGCGATGGAGCCAGGTGGAAGCCGCTCGCCAGCTCCAGAGCTTCCGGTCCCAGCTCCGGAGCTTCCGGTCCCAGGTGTGGAGCTTCCGGTCCCAGCTCCGTCACTGCTGACCGGCGCCGCGACAGGCTACTGCACTTCGCCCAGCTCTAAGGCTGGGCTTGTTTTTAATTTAGAAGAAAATACTTTAAGTATCTAAACTCTAGGCACACATTAAACCAGAGATCCTCAGAAGTGTGGTCTGTGGAATCCTGAGGAAACTGAGAGTCTTTCAGGGGGTTCGGAAGGTCGAAATTATTTTCGGAATAATACTAAAGCACTATTTGCCTTTTTCACCTGGACGACTTTTGCGCTAGACCTGCGGCGATGAAAGCTGCTGGCGCCGCAGCGCGAGTCCGGGCAGCGGCCCCCAGCCGCACCCAGTCAAAGCAGTGGGAGTCACTGCAGAAAAACGATTAATTTTAGTACAGAGTGGCTCTCGGGTAGGTATGACAGATCTCTGCTGCACACCCGCTGGCCGTCTCAAGGAAAGCTTTTACGCCACCGTTTGATCTGTAAGCTGCCCTAGCAGAGTCTCTCACAAAATATCATTTTTACTTGAAAAACAAAACAAAACCAACCAAAGCTAACAGGAACCCTGTGCGTCACAGTCAGTTAAGCTTCTGACACTTGAGGGCATGAGCTCATCGGAGCCCCGCGTCAGGATCCCCGCGGACAGCACAGAGCCTCTTGGAGAACCTGTCTCCCTCCCTCTCTGCCCCTCCCTGCTCATGCTCTCTCTCTCAAAATAAATAAATATTTTTAAAAAGAAGGAAGGAAAAGAAAGAAAGAGAAAGAAAGAAAGAAAGAAAGAAAGAAAGAAAGAAAGGAGAAAGAAAGAAAGAAAAGAAAGAAAGAAAGCGAAAGACAGACAAACAGACTATGATTTATTCAGACCTGGGTATCTGACAAATTTCCGCAGAACGCGAGCGAAGCGGGGCACCGTTCCGGGAACACTGCCGCGAGGGCAGCAGCGCAGGCAGCCACACGGTCCCCGAGGCCGCCTGGGAGCCGCGAGGAGGAAGCCAGGGCCGCAGGAGGGAGTCAGAGGCCCGTCCTGCCTCCAGAACAAAATCACCAGCAACTGGACCGAAGCGGACGGGCCGAGACGGCCGACAAAGTCGGGCAAAGCTCTCACCAGTCGTGACGCCACTGGGCCACGCTACGCTCCCCGCGGGGTGCCGCGACGGGAACCCCCTGACCGAGTAACGGAGAAATGCCCGCGTGGAGTAGCGACAATTCCGCCCCCTGGTTCGCGACGGCCATGACAGAACCCCAGAACCCAGTGGGCTCTGCTCCCCCGTCTCGAGGGTGTGCTTCCGCTTCACCCGCCTTTCCTGCCTGTACTGCCCCTCTGCGGTGTGTCCTTGCACCCTTTCTCCCGGTGGGATTGAGAGCCTCTGGGGACACCTGGACAAGCTGGGTCAAAAGCCTCAGGGCCCGAGGTCTCCTCAGTCTACCCAGCAACAAGACCAATGCCCCCTGTACGGTAATAACTTAACAGATTACATATTATGTGTCACCTAAAGAGGTCACATTACTTAAGTCCGAAGAATTAAGTTGCTGCAGACTACAGATTTCGTGTCAACAGAAAGGTGGAAAGAAAATTAGCAGGTGGCCCAAATGACCCTCTTAAAGAAAGTTTTAAAGAGAGACTCTCTAGAGGTCCTTTGGTTATCTGCCCCTTATTTGGCAAAACCTGAATGACCCAGATTTCAGGTTACAAGGGGTTTCAGACTCACTTCAGCAAGGGGAGCCTCCGCCGGCACCGGGAATGGGAGTGACACTGGCAGGTCGCGTGGGCCAGCACTGTGGCTTCGCGGGCTTTGGTCTACTCACTTAAGAGGACTGGTGAAGGGGCGCCTGGGCGGCGCAGTCCGTTAAGCCTCCGACTTTGGCTCAGGTCATGATCTCATGGTTCATGCGTTCGAGCCCCACGTCGGGCTCTGTGCTGACAGCTCGGAGCCTGGAGCCTGCTTCGGATTCTGTGTCCCCCCCCCCCCCCGCCCCTCCCCTGCTCATGCTCTGTTTCTCTCTCTCTCAAGAAAAAGAAATAAAGATTAAAATTTTTTTTGAAAAGAAAAAAGGACTGGTTAAAAAGTTCCTAAGATCTCTTCATCTGTCTCTAGAATCCTGACATTAGAACAAAGACTCTAAGAAACATTTATGACCTGTCTCGTTTCAAACAGTCTGCAGCAGCCCGTACCTCATGTCCACACTTGGTACAGGAGCACAAGCAGAAGAGCGCAGAGAGGGAGGGGAAGGGGAGGAGAGAAGGAGAGAAAATGAAGGAACCAAAACCAAGTAGAAAAAAAGGAGGGGAAGAAACAAAAGTAATGAGAAATTGCCACAACACACCCCAACACTATTAGCCTGCACCGTTTAACGGACATAGTTTTTTATTTTTTATTTTTCACACAGGCTCCACACCTCAATGTGGGGCTCGAACTCACAACGCTGAGATCAAGAGCTGCATACTCTACTGACTGAGCCAGCCAGTCTCTAATGTAAACAGATTTTTAAGTTAAGCCAGACTATGGAGAGAAATCATCTTTTTCACAAGCCATCTTCCCCCCAACCCAAGGAGACCATTTCTTAGAAAGTCTTTAAAAACGCCTTACGCCATCCAGAGAGCAAATACAGTAAGCATACTTCACTTTGGAACAAAAAACAAAAAGTTTACTTTGTAGGCAGTTTTCCATTTTCTTAAGAGGTCACTTTTCCAATAGTTTCAAATTCAGCACGTCAAGTTTACTTCTTGAACTTGAGAGAGAGAACAAATCAAAGAGAAAGACCAGCATCAACAGCCTTACTTCCCAGCTGATGCGGAGGAGAGGCTCCGATGCGTTAAAGAGACGCCAGGCGCGCCTGAGACCCAGCCTTCCCGGGCTCCAGGTCCAGGCCAGGGAAGGGCGAGTGCAGGTGCAATGGAGGGAGCCTGCCACGGCCTAAACCTTTCTTCAGACTTCATCCATATCACGGCCACCTCGGAACTGGCCAAGTTTGAATTTCAAGTAAAGGGCCTTGAATTTGCAAGAGGCAAGCAAGTACTCTCATCAGCTCCTCGGTTTTGAGGACCCAACGGAACATGAAAAAAAAAAAAACTAAATAAGCTCTTTAGAAACTGGCATCTGCCTTCAAAGATCCCTGGAAATTTAGGTTAAATGACACACCAGGTAAGCAATAACCAAAACAGTCCATGGAAAGTTTCCCCATGGCAAGTACTGTAAAAGACCAGTAATTATAAGATGTCGGGCATTATTTTAAGAGCAAGGTCTGGGAAAAGTTTCATATCACGGTTTTCTTTCCTTTTCACGGGATAAACCACAGACAAAAGTTCATCAGTTGGCTGAGTCCCTAAAACAAACAAAACTCTAGGAAAAAAGTAAAAGCTCAAAATAACCCTAATAAGCAAAGTTCTTGGCAGCAGACTCCCATTTTACCCTAACTGAGAAGTGAGAAGCAGCTTTTCGGCTGGAAACACAAATTTCGCTTCGTGAGCCTTAACCGGGGCCGGAGGGCTGTGTTTTAAGGAGGGGAATCGCCGCCTCCAGGCCGCCTGTCTGGGATGACCCTATGACTTTCAAGAGATCAATTCAACTAAACAGTTGTTCCCGAAAATAAGCCGCCTCCTCCAGAGCAGGCAAGTTGCACAAGGGCGGGGAGGAAGTGCCAAGTTCGGGGAGAGGACCGCACACCCAATCAGGGTCAGAGCCTGGTGAGGACAGGCTTTCCTCCGCACACCTCCACACTCTAGGAAACCTCTCCTCCTTCCTGAGAGTTCTTTAATGCCCAAAGCTTCGGCCTCCGATCTCAAAGCCCAATGTCTTCAGGGAGCTGCCTCCACCCGGCTCTGACCCCCAAGTCCTTCCTCAGGACGGCTGTGTTCTCTGTCCTCTCCCAGAGCCGCAGTGAGAGGAACGAAAGCTACTGGGAGACTGGACAGCTCTTCGAAGACCCAGGCAGTACTTTAAAGCACGTATTTGGAAAATCTCATTTAATTAGCCTTAATAAAAGCTGCCAAACCACGGGATTCTACACTTTAATTGGCCAACTTAGAGTGCATCAACTATATTTCAATAAAGCCGCTAAAAATAAAAAACAAAGAGCTTCCAAACTGACAGAAGTTATTTAAGAAAACAAAAACAAAAACACAGCATTCTTCGGGCTAAAGGCCCCGAGACTACGCTCTGATCTGTTTCAACCTTCAAAATTAAACAAAATGAATGGCTGCTGGTACAGGCAGCAGAGACTAAACGAACTACAGCTATGCGATCTGCATCTTAAAGCCTTCTTCAAAAGAAAATAGCCTGAGAGGGTGGTCCCCAAAATGAAAAACTTCACATTGAAACAATCAAAACACATGTAACTAAAGTGCTCCCCCCGCCCCGTGTCTACTTTCACTTATGACATAACTACTGCTGTAACAGCAAGGGATTAAAATTGGCAACCAGGAAAGGCTACAATGTAGAGCAGAACGGGAACTGATCACCGAAACCTTCAAGAGTATTTTCCCAATACAAGTTCTACTGTTTCGTACACTGTATTCCGGCTCCAAGCGGCTTGTAAATCACTTGCCAGGAAAGGAAGCCCCTTCCCCCACCAAGCCAAGCCATCCGAACGGCCAGCCAGTTTTCCAGCAAAAAAATGAAGCCCTCAGGAGCAGTTCCCGGAGCCAGGCTTGCGGGGCCGCCCGCCCTCCCACCCCCGGCATCCGTAAGGGCAGAGGGCCGCGGGGCTCCCCGGCCGCGACCACCACGCGGCAGGGCCCGGACCCCGCGACCGGGAGGCCCGGGCACCGCTGGGAGCAGCCGCGCCCGCCAGAGGCCCAGGGTCGTGCGGGCCTTCCCCAAGGAGACAGAGGCTTCCGCCCGCCCGGCCCGGGGCGCCAGGTACCTCATGCTGTAGGCGCCGGCGCCCAGCTCCTGCCCGATGCCCGAGAGGCTGGCGTCGAAGTCGTGCACCAGCCCGGACTCGATCACCTCGTCCATCTTGAGCACCCAGGCCATCTTCCGGCCTCGCCGCCGCCCGGCGCGGCCTCCGCGAGCAGGCGATGGGGCCGGAGCTCCGCGGGCGCGCCCTGGAGGAGGGCGCGGGTGAAGCCTCGGGCGGCGCGGCGGATGGTCACCACAGGCGGCCCGGGCGGCGGCCGAGACGAGAGCGTCCGGGGCCCCGCAGGCAGGGCACGGCGAGCCCGGCGAGCAGCTGCAGCGGGAGCGGCCGGGCCGCCGGCAGCGCCTCCCTCCCGCGGGCGCCGGCCCCGCGCCTCATGCCGCCGCCGCCCACCCCCTGCGCCGCTAGCGCTGCAGCCGCCGCCGCCCGCCCCGCCCCGGAGTCCCCGGCCGCATCCTCCCCGGCCCTGCGCGGGGGCGGGAGCTCAGCCCGCCAGTCACCCGATCCCCGGCCTCGACCCCGGCCCTCGGCCCGCCCGCCCAGGCTCTAGCGCCCCGCCGCCCCGGCCAACCCCGCCGACGCCGCTCTGCCGGCCCGGACGCTGGCTCCTATATGGCTGCGGCCCGAGCTCTCTCGCCGCTTCCGCCTCCTCCGGCCCCGCCCCGGCCCCGCCCCCAACCCCGCGTTCGCCCCTCGCCGGGGCCCGCCCCGCACGGCCCGGCGCTCCTGGGCACTCCCGGCGCTTCACCACCGAGAAACTGCCCAGGCCGTGAGGCGCGGCCCCGCCCACGCGGCAGCCTCGCCTCCCCTGCGGCCAGCCGCCTCCCCGCACCCAGCCCAGGAAGAGGCGGTGCCAGCAGGGCGGCCAGTTTCCGCTCATCCAGGAGAGCGGGCTGATTGACAGGCGAACTGGACAATAATGGCAGGTGCTTGGCCGAGGCTCCCGTGAGTCTCTATGCTAAACACCCAATCAAAACGCTCTTCCTCTTGGGCGGTCTCTAGGACTGAATTGACTGCCAAAAGAAAGAGTTCATTGGACCGCACCGGAGGAAGTCGCACGAAATGCCCCTCCTGGAGGTTCTTTGCTCCCCTGTGGTCTTTCCGGGTAGTCTCTGGGTTTCCTCATACTACAGATGGAGAGAGCGTGGGGGTGGTGCCTGAGGGCTGAAAGGCCTATTGGGCAGAAGATCTTGACTGACGTGAATGTAAGCCAATCAACACTCCTGGAAAGGGCTCCGGAAGTCTTCGCCCAGTTGCAGAGTGCGGAGCGTATAATGGCGAACCTGAGTTAAACTGGGGTTCGGTCGCAGTAACAGCAGGGAAACATGTTGTTGTCGCTCGTGTTTCTGCAGGTCCATTGGGCTTAGCTAGATGATTCTCATTCAGGGTGTCTGGTCTGTTGCACTCATATGGCTGGGGCTAAAGTCCTCTAGGGCTTCCTCACTCACGTGTTTTAGTGCTTGAGATTGGCTGTCGACTAGGACCCCAATTGGGGTTGCTGGAATGCCTACACAGTGGCCTCTCCGTGTGGTCTTGAGTTCCTCTCAGCATGGCAGTTGGGTTCCAAAAGCAAGTGACTCGAAAGGAAGTGGAAATTGCTGGTTTCTTAATGACAGAGATTCTTTGCTTGACCACACTTTAGTCAGGCGCCCACCCAAACCTTCTAGTCCCATCTGTGCACTTCATTGTAAAATGCAGTTTTAGCAAGAACTCTCTACCTCCCTTGTCCGATCAGATTCCTTAGCCTCCGCCACCCACCAAGTGGTGTCTGATTACCCCGGCGGGCCTTCAGAACTATCCTGTTGGGTAGTTCAGCCAGAACCACCCTGCCTTACCTCCTAGGAATTTCTTCATAGTAACTTTACATTCAGTCTTCCCCCCCACACACAACCTGCTTCTTCGGTCCAAATTCCCACTTAGCCATCTGTGTTGGGAGTTAAACCTAATCTCCACTGCAAAATTGCGTTGGTCTGGCCCCTGATAATGTATTGCGATAGTGCCCAGTAAAGCCTGCCTTACCATTTTTAATAATCGCCACTGACTGTTTTTTTCTTTAACACCGAAAGCCTGGGACCAGAAACTGACACAGACTCTATTCTGTACTGTCTTAGTGAAGCAGCCATAGAATCAGATTGGAGGAGAGTTTAATAATTTGGGGGCCATGTTTTAAAACTTCCAAAATCCACCCTCTGGCCGCCAATGTTTTACCTTCTTTCCACATGCAATAAACACTCACCCCAGACCCCTGCAAAGTTCTTATCCCCTTAGGACATTAAGGTTCAGGATGTTGTGAGGTCGGAAAACAGATGAGGCTCCTTGGATGCAGTTCCTTGGGTGTGCAGGAAGTGGTTCCTCTCGATGAAAATCTGGGAGATAAAAGGACAAATGATCGGCCCCAGCCACAACTACACACATCACATGTCATGATGGAAGAGGCACAGGAAACTGGCCTCTCTAGATCTTTCTAAGAGAGGGCAATGGAAGGCACACGGGAATCACTAGACTGTCGACATTCTGAAATCTGATTGGGAAAACGTTGCCAGTTCCTGGAGTAGAAGGACTTTGTCATTCGTCCCGGGAATACTCAGTGGCTCCGGTCTCCATCCACTGGATTCTTGATTCCATCCTCTGAGGCATCCTCCAGTTCCTCCACAAGTAGCCCATGTGTACAGCTGAATAGTGTCCTCTGCGGCTTCCTGTCCATCGTTGTGCAGGGACCTGAAGTACTCTCTTCATGTGGTATTCAAGTGGTCCCTTTCTGATACAATCCATTTTTAAACTTGTGCGAGTTTTTTGTGAATCAATTTATAATCCACTCCAGGAACCCAAACTACCGATATGTAGGGGGCAGCTTGGCTGCTCAGGTTTCTCATAAGTCAAAGTATCAGCTGGAGCCGTAGTTATCTAAGGGCTTAACCGGTGCAGGAGGGTCCACGTTCAAGCTCACTCACGTGACTGCTTGCCAGAAGCCTCAGTGCCTCATTCGAGACCACAGGGCCACCCAAGTGTCCTCAAAATATGGCACCTGGCACTCCCCAAAGTAAGTAAACCAAGACAGGGAAAGGAGGTCTCCAAAGTCAGTCATTATCCCTTCCACGTTATCGCTGTTCCATAGAAGCAAGTCACTCCGTCTAGCTCCTATTCAGGAAGAGAATTCGTCTCCATCATTTGAAGGATGGCGGTCAAAGAACTTGTGGACACATTTTTTACCAGAACGGCAGTGTTCACTATTATCGCTTAATAGGTTTTCAAAGGCACTAAACAGCACAATTAGATCAGAAAAGAAGTTAGAGATTTAAAAGTGGAAAAAGGAAGTTAAAATTATCACTATAGATTGTATGTTCATATACTCGAAAATCTCATGGGAAACAAAAATTTAATAACATAGTGGCATACATCATGAATTTTCATAAATCAATAGTTATATACAAAAAAGTTTGACAATACAATGAAAGCAAAGTTAAATTTATAATGGGATTTAGAAAGGTAAAATACCTCAGAACTATCCTAACAGGAAGTGTAGGGAACTATGTGAGAAAAAAAAATTTTAAATTCTCAAGATGAACACAAAAGTACAGTGAACATAAAATATGTCTACTATCATAATGGCAGCTTTGATTACGCTAACCAGGAAACTTAATGTGATTCCAGTAAAAATACTAACAGACTTTTTTTAATTAGACAAAATTCTAAGATTAATATGAAAAAGTAAATGAGCAAAAATAGTAAAAAATATTTTTAAGTGAAGATATTAAAACATGAAACCTAAATATTTAACAATAGTACTCATTGATGAAAGAATAAATGAGCAGAGGCAAAGAATGAAAAATCTAGGAACATCAATAGGCATATGGAAATTTATTATACAATAAAACTGGCATCTCAAATCAGCCGAAGCAAATAAATTATTCAATAACTGCTTTGGAGATCGGTTTGAAGCACCCACTTATGCCGAAATAAATTCCAAATGGCTCGAATTTCTTTCTCTTCAAAAAAGTATAAAAAGATAAAAAGCAAAATTATGAAACACTAGAAGAAAACACGGGAGAATAATTTTAGAAACTCAGGAAGAGGCTTTTATAACTTTTATCGATTTTTCTAAAAAACTTAGAAATCTTAAGAGATTGATACACTTGACAACAAAAAATATTATTTCCTTTTTTTTTTATTTTAGAGAGAGCGAGCGAGCACACAGCAGGGAAGGGAGGCAGAGAGAGGAGAGAGAGAGAGAGAGAGAGAGAGAGAGGGAGGATCCCCTGAGATCATGACCCAAGCCAAAATCGAGTTGGACGCTCAACTGACTGGTCCACCCAGGTGCCCCAAAATATTACTTTCTTTATAGTAAACACACCATAAGCAAAATCAAAAGAACAGGAAAAAAAAAAAACTTTCGAACTTAGATCATGATCAAAGTTCTATTTCCCTGATACATTCAGAGTCCCTGCAAATAGATGAAACAAAGTCTGGTGAAAACGGCATTTGTACACTGCACACGTCGGGATACATCCGTGTGAGACACGTGCACACAGAAATCTCCATCGAAGAGAGCAACTAAGTTGAAGAGCTGCCTCCTGCGACACAATCCAAATCCTCGTCGCCAGGATTTTATGTCGCCAGCAACAGATGAAGATGAGCTTCGGCCGAAGAGCCCCCTCCCCCTGCTCTTCTGCGGAGTCGCGAAAACGGCGGGGGCACCGCCCTCGGCAGGAAGGCCGCCACCGCCGTGGTCACTGAGCCCATGCCTACCATCTGCTCCCCCTTAGACGTGGCCCTGGGGACCGGCCACAGACACAGCCTTTCCCCACTCGGTGCTGCAGGAAGGTGCGGCTGCGAAACAGGAAGAACAGGCTGGCGACGGAGAGAAGCGGGGCTTCGAGGCGGGCGGACGCCCGACGGCCGGGGTGGCAACAGACCTGCCCGCTGGGACTCCGGCACGGCAATCCCCGTCTGCCCAGGAAACGCCGGTGATCCACGACAAACGCTCGCGAGGCCCAAACACGCTTGCCGTGCGACGGCTCTGGGGCTGCGTAGCCGATGCACGATGCGGCCCCTTTCGGCGTCTGCCTGTATTAACACTCTCCTGGGTGCTCGCGTCCGACCCTTCGAACTCACCTGTTGAACCCGCCCCACCCCCCCCCCAAGGGGATAGTGTGAGCACGTGGGGCCTTGGGGCGGGGCTTCGCCCTCAGGAATGGACTCGTGCTCTTTGAAGAGACGCGCCGGGCCCTCTCGCGCCCCTCTCGGCCTCGCGAGACGCCGCGAGCAGCCCGCACCCCGGAAGCGGACCCCGCCCACCCGGGCCGCCGCCCCGCTCTCGGACCTCCGGCCTCCGGCACCGCGGAAGGCAGATCGCTGTTGTTCGTCGGTCACCGCGTCTGCCGTACGAGGACGGCGCCGTCGCGGGGAGGCCCCGGGGGGCGCGCCGAGGCTGGGGGCAAGCCGGCCCGCCGGGGCGGGATCGCCTGTGGCCGGGTCACCAGCCGCCCCAGAACGAACCGATTTGAAAGGGCGAACGTTTGCTTAGCTCGCGCTTCCGGGGGTGGGAACTGTCGCCGGGCTCGGCTGGGCGGCTCTTCGGAGCCCGGCGCGGCGTCCTCAGGCCCCGGCGCCCCCTGGCGGCTCCGCTGATGGCGCCCGCCTCTCGGCCACGTCTCCGGGCTGGCTCCGGTCACCCTGCGTGGTCTCCGCTCTGGTTCGTTCGCACGGTGGTCTTCTGAGAGACCACGGGACCGTGCGGAGCCCCGGCCCAGCACCGCGCCGCCATCACTTCTGCTGAAATCTCTCGGCCGGAGCAGGGCATCCAACCAGCCCAGGTCCGAGGGCTGGAGAAACAGACTCCACCTCTCGGTGCAAGGAATGGCAAAATCACAGACGTCGTGCCGCTGTCAATGCCGACCGGGAGAAAACATGCTTTTTGTCTGGTGGTTCTTGAAATGCTTCGCCCTTACGAAACACACATTTTTCGGGTTCTCTCTTTGAGAGCAATGGGAGAGGGATTAGAAAATCGAGGCCATTCTTGTAAACAGCACATGTTTGGGGTAGCAAGTATAGGTAGGTAGCGAGATGTTTGAAAAGCGTCAAGTCGGGCTGGATGTAAAACCAGCAAAATTCGTTCCTGGAGCAGTTGACAAATATGCTCATTCCGAGATTGGTGGATAGCGACGCCATTAGGTGGGGATTGGACAGAAGTCCCTTTGCCTTTCAAAGGAGAATGTTACCAGGGCGCCCTGGAGGCTCAGTCAGTTAGGCGTCCAACTTTGATCTCACGGTCTGTGAGTTCGAGCCCCGCGTCCGGCTCTGTGCTGACAGCTCGGAGCCTGGAGCCTGCCTGGGATTCTGGGTCCCCCTCTCTCTCTGCCTCTCGTTGACTCGTGCCGTCTCTCTCAGAAATAAACATTAAAAAAATAAAAAACGAGACTGTTACCTTCCTGGCTCTGTGGGGGGTGGGGGGGGGGAAGAGTGCCTTGCAATCAGATTTTGAGAACTGCAACGGTGTCAAAAAGAAAATGACTTTGATACAGACCACACAACCACAAACATGGGCCAGGTGGGCTTTGGAATAGAAGATCGGAGTTAGCCTCTGGAGCTGGTAGGAGTTCTCCCTCATGGAGTCGTCGTGCGCAAATGAAGGAAGTTAATGGACTCAGAGTTGGACTCAGAGTAAGCATCGTGTCAGTGCTGGCCATTGTGTGTAATCTCCGAAGAGCTTTTAGCCTCTGCCCATCTCCTCAACGAGAATGAGCTGCCTCCTGTGTCCTGGATACGCAGGAAACTCCAGGACAGTGCCCTTGCTGTCGCTGTCACTGTTCATGGTGGTGTCGAGCACGTCGCAAAACCCGACAGGGATGAACTGTTATTTGACCCTTGCGCACGCGGAGAGTCCGTTTGTCAAGACGCTGAGCCAACTGGGAGTGTCTTAGATATTTTCCTCCATAATGACCGAGAAGAGTTTGACCCTGGGGAACTGGAGACCAGACAGTCCAAATAGGCTTCCAATGCCCTTCATTTTGAGGAAAACACAACAGGTAATTTTTTTTTTCTCCTAGGCACACTATCAAACTCTGCTTTTCCCAAGAACTTAATAATTTCTTATTTTTTTCTCCAACTCCGAATTTAAATTTTTTTAAAAAAATTTTTAACGTTTATTTATTATTGAGAGACAGAGAGACAGAACATGAGCATGGGAGGGGCAGAGAGAGGGGGAGACACAGGATCTGAAGCAGGCTCCAGGCTCTGAGCTGTCAGCACAGAGCCCGACGCGGGGCTCGAACTCACAAACTGTGAGATCATGACCTGAGCCAAAGCCGGACACGTAACCGACTGAGCCACCCAGGCGCTCCCGAATTTAAATGTTTTAACCTACAGAAAAGCTAAAAGAACAGAAAAACACCTATATATTCTTTAGTCACATATTATATTTTACTATTGTTAATATTTTATTCGTTTCTCTCTCTACTTAGGTGTCTAACCGTGTGAAATTACGTTGCAGCTTTCACGGTAGCTCAGGCCTAAACTCTTCCAAATGCGTTCTGAGAGGACGGAAACGCTCTGTCATGAGTCTAAGGTCATTGGTACATCCAAGAAACTTAATTCCATTCAAGAAATTCAATAATAGCGTCTAAGAGGCCTTTCGTTTCCCACCCTCTCCGTTTGTCCCGATGTTGTTCATTACAGCTTTTTTTGAATCCGGAGTCAACCAAGGACCAAGCTGCATTTCTTTTTCGGTTTCTTGAGTCCCTTTAGAGCAGAAGAGAGGCCAAGAAGTCTCTTGAGAGAGAACGTGCCAGTGGCGGAGGGAAGGGGAGAGAGAGAATCCCAAGCAGGCCCTGTGTTGTCAGCGTGGAGCCCGATGCGGGGCTCGAACCCACAAACTGTGAGATCGTGACCTGAGCCAAAGTCAGACACTCAACCGACTGAGCCACCCGGGCGCATCCCACCCCCACCCTGCCATCTGTTTTTTTAACAGGCTTATTTTTTTTAGACCAGTGTCTTTACAGAAAAATTGAGGAGAGTACAGAGAGTTCCCATATAACCTATGTCCAGCTTCCCTTCACACACGTTACTTTAAGGCTTGGCCGTTTCAAAACTCTCAGGAGAGTCTCTGCGTTCTCTTTTGTGCGGGTGGCCTATTCCGATTTCCTCTACCACCTGGACCTGATGGAGAGAATTTCACATCGCTGGACATTTGGACCTGGGGCGGGACGTTGACCGAACGGGTTATATCCCTTACACCGAGAGTCACCGTGCTGTGTGGGGGACAAAGGCGTACACAGACATTTGGAGGCCAGAAAGGTGGACTGTGGTAGAGCCAAAGCAATTTTCTTTTGTGGGGCACAGAAATAAGGTAGAGTTCCCATGTTCCCTTGCGACCCTCGAGATGGGCACGTAGCTCTGGAAGTCTCGGCCAACGGAACACAGGCAGACGTGCCACTGGCCTCTTCCTGGCCCAGCCGTTTAAAGTCTCCCCTGGGGCGCCTGGGTGGCTCAGTCCATTAAGCGTCTGACTTCAGCTCAGGTCATGATCTCGCAGTCTGTGAGTTCAAGCCCCGCGTCGGGCTCTGTGCTGACAGCTCAGAGCCTGGAGCCTGCTTCGGATTCTGTGTCCCCCTCTCTCTCTGCCCTTCCCCTGCTCACGCTCTGTCTCTATGTCTCAAAAATAAATAAACGTTAAAAAAAATAATAAAAAAACATTTTAAAGTCTCCCTTGTGATCGTCCATGCTCTTTCTTCCGTGATCTTCGAGTCAGATGCGAAGCACCCAGTGGCGGACCGTGCGGCCTGGGAGCGGGGGAGGCTCGAACCGGGCCTGGGGAGCTGGGTCCCTGTTGTGCCCGGAGCAGAGCTCCCGGCCACCGGTGTTATGCTGTGGTGTAGACGAGACACGACGCCGTTGCGCGCAGCCGCCGCGATGCGGGGGGCGTTCGCGGGAGCAGTCGGTGCGCGGCGCGAGCCCAGGCCCCGCCCCGCGTCCTCGTTCCCCTCGCGCGCTGTGACGCGTGACCAGGTAAAACCACACGAACGTGTGATGTCGCCAGGGCCCCAGCGACCGCAGTCGGGGTGACAACAGGCCGCATTCCTCTCGGAGGCCCCGGGGACCCGTTTCGGTGCCGTTCCCGGTTTCCCGAGGCCCCACGCCGCTTCGGTCCGCGCAGCTCCTCTCGCCGGCCCTCCGTCCTCGCTCCGGCGGTGACCCCGGGCCCACCCGGAGAATCCGGGCGAACCTTCAATTAATAACCCCTGCCGATGCCCCTTTGGCCGTCCCAGGGGGGACACGCTCGGCCCCGGGACTCAGGAAGCAGGCGCTCGGAGCCCTCCTCGCTCGGCCTCCTTCCTAAATCCTCCCTCCCCGAGTTGCCGCCCGCTTAGCCCTTGTCACGGTCTCGGGGACGCTCCGCCTTCCTTCTCTCTCCTTTCTCTTCCACGAGAGTTAAGTTCCAGGAGGAAAGCGATGTAGCTTTTTCAGGGCCAGCCTGAGGGCCTCGAACAGTGTCCGACGTTGAACGGGCATCCGCATCCGGGCGGCCGCCAAGTGCTTCTTCTAGAGAATGCGGTTCCATTCGCTTCGTAGCACTTCCTGCTCCAACGATACATTTGATTGGCAACTCGCGTTTCACTGTTTCATAACCAGAGGCTGGGTGATCTCGGGGAGGTCGTCCCGGATTTCCCAGGACCGCGGTTAATAAATTTGTGCACAGATTTCCTAGGAGAACGTGTCTTGGAAAAATGAGCTGCGAACTGGACAGCGTTCAAGGAGGAGCCCCACAGACCGCTGGACTATTGCTTCAGTAAAAGCATTCTTTTGTTTTTCATGGTTATTTTTGAGAGAGAGAGAGAGAGAGTCAGAGCATGAGCAGGGAAGGGCAGAGAGAGAGGGAGACACAGAATCCGAAGCAGGCTCCAGGCTCCGAGCCGTCAGCACAGAGCCCAATGCGGGGCTCGAACCCACGAACGGTGAGATCATGACCTGAGCCGAAGTGGGACGCTTAACCGACTGAGCCGCCCAGGCGCCCCTAATCTAATCTAAGACTGACTTAACCCAGCTATTTGAGTAGTTACTTGGCACACCTACAATTATGTTATACTGGGCACTTTTATAGATGGCTTTAATATGAAATTGCTGGATATGGAAAGATGTGCCAAGGATGTAGCTAATTGTTACAAGAATACCCAGTGGAGAGATGAACCGCCCAGGATCCTGCTGCACATACAAAAGAATACTTTGTTGCCATTTTAAGTGACCCTACAGAATAAAGATTAGTCTAGTGTGTGAAATACAGAAGCACTCAAATGTTAACTCTAATCTTGTCATTCTTTTGGATAACAAAATTCAATGCTGCTTTCCAGTTTTCCGTATGGAAGCAAATTCATTATCTTAGTCCTCCACGAACTAGCAACACACAATCCAAAGTGGGGCTATTAGAGGTCGGTTTTTCTTCTTCAGGTTTTCATTATTTTCCGAATATTCTCACAATAGAGATGGGTAACTTTTAATTTATTTTTTATTAAAACTCCAGTTAGTTAACCTACAGGAGACCTATCTAGAAAGAAGCTGCTACAGCCAACGTCAAGTAAGTTACTGCCTGTGTTCTCTTCTAGAATTTGTATGGTTTCAGGTCTCACATTTATCACCTAAATGTGATTATTTGTGTCAGGTGTAAGTAAGTGGTCCATTTGGTAAAGAGACTTGTTTCCCCATCGGATTCCTTCCTGCTTTGTCAAAGATAACGGACCATATAACTGTGGGTTTATTCCTGGATTCTCTATTCTGTTCCATTGAACCATGTGCCTAGTTTTGTGCCAGTACCGTTCTATTTGGTCGCTACAGCTTTGCGATAGAACTTGGAAGTCTGGCATGGTGATGCCTCCAGCTTTGCTTTTCAAGACCGCCTTGGCTTTCTGGGGACTTTTTGTTCTCCTATAAACGTTAGCATTGTTTGTTCTGGCCCTGAAAATTGCGGTTGGTATTTTGACAGGGGTTGATTAAGTATGTAGATTGCTTTGGGTAGTACGGACATTTTAACAATGTTTATTCTTCCAATCTATGAGCACGGAAGGGCTCTCGTTTCTTTGTGCTGTCTTCAATTCCTTTTATCGGCGTTGCATAGTTTTCAGAGTACCTCTTTGGTTAGGCTTATTCCTACATGTCTTACCATGTTTGGTGCAATTGCAAATGAGATTGTTTCTTAATTTCTCTTTCAGCGGCTTCATTATTGGTGGATAGAAATGCAATGCAACAGGTTATCTGTCCATTGATTTTTTTTAAGTTCATTTGTGAGGGAGAGAGAGAATCCCAAGCAAGGTCTGTGTTGTCAGCGTGGAACCCGATGTGGGGCTCAAGCCCACACACCGTGAGGTCCTGACCTGAGCCGAAATCAAGTCAGATGACAACCGAGCTACCTGGGGCCCCCGTCTGCACATGGATTTTGTATCCTGCGCCTTCCATCCTGCGAATTCCTACTGAATTCGTTTCTCAGTTTTGGCTGGTTTCGGGTGGAGTCTTTTGGGTTTTCTATATATAGTATCATGTCATCTGCAGATGGTGAAAGTCTTACTTCTTTACTGATTGGTGTCCCTTCTTTGTTGTTGTTGCCGTTGTCTGATTGCTGGGACTAGGACTTCCAAGTACTGTGTTGAATAAAAGTGGGGACACTGGACATCCTTGTCTTGTTCCTGACCTTCAGGGAAAACTTTTTGCCCACCGAGGAGGATGTTTGCTGTGGGTTTTCCATAGATGGCCTTTATCACATTGAGGGATGTTCCCTCTAACCTACTTTGTTGAGGGTGTGTATCATGAATGGCTGTTGTACTTTGTGACACGTTTTTGCATCTACAGGAGTGATCCTACGGTTCTTATCCTTTCTTACTGAGGCAGTGTATCATGCTGATTCATTTGCGAATATTCAACTACAGGTATAACTCCCCCTGGACTGTGCTGAATGATCCCTTTTTTTTTTTTATTAAACACATTTTTTAAATGTATGTTTATTTTGGAGAGAGAGAGAGAGAGCACAAGTGGGGGAGGGACAGAGAGAGGGAGACAGAGACTCCAAAGCAGGCTCCAGGCTCTGAGCTGTCAGCACGGAGCCCAATGCGGGGCTCGAACTCACAGACCGCGAGATCATGACCTGAGCCGAAGTCAGATGCTTTGCTGACTGAGCCACCCAGACGCCCCAGGATTCCTTTGTTTCAAGTAGGCTCCACGTCCGGTGTGGGGCTTGAATTCATGACCTGAGAGTGAAAGGCACGTGCTCCACTAAGCCAGCCAGCACGCCACAGGGGGACTGATTTTTTTAATGTATTGAATTCCGTTTTCTAGTATTTCATTGAGAATTTTTGCATCTGTGTTCAGCAGGGATATTGAACCGTAGTTCTTTTTAGTGGTGTCTTCGTCTGGTTTTGGTAACAAGGTAATGCTGGCCTCACAGAGTAATTTTGAAAAGTTTCCTTCCTTTTCCTTTTTTTTTTTGAATAGTTCGAAAATAGATATTAACTCTTCCTTAAGCGTTTGGTAGAAGTCACCTGGGAAGTCATCTGGTCCCGGACTTCTGTTAGGAGTTTTTTGGTTCCTGATCAATTTCTTTGTTGGTCATCGGTCTGTTCAATTTTTTCTATTTCCTCCTGCTTCGGTTTGGGTGGGTTAGGCTTCTAGGAATCTAAGCATTTCTTGTAGGTGGTCCGATTTGTTGGCCTGTAGGTTTTCATACGACGGATCTGCGGTTTCATTCTCCTCTCATTGGTAATTTCATTGAGTCCTTTCTTTTTTCTTGATAAGTCTGTCTAGAGGTTTATCAATTTTGTCAAAGGACCACTTCCTGGTTTCACTGGTCTGTTCTATTGTTTTTTTAGTTTCCATATAACTTGTTCCCACTCTCCAGAGATGGTTAACTTTTCAACAGCTTTTTAACGCTTCTCTCGTTTGCAGAGCTGTGAAACCACTTGATTAATCCCAACGACAGAAGCATACACAAGCCAGGAAGCAAAGATGTCAAAGCTGAAAAAAGCCCTCATGTATTAGGGAGGAATACACCAATCCTCATTTCTATGGACTCGAAATGTTATTCTAAATTAATAATTTTAAGATACATTTGAATTTACAAACAGATCTGGCCTGATAACATTTCAGGTCTTTTATTGTAAGACCTATTTGGTGAAAGGTCACTTTGACCCAAAGTTCGCAAGATACGACGTGAAGGGATGCAGCAAATGCGCTCTGATGCGGAACCTCAGGTTCGAGCCGCACGTTCCTTGAAAATGGCAGAAGCCTAGTTCAGATTTTGTTTTTTTTTTTAATTAAAAAAATTTTTTTAATGCTTATTTATTTTTGAGAGAGGCAGAGACAGAGTATGAGCAGGGGAGGAGCAGAGAGAGAGGGAGACACAGAATCCGAGGCAGGCTCCGGGTTCCGAGCCGCCAGCAGAGAGCCTGATGCGAGGCTTGAACCCACCAACTGTGAGATCACGACCTGAGCTGAATTCGGACGCTCGACCGACTGAGCCACCCAGGCGCCCCCTAGTTCAGATTTTGAAAACACAGGAAACAAACGTGGTTTATAATCTGGAATTGTGTGCTTTTAATTAGTTCTGAGCAGCGCAGTAAATGACTGATACGGACAAAGTTCAGGGAGAAAAGCAGAGAGAAATTTAGCTGGAAGCTTATCACCAGTCTTTACCAGCTGATGTCTAAATGTTTCTGGAATGAACACATTTGAATCGTCAATAATAACTTCTCTAAAGCCTCATTAACTGAAACTATATAATTTTGTTTTTTATATGTGCATACATATTTTTTTTTTGTTTTTATTTATATCTTAAAGTAAATGGGGCTCAAATTGAAAACCCTGAGATCAAGAGTTGCATGCTCTACCAACTCGGCCAGCCAGGCGCCCCTAAAATTATATACTTTTAAACATGACTTTTGGGGCGCCTGGGTGGCTCAGTTGGTTAAGCGGCCGACTTCGGCTCAGGTCATGATCTCACGGTCTGTGAGTTCGAGCCCCGCGTCGGGCTCTGTGCTGATGGCTCATCAGAGCCTGAAGCCTGCTTCAGATTCTGTGTCTCCCTCTCTCTCTGCTTCTCCCCCACTCACGCTCTGTCTCTGTGTCTCTCAAAAATAAAAATAAACGTTAAATATGACTTATTTTTAATGTTTTTATATCCGAGCTTTCACTTACTCACAGTAAACCACACTCTTTCATTACTCAGTTCATTCATCTGAGCGCCTGCCTTCAGACGCCAGGTTCTTGATCCAAGTTTTCAAGTAGGGTTATTATTCAGCTTACGTCACACTATTGAGTTGTTGACGGTGGTTAAAGCAGTATCTTAAAGCAGAGGTCAAAATTCAATCGTTAGATGAAAAATGATGATAAAACATACCAAAGGTTACGGAACGAAAATCATTACTGACAAGAAGCCAATGTTTAAAATGCCCTTTCTTCTTAAAGATAAGTGATGTTCTATTCACGTGCGTGGACAGCTGTAGAATTTTGTGGACGCTTCTGCTGATAAATCCTTTCTCCTCAGAGGCACTTGGAAGATTCATGGTTTTCTGTTACAGAACACCACGGATACAGGACCTTCGAAATGGTTTTAGAAACCTAGTTAGGAGCTACAGGACTTGTCACACAGAGAGACAGAAAAACAGCAGATCTACGTTGTTAAGTTTTTCAAGTAATGTTATGTACAGTTTTATTGCCGGTATATGCACAACGGTAAGCATAGAACTATAAATACACAATGTCATTAACAGTAGAAAACAAAATCGTTACAGGTAAAGGGGCGGGGGGCGAGAAACTTTTTCTGCTGCTAGAACGGAGACACAGGGAAAAGCCTAGAACACACCATCCACCCAGTACTCTCGTCTTCAATTCTTTACATACATTTCTACAGGTTTCTCAGTTAAGCAAAGAAAGTGCAGATAACTCTGTAACAACAGCAAATTGCTTCCTAACAGCTATTTGCCTTTCCAGTCAAATTCACGCTACGTCAGGATTGAAACAGAAAGTCAGGATGAGAAATCGTTAGTGTCCTGGTTCCAAACGGTCCGATTTGCCCTTCACCACACTGGTCGCTTCTGGAAGTCGGCTGCACATGAAAAGAACAGGTGTAGCGGAAGGTGATTAAAAAAACTTGTTAAAATGTAACCGAAAATCACCCTTGAAGTAGTTCTCCCAAAGATACTGTAGGCAGCAGCTCAGGTAAAAGCACTCGCCCTGAAGAGGTAGAGAATTTGAGTCCGTCACGCAGGGATCCCAGGCGTGGGCCCTCCTCTCTCTCATCAGGATCGATGTTTTCAAGGAAGACAGTTTCGTGGTAAAAGGGAACCAGGTCCGCCGTTTACAGAAAAGGCGCCGGCTGACTCCCGCGTCTCGGTAACCAGCTGATTAAACGAGAGACAAGACGGTCAAGGACACACATGCGCGTGATTTTCTTTTCTCTTTCCATTATCGAGTTTATTCGTAAGTGAATTTGATATTAATAAATACGAAAAAAGCATCATTCACAACGAAGATAAACAAACCAAAAACCCTGCGATTAACCCTTCTGTGTTAATAAGCGTCAGGAACCCAGAGGCGGACCATGTGGTGCAGCTTCCTTCCGGGGGCGGGGCGGGGACGCGGTTTTCAATAGAGACGGCGAGACGGGCGGCCGCCGGGCGGCCTCAGTGCCACAGAACTGGCTGATTCTGCAGCACTCGCTCCGGGGCCTGAAGCTACAGGGCACCCCAAAGAAGTCGCAACTAATGACGCGCGTCACCGTCACGTCGACGGAGTCCAGCTGGGGCTCCGAGTAGTCCCGCTTCGCTTCGCATCGTTTCGGCGTTTCCGGCATAGGACATGATACAGAACGGAACTCCAAGGAGCAATAAAAATATTATTCTGCATTTGAATAGAGGCGAAACCATGTTTTAGACTCTGTTAAACTTTTAAAGCTTAAGCATTCCTCTTTAACCAGCATTTAAAAAAATTTATACAATCATAACACTGGCAAAGGTTAATGGGAAGACAAAGGAGTACAAACGTGTGAAGTGATGAATTCGGTTAAAAATTACTTCGTACTGATCAACTGATGTTAATACTGCTTCTTCTTGAATTTGGAATCACTATCGTCAAAGTTACATGCAGACTGAGGGGCACCCTCTGTTACAGAAAATACAAAACAAAACAAAAAACTGAAACTGGGAAAAGATGGGAAGTTCCAAGAAGACGTGCTTGAGTATCTCCTTTCATCGGGGAGGGGCGGTCTGTCTGTCCTTTCTCTGCAAGGCCCGGTTCCCGGCGCTCGGCGTCACTAACTCGGTCCGGAAACCTCAGCGCTGGGGTCCGTGCCCCCGGAGCCCGTCTGTGCACGCTTGATGTAAAGGTTCAGTAGTTTCATCTGCGGGGTCAAGCCGAACACAAGTCACTGAGCGAGCTGCTCTGAGTTGTAGGAAGAGGCTCATTAAGACATTCTTATACAGACTGTGCGTTTAAACAGAGAGACTTCAGGGGCGCCTGCCAGGCTCAGTGAGTGACTCTTGCTCTCAGGGTTGGGAGTTTGAGCCCCAGGCTGGGTGTAGGGATTGCTTGAGAATAAAATCTCAAAAAAATAAAAAGAGATTTTAGATTAAGTTATGCCCAAGTTATTGTTGATAATTAAAAACTACCAAAAGAATTTTCAAGTCTCCATCTGTTGGTGACTGAGTGTTCTATTTATCCATTTATTTAAGTAATCTCTACATCCGACATGGGGCCTGAACTCACGACCCCAAGATCAAGAGTTGCGTGCTCTACCAGACTGAGCCAGCCAGGTGCCCCCATTTAAGTCTTCAGGACAGCAAAGGCTTGATTCTCAGACTTCACAGGGGGCACAGTTAAGAAACAGCCCGGTGTCCCCGCTGTGGGAGATACAAAGTGACCCTGAGCGCACGGCCACTGTTTCCGCAGGAGCGGACCCGGGGCCGCGATCCGGCTGTGGGAGCTGGGAGGGAGTCGGCTGACTGCAGGCGTTTCTTCCGCGGCAACGCACCCTACCGACTGCGGGCCGCCCCCGGGGGCCGAGGCGGAAGTAGGAACACTCACAATTCAAACGGCGGGAGGAAGGAGTCAGACACTCAGAGCCTGGCTCAGAGCCGAACACAAATGTGCCCTTTAACACAACGGAGAACCATGTTTTGAGAACCGCACTGCTGCCCCCTGGAGAGCGAAGCGTCACTACTTACTTTGCTGCCAGTGAGCTGACTGAGATGTGGTTTCAGTTCATCACCAATTACCGCGTGAACGGCCACCAGGCAGAAGACACAAGCTTTCCGAACGCTGCTCTCGGAATTGTCGTAACCCTGGGGAGAAAAGTCCTTGTCGGCACTCCCGGGAGACGAGGAGGTCCCGCTCCGACACGGACAGCAGAGGTGGCTCAGAGGTGGGGTCGCAGGCGGACCAAGGAGAAGCAGCTTCAATGACTCAAGTTGACGCCTCCACCTTTCCTGGCAGAAACATGCCTCCCTCCCCCCCCGTAGCACCTCCACTCCCCTCGCTGTTCGCTTTCCTTCTCAGGTCCCACCTGATTTAGCCTGGAAGGCAGCCCCCTTGCCGCCCTGCCCTGTGAGGTCTCCAGATGAACCTCGCCAAAGCGCTCAGCTGCAGGGGGCCCGCGAGAGCCTCACTACTGGAAAAAACCTAAACTGGAGTGAAACTGGGCCTGGCAGTCAGGGCGCTCCTAGAACCCAGGTTGAATTAAGCTCGACGTCCGTCCCGTCCCCGCCAGTACTCCAAGTTCCCTGTCCGACAACACACGTCGTCAGCAGCCACTGTATGTGTGACGTACGCACACTACGCACGTTCCGTCCTTAGGACCGAAGTACGAACAGATAGAAGTACGGACAGATAACACGGTTTGGATCTTATCTTCAAGGACCCCACAGTGTCGGGAGCAATATTAGGCTCAGAGTCAAAGATGGTACTCTAGATGCACAAAGAAGTGAATAACTCTCTTCGGGAGGGTACACACTACGTAATTCTAGTCATTAAAATTACATTATGGAATAGAATTTATTGGATGGAAAAGTTAACATTTTATGATTAAGCAAAGCGTGTTATAAAATATCCCATCATTAACATGTTTATGAGGATGGATTTGTGTGCACAGGAAAAACCACATCACACCTAGGAGCGTAAGTTAGCCTAACCATTTTGGAGAGAAACTTGGCAACACCTAGGAATTCTGCTTCTAGATGCACACATGTAAGTAGAAGAGACTGCAAGGACGTTCACTGCAGTATTTATATCATGAAAAGATCCACGTAGTCATCAAAAGGCGCGTGGAAAACCCAGCTGTGGGATTCGCACGCGTGGGATCGGGCCGCGAGGCGGAAGTGAAATCCCGACGCTGCCGTGGCCCGAGAACCCCAGAGACACTACGTGGAATGAAACAAGCCCGCCCGGCGGGACCGGTGCTGTGTGATTCCACCCACATGAGGAGCCCAGAAAGCAGAAGAGCGAACGCAGCCTGGAAGCTTCCAGCGGCCAAGGGCACGGGACCAGGGAACTGTGAACTACCGGGCAGAGTTTCCATCGGGGATGACGGAGGGGGGCAGTTGTGGCGACCGCACACTTACTGCCGACGAACCGCACTCAGATGGCCAAACGGTAAATTTTAGGCTGTGTATATATCTAGCGTGCGCGCACACACGTACACACACGCACGCCCACGCAAACGCAGCTGGTTGCGGAAAGTCTGTGCTCTGAACGTCCAGGACAGCGGGAGGGCTTGGCGAGGCCGCAGGGGCGCCCGGAGAGCGCCTCAGAGAGCCGAGTCGCCGCCGTAGCGCGGCTCGCTCGGCGCGGTCTGGCCCTCACCTGTATTAAGCCTGGCATGATCTCCGGCAGGAGCAGGTTCAGGGTGTCCTTGGACACCCGCTCGATCACCTTGGTCTGCATCTTGATGGCGGCCAGGTTGATGGGGTAGTCTGCGGTCTGCACGATGGGGCACAGCACTTTGACGCACTGCTCGGGGCTGATGGAGGTGGCCAGCGCGGACGCGGCCTCCTCCGCAGACCTCACCACCTGAAAGGGAGGACGTTAAGCTGGGGGTAAATTTTAAAATCATTATGTATTGTGTCCCGGAAGTACAAACGTCATGAAATACGACAGGGTATCTACAGTTAAACACAATTTTAAAAAAATGTTTATTTTTGAGAGAGAAAGAGAAGAAGTCGGGGAGGGGCAGAGGGAGACACAGAATCCGAAGCAGGCTCCAGGCTCCGAGCTGCACAGAACCCGAAGCGGGGCTCGAACTCCCGAACCGTGAGATCATGACCTGAGCCAACATCGGATGCTCAACCGCCTTAGCTCCCGGGCGGCCCAGGATATCTACAATTTGCTTTGAAAATACTACAGTAAACAAACACAATAAGTGAGGGCACGGATAAAACAGGATTGGCAAAATATAACTGTTTAAGCCAGAAGGGAAGAGCAGAGAGGCAGAGGCGGAGAGAGAGGGAGAGGGAGGGAGAGGGAGAGGGAGGGAGAGGAGGGGGAGGGGGAGGGAGAGGGAGGGGGAGGGAGGAAAGGGGAGAGGGAAAGGGGGAGGGAGAGAGAGGGAGAGGGAGGGAGAGGGGGAAAGGGGGAGGGGGAGGGGGAGAGAGGGGAAGGGGGAGGGGGAGAGGGAGGGAGGGAGAGAGAGAATGAACGAACGAACGAACGAACCCCGAGCACGCTCTGCACTGTTGATGTGGAGCCCTACTCAGGCCGAACCCACGAACCTCGAGACCACGGCCTGAGCCGAAACCCAGAGTTGGATGCTTAACTGACTGGGCCACCCAGGCGCCCGTCTCACCAACGCTTCTGACCGTCGTTCCTCCTAGCGTGCATAAAGTGGCCTCTCACAGTGGGTGTGGTTGTATTTTCCTAATGAGGACCAACACTGGGCACCTTTTCCTGTGTTTCCTGGCCATTTACGTATCTTCTTTGGTGAATGGTTTCTTCGGGTCCTTTGCCCATTTTTAAACTGAGTAATTTCTTTTTGTTGTTGAGTTGTAAGAGTCTTTATATATTACCTCATCAGATATGATTTGCAAAAATTTTCTATTCTTTGGGTTGAATACTCCACTTTTTTAATAGTGCCCTTTGAAGCACTAAAGTTTTTTTTTTAAACATTATTCTTTGTGACTGCTTTTTAATTTTTAATTTTTGAGTAAACTTTATGCCCGATGTGGGGCTCGAACTCATGACCCTGAAAGAGACCCACTGACTATTGACTGTCCCAGCCAGGCATACCTGAAGCACAAAAGTATTTATTTAAATTTTTTTTCCTTTTTTTTTTTTGAGACAGAGAAAAAGAGAGAGACAGAGCGTGAGCAGGGGAGGAGCAGAGAGAGAGGAAGACACAGAATCCGAAGCAGGCTCCAGGCTCTGAGCCGTCAGCACAGAGCCCAACACAGGGCTCAAACTGACAAACTGTGAGATCATGACCCGAGCCAAAGTTGGATGCTTAATCAACTGAGCCAACCCAGGGCCCCATTATTTTATTAAAAAAAAATATTTTAAGTAATATCACCACCCAATGTGGGGCTTGAGCTTACAGGCCTTAGATTTAAAGTTTCATGCCCTGCCCACCAAGCCAGCCAGGTGCCCCAAAGCACAAAAGTTGTTAATTTTGATAAAGTCCGATTTATGTTTTTGTTGTTGTTGGTTACTTGTGCTTTGGGTGTTATGTCTAAGAAACTATTGCCTAATCCGAGGTAACACAGATTTATGATCATTCTTTCCTCTGAAAATTTCAGGTTCGGCTCTTTCATTTAGCTTTGATCTATTCCGCTCACTGCCGTTTTCTAACTTCTTTTTTGACTTCTCTTGCTTCCGTGTTGTCCTGCCGGGACGCCTAATGCTACTGCCCTGGGGCTTTCTCTCAGAGCTGCAGTCCGTCCCTGAAACTCCCCGTTTTAACCATGTCTGAGACTCCATAAAAACCCTCACGGCTCTCTCATCGACGTCACTGAAGGTGGGAGAAATACTGTGACTGATGAGAGAGGAGACAGGAGAGAGAGACAAACCAAGGAACAGGCTCTTAACTCCAGAGAACGAAGTGATGGTCACCAGAGGGGAGGTGGGGGGGGATGGGGAAATAGGTGATGGGGACGAAGGAGGGCACTTGTGATGAGCACGGGGGGTTGTAAGGACGTGCTGAGTCACTATATTGTACACCCGAGGCTAATATAACACTGTGTTAACTAACTAGAATTTAAATACAAACTTAAACCCCCCCCCCAATTGTTTTTTACACAACTATAAATACATACAGAGATGAGACGGATTCACAGGACCTTCAGGAAAGCTATCCTCATTATTTTATGGAATAAACTTTTAACAGATATCTCGTTCCCATAGGCAATTTGTTACCACTTTAAAATATACTTGTCTTCATCAGTTATCTCAAAAACTTGGTAGGTGGAAAGAGAAGGCTGGTGAATTCTAGAGAATGAAGGAGAAAGTGAGATCAAGGCTGTTTCCTAGAGCTGGCTGGTACTAGGGGAAAGGCCGTGATGTCACCGTAATTCTTTTAATAGGAAAAATCTGACCGCATCTCCATCAGACGCTACCCGGAACGCCGGAGGCCAGTGTTCACTTGACCGAGATGACTGACGCTGCTCAGGCAGCGTGTGTGTGTTTCGCGCAGCAGCCTCGGCGGAACCGAGGGCAGAACGGTAACTGAATCGTGGGCAACTCACCTCCTTATGCGGGTCCTTATGAGCTTCCAGCGTTTTCATGACCGTGAGTTCTGCGTAGTTCTTAAATCTGGCTGGTTGATGCCTTAGGATTTCTCTTAAGACCTTTAATGCCAAAGCCCTGATCGTAGGCTAAGAAGAAACATTTTCGTGTTGTTAGTGTCTGGGGTGGGAGACAGTCTGCTACATTTCCCGTTTGCGTCACTTAACTAACGCTGGGGCAGGGTAAGTTGCAGGCAACTGCACGAGGTGGACGGGCTGTCACGTAACGGAGTTTCTGCATCTCTAGTTGAAGACTTATGTCACGCCTCACGTACTTGTAGGAGACCAAGAGCCAACAATATTCTATGAAAAACGAAAATTTACTTCTGAACTAGTTTAAATATGTGAAACAAGTACTCTCCTGTAAAAATACTCTCAGCAACCCTTCATTTCTCCCATTGTCAACTGTTCGAACCCAACTGAGCTGTTGGTTTAGAGGAGAAAGTACACATAATGCAAACTTCGCACAGGAAGCAGCAGGAAAAGAGGCTGATTTTCTCAATTTCCAAACCTGTGTCGCGCCTGATTAGCAGGCGAGGACACACAATCCAAGACAGGAAAAACAGGCTCCTATGTACAAACTCTGCCATTTACCTCTTTATCCCCAAGAGTTTCAAGCAAAAGAAGTAATATTGTTTTGAAGTGTTCGTCCCAAACACTGAAGCAGTCTTCCTGTGTCAGTTTCATGAGTTCGTAGAGAGCAATTTTTCTTTCCTCTACACGTTCATTGTGGTTAGACAACTCCTTCAGCAGCTCGGCCACCAGGTCAGAATGGTCTAGGGAAAGATCTGTCAAGAGGACAATATTAATTCTGTAACTCTTGTAAGTATGGGGATGACAACTTTAGTTTTAAGAAAAAAAAAAAAAGGACTAATTTTCTTTTCCATTTAGTCATCCTGAACCCATCAATCAGAGTTAAAAACTGTTTATAATAAAAATTCACGTAGAGAAAATATATAACGAACCCCCATATGCCCATCACGTAGATTGAATAATTATCAAGATTTTACTGTTCTTACTTCATCTTCCTCCCTCACGCCCCACATTTTTCCTGAAATATTTCTAGTAGAGGGCAAATATATCATCTTATCTTTATGAACATTGGAATGCATTTCTATGGGGTTGGGCCAGGAGACGCACAATTGGTGGTATCGATAATGAATGACCAACAGATTTAGGTGGTGACGACCTGGTCCTACCACTGGAAAGTTCCCCAACAACCTTTTTTTTTTTTTTTGAGGGAGATTGGGGGTGAGAGAGAGACAGACACAAGGAGAGAAGAAGTCGGGGAGAGGCAAAGAGAATTTTAAGCAGGCTCCACACCCAGCACGGAACCCGAAGCGAGGCTCGATCTCACGACTGTGAGAGATCATGACCTGAGCCGAAATCAAGAGCCGGACGCTCAACCAACTAAGCCACCCAGGCGCCCGAGGAAAAATTATATTTTACTTATGGGGATTCAGAAACCTGAGGAAAGGAAATCGAGCTGAACCATTAGAACAGATGAGTTCAACTAGACTAAAACTAACAGATGACAGGGAAGGAAAACTAAACCAAAATAATGACAACATTCATTAACTATTAAAAAAATAGTTTGCTACGACGAGTTCCATGGAATTACAATTAGAACCCTAATAAGGTCATACACAGCGCACAGAATGTGATCACGGAACTTAAAAATCTGAGATCACCTGAGAAGAATGAGCGCTGAGGTGAAGCAAGTCCGGGTTTTGGAAGATCGAGGGAAGAGCGTCTATAAACTGCAGAGCAAACCATGAAAGGAAGACATTTGAGTTCAAAGGTAACATGGACACCTGAACTTGTAGGACGAGAACTGTCTGCCCTAACGTCACTTCTCTAGCCCGGCGCTGGCACAGAACCGCCGGGCTCCCAGGAGCTACCGCACCCGGACCAGAGAGGCCTCGCCAAAGTCCCTCCTGCCAAGTTCTGTTATCAGACTCGCACGGAGGGTTGTTCCGGTCACAGTGTATTTTATTTCAGCGCAAGAAAGGGAAGTCACAAAAAGATGCTTTCGAGGGAACGTAGCTCTTTTCTCCACAAATATAGGCTTTGTCGTGACACCAGGAGATAATGAGAAATGACTAAAACTGTCTGGACACATGACTGACAGGAGGATCATTTCTGCCCAAGGAAACACTTGATTTTGTTACAAAACTGAACTATTTATATCATACAAGTGAGATGAGCCTACAGTACTCAGTGAATTAAGTGTAACCAACTATATTTCCTCTTCTGACAGACAGGTGTCAGGTCACGTGAAAAGACAAGGCTCTGGAGTCGCGCCAAACCTGTGCCCCTGACCCTCTGTGCGACAGAGGTACATTCGTAATCACTGCGGGGGTTCAGTTTTCTTACAAGTAAAAAAAAATCCTACCGTCATGGTGAGCACCTGGGCTTGGAACACAATAAACTCACTAATATTCGTTCTCCTTGTGTCCTTCTGACAAACACTGCTACGCTTACAATTCTAATTCTGATCATCTTTCTGTGGCAGTGCTGAAAAAATACGGGATGCTCTTTTCCCTGGCAAACTTTGACAGGAGTGTCCCTTGGATGACAGTATCATCCTCACTAGCCGTAACAGTCTGGAATTCTATGGTCTCTGGTAAACTTTACAAAGGTGATGTGGACTTTAGGGGGGGTTTTAGGTTTTTTTTTTTTTTTTGACATGTTAATCTTGCTAAATTTATCACTAATGTATCTGTCTGTAATGTGTCCAGAATCATCTGAATAAGAGACATACTAAATAAGTCTCAGAATTTCAAAACAATTTTTTTTATAGAAATTGACTTAAAATAATTACCTCCGCCAAAAGTTACAGATTTTAGAAACAAAACAAGGAGGAGAAGCTTTGCGATGGGGGAGACACGGAAGGAAAGCGAGAAGAGCGATGGAGGTCCAAAGTGGAAAAGGATGGGCACGTTAGCCACGTTCACCTGAGAGCAGCGCCCGTGAGCCCCCCCCCCCAGACCTAAGAATGGACACAGACGGTACATGACAATAGCTGCTACATGAAGCTTATAGAGCAACTACGATTTTGTTTAACTGACAGCTTCTCCATTTTCAGGGAGTGTTTACTCAACATAAGAGGGCTCTCATGTTTCAGAAGTCAATCAAGTATTATGCTGCAAAGAAATAATTTTCTCAAGTTCAAAAACATTCCACCCAGTCTAGATTTCAGCTCTATGATTGCCGAAGACACCTTCCTTTAACAAATGGAAGATGGATGATCTTCAGAAAAGGAGAAGGGAACGAGACGGTGAGTGGATGGTCTGGCTACACTGTCAGAATTCTGGCTTTGGGACAGTATTAACTCTCTTAGCCTGAGCAGTTGCCAAAAACGTCATTCTCAGCCTCGTAAATGAAGAGATCGTCCCACTCGTCAAAACTGCGGACGACCAGGCCTGGGAACACAGAGTCCTGAGTGGCAGAGGCAGGGTTTCCATACTTGACAGCGGCGAAGCGTGGAATTTCGGAGCTCGGCCAGGGCGGGAAGGGTGTCCACGGGGAGCGGTGACCACGTATGCCCTGTCAGAGCCCAAGCCGGGTGAGAAGGGCATCTGTGGCCCCGGGTGGCAGAGCCTCCCGAGGTTGAGGGTGCCCGCGTGGGGTGGCAGAGCCCCGGAGGTTGAGGGTGCCCGCGTGGGGTGGCAGAGCCCCCCGAGGTTGAGGGTGCCCGCGTGGGGTGGCAGAGCCTCCCGAGGTTGAGGGTGCCCACGTGGGGTGGCAGAGCCTCCTGAGGTTGAGGGTGCCCGCGTGGGGTGGCAGAGCCTCCCGAGGTTGAGGGTGCCCACGTGGGGTGGCAGAGCCTCCTGAGGTTGAGGGTGCCCGCGTGGGGTGGCAGAGCCCCCCGGCAAGGCAGTGCGACATGCAGGAGAGGAGGGGGGCAGAGGCGGGATGCTGGCTGCGCACAGGAAGACTGACGGAAGAAGGAGATGTTTTAAAGATCACGAAGGCTGGCTTTCCCAGTGTCCGAAGAGGGGCTTATCCATACAGAAGAGGAGGAAGCTAGAAATACTCTCTGCTGCTAACTGCAACTGGAAGTTAACGTAACCTCGCAGCTCTTGACAGAGAGGTAAGCAGATGTGAATCTGTGTGTGTGCATGTGCGCGTATACAGACGTGTGTACGTATATTCCCTCGGCTCTGGCCGCCAGGAGTCTTAGGAGCGGTGATACCCCGGTAGCAGTGGGCACACCTCGTGCCCGGCCTCTAGCCTTTAGTGACCATTTTCTATTAAATGAAACCAAGGACCGATCCCTGGAGAAATGATTGATTCGAAGACTCAAGCAGGGACACTAGAACATTGTGTCACGCCAGGATGCAAGGATGGGACACTGTCAAAAGAAAAGGTCAAATCAAAGACAATTTGAGCATGAAAATAAATAATGATATTACAAATTATAACCCGCCGAGCACAATGCAAACCGTGAGTTCATATGATTATAAATACGTAAATGAAACTTTTTAAATGAATACATTTTAACACCGTTTTAAAGTACCACCCTACAAAGCACTTATTAATTATACTTTTTTTTTAACGTTTACTCATTTTTGAGAGATATAGAGACAGAATGTGAGCACGGCAGGGGCTGAGAAAGTGAGGGAGACACAGAATCTGAGACAGGCTCCAGACTGTCAGCTGTCAGCACAGAGCCTGATGCAGCGCTCGACCCCACTAACCATGAGATCACGACCTGAGGTGAAATCGAATGCTTAACCGACTGGGCCACCCAGGTGCCCCATAGACTCTTTTTTTTTTTTTTTTTAATGTTTATTTATTTTGAGAGAGACAGAGAGAGAGAGGCACACACACAGAATCCAGAATCCAAAGCAGACTCCAGGCTCTGAGCTATCAGCCCAGAGCCTGATGTGGGGCTCAAACTCATGAACCACAAGATCATGACCTGAGCCAAAGTCAGACCCTTAACAAACTGAGCTACCTAGGCACCCTGATATATTAAGACTTAACATAAAAAAAGAAAAAAAAAAAGACTTAACATGACATATTGGTAAAAAAATGATTCATCAACCTGACTGGTAATCAAAGAGATAAAAATGAAGATATTTTTCTATTTACCAAATTATAAACATTAAAAAAAAGACTGCTGATATCTAACTTCTCCATCTTTCTAATAATTAAGGAGATGCTGCATCAGGATGACCTATTTTGTCTCCATCATGGTGATGAAATTTTCCACGGTCTGAACATTCTGTGCTGGTGAAGGACTCAGCACGACACCACCACTGGCCACTGTGAGTGCTGGAGCTCGTCCCAAGGTGACTTCAGATTCTAACGGTAATTCCGCCCCCCCCCCCCCCCCCCCCCCCCCGCCGTCTGGTCTCGAACGCCTCTTGTAAGAGTTCATGATCTCACACTTTATGAAAGGGCTCTTACAAAGAATGCGAAGCTCTTCAAAGGGTTTGTCGCGCCGGTGTAAAAATTAACGACTGGGCTGTGTCTAGAGATGAACTAGATTGATAAGCTACACCTGATTTCAGTTGTGGCTGGGCAGTTGGCATGCTTCTCCTGATTTCGAGGATGATTTCAGGGCTACCCTGTGTCTCATGCGGGGGCAGGAAACTACCAAACCACTAGGAATGAGCTCCTAGAAGACGGGAGAAAACGTCTCCATTCCAAAGCTCCTTACTTCTTAGGGAGGTACAATAAAAGAACATGTGAATTTCTCCCGCTTCATTGATCACCAGTCCTCGAAAGCACAGGGGACCAAACATGACCCAGAACCTACCATCGGGAAACTGGTCGGCGTCGTCGTCAAACATGGCTTCCTTGAGGGCGGACTTATTGAAGGGACTGACGCCATCCGAGTAGTTGTACGGATTGTAGTCTCGTGAGCGTGGAGAGGAGTGGGCAGGCATCGCGTGCAGCAATGAAGCTTTGTTATCCAGGGAGGTCTGGCCCGAGTCGGTAGCATCACCTCCTGCCCTCGGGTCGGGCATCCCAGGACCGCCACACATCTGTAAGCGGGAAGGCGAAGACACAGCAAATTCATTCGTCTTTCAGTATCTCTTTGAAATTCTAAAGATATGTTTCTCTATTGCTTCAAAGGAATCAATATGAGGAGTTAAAATTTACATTCAAAATGTCAAAGCTTATAGTAAAGACGTAGAAAAACAAACAAAAAAACCCCAAAACCCACAGCTGCGAGAGCAAATAAGAACCATAAAAGAAAGCTGTTTTCAGTGATTCCTATAGTTCCCTCGCTAAGGGCTCGACCAAACGATATTCGTGGGATTACAGCTCTCTACGCCAGTTGAAGATATAAAAGGACTTTCATTGCCAACACAGAACCAAAAACCGCCAGATTCCATTATTAAGGTAGTACATTACACACTGACAGGATGTCAACAAAGTATAAGAGAATCAAATTTTGGGGGTGCCGGGGAGGCTCAGTTGGTTAAGTGGCCGACTCTTAATTTTGGCTCAGGTCATGATGTCACAGTCCTGAGACCTGTCCCCGCATCAGGCTCCGTGCTGGGCGTGCAGCCTGCTTAGGATTCTCTCTCTCTCTCTCTCTCTCTCTCTCTCTCTTTCGCACATGCACTCTCTCTCTCAAAAAAAAAGTGGGGGAGTTGTCTGAGTGGCTCAGTCGGTTAAGCGTCTGACTTCGGCTCAGGTCACGATCTTGCGGTTCATGGGCTGAAGCCCTGAATGGGCTGCACCGACAGCTCAGAGCCTGCTTCGGATTCTGTGCCTCCCTCTCTGTCTGCCACCCCCCCACTTGTGCTGTCTCTCAAAAATAAATAACAAAACATTAAAAAATAAAAAAAATAAATAAAAATAGAAAACAATAAAAATATTTTTAAAAAGGCCTAAAAGACTGTAACTTTTGAAAGGATGCCTGAAGGCGTTCGGGCACACTAACACACTTACCCTAAAACATCAGTACGAACACTGACACTAATACTAGCATGAAACTCATTACTACCACCTGGATCACCGTCACCACTGTCTACGCATAGCAACCATGTGCTAAGCCATGACTCGGGGGCTTTCACTGTGCGCCAGGCTTCAGTCTTGGCAGTGGGAATATGCTAATGAACAAAAGGGCATGATGTCCGCCTCCATGGAGTTGACACTCTAGTTGGGGGACCGACATCACCAAACTAACGAGTGAGTAGACGGTAGGGCGGAAGGTGACCTGTGGGCAGGAGGCGGTGTTCAAGGGACCCCGAGTGCTGTGGTGGGAGGGAGGAAAGTGCAGATCAGCGACGGTGGTCCCAGCAAGCCGTGTGAACCGAGACTTGAAGGAGATCAGCCAGGAAGGATGTTTAAGACAGAGGGAACGGCCGAGACAAAGGCCCTGTGGCAAGAACACGCCCAGACGTTCAAGGAACAGCAAGGAAGCCAGTGTGGCTGTAGCAGAGGAAAGCAGTGGCACACGAGGCCGGAGAACATCAGGGAAAAGCCTCCTGTGTAGACTTTGGCTTTCATTCTGGGACCCCCCGGAGAGTTTTAAGCGGAGGTGTGCGAACAGATGACGGGAGGTCAACGGCAAAACCAAGGAGGCCAGTGAGGTGCCGATTTCAATAACCCAGGTGCGAGAACTGATGCTAACGATGGCTCGAGCCAGAACGGCAGTGATGAAGTGGGTGGGTTTTGGATATGTTTTGAAAACAGAACGACAGAGCGAGTGTGGAGGATGAGAGAGAGGACAGAAGGATGACTCTTTGGTCCGAGGTTTTGGCTGAGTGACCAGAGCTGCTATCGGCTGCAACAGAAGGGAGCAGCTTGGGGAGGAGATCAGAAGTTCGACAGGAGGCTGGATGGAGGCACTCCGAGAGAGGCTTGGGCTGGACAGTCATACCATTTATTATATTTACGACGATTTTCAGGGAATACAGTAATCGCCTCACTTTCCTAATGAAAGCATGGAGGTTTAGAAGTGATAACATAGTCTGACCAGGTGGTACCTGCCAGGAACTGGGATCTGAATTTACTTCTGCCAGATTCTTCTGTGTGAGCCCCCCACACTGCACCCTGCTACCTCTTAGGAAGAAGAGTCTCGAGCAGTGATTCTTACTAAACTGTCACTGCTTTTGGGGTGGGGAACCTCAACACGAGGGGTGAGCTGGCTCTGGCCCGTCCGCCAGACAGTCATGGGGCGAAACACAACAGCAGCGGGCAAGCAGTCAGGAAGGCGGAGGAGGGGCCCTTCAGAGACGTGCCAAAGCACCGTGACGCCCGACAACTCTGCAAACCCAGAGAAACCACGGATTCCATAGGAAATGGGGGGATGGCTTGTTTTGAGAAAAGTCTAAGCAGCAGCAGCGTAAGAAACAACGACTCTTTTCTTCCTTCCCTCGCCCAAACAACTACTCTTTGTATGAACAAACCGAGCAATAGTCACCAATGTCAGAAAAATGGGTCGTGACATTCTTAACTGGAAGCCATACGAACCCATGACGCAAACCTCTATCACTGCACCAAGGGGAAAATAAAAATCTAGGCACATCTAGCCTTACGAGACCCAGGTGACCTGGCCCATGTTCCACCCCCGACTCTCTGGCCCCATCCAACGCCGCCTCTCGTCCTGGTTCCCAACCACGCACGACTCGCTCTCATCTACATGTCCTTGCACTTGCCACTTCCTTTACGGAACTCTCCTCTCCTAGGTCTTGTATGGCTTTATTCAGGTCTTGGTGCAAAAGTCACCCACGAGAGATGCCTTCTCTGACCAATTAATTTCAAATAGATTCACTTTGGGGCGCTTGGGCGGCTCAGCTGGTTAAGTGTCCAACTCTTGATTTCGGCTCAGGTCATGAGCTCACGATCTGTGAGATCCACCTGCACGCCGGGCTCCACACTGACAGCGTGGAGCCTGCTTGGGATTCTCTTTCTCCTCCTCTCTCTGCTCTTCTCCCGCTTGTGTGTGTTAATGTGCTCTCTCTCTCTCTCTCAAAATAAATAAACATTAAAAAAAAATAAAACAGATTCATTTTATGTTCTAACCTAAAACTCGACAGTACTCATCTCTATCTGAAAATGAATAAGGAACGTGAGGGCAGCGACTTTGCCCTGTACAATATAAGACCCAGCACAGCGCCTGACACGTGGGAGATACTCAGTCGCTTGTACAGTGACCCCTAAAAAGTTACGTCTGAAAAAACGACGGAAAGCAGTTAAAAAAAAAAATCCAACAAAAGTCTCCTAATGAAAAAGTCTGCAATGTAAGAATATTCAAATACTCACAGAATCCCCATCATCTTTTTTGGAATCCCTTTTCAATGGCTCATTCATATCTTCTTGACTGCGGAAGCTGAAATTCTGAATTGCTTCGGTGACACCTCGAAGAGAGCTATAAATATCTTCGGAGTTCATATTTTCTGTGTCGTAATCAAATGCACTATGAAAAAGACAACTGACTGTTATCTGGGTGTGGTTTTAAAACACGAAACACATTTGACATTATGTAAGATACTTATAACGACAGGATGAGAAGGTATATTCTCCAAAGCATAATGAGCAAAACCAAACCGAACCTGACGACTATGAACGGTGAAGGTACATGTCCCCTCTCCATCCACTGAGGGCGGCTTACGAGGACCGTGAACGCATAGCCCTTAACAACTGGCTTGTCTTTCACCTTCAAAATGTTCTGATTAACCAGAGGTCAGCACACCATGACCCCTGAAGTCTAAAAATGTCTACTTTTTTAAATAGTTGAGAGAAAAATCAAAATAGCAATTCGTGACCCATGAAAATGATATAAGATTCTTGTTTTATCCACAAATAAAGCCGTTTCGGTACCAGTGACGCTGATTTACTTGGGCGTCCTCACAGCTACTTTCCCACTACAGCAGCAGAGCTGAGTAGAGGCAACGAGGCCCACGGTATTGACCGCACGGCCCTTTACAGAAAGTTTGCTCACCCCTGTGATCCGCTTACAATGATGGCATAGCTCGAAGAGAAGAGAAATATACTCTACACAAATTTATAGGAAGGCAGGGAAGTTTTAATACTGAATATATGTGTTTATAATATCATCCTATAATCGAATTTTAAAACTCAACTGAAGCTGGAATTCAGCCATCAAGTCGTCACATGTGTGTAACAAGGAATAAAGGGGCTAGAAGTGAAGTCTGCAATGTATTTTTCTTTCTTAGATGCCGCAGTGTTCCATAAATGTAATGAGTATGCTGAAACACACTAGGATACACGGCTAATAATAAAGTTAATAGCTACATTAATAAAAATGGACTACTATGCAAACTATTTTTTAAAAGCTAGGAAAAGGGAAAACAATATTAGTCCATTAATGAGTCAAGAAGTTCATCTGGAATACGAACACAGCCCGTGCTTGAACCTCACATGTGTGCGAAAATTCTACGCAGCTTCTATTTTGTATTAAGGCCCAATTTCACAGTCACATTTTTTCCTAAGACACAGTCATAATGTCATTTTATATTTAGCTTTTCCCTACTCTTCACTATTTTTGTGCTTTTGTCCATAAGCGTCTCTGAGAAACGTAACTATGCCATTTAATGCATTAAGCAGTAATTTACAAAAGTAAGTTTTCTTTTCACTTCCAAAAAAAATCTGATATCCTATGCATTATTTTCACTTACAGGATTAGTTATGGAATAAACTTAAAATTGTTCTGAATCTGCTAAGTTTCTACATGTCGAGACCTTCGAAGTCAAGTGGAAATCAGCCGGAATTATCTTAATGTGTGTTGCCTAAGAGTGGGAGTCGGCGAGCACAGACCATGATGGAAAAGAACCCTCCTGTTACCTTGGAGACAGGGTATTCTGAGACGTGTTGGTGGGAGAAGTGAGAGGGCTGGACCAGTTGGCTGGGGAGCGTGGAGTCGGTCTTGTCAAAGGACTCCCCACGGAACCCTGACGGGGAGGAGTCAGAGACATATGAACATATAACAGGTTAGGTCCACTAAGCGGCTCCCAAGGAAGCCATGCAATCAAGAAGCTGAACAGTATGAAACAGCTGTATTTGCAGGTCAGGATTTTAACTATTCATGTCCTTAACTCTGCTTTCTGTAGGGAAAAACTTTCTCCCTATTTGGAAATCTAACTCTTCGGTCTTCTCTTGTTTTCCTTACCCACTTCCTATTCTCAAATGTTATCAACATCTCCTTCCTCAAAGATTCAACAGGATCCCAAACTAACAATTTGTTTTTGAAGTTTATTTATTTTGAGAGAGTGAGTGTGCATGTGAGCAGGGGAGGGACAGGGGGAGAGAGAGAGAGAATCTCAAGCAGGGAGATTCTGTACTGTCAGCACAGAGCCCAATGCGGGGCTCAATCCCATGAACCATGAGATCATGATCTGATCTGAAATCAAGAGTCAGATGCTTGGGGTGCCTGGGTGGCTCAGTCGGTTAAGCGTCTGACTTCCCCTCAGGTCACGATCTCACAGACCATGAGTTCGGGCGCTGTGTCAGGCTCTGTGCTGACAGCTCAGAGCCTGGAGTCTGCTTCAGATTCTGTGTCTCCCTCTCTCTCTGCCCCTTCCCTGCCTGCACTCTGTCTCCGGTCTCTTAAAAAAAAAAAAAAAGAAAAAAAGAGATGCTTAACCTACTGAGCCACCCAGGTGCCCCTAAACTAACAATTTTAAATTAGCTTCCCATTCTGGGGTGCCTGGGTGGCTCAGTCGGTTATGTATCTGACTCTTGATTTCGGCTCAGGTGATGATCTCATGGCTTGTGAGACTGAGCCCCACATCAGGCTCTGCACCCTCTTTCTTTGCACATGCTCTCCCAAAATAAATAAACAAAAATAAATTAGTGTCCCATTCTGAGCCAATTTCCTTCCTTCAACCATTACTAATACTCAAATTTTATTCCTCCTTGAGTCTGTCTTACAAATAATTTTTGTAAACATGCCAAAGAAGTAAAATTCACTCATATTATTAATTTGCCTGTTAAGATATAATTAAACGATTCCTTCTCCTTTTAAAAAGATAATCAGCTTTAGTCCCAAGAAATTATTCTGATTATTTTTACCCCTCAGACTTTACCTTCAGCTTGCTCTAAGTGCATCTAATTTCTCCTTTATCCATGATAAAAGGTCTGTCCTTTTAAAAAACCTAAGTTCAATTCTTTAGGCATATTATGTGAATGATGCTTGCCATGAAGGCATATAAAACACTGTAATGTTTCATTTATTCAGACTTTACTTTCCCAAAACAAAATTTTGTATATTCAAGCAACTACGGACCCGCAAACCTGTAGAGAGGTTTTTGACCTCTCCTTCTAAAGCCCTACCTTCCTCAGATCTTGTCAATCAAGTCATCCCTTCTAGCCCTCCAGCAAGGACTAGTTAATCTAAAGAGCATGTCCCGATTCTGACCGCCTGCAGAGCTGCTCACGTGTTATTTTCCCGTTCACGTCCTGGCCACCATCCACCACCAACCTAGCGTACGCCAAATTAGGATAGAAACATGACAAGCCTAAGGACCGTATTCCTTCCAGGACAAGATTTAATTCTGCTTGGGGAATGCTGCCCAGTATGGATGCAAAAATTAGATGCTAGGATCAAAAGTCTCCTTCATGTAAAAGCAAGCAATTACTGTGAAACCAACCACCACGCCGCCTGATCGCCAAGAGAATAACCGCGAGGTACCTGGGTCCCATTGCCAGTGTTTCGAAGGTGATTATGAAGAAGCTTGGTAGCACCATCCTGAAAAGTTTTTGGTAAAGCTCCTAATAACATTGTAAACTCAGGGGTGTTGAGTTCAAATAAGGAGATCAGCACGGACTGTGCTGCCTGCAAAACAAACACATAGAAGAAGTACGTGAGTGTATTCTGGCTACTCAAAGATGACAGTTTTCTTCACTCGACATTTCTGTTCAATAGCACGAGGCCGTCTTTCCCACAGAAAAAGAAGTTGTCTTTACATACTTTCAAATTTCGTTGCTGGGAGAATAAAAAAATATTTGACCATGTATTTTAAAAGCTTGTATATTCTTTAAAAACAATGTTAATTTGAGACGGAGAGAGAGAGAGAGAGAGAGACAGCAAGCACACGTGAACGGGGAAGGGGTGCAGACAAAAGGAAAGAGAATCCCAAGCAGGCTCTGCACTGTCAGCACAGTGCCCAACGTGGGGCTCGATCCCACGACTGAGAGATCACGACCTGAGCTGTTATCAAGAGTCGGACACTTAACTGACTGAGCCACCCAGGCGCCCCATTACTTACTTTTTTGAAGGTAAGAAGGGAATATAAAAACTGTCAACAACACAACCGAGCACTCAATGGCAAAAGTTAACCAGTCTCCAGGGTTTTTTTTTTTTTTTAAGTTAAAAAAATATATTTATTTTGAGAGACAGAAAGAGAGTATGAGTTGGGGAGGGGCAGTGAGAGAGGGAGAGAGAATGTCAGGCAGGCCCTGCATCGTCATCCCAGAGCCTGATACAGAGCCTGATTTCACAAACTGTGAGATCAAGACCTAAGTTAAAAATCAAGAGTTGAATGCTTAACCCACTGAGCCACCCGGGGGCCCCAAGACAGTTTCCAGGGCTCTTCTATCAATATATGCTACTTCAGTTTTCCTAATAAATAAGTACGAGACGATGGATGGAAATACCTAAGTACAGGTATCCCACACCTTTCACAAGTTCCCATTACACTACTTCACTTTTATGAAAGACCTACAACAGACCTGCTTTCCCTAACCAAAAGCAAAGCAAAGATCTTCACTTTTATATATGAGGGCAAAAAGAACAGCATTCAACATTTGTTTTGGAGTGAGCCATTTTCACACGTGACATGCACTCCCAGCAGGGAGAACGGAGTCACCAAGCTCCTTCCCCAGGAATGGGTACTGAGTTTGAGATAAGCTCTTTATATATTTTGGAATTCTGTGGCAACCTCTGTGTTGAACAAGTCCATCAGCACGTGTTTTTTTTTTTTTCTTTTAGAGAGAGAGAGCGCGTGAGCGTGAACAGGGGAGAGGGACAGAGGAGAGAGAGAATCTTAAGCAGGCTTTAGGCTCAGTGTGACGCCTGACGTGGGGCTCGATCTCACAACCGTGAGATGACGACCTGAGCTGAAACCAAGAGTCGGCCGTTCAACTGACGGAGCCACCCAGACGCCCGCCGGCACACTTTTGCAAACAGCATTTACTCATTTTGTGTCTCTGCGTCGCATTTCGATAATCCTTGCAACATGTCAAACTTTTCCACTGCTATGTCTGCTGCGGCGCCCCGTGATCTCTATGTCACCATTGTAATTGTTTTGGGGTGCCACAAACGGTGTCCCGAGGAGACAGCGAAGGTAATCAGTGCATGCTGTATGTGTGCGGACTGCTCCACTGACCAGCCGCTCCCGTCTCTCTTCCTCTCCTCGGGCCTCCCTGTGCCCCGAGACACAGTCACACTGACACGAGGCCAGTCAGCAGCTCTACAATGGCCACTAAGTGTTCAAGTGAAAGAAAGAGTTACACAACTCATAATAAATCGGAAGCTAGAAATGACTAAGCTTAGTGAGGAAGGCAAGTCAAAACCCAAGACAAGCCAAAAACTAGGCCTCCTGTGACAAAGGGCCAACTTGTGACTGCCAAGGAAAGGTGCTTGAAGGAAATTAAAAGTGCTTCTCCAGTGAACATGTGAATGGTAAGGAAGCAACACAGCCTTATTGCTGGTGTGGAGACACAGTTTGAGCGGTCTGGACAGGAGATCAAAGCAGCCACAACTCTTCCGGAAGCCCAAGCCTCACCCAGAGCCGGGCCCTGACTCTCTTCAGTTCCGTGAAGGCTGAGATTGGGGAGGAAGCCACAGAAGTTTGAAGCCAGAAGCTGGCTCACGAGGTTTAAGGAAAGGGGCATCTCCCTAACGTAGAAGAGCAGGTGGCACGGGAGTTCCTGTTACTCAGAGGCTCTAGCTGGGGTGGTTCCCGAAGGCAGACCCCCAGTGTAGACGGGACAGCTTCTCTTAGGAGGAAGATGCCATCCAGGACTCACACAGCTGGAGAGGAGAAGTCAACGCCTGGCCTCAGATGACAGGGTGACTCTTATCAGGGGCTAATGCAGCAGGTGACTTTAGGTTGAAGCCAGTGCTCACATCACTGTGAAAACCTCAAGCCCCTTAAGAATCATGCTCAATCTACTCTCCTCGTGCTCTAAAAATGAAACAATAAAGCCTAGAGGACAGCTCATCTATTTACAACATGGTTTCTTGAGTATTTTAAGCCATTACTGAGAACTACTGCTGAGGAAAAAGATTCCTTTCGAAATATTACCGATCGTGACAGTGCACTGGTCACCCAGAGCTCCAGTGGAATGTGCAGTGAGATTAGTGTTGTTTCCGTGCCTGCGAACACAACATCCATTCTGTGGCCCATGGATCATGGAGTAATTTTTTAAAAAGATTTTCCTTTAATGTTCATTTACTTTGAGAGAGAGCAAGAGAGTGAGCAGGGGAGGGGCAGAGAGAGAGGGGGATGGAGGATCCAAACAGGCCCCATGGTGACAGCAGAACCCAACGTGGGGCTGGAACTCACGAACTGTGAGATCATGACCTGAGCCAAAATCAAGAATTAGACGCTTAACCGACTGAGCCACTCAGGCGCTCCATGACGTAATTTTGACTTTGAAGTCTTATTACTTAAGACATACATTTTGAGGGCACCTGGGTGGCTCAGTCGGTTAAGTGTCTGCCTTCAACTTCAGCTCAGGTCATGATCTCACAGTTCGTGAGTTCGAGTGCTGGCAGCATGGAGCCAGCTTGGGATTCTCTCTCTCCCTCTCTCTGCCCCTCCCCCACTCATGCTCTCTCTCAAAAAAAAAAAAAATTTAAAAAACATTTTGTAAGGCTACTGCTGCCATAGTGATTCTTCTGATATCTGAGCAAAGTAAACTGAAATCTGGGAACGAGTCACCATCCCAGATGCCGTTGAGAGCATTTGTGATTCACGGGAAGAGGTCAAAAGTATCAACATTAACAGGAATTTGGAAGAAGTCGATTCGAACCCTCAAGGATGAGTTTGAAGGCTTCCAGACTTCCGTGGAGGACGTAACTGTAGATGTGGTGGAAATAGTAAAAGAATTGGAATTAAAAGTGGGGCCTGAAGACGCAACTGAGTTGCTGTAATCTCATGACAACACCGGAAGAGATGAGGACCTACGTCTCGCTGAGGAGCAAAGAAAGTGGTTTTTTGAGATGAAAGAAATTTCTGGATGAACATGTTGTGAAGATGGTTGAAATAACAACAAAGGATTTAGAATACTACGTAAACTTAATCGACAAAGGAGCAGCAGGGTTTGAGAGGAGGGACTCCAATTTTCAAAGAAATTCTGTGGGTAAAATGCTCTTAAACAGCATCTCCTGCTACAGAGAAATTTTTTGGAAAAGGAAGAGTGGATCGACGTGGGAAACGTCATTGTCTTATTTTTAAAAAATAAATTCTTAATTTTTATTTTTATTTTGAATTGGTTTTTTAAAAAATAATTTTAAAAATCTGAGTATAGCTGACACCTGATGTTACATTGGTTTCAGGTATACGACACGGTGACTTAACTTCTCTATGTCATTCTACGCTCACCACAAGTGTAATTATCATTTGTCACCAGGCGACGCTATTAAAACATCACTGATTAGGTTTCTCATGTGGCGCCTCTTAAAACTGTGCCTTACTCATTCCGTAACTGGAAGACGGTATCTTCCATTTTCCCTCACCCATTTTCCCCATCCCCCCACCCTTTCCCTCTGAAAACCCTCCGAGTTTGTTCTCTATACTTATAGGTCTGATTCTGCTTTTTGTTTATTTATTTGCTTTGTTTTGTAGATTCCACATGGGATCACATGGTATTGTCTTTCTCAATCTGACTTAGTTCACCTAGCATAATACCCTTTAGGTCCATCCATGTTGTTGCAAATGGTAAGGTCTCATCTTTTTTTTTTCTTATGGCTAGTAATAGTGCATCGTATATGAATACCGTATCTTCTTGACCCATTCATCTATCAAAGAACACTTGAGTTGCTTCCATATCTTGGCTATTATAAATAATGCTGGAAATAATGCTGCAATAAACACAGGGGTGCAAATACCTTTTCAAATTAGCATTTTCCTTTTCTTTGGGTAATAACCGGTAGTGGAGTTATTGAATCATATATTTCTATTGTTGTCTGAGGACTCTCCATACTGTTGCCCATCATTTCTGCCTTATTTCAAGAACCTGCCACAGCCACTGCTTCAGCAACCCCCACCCTGATTAGGAAACACTGGGACAAGCCCCTCCACTTGCCAAAAGATTATGACTCTGAAATCTCAGATGATAAATCAGCATTTTTTAGGAGTATTTTTAAATTAAGGTATGTACTTTTTTTTTAGACATAATGCTTTTGTACACTTAATAGGCCACAGCAGAGTGTAAAGATAACTTTTATATACACTGCGGGCTGAAAATAATCATCTGCCTTGGCTTTATTGCAGCGGTCTGGAACTGGAAAAATTTGCAGTTTTCTTAAGTATGCCTGCCTATACTAGGTTTTAAAATCAGGAAGTGTGAAGTCATTCTCTACTTTGGTCTTTTTCAAGATTGCTTTGGCTATGATGGATCTGTTGCAATTCTATACGAAGTTTGTAAAGAGCTTGTAAAATTCTGCAAATTTCTGAGAGTTTGATAGGGATTACACTTCACACTGGGGTAGCACTGCCGTCCTAACAACATAAAGTTTTCTCATCCATGAACATGGAATGTTTTTTGGTTTATTTAAATCCTTAATATCTTTCAAAACTGTTTTGTAGTTTCTACTATAAATTTTGCACTTCTTTTTGTTAAATTTATGCCTATGGATTTTAATCTTTTTGATGCTGTTGTAAATGAAAGTGACTTCTTAATTTCATTTTTGGATTACTCATTTCAAGGGTTTAAATTATAACTGATTTCTGTATAGTGTTTTGCATCCTGCAACCTTGTTTAAATTCAATTTAGTTAACATACAGTGAAATCTTGGCTTCAGGAGCAGAACCCAGTGATTCACCTTGTACATATGACACCCCGTGCTCATCCCGAAGAACGCCCTCCTTAATGCCCACCATCCATTTAGCCCACGCCCCCCCACCCCCCGCCTCCCCTCTAGCAACCCTCGGTTTGTTCTCTGTATTTCAGAGTCTCTTATGGTTTGCCTCCCTCACTGTTTTTATCTTATTTTTCCCTCCTTTCCCCTACGTTCATCTGTTGAGTTTCTCAAATTCCACATGAGTGAAATTATATATCTTTCTCTGACTTATTTCGCTTAGCATAATACCATCTAGTTCCATCCACGTTGTTGCAAATGGCAAGACTTCATTCTTTTTCATTGCTGAGTAATACTTCATTGTGTGTACGTATGTGTATGTTTGAGTACGTATGTGTATATATATACACACACACCTCTTCTTTATCCATTCATCAGTCAGTGGACATTTGGGCTCCTTCTATAATTTGGCTATTGTTGACAGTGCTGCTACAAACATTGGGGGTGTCCCTTTGAATCAGCATTTTACTTATTTTAATTTTTTTAAATATTTGTTTATTTTTGAGAGAGTGAGAGAGAGAGAGAGAGTGAGCAGGGGCAGAGAGACATGGAGACACAGAATCTGAAGCAGGCTCCAGGCTCTGAGCTGTCAGCACAGAGCCTGATGTGAGGCTCAAACCCAGAAACCGTGACATCGTGACCTGACCTAAAGTTGGACGCTTAACCAACTGAGCCACCCAGGTGCTCCAAATTAGCATTTTTGTAACCTTTGGATAAATTACTAATAATGCAATTGCTGGGTCGTAGGGAAGTTCTATTTTTAATTTCTTGAGGAACTCCCATCCTGTGTTCCAGAGTGGCTGCACCAGTTTGCATTCCTACCATCAATGAATGCAAAAGGGTTTCCCTTTCTCAGCATCCTCACCAACACCTGTTGCTGCCTGAGTTGTCAGTGTGAGCCACTCTGACAGGTGTGGGGGGCTCTCTCACTGTGGTTTTGATCTGTAGTCCCTGATGCTGAGTGACGTAGAGCATCTTTTCATGTGTCTGTCGGCCGTCTGGATGTCCTCTTTGGAAGAGTGTGTATTCGTGCCTTCTGCCCATTTCTTCACTGGTAATTAACTTTGGGGGGTGCTGAGCTTGGGAAGGTCTTTACAGATTTTGGGCAGTACCCTTTGTCTGACACGGCACTTGCCAAGGATGCCTTTCATTTCTCAGTGTTCTGCCAGAGCTAGAACCCCCAGTTGAACAGAAATAGAAATTGCTGAATTGTACATATTTTTAGACGTAACATTACTGCGCACTCAGAGCAGAATATAGAGTAATACATAGCACAGACTGAAGGGTAAGGTGTGTGCTGGATAGAAATGGTAAGAGCAGATCGCCTGTCTTGCTCCTGATTTTGAGGAAGCGCCCAGTCTTCTACCGTTAAGTATGACTGTAGCTGCGGAAGTCTGCAGGTACCTTCTACTGGGCTGAGAAAGCTTCCTTCCATTGCCAGAGTTTCTTTGTTTTGTTTTTTGGGGGGAGGGTTAAATCACGAAAGGGTGTTAAGATTTTGCCAGATGACTTTTTCTTTTTTTCCTAGATTTATTTTTAAGTAATCTCTACACCCAAGATGAGGCTCACACTTAACAACCCTGAGATGGAGAGTCACATGCTCCCCCAAATGAACCGCCCAGGGGCACCACCCAGATGTCTTTTCTATTGATACGATCACGTATGTTTTGTCTTCTGACTGATGTGGTATATTACATTAACTTATTTTCAGATGTTAATTTAACCCTGCATTCCTGGGATAAATCTCATTTACTGTTCATGGTGTATAATCCTATGCTGCAGGACTTAGTCTGGTAATATTTTGTCGAGGATTAAGCACATCCATATTTGTAAGAGATATTGGCCTGTAGGTGTGTGTGTGCGCGCGTGTGGGTGTGTGTGCGTGTGTGTGTGTGTGTGGCATCTTGTCTGGATTTGGTATCAAGGTAAAACAGCCCTCGTAGAATGAGCTAGAAAGTGTCCTTTCTCCTGTTTTCTCAAAGAGCTTCTGCAGAACTGGTACTAACGTTCGCTGGCACTCACCAGGGAGGCCGTCTGAGCCGAGGCTTCCTCTGTGGGTTCTTTTCTGATTACTAAGTCAACCTCTTCACTTGTTCTTTTATTTCTAATTCCAGTAATTTTAGTCTCTTTGTTTCTTGGTCTATCTAGTTAAAAGTTTGCCAATTTTTGTTTCAAAAAACCAGCTTTTAGTTTCACTGATCATTGTTTCTCTAATTTTATTAATTTGTGCTTTAATCTTGAATATGTCTTTCTGTTTACTTCAGGCTTAGTTTGTTCTTTTTCCCATGTCATAAGGTAGCAGTTAAGGTTTCTAATTTGAGATCTTCCTTCTTTTTTACGATAGGCATTACAGTTATAAACTTCCCTCGAGCGCTGCTGCAGCCGCACCCCGTATGCTGCGCTCCGGCATGCCTCGTCGTCATTTTCACTCACCTCCCTGTATTTTCTAACTTCGCTTTTGACGACTTCTTCGATCCACTGCTGATTTAGGAATACGCTGTCTAATTTCCGCATAGTGTGAGCCCTCCAAATTTCTCTCTTCCTAACTTCTAATATCATTCCGTTGTGGAGAGAGAACGTTCTCTGTATTATTTTCAACCTTTTAAGAAGCTGCTGAATTTGTTTCATCACGTAGCACGGTCTTATCCTGGAGAATGTTCCATGTACACTTGAGAAGAATGTATATTCTGCTTCCGATGGGTAAAGTGTTCACCATTAGAATTACAGGTCATAAAATGTATACTCTATACTGTTCTTTGCAGTAAGAAGAAAGTGATTCACAAAAGGAAGAGAGTAAACACTGCTACATATAGGCGGCAAGAAATGATGCGGTGAAGTCAAGTCTCAGGAAGATGGTGAGAGGAACAAAAGGTCTAAGGAGGAGCTCCCCATGAAATAAATAAATAACTTATGTTTTTGAGCATATGGAAAATGTTGGCCATAAGCATGTTACAGTGATGGTGAAAACATTAACAGATAAACATTAAAAAAAACCCCAGGCAAATTATTTACACCACACCAAAACTCCTATAAAAAAAGAGGAAGTAACAAACCACTAGGTATAGGAGCGAATACTTCCACAGTCAAAAGGTGAATCGTTTCTATTGATTACCAACAACTGATTCATAAGTATTATGAAAATTATGGGGAAAGATACACGAAAAGGTGTGGGAATGGTATGGGTGAAGCTAAGTCCTTATGGACGCAGGTAGATAGAAAGCGACGTATGGCTAGGTTTATCAACAGATCAATACATATTGCCTAAAATCAGTAAATCGTGAAACACTGTAAATTCTTATCTGAAATATATTGGTACATGCAAGGGGAAAGATTTGGACTACAGCTGACCCTTGAACAATGCAGGGGTTAGGGACACCAACTCTGCAGAGTCAACCCCGCATTTTTTCATAAGTGGACTCCCCAAAAAGTTATCTACTAATAGCCTACTGTTGACCAGAAGAAGCCTTATTGGTAATATAAACAGTTGATTGATTAATACACCTTTTGAATGTGATATGTATTATATACTGACTGTATTTTGGAATAAAGTAAGCTAGAGAAAAGGTGTTATTAAGAATATCATAAAGAAGAGAACATACATTTACAGAACTACACTGTAAAAAAAAATCTGCATGTGAGTGGACCGGCACAGTTCAAGTCTATGTTGTTCGGGGGTGTACTATATTTTGTTTTTTTGTTTTTTTATTCATTTTATGTTTTTGATCATGGTAAGTGTACTCTTTAATCACCCCCATCCCTCTCAGTTTGTTCTCTATAGTTAAGAGTCTGTTTGAGGCTCCTAGGTGACTCGGTTGGTTTAGCATCCGATGTTGGCTCAGGTCACTATCTCGTGGTTTGTGAGTTCCAGCCCCACACTGGGCTCTGTGCTGACAGCTCAGAGCCTGGAGCCTGCTTCAAATTCTGTGTCTCCCTGTCTCTCTGCCCCTCCCCAACTCACGGTCTGTCTGTCTCTCTCTCTCAAAAATAAATAAACATTAAAAAAAAAAAAGAGTCCGTTTCTTGGTTTGTCTCTTTTCTTCCCCTTTGTTTTATTTCTTAAATTCCACGAGTGAGATCATATGGTATTGGTCTTTCTCTGACTTATTTTGCAAAGCATTATACTTTCTAACTCTATCCATGTTGTCGCAAATGGCAAGATTTCATTCTTTTTCATGGCTGAGTAGTATTCCAGTGTATATGTAGACACCGCATCTCTATCCATTCATCCATCAGTGGACACTTGGGCTGCTTCCGTAATTTGACTGTTGTTAAGTAATGCTGCTATAAACACAGGGGTAATGTATCCCTTTGAATTAGTGTTCTTCTGTTTTTTGGGTAAATACCTCACAGCGCAATTCCTAGGTCATAGGGTAGTTGTTCTATTTTTAATTATTTGAGGAGTCTCCATACTGGTTTCCAGAGCGGCGGCACTAATCTGCATTCCCACCAGCAGTGCGAGAGGGCTCCTTTTTCTCCACACCCTCACCGACACTTATCGTCTCCTGTGGTTTTGATTTTAGCCATTCTGATGGATGTCAAGTGACAACTCAGTGTGGTTTTGATTGGCATTTCCTTGCTAATGAGTGATGTTGAGCATCTTCCCATGTGTTTGCTGGCCATCTGGATGTCTTCTTTAGAGAAAAGTCTGTTCACGTCTTCTGTGCATTTTGAAAATTGGATTATTTGCTTTTTGATGTTGAGTTATGTGAGTTCTTTACGTATTTTGGACACTAAAAAGGGTCAACTGTGTTTTGAACGGTCACAAGATTAGAGGTTGGGAGGACTGTGGCAATGACAGTTGTTTTTTTTATCCTAGTTTGAAAATTATACATTACCTGGATAAAATTTTAAATCATTTAAAAGAGCAGATGAAAAAAAAAAAAAGACTTCATATCACCAAGTAAATAAATCAATACTACCTGGCAATGTTCAGAAATATTAATTCCCTTCGCTGGCGAGCAAAATGGCTGACTTGCTTTTCTAATTTACCTTCTAAACCTGACGCTAAAACGTACCTTCCGGACATCGGAACTTTTGGGTTCTGTTGTCCAAGTGATGACCCGAGACACTGCCAGGCGAGTCTCACTGGAATTTACAAAATCTCCTGGGTCCATCTGCTTGGCCAGAGTTTCTATGTATTTAAGGATAGCAACCTTCACCTGCAGAGGTAAACAAACAAGAGAGGACAAGCAGCTGGTCACTGAGGGATACCGACTACACTTCAAAAGCAGTCAGGTGATTATTTTTTTGACCAATATAAAATGAAACATCGACCATAACAAAAAAAGAAGTTACAGAACCACCTACGTACCTGAGGTACAAATACATGGAAATGTGGATTTTTGGTTTCACACAGAGCAGAACTTTTAAATCCCAGGTGTTTCACTCCCTGTGTCTGAACTGCTGAAGACTCTCTTGACAAGATTAAACCCTTTTTTCTTGAGTTGGCCTTCAGAGCTTAGAGCTGACTCTCGTCTAGATTTCCCTGGGAGCCAGTCTTTATAAATTAAGTGTAAAGTGGCTTTTGGGGAAATGACCCAAAGTATTCTGGAAATAAGGTATTGTAAACCAAGTAAGTAATCAAGGTGGGCGAGACAGGCTTCCTCCCAAACAGACAGTAACATTCACCCAATGAGATCACGTTCCTTCATAGGTCCATCGACTGCTACAACTACCTTTTGAAAAAAGTGTCACAAAAAAGTTTTACACAAGTACCACTGGAGAGAAGATGACATTTTCTTGTAATTCCTGATGTTTGGGTGCATGGTACAGGTAGGTGTGTGGTCAAATGCAGGGTTCAAAATCAGCAGGAGGCGGGGTAAAGCATCCATGCTTCTTCCATACGCTCAGCCCTGGTCATCGTTAGAGCAAGCCCCCGTTCAATTATCGCCCTTCTCTCGGGTATGCCAGAGCGGAAAGGCAGGTTGAGAACAACTGTTTTAAGAAGTCACATCTTCTAACACTCTAGGACCTCTAAGGAATGATTCTGAAAGACTCTGCTAGTGTAGTTTAGCAATGGCGGCCGGCATGGTGTACCGTCCTTGGACACAGCAGGTGTTACACATAAAATACTCATTTGCTGACTTAGATAAAGGAAGGCATGTATGATTAAAACAGCAACTTTGAAAAACTATTGCCAAAGATGAAGATATCAGGTTTTCAATGTTCTGTCTTCCCTTGTTATTGATCTACGATGTCACTTGTCTCACTAAACCCAAATAAGGTCTTCGGGAAGTACTGTGCCAAGGTAACACAAAGGAAGCAAAGTGTTAATATACGGTTCTGACTCGTGTACATTTTTCCCCTTCTGCTTCCAGTTAAAAAACAAAAAAAGGGATGAGATTACATTCCTCATTTCAAAATGATTAAATTTTTAAAACTTTTTTTATATGTTTATTCATTTTTGAGAGAGAGAAAAAGAGAGTGAGTGTGAGCGGGGGAGGGGCAGGAAGAGGTGGGAGGCAGACAGAGGATCCAAAGCAGGCTCTGAGCTGACAGCAGTGAGCCTGATGCTGGACTCGAACTCACGAACTTCTAGGTCATGACAGGAGCCGAAGTCAGATGCTCAACCGACTGAGCCACTCAGGTGTGCCTCAAAAGGAATACATTTTAAGAAGGAATTATAACATTCAGATGTATTAAAAAAAAAAAGGTGAGAGTTAACCCATCATCCATCCAGGTAAAATCTACAGTGGAGAGGGAAGAGGCTATGATTAACTTTGCAGTAGCAGGCCCAGTATGTTACGGAACCGCGTAATATTCTAGACTCCTGAAGCCACGTCACCTTCTATCGGTGTGAATAACTGAACAGTAACTATAGTAAATCAAAGAATGAACTTCAATGTAGTTTGTTTTCAACCTGCTACCATCGATAACTGAATATACTTATTCGTGCTACGGGAGATCCCACCAGCGCGGTGTCTTAGCAATTCACAGAGGCACATATGCCTTACAGGGTCTCAAGGATTAGGTGTGTTTGTAATACCACTAGGCAAAATAACCACAATACACACATAATAATCATTTGAAAGTTTAGATTTAAGTAGGATATTTCACAAGTTTATATACGCAGTCTGTAATTTTAATAACACAAACATGCATTCAGAGAAGGAAAAACAATGTAGGTGCTAAAGTGTGTTTAACTTTACAACGAATCTGTGAAACCCAGAAAAGGGCCACCAAAATTATTTTTTATTTAGTATTACTCAGAATCACTCTGTATTGCTATTTCCCCCTACTCTGTTGCTTCTTTTCTGACATTTAACCACAGGACTGTGAGAAACAACATTTTCTCTTTAATTGAAAGATCCATCATTTTTTCAACAAAGAGTTTATAGATCCCATACATGAGTTGTTTGTGTTTTTCTATAACCTGTTCAGTTTTTTAATCTCAATCTGTCACCCATCTGAAAGTTACTTTTATTTTTGGCATAAGGTATGGCTCCAATTTAACTTTCTCTTGTTATCTTAAAATATCAATTTAGGAGTCTTAGAGTAATTTTCCCCAACAGCTTTGTCTGCATACGTTGCATATGATATGTAATACATGTATATATAACATAAAATATAAAAGCCATATAGATAATGGCTTTTACAGAATTAGGCTGTACCTCCAGTCTCCACTATAACATTTCCCAATACGAAAGCAAATTTTAATTAGTCTTTTTCCCACTGTCTTTCTTAAGGCATTTAGCAACTTTATTCTCTCCCTAAACTCCCCTATCACTCTATTTCTTAAGCTAATGGTTTAGACCTCCCTTTCCATTGGCCCATGAAAAATCTCTGCGTCTATTTTCTACAGCACTCGAACACCTATCTCCTGGTACCTAAATCATAACCCTTATTATACAGTTTATCATGCATTACAATAATGATAAGAAACTGTAAGCTGCATATTCCTAGGAGTGCCTTGCACAAAGGCTAGGGCGAAGAATGAATTCAAAACAGATTTATCAATAATATCGAGTCAATGATTCGCCTATAGGTCACGTCCTAAAATCAAAACAGACAGAATCCCTTTCAGCGAGCAGCTCTGAGAAATTAACATTACGTTGAGCGTAAGTCAACCCTGGTAAGAAACATAATTGTGTGAATTTTAAGGCAAAATCATATTCAGAAACTTGAAGGGAAATTGATCATGGGCAATAATGCTTGAAGAAACATATTTCGTGCAGAAGAGAGCAGAAAACGCAAGGCTTGGAAACACACGTATGCTTGTTATTTCCCTGACTTTATTCTCATGTAATAGAACTGAGAAAACGTCTCTACTGAAGAAATCAGGGGCTTTTCTATTACTTTTTCTTTTATGTTTAATAATTATTTTAAGTCACAAATTGGAATCCACCTTGTTTTCACATAAATTAACTAGAAAATGTGTGCTAACAACTGAGAAAGTTAGCCCGGATTCTAAATTTAATGCACACATTAGAAACATCACATTGCGAAAAGAAGAAAAAAGTTATCATTTCAGCTAAGGAGAACTGGAGAATAGCAGGGAGATTAAACTTACAAATTTCTGTTTACTAAAAAAAATACACAGGCAAAACTGACATTGTGCCCAAAATACCTAGCAGACTTCTAAACTTAAAAAAAAAAATGTATTGGGAAATCACAAACATGAAACGAGAGAAGACTTCACAGAGCAAGTCTGCATTACCAGCTTAGAGTTAGACGGCCAAACTTGTGCTGCCTTCCAAGTGGAAACCCCCAGTAAGCTGCTCCCAGAGGCGGTCTGGCATTTGAGTAACATTTGAAATAAAATCTGTGCATGCTTTTAAAGTAAGGCTTACAGAGGTTAGTAGTTGAAAACAGATGCACACAAACATTCTCCGAAACACAGCAGAGTTTTTAAAGAGAGTTAAGAAAAGAAATAATGCAGAATTAAAACAAGAACAAAAAAACCTTGGAGCTCCAAAAAGAGTGAAGCTGGTCCCGAAGTGCTGGCTTGACTGTCTGAAAGTTTATAAAAACAAAAGCACTGATGGAACAGCTTTAGTGAACAGAGAAACAAATACCAACATCATTAACGAAATGCTTCAATTCCTTACAGTGTCTTCGAAAGACTTCAAAATTTTACCTTCAAGCTGGGTGTTTGGGTCTGATCAACTGTAAATCTCATTAGAATATTGAATTGAAGATCATTTGGAAAAGATTCTCTGAAATAAGAACAAAGCAAAACAAACATTAATCAAGCAAGCATTTAGCAAACTACACAGAAAATTATGCTTACTACCAAAACATAATGTTGTCCAAAGAGCATGCGTGAAGGAGTCTCTGTAAGTGGGACTGTCTGTGCAGCACAGAACACAAGTTATTCCCAGGACAATCTGAACATCCGGATCTATATCCTACGGGGGGTTAAAAAGCAACACTACAGTAAATAACGGTCTGTCTTGCTTCAACTATGGATTTAATCAGAAAATTAAAAAAGTTGAACGTTATCAACAGACCTAATACCTGAATTCTTAGACTCACCTCAACAATCTACACAAGAAAGTAGAAATATAACATTGGTTCAAAATCTTCTGAAAAAAGATTCTGATTGTTTAAATGCATAATAAAACATTCTTTTTAAATTTAGGAAATGGTTTTTGTTTACATTAGACTGAATAAGATCTTCAACTCTAGTTTGAACATCCCAATTAAGAAAAAACACCACGCTGTGAGTTACGCAACTGATGTTCATGACGGTTTTGGATAAGAAAGGCGGTGTTTGATTTGAGGACCACTGTTGCATTAAACATATCACGTGAATGAGCATGACTAACAATTTTCAAATGAAGCCCATGCATCATAAATGGGTTGAAAGGACTCAGAAATCTCAACAGAGAAACTGAACACTCCTGACTACCACTGGATAAAACTGGAAATACATGAAGAAAACATTACCTTGTAACATCAAGGGCCTTCTGAACTTTTGCCTGAACAGACCCCAGCAAATCAGCACCCATTTTTTTTAACAGCTGAGTCAGCAGTACAAACAACCAATCCTGAAGATCATCTTTGTGGACTTGTATGAAATCCACTAGAGTCTCCAAGAACATGCTGAATACCTACAGTGGATAAACGGGGGAGGGGAGAGAAAAAGGAGGAAATATTGACCTCTACGATTCATTCGAAACCCAAATAGAAAGGGAATACAGGAATCAGAGGCACAGCGATTGGCAGCCAAGCGGAAAAACAATCTGTCTTGCTTTTCATTGGACTCTGTGATACAAGAGCACGTCTGAGCTGTTATCCAACTTCTGCCGAAGTTCAACAATTAGCTATTCCATGCAGCATCACTTGGTAAAGAAACTTTGGCCGTGATGGCTGGCACACCTAATGCCGTCAATGATGCCAGAGCTTAATCTGGGTACACTGAAATCCACCGGGTCTGAAATTTAGGGCCGGGAGCTACCTACCCATAGCCTCCCCGGCCTCAGCTCTTTGAAGGAGAACTATGACTCCCCCCGCCTCAGCTCCACTGAGTCAATCAGAGGAGGACTACGCTGACAGCTACCTCAAAACATAAATAAGAACATTCTGACATATTGGGCTAATTAGAGACTCCTAGATGGCTCAGTATGTCAGTTGTGATACATATTTTTGGTAATTGATATATTATTATTTATTAAAACTGCCCCAAACGTAATTTTAAATGATCTGGGATAAGTAGAACTCCACCTAAAATAAAATAAACTCAGGATACAAATTTACATCTTAATTTTAGTGATTTCTAAAAAATCCTAGATGGCTATTAGTCTCCATTTCTTTTGATGGGTTTTGTACTTGGTTTCAGTATTTATCTAGTTTAAAAATTTTTTAAGATAAAAAAAAGGAAAGGAATGCTAATATTCTAGAGTAATGCATCTCATTAAAATACTTAGGAAAAATGACTGACATGAAGGTGTAGCTCTACAAGAAATTCAGTACCGTAGTGGGGAACTTATTTCTAGGTAGAGAAGAAAAAAAACTCCTTGGACAACGTCAGCCGTTATATTATGAGACAATTTATAATCACGACAGACTATAAAACTATGGTTTAAAAAAGTTAATAATCTCAAAACTTTGCTAATTTGAGAATTAAGGAGTTATGCTCAATGTGTATCTTATTATTGAATTTCCTTTATTCAGTTATACATGAACTCCCATTTTTTTCTCTTACATTAGAAAATGAAGGATTTTTCCTGATCAGAATTAGAACTAAGGTCTAATATTTGAACCCGAATCAGAAAAAAACACACATGTTCAAGATGTGCTAGGATTACAAAGGGAGGAACTATGACTACTCTAAATTTCCCATCCCGCCGGGCCCTCGGGCGGCGCCTCCGCAGCAAGCACTGCTCTTATTCACAGTGCGGAATCACTAACTTCCGCCCCACCTCCCCGGCCACACCCAAAAATCTGGCTTCTCTTAGATTTAAAACTTGGCCCACTGTCTCAAATGGCTGCTGGCTGTCCCCTCAGAGCCTAGAATGATGTTGAGACGCCGCTAAAGCTACTCTACAACAAATGCATGCATCTACTTTAGCACTCACTCTCACTGGTGCCTGGCAATCAGTCCAGTGGTGTGTTGGAGTCAGCCGGTACTCGCCTAGAAAGCCGACTGTTACGGATACAGGAATTCTGCAAGCTGGCTGGTAGCGTGAAATCGGCTATGGTGGGAGTATGTATCTCTCGGAAGTTACAGCAAACACTCCACACCACGGCTTTCTGTCCATCCCCTTAAACCTGCTTTGCCAGACACAACGCTCTAATTCTGTGATTCACTTTTAATCTCGTTTCAACTCTTGCCTCTTTTCCTGAAGATTCCAACTTTAAGCTTTCACTACAGCAAAGTGACATGATAATGCCTAAGTCAACTCTCATTTTATGTGGTTCTCAGGAAACTCAGAACCGGAAAAATACGTGACTGGCCCAAGGTTTCCGGGGTGAACGGCTGGGTCAGGACGTGACGCTGAGTCGCTCGGTGTTCAGCTGTGTCCCGTCCACTCTATGATGAGATCACATACCTCACCCCTGTTCCCGGCACTCAACACAAAATTCTCCCCGACTCGCCCCCACTCTTCCTCCCTCCACAGCCATCCTTCTAATAACCGTTTCTGTAAGGGAGAAGGAATTTCATTCCTCCCTAAGACTAATCTTTCTATCCTGGATTCCTGTTCTCCACAGTACGGCCTCCCTCCTGCTAGCTTCACTCTCTGATTCTCCATCTAAATCCTTTGCTCACGGCTGCAGAAGACGACGCCTCATGAATCCCCTCTTCAGCTTCCCTCCCACCAACTGTCTTCTCGTCATGAAATGTAGCAGCTTTTTCAGTAGCTTCACATGTTCTGTAGCTCGCCCGTTTTCCTCTTATTATTTCCCGCCTTTCTCTGCCCGGCGTTTTCCCTCTGCATCCTGCGTGTGTGGTGCTGAAGAGCCAGGCTTCTTCCTGATTCTCTTTTCATCAAAAGTATGACCTTACCAGGCCTGCTCTGCTCTGGCCCAGGAGGCCCATGCCCTCTAGAACCGTTCTCTTTAGGCCTTCCCCAAGTCTGTCCATCGCACTATCACTGTAGGCCCATGCCTTTCTAACCTCGAGTCTGGATTTCTAGAACAAGCCAGGTAAGTACACACTCTAGGCTCTGTAGGCCACACGGTGTCTGTCACAGCTACTCAACGCTGCCACTGCAGCACGGCCATAGACGGTATGCACGCCAGCGAGCACCGCTGTCAGAAAAGGAATCTGAGAACCACTGCTCCATCAACTGCTCTGTTTGCTTTTATGGAGTGACATTCATGAAATATCAGAAAGTGTACATAGGGAGACTGGGACTAATTATTATTTTAGCAATTTGCAAAACTTGGGATTTATATTTTTAAACAATTCAGTGGGACCAACCTTCGATGGAATCGATTTATAATTCTACGTAACTCACAACTGTAATTTACCGGAAAACGACTCTACCGTTGGAGCTCTTACAGTTGAGGCAGTCTTTTCTTAATCTCTCTCCTATCTTAGGTGTGCCAGTCATCAAATACAGAACAGAAGAACATCATCAAATTAGATTAATTAGTAGATTAAGAAGCACATCTCCAAACAGAATGACAGTTTGCATAACTGCAAATAGCATTTCGTGGATTGCAAAGGGTCCAACACTGCATGAACTCTTCGGGAGAGAAAATAGAGAAAAAGGGTTAATTTCACAGTCATGCAGTAAAGTTAGGTTTCCAACAAATATTGAACCAACTTACTCTCTATTGAGAGTTCCAACACAGGGGACAGCATGCAAAAAGAAAAAAAGAAAAAAAAGAAAAACACACAAATTAGTCGCCATCAATGCAAAGTCCCTGTATGGAAGAAAACACTTAGAAAATAAAAGTGACAAATGTTTTTCAAGGTTCTGAGATAAACTCAAAATAGTTTTTAAAACAAGAGTTAAATGAATAGTATGAGAGAAGATATGTGATTTTCCTGTGTTTCTCCCTCACCTCCTTGCAAAAGAAATTTAAAAACAGAAACCAGAAAACCAACTTCTTCTCCAGACCCTAATATCCTTGAGGCTCAACTTCTAGAAAGAATCTCACAGCCACCTGCTTCCCATTCCTGAAGAGTGCCAACATTTACTTCCAACGCACGGCATCTAGAGTCCCTTTTCTCCTCTGCAGGAACGACACATCCACAAGTGACTTCTGGGAAGGTTCAGAACAACCACAGTTGTCTGGAAATAAAAGGGACCTGTTTATACCACAACTTTAAACACTGCCCAGGTAAGATGTGTGTGGCCTAGCGCACTCTTTAATTAAAGAGACCAGATGTGGCCTGGGGACTCAACTGTGTCCCGTTTTAGCAGCCACAGATTGAATTCCGACCTGAGCTGTCGAGACTCAAAGACAGGCCTTCCAGACGCAGGACGACACGGAGCATAAAACGCCAATTCACAGCACGCACCTCGGTGGCTCTTTTCTAATAGCTGCTCAGAGGCGCATGTCAGGACATGTCAGGTAGCTTTTGGCATCTGACGCTCCTTACGGTTGAGGGGAAAAAATGATTCTAGAGCAGTCAAAATAAAAATCTTCCCTAACTCCTAAACTCTTCAAACTTATTTAAATTTAGTTTAAAAAAACTTATAGCAGGGCTTGGTGTTCTAAAGGCTTTACATATATTAACTCATTTAAACATCCTCACAATCTTAAGAGGTGCTACTGCCTGCGAACTATTAATTACTATTAACACGACTTTGCAGATCAGGAAACGAAGGCGCGCACTGCCAGCACGTGCTGGAGGCACGAACCTAGCTCTACCATCCACACCTGTTATCATCGTGCTGCATTCTCTCTCTGGGAAAATATCAGCAGGCTTCAAATCAGACGTCTGTAGCTTATGTTCTAAATTACGGTCATATGTACATCATCACTTACTACCATACTTGTATCTGAAGTAAAAAAAAAAAAAAAAAAAAGGCTTATCGAGTTACAGGCGTCGAACAATTTCAGCCGGCAAATGCTACCCATGCTGCCCCAGGAAAAAGTCCAGGCTCTATTTCGACAGCGTTCAGAGAGTGCTCTTTTCCGGGGCGTCTGGTACCATGTACCAGAGCTCACCTGATACTTTAGTTGGACTCAGATGCTGACTGTAGAGCACGGACGGGGGGAATGTTCTGGGGGCTGCAGAAGGACGGACATTCTGTATGAAAGCAGACGGGGCTGCCCACAAGTGCCTTGTTTTGGCTGAGGACAGCAGGGAGTCTCAATCACGTTGGGCCTAAGTGAGAACACCTTCCAGTTATCATGGGAGCTGGGGAATACCCGGAAGGTGTGAACAGAGACACTGAAATGTTGATTTCAACCCAAAAAGACACGGGGAAATCCACCCGACCAAGCTCATGGTGTGAGATGTCCCTAACACTGTGGCCCATTCTGGGGCGAGTCTTCAGACGGTTTCTGCCCTGTGGGTTTTCGGGACGGCTGAGGTTATGGGTAAGCGGTTCCAGTTCCGAGTGGAGAGCTAACACAGGCTTGAGGAAGACAGAGAAATGTCCCAGACAGCATTTTTCAAGGCTATGAAAAAGTGCATGGCTCCTTTGGGGATAGGGACACAGTCCAGGCTGGGGTGAGAGTCAGGAAGGGATGACAGTCAGGAAGGGATGACAAGCAAAATGACAGGCTTTGTTTGGACATGTTCTTGAGGGCGTGAGTAGTCGCCGCAGGGCGTTAAGCCAGTAGACAAGATTTATTTTCTATAGAAAGGGCACGGGGTGGAGGAGGTGCAACAGGCGACAGACCACCCTGCCCTGAATCAGCCACAGTGAGGACAGAGAGATGTCCGGAAGACTGAACTAATGCAGATTAAGAGAAGTTTCCAGAATGATGCCCGAGTCCCTCACTCAAGCAATGAGGGAACGGTGGTTTCATCCGACGGGAAAAAGCAACGCAGGAGTTCTGAGGTTGAAGATGACCACTGGGCGAGTGACTGGGTGAGTGCGAGAGAAAACCTGGGCTGGAAGCATGCGTTTGCGAGGCACTAGGTTCCAGCAAGTGGCGACATGAGCTTCGGATGAGGAACAGAACTGAAGACAGAGCTCAGTCAAACGAGCAGAGAGGGAGGGGTGAGACCGGGGTACGAGAGACCGGTGAGCCACACGGGCACATCGCATCCCTTAGGATGACAGAGAAGACACACTGAATAACTGCCAGCAGAGGTGAAAAACCAAAAGGAGTGTCACCGAGCACACTGGAATTCGTGAGGAATTCCCGGAAGCCCGGAAGGTAAGACCGCATCAGCACAGAGCAGAATACACACTAACGTGGCTGAGAACAGCTCTACGGGGACGCCTCCTTCAACTGCAGGAGGAGGAGGAGTAGAAGAGTGAGGTTCTGTGAGGCTAACAGGGCTGGTATGGAGGCGGGACGGGACTTCCTGCTTGGCAGCTTCCGGTTCCTGGGTAAGCCAACAGGCCAGGACGGATGCCTGGGCCGCGGGGTAGGCTGGGAGGTGAAAGGGCAGCCGTTTTGCGGGGAGAAACTATTTGACATGGCCTCCACGGAGAACAGAAGAGAAAGGGGGGAGGAGGAGGAGGACAACGTAGCCCTGAGCACGCAGACAAAACCCACGGATGGGTAATGGAGAATGACAGGAAGATACAGGAACACGCACGCTGGTTTCACTCAGGGGCCTGGATGCCGGTTCCCTTCAAGAATCCGAACCTCGAACCAGCGTCATGAACTCCACGAGAAGAGGCGCTTGGACATAAGTTTCTACCATAGCGTCAATAACTAAGGATGGAGCGTGAAAAACAGCAAACTATGGTTTGCAAGCTAAGGATGGTTTTTACATTTTTAAATGCTTAAAAAAATTTTTTTTAAAAAGGCAATTTTGTGAAGTGCCTGGGTGACTCAGCCACTTAAGCATCTGACTCTTGGTTTTGGCTCAGGTCATGATCTCACGGTTCGCGGGATTGAGCCCTGGGTTGAGCTCTGTGCTGCCGGGTGAAGTCGGCTTGGGATTCTCCCTCTCTCTCTCTCCGTCTCTCTCTCTGTCTGCCCCTCCTCTGCTCACTTGCACACTCTCTCTTCTCTTAAAGTTAAAAAAAGGCAGGCCTTTAGTATTAAATAAAAAAGCAATTTTGTGACACAATGAAAATTAAAATTTCCATGTTCATAAAGTTTCGTTGCAACCCGGCCACGCATTTGCTTCCGGACGGCCTGTGGATTTCTCTGTGCCATACAACGGCGCAGTCGAGCAGTGGTGGCAGAGATCGTTATGGCTGCAAATATTTACCATCTAGTCCTTCACAGAACAGACAGTGGTCAACTCCTGATAAAGAACAAAACTGTATTTGGAAAGGGGCACTTCAGCAGGTGGCTCAGTCAGTTGCGTGGCTGACTTGATTTTGCCTCAGGTCATGATCTCACGGTTGTGAGACTGAGCCCCACTAGGCTCCAAGCTGAGCATGAAACCTGCTTCAGATTCTCTCTCTCTCTCTCTCTCTCTCAAAGAAAGGACAAGGTGTATGGGGTACCTGGCTGGCTCAGTCGGTTAAGTGCCAACTCTTGATTTCAGCTCAGGTCACGATCTCATGGTTCGTGAGTTTGAGCCCCACATCAGGCTCTGTGTGACAGTGTAGAATCTGTTTGGGATTCTCTCTGCCCCTCTCACTGTGCCCCTCCCTGTCTCTCTCCACCCCCACCCCCAGCTCATGCTCTCTCTCTAAAGAAAACAAACAACCCTCCCCCCCCCGTATTTGGAAGGAAAATCGCAATCACTGCCTGACCCTAAAGACGGAGCCGACGGTACTTTACGAAACGGGCAGGGAGGAAGCTGCTATTTTAGTAATATCAGGATATGACGCGAAAGCTCAAATCAAACCCTGACATTCTAAACTCAGCACAGTATGGTGACACGCCCAGTTTATTCTTTTTTTTTTTTTTTTTAATTGAGAGAGAGAGTGCGAGCAGGGGAGGAGCAGAGAGAAAAGGAAATGCCAAGAGGGCTCCGTGTCCAGTGCAGTGTGGAGCCTGATGCGGGGCTTGATCCCAAGACCACAGATCACGACCTGGACTGAAATCAAGAGTTGGACGCTCAACCAACTGAGTCACCCAGGAGCCCTATCCAGTCTATTCTTGATGAGCTCCGTTATTGGCAGAGCCTCTGACAGTCACCGAACAAAAGTCAAACAGAAACAAATGAACAAAAATCCTCCCACTCGTCTTCCCTGAACTCAAAAGCCAAAACCAGAATCAAACAAAACCAGATGGGTAAGAATTATATAGTTACAAAACCTGATGAAGGAAAACCACCAAGTCCTCTTCCTCACGACTCGAGGGAGGACTGTACTTGGCTCTCCAAGTCTACTAAGGAAAGACAAATGGACGCGCTCAGTTCCGGTCCTTCCCCAACATCAAACTCAACTGTCCTATTGATCTCTAAGAGCCCCTTCCCAAAAGCATTTCTCTTCATTACTGTATAAATTCTAGCATCCAACTAAATTGTATTATTGTCCTAACAAAAAATAAGAAACTGTGACTTCAAGAAATAATCCAGTCCTGGTCTTATACCTTCCAGTAGACAAGAATTTTACCACTTAATGAAGATGTTTTAAAATTCTATTTTTAAAGGTTGTGTAGATAATTATTAAAATATTATTTCTAAAACAGGTCCATCCAGATCATGATTGTCTTGTCCTTTGGTTTATATTGCCAAGAAAATATTTCAACAATCAATTTGTTCAGGATTTATAGAATTTCTGCATTAAAGGGAGTCCTACAGCTGTAATTAGTGGTAACAATAGAAGGATACCATGGTACAATTATCTACATGTTCGGTTTGGAAGTTATAAACTGTATATATGTGTGTACCTACTTATTTATAATCTCTACGCCCAATGTGGGGCTCCAACTCATGACCCCAATTCCAAGAGTCACATGCTCTACAGTGAGCCAGCCAGGTGCCCCTGAAATTGTAAACTTTCAAGCGAACTGCTTAACAACTGTTTTTTTAATCTTTGTCATCAATGGAATCTTGTATTCTTGGACAAGATAAATATACCTTCCGACAGAGGATAATCTTTGAAAACTGCCTTAAATTATAAGTGATTTTATCATCTTTAGCTGGATATTAGCTTATGTATAAAATGGGCTTTTGTTATCTTTAGTGTTACAAGTAATGAAAATATTGAAAATAGAAAAAAATGAGAATGATACGTGCAACAATAACGTGAAGACAGTAAAAAAAAAAATAAAACAAAACTCATTAATATTTTTCTTAGACTTTTCCTTCCACATCTCCCTCTCGCTTAGGTTAGACATTATCATGTAGACAACTGGCAACCTAAAAAAGAAACTTAAAGTTTCACCACTGCCAGACACATTACTGAACACGGAATGAACAAATACATTTTATAGCAGTGCTGTCTTGCAACGTAAACCAAAACTTCACAGTACACATGCAGATTATGCCTCAGCATTTAAAATCCAGTATGCTTTAAAAAAAATTTTTTTAGCGCTCTCCACACCCAACATGGGGTTTGAACTCATGACCCCAAGATCAGGAGTCACGTGCACCTCTGACTGAGCCAAACAGGCACCCCTAAAATTAAGTATGTTTTAATCAACATTAAAAATTAAACAATGTTCTGAAAATTTTTATGGACTATGAACATTTTAAATGTTACTACCCAACTATGGCCAAAACCGTATTTTGTGCTTTTGTGTTATTTAATGGCAATTCTTTTCTACACAATTGCTCTTTTAAGAATATATTTATATTAACATTGCAAAGGAAGAAAACAACGAAAAGTTCACAGAAATGTCTTTTTCAACTTAGCCCGATTTTTATCTTTTATAAATAGTAAGTTCACTCAAACTTATGAAAAAAGTTTCTAGTAATACAAATACATTTGGTTTGACTAATTCTGTGAGTTGTGCTTGTTACTATATCCCTCAGTTTATATAGTCTTAGACAGTTTCTCTTTGGAGAAGCTTAAATGGTTACTAGTGAACAATTTCTAAATTATGTATGATATCAATTTCAATTGTGTTTGAAAAGATTATTACCATTTTGGAGCCACAATAAACCAAAAATGGCTTACAGTGTTTTGCTAGGACTTTACATTTTCTTTTTTGTTTTCTGTTTTTGCAATACAGAAATGACATCCCACAGAAGTAAATAATCTTAAATACTCAAACATACCTTGCCATGAGGATCAGCAAACATTCTTGTGAAAATTTCACATAATCTCTTCAGTTCGACTCGACTGTCAAAATAATAAAGTAGCTAATTAATATCTTGCTGTAGGAAGAATTCATTTAAAAGTAACCTTAGGGGCACCTGGGTGGCTCAGTTGGTTAAGCATCCAACTTCGGCTCAGGTCATGACCTCATGGTTTTTGAGTCTGAGCCATCAGGCTCTCTGCTGTCAGCAGAGCCCACTTCAGATCTTCAGTGCTCCTCCCCCACTTGTTCTCTCTCTCTCTCTCAAATAAAAAAACAAAAAACCCAAAGGCCAAAAAACAAAACTTTAAAAGTAACCTTAGCTGTAATTAGCTTCTTACAAAAAGAAAGGCTAAAAACACCAGTCCTCAAAATCATAAGGTTTGTGGAACTTACTAATCAGTAATAAACACAAATTTATCAAATGCAACAATTCTGCAATTTATCAAATGCAACACACATCATCTTAAAAGTTGAAAGTTATATGAAAAGAACACAGTTGTATTTCTTTAATGTAGAATGACAGGGGAAACTGTACAAATGACATTCTAGCACATGAGTTTTATCCTTTATTTTTATTTTTTAAAAACCCTTTATTTTTATTTTTTTATTTTGAGAGAGAGAGAGCATGCATGTGGGGGGAGGGGGAGGAATGCGTCCGATGTGGGGCATGATCTCATGAACGGTGAGATCATGACCTGAGCTGCAATCAAGAGCCAGATGCTTAACCAAATGAGTCACCCAGGCGCCCCTGAATTTTCCCTTTAAATGCTAAGATGTTTTCTTAAATTTGGCCACCTGACGACTAAAATCTTTCTAAAGTATGCCTACTCCCTTGCCATTGAAAATGATATACTGAACCTAATATTAACCTAATCTTGATGCGGCTAGGAACAATATTATGATGACTTATTGCAATAATTCATGAAGTATGAGATACACACATTAGAATATATTAGTACATAAACATCTATTTTAAATTAAACAGTTCTAATACTTCCTAAAGTAAATATACAGCTAGTGAATCTAACCCTGATTTCAGGTATCAAGTCAGGAAGTAGCCCTCTAATTTTCCACTTCACTCAAACTTATGAATTATCTGAAACTAGGTTTTTTTTTTAATGTTTTTTTAATTTTTTTATTTTTGAGAGAGAGTGACAGAGCATGAGCCGAGGGGAGGGACAGAAAAAGAGAGGGAGACACAGACTCTGAAACACACTCCAGGCTCTTCTGAGTTGCCGGACGTGGGGCTCGAACTCACAAACTGTGAGATCATGACCTGAGCCGAAGTCGGACGCTTAACTGACTGAGCCGCTCAGGTGCCCCTGAAGCTAGGTTCTTAAAGGGGTTGGTGAGAGAAGTTTAATACATTACAAAGATAAAGACAATAAAGAATTTAGTGAAAATAAGCAACTAAAAGCCTTTAGGAAAGGAAACCAAACCAAACCAAATCAAATCAAATCAAACTAAAAGCCAATACAAAGTTCTGTTAAAAGAAATCCACCCCAATTCCATTTTGTATTACAGGAAGATTCACACATTACGTGAACATTAAGTATACACCTTCCCGCTCAAATGAGCATAAACGTTCATTCCTCTTGCTGAACAACTTAGAATTGGGAATTAATTTTAATAAGCTGGTCAACTTTTTTTTTTTATAAACCAGTCAGTTTTAATCTTATGTATACTTTATTATTTTTAATTTTAAAAATAACCTTTTCATTAACTTCCATTTGTGAATAAAACCTTTCCTTTTAAATACAAATTTCTGGTACAGATAGTATCGAGGGCCCTGAGGCCTGGGACACTATTTTGATGCCCTCTTCGGAATCTGAAACGAGCCTGTTCCCATCCTAGTCTCTCCAGAGTGTTATGGAAACCAAGCGTTACCCCGACGGACCATTCTCTGAAGAGCGTGAGCTCACCTGAGGGTTCTCTGATTCTTCAGCAAGTTCTGCAGCCCCAGCAGGCCTTCCTTCCTCTCGGACCAGTTGGAACTGGCGCACCGGTTGAGGACCTCCGCCACGTCCTCCGTCTGCCTCATGTACGTGGGAATGCTGCCGTTTCGGGAGCTGTAGGAGCGCTCCGAACAAGCGCTAGAGGCGTCACTGTTGGCGTCGTCGTCCGAATGCATCCCATAGGATTCGTATCTTCTTCGAGCAGGTTTTTTCTGTTTTACATAAAGACTCTCATCAGCGGTGGCCAAGAGCACATACTGGTATTTCACAATCTCTGCTGACCACGAAAGGACTGGTGTTCGTTTTAAAGTCAGTACCAAGCATGCGTGTGATCATGGGAATAATAAACTTATGATCAATGTTGTATCAGTCGATAACTGATTTTATTTTCAATATTTAGTTTTGCTTTAGAAAACAGGCTTTAGAAGTTAGTAGAGGAACTATGTTTTAATGATGGGATATAGCAGAAACAGAGTAAGACTACACCCACGCTCACATATGTGAAGGGAGAGGTGCTCAAATGGTGGGTGTCTCCCTCTCTTTTTTCCTTTTCATGGAAACCAAAGAACTACTAGTAGATATTACAGACGAACAGAAAATAATGGAAATTTGAGTTGGTAAGAAGAGAATATGACTTTTTTTTTCTGAATATTACTTTTTTAAAGGATGAGGATGGGACAGAAAAACACGTTTCCCTGTATGAACTTCTATTTCTTCCTGTGTCTCTCCTCTTTTCTCTAGTCTCCCTTTTACTTCTGCTACTGCTTCTCTTGCCACTCTTTCTTCCCTTGCACCCCACCCTCACGTCTCCTAGAGAAGTAAACTGCGGACGAAGAATAAGGAGGACCTGTTTTGCTTACTACGATTTTTAGGAGGCAAGCTCCTTGAGGGCCGTATTTCCCCCAATATGTCTAGACTGTCTCTTTCAATATTTCAATAAATGCAAGAAAGCCTATTTAGGTTCTATTTCTTTATATCTGAAGCTTACCATTTAATATATGTAACTGCTAACTATACCTTGCATAATAAAAATGACATGAGAGAGCGTTTCCTTGGAAGAACTGGAAACACGTCTTTATGCAATCTGATATCTGAATTTAGGCTAATGAGTAGAGAAGACATTTCTATGAAATATATTAATAAGCACAAGAATTTAAAACAGTTCCAGATGGCTGTAGATTCTCCAAAGTCTAAAATCTTAAGAAACAAACAAACTTGAATTTAATTCAAAATAGTTTTATAAAGACATTTCCATCATTAAATGTATCTTACTGATTTAGAGACGCCAACTTAATTTAGAATTAAGTGCTGTGTCCTGTGTCGGGCTCCAGGACCGGTTCTGTTACAGACCTAAGTGTCAACAGTATCACCTCCTCTGCGTGGAGCGGTCGAGCTTAAAGGACAAGAACTCCCCACAGGACATTCTATTCAAGCAGTATCTCCCTACTGATTATCATATGTGCAGAAAACTGAAGGTATTAAAGGATCCTACTACTTCCACTTGAATATTTTATAGAAGACTATCTTCTGTTAAACTCATGAAGCAAAGGAAAACAAGGTATGGTATCATAAGATGTCAGAAAACAGCAATGTCTATACCTTAGTCCGTATGTCTCCTAAGAGCTGAGCGCAGTAAATTTTTAAAGAGAAAAATTGAAAATAATGAAGAACATTTTGCTGAACAGCACAATGAAGTAGGCATAAACGATGCCTATAATCAGAAACAGTGTTTAATATACAGAGACACAAAAACTGCTTAGTAGCCGACTAGATCTTCCATCTTGCCAGTATCCTTCAGTCCTAAGCTACAAGAATATTCCCCAAACCAGTTTTCCTAAAGAAACTAAACTTTTCTCTTTGGATCCTTTTATTGTTTCCAAAGTTAACTTTGTTTCTATGATTTTCCCAAGGTACAAATTAGGCTTAATAAAGCTTTTTTTTTTTCCCCCTAGAAATTAAGCGTTATAACCAGAATATCTACGCTATGCAAATAATGGAAGTGGACAGAAGCAAATTCTTCGGATTCAGCTTTTAGCCTTGGTGGCCAAACCACCCTTACATAATGCAAACACAACGGGCTCAAGAACAACCCATTCGATTCATAACATTTATGAGCACATTCTAACTGGTAAGTCTTCTATTTAAAAAGAAACTAGAACACATGATTTAAGGAATACGTTGATGAGGAACGGTAAAATTAGAGCAACTGACTGATCATCAGGACATGATGTGATCAATACATCCCATGCCCAAGAGAACAAAGTTCCTACTTCGTTGTATTATGTATAAAAAATTAATCTAATGGCTGAGGTAAAGGGGAAACTTCTGCACATACAGACCGTCAGAGCGGGACGACACACGGGATTTCAGTTCTTGTTCTACAGCTATGATCGGCAGATAGTTTCTCAAACTTTTTTTCAAATATATGCAGCATAAATTGTATTATATCAACACTGGTTAAGATGTGATATACAGTTTTAAAAAGCATAATGTATTTTTTTACTTCAAAACAAAGATGAGGACTTTTATAAGTTCTGCGTAAGAAATTGAGTAAATGCTTCTCAAACACAGATAGGATTAATGTAATTTGAAAGAGGAAGTGTATACCGAATTGACTGAGGAAACTGGCAGAAACCAATTACATTCAATTGTTTCAGATGACACTTCCTTCAGAATGTTAAGTCAGAAAAACAAGGGCAGCACTCTGCTGACACGCTATCCTGGATCTGCGGATGGTGTTTTCAAGTCTATTTAATGTGTCGGGCTTAACAAACCAGGAGGGAATATTAATTATAAATTGTCTTGAAGTCGTAACTTCTCTCATCTCAGAAAATATCAGCAAGTAACAAAATCCTACCCCAAACTAAAACAATCCCTAAATACTCCAAACGTTAAGCAAACCCTGAATGTGAGCTTGGAGCGTCCGTATCTATATACTAACCTGCCCTTACTCTTAGTGTAGGATGGAGCACGCACACACTGTAGTAACAACATCAGTATTTATATCATATTCCTGACATCCCTTCCCTTACTTCTGGCCCTAGCTTACGGTTGTGACCAAGTAATAAGGACCGAGAATTGATTATACGACTGCCCACATTTGATCTTCCTAGATTTGATCCATAAGCTTCTCCCCGTGTCCTTGCCCATGCTGGGGGACTGGCTTACCCACACGTTAGTTTCACAATCGGAATATCTCTAATGATAAGGAAATGCAGAAGAGTACCAAGGCATCCGCCACCGCCTCCTCCACGTCGGAGCCTGTGTTCAGGACCCGCATGGCACTGACAGACGAGGACAGTCGGCTCGATTGGCTCATCCCATACCCTGGACCTAATTCATCGGAAGGAGGAAAAGAGCTTTGAGAGAGTCATCAATGTAACAGTGTCACATCAGAAACTTTAAGATCCTTAAGGGGAGGGGGAAAAAAAAAAACCAATGGGACAAAGCATTTTAAAAGCAATTCTGTATTTTCTAGGTACATTTGGTTTTGGGTCACATAAAATGGTAAAGACAATTAAATTACTGAAGGTGTATGGGAAGTAAATTTGAACAACAGTAGTGATGATACACTTCTGACCGGAAAATAGAAGATAGCACGGTTGGCTAACTAAGGGCTTGTGAATCTACAGCCCTTGCAATGAATGCAGCTCTATCGGTCAGGCGAATCTCAGCCGCACAGGTGAGACAGGGAGTAGCCCAGCACAAACGTCGAACCTCGAACCAATACACTGGGGAGCTCGATGAAGCCACACCAGTCTACAAGGGAAAAACCCTCCAATTATTCTCTCTTCTCCTTCAAGATACATTTTCATTCTGAAACTAAGACATGTCATTTGACATCTGTTGAGCACCTAGTGTGTGCCCAACATTCTGAGGTGCGTAAAGACAAACCAGAGACAGATTCGCCCCCTCGCCTACTTTCTACGCCATCATTACAATTAAAACACTTCATCCACCATTTTGGTTTTTTTTTTTTCCAAAACATGTACAAAGATGAAGTACATAATTGAGAACATAAAACGATTCCATATTGAAAAATGACAGAACTTGGATTACATACACAAAACAAAGCTATCTGCCGGTGAGAAAAATGGTCAAATAAGGTTGTGGGAGGGGAAAAAGTTACTCGGGGGAAAATTAAAAAAAAATCACAAATGACTTATTATCCAACAAATCAAATTTAAATAAAAACAAAGTGATTGAAAAACATGAATATACAGTGGAATGGAACTGAAAAGGACAAAAATAATCGGAGACGGATGCACAGATGGTGACAATGTACTCATCCTTCACCTGAGGCCCCGCACACTTCGGGGGCGTAGAGGGCACCAGTAGATCTGGAGTGGTGTCTGGAGGCTGGAATAACAGGACCATACAAACCTCATCTATCACCACAGAAACGAGGAGCAGTGGCAGCACTACAGTCAGGCAAGGAGAGTTAGTCAACGCTGGTATCGCTAGTGACAGTCAAGGATCAGAACCCTGCCAAGTGAGGCCACTGGGCGTGAGCACTAATATCGCCCTTGACACACATGAGACCTTACACCTAAGGGGACAGACATAAGCCCACAGGAGACAAAGAAGAGCAAGTATTCGAATGGAAGGAAATGTCAGAGGTACAAGCATGAGACAAAAAAATGAACACTGTAGTTTAAAAAAAAAAAAAACCACTATGGTAACTAGGAACCAATAATAAACCTAATCCTTTAATCCTGAACCCATGGGGCAGGTATTACCATTCCATTTCGTAGATGGGCAAATTAACGCATACAGCGAAGTTAATTAATATGATCGAAGCCACACTACTAGTAAGTGAGACACCTCAGTACTGCGCTCTGTCAAGGCCTTTGCTCTTAAAAGCACATGAACCACCTTCATGTTGTTCAAAAGGTAACATACCTCACTTACATTAATCTAACCATTTTCCATAATGGTTCGTAGAATGTAAGTTCTCCATTCAGTAAAAGATTTAAATATTAAAGACATGTTCAAAGACATGTGAACACACACAAAAAAAGGTATCAATAATACAATCGAAAGACCTACGAACGTAACAAGTTTCCCTATATTTATGTCCTGTTTCTCCGAATCTAATTTTAGCATATTTTAAGTTTCATATCTTAAAATCCTGATTTTTGTAATACCGTAAAATCAATCTTCTTCTTACTTAAATAAATATTAAAGATTCACTTTAATTTTTAATGAAATAGATTACTCTTACTTAGAAAGTTATTCATCTGCAGATATATTAATTAGAGCAGTTAAAATACTTTTTTAAAAAAAAAGTTTACTTATTTTGAGCGAGAAAGAGAGCAGGCAGGGGAGGGGCAGAAAGAAAGGGAGAGAGGAAGAGTCCCCAGCAGGCTCTGCGCCGTCAGCGTGGAGCCCAATGTGGGGCTTAAGTTCATGAACCGTGAGATCATGACATGAACCGAAATCAGGCGTCAGACGCTTAACCGACTGAGCCGCCCCGGCGCCCCTGAAACACTTTTTACGTGAATCGCTCTCTTCTTTGTCATAGGACCGTAATGAACGCAAAAGCGATCAGAAAGATGGAGGCAAAGGATTGAACAGAAAGAACGCTGTACAGAATTTTTAATCAGACTCTGAAAGGTGACTGCTGTTGTTGATAAAATACACTAACACGTAGTTTTAATTCTACCGGCCATAACTTTTAAAATGGTGAGAGCTGAATCAATATGGAAACGCCCAGGGGGTGGAAATTTGTGAAAAACGTCAGGCCTCAGTGGTTGTCTGTGGTGAAGATGAGGGGGAAGAGGCACCCCTCGGACTCTTGTAGAAACACAAGCCTCTGCTTTGAAACTCGGCTCCAGAAAAAAAGGGAAGCCGTGGGCACAAGTTCCAGAGGGGTTCGGCTGTGCTCAGCCCTGATGCACTTCTGACGTGTTAGACCCTCCCCCCGCCCCCCTGCCCCCCGGCTCTGTGCTACGACCGAGTGCGGAGCAAACGATCCGGTTCACCTGCTGAATGCCGATGTTCCAGTCAGAGGTGAAACAAGGATTCGCCGGATAAACACGGCAAGGGCAGCAGAGTGCAGGTGGACGCCGCAGACACCGGCGACAGGAAGGACAGCCTGATCGCCGAGCCCGCCGCTCCTCACCCCTGCGTAGGAACGGGGCTAATCTGCTCCCGGTACTCCGCAGCCTCCATGTGTAATATAAAAATCACCTCTCCTCAAACTACGGGATTAAAAGATCTAATCTTCTTTAACCCAATAGAACGCTTCCTTAGAATCCGGAAAACAGCTTCCTTTAATAATACAAATTTAAGTGATTTAAATGGTCGAATGGAGGCTTTGAGATGAATCGAGAAAATTAATGGCTAGCTACCATTTCCCTCTAACGCAGCAATGTTTATTTTTTAGGTGATTAATAGTTGGTTATCAATCCCCTCTCGTGTCTGACTACTACACAGGTTTAAAAGGTACAGAAACAGGTTTTGGTTCCTTCCGGAGATCTCACGTCCTCTACTGAGTCTGCGGCAGCGGCACTACACGAATACAGGGGTCACCCCGTGAGAACCTTCCGGGCTCTCTGCCACGGCAGGACAAGGAGACCTCCTGTGGGCGAGCACGCAGAGCCTGGTCAGGTGACCAGGTGCTTCCCGTGGGCCGAGCACGGCTCTGAGGGATTTGCTTCCTGTGTCCTCTCACTGGCGGCCTCTTCGAAACAGTCCAACAAGTACGTGCTGTTCGCGTCCGAGTTTTACGGACGGGGAAGCCCAGGTACGGACGTTACGGAGCCCGGGCCGCTGACCTGGCACGCATGCTCTGAAACTGCCACACGCCCGCTCCGCCTTCTCCGACTCTTCAGGAGGGCACGCTTATTTTATACAAGCGTAGGGCTGGTGTCATTTTTAAACACCTACACGTGAACGTACACCATATCCATCTCCATGTACGCACGTGTGCACACGCACACACAGACCGCCTGTATGTACGTGAGCTAAAAATCCTGCTGTACGAGCACTGCATGGGCGCTGAGAGTACCTCTGGCAAAGCACCGGAAGGGAGGTCTCTGGCACCTGGGACCAGAACACAAACCACAAAGGCCGAGGACGTCCCTACCTGTGTCCCCAGCGCGGTGGGGTCTTCTGGCTCAGTACAGGACGATCTAGTGACGTATTTGAACCAAAGGGCCCAGAGACAAAGAATTTAACCTCGAGACGGTCTATACTAACATGTCTATTGAAGGAGATAATAATTCCACCTGGCCATGTGTGGAACTATGTTCTACTTAAAAGTCACAGAATCTGAAGAGCAAATCTCTAAATATTACAGTAACCTATACTTTGTAGAATTAAAAGGAAAAATCTGAAACGGCTTTAAGTACTAGTTAAAAAGTTGAAAGACCATGAGGAAATTCTAAAACATTTCCATGTAAAAAATTCTGCCTCTCCGATTATTCTCAAAAACCCTGAGTTGAAAAAATCATTTACTATTTCTATAGCTGAAGTACCTATACTATTCTAGGGAAGGATATAATATAACCTCTTAGTCAGGAACACAGAGGCTTTACGGCAGTGACACAACACGAGCTAACACATGGGAACAACTACTAAAGTGTACAAAAGTATGAAGATGCTAATCTCTCCCATTTCAATACGTAGTTCGTATGGTATTTTGCAGCACTCTTTCTAGTAACTGGAGTCAAATACCTAAATTGAAATGCTAATATTTCTGCTGAAAAAACCAACAGCATTTATTTTATCAAGTGAAATGGTCCATACTTCACATGAGAGTAAATATTTAGATATTATCTTTAAAGTTTCTAGGTTTATTTCTTTTTTTTTTTTTTTTTTAGGTTTATTTCTTAAGATAAATCTTGAATTCCACACTCTGTAGTTCAAATCTGTGTGCTATTTACTTGACTGTGGAGACGATCTGTTTATACAAGGCCTAACCTGCTCACTTCAACAAGTAAATGTCAAAGGAGTTCCCCAAACCTATAATTTCCTTCTGACTCTTTCTCCTGTCAGGACGCAAAGATGCGGTTGATGAAGAGGCTACCCCCTGAGCCCGCGGAGGCTACCTGGTGGTGGTAACACGGGAAGAAGCGTGGGGACCCCCGCCCAGGTACTCACCGAGGGGCTGGAAAGAACGAACGGGGCTCGTATCCCGGCTGCTCTCCCGGCTGGCTTCCCGGCTGCACCCTTGACTCACGCTCGGCCGAGGAATACGACTGCTTCGGGCTGGCGCAAAGGAACAGCCGCACAGAAAGGGAGGAAACAAAAGACGGAATTTGCGTTTTTGATACGTTCGTTTTATTTTTCTCAAAAACTGACTAACAACTTAAGTCTTACGAAGGCTGAGAAGAAATTACTCTTGATCAGGCATTACGAGGAATACAGGTAAATCTGAATACAGTCCTCTAGTCTATGAGACCAGATGGGTGAAACAGTATTTTGCAAACATCAACAGGCTGCAGATAAAAAGTTTTAACTATCAATGAATTATACTTTCAAGGTAAGACACGTAACTCAAGTTACCACCTATGTTTAAGTTCTCCTTGAATTCTAAGTTGTTTTCTTCTAGCTTCTGGGCGCCCAGCTGAAGCCCTCCATGCTACCCGAGCCCGGAACCCGAAAGAAGAGGTCCCCAGTCTCGCAAAGACGGCCGTACCCACGGAGAGCCGCGACGGACTGGCCTCCCTGCTACAGCCCTGGCTCCGCGGGATCTTGCTTCTCTTCGGCGCCGAGGCGGAATTGACCAAGACTCTTTGAACACCGGAGCTCACGGTGGAGAGGGCCGTCGTGGTCAGAACTCTTCCCGGAGACCCGGACCGGCTGCCAGCTGAACACCAAACACACATACCAACATTAAGCTGTGAACTCTAAGGGGACTTGTTGAGAGGGTAAAAATTCAAGAAATACATCTGAGAACACTGGGATAGGATGGCAAGTTCTGAGTTCAAAGGAAATGGACTGAGGAAGACGTGTACAGAGAATCATAACCTGGAAAAAAAAAGTACGCTATAGATACTAGGACTGAAGAGTAGATCGTGTGAATGTATGTTCAGCTTTGGGGGGTATAAGATGCTGTGTTTAACAAGGGCAGCGCTAACAACAGTGTGTTTCTTTCCGAACACAACGAGTATAAAGGATTTCCAGAAAAATAACTCATCTGGCATAACATGTCAGAACGGCTGCGGCTATACATTTACAAGGAACAAAATTTGTCATTACATTCTTGTTATTTTTTGTTCAGAAGAAAAATTTGCTTCCTGTTAAAACAGTCGGCCTTTCTGAGATGCTTCCAAATGGGAATAACAAAGTTATCTTGCCACTGTGTATACTTCTAATTTTTACAAACTTAAATCTTAAAGGTTTATAAAATTGGGCCAGCTGAAAAAGAAACTTGCTTTTTGCCTTCCAACGGCAAAGGGGTCTTGGGCGGCCGCACCCAGGATGGGGACGCAGGAGTGCGGAGAGCAGAAGGGAACTACGAGCAAATGACCGAGAGGGCAGACCCTTTTCAAACCAGTGACGAGCAGGCTTGGAAGGCAGAGGGCGTGTGGTCGCGGGAAAGAGAGGGAGCTGGACGAGATCTCAAGGGATTGGGGCAAGGATTAAGAAAAAGTTAACACAGTTTTCAACTAGATTTGCAGGAGTTAACTTTTAAGGAGATGAGCTCCTTGTCGAGCAAAACGTTTCACGTCCGCGCTGAAGGGGAGAACGAACTAGGCCAACTCCGAGACGTGATTTAACTCCACGTGCCGGACGGCAGCATTACAGAAACGCGGAACTTGCACTTAAATAAATGAAAGCAGCGTCTCCCCTTTGTTGGGCGTCGCTCCTCTTAACCAACAGGGCAGCCGCCGCTCACCTTGGACACTCTTACTTCGTTTCCGCAGAGCGAAAACTAAAGACTCAAATACCAGTGTGGCCAAGCAGGAGGTGCGGACGACGGAGGAGGAGGAGCACGGAGCAAGGCAGGGAGTGGCGACTTTCCAGTCCCCGCCAGCTATGTCTTGAGGGGCTACTGGCCAGGTTTCAGGGTTTTGTAAAAAAAAAAAAAAAAAAAAAGGAAAACTCTGAAAAGTTCCTCATTTTTATCGTGTTGTGTAGACCAAATAACACACGAACGGAGGCAGGCTGGATAGCGTCCATAGGCTTCTGACCTGTGACCTTCCCTGCAGTTTTCCTGGCATGGGCTTGCTGAATACACATTCATGCTTAATTCATAAACTTCACCAGCACACAAAATTAAAATTACCTTCCACTGGTTATAGCGATACTGTATAAAAGCAGTGTTCCCAATGAAATTAACAGTTTGTTTGAATAGAAGGAATTCTAAGTTATTACAGGGAAATTAATCAGCTCTACTTTAAAATGATGGCTCATTTGATTTATTTCTTGATGTTTCAGGTGAAGAATCTTCAAATCAGGTTTTTTTCAGTTATAACCTTAAGGATACCCACAAGGCACCTATTTTCTCCATGCACTAAAACGAAAAATAAACATACACACCAAAACATCCAAACACCCAACATGCCACAAACTCACAATGCAAGAGAAGCCAATGGGACATTTTATGGGAACACTTGCAACGATATAAAAAGTATCAATAATGAACTGAATGAACACATACAATATGGTATTCTGTTAAAACTAATTTAAATTTAAGGGGTTGAAGGTGTTGGCAGGAGACCGGAGAACTCCTTGAAATGTGGGTCTATTCAGCAGAGAGGAAACACGCAGTAGTGAAGAAATCACTCCACCCACATGGGATTAACTGTATTTATCAAAACCCTGCAAGCTCACTCTCTATTTAAATTCATTCATGCCCTCTCCTAGAAAATAAAATTGGCAGTTTGTTTTGCTTTCCTCATCAGTCCCCCTTCTCCAGTAAACCCAAATCCCAAGCAACAGTGTGATAACTCCGATGCCTATGACTCATTTTGGAGTTATTTATACTTAGAAGAAAACATCAAGCCTATTTCCCAGCCAAGAGCTACCAAGGCTAATGCTTCTTCTAAGAAAACCAGAGTCAATGAGAAAGAGCGTGGCGTCCCTGGGAGTGGCATGCTGCTAGAAAATGCTCTAATTCGCGAAACCTGAACGTGGGCATATAACTTCTCGCACGCTACCTACAATTTTAAAACTACCATTTTATACTTTTTACAAGGTGTTTTCAAGGCATCACTAAAGCTCCTTCGCTTTTGAATGTCAAAACCTGTGGGACCGACTTGGATCTTTTCAACAGCCCAAGGTTTTAGTGATAAAGACAGGCCAAAGATCATTGGCAATTTTTGCCCCAATGGTTATGCCAGGCTGGAGTCTTCTGTTGACGATTTCTGCTGAATAGAACCCATTCTCGATCATGAAAACAGGTGATCAAACAACAGATGCACACAGAAAGTCTACAGAGTCTTACCACCCGCGGTATTAGCAGATAGTGATCCTGAACAGGTGTGAAGGCAGAATTAGGGTAAGGGTTACAATCCACGAAGAGGGAAGGAGCAGATTTAAAATGAATGGCAGATGGAAATAAAGCTTTAGTCAGTTCTCAGAAAATAAAAAAAGCCCTAAAGCAAACAAAGAAAATTCAAAAGAAAACTCCCTAAGCCATAGATGTCTGTAACAGAAGCAGTACATTTAGCAGCTTTTACAGCTGAAACCAGACACTCATGTACGAAGCAGATGAAATGAAGGTGCAAAAGTAAATTCTTCAGCGTTTCTTCTACTAATAGGCTGTAATCTCGATAATTAAATGTTTAACTTTTTATTATTTAAACATTTAATTTAACACTACAGGTAAAGAACCACAACCGCTTACGGCTGAAGAAAGCTTACATGAGAAAGCTACAGTTTTTTCCTTTCAGATGCACAGAAAAAAAAAACCCAAAAGCGAACGGCAGGGGCTTGGGGTGAGGAGACCAAGCTTCCGACCGGCTGCACGGCCACGTGTCCGCAGCCAGCCACCGCCAACAAGAACAAAAGACACCATCCTTACGGACACGTACACCTGGAAATCTTCCCACTGGGCCTGCTATGATTGACTCTGATTAGTCATCAGAACACACCTACTGTGACCCAAGGTGTTTTTTTCCCTAAATGGTAATATGAAACCTCGGAAAGACCGTGCAAACTCGAATGAATTACTTCACAACAAAGTGAAGACAGACCACAGCAGTATTCTGAGCAAATACGCTGTAAAGAAACTTGCGCCAAATCATACAGGGCCCCAATTTCTTTTTTCAAAAGAATCTAGAATGGAATATACAGTCATTCAAATAGATAAGTAAGCAAGCAAACAAAAACCTCTCCAATATGACTGAAAACCTAAGTGATTTTATAGGGAGAAAGTCTTCTAATCTTAAAATCCTGCAGGTCTAAAAGGCCTATCTTTATGTTCTCAGACTACAGGAGAGGATTTTAAGTACTGGATATTGGGTTTCAAAGTGAAAAACCAAATGTAAAATAATTACCCTATATCCTACTGAAGCGACCAGTAATTACAGCAGACCTAAAAGGGAGGGCCTTAACATATTAGAAACCCATACACAAAACACTTGGATTCTTTGCCACAAGTTCCATCTTGGTATTACTTCAGAAAAGAACTAAGTAAGACAGCTCATATCAAATTAAATTTTATCCTTAAGATACTAGATACAGACACTTTTGGTTTGCTATCTTTATTCTTTATGCTTTAAATTTCCTAACATTTTCATTATTTATTTGTTTCCTGAAGGTCATAAAAATAACAAGGTACAAAAGTACACAACAGGAGTTTAAAATTCAGTTGACGTTAGGTTAATAGTGACAAGGAGGACAGTTTTATCAGCTGAAATATATATAATGCTTACTCTGGGCCTACGTAGAGTCTTCGAGTATATTAAATATACTACAACATTTAATCAGTGCAATCCTCTGAGATCATCTTCTTCATTTTATAGATAAATGTACAGAAATATGGCAACTTTCAATAAACTGGAAGGGGCGCCACGGCTCCAGAGTCCCTGATCTAAAGCGGATACCTTGCAGACTCTCCTGTAACTCGAATCACTTGGTGATCTTGTTAAAAAGACTGAATTCAGGAGATCTGTGGTGGCATGAAATGGTGCACTGCTAACTAGCTCCCAGGTGATGCTGAGACTACACTTGGAGGGGGAAGGGTCTACGCTGCTAAGCTACAGCTGCTACAGACTGAGTTGCTTAAAAAGTCACTCTCGGGTGCCTGGCTGGCTCAGTCCGTTAAGCATCCGACTCTTGGTTTCGGCTCAGGTCATGATCTCACGGCTTTGTGGGTTCAAGGCCTGCCTCGGGCTCTGTGCTGGCAACCTGGAGCCTGCCTGGGATTTTCCCTTTCCCTTTCTCTCTGCCCCTCCCCCACTCTTGCTGTTTCTTTCAAAATAAATAAATAAACTTAAAAAAAAGTACTCTTAAAATCCAGAAAGAAATAGACATAAAAATCCCGAGGGTCAGGGGAGAATGTGTTATGACTTATTCCTGGTTTGGTGGGGAGAAGAGGCCTGACCCGAGGGCATTGGCCGTTTTTCCTATTTAGAAATAATTCTCAAATTGCAGATCGATTTTACCAAGCATTTCCTTATTTTTAGGACTCTTGTTGAGTGTTCCCATCATTTCTCTGCCTGGATTTTCGGACTTTGGAAAGAGGAGGAAAGGAAACTCTGCTGGTAGGACTGGTGTGATCGCCAGCTGGCCCCCACCGCCCCAGCTCTTCTTCCGGATTCCAGGATTCGGGGATCAAACACGACAACAGACAAATAGAGCATCTGTACCCCGACAAACCGCCCAGACCACCGTGGAAGACAGTTACAGAGATTTCTTTTCAAAACGGCCAACTACGTAGAATAACCCCCAAATTACTTCCCTGGAAAAAAATTTCTGTTTTTAGAGCTAAGTGCTAATGAAAATCTCTTGGATAAAGAAAGAATAGGAACAAACTATTTTAAATTAATAATGCCATCAATGTACTCAGGAACATATAGAAAAAATGAATCATTCATTTTACCTAGACCTCAAAATTGTGCTTTTTAATAATTGTGCATATGAGGAACTCAGCTTCCAATGAAATAGTAAGAAAATAAATCTTAAATTTACAAGGACGTTTCAATTTATGTTTCCTCACCATGAGTCAGTATACACCTGCCCAAAATGCTAACCGCATTCTAAACGATTTTGGGGAGAGTTTGAAGACACACATCTGTCCTTGAATAGCATTGGCTATATCTGCAACCAGATTAGATGCTCACGTATGGCGACTGTTTGGCCTCTAAAAAGCACAATTTTCTACATTTGCAAGTTTGAGTAGACCGTGAAGACCTTAATGCTAAGAGTTTTGTGCTATTTAAAAATATCTCCATGCAAGAGTTGGTACAGCAGATGAAGGGTTTTCTTTCTAAGTGGCAGATATCAATGATGCAGCCCTAGGAACACACCAAAGACAAGACAACACCCACTCAAAAAAATTCCAAAACATGCACAACGACTGATCCAAAACATTGAGAAAAAAATACCTTCGTTTTTGTCAGGTGATGACGAACCTAAAGTACAGAACGAGAACTCAGTATGTGGCGTGTCTTTTTCGAAGTCAGCTTTGTCTTTATCCACTGGCCAATCTCCTAACACAGTCATATACGAGCAACACTTTTCCTACAGCACTACGGACCCAGGAGCACTCATAGGCAATACGTACGCTGAGACTGAGACACCATTTTGGTGCGACTTCTTCCTCGGGAATCTGCCTTGGCGTTCCCCGTGCCCGCGAGTGGCGCCGACAGCTTTGCTCTCACCCGGCCTGAGGAATGAAGTTATTTATGTAATTAAAGACGGTTTTCGATAATAATATGTAGTAATGAGGAAAAAAAAATATCTCACTATAATTTTCTAATTGGGTGTGTTTTTCAAGTATTGTTAAATTCTGTAATAATAACGTAATATGTAATAATATTGTAACCATCACGGACAGGTTATATTTCTCTTAAATTGTTTAAAATACATACTCCTTTTTATGTGTTGCACCATAAGCTAACTTTTCTCCAGGGGTAAAAAAAAAAAAAAAATCAGACTAAAAGACTTCCTTAGTTTGATATTATTAGTCCAGGAGAGTGATAATTAAGATATTTGCCACAGGCATGCCGTTTGTTTCTTAATCGGCAGTTCCAATTCTAAAATTTCCATTTCTATGAAATTTAGTGTATATAGACTATAGTTTTAAATATAAGCCTATTCTTAGAACCAACAACCCGACAATCCTCTTAACTGAATATACACTTCTAAAAGGGATTGGCGAGAAGAGATATTAGGTAAAATATTTAATATTTTTATCCTGTGCTAAACATCAGATTACTGCAGATAGATATATTCTCCCCCCCAACCAATTTCACTCATAAAATGATCTAAGGACACGTCTATCGCGTAAGAGTTGGCACTTTCCTCAGTGCGTCTCCGTCTCCACCTCCTGCCTGCACTCCCGTCTCCTCCGCCACTGCCTCACCCCTCCACAAAACCAAGCCACAAACATCTATTTCTCGAGCTCTTGAACCAAAGGAGTTCGCGTTTCTCAAAGTACCGAAGTGTCATTATTAAAAACAAAAACGCATGATTAGTAGGTACTTTGGTGTTCTCAGTCTCAACCACTGTCAAATCTGATACCAAATACAATCGTAAAGAAGGGCTCACAATCCTTTGCAGTTAAAAGGTACAATTTGTAGGGCAATTACTATACTAGCTAGCCTGGCATGGCCATATTAATTAGAAAAAATAAATAAATGAAGAGTAAGGAAAAATTACAAAACTAAGAACCGAGTGAGGGAAGATGAGAGAGTGATTAAAAACAGAATAAAACAGAAGCAAAACCAGGAGTCTAGCTGGTGAGTCCCAGCATTCTCTCAATTCTTCGAGGCCCTTAATAAGCCCAGGCCTTTCACCCGCTTACAGAGTTGTTTAAAGTAGGATACAATGTTCTCCCGACTAAGAAGTAAAACAGAAAGACAAAATTATTATTCTCAAAATGGAGAATTTATCCAATATAACAAGGAAATTAAAGTATTTTGATCCTCTCATTCTAAATTACAGTGCCAAAGTGCCAGAAACCATTTTTATAGAATACTCCAGTTTCAAATACGAAAATCTCAGATACATCGGAGTAAATATGAGACCAAAAAATGTTAAATATACTTGTTTTTGTATCACAAGAAAAGGTCGTCCATGTAAAATGTAGGAGAAAAAAGGTGTGTTTTAAGATCAGAGGTTATAAGAGACAGTCTTCAGGCAGTATAAATGGAAAACTGAATTTCTCCCTTTCTACAAATTCGAAAGCAATAAATAATTATTTTCTGAAAGTAAACTGGCTCAGTAAAATAAAGTGATATACCTAAGAAGTTTCTGTAATCCCAACTTCAAATCATATATGCAACTTTCCACTGATGCTAAATTAAAGACACACTTAACAGGAGACTAAATAAACGCCTTTGGCCCCCCATGATCGAGCAATGGAGCATGCTCCCCCAAAGTGTAAATGAATTAGCATAAATTAAAAAACTAAAACACAAAATTAAAGAAAAACATGAATGATGCTGCCGAAAAAGGAAACTATTAACTTTATACTAGATATTAAACATGTTAAGCAATGATGTTTTTCCAGCATGAGATGATCCACAATCCAAAGCAAAACTCAAGATGAAGAACTAAAGAAAAAAATTCGCATCTGTAACTAATACAGCCAAACATAAAATGCAGAAGTTATCACGGCTGCCAAATTATACAGTTTTGCAAATTAGCCTGTTTTAGTTTGTGATATTTAATTCCTACTCATGAAAATATTAATGCAGAGGTATTCGTGTTACTAACAAAATGTAGGATTCTTACCATCTTCAGATGTTGCTCCTAAATAAGAGAAATAAAACAATAACGTTTCAACGAATTCTGCCAATGCTGGTGTTAAAACCTATTCGTACCTCCCACCCAAGACTAAAATGAGAGTGAAAAAAACCAGTATCTTCTAGTCTGACAGACTTAAATTAACTTTCAAAACTTTCGGCCTGGGAGAAAACAACATTTGAGGTAGTCTAACGACACACAGCACAAGAAAAGGTTGAAACCAGACAAATGAAAAAGGCAAAATCCCACGACAAACACGTTTACCTGCTACATTTCATACTCAAAATTTGAAAGAGTGAAGAAAATTATAGAAGTTAGTCACTCGAGAAAGATGCAGTCCTGTCACTGCTTTCTTGGAAATGAAGATTTTCACAGAATAAGAATACTTTCTGTGCATTTCCTAAAAGCTGCCTGTAAAGGAACTAGAAAAACTGACGAGCATGGGAGCCAGAGCCGTGACCCGGGCCTCGCCGACCCCGCGTTTCCAGCGAAGCATCACGAAGCCCGATCGGTCCCTCAGCTACTTACTCGTTTATATGCGCTCCCTAAGATGTAAAGGAAAAGCAGCAAAAATGAACAAGTAAAACTATCCTAACTCAGTACTGCTGCAGGGCAGTAACAGACATACCTCCGTGCACGTGTGTAGAGACTTTTTTAAACAAAGGATCGAACGTCTCGAGGAGGAACACATCACGTGACACAGATGATTCGTCAAATAGCTTTATGTTTCTGACCCAAATAACAAAAGATTTTAATCTGAAAAGTGAGAATAATTTAAGGACGTGCAATTTCAGTGTGAAAAGTGGTACTGAAGGGTTTCAAACACAGAAACTATCTCTTGGTGGGCCTTCATTTCATTCGGTAATTTTTTTAATTTATGAACTACTTTAAGCGTGGAGAGGAGCGCAGAGATGACGTCAGCAGTCACGCACCCCCCCGAGATGACGTAACCTGCCCTGTCATCAGAAGGGAAGTTAAATCCACTTGAGTTTACAGAGTTACTGACAGAAAACCATACGGTTCTCCATTCTCGATCTCATACTGAGACTTACAGATTCAGTATCTTCTCACAAGTTCTGAACAAAAGCTCAAGTTCCTAGACAACGTTATGGTATCTGATGAAGTGAAGGGAAAATGTTGATAAAATGTTGTATAATATCAGACAAAAAAATGCCAAACAGATAAAAAACGCCACACTGAACCAAGCAACTATAGATAACTCTATATTCATTTGTATACTGAAATTAAAAAGGCAAAACTTAAAGTTCAGTTCTGGTTAAATGTTAGTTAAAACTCACTCTTAAAAAGCTGGCATCTGTGATTGCATTTTGTTTTCACAGCTAGCCATATGAATCTCTAAATACATCATTTGTCTCTCTGTCTCAGAGTCAGGAAACTAAAGAGTTCTAGCAAATGACTTAGGAGATTCCTTTCCATTTTTCTGAGTCTGATCGTATTTCAGAGAAAGACTTAAGAAATCAAGAACAGTTTTACGAGCTAAGATAAAAAATTTTAAGATAACTGATTCACTTACAATGAACAATAACCTAGTACCTGAGTAGACTGGGAAACCCAAAAATGAGTATGTCTAACCCCAAATTCAGAGAATTATGTAGCTATTTTCACAGCAAAATTGCTGCTAAATAAACAGTCTATTCTCAGAAATTAAGAGAATGCAGATATGATATAGAATCCAAGGGCCAAAAGATTTTTAGTAGAATCAGAAAAGGAAGTTCTTACCATCCATCTTGTCAGAAGTATCCTCTTTGATGAAAGAGCAAGCAAAGAAGAAAGGAAAACTTAGCATATTAGAACAGTCATTTTACGATCCTGAGAAACATTATTTTTAAGACAGTTCATAGCACAGACATATATATATCTATGTTTTCAACTGAAACATACTAGGAGATTTAAATAAGATGAGGTTCACACGTGAGGTAAAGATAAACAAAAAAAAAGAATCGGTAACAAATGTAATTTTCACTGGCCTAGGGAGAAGTCAGCGAAGTCCATATCCCAGCCTGGGACCCCTGCCATCGTGAGGCAAACCTCTTGCTTTGGTCGTCCAAGTTTCTTGAAATCGAACACTTGAGACATCCCTGTTCCCAAAGGATTCAGTACTTAAGTGGGAGAAAAAACCCAGTGGCAACTGCTTACCGCTGAAGAATTAGAGGCAGAAAGGTCCTACCGACTTGCCCACCGAACCTCAACACAGACGGCCCTCCTGAGTCCCGTACCACTGTGTCCTGATGCCACTGCTTCTCTCCTTCTCCCATGATCCCACTGGGGCTCCTCCACACCGCCAGTCTGTGCCTCACGGGGACTTTCAATTCCCAACGCATAAAACACAGCAAGCTTTGAGCTGCTCATCCCGGAGCAATCCACCACGAGACGGAGACCCTGAATACAGGGGCATGTATTTCTCGACCCCTTGTACCGAGTGGGGTGCCTGGCAAAACCTAAGGGCTCATGGAGTGTTTGCTGAGAAACAATGAACACTTCCTCTGATCCATAAACGTTTAGTCATGATGTGCAAGGCTTGAAGGAGAAGAAAACGGAGTATACCCATCACATGTGTATAAGCAAGCTGGTGGTGACGGTGAGTGGGGAGAGGGAGGGAGGGAGGGAGGGAGGGAGGGAGGCGGGAAGGAGGGCGAGAGAGAGGGAGGGAGGGAGAGAGGAAGGGAGGGAGGGAAGGAAGGGAGGGAGGAATGAAGGAAGGGAGGGAGGGAGGGAGGAATAAAGAAACAGAAAAGAGAGAGGAAGAAGGAGAAAGCCCATTATCCCAGGAAAGAGCCATAGGCAAGTCGCTCGCTCCTTCGCCCTGAGCATTAACCCTGGCCAGGAAGAGAGGACACGGGGACGCCGTGCCCTTCTGCGGTGAAGCAGCCGCGAATTCAAGCCTCCAAGAACCAAAACAGACCGAGTCAATCTCACAGCACTATTACAGACTTTCTTATAAAGAAAAAGAAAAAAATTACATTGTTACAAATTGCCTTCCTAATTCACATTAAAACATTTCAAATATATCTTTTTTCCTGGTAATAAAAACAATAGATATTAAAAATCACATCTTTATTTTTAAGACTCCAAATAGGTTTTATATTTGTTTTCCAGTGTTTTCCCCATTTAAAAAAAGGTAAGATAGAATTCCTGTACCATAAAATTCACCTTGTTACAGTACAAATCCAGTATCTTCAGCACATTAACAAGGCTGCACAACCCTCATCCCAATTCCGTCAAGTTTTCATCACCCGTAAAGGGAGTCTTGCACTCATTAGGAATCACTCCCCATTCCCAGGACTCTCAGCCCTGGCAACTACTAATTTATTTCCTATTTCCTATTTCCTAGTCACCTATTCTAGACATTCCTGTAAATGGGATCAAACAGTAAATGTCTGACTTCACAACACTTCCAAGGTCCGCCCGTCCTGAAGCTTGCATCAGTACTTCCACGGAACGTACTCCTTTTTACGGCCGAGTAATATTCCACTCCACGGCGCGGACGCATCTCTAACAATTCACCCGTTGGTGGACATTTGGGTTGTTTCCGTGGCTACTATGAAAAATGTTGCTATGAACATTCATGTATACATTTTTATGAAAACATATTTTTCATATTATCTTGGATACCCAGCAAGGAGTGGAACGGTGAGGTCACACGGCTAGCTGGTTCACTTCTTAAGAAATGCCCAAACTGTTGCCACAGCAGCTCCACTGTTTCATGTTCTTACCAGCACTGTCTGAGGGTTCTAGTTTCTCCATATCCTCACCAGCATTTGTTACTGTCCATCTTTTTGGTAACAGCCATCTTCATGGATCTGAAGTGATATCTTATTGTGCTTCTGATTTGTACTTTCCTAATGACTAATGATGGTGGGCATCTTATCATGCACTTACTGGCAATTTGTATATTGTCTTTAGAGAAATATCTATTCAAATCTTTTGTCCACTTTTAAACTGAATTGTCTTTTTGTTACTGAGTTGGAAGAATTCTTCATGTATGGGGGCGCCTGGGTGGCTCAGTCGCTTGAGCATCCGACTTCAGCTCAGGTCATGATCTCGTGGTTCGTGAGTTCGAGCCCCACGTCGGGCTCTGTGCTGACAGCTCAGAGCCTGGAGCCTGCTTCCGATTCTGTGTCTTCCTCTCTCTCTGTCCCTCCCTAGCTCACTCTCTCTCTCTCTGTCTCAGAAATAAACAAACATTAAAAAAAATTAAAAAAAAAAAAGAATTCTTTACGTAATTGGGATAGAAGTTCCTAATGTCAGATATGCAAGTTGCAAGTGTTTTCGCTCATTCTCTATGCTGTCCATTCACTTTCTTGATGGTGCCCTTTGAAGCACACAAGTTTTAAATTTTGATGAAGCCCAATGTATCTATCCTTTCTTAGGCTGTTCATGTATTTGGTGTAGTATGTAAGAAAACATTAATCTAGTGTTACAAAAATTTACACGTATGTTTTCTTCCAAGAGTTTCATAGTTTTGGCTCTTACATTTGGGTCTTTGATCCATTTTGAGCTAACTTTCTGGATATGGTGTGAGGAAGGGATCCCAATGCATTCCTTGGCAAGTGGCTATCCGGTTGTTTCAGCACCATTTGTTGGAAAGAATTCTTTCCCCAATGAACACTCTTGGCACCCTTGTGAGAAAAACCACCTGATCATAAATATACTGGTTCATTTCTGGCCCCTCACCTCCATACCGCTGGTCTACGTGTCTGTCCCTCTACCGGTACTACAGAGGCTTGTTACTTTAGCCTTCATGTTTGAAACTGGGAAGCGTGAGGCCACCACTATTTTCAAGATTGTTCTCAAAACTGTTTCGTCTATTTTTGATCCCTCGCATTTCCACATGGATTTTAGGATCTGCTTGCCTATTTCTACAAAAAGACACCTGGACTTTTGACAGGGATTACATGGAGTCTGTAGGTCAATTTGCTATCTCAACAATATTACGTCTTTAGAGAACCTGGGTGTATTTCCATCAATTTACATCTTCTTTAATTTCTTTTAATAATAGGTTTTATATATACGTGTATATAAAATTTTTCCCTTGGTTCTCTGTCCCCTGGTTCCTGAGACAGAGCTCCTAAGAACCTTATAATTTCCTCAACTGTAAGAACACTAGGGGTATCTTTTGTTCTAATATTTGGTCTTTGACCCTGGTGCCTGAGAGATACCTAGACTTAAGACCCCTGTAATTTCCTGGGTGATCGGAAGGCCCTTGGTTCTACTGAGCTGATTCCTGGGGGGCTCCTGGAGAGCTTCGGAATGGAGGGTAGTCACCAGAAAGATGAAGCCATGGTTAGAAGCTTGAGAGTTTTTAGCCCCAGTCTCCGTCTTCTGGGAAGGGGAGAAAGCTAAAGACTGAGTGGATGACTGACCATGCCTATGTGATGAAGCCTCCCTAAAAACCCCCAGAGCACAAGGATCAGAATGGAGGGAAGTCTCTGCCTTCAGAGACTTCCTGGGCTGGTGAATGTGCCAGGAGGGTGGCACGCTCTGACTCCACGGGGACAGAACCCTTCTGGACCCTGCCTCACATATTTCTTCACCTGGCTGCCCATTCACACCCTTTACAAGTCCTCTGCAGTAAAGCAGTAATCTCGTACGTAGACTGTTTCCTGGAGTTTTGAGAGTCAGGCCAGCAAATTAATTGAACCTGAGGTGGAATGGGAACCTCTGACTTATAGCTGGTTTGGTCAGAAGCACGGGTGACAACCTGGATTTGCGAGCGATGTCTGAAGCGCTGGGGTGGGGGTGGACGGGGCAATCTCACGGGGCTGAGCCATGTGAACCTGTGAGGTTTGCGCGGACTAGAGTTCGCGGCAGAACTGAACTGAAATGTAGGAGAACTGTTGGTGTGAAAACCCACACATCTGGTGTCAGCAGTATCATGAGTGTGAAAGCAAAGAAGACACACAGGAGTGGTTTTTACCTAGAGAAGTCTTACACTTCTTTTGTTATATTAATTCTTAAGTATTTTATTCTTTTTAACGCTATCATAATTGATATTACTTCAAGCAGTTCGTTGCTAGCATTTAGAAATACAACTGACTTTTGTACGTTGACCTTGTACTCTGCAACCTTGCTGAACTCATTTTTAAGCTCTAACAGTTTTTTTGTGGATTCTTCGGGATTCCTCTCTATAAGATCATGTCTTCTGCAAATACAGACAGTTTTCCTTTTTTTCCAATCTGGATACATCTTATTTCTTTTCTTTGCCTTAATGACCTGGCTAGAGCGTCCGTGGTTATGTTGTGGGGAAGGGCAAGGGCAAGAGTGGACCTCCTCGTCCCGCTGCTCGTCGTGAGGGAAGGTAGCCAGCCTTCGCACTGAGTGGGATGGTGGCTGTGGGTACTTCACAGGTGTTCATTACGTTCACAAATTTCCCTTCTATTCTGAGTTTGCCATTTTTCTCGTAAAAAGGTGTTGGGTTTTGTCAAATGCCTTTTCTGCATCTACTGAAACAAATCGTGGTTTTTGTTCTTTATTCTATGAATATAGTGTATTTATTTGGTTCATTTTTTCATATACTAAAGTAACACTGCATTCCTAACAAGGTAATGTTTCTAATACAGAAAAGTTTTATGAAAATTAAAAGCACCAAACAACCCACTGTTATATCTTTTGTAACATCTCTGTCCAGTCCATGTATATTTATCTGTGTATAATTTTATGAAAAATGATGAAATTATCATAGTTTGGTACTATTCATTTAATCTTGTTGAAAATATTACTTGTGGGGCACCTGGGTGGCTCAGTCGGTTAAGTGGCCGACTTCAGCTCAGGTCATGATCTCACGGTCTGTGAGTTTGAGCCCCACATAGGGCTCTATGCTGATGGCTCATCAGAGCCTAGAGCCTGTTTCCGATTCTGTGTCTCCCTCTCTCTCTGCCCTTCCCCTGCTCCCGCTCTGTCTCTATGTCTCTCAAAAATAAATAAATGTTAAAAAAAAATTTTAGAAAATATTACTTGTTAATGGCTGCCTAGTATTTATCAGTACATATAATAATTTAATCATACCCTTTGTTTACGTATCAAGGTTGACTCTAATTAAAAATACGATAAATATATTTTTTTAATTTCTTGGTATAATTATCTATAAACACTGGATTACTGGATCGAAATTCTGAACATTTTCAAAAAGCTTCGCAAGGTCAATAATATTGTAATGACACTGTATGGTGACTATACCTATTGTGGTGAGTACTGAGTAAGGCACAGTCGTGGAATCTGTACACCTGAAACTAGAACACTGAATGTCAACTACATTTCAGTAATGAAGAAAAGAAAGAGCAGCTTTCTGAACTGCCACGGGGAAACAGTGTTCCATGTCTAACGCACATCAGCACTTTTTAGCCACATTCTTTATCAGCAGTAGGCACGAATCTTAACTTTCTCTCCTCGCTTTAAGCTCTTTCAATTTGCATTTGTTTGACTCCAGCTAAGGTTCAACATTTGCTCTGGTGTTTGGGGGGTGCAATGTTGATATATATTTTACTTGTAGGATATTATCTGTAAAAATTAGGTCAGCTGTTTCTCAGAGACTTACATAACTTATTGACATTTTGGCTTCTTCTCTAGTATGTGATAAAACTTCTTCCCCTTTCAGTTTTCGGCCACTTGATTTTATATTTTTACACTTAAGATTTAAATCAGACGGACTTTTCCCTCGTGGCTTTTGACTTTTTGTTTAGAAATTCCGTCCCCAACCTGAGATGAGATGAAATACTCAACGACTTTGGTTTTATCAAGTCGCTTTTCAACTTTTTAGTCATCTGGAATAAATTTTTATATGGTGTGAAAAATGTCTCTAATTTTACACCAAATTGTAAACCCTATTTACTGAATAACTTATCCTTTCCTCACTGACTGTTGCTGTGCCTACTTTATCATGTACAATTCATCCTGATATCTCCGCACTTCCTACTGTGTTCCGACGATCTGCCTGCCTAGTGTCCTACCAGTACTCCCCAAGAGAAAGAAAAATAAGGAACAAAAATAGAGATAAGCGGTGTGAATAACCAGCGTCGAACAGTTTAAAGTTGATAAACACAGAGGCACCTGGCTGGCTCAGCTGGAAGAGAACACAGCTCTCAGTCCCGGGGTCACGAGTTAGAGCCCCATGCTGGCTGTAAAGATTCCTTAAATAAATAAACCAACTAACTAAATAAATAAATAACGTTGATAAACATAAAAAACAAACTCCAAATCGCTTTGGGAATACAATTTTCGGCACTGATTATAATTAGGATTTGCATTTTCCCCCGGATCCCCAGAAGGCTCTCACTTGGTGAGGGAGCAGACGCTGGAGGCAAGGCCAGCGCCCTCCCCAGCGCCCTCCCCAGTGCCCTCCGGCAGGCAGCGGCTAGGTGTGGCAGTCGTGCACAACCGTGACACAGCCACAGGCAAATCATGGAATCAAGAACTGTCCCTCTCACCCAGACTAGGAGGACGACAAAGGGAAAGGTGGGAAGGAGGCAGCTCCAACACCTCAGAACCCCGTCCTAAGCACGGAATCTCATGAACAGATCGGCCCCTCCTCGACCAGCACGAATGAAGCCGCAGCGATTACGACACCGCCGTCGGCCGACCTCACGGAGAGCGGGGGGAGACGACGCACCACAGCCCGCCACCAGCCGTCTTACCTAGGGACGCGTAGGAACCCGGATTCAGGGCGCCCGCGCCCAGCCGCCCGCTCCGCACGGCCTGCCCGGCCGCGTGGTGCGCCTTCGCGCCGGCGGCCGCGTTCACGTCGATGTCACTTCGCGAGCGCTGCAGGCTTCCCGGGAGGGAGCTGGCTTTGCCGCCGCCGGCCGGCACTGCGGGAAACAAAGTGGGGGTAAGGCACGCGGCTTACATCCCTGCAAACGGCGCGAGCATGACATGCACCCGAGGCCACGCTGCACTAGGCCGTGATGGCCGGTGGTCAAAAAGGAAGGAGAGTACAAATGGGCACCACAAAGTACTTCGTAGTATTTTAAGGTCAGAGTCCTTCCATTTCGATCCTGTTACAACCAAATCTTCTTGGACAATTTTCTCAATATTTTTCTGCCTCCCTTTCCTCTTCCATAAAATGGGAAAACATTGTACTTTGTGAACCTCAGACAACTGTTTTGTAGATGGAGAAAGGGTGCCTACAGGAGATTCATGATAATGAAAGCACTGTGCCGGATAAACAGATGGCAGCAAGGTTATTTTTTTAGTGTCAGAAAAATCCAAGGAGAACTACTCCAGGATACGGTTACTCAGAAAACCAGGCAAATCCTACCCCTCTTAGGCAACGCAAATCGAGCCATTAGATTTCTGGTCTTTAGTTTTCAGTTTTAAAAATGAAGAGTTTTATAAACTGTGACTTATGATCCATGAATAGGCCATGAAATCGAGAGAGTGGGTCATGACCAGCATTTGAAAGACATGAAACAAGAGAGAAAAGAGAGCATCACAAGGAAGGGTGAGCAGGGCTTCGGGGAGCTTGTATTATAGTCTATTCTATATAGTCTGTGTATATCGCATGCATGTGATCATATACACTACATTATACGCACTGTGTGTAGTATATGCATATGGTATACAATGTATACATGTGGTATTAGCTTCCTGTATGTAAAATGATGTTCTCACTGCGGGTCATATTAAGAATTTAAAAATGCTAAACAGTTAAAAGCAGTAGCTTTTAAACCATTCTGATGTGGGCCATGGTGAGAAAATAATTTTTTTTTTTGAAATGTTTATTTTGAGAGAGAGAGAAAAAGTGTGTGTGTGTGTGTGTGTGTGTGTGTGAGAGTCAGGGAGGGGCAGAGAGACAGGGAGAGAGAGAATCCCAAGCAGGCTTCTCGCTGTAGCACAGAGCCCGATGCGGGGCTCGACCCCAGGGCCTTGAGATCATGACCTGAGCCGAAATCAAGAGTTGGCTGCTCAACCAACGGGGCCGGCCGGGCGCCCCGGAAATAACATTAAGCAGTAACATTATCCACGAGGCGGCTGTAACTTGCTCGTTCAGTACAATGCGCTACGACTCTTGCTTAAGAAAAGGGAGTTTACCTCTTCCAGCCACAGTTGACGGGTTTGCTGTAGACCATTTGGAAGAAAAAGGGCGACTGCAAGGTAAAAATACGTGCTTTTAGTAAATGGATGTAATTTATCACTCCTCAAAACAATGACATACTGAGTTTTCCGAAGAGTTGTTTTAATTTCATTAAAGTCTTCCTTTTACAAATCACTTCGGAACAGCTGCTGTCACGTATGAGTGGCCCCCCGGCTGTGGAGCGAAGATGAAATAACTAGCAATGAAGAGACCGTAAGCTTTCTGCAGACAGCAACCAGCCTGCTGGTGCTCCCTCCGGTGCTCAGCACCCATCGCAGTGCTCACCGCAGAAGAGTCAGTAAAACGCTCTCCAACGCCTGTATTCCAAGACGTTTTCCCCAGAAGGACAGAGAGATAACGTTACCACTAGCACATAGGGAAGTCAGCGTGACCAAAACCTCTTCCACCGAAGCCGCGATGGTCGTGGCCATCGGCAACTCACGCAGTTACCACGCAGGCGCCACGCCACCCGCAGCAGTGCTGAGCGCTACCGCCTGGGACGAGAGGAGCAAGGCTGAGCGCCACTGAAGACAACACGCACGACTGACAGCGGGACAGCTCGAGTCACCTCAAGGAACCTGCCATCTGCCTCAGTATCTTTAAAAAAATTTTTTTAATGTTTATTTATTTTGGGGAGAGAGAGAAAGAGAGACAGAGCATGAGCGGGAGAGGGGCAGAAAGAGAGGGAGACACAGAATCCAAAGCAGGCCCCAGGCTCTGAGCTGTCAGCACAGAGCCCGACGCGGGGCTCGAACCCACTGAGCCACCCAAGCACCCTTGCCTTAGTATATTTTTTGATGATCTTTCGTTATAATGGTATTCTGCAGCCCAGAGGTGAATAATGTATCTAGGTATGTGAGGGGGATCCGCAAAGTTTATCTACAAATTTGAAAGGTGTGGGGAAGAGAGAGCGAAGACCCCAGGCAGGTTCGTGTCAGGAAAGGTAATTATTCCTACAACAACGACACTGAAATCAGATCGCGTCTGCGTTCTCACCCACAAAACACTGCGAGCGCCTTCCCGGACCCTGTGCCCCAGATGCCTCACTCGCCTCTCCCTTGTCCCACTCCTGCATCAGGCCCCGCCAGGCAACCAGCAAGCTTTGAGCGGTCAAGGTCCCACAGGAATTACACAGAGGTGGGCTCACACTCTGTGAGCCGTTCTTCCCCGGGGAAACCTGCAGATACTGCTAGGGAGTACAGATGGCAGCAGGAATTTTAGCACTCTCGTGGGGCTAGAGAATATTAGGGTTAAGGCTGCCGAGGCAGGAAGGGTTTGAGGAAGCCGAGATAATGATAAGAATGGAATTACAGAGAAGCGAGTCGGATACTAGAGGATCTGGCCCCCTGAGGAATTTGCTAAAGCCTTCGGTTGTGCAAAGGCAAGCAAGGAAAGCGGTGTGTGTTCCCCAGTCACACAGTGCAGGGCAAGAGTTCTGAAGATGACTTCGGGATGCCCATTGCGATTCCTCCATGATAATGCCCTGGAGATGGGCTGCTTACTGTGTGAGCTATTTTGGGGGTATAATATATAAATTTATATATATACATATATATATATATATATATATATAAATAAATTAGTGGTACCCAATCTTTTTCACAGGCATGAAAATACAGAAACAAAATTTGAATCACTAAACTCTTTGCCCAAAAGAAGTTACACTAGCATGTGATCCAACCCTCGAAACGAGAGACCCAAGAGTAACCAGGACAGCTGACGGTGAACAGCGCAGACCTGAACCGAGTGGGCCCACTTACACGCCGGTGTGTTGATGCAGCACAGAACTGTACATGTATCTTCTCCTCCTTACGATCTTCCTAATATTTTCCCCTCTGCCTTACTTTATTGTAAGAATACAGTATGTAACACACATACAACATACAAAATGTGTCCGACTGTTGATGTTCTCGGTACAGCTTCCAGTTAACAGTAGTACGCTATTAGTGATTAAGTTTTGGGCAGGTCAAGTTCTATGCAGATTTTCGACTTCACAGGGTGTTGGCGCCTGTAACCCCCACACTGCTCAAAGGTCAGCTACACATTCCAGTAATCGTTCTTTCGAGGCTTTAAGGGAAAGTGAGCAGAGACTCAACCATCTAACTTAAGGAACTACCGGGAGTTGGGCAGAGAATAAGAAGTCCGTAATTATCATTTATATGGCCTTACTTGAGGCTCTCCTGTGAGCTGGACGAGGACCTGTCTGACTGCGGAAGAGAGGCTACGCTGCCAGAACTCTTTAAGTAAGTCTGCAGGCTCTTCTGGTAAGACGGCTCCAGTGAATTATACAGTGTTTCAGCTTCACCAGGAAAGTGGTTTCTAAGACCCATATACGTCCTATAAAACAAAGAACGAACAACAGTGAATGGATATAAAGTAATAGCTCTACATAAAATGTGTACATTCCAGAAGAATGAAGAGGAGGCCATATTAATATATCCACCTCACGCCAAGTGAATACTTTCTAAATCTAACAAGCTTTGGGGGAAAGACGGCAGACTTTTGAGAAAAGCAGGTCTCAGTTCAAAGTCTGGCCGTGATGCTTACAGTTTGTACGGCCCTTAATATGCCCCGGAATCTCCAAACTTCGCTGCCGCTCTGCAGGGATGCCGCCTTTGCCGCCATTTCAAAGATTAGATAGTAATATACACCCACTCTCCATAGCATCAGGGACTTGGCACTTTCTCAATCAATGAGAGTTATTTTTATTCATAACGAAAGTGAATAATGCATAGGCACACCGATGATGACACAAATGACAATGTGAAGTCCATTGTTAAGACATCTAGTACGGAGTTTTAAAAAAATAATCTCGATGCCCAACGGGGGGCTCAAACTCACAACCCTAAAGACGAAGAGTCGTAGGCTCTACCATCCTTCCTTCCAGCAGAACTCCTTACCAAGAAGAGACCCTTGTCTACGGCCATACCACCCTGAGCGCGCCCGATCCCGTCTGATCTCGGAAGCTAAGCAGGGTCGGGTCTGGTTAGTACTTGGATGGGAGACCAAGAAGAGACCCGAGTGTGTTGAAGATGGGACAAAAGCACATCACAGACTCACTTTCTTGCCTCCACTCTGGCTTCGGCGTCCGCGTCATGAATTCCCTTCTTGATGGTTTCAACCAAGACAGCCGCATGTCTATTAAAACAAAACATCTTATTATTTTTTTTAAAGATTTGATTATTTTTAAGTAGTGCCTACACTCAACAAAGGGCTTGAACTCACGACCCTGAGATCAAGAGTCACGTGCCCCACCGATTCAGCCAACCGGGTGCCCCAAACACCTTTAGATTCAGGAGTAAAACTTATTTCACCACAAACTGTACTTACTGCCTGTATGTTACAAATCAGTCAGAAAGGGGCAGGGGAGGTAAAAAGATTAATTAGTGCATAATAACCTAAGACTGTAAGAGTTTCTAACAATCTAATAACAACCCCAACATATTTCATTCATGTATGGTTTCCTCCTGACAAGTCCAACATTGAAAACTTGAATATAATTATTTTTATAAGGGGTCCAAATAATGTATAAATCTACAGTACTCAAATTTTAAGTTCTTAATGAATAAAAAAAAAAAAACCCTTTGGTGTGGCTCCTCACTAACCCGCCAAGGTAGAAAATAATTTGCTAACGGTATGATGAGTATGAGATCTAACCACACTAAACAGCAGTTGCCACGAAAGAACTTAAAGGAAACTTAGAATTATATCATGCCAACAAACTCTTATTTTTAAAAAAGTGGGCTGTGAATAGGTTTTACGATTTCCATGAAAATGGAAAATCAGCAACGTATTCCATGTAAATGCAGGGATAATCCAAACTTCGAACTTGAAACTACAGCACGTGAAGAGCCGACTGGTTGGCTGGCTGCCTACACTTTCCTCTTGTTCGTCTCAGAGCTACATTAGACACTGCCCAGCGTGTACCTGACCGATGACACCAGACAGCTCATATGGAGAGAACTTCCAACGAGTCTCTGCTTAAAATCTCTTCCTCTGAAGAGAAATGCCTTCCTTCTCTCTATCTTAAATCATTCAGTACTTGATTAATTATACCTCAAGAAACCTAGCTCACTTGTCTGGAGATATATTTTAAAATTTCTGTCCGATTTAACCTGCAGTATCTGACTTAACCCATTCTACTTAAGAGACCCTCATTCGCTCTGCAAGTAAAGAAGAAAATCATGGTACACCGCGTAAGAGGAATCCTGCCACATTCCGGCTTTAAAGGAAAGCCAGTACAGAGAGGGGGCTTGTAAGCAAACGGAGAAACCGTGCAAAACCAATACCATCGACCTCTAGAGAACTGGTGATACTGGGAAGGAGGGGGAAGCAGGAAAGCAAGAGTCAATACATACCTTTCCAGTGAATGAGTCTGCCACTCTTGTAACAATAAATCTAAAAATTCAAATGAACGCCTGAAAAATAAGTTAATTATAACTAAAGGTTATAACACTGTATTAAGTTATATTTATTTAAAACTAATGGTTAATTAACGCTTTCTTCTACTGCACACTTTGTTCTCTGAATTAAAGTTTAAAATATTTTTAAGTTGTCTTTTTCTTTTAAAGGCTTATTTCTTTTGAGAGAGAGAGAGAGAGAGAGAGAGAGAGAAAGAAAGCACGAGCAGGGAAAGAGCAGAGAGGGAGGGAGCATCCCAAGCAGACTCCATGCGGTCAGGGCAGGGCCCCGTGCAGGGCTTGATCCCACAATCCATGAGATCATGACCTGAGCCGAAATCAAGAGTCGGACACTTGATCAACCAAGCCACTCAGGCACCCCATGATTTTAGTTATTGTAACTGTCAAATACTTTACTTTAAGGCTCCAACTACTCCTATGCTAAACAGTTTGGAAAAACATTCAGGGTTCCCCGTGATTTTAACTTAAAATGTTGGCCAAATATAAAATTTGATATTTAGTGTAAAGAAATACTTATCAGACACCTCCTATGCGCTAGAGATTGAGGGCGTACGAAGGCGGCCAGAAAGACGGGACGGACCTCCATTTCCACACCCGCTTTCTCGAACAGACGCACACACGAGTTTTAACCGAGAGTGCGTGCGGTTCCTCCTACGGCCTCTGGTTCTCGCTCCTCCGACGGTCTCGCTCTCGAGCTTCCCTTCTTCCTTGGCATCTGAGGACGCAGTTCGCCCCTATCTTTCTGTTATTAACGCTTTTCCTCCACTTTCCCGTCGGTAAGTGCTCGCCTGGCTGGTGCTCTTCTCGGCTCAGCGCTGTCTCACTGCCCTTCCCGGGGACCCTCATCGGTCCCATCTGTGCCCTGAGCTCTGACTACCAGCTGTGCCTCTCACACTTGGGCCTTCACCTCCAGCACTGGCTCTTCTATTCCGCTGTTAAGTCAAAGTCCAGCCAGTTCATGGACAGCTCCACACAGACAGAGACTGTCAGCTCAAACACTACACACAAAAGAACAGATTCATTCCTGCCCTCTCAAACCCATTCTTTTAGCCCGTATCGTATAGTTTGGAAAATGCTAAATTAGCCTGCCCGAAGTGACAGGACCTCAACCGTGGCACTCCGAGTCCAGAACCCGCAGTCTGAAGCACCTGATATCACCTCCTCATCGGCAGCCAATGATCGAGTTCTCATTCCTATACCCCAAATCCCCTGAGTTTATTTACTGAATAAAATCTTTGATCAGTTATCTTTAATACAGCTTACTTCAGACCCTGACCCTCTTACATGAGCTGTAAGAATTCCTACTTAATTAAACCAACACTTCTCGTTGTCCCCCCCTCCAATTTTATTTCTAAAGTTTATTTATTTATTTTGAGAAAGAGGGAGAGTACAAGCAGGGGAGGGCCAGAGACAGAGAGAGAGGGAGAGAGAGAAATCCCAAGCAGGCTCCACAATGACGGCATGGAGCCCAACGTGGGGCTTGAACTCACGAACCGTGAGGTCATGACCTGAGCTGAAACCAACTGAGCCACCCAGGTGCCCCTCTCATCGTCCCTGTTTAATCATCGGTCATAGCTGAAATAAAAACCAAGATGGGGACATTGTCTCCTCAACAAAAACTGTCCAAGTGTGAAGCAATGTCAAAAGTTCTCTTTGTAGACATTCGAAGCCCTCTCTACTCTGACTTCGACCTACTCCTGCCCTCCCTCTCCCACACGCGCCAGCCTCTTCTCCGACCGTGCCTCCCACTGCCCGTGTGTCCTGGCCTCGGCGGCCTCTGACGGCTCTGCAGCACTCAGCAGCTTTACAGCTCTGCTGAGGCTACACCCGCGCAGGTCCCCGACGGTCACCCAACTCCTTCCTATTTTGAAGGCCATTTTATTTTTTTTTTAATAATTTTTTTGAATGTTTATTTTTGAGAGGAGAGAGAGAGAAACAGACAGACAGTGCAAGAGGGGGTGGGGGGGCAGAGAGAGAGAGGGAGACACAGAATCTGAAGCAGGCTCCAGGCTCTGGGCCGTCAGCACAGAGCCCGACGTGGCGGCTGAACTCACGAATTGCGAGATCTTGACCTGAGCTGCAGGTGGGCGGTTAACCTAAACAACTGAGCCACCCAGACACCCCTCGAGGCAATTTTATGATGTGTTTCCTGACTCTCTCTTCTCTGTCACGTTCCTATTTCTCTAGTTACCACTTTCCTCAATCTAAGAAAGAGACTGGCAAATACTTTCTGCAAAAGGCCAGGCAGTAACTATTTTAGGCCTTGTGAACCACATACGGTCTCTAACTCGTACTTTGCTTCTTTCTCCCTTTATAACCGCCCTTCGAAAATGAAAGAAATGGTCTTTGCTTGCAGACTGCATGAAACCAGACTGTTGGCCAGATCTGACCAGTGACCTGTCATTTGCTGACCCTGGACATAAGAGGTGACAGAACAATTGTCCCCAAAACTGCACCACTTAAAGGCAGTAACATCTCTTTCAGCTTCTTCCTAGCAGTCAAGTGCTTAAATACATAGATTTGTCAAGCAAAAACAGATTCTTCACACTATTCTCTGTTCCTCAAGTTACAATGACCAAATGAGTAAGAACAGGTTTTATAAGCAGACAGCAATAGAAGTATTGTCAAAACATGATCAGATAGGACTACAGTTTAAATTCTGAACCAAACAGCTTTCACTGCAAATATAAAAATGTAGTTTGATTTTCTCATGTCTACTGTCTTGCAAAAATTGTTTGAGATGGTTTTGAATTATGTTGAAACCAACATAATTTTAAAGCAGTTAAGAAATTGAAATCAAGAAAAGAATATGAATTCAAAAAAGATGGGTACATGTATCAGACTAGCATATAAAATCATGGCACTTAAAAAGTCTTTATTCTTAAAATTATTTCTGAAGTTTATTTTTAATTGCGGTTGATGTACAATATTATATTAGTTCAGGTATACAGCCTAATGATATATTGCAAAATGCTCACCACAGTTATGGCCTGCCACTCTACAAAGGTAAACAATATCATGATTATATTCTCCATGTTGTACTCTACATCCCTGGGACTTATTATAATTCAAGCTGGTACCTCTTAATCCCCTTCAACCTATTTTGTCCATCCCCCTCCCCTCTGGCAACCATTAGTTAGTTTTCTGTATTTATAAATGTTTGTTCATTTGTTTTGTTTTTAGGTTCCACACCTAAGTGAAATCACCTAGTAGGAGTCTTCAGTTTTTTGGTGGTATGTATATATTTATGTATTCATTTCCTTATTTATGTGAGTTAAGTAAGTAATCTCTATACTCAACATGGGGCTCGAACTCACGCCCCCGGGATCAAGAGTCGCATGCTCTTCCGACTAAGCCAGCCAGGCGCCCCTGATTCTTGACAATTTTCTTCAACATCGAACGTACAAATCTTGGTTTTGTTGTCTTTAGTACTGATGGTAATCATGATGGTATTAAAAGCAGCAGAAATCATGAGAGACATAGAAAGACTGACAGGCTCACGTGACATGGCCGTTTGTTCTGTCCCAAACACTAGACTGAATTCTCCTACTGAGCATCTGCCTCACTGAGTCCTCACAACTGTGTGGGGTCGAGGCCGCGAGCACGGACACGTGCAGACACTGACGCGAGGGCAGCTTATGCTGCCCAAAGACGACAGGCAGGTGGCCGCTGGGGACTCGAGCAAAGGCCTGGCTTCAGACTCCATTCTCTCCGAAAACCGGGCAACGAGTGGCCCAGAGAAACCAAGGCTTAATGGGAGAAAACTGAAAAACATGGGTGGTGGTCACGGTCATTTTATTTCGTTTTCCTAGTAGGGCATAAGATAAAAAAGTTGACTAAGGTTTCTAGAAGGCAAGAAATTTGTGACGACTAAATCTTGCACCAGAATTGAGAATTAAACATAATATTAAAGCTATGCTAAATTTGTTTTTTCTCAACACTTACCTCCTTACAGGAACTGACTTTGATGTGCAGTTGCTTGTTATTAAAGGTATAAGTCGGGGTACGTGAGTATGCTGAAAGAGAGGTTTCAGAAAAGGTTGAAAAATACTGTCCACTTCACATAATCCTTCTTCTATTTGCCTTACAACCAAGTACTTAGATATATTAGAACAGAACAAAAAGACCGTAAAATGAGATCTGGAAAGAAATCAAAGCCATCACACAGTTTACCCCAATTAAAATCACAGTAATGGTGACACAGTTCCCGAAGGACAGGGGTGCCTGTAATACCACAGAAGAGAGGGTAATCGTGTAACTGCAAACACTGTCAGGGCGGCAGTCCTGGGGAGGGAGCGCTGGAAGGACGGGGCGTGCCTCTGTCAGGCTCTCTGCAGAGCCACAGCCGCTGCGGTGGACAATCACAGCTCCCTGTCATCAGAGCGAGTGACCAGCGCGGGTCATCAGAGCAGGTAACCAGAGCGGGTCTGCACGCCCAACTGCACGGTACACTCGGAAATGGGGATTTTAGTGGAAGTTTCACTGTGGCTGAACCACAGCTGTCTAGAATTCAGGTGAAGTTCAACAGACATCATCTTTTGATTTCTATTAGTAATTTTACACTCTTCTTTAGTGAAGTAAACACTAAACAGTACACAAGAGACAGAAGGGTAAAACAGTAACTTAAGCATACATATCTGATGCCTCAAATACCCTCTTTTGTCTTCCGCGCTAATGGCAGAGGCCGGATTACCTAGAACACAGGCTCTGAGAACAAGTCTAGCATGCAGGATATTCCCAAGTGCCCTTGGGGTCGACAGCTGTGGAAGGGAGCCAACGGAGGCAGGACAAGGCAGAGGAAGAAGTCGACCTGTGCTTCGGCCACAGGATGCCTTGGCTGAAAGCCATCAGGGAGCTCTGGAGTTAGAACGGCCCTTCAGAGAGGCCTCGGATTGGTTCAAAATGGCCAACAGCTTAGCTTCCGCATCCATCGGCTGTTGGATGTGGGGCAGGACGGGAAGGAGCAAGACCTTGGGGGAACGCAGCTCCCTGCCCTGGGAGCACGAGTCTCTCGCTGGGGAGGCACACACGTGGCACCCCTGCTTCTGCTAGAGCTCACTCGACCGAAATAAAAGAGCAACCTCTGTTCAGCGACTACAGAGGGAAACCGCCTGCAGACCTGAGGTTGCTCCAAATGCGAGCTGCACGAGAGGGTGCTGAGCTGTGTGTCACTGAACTCACACTCGGCACAGAGGGGCTCTGCGGACGTGCTGCCTGCGGCACCCACAGAGCCTATTCCCAAACACTGCGACAGTTCGAGCCCCAGGAGACTCCCCGGCCACGACACGCTGCGTGGGTCTCACCTACCATCCTCTCCTTCTCTCTCGTAACCGCTCCCAACCCTACTGTGGATCAGCACACACTCGACCCCGTGGCTCCCACGGGGAGATACGCTGACCTCACTATTGCTACATCAGCTCCAGGGAGAGCTTACCAAAGGAAAATACAGCGTGAACAACTATAGATGATGCATTCCGCCAAACGCCACGTCGGACAACTTAGATGCTAACTTATGAATACAAGCTGGCAACTGAAAAATAAAAACCTCCTTTAAAATTAAAAAAAGAATTAGAAATCAAAGAGAACAATCTAAGGAGGGAGTCTCCTGGGAGACAAAAATACAGCAAACAGGAAATAACATAAAACAACAAAACCACCCGATTTGTATTTCCAGAGAGATGGCAGGATGGTGTACCAACAACATTAAACGAGCTTCTGAGCCACGAGAAGCCTGAGAAACGATGTACGATGTGTGAGGCCCCAGGAGGGCAACATGGGCGTTGTCACATGGGAGAATTTAAAGGGATTTTTCTTGAGAACGAAAAACAAAAAATTACCCAAAGATTACCCAAGAAATGATAAATGATACTGAAGGTTTCAAAGCTGTATAGCAAGAATAACAGGAAAAACAAAAACAAACAAACCTGGCAAGAAAACAAGCAATAAACAAACGATCCATAAAGATGAACATCACTGAAGGAAAACTCATCTTCACCAGAAGCTCTGACCCCTGTGGAGGGACAGCACTAGTGGAGCCAGGAGTCCCCGCTGTGGGAGCCCCGAACACCCGGGAAGCTTCCTAACGGTTCTGCTTTGTTTTACTTTGTCATCACATTTCTTAGAGACACTATACAAAGTTAAAGTAAGTCTGCATGAAAGGTAAATAATTCTGAGGAAAAAGGAATATGAGCCTGAAGTCCAACTTTCTAGTTCTGTGAGGGCAAAGAAAAGTCATTTTAAAATATGCAAAGATAAATACACATGAAAGTCGAGAACACCCTAAACCGGACAGAAATTACTCAGAACCAATTCAAAAATGGTTGGTAAGAACTTACTAACAATGGTCGGGAACGAAGGAAGAAAAACATGACAATTTTCAATTGCTTAAAATGAAAATGTTTTTGCTCAATTTATTGGTTAAGGGAAAAATGACATGAATTAGACAAAATATAAACTTTTTTTTTTAATGTTTATTTATTTTTGAGACAGTGAGAGACAACGCATGAGTAGGGGAGGGGCAGAGTGAGGGAGACACAGAACCTGAAGCAGGCTCCAGGCTCTGAACTGTCAGCTCAGAGCCCGACGTGGGGCTTGAACTCACAGACTGCGAGATCATGACCTGAGTCGAAGTCGGACGCTCAACCGACTGAGCCACCCAGGCGCCCCAAAACATAAACTTTTTAAAACGTGGGGGAAGTAAAACAGGTTCTATTCTTGACACTGATAAAGAAAAAGGAACTTCTAAGAAAACAAGAAACAGGTAAGAAGAAGCACAATGAACAGAAAACAGAAATTATAGGAAGAAATGCTATTTCGAAGTGGCATTAGTAAAAAAAAACTTTGACCACACATAAAATAAAGCAAGAACTGTCAGGAAACTGAAATTGACAAAAACTAGAATCGGAGTTTGCTAGATAAAATGAGACCATGAAGAACTGGAATAATACAAAATATCAAGTTGGATTTAGAGATGAACAAAGTACTCTATAAACAAATCCCATATTTTGCAAGTAGTAAAAGACTACCTATATAAATTTATGATGTACTGAGAAACAGAATTCAAGGCATTCACTGAGTAAGAAACCGTATCATCAAATTCTCTAATTAGAAAGTAATGAAATTATAAACCGAGGACAAGAGCAACAAGAGAAGCATCTGAAAACGCAAATAACATTACGTAACTCAAAGAGGATGCTGAAATGAAAATTACAAGTGATAAAGAAATATAAAGAGAATGTGGTAAATCTAAATGACTGGGATGCTGCCAATGCCAAATCACAAGAAAACCTAAGGCCTTATAATATTACATGACAAAAACTGTAACAAATTATCTAAGGACAGACTCCAAAGATCTAGGGCAGGGGGAAAAAGGAGCCAAAGCAGGTCAAAGGAAGGAATTAAGAAACTTATTACAAGGAACTAAAAAGTTAGAAAAAACTGAAGACCATTGCTGGAACCAACAAAACTAAAATTTGAGAAGCAAACAATGCCTCTGGCAAGTTAAAAAAAAAAAAAAACAAGAAAGAAAAAATACAGTACTGTAACAAGAAAAAATGGTAACAGAACCACAGTGCTATGCAGAGGCGTTATTTTTTTAACTTAAGAGAAGACAGTACAGCACCTCGCGCTAAAGCTTCTTAAACTCTATACGAAAAGAATATTCTAAGAAAATACAAATAACCAACAATTCAAAATGAAATGCAAAAGCGCTCAGGGTCTAAAACATTTGAAAAGTTATTATAGAACTTCCAAGGTCAGCAAGCCCTAACAATAGAATAATGTAATAATAAAATATATAAAACAAGAAAACTACAGGAAATTCTAAAAAGACTCACATACTAAAGTGAATGCCAAAATCTTGAGTATTAGCCAAATGAATCTAGCAGTATCACAATGTACAAGGGCCAAGCAGAATTCGGTTCACGACTGTACAATGGATAACTCAAAAGAGAGCCATTTCTACAGATATTAAATAGAGAGCATTTCACATTTACTCCTGATCAAAATTTAGCAAAATACAAATGAGATTCCCATAACCGAATAGAGAGTACCCAAAGAAGTCTGCACCAAACATCGTATTTACAGTACTCTCATTAAACTCAAGACAAAACAAAGACCTCGATAATTTCTACTGCTTTTCTGGATTTAGAGAACCTTAAAAAAATATTAAAACAGAAAAGAAGGACCATCTTCATAGATAAATTCATAGCTTTTTAAAGAGCCCTTTGATTTTACCACTGAAAAAGCCTTCTGGCACAGCAGTGTTAGGCGGAAACGCCATTCCTTTAATAGGAAGGAATAAACTGATGAAAGAACCTGCACAGGAGCTCAGGAAACAGACTCATATACTTGATGGAAATTTACTATGTGAAAATGCTGCCACTGCAAAAAAAGACGGAATTATGCACACCACTGAGTCAGCCGATGCTGTATTTGGGGGAAAATCATGTCAGGATCTATACTTCACACAGAAACAAAATCCGGTTAGATTTAAACACAAGAAACAAAATTATAAAAACGTTAGATAATTGAGTATTTTTATAATTGTGAAATGCGGAAGGTCATTTTAACTATAACAAAAACCACAAAAGGAGCATTGTCTCAATTCATAAAAATTTAAAAGTTCTCTATGTGAACAAACGACAGTTTCACAATATGTGAAGAACTGACAGACCAGAAGAAAACAGTACCTGTGACATATACAACACAGAATCAATATACTTATGATATATAAAAAGACCTTAGAAATCAGGGGGGAAACTATACCAAGAGTATAAGCCGGCAATCCACAGAAGAACTGTGAAAGGAAAAAAAATTCCTAATGTCTCCAATAATCTAAGAAATGCAAAGTAGAGAATATGAAATCATATTCCATGGATTGAATGATAAGACCTTTAAGAGGCACACAATACACAGTGTTGGTAAAGGATGGAGACGAAGAACTCCACAGACTCCAGGGAGAAGAATGGTGAGCATGGCCGAGTGTCAATGCTTTTCAACAGAGAACCAAGCCAGACATGAAGAAGAATTAAATGTACAGAAATTAAATGTACAGACGGGGGAAGGTGCGCAAGTACGTGAACTTGAAAAAACAAGTTATAAAGTATTATTTATACACATGTAAAATATAGATATTATGTTTATAGTTTGTAACATACACTGTACGTCTACAGGCATAAAACAGAAGTTTGGAAAAGTACCTACTGAACGGCTAGAGTGATTAACTGTAGAGGAACAGAACTCAAGAGGGGAGATTTATTTTCTTAACTTTTTCGGGGGGCACCTTCAAGATACTGAAGATGAGAAATATTAAGAATCTGCCTATCATACCACAGCCTATACCATTTTTACTGTTTTACATTTGCCCGTTACTACCTGCAACGCATCTATAATACACATACGCACACACACCGAAGTACATGCACCCGTGGATGTCATATTCTGTGTGCAAGCGTATTTACTTCGTAACCTTCTGTATTATTTAAATGTTCTATAATAACCGCAATACGCAAGTATTTCCTTTATTTCGTAAATAAGTAAGTAAATAAAAATACCAATGACTTATTTAAGTATACCGAAAAAAGAGGGGAGGAGACGGGGAGAAAGCGGAAGAACCTACCCGAATGATGAATCTGATAGCGGCACACCCAGAAGTTGCCATGACTTTTGCACTGTTGGGGACGAGATTAAACAGCGTGGGGACAATGGCTTCAGCGCCATGATCAAACTTGTTTCCCAAAACTGTTGAAAGATGTCTAAAAAGGAAGACCAGAGAATGTTTTTAAGTTAATGGTAAGTATAGGTAAGATCAGATACTTTAAAAATATTCTTATTGGATTACTTTGAAAATATTCTCATTGAATTAACTTTAAGTTAATTTTGATTTAAGCTATTTTTATTTTAACCAGTTAGAACGGCAGAAAAACAGAAGAGAAAGGGAAGTGCAGATATGACTCATTTCCTTCTTCCCCCCAATTGTCCGGTCCCAAGCTGAAATCTGGCATTTTACCATCTCTTTACAATGGCAAAGAGAAGCCATCTGATCTCAGAATTTAACCATTATGCTGACAGGTAAAAACATTCGGCCCTGACCTTTATTTAGTCTTTACCCATCAGATACTTCTATTCTGATGCCCCGGGTCTCAATCTTAAATTCAGCCTATTTTACAAACGAGTTCAAAATCTTACGCCCACCACCACTTCCCAAGGCAGGCTCTCTATCACCGGCACCACCACTACTGCAGTCAGCGATTCTCCCTTACATCTTTGCCGTAGGGGATCAGAATTTTTGACAGAAAATACCTCTACTGCATGCTAGTTAGTTGGGTGACCCTAAGAACGTCTGTCTTCTCTTTCCGACTTTGTTGTAGTTAAACAACTAAATTCAGTCTTTCATTGCACGATTTAGTTAGAACACTCAGGGTGTTGTAATCACTCACAGCCCTGACAATGCTTGCAGTATCGGTTCCTTTTGGTGTATCTTCCTTACGATACGCCGCTGGGATACAGTTGGCGGCAGAAGTTCAGGCTCTTGATTCGAAGAGGAACTCAGACTCGGCTCATTAACTAGTGTTCACTTATACTTTCAGTTTTCTAATGTCTAACCTCGTGGGCAAAAAGGAACCTCGAATGAGAAGCACGCAAGCAGATAGTGTGGTCTTCTTTTAAAAAGGGAGTTTTGACCTGGTGGGCAGGTGACCTACTCGGGAGCTGGCTTTACCTTTATCAGCTTCTTGGAAGGAGCCCTCTTTCCGAACTAGCTTTAGCGCCGTTCCTAGTCGACGGCCTTTCTGGGGGCTCTACGGACGCCCTGGGCGTCCAAGCAGGTTTCTGCATTCTGACGCATCAGCACTTGAGTCTCTCCCAGCCCGTACAGCTCCGGGAACTGCTGTTTACCGTCGAGCTTCCAGCAGCAGCTCCTTCCTGTCCTCAGGGAGCCGTCCCTTCCCCGGGCACAGAGGAGGACCCGGCTACGCTCAAGGGATCCCTCGTGCGGCATCCCTCTACGGCGGTTTCTCTCACTTCTCTCCCGGATTCTGCATTGCAAATGTAACCACTTCAGCCTTCTGAATCTCAGTTTCTTCTTCGATTCAATGACACTGTCTTGCTCTGCTTGGGCTCCTCCTTCCTGCTCCATGGTCCAGAGAGTGTCTCTTTTTTTTTTTTTTTTTAATTTTTTAAAATTTTTTTTTTAAATGTACATTTATTTTTGAGATGAGAGACAGAGCAGGAGCAGGGGAGGGGTGGAGAGAGAGGGAGACGCAGAATCTGAAGCAGGCTCCAGGCTCCGAGCTGTCAGCATAGAGCCCAACACGGGGCTCGAACCTACTGTCCATGAGATCATGACCTGAGCTGAAGTCGGATGCTCAACCGACTGAGCCACCCAGGCGCCCCCAGAGAGTGTCTCTTAGTCAAAACTGTGATCATACTGCTCAACTGATTTGTTTCTTTCGAGAACCACAGTCCTGCTCTGCCCTCCTCCACCATCTCTAAAGAGCTGTTTTGCAGGTCTTCTCCGCTCTGCTGCAAGAGAGCGAGTTCTGGACCAGGTGCTGCATCATTAGCCAGAAGCAGGATTCTCCCCTTGGAGTGTTTTTCGAGATTGTAATTTGTAGATTTTTGTTTTTCTCTTTTTTATTGCTTTTAAGAGACATTCAGTTATTTTGTGCACTGACTTGTATCTAGCACCTCGCTAAAGTCACCTAATTATAATAATTTACTTATATAAGCTCGTGGTTTTCTGCATGGATAACTGTATCATCTGTTAATAGTGTCAGTTTTGTTCCTTTTCTAGCAATCCTCATAGCTTTTATTTGCTGGGCTCTCCCCCACTGTTCTGACTAGGACATCTAACCCAATTCTGATCAGAAATATTGATAGTAGGCATCTTTGTGTTCTCCGTCTTTGAAGGAATGTTTATATGACAACCCTACTCAGATCAGAAGTAGAGGTAAAATACTAGAATTTTGGAAAAACTTAGATATTGGTAAGTTAATGACACACATTACAATTCCCGGGTAATTGGTAAAGTTTCAGAACTAGAAAGCATAATATCCAAATCAGTAAAGAGAAAACGGGACAGTTCATTCTCTTCTTATACACTTCGTGACCGAAAATGAACCAGTGAGCTTTAGACATAGAAGCACATTTTAACGTTTCTGTTAAGAAAGATTTAAGAAGAAAGAAAGAAAGAAATCACACAAACTGAATCCTTAGTTATAATAAAAATTATTTTTGGATCACGTACGTGCTGCTTTGGAGTTATCCTGCTACTGCTTTCCTTAATGAGCACTGAAACGCAGAGTACGAAACTTACTCATAAAAAATACTAATCCAAAGAGAACATACTTACGCTACAGTAATGCAGGCTTCTCTGACCACTTGGGATCTAAGATCCTTTGCTGAAAGTTTAAGTGCTCCATCCAACAAGCGTAAATGTTGGAAAAAGCAGTCATATTGTGCAGCTCCAGCAACAAGCAATGATCGAATTTTCTTAAGCTAAAGGAAAGAGAACTTTCATTATTGACATTAACAGTGTCAGTGCAAAAAAAAAAAAAAAAAGGGTTACCAAAACGTCATTATTTGAACAAAATTTTAAAAATAACATTTCAGTACATTTGTATAACTACATTCAGACATTTTAACAGCATTAAATGTATTTTATAAATAAACATGCAAACCACAAAAAGCCTTCTGGAAAGGAACTTTATATACAGATTTAGTTATAGACATAATGGACACACGTAACGTATGAACAGGTGAGTAAATTTTAAAGATTTTAGGGAATCTTTTTACTGTGTAAAATACATTATCATAAAATTATTTTACCATTTTAAAGCATACAATTCAGGGGCGTTAAGTACATTCAAAACAGGCAAACATGACCACTCTCCACCAAGAAGACTGTTACAAGGGCCAGATTTTGACCCCATATTTCCCCATAAGCAAAAGTGCAGAGTCAAATGGGCCAACTACGCTGCCAGGTCTCTAGTTTAATATGATGACACTTACTTAGTGAAACAAACAGCTCTTTCTCCCTATTTCTAGCCTCTAGCATGCCTTTTTAATACGGGATTGACAAATGTGTTTCATATTAACACGAGACACACCTAGTAAAATTACACAATCAGAAGTCACCGTGAGGGCGCCTCTGTGCTCACACAGACTGAGGAGCTAGAAGCTTGCCTATCATACCGTTACTGTGTATGCCTTCACGTCAGACTCTGAGGTTCTCTAAAATTTTAAGAAATCTTTAAATCAGATGGATTAACAATGAGAAACATAAAAAAGATACTATAATAGTATGAAAAAAATCTGAAAGAATAGTTACGTGACCTTGAAGCATATAAGGAAGGGGAACTATCATAGGTAGAAGGGAAATCAGAACACACCTAAACAAGATTAACTAAAAACAAATCACGATATGGTAGGAAAAAAATTACCTGTAACACAGGAGTACAATATACAAAGAATAACAATAAAGTGAGAAAAAGACAAATAACCCAATATTAAATTGAGCCAAATAAATACACGAAAATGTGCTCACTATTACCGGAGATAAATAAATGCTAATTCCGATAAAGACACATCATTTTTCTCCATCAGACTACCAAATATTAAAGACTCTAGAGCATCCGGCATGAGAAAGAAAACAGACACTCTGACTGTAAGTAGGATTATGAATCACTAACACCTTTGTTCAAAACATTTTGGCAATAGCGACTAAAATAAAATTATACCCGTTCTTTAACTAACAACCTCACTTTAAAAAATTTAACCTATAAAAATGAAAACACCAGTGTTCTAAATCTGTACAAGGATGTTTATTGCAATGCTGTCAAAATAGCAAAAAAGAAAAAGCAACTGTTAAGTCCATCAAATGGGAAATGTTTTAGTAAATTACATGGTTTCTTTTAACTAAGGAATTTCGGTACATATTGATCTGCATTCAATACACATCTGAGCAACTACTATATGCTTGGCGCCTGTAGCAAATGTACAGAATGGGCACAATTTATGAAAGAAAGTGAGTGAAAATAAGTTAAGGAATGTATTTAGTCTGATCTCGATTTATTTTTATAAAAGGAGGGGGGGGGGAAGGATCTCCGTTTATCTTACCATACATATACGGAGAAGAGGATATACTCCGAAATGAAACATTTGTTTCCTTAATAGGAAGAGTAAACTATTAACTTTTCCTTATAAATCTTCTGTACTCATTCACTTATTAAAATGAGCCTATGTCATTTTTCTAAGTAAAAAAATTAAAAGAGCATCTACATGTATCCAAAAGGGTATTTCAAAGTCAAAGAAAAAACTCATTTTTTTTTAAAGTAATCTCACCCAAAGTGAGGCTTGAACTCACAACTCCCTGGACTCCTGACCCCAAGGATTAAGAGCTGTATGCTCCGCTGACTAGCCAGACAGGCGCCCTGACGAGAAATTCTTACGTACCACGTTTGTGTCTGATATTGACAACATTTAACTTGTGATGTTTCTCCACAGATCACCCAGACAAAGGCCCTCCTACCTCCCACTAACCTCAGCGCTGAAGACAGAGTAACGAACCACGTGTAACATATATGGAACACATTTTCTGTTAAAATGCTTTCGTAGCTTAAATATGTAACTTCCTATTAAAGAGAAGCTAAAATTCTTTTGTTCTTAGTGTCATAAAGGCCAATTTTCAGAAGGCCATATGCGATTAATCAAAGTGGAGACTGAGAACAAACAGGCTGCTCTCCGAGTGGAAGAACTTCAGATGGAACCCTCTCTCTGGCTTTTTGAGGACACTGAGGTACTGATCTGGAGTCTCAGATGTCAATTTGACAAACTTACAAATTTTAACATATACAGTCCTATAGCAACGTAGAAATTATTTTAAAAATATTTATCAAATATTTTATCAAGGAATTTAGGCTAAACTAAATATTCTTTTTTAAAATTAAATTTATTTGAGAGAGAGAGAATGCATGCAAGTGGGGAAGAGGCAGAGAGGGAGGGAGAGGGAGGGAGAGACTCCCAAGCAGGCTCCGTGCTGTCAGCGCAGAGCCTGACACAGGGCTTGAACCCACGAACTACAAGATGACTTGAACTGAAATCAAGAGCTGGACGCTTAACTGACTGTGCCACCCAGGTGCCTCCTAAATATTCTTTAAGAAAAAAATTTTTTTAATATTTATTTTTGAAAGAGACAGAGAGAGAGAAAACACAAGTGGAGGAGGGGCAGAGAGAGGGAGACACAGAATCTGAAGCAGGCTCCAGGCTCTGAGCAGCCAGCACAGAGTCGGATGTAGGGCTCGAATCCATGAACTGCGAGATCATGACCTGAGTCAAAGTCGGACGCCCAACCGACTGAGCCGGGTGCCCCTAAATAAAATATTCTTAACTCAAGGATATGGGACTTTTTTCTTTTCAAATCATGGGTGAAAAATATTTATCGTATCAGAGAGATGTATGCGAGAACAGAAAGAAAAAAAGCCAGACAGACACACTGTCATCAATTTCTGTCCGTACTACATAACCGCCGACAGGCAGGCCAAGCGACCTGTCTCACCGGAAACCCTTCTAGGCGCTGAGAGCACGGCAGAGAACAGCTATGTTCGCCAGTGCACACACAGCCACTGCCCTGGGACATCGGTGAAGCTCCCGCTTTCCTGCTTAGTCCCGAGGGAGCACGTGAGGAGAAACAAACAAAGGAGTGAGGCGGGCTCCCCTGATCAGCACCAACGATGAAAACTAACGCTAACTGACACAATTCCGTTCACCTCCAAGGTTTTCCAGGAAGAAATGTTAGCTGTCCAACTCTATTTCATAAGCAAATACTATGTAGTAATATAACCCGATGTCCATGTTTTTGGAACACTGAAAAAAAGAGGAAAGGGGTAAGAAAATAAAAATAAAAACTTACTGCATTGGCACGCTGATCCCAGTCGTGTTTGTCATCTGACAATATTTCCCTGATTTTATTTAATGTTTCTTCAAGTTCTCGACTAGAATAGATCTTAAAGATACAAAATTATAACATTAATATTTCTTGCCATAAGCAATACTGAAACTGTGCCCGGTGTTTATAATAACCTTTCAAGTAATAAGGTTAATTCCCATTCTAGTACCATTTTCTCAAAATAAAACACTATGTAATTTATTTTGTACGGCAGTACTTGGGGGCAGTATTATCGCTCCCATCTTATTTTTTTGTTTATTTATTTTTAATTTACAGCCAAATTAGTTACATAGTGCGATGATTTAAGGAGTGATTCATCTCCTAGGTATAACCCCAGTGCTTACCTCAACAAGTGTCCTCCTGAATGCCCCTTTCCCATTTAGCCCATCCCCCCACCCACAGCCCCTCCAGCCACCCTCAGCTTGTTCTCTTAATTTAAGAGTCTCTTATGTTTTATCTCCCTCCCTGTTTTTATATTATTTTTGCTTCCCTTCCCTTATGTTCATCGGTTTTGTATCTTAAATTCCACACATGAGTGAAGTCATAATGATATTTGTCTTTCTGTGACTTATTTTGCTTAGCATAAAACCCTCTAGTTCCAACCACGCAGTTGCAAATGGCAAGATTGTGTTCTTTTTGATTGCCAAGTAAAACTCCATTGTGTGTGTGTGTATGTATGTGTGTGTGTACACACCACATCTTCTTTATCCATTCATCCATCGATGGACATTTGGGCTCTTTCCATACTTCCGCTATTGTCAGTAGCGCTGCTATAAACATCGGGGTGCGTGTGCCCCTTCGAAACAGCACACCTGCGTCCCTTGGATAAGCACCTAGCAGTGCTATTGCCGGGTGGTAGGGTAGTTCTATTTTTAACTTTTTGAGGAACCTCCAGACTGTTTCCCAGAGCGGCCGCACCAGTTTGCGTGCCCGCCAACAGTGCAAAAGAGATCCTCTTTCTCTGCATCCTTGCCCACATCTGTTGTTGCCCGTGTTGTAAATGTGAGCCACCTGACGGGTGTGAGGCGGTCTCTCACTGTGGTTTTGATCTGTATTTCCCTGATGATGAGTGAGATTGAGCATTTTTAAATGCGTCTGTTAGCCACCTTGTAGGACCATTTCGAATAGAAAATGGAAATACATTACAGACAATAAAATAAAATGCTTGGTCTTTCTTACCTGTTACCCTTGTGCTATTTCTCTGCTCATGAGTAATTTCAGATATATTCTTAAAATGCTTTGTTATTTAAAAACAAGATGCAAACATCCTAGGAATTAATAATAAGCCTAATTTCTCAGAGCGACTCCAGGTATATGCCTGTTGCATTCCCACCCGGTTCCTGCACACCACTGCAGAAGGACACGGTTTCGGTCAGCTCCTGCAGCCTGCAGCCAGGAGAACGAGAGGCTTTGCTTCCTCAGGAGCCAACGGTTTGCCAAACACCATTATCCTTTCATTCACTTAAATATTCACATAACAGGGATGCACTATGCTAGGCATGAAGGGCACTACGGTGAGCAAAACTAGGCATGGTCTTTGCATCATGGAGCTTATAATCTAACTATCGTGAGAAAAAAGAAATTTATCAAATTATATAAAGTTGCATATAGGAAAGCACTGCCGAAGAGAACTACGGTTCCACGAGTCTGTCTGTATATAACAGGAGGTTTGAACTGGTTACACGTCGAGTCTGAGCTGAGCGCTGAAGAGACGAGCGCCCTCAGGCCGAGGAGGGAGACCGGCCTTCCCGAGGGTGAAACGAACACGCGCAGGCTCTGTGACAGGAGGGGACGGAAGAGCCCACAGCACAGGCGTGAGAGGTGCACAGGCCCGGGGAGCGGCCCGCGGCCCAGCCACAGTCTGCATGTCCTCTCCCGCACCGCGAAGGCTCAGAGAGGGCGTGCAATGTAAGCGGGCTCAACCAGAAGGGCTCCCGCGGCCTTTACGGGACCGACCAGAAAAGAGGCAGAGGGAGAGCAGGCGTGAGGCGCACACAGTCGTGGCCATGTTCCCGACCGTGTGGGAAGGCAAAACGCAGGAATCCGGAAGTGAGAGACGGAAAGAAAAAGGGGCCCGGTGCTACCGTCAAGCAACAGCAAACAAATGCCTCCATCAAAAGAATCTTCCTCTTTCAACAGCCATTATTTTCTCCTTTTGCTTGAAACAAAACTCCCCCAAAACAAGGGTACGCGGGGGAGCAGGGCACGAGAGAAGGTGAGGGGAGGGAGTCCGTGCCACTCGGTTAGAGAATGGCTGGGGGATTCTGGGCAGCCCTCCCGCCTCCCCTCACTACGGTCCCTCTGCCCAGCGGCCGAGGACAGGCGGGCCCCCCACCACTCTGAGTCTCTGCACGGACGACGCGCCGCTCAAGGGAAGTGGGGTCAACCCAAACACTTATTTCCGCGCGAGGGCACACCACTTCTCGAAGGCTCTCTTAGGAGATAACACAAGCACAAGAAGCCTGAGGAATCCGGCGCCCTAGGGTGCCTAGATTTCTGACTTTCGTAAACCGGGTAAGTAACGGTTTCCACATACAAACACTGGAGGTGTAGATGTGTAAGCGGGAGATCGCGAGTCCCGTTTCGGACAGGCTGAGTCTGAGACACTCGGACACCTCCATGAGGACAGTCAGGTAAAGAACCGGTGGGGAAGTCACTCTGGCGCACGCGCGCGAGGAGGTGGGGGGGGGAGAGAGAGAGAGAGAGAGAGAGACGTGTGCGGGAGCTGAGCCGGGGGTGTGAGGGAAGCGACTGAGTGGGAAAGTGGAAAGGGGAGGGCCCACCACCGACCCCTGAGAAGTCTCCATGTCCACCAGCCAGGCAGAGAATGGGGTGCCTGTAAGGGAGACGGAGATGAAGCGACGAAAAGGTAAGAGTGAAAAAACAAAACAAAACGTAACGAATCAAAAAAAGGAACAGCACATCACAAGCAGCTGTAAAGAGAGTGGAGGCAGTTGAACATTGCAACGTAAGGATTCAGTATGGATTCTGGTTTAGTCGTGGTGACAAATCACTTGAAAATTTAATCGCACCAAGCAAATAACAGCTTGGTAGCAATAAACCAAATGTTTTTCTTACGTAGTCATTTAAGGAAAAAAAGAACTTTTAGAAAGAGACAAAAATAATTACATGAACAGGTACAGGAGCAATATTCATGGGCAGTGCCACTCACTGGTGGCCTTACCTGAACAGAAGGGACGTCGGTAAAAGCTTTTATAAAATCGTCTTCATCAACTGCTCCAGCACCTCCTTCCTTAGAAGCACCTGCTAATTAAAAGATTTTTTTTTAAGTTTATTGAAAAAACCATTTTTTTAGTTTATTTATTTTTTGAGAGACTATAAGTACAAGTGAGCAGGGGAGGTCAGAGAGAGAAAGGGGGAGAGAGAGAATCCCAAGCAGGCTCCGCGCTGTCAGCGCAGAGCCCGATGCAGGGCTCGAACTCCCGATCCATGATATCGTGGACCCGAGCTGAAATCAAAAGTCGGACACTCAACTGACTAAGCCACCCAGAGCGTCTAATGTTTATTTTTATGCATTTTAGCACCAAGGAAAATATGGAAAATACAACTCTTTTGCTATCAACAAAGGCATAATTTTGAGGGTGTTCCATTTTATAAGACAGCATTAAAATAAAATCAACATCTTTCAGAAAAGTCAAGGTACACAGCAATAGCTGACTAATTCTTTATAAAGTAAGAGGGCAGGCTAATTGTCAAACCCAAATTATAAGAACAGAGCCCTCCCATCCTTATTCAGTGCAACAGCAATTACACAGGAAACACAGGTGAAAAGACACTCATTTAAAAAGATAAACGGCAACCTTAATGACACAAGATATCAATACACGACGGCAAATAAATGACACGGAGGCTCCATGGGTGCAGCAGTGCTCAGGAAAGCAAATGTCAGAGAAATGAGGGGCTTGAAATTAAATTTAAACAGGCAAACAAATCTTCCTTGACGGCACACAGACGTTCTCGAAAAGTGACCTTAAGAGGCAGTAGCTCCTTAAGAGCCGGGAATTAAACAAGCCACCGTCTTTCGGCTCCCGATGTACTCTTTCGTATTCTGTGATGCAGGGCCCAGGCGGGGCAAGCCATTTCTCTGCAAATTCCAACAGTTTCCTGTTAAACGCTGTCAACAGGGGTACCCGAGAGAGTGGAAGGTGAAGGAAGAAGGGACTTGCTCGTTCTGGCTTCCTGTTCTTGTCTGTAAAATCCTAGCAGCTCTGACAGGACGCTCATTTCAGTAGCAGCCCCTGGCTCCTGTTTGCAGTTTTTCTTTTTTTTTCCTTTTTAAGTTTTTTTAATGTTTATTTTTGAGAGAGAGAGAGAGAGAAATACAGAGACAGAGTGTGAGCGGGGGAGGGGCAGAGAGAAAGGGAGACAGAATCCGAAGCAGGTTCCAGGCTCTAGGCTGTCAGCACAGAGCCCGACTCGGGGCTCGAACTCACAAGCCGTGAGATCATGACCTGAGCCGAAGCTGGATGCTTAACCGACTGAGCCACCCAGGCGCCCGTTTGCAGTTTTTCTAACCCTCACCTGACCAGCTCACAGCTCCGATCCCAGACGAGTTCCTCACAGAGTAATTATTAAAACACTCTAAGTCTTAAGAATTGCAACCTTGTTTTCCCTGCTCAGGAACAGGAGCTGCTGACTGTAACTACTACCTCCATGATACTTTAGTGCTTTGTTTTTGCATTTTTAATTCACCATGCCCATTTAACAATTCTTTTATTCAATTCTCTCTGTAAAAATAACTGTTGTGAGTTTGTCTCCTGACTGAACCCTAATCGATGAAGGCGATACTTAGTTTCTAACTCTATATATTTGTTTCTTCATGGTAATAACTCAACATATTCAAATGGATTACAACCACACCAAATGTATATCTTAAGGGACAATTAACTTAAAAATCTATCCAATTCAAAAATTAAATAATAATATCTCCCCAATTAAGTTTATCATCTGCCAGAGGAAATATTAATACTTCAAAACTGGGTTTAAAAAATTAACATTGTCCTTGGGGCGCCTGGGTGGCTCAGTCAGTTAGGCGTCCAACTTTGGCTCAGGTCATAATTTCATGGCTTATGGGTTTGAGCATCACGTCGGGCTCTGTGCTGACAGCTCAGAGCCTGAAGCCTGCTTTGGCTTCTGTGTCTCCTTCTCTCTCTGCCCCTCCCCGGCTCACTGTCTCTCTCTTTCTGAAAAATAAACATACTTTAAAAAAAATTTTATAAAACATTAATATTGTCCTAATAAAAAAACACTGAGGATTTCCAAAGTTATGTAAGAAGCTCCTCATCTTAAAAAAATAATAATAATAACCTCTGAAGACCCATCTTGTTGTAGGTGAGTTTTAACAGCAATGAACCACACAGCAGTGTAGGACAATATGAAACTGCAAATTAAAAGCAATGAAAATTTAATAAACTAAGAAGGCATGAATGCATAATTACTATAGAACATTCAATTAAAAGAGTAAATAGTTATTCCCTAGATATTATTAAAAAAATCGAGTAACAATAAAACTCTCAACCCTATGCCCATGATCAGTCTTAGTAACTAACAGATTAACTGAAAATAATCAGTTTAAGCAAAGAAACAAAAAATAAGATATCTAATCATATTATCTTTACATCTCATAACGTACTACATTCATTTATCAATTCAATCGCTTAATGCGGGCTTAAATTTTTTTTAAGTTGGTTTTGATTTTTAAGTCATCTCTACACCCAGCGTGGGGTTTGAACCCACGACCCCACAATCAAGAGTCACTCTCTCTCTTCTGAACTGAGGCAGCCAGGTGCCATGAGTTTCCTTGTTTTTAACAATGGGTCCCTGATAGGAAAGCAGAAGCCCAAATTTTTATTTCTTCCCAATCCTTCACAGTTGTCCTGCCCAGCCTAGCCCACTGGAACAAATTTCTTTACGGACTTGTCCTTATCAAGTAGTTCCTACATAGTCAACACAGTTTCTGTAAAAACAATGTTCTTTCCTCTTTCATTAAATATAGGTTGTTCGCTTACATACCACTTCTTGCAAAATACTTCGTCACAGTGACGAGAGGAACCTCGGACAAGTTTGAGAACCAGTATGCGACTCCCGGAACGTGCCCCTCCCAGCGGGCGGAGGGGACCCGCGCGGGGGTGCGAGAGCCCAGCCGGCCGCCAGCGTCGGCGTGCCCGCGCGCGGGAGACAGAAGCTTACAGAGGAACGGAAGATCGCGAGAAGGGTTCCTGCGGCCGACGCTCGGCTTACGAAAGGCATCGTACGCAGGACAGAATGGAAACTCCAACACATTAACCCACCGGCTACCACACAAAGCCGAAAACCTTCCAGGGAATGCAGAGCATCTGAACAAATCCCAAATAAGGCCAGAAAACTGTGCCATGAACTAAGGACACACATAGGAAAAGTCTAACTTTAAAAAAAGGCACAATTCACTCTGACCGCAGTGCCTTTTATTATCCGGTGAGTTACGTCTAGTGAGTAGGGCCAAATAACCCAGCGGGGAGGGTAGGTGCAGTAGAAATTAAACGGCCTTTGGAAGTCCCACAGAAGCCGCAGAGGCGAAAGGCTACAGATATCACTGAATGTAGCCTTACGACCGGCTGGGACGTGACAATTCAGTCTCTAAACCCGGAAGCGGGCATCACGGAATTTCTCAAGGGCCTGCACGGTTTGGAACAGCTGACCCCGCTCCGTCTCACTCTGGCCTCTGGAAACCATTTTGCAGGAGGAGAGCGGCTGCCGTGGGATGCCCTGGGCAGGGGGGAGAGGAAAGACGGGGACGCCCTGGTCTCGTCCTTCCTCATCTCTCTACGGGTTGTAAGGAAGCCTTTTCACAATCCTAGCTTGCTACTGTTCCCCTTCCCCTTGGGTTTGATTGTGTGGCCGACCCAACAGGAAAAGATCTCTGCAGAGGGGAACCTGGTGACCAAACTGTTTCACCTCACACTCACTACTCCAGAGCTCCCCTAGAAAATACTATCAAGCACTTTTAGCACCAGCACGGAGAAAGAACACCACAGGCAGAGAGTCAAGACGAGTGATGGGTTTCAGTGTCAAACATTACCGCGGGAAAAGGACAACGAGTGTACACGCGGAAGGGAGATGTATTTAAATGAAGTGGGTTTGCGAGCAGGCGCACCAGCAGGGCTGCGGGGCAGGGCGGTGCTGGCCTCCAACCTGACTGAGCTCTTTCAGACAGACCTGGGTGAATCTCACCGGAACAGAGTTAACAGGCTCAGCTGTCTGTCCGTTGTAAAGCAGAGGTCACGACGCCTCTTCTGTAAGGGGCCAGACGGGCAGGATCTCGGGCTCTGTGAGCCACGTGGCTTCTGCTGCAGTCGCTCGACTCCGCCACTGCAGCGGAGAGCAGCCACAGACAGGATGCGAAATGAATGGGCAAGGCTGTACGCCAATAAAGCTCTATTTATGGACGCTAAAATTTAAATTTCATATAGTTTTCACACGTCACACAATCTTATTCTTCTTTTGAATATTTTTTATCATTTTAAAAGTAAAAAAAAAAAAAAAAAGCATTCCAAGCTCCTGCATAAAACAAAAACCAGACATTGGCTGGATGTGGCCTGCGGGCCGCCGTCTGCTGATCCCTGCTCTAGAACTCGCTGCAAACGTGTATGCACTCGGAAGGGGGTGGGGGGGTGGGGCACCAGAGGGTTCTGACAGTCAGGAGACAGCAAGGTTTCTAGTAAGCTGGAATGACTGGGGCAGGCACTCTTGGAAATTCCCAAATAGTACTTACAGGTTTAAGTATAAAGAGAAACCTTCATTCTACTTAGTCCTCAGCTACTACTGAGATACTACTGACATGAAGTGCTGGTACAAAGGTGAGTGAGCCAAAGGGTGAAGCAGCGTGTGTCAGCCGAGGCAGGGGAGCAAGTCTCAGACGTGGAAAGGGGCGGGTCCTTCCCATGTCACCAGGAAAAGACCAGCCCTCAGAGAAAGATGAAGAGTACAGAAACTAAATATGGCTTCCACCCCAACAAAATCCATATGAGCCCCAGAATTTTAATTTCAGTTTTATTTATTCCATGTTTGATTTATTTATTTGGAGAGAGAGAGAAAGAGAGAGGCAGCAGAAGCTGGGGAGGGGCAGAGAGAGAGAGGAGAACAGAGGATCTGAAGCAGGCTCTGTACTGACAGCAGCGAGCCTGACGCGGGGCTCAAACCCATGAACTGTGAGATCATGACCTGAAGTCAGACGCTTAGCTGACTGAGCTGCCCAGGTTTCCCCTAAAATCCTCAATTTTTAAAGTGAGTTCTCCAATGAGAGCATCACCAGTGCTTCTGAGGAGCGCCACGAAGAGTCAGAGACCGTTCAACCTAAGAGCCTTCTTTCAAGTAGGGTTGAAAAAGATACTCCATTGAAAGCACAAGATTTTTAGGCAAAAGCAGCAAATATTTCAGGAGGCAGAGCCCGGAATTCAGCGCAGAACCGAGAACAGAAGAGAACACTGGTTGAGAGAACCACACCCAGAGAGAGAATACAACCCTCAAAGAAACGCTTACGATCCCAGAAGGAAGGGAACCTGACTGAAAGCTGCGGTAAGTCAGTGACTACTGTGAGCTTCCGGTCCCTTCCCTTCTCGAATGGAGTGTCCATTTTGGATATTCTGTTGATACCCAGTTTTGCATGCTAAGTATGTGGGGTGCAAGGGAGACGTCCTTTTAGTTCCTGGGCCTCTGGATGGAGAGGAGCTCACACGTGACCTGATGGAGACCACAAGATCACAGACTTTGAACCTGATGCTATAAATCAGTTGAAACTTTTGAGAAAAGTCCACGAGTATATCTTGTACATGAAAGGCAGGTGAATTACTGTGATCAGAGGGCAAATTGCAATAGACTGTCTGCAGGAATAGCTTAACAATTCCTCGCATTCTTGAATGTTCCTTTCACAATGTGACTTTGCAGCTCTTCCAATCCAAAGCCAACAGGTGAGGAGGAGTCACCTCGAATTCTCAAGCTGAGACAAGACATCGGAGAGGCTGGAGGGGTCCCTGACTGGTGATTCCCCAGTTTTGAGCAGGAATAAATCTCTGAGGAAAGCTCCACAATTGCCAATTTAGGCTCAAAGAACTCGCATCAATTAACTTCAAGCAATGAATTCGCAAAGTTCAAACACACAAGGCAAACCATTAGGAACTGCGAGTCACAGGTAACAGGTAATAAATTTCAGAATTACAGACATTCGAACTGTCTAGTACAGACTACGGAGCATACATGCATATAAAAAAGAAATAATGTGGACAGAATCACAAAGACACCAACCAACGAGAGGCATTAGGAATGACGAATTAATTTGGGAGAGGAAGTACTTCCCTGCCACCTATCAAGATTTACAGAGCTAACGATGACAAGTAGGTTTCAGTGCAGGAATAGACCAACTAATCAAATGAACAAGTTAGACACCTCAAAAATAGACCCACGAATACATGAAACTTTGGTACATGACAAGGAAGTGATTCAGATTAATGGCGCAAGGAGAAACTATTAACATACTAACGTCCTGGGGCAGCTCGGTTGGTTAAGCAACTGACTCTAGATTTCAGCTACGGTCATGATCACATGGTTTGTGGGTTCAAGCCCGCATCGGGCTCTGCACTGCCAGTGTGAAGCCTGCTCTGGATTCACTCTTTTTCTCTCTTTCTTTCTGCCCCTCCCTAGCTTGTATGTACCCTCACTCGCTCTCTCCCAAAATCAATAAGCTTAAAAAAATAAAATAATAAAATAATGTTCTAAAATTCAACAGAATGCTGAGTCACGGATTATCAAGAAAAAAGGTATTTCCTTACTAAATTTTAAAATTTATAGGGGCGCCTGGGTGTCTCAGTCGGTTGAGCGGCTGACTTCGGCTCAGGTCATGATATCACGGTCTGTGGGTTCGAGCCCCACATCGGGCTCTGTGCTGGCGGCTCAGAGCCTGGAGCCTGCTTCAGATTCTGTATCCCCCTCTCTTCTCTGCCCTTCCCCTGCTCATACTCTGTCTCTATGTCTCTCAAAAATAAATAAATGTTAAAAAAAAATTTATAGTAGACATTTTGAATCCCATGGAAGATGGTAGTTCCTCAAATTCAAACCAGTCCAAAAACCACAAAGACCAAAAAGAGGAGCAAATAAAATTACCCACAGCACATATTTGTAATACAACTAAGAGAAGACTAGTAACACTTCGAACTTCAATTTACAAGTAAATGGGGGAAAACATCCAAGGTCAGCAACGTCAACTGCAGAGTCCTCACTGGAGAGAAAAATTAGAGGACACTGTATGGAGGACGAGGATCCTGGTAGTGATAGGACAGACCTCAACTACGATTCCCCCCAGGACTCCCAGGTGAGCGGCACTCAAAAAGGAGAGGTGTCCCTTCAAAGCCTGTGGATAAAGGAAAGGAAGGAAGGGAAGATAAGGGCTCTACTGAAATGGGATGCTAACACAGAATTAGAAGCAGAAAGCCGCCAGGCATCATTTGGTGAGGATGCTGCATCTCACCATGAAGAGGGCATTCTTGAATGAAGAACCTGAAAATTCCTCCCGGGCCCACAAAATCACTTGATATAAAAAATATTCTTAGGATACTAGAGGAAATTTGAATACAGAATGTTAGAGCTTAAAAGGAGGGGAGTGTCTAGTTTAAGAATTTACAAAAACCAAAATGGCTAGAAGGAACAAGTTAAATAACAACACAAAGAAACCAGACAAAAATCTAGAACAAACCCAGACCATCTAAGACAACTGGCCTAGACTCTGCAAGTTATATCAGTGTTATGGGTATAAAAATTGGTAAGGTGATTGTTCTACACATAATATTATGGCATCTTCGATAATGATATTATAGACATAATGTAGCATACTTTTAAGTCTTAGGAAGAGCGTATTTAATACATATGGCTGGAATGTCATAATGTCTACAACTTACTTTCCATCTGTTGAGATTAAAAAAAAAAAGATTATGTGTGGGAATATATTTATATAGAGCCAAACATGGCAAACACTAGTTATTCAATCTAGGTGGTGAGTGTTCACTGCACGTCAACTTGGCCATATGCTCAAAATGTTTCTTAATAAAAAGTTTGGGGAACCACTCACTGTAAAAGCTAGAGTAGGTGCAGAGATATAGATCTGGAAAAAAGAAACTACAGGAAGTAACTGAAATATACAATAGTATTCCTTCGATGAAGTAAAGAATGTTTTCTTTAATTCCTTGGACATCGACTGGCCCTGCACAAGATCATAAATTAAAATAAATTGTCATCATATACAAAAATAAATTCCAGGTATACTGATAAAATTAGGTGTAAAATAATGTTTTTTTTTTTTAGTTTATTTATTTATTTTTGAAAGAGAGAGAGAGCGCGCCTGCAGAAGCCGGGGAGGGGCAGAGACTGAGACCCAGAATGTGAAGCAGGCTCCAGGCTCTGAGGTGTCTGAGCCCAATGGGGCTTGAACCCACAAACCGTGAGATCAGGACCTGAGCCAAAGTCAGAGGCTCCGATGACTGAGCCACCCAGGTGCCCCTAATTAATGTTTTCGAATTAATTAGAATAAAATATTTGCATAGCCTTGGGACTGGATAATAGTCCTTTTTATTCGGGTTAGGAAATTTGGAAGTCAAAAAGAAAATAACACACCGATTACCCTCCACAACAAAAATTTGTAAAGTTTTACTGTAAAAATGCTATGGACAGAGGAGATACTGAGGAAATAGTTATGATTTTTAACAAAAGAATAAGAGGCCTAATATTTTAAAAATTGTAACAAACGGATGAGAAGAAAAAACAGCCCAAGAAAAAATGGGCGAAGAAGAATAACATGTAATTCACAGAAGAGGACGTGTTATTGTCATTAATAGATTTAAATATTCTGAACCTTAATAGAATAAAAACTCCAGGAAGGCAGCAAGGTCTTTGCTTTTGTTCACCGACTATTTTCCGGAGGTCACAAAAGTAGCTGCATGCTAAAAGCTTTCAGTAAACGTTTGCCAGCTGTTGGCCAGATGGATAGGTAGATGGGAAAATGCCAATTAAAAGAAAAAAAAAAACCCTACCATTTTTTACCTATCAAAATGACAGTAATTGATGAGGCTGTTATATTCGATGCTGGCAAAGGTAAAACAATGTCTTTATTAAAATCAAAAACACACACAGCCTTTAATTGAAACATTCAGAGGAAGCTATTCCACAGATTAGAAGCAACAGAACGTGCAGGTACAGGAAGTGCACGGCGACCTGCACCCTCGGTGGCGGCCCGAAGCTACAGACAGCCTGAGTGACCCTGAGAGAGAGACGGTCAGCCGCACCACGATACATCGATCATGTGCAATACTGTGCGGCTATTCAAAGGACGTGACAGCTCTCGCTCTTGGTGCTGAAGCACGGATGTTTTGTGAAAAAAAGCAAGCTGCAAAGTGTTTACTAACTAGTGTGTTTAATGTAGGCAAACATAACACGTAACCTGAGTACCGACATAAATGAACGCGGAGTCAGAAGTGGAAGGACACATATCAAACAACAATGGTTACGGCAAAGCAACAGGATTAGAGAGATAAGATACTATTAAACTAAACTCGATGAGTTACTTGAATCACATCTGCCTTAAAACTAATGTTAAGATAGATGGCACCGGGGCTTCTTATGGTGGTCAATGACATGGCTTCTGTTGTAATTGAACACACAATGGCCAATCACTAAATTCCCATTGTCGATAGCAGTATCGTGCTACATGGGACAAAAAGAAGAAAGATGCGTCCCACGCAGTCCTGGATAGGAGCTGGCCCAAGATGACCCAAGAAAAAGCCTCTGGCCAAGCCGTGGGTTCTTGCTTCAGCTCTGCTAGTAACTGTCTTACCCTGGAGACATCATTTACCTCTCAGGAGGCTCGGTCTCTTCACCTGAATTGGGCCAGATCATCTTTAAGATTAAGGGCTAAAACATTCTGTGCCAGTACCCTCTCCTGACATTAGGGGAAGAAGAGAAGAAAGCAAACACAGCAAAACACACAAACAGAAAAGCTATTTGATTTACATGAAGTTCAAAAGCAAGAAACTGAGGTTTACCAGTTAAACATTTGAATTCCAAGATAAAACATCCAATTCTGTGAGATTTGTTTTATTAAATATATACCAATTCTCATGGTCTTTGTTTGTTCAAAAGAAAACAAAACAACTTTACTGTTTGCATGAGGGGAAAAAATGGGACTGATTAGCACGGGAAATCGAGATTTGGATTTTCTTAATAAACCTTCGGGTCAGACATAAATGAAGTCAAACAAATATAAAATATCAAAATCATGAATAAGTACTTCGGAATTTGAAATGGTGATAATTATCTAATTACAAGAATTAAAAGTTAAAACCATTTCAAAGTAATCTTTGATATTAGATGGAAAGAGTAGAGAGAAAATACCGCCCACTTGAATGAGTGAGAAAGAACAACAGAGCTTTGGGACCTAAGGATTTAGCCAATGATATGTCTCAGCGATTACATACAAGCTTCAATAACAAATGACTAACCTCAAAATCTGGTATGAATCATAAACAATAACAATTATATTATCATCTAAGTCGATCTCTATTTTAAAAAGAATGGCAGCCAAAATAATTGGTACAGGGGTGAGTTCAACAAGAAAATACCGAAAAGCATTTCTCTTTACAATGAATATATTTCAGGTTTGCTGATTTCCAAATGTTCTATTTTTCTTAGAATCTATATTAGTTGAGCTCTAAAATGACTGAGTTATGGGTGCGGAAAGGTACTGACCATCACCGTAGATTATGATCTTAGAGCTAAAGGGTCTGGAAGAATTCTTACCCACCCAGTGATTAGTGTGGGTGGTGGAACAGCAAAGTGCTTTCTGTGCTGTGCCCACTCGTTTGATGCGTGACACTATGCAACTTCTCTAAGCCTTAGTTTGCTCATCCGTAAAAGTTAGGATAATAAAGCACGGAACTCGAGAGGGTTTCAGGTTTAACTGAGAGAATATATGTGAGACCACACAAACATATTTTTTAAAAAAAGTGTTACCTAAAGTACTCTAGAGATACAAATATTTATAAAAACCAGGTACCTTCAGCAACTATAAACCATGAACCCAAAGAAAATGCATTTGCCTTAATCCCTATTAAAATTTTTTTCAATGTTTATTTTATTATTTTTATTTATTTATTTTTAATTTTTGTATTTATTTATTTTTGAGAGAAAGAGAGAGAGAGAGAGAGAGAGAGTATTAGTGGGGAGGGGCAGAGAGGGACACACAGAATCCGAAGCAGGCTCCAGGATCTGAGCTGTCAGCACAGAGCTCAATGTGGGGCTCGAACTCACAGACCATGGGATCGTGACCTGAGCCAACGTCGGACACTTAACCGACCGAGCCACCCAGGCGCCCCCAATGTTTGTTTTATTTTTGACAGAGAGAAAGAGAGACAGAGCATAAGCAGGGGGAGGGGCAGAGAGAGAGGGAGACACAGAATCCCAAGCAGGCTCGGACTCCCGACCTGTCAGCACAGAGCCTGAGGCAGGGCTTGAACTCACGAAACAAGAGATTGCAACCTAAGCTGAAGTTGGACGCTTGACTTGACTGAGCCACCCAGGTGCCCTACCTTAATCCCTATTATGAAGTTACAAATGTTATTCAGAAAATGACTATTTAAAGGAATTCATTAAAAAAATAATAAAGGAATTCATTTTATCTCTTTATATATTAGCAAAGCACAAAGGTAACACTCTGACACTCACATAATAGTGGTTTCTCTGGCAATAATATGTCGGTATGGAGCAACCCATGACCCTTGCTTTTGATTCTCTTTGACTTAAAGGCCACACGACTACAATGTGAGTAAAACAGGTTGACTGAGCCAAAGAACAAAGAAACACTAACACACACTAAAGATTAAACACAGGTCCTATTGGCTTTAATTAACTGGATAGGATACTTGGCTAAAAATAGCACACATCTTTTAATCTTGACATATATCTCTGAGAAGTAACTTAAACTCCAAAACTTCAAAAGTAGATTCAGTAAGAATTCCAAAGGCATTCACTTCATTTTCATTTTGGCAATCTGAATTGAAAAAATATTTGTTAAACGCGGTGGACTGTGAGGCACTTAATTCAACTAATATACCTGCTCCCCCCCCCACCAGGCTCCTTTAACAGGAACTAACCAGACCCATCTGTGTATTATATGCCTAGAAGTAGCAAATGAAACGCCTAGACTGAATCCTCATGATTCCACATAAACGTATAAGAAAGAAAGTGCATAGTCTAGAAAGCAGAATAATTAGAGAGAGAGACAGGGGCAATCCAACCTCCAAGTATTTCCAAGTATTATGTTAACAAATAACTAACCTTCCCTGCTTACGTTGCGAAGAGGCAGAGTTTAATGCGTATATTCTATATCATAGAATTCATCTATTCGGAATTGAATTTGGCTCATCACCTTCCTGGAGGACGCTAAGCCAAACTGAAAGAAGATGAGAAATCCCTGTGTCTTCCGATTTAGTAAGCTCGAGACACTTATTCCAAGAACGGACCGGAGGAGAGGTGCTAAAAGACATCCACAAAAGCATAATGGAGTTGTTTATAACAGCAGGAGATACTGAAAGCAACCTAGATATGATTTAGCTGTGAACATTTTCAATTAATAAATTAAGATAATGAGAAAATGCTCCAGGTAAAATACTAAAAAGAGAAAAAAGTATACAAAAGGACATAATGAATGGTGCCAATTCTGTCCTCCTCCTAAGAAAATGTGTATATATAAAAATTATTGGAAAAGTAATTATGAAAATAACTAGAAGAAAGTTCACCACAGCATCCCAGTTGACCGTGCTCACATGTAGTGGACTGTAGGTGATTTTGTTCCAAACCTTAATCCATGTGCACACATCGTTTTGGTCAGGTGTGAATGGAACTGCTCTACTCGAATACTAAACTCAACTATATGACCAATGTCCCTTCTCACTCAAAGATTCTAAAACTCTTAAGAAAACTTTCTATAACTAATCTAAAGATCAATAAGCCTCTGCCAAGAACAGAAAATCTAAAGCTAAATTTTCCAAGGACCGAGAGCCAAGAAGGGCATTAATTTCTGAAGCGGTATCGGTATCCTCTGGCTACCAGCTCCTTTCTTAGACAGAAAACAGAGGCTGGGAGCCTAAAAGCTGTGGCAAACAAAAGCCAACAGACAGTAATTTGCAGAATGAATCTGCAATCGCCGAAATAGGAAGGGTGAGAAAGAGCACGAGGAGGAGAAGGAAGAAGGAACGAAGATCTCGTCCTTATTTTTACCAAGAGCCGCTGCTCGGATGGAGGGTATGGTCTGTAGGAGTGATTAATGCCCACGGTCACGAAAGTTACCTGGCATTTTCATATCTCGCAGAACTATAAACCAGAGAAGGCGACGCGGCATAAAGAAAATCTGTTTCCTTTAAAAAAAAAAAAAAAAGCTGATTTCATCAATGTCCTTAACATCAAAATTGAATAAGCATTCGTAGGTAAACTACAACCTTGATTTTCATCTAAGGAAAATAAAATATGAAAAACAGAGTTAATTATAAGCCTGTGAATGGCTCAGGTTCACAAAAATGTTAAATATTATCGCCAAGCATTTCGAGTCCATTTTAAGTCAAATAAGACCGGAAATTACTATACCAAACCTATAATTCAAAACTCAACACAAAAAAATCCCTTTTGCAAGTAATTCAAGGTAGCCATATGTTACAAAAGGAAGAAATCGCAGAATGTCATATACTTTTTGCCAGAGATAAGAATGCATAATAGACAATATCATGTAATATGATATGATAACTAACATTTGGATAATATGTTCCCATAACAAAGAGAAAATAATTAAAATACTGAAGTGTAAATTACTCAAAATACCCAGAGAAATCAGTAAGACATTTCTATTTCACAATATTTATCTATTTACTTATGTGCATATGAATATATGTAAATATGTGTATATGTTTCTATACAGATATATAAATGTGTATATATATCATCTGTCTTGCTAGTTATATGGCATACTAAAGATAGTTAAAATGAAATATTTATGGTATCTTTTCTGCATTATCACATGACTTGAAATTAATGTTCAGTTGTATAGAAAGATCAAGAGAACACAACTTGCAGGGCCTGGTCAAAATATACAGTTTATTTTTCCTTTCTTTGTACTTTTAATGAAAGAGCTGTAGACAAAAAGGGGCAAAAAAATCCTGAGGATCAAGATTTTCCTACCAGTTATCAAAAACAAGGCAAAATCTGTTCTCCCAAATTATCACACACACACACACACACACACACGCACGAAAGAAAAAGAGAAAGAAGCTAATGTCCTTTTAGCTCTAAATATTTACTTATCCTAACAGGATTCATTCTACCAAAAAGACCTGGCAGAAGCTAGCATCTGGAAAGTACTCATGGCTTTCTTACTAGAATATGAAAGAACACCCCTAAAACAATTAAAAAGATACACAGTATGACAGAAGCAGTTCTAATACGATCAAGGAATGTACTGTGTGTTCATGACTAAGTAAAAGCTGTTTTCTTCCTAGTTATTCTTCTCTGGCCCAGAAACCATTTTTGAGGCAATTCCACTGACCACCACCCATTTCCTATTGTGACAAATGACTCGATATCCAGTATCTTCAACCATTTTTGCAACACTGAAGGATTCAAGACTCACTACTAGAGGAACATTAATCAGTTACATAAATCGGTATTCCTTTAACAACTAGAGCACCTGAAAATTGAGAGCCAAATTCTGAAGAAGCTGCTCTCTCCTTCAGAACAAAACCGAAAAGCCCCCAACTGCACAATTCCCTGAAATGTCTCCCTTGAAAAATGACATCTGAAAAACGAAGACACTGGAGACGACACTAATTCACAGGAAACAGCAATAGACAGTATTTTAAAAACATTCTGGGAGAGGCTGCATATCCTCCCGTGTGCTGCAATGGGCGCCCCAGACCCGCAGCCGCGCTGCAGTCATGGATAAACACCTTCCTCTGGACTTCGAAGGCTGCGTGTCCATGTCAAGGGCGTGAGGCGCGCGCATCGGACTGGAAATGGATTGACATTACCTCCGACCTTCGGGCCACCTGCTGAGCCAGGCTTCCTCGCACTGTTGACAGGATTTCCGGCTGTTTTAGGTGCCGGCACCTTGAAGGCTGAAGCGGCTGACGACGGCCTATTTCCATCCACTGATTCCTCATCATCAAAGCTTTTATCTGCACAAAGCAAGAGAAAAACGTATCTTAAGAGAACTATGCTTTGCTCCATTTCCCATGAGACTCCAAAATCAAATAAAGCTATAAATAAAATCATTACTCTGTAAGATATAATAGAAAATAAAGCTGCTCTGAATAAGCATTTATATATTGGCTACCACTGTAGAAAACAGCCTGGTATTATTTAAAATTTGACTGCAATATTATCATATTTCCTACCTATATATGAAGGCAAAACATAAAACCAAATATATTAGCTCTGAGAGTAAAAAGCATTTTTCATTTTTTTGCTACTCATACAAGCACCTTCTGCCAGCTCCTCCCATAGCGTATCTTTCAGCACGCCCTGCCTTATTCCTTCCACCGAGATTCTGCAACTTACAATCACAGATCCGTTTGCAAATCAGTCGCCTCATTCCTCTGAAAGCGCTTAATTTCCCTCACCCTAGGACGCTCCCGATGGTTCACATGGCCAAATACAGGAGACTCGGTACTAATCAAAGCTTCTATCAAAAATAGACAGAAACAACCACAGAACCACCACTGAGGTTTGTGCCGGCATTTTTCTTTCTCTTCCCTGCCCTAGGTGCTGTAACAGCCAATCAGCTACAAGGTGACATCATCTTACGGCAGCTACAGCCAGATGAAAGGTAAAAATTCTCCATGTATTTAAAAAATTATCTAGGCAGCTGCAATCCTCATTCCTTACCTAAATTTCAAAGGCTTTCAATACAAAGGTTTGTAGACCTCAATGTGTTTTCTCCTATCTAATTCTTAAGAAGATTTATACAGATATCAGGTTGTGTGCAATATTCACTCTGCCGGGGTGCTCCTTATTGCATCAGTAAAACATGGACTATCAGACTGCTCGCTGCTGTGCATAATTAACTCTGTTAGCCGATCTTACAATCTGCTATTTATTTAGGCTGCAGAGACCGAACCGAACAGTCTGTTTTCATAAACGGTTCTAAAATATTTGACCCAAAGCTGCTTTTAGAATATTGATTGATGACCACACTGGTATCATCTCCTTGTATAATATGGACGCCCCCCCACCCCCCGCCCCAAATCACAAGCTGCATGCGTTTCCCTCGGCTGAGAAGACGGTTTCTCTAGGACCCTGCACGAACCAACCACGACGCACGAGATGGGCGAGGCAGAACAGCGCTTCCACCCAGGCTTCAGATCAATAACGTGTCAGAATCTTTTCCTTTCAACTCGTTCCCCTCACCTATGCAAATACCAGATCAACCAGAATGAAATCATGACTGCAGAGGGACACTTCCAGTTCAACTATTAAATATATATTAAAGAAAATACACCAGACAAGTGGTAAGACCATTTAATTCACCTGGGAAAAAGAAAATCAAATAGACACGCCAATATAAAGCCACGTTCCATTTCATCAAGGTTTTTTTTTTTATCTTTTTTTTTTTTTTAAATAGCACAATTTGTAAGAAAAAACTAAGCTGATAAAACTATCTTCACGTTAAGAGAATTTTTTTTTTTCTTTTTTAGTAGCATAATACTGTTAGGGAGCAGTCTGGACCAGTGAAAACCTCGGCTCTGTAGAGACTGCTCTGTAAAAAACACTAATATGATCCCAAATAAACTCCTTGCCACCACCATGTAAGAGAAAATGTAGCTGAGAGAGACCGAGTAGACACACAAATCTAGAGAGAGAGAGGTACTAAAACACTGAGTAGCCTGAAGTTCCCATGGAAACAGTGTTCTGTTCCTATACACACAAGAATTGAAAAGAGTAAATGTCTCTTAACACTTAAAAAAAATTTTAACTCTTAACTTTCTCAAACTATTGGGAAATTAAATTTTAACTTTTTCTAAAATCAAAATAAGGTAGACAAATAATATAAATTATAAGCATGCAGCTCTATGAATTTTCACGAAACAAACATGCAGCGTAGCCAGTCTCCAGACAAGAGGTCGTCACCAGTTTCCCACGCGCACCCTCACTGACCTCCCCAAAGTCCTCAGTACCTACCGGCGCTAGCTAGCTAGTCTTGACTTCTAACTACATAGTTAGCTTTACTCATTCTTGAGCCTTATATAAAAGGAATCATACAATATCTACCTTGGCATCTAGCTTCTGTTCACTCAGTATGTTTGCAAGATTCATTTTCATTGCTTATAGCTTTCTGGGGTGTGAGCGTACCACAATTTAGTAACATCCATTCTACTGCTGATGGGCTTGCGAGTTGTCATCAGTTTAAAATTATTACAAAATAGTGCTCCTAAAAGGTGAGCAAATAAAGTTAAAGAGGTTTTGGGCTTTTAAGCGTTGCTGTGGAAAGAGCAAATCCATCTGTTTTTTACTGAGTAAGTCGAAGATGCGTACTGTAACCTCCAGGACAGTGGGTTCTGGACCAGCAGCTAAGCATCACCTGGCAATGTCTTAAAAATGCAAATTCTCTGGCCCCAACTGAAATCTAATGTCTCAGGAACTCTGGAGATGGGGGCCCGGGCTTACGAACCACTGCTCAGCAGCAGGAGTTGGCAAATTTTTTCTCGAAAGGGCCATACGGTGAATATTTTAGGCTTTGTAAGCCATACATGAATCTCTCTGTGCGGCTACTCCATTATGCTATGGTGGTGCCAAAGGAGCGACACGTGATGTGTAAACACGTGGGTGTGGCTGTGTTTCGATAAAGTTCTATACACAACAGGAGGGTGGCTGGATTTATCCTGCAAGCAAGTTTGCCGATCCCCGTTAGGGTGACCACTAAAGTAAGAGTCAATGTACACATAGATAAACTAATACAAGAAAAATTTAAGAATCCAATTAACTGAAAAGAAGAAGGAAAGGAGATAAGGTGGCAAAAATGAAACCAAACATATCAGGAACTACCTTAAAGGTAAATGAACTAAACAATACTGAATTTTTGAAAATAGTTTGCCTGTATGAGATCTACTTTACATACAAAGTCACATAAAAGTTAAAGGTAAAATGACAGACTATGGCAAATACCAATCAACGGAAAGTTGATACAGCTATTCTAATTTCAAACAAAGCGGTTTGAAGAAGCATTACTAAAGACAGAGACTTTTAATAAGGAATGATAAAGGGATCAATCCAAAAGAGAAAAAAAAAGTCAGAACTCTAAATTTTTATGTACCCAGTAACACAGCTTCAAATACATAAAGCAAAAAAGGTCTTATCTACAGAGGGGAAATTATTTTTTTACCACTTCCAATAATGTGACACCTTTTCTTGACTATAAGCTAAAAGAATTCATAAAATGAATCCATCATCACAAGTCCCCAAACTAAAAACGTTTTGTAATTTATATAGAGATATAGAGATTATACTCTAGGCTTAAAAATATTTTCTTAACTATAAAATATTCAGACCAAACCAGTTCTATTTCTTCCTAGCACCTATCACCTCCTGAAATAATAGATACTTTTCAGAGTGACCTAGAAGCTGGGCTGGAAGTGGGCAGAGATGTTGTCCTGTTGACACGAGAACCCCATTACCTAGAAAAGTCCTGGGCTAAGTACCACACCTTTGCCCCTTTAGAGCTTATTCTCAACATAACGTCCTGAGTTGAACAAAAATCACATCACGCCACCGCTCAGAACCCTCTGAGGACTCCAGAAGCAGCTCTATCAGTACTCCCAGGTCTGCAAGGTCTTAGACACTATGCAGTCCTCTCCAAGGCTCCTACTCGCTGCTCCCCATCTTCTTCCTCAAACCAGCCCCGCCCGTCTCCTTGCTGAGACGCCTAGGAAGGCCTCTGCACTAGTTCGCTTTGCCTAGAATGCTCTTCCCCTCCAGAGCCACGCTGGAGGCTCCTCAGATCCTTCCTCGCCTCCTTCAGATCTTTATTCTTCTATCACTTCCTCAATGAGGTCTTCTCTGATCCTAAAATTATAAACTTTCCAACATCCTGACACTACTGACCTATCCATACCTCCCGACTTTCTCTCCTTAGCACTTACCATCAGTACATTTTATTACCTGACTCCTCCCACTGAAATGTGTTATTTATTAGAATAAGAGATTGTCCATTTTGTCCACTGCCATAACTCCAAATGTGGAACAATGCTTAGGATGACCCATTTCATAGTAGGAAGACCTTCAGCCTCCAGGTTACTGCAACACAATTCCGAAGGCAAACCACTGTAAACACTGAATAGAATAGACATTTGAAAAAAATCTTCTTAAAAACAATAAGTATCTGACAAAATAGTAAGAAATAAAGGACAAAACCAGTGCGTATGAATTTCTATTTTGAAACCTCGTGGGGCAAAGGAAATAGGATTTGAAAACCCACATAAAAAAGATACAGACTCTAACAGGAGACTCCTCCCACCAAAAGCTGGTATACCAAACAACCATACTCTAAAGGTTAAAGTGAATGATAAGTAAGCCCTTATCTTCTTCTAGTCTTTTATACTTTTCCAATTTTTATCAAAAGAGAGCAACAGAGAAGTAAATCAGATGGAGGACGTCATTAAGGTCAACTGCTTAGACCGTCAAGACTCTCCAGCCCTCAAACTTAGTTGGCTCACACTGGGAGTACTCCTACTTTCAAGCAACATCCAAGGCAAACACAAAACTTTCCTGGAATAAAGTCTCTGGCCTCACAATTTGTGCACAAATAATTTTCGAAAGGTCACCTGGCATGACAGGAAACAAGACACCATGAGCAAGAATAAACAGAAATAGACGATAGGAACAGATCCACTAAAAATCCTAGAATTATCGAGCACAGACTATAAAATGCCTATACTTGAAAGCTTTATTAGGAAAGATTGAAAATAATTTCAGAGATCTTTTAGAAAATTTAAAAAGTGACGGATTTTTAAAAACCACCAAACAGAACTTCTAGAAATAAAATTACAATAACGGAAACTTAAACTCAGGGGGCAGGCATGACAGATTAGACACAGCTCAAGTGAACTGGAAGATGAATCAAAAAGAGAAAAAAAAAAATCACCTGGGATACATATAGTAGGTGCTTTGACAATTACTGAATAAATAAAAAAGGATCAAATACAGAAAGCAAGATCATGTTGACACCTTTGCTCACTTCAAAAAGACATGAGTATAGCTGAGTGCCGAAAATGATCCAGAGGAACAATTTAAAAGTATGAGAAAATAAAAACTAATAAAGTAGCAGGTTGCAGTGGTTACGTGTATGACTGAAATGGGAAAGGAGAGAAAAAGAGTGCCTGATAAGAGTAGGAGAAAAAGAGAGAGATAACAGATGGGGGGAGGAAGAAGAGATGATGACAGAATGAAGAAGGGGATAGAAATAAAGGAGGAAATGGAAGAGACGGAAGTGAGGAGGAGGAAGGGTGGGAGAGAGGACAGGTGGGCAGAAATGCCAAGAAGCCCAAGCAGAATAAGGCGCTATCTTTTTGTTGCTTCCATATAACACCAGGGTCCTGTGCTCAGCCAGCATGGAGAGACTACAGGCCCACAATCCCTTATCCGGAATGCCTGAAAGCCAGTCAGTTCTAAAAGTCCAGCTTTAGCGTGTTTTTTTTTTTTTTAATTACAGTATAGTTAACATACAGTGTTCTATTAGTTTCAGGTGTACAACATAGTGATCCCACAACCCTCTACGTTACTCAGTGCTCACCAGGATAAGTGTACTTTTGATACCCTGTACCTATTTCATCCATCCCCCCATCCTCCTCCCCTCGGGTAACCATCAGTTTGTTCTCCACACTTAGGAGTCTATTTCTTGGTCTGTCTCTGTTTTTCCTTTGTTCCTTTGTTTTTCTTAAATTCCACACAGGACTGCGATCATATGGCATTGGTCTCTCTCTGACTTATGTCACTGAGCACCATACTCTCCAGATCCCTTCATGTGTACACACACTCACACACACGCACACACCCCCACACCTTCTTTATCCATTTAGCTATCAACGGACACTTGGGCTGCTTCCATAATTTGGCTATTGTAAATAGTGCTGCTATAAACGTAGGGGTGCATCGTATCTTTTTAAATTAGTGTTTTCATATTCTTTGGGTAAATATCCGGTAGTGGAATTACTAGATTATTGGCGGTTCTATTTTTCATTTTTTTGAGGAATCAAAAATACTGTTTTCCACAGTGGCTGCACCAGTTTGCATTTCCGCCAACAGTGCAAGATGGCTTCTTTTTCTCCACTTCCTTGCCAACACTTGTTGTTTCTTGTGTTTTGGTTTTAGCCATTTTGACAGGTGTGAGGAGATATTTCATTGTAGTTTTGATTTCCATTCTCCTGAGGAGTGAGGTTGAGCATCTTTTCATGTGTCTGTTGGCCATGTGGATGTCTTCTTTGGAGAAATGTCTGCTCACGTCTTCTGCCCGTTTTTAATTGAATTATTTGTTTTTTTGGTGATGACTTGTATTAGTTCTTTATATACTTTAGATACTAAGCCTTTATCAGATATGTCGTTCGCAAATATATTCTCCCATTCTGTAGGTTGTCTTTTAGCTTTAGCTCTTTCCTTTCTCTGCAGATACTTCATGTTGGTGTAGTCCCAATAGCTTATTTTTGCTTTCGTTTCCCTTGCCTTAGGAAACATATTGAGAAAAAAGTTGTTATGGCCGATGTCCGAGAAATTATTGCCTGTGCTTTTCTACGATTTTTATGGTTTCAGGTCTCACATTTAGATCCTATTCCATTTGAGTTTATGTTTGTGTGTGGTATATGAAAGCGGTGTGGCTTCATCCTTTTGCGTGTAGCTGTCTAATTATCCCAACCCCATTTGTCGAGGAGATGGTCCTTTTCCCATTGCATTTACTTGCCTCCTCGTCAAAAATTAATTGACTATATAATCGTGGATTTATGTTTTGTTGTTGTTGTTGTTGTTGTTTTTGTTTGAGAGAGAGACAGAGACTGAGACAGGGAGAGCGACTGCAGGAGAGGGGCAGATGGAGAGGGAAAGAATCTCAAGCATGTTCCATGCCCAGTGCAGAGCCCAATGCAGGGCTCAATTCTCACGACCGTGAGATCACGACCTGAGCCAAAATCAAGAGTTGGTGGGATCTCTACTCCTTCCACTCTGTGTGTCTATTTTCGCACCAGCACCGCACTGCTTTCATCACTAAGGCTTTGATGTAGATCTTAAAATCTGATACTGTGATACCTCCAGTTCTGGTCTTCTTTTCCAAGGCTGCTTTGGCTATGTCGGGTCTTTTGTGGTTCCATACAAATTTTAGGATGGTTTGTTCTCCTTCTGGGAAAAATGCGGTTGGCATTTTGATAGGGATTGCATTAAATGTGTAGACCACTTTGGGTAGTATAGACATTTTAACAGTATTTGTTCTTCCAATCCACGAGCATGGAGTGTCTTTCCATTTGTGTCATCTTTAATTTCTTCCAATGTCTTACAGTTTTCTGAGTACAGGCCTTTTATCTCCTTACTTAAGTTTATTCCTAGATATTTTATTGTTTTTGGCGCAACTGAACCTGGGATTGTTTTCTTAATTTCTTTTCCTGCTGCCTCATTATTAGTGTGTAGAGATGCGATGGATTTCTATACACCGATTTTGCATCCTATCGCCTTACTGAATAAATTTACTGGTTTTAGTAGCGTAATGATGGAGTCTTTCAGGTTTTCTACATATAGTATCATGTCGTCTGCAAACAGTGAAAGCTGACTTTTTCCTTAGCAGTCTGGATGCCTTGTATCTCTTTTTCCTGGACTGCCAGTACTATGTTGAACAAACGTGGTGAGAGGGGACATCCTTATCCTTGTCTTGTTCCGGAGTTTTGGGGAAAAGCGGTTTTTCCACCGCTGAGTAAGCGGTGGGTTTCTCATAGATGGCCTTTATTATGTTGAGGTTATGTTCCCTCTAAACTGCTCTGTTGAGTTTTATGAAAAATGGATGTTGTACTTTGTCAAATGCTTTTTCTGCCTCTACTGAAATGATCCCATGTGTTTTTACTTCCTTCCGGTCGATGCCATGTGTCGTGCTCACTGATTTGTGAACCCTGAACCACTCTGCGTCCCAGGAACAAACCCCGCTCGATCGTGTGAATGGTTTCTAGTTGACTGCTGACTTTGACCTGCTAATATTTTGTTGAGGACTTCTGCATCTATGTTCATCACAGATGTCGGCCCGTAGCTCTCTTTTTTTGTGGGTCCTTATCTGGTTTTAGTATTGGGGTAATGCTGGCCTTTTAGAATGGAATTGGAAACTTTCTTTCCTCTTGTATTGTTTGGGAATAGTTGGAGAAGAATAGGTTATTAACTCTTCTTTAAATTGTTCTGTCTTTTTAAACTCATTTGGTAGCAAAATCTAAGCTGATCTGAACTCAGTTTATGGGACAACATGTGAACTGACATGAAGCTATTTTTTTTGTCTTTATTTAACTCATTGTGAATTTGCATACACTTAACTGCAAAAATATTAACGTGCTTCATTACGAGGTACAGTCCAAGAAGCAGCTGGAGTTTTTGTATGATCTATAGTTTATGATTATTGCTTTTCTAAAATCTGACATATTCAGAATTCCAAAACCTAGCCGGTCCCCAACGTTTCAGATAAGAAACTGTAAATTTATATTACAATAATCAGATTCCTTCCCTTTTTCCTCTTTCCCTTCAAAGGAAAGCCATATATCCAAATGGCTATTCAAACTTTCCACCTCACTTTTATGGGTACACGTATTCCAAAACCTGAAATTTCTGCTTCTGAATTCATATAAAGGACGAAAAACTGCTCCATCTTTACGTGCCAAACAAAAGATCAAGCCTAAACTGTATACCATATCTCATTTAAAAAATTCATGTTGCGTGGCTTTTCTTCAGTAACCCAACCAGTTCAGAAAAAACCCACAATGCCACAGATTTTCATGCACGAATATACTGTTTCATATTAGTTTCTTATACCAAAGTTCCTCTTTTCTCTTGAAGCTATATCCTTCCTTATTCTAATTAAAACAATGAGTAAGAAGACTTTGGATTCCTGAATCGTTTTACCCTCTTACCGATCTAACAATGACCATGGTCATACTTAACCAGCTAAATTAGTAACTGAGATTAGGAAACAATGACGACTCTAAGATGGCACTACAGGTGTCTCCGAAAACTCAAACGCGTACAATCCTTTGCACTCCCCGTTGTGCTTTAACAACAGAATAGTTCCTTGGCTTTCCTCTGACCTCACAGTTCCCTCCAGCTCAGTCTCTTCCTCCTTTATCCAACCGCTAAATGTTGAGTATCTTCCTTCTCTCTCTCCAGACTACACACTTTCTAAATGCCTTCAGCCGTTCTCAGTAGTTTTAAACACCTTCTGTATGCTGACGACTCTGAGATACCTGTTTCCAGCCTCTGCCATCTCTGAATATCAGACTTAGATATTCCACTGCCCTCCTAAACATCTCCTCCAGGGATATCTCCAACTGACATACATAACTTAACACCAAACGCCATCTCCAAACCTGCGGTCCTTAAGTCTACTTCTGTCCCAGTAAATGGAATCACCATTGACTTAGCTGCTCGAGCTCACAACAGAGGAGCCCCATCTCAAGTTCTTGCCCTCGTCTATCAATGGTTCTTGTACATAACTCCAAGCTGTATCTCAAATTCACCTAGCTCTCTTTATTTCTGCTGCCATTCCTGATCTAAGACCAGACCAGTGCCATCTCTGCCTATACCGCTACGACAGCTTCTTAACTGGTTTCCCCGGTTCCATTCTTGACCTTCCAAACCCCGAAGTCAACAATGGGATCATCTACAAATGTAATCTGGACCAGCGGCTGCTGAAACTGTTAGCTGAAAGGCTGGTGGGGAACTTTTTAAGGATAGATGAGGCTGATAACACCTGAACCCCCTCTTGTATGTTAGTATCACACAAAAAAAGACAATCAGGCACTGTGTCGCTTCTGACAAAATACACAGTACCATCTACAAAAATGTGTGTCCAGGGGTGCCTGGGAGGCTCAGCCGGTCAAGCATCTGACTTCGGCTCAGGTCATGATCTCATGCAGAGGTCATGAGCTCAAGCCCTGCTCCGGGTGAGCTTGAGCCCGTGTCAGAGATCAACCTCGCATCAAGCTCACCCTGCTCCGGGTGAACCATGCTTCTCTCTCTCGCTCCCTTTCTCTCTCTGCCCCTCATGGGACTCTCTCTCTCTTTGCCACTCACTCACTTGTGCCCCCTCCCCCAAAATGTGTCAAAACCCTCCCAAAAAAAACAAAAAAAAAAATTAGACCTGATTCTGATCAAGCCATTAGGAGAAATTTCAATTTTCCAGAAATAAGGGGGATATAAAAACCTTTAACGAACATAACATAAAACCAACATGGCAATGTAATCATCAAAATCTAGTATGTGGGAAAACTTTACCTGCTGGATGTTTTTTTCTTCACCAAAAAAGTGGCAAGGGAAGAAAAAGAGACAACTGCTATAGATGAATAGAGCCTTAAGTGATATATCAACGAATTACAATGGTGAACTTTATTTCAGTTCATATTTGAACTGTAAAAAGATATTTAGGAAGCAACTGAGAAAACTCTGAACACTGAATATTTGACACTAAGGGTTAGCTTTTCAGATGTGAAAATAAAATATTTCCTGATGACAAACAATCTGTCTTTTAAAAAGTACTCTAGATGTCTTTTAAAAAGACATGTTACTGTGTTTGTGTGTGTGTGTGTGTGTGTGCGCGCGCGCACGCGTCTACACACACACCCCAGTCCAGCAGGAGAGGTAGGGGTGCAGATGAATAAAGATTGGCTATGTACTGACAATTTCCTGAAGCTGGACAGTGGGCGGTAACGGAGGTTTGTCACAATGTTCTCTATTTTGGGGCATGTTTGAAATACTTCCTTAAAAGAACTATGATAACTTGAATCGCTTTGCTCTCTTGTTTAAAACTCTGTGATGGAACCCTAATAAAATTATAAGCAACATCACAAGACCACCGAAAACGAGGCCAGGCAAAGTATGTGTCATCAGCACCCAAAAGAGAGCAACAAATTCTTATAAAATGCAAATTAAAAGACAGAACGCTTTTGAAGAATAAAACCACAGGAAAGCTGCAACTCCTAATCCTCAGAAGCAGGCTGAAGTGGCAACAAGAACGACTTACCTGCCTTGCAGAATGACAGAGAAGGGACATCTCGAAGCCAGCAAACATGGGAATGATTTGCAAGAAATCACTGAAAATCTATGAAATGATTTCATCATTTAGCTTTTCCCACGCCCAATTCAGAAAGCTCAAGATTTCATATATAAACGTGCGTACACATGCTTACCTGTGTGCATGTGCCTGCGTGCACGTGCACGGGCAACCACACACACACTCACACACACACACACACTCTTCTGTAAAAATGGAACCACCAGAAAAGGGTAAAAAGTTTAGCTATATAAACTTTTATTTGTTAAATCTACAATTTAATAGAAGGATTAGATGAGAAAGTCAAGGAGAACCCCTAGAATACAATGAAAGTAAAAGAGAAAGCCATAAATAGAGGAGACAAAATAAAGGACACTAAATCAACACAGGAGGTTCAACATCTATCTGACTGGTTAGTAAGTCCATAATGAGAGGCTAAAGTTAATGAAGGGGAGAAACTTAACAAAAAATAATGGAAGATTTCTCAGAGTTAAAGAAAATCTCAAGTCTTCAGAAGTAAAATAATCAAGTAATAAACACTGAAAACATTCAATTTAAACTAAAACTTGGGAGACAAAACATAAGAGACTCTTAAATACTAAGAACAAACTAAGGGTTGAGAGGGGTGTGGGAGGGGGGAGAGTGGAGGACGGGCACTGAAGAGGGCACTTGTTGGGATGAGCACTGGGTGTTGTATGGAAACCAATTTGACAACAAATTGTTAAAAAAATAATAAAAAAAATAAACAAATAAAAAAATGAACTAAAACAAACTTTCAGGAAAATGACTAAAAATTAAAAATCCAAGTGCTTCAAAATAAAATAATGGTCAAATTTTAATAACCACATAAAGATGCTATGCTTTCAGCAGCACAGTTAATCTTAAACTGTTAATTGTGTTTATAAAAAATAAAGTCTATCTTATATAAAGTTTAAAAGAAACGAAGAAATTTAATAAAGTCTCTTAGAATTTCTAGGTAGGGATTAACTCACTAGTTAGAAAACCTACTTGAAGTCTTATACCCTTTTCTTTAAAGAAGCCCATTAAAACTTTAAGACCTTTGATAGTTCAATGAAGTTAAGGGGCAAACAACTTAAACCACCACTTAGTATTAACAAAATTAAAAACAACATATTTCATGGTAACCGTAATATCAAGTATGTAATAAATGAGGCTCAAAATAAGGTTTATTCAGAACAATTATAAAAACCGTGTTGGGTAAATTTCCACGACCACTTCAGTTGGTCATAACAGCTGTCAAGAACATCAACTATATATTCTACATGTACCAAAAAAAAAAAAAAAAAGGTGTAAGCCTTTTCTGGAAGATTCAGGCAACACCATGTTGGAGGACACGTTGCTCCCGGTGCCCCAAGGCCTTGCCCCAGACGGAGAAACGAGCCTGTCTCCAGAAGGCGGATTCCGACCTCAGTGCGCACGCCCACCGCCCGCACTGCTCAATGTCCAGTCTTCTATCCCTCGGACTTTACTGTCTCTCCTTACAGACTCTTTACTTTTCCCATTATCGCTGCTCCTAGAAAAAAAGTGTGGCCTTTTTGCCAGTAAGTGAAAGGGCCGCTCTCTTTCAGGGATTCGTATCACCCGCTTCAGGCACAGAACCCTCAAGGGTGCAGAGGAGGAGGGCTGTGCCCTGCACTGATTCCTGCTCTTGTGTCCTGCCCACGAAATCGGTCCCGACAGGTCAGCCCGGAGTGGTGCGGAAGCTTGCCTCCAGTGCAGTCAAGTTTATACCAGCACTTGTGTACGGTTTTTTAAAGATTCGTGTTTGGAAGAACGGACTGTGTTGAAATGTTGTTAAGTGTAGAAACAGTCTATTTGCAACAAAACCTTATTTCTTTCCAGCCATTCGGCAGCATAACAACAAAAGGCCAAATTCCTCTCGTGAGCGTTTGAGGCAGACTGCAGGGCTCAGTGCCACATAACAATCCTACGGGTTTTTAACTCGATCTGGTGTCGCTGCCCAGAGCTACTTCACAAGCATCTGACTACCTGGCTTTACATCCCGGATGAGGATAGAGAGCGCTAAACAGAAAGGCACACTGAGACCACCCTCAACAACTCTCCCCTTGATAGTCATTCCAGAATTTCAAAACTCTTGGTTTGCCTACAAATAAAATCTTTCCTGTGAAATAAAATCTTTCATATGGTCTTGAAGTGAAGCTTATGTAACATATATTTAATAGATAATAGATTGATAACCAGAATACGTAAAGAGCAACTATCAAAATCAACAACAAAGTAAAATAACCAAAAAGTTGGCTAAAGATGCCAGAATGCAATTCACGGAAAAAGAAATACAAATAACCAAACATCTTGATCAACCTTATTAGACAGCAGGGATGTTTCTAGAAGGCTGAGAACATCCATTTGGTAGGCAAAATTTAAAAACAGTATCGATAGTGAGGGGCGCCTGGTGGGCTCAGTCGGTTAAGCCTCCGACTTCAGCTCAGGTCATGATCTCACTGTTTGTGGGTTCAAGCCCCACATCGGGCTCTGTGCTGACAGCTCAGAGCCTGGAGCCTGCTTCGGATTCTGTGTCTCCCTTGCTCTCTGCCCCTCCCCCACTCACACTCTGTCTCTCTCTGTCAAAAATAAAGTTAACATTACAAAAATAGTAACAGTAGCAAGAACTGAAAAGAATGTAAGAATGTAGGTGGTAAAGCCTCTTATGGAGGAAATTCGCTTTAACTAACACAATTTGAAATGAATAAAAACCTAGACCCAGAAATTCTGCTTCTAGTGTAGTTTAAGAAACATATATACATATATGTATGTATCTATACATACATATGATTTGTAGAAATGTGTTTCAGAATCATTTAGTAAAAATATATGTGATCAAACAACCTAAAATTCTTTAAAAGAAAAAAAGGTTATGATACATCCATACTATGGAATATTATGCAACGGTTCAAACGAGACAGTTTACACAGAAGGACATTAAAAAAAAAACAAACCAAAAAACAACTCTACGACATAGCAAATGGCGAAAATACATTCAGAACAGTATCCTTTACGCAGAGTCAAAACAAAACCATTTACTTTGATGCTTAATACGCATGTAAGGCACAGTGAAAGGCAGGTAAAGACAAACACCACATTAATAAAAGTGTTCACCTCTCTTTACACCTAGGCTTGAGGTGGTTCTGAGGGGAACTGACTTTATCTGCATTGCTTGGGTTTTGAAAAGAAGGTATTTCTGTTAATTAAAATGAAAGAATAAGAAACCCAGGTTAGAAATGGCACAATCCATTTGTTATACATGCTCCCATGATACTCGATAGTACTTACAGTACTAGAGCAATACAGTACTGTAGTAAGACGTGAGGGAGACTAACGCGCGGAGGAGTAAATGTGAAACTGTTAAGAACTACAAACCCTGAGATAACCTGTTACTACATATCTATGCTATTTAGATTTCCTGTTTTTATTCATGTTTTTAAGTTTATTTATAATTTTGAGAGAGAGAGAGAGAGAGCGCACATGCGTGAGCATGCACATGCACACAAGCTGGGGGCCAAGAGAGAGGGAGAGAGAATCCCAAGCTGTCAACACAGAGCCCAATGGGGGGGCCTGAACTCACAAACCGTGAGATCATGACCTGAGCCGAAATTAAGGGTCAGACACTTAACTGACTGAGCCACCCAGATGCCCCTTTATTTTTAAATTAAATTTAAAAAATTTTTAAGTAAACCCTATGCCCAATGTGGGACTTGAACTCAAGACCCCAAGATGAAGAGTCGCATGCCACACCAAGTGAGTGAGCCAGGCACCCCCCGCCCCAGACTTCCTGTTTTTAAACGAAGGTGTATTACTATATTAATATAATACAATCAAAGTATTTCCATTTCGAAGAAGAGAATAGGCAAAAAGGTTACCCCTGGGTTTTATAAGAGGCTGCTACTTCCATTTTTAAAAATCAGTACATTCCTACATAGTCTGTGTATTTATGTATGGCTTGAAAAAAGAAAAATTAAGTAAATAGCTTTCGAATCTATGTTTAAGAAAGAAATTTAAAAAAAGGAAATAAAATCTGAATATGGCCCAAATCAAACGCAACATTTAGAGTTGCCTGTAAATTAAGGTTTAAAACATAAATAAATATATAAACGTGCAACATCCTTAATTATATGAGAAATTAGTTTCTCAATTTTGATGGATTTTGGCTTAAAACTTAGTAGTTACAATTATTTCTAGAAGGACATATAAAACAGTTATGTAAATTCTTGGAATAAACCATGATGATCTCAAAACAAAATATACTATCACATTTCCATGAACATGTAAGTCACAGTTCAAATGACTATTTATCGACCCCATCATTCCGGTACATCTGCACCCCATTCCTCACAGTCCCAAGGGGACAAACTCCTGAGACAGAAGTCATTACGTTGTCACAGGAAGAATAAAAGTGTTAGAGTTAAAACTTCTGAATACAGACCAGTCGTCCTGAAGAACCTAGTGGAAAATACACAGACTATTTTTGAGGAACTTCAGATCCCCCTTCATACACCTCTCTGGCGCTGATGAGATTATGAAGTATACCTCTAAGCATCTTAACAAAAGCTTTAATAATGAAAAAAACCAGTCAGGTAGTAAGTCTTAGGAAGGACGATACCAAACGCAACTTGAGGTTCTAGATTCGGTTCTGGTTTGCTCTCTGTGCCTAGATGTGGAACTTAACATATCAGCCTGCCTCAGTTTCCCAATCTGTGAAATGGAAATACCAAGGTACTGTGTACGCTCCATTTAGTTATGTACCTGAGGAGTTAATGTACACTACGTACACTGCAGTGCTTTGGAACACTATAAAGCACTGTAGAAATATTTTTAAAATTATTCTTATTATAACAAAACACTGGCAAAATCAAATTTTAATCAAATTATACCCTATGTAGGATCTGTAAAAAAACTAAATATTTTCTAGAGAACTATTTACTAGGGACACTGAAGAATCACAAGCATAGTAATTAGAATAGTGTCTGTGGCAAGCCATTTTGCTTCTTTTAATACTTTATGACCACAGAATTCTACTTGTTGTCATCTCCAACAGGAGAGGTGACAGGCTATCTGACCAAAGCTTCCTGCCAAAATCTGCCGTCCTTCGAGGGGCCGTATTCTCTGCCGAAAGCGTTCACATACATCCCATGTTTCCTCCAACATCCCTTCACACCCGCGACCAAAGACCGAGGGCTTGCTTGGGTCCAAGGTAAACTGTCCTATCTGCTAGACCCCGCACAGACACCTCAAGTCGAAAAGAACACTAGATGACAAGTAAGCACACATGTGCATATGTGCACACACGACTGTACACACACGCACACACACAAGTGTCCTTCATTCTTTAGGGGAGAAATGCATCTCTTACACAGAAAAGGATCGTCACTTTCAAAGGAAGTGCAGAACACACGCGCAAGAAGAAAATAAATCTTACTCACCATCTCCCATAGCCATTCAGATGGTCCAGGGAGCTTTATCAAACCAAGAGGTCAAACGGCACAGCAGATACACGCAGCTCGGTGCCTGCGCCACTGGGCTCGGCCTGCAGCCTGCAGACGCCCGGAGCCCTGTGTGACCCAGGCCGCGCCGCAGCTCTGCACCGCAATAGCCAACAGCTGCTGCTCCACTTCAAAATAAAAGTCTGGGGTCTTGCTGAAAACCCTCGTCTATTTAGCAGAACCCAGTAGAGCCCGATCAAGATTATCCTTTAACTGCACACATGTGGCCACATACAGGGTATGATGCTTCTCCTGGTACCGGCTGCCTGAAATTTAATGCAAGAAACGCTCTGGGAGCCAATAAATGCCATCCCGCTGGGGGACTTTTAATGCAATCATCAAAACACAAGGCATGTGTTCAGCAATCATTTTCTGCTTCTCTAAAGATATCCCTGTAATCAGTAGCGATCACATGATCTGAGGGATTAACTGATTTGTGCCTTTTAAAAAGGTCTTCATCCTTCCGTCGTTACCTTGTAATGTTTACAACAGCAGACTGCTGGACGAGCACAAACAGGAACAGCCCAGTTCCCATGATTAACTGCTCTCATTATGCAGCAGGCGGCATTTCTGGCTGCCGTAAACAAATCACGTCAAAGGCAGCCCATCAAAGGCTGCTCTGTGTGCGGACAGCAGAGCCACCCGGAACAAAGCTTGCTCCTGGTGGAGCCAGAGCCGGGCCAGTGCGCAGCTGCGGGACACGCAGCACCCTCCATCCGAGCCGCGCAACCATCAGCGCATTGTGCAGCTCCGGGAAGGCCCTGGGGCTCGGTCACAAACAGACGCGTTTCAAAATCAACCTACGACAAGGGCTGCTTTGCTTTTCACTAAAGGGTACGTTACAAACATAGAAAGAACTAGACTTCAAGTTCGCTTATTGCCAAGTACCAAGGTAATTTCAAAGCCGAATTTCTATGCTTTGTTTCCCTGCCTGCCTCTAGAGCAATCCTCTTCCTAGCAACTGCTGCAAATAGAGAAGCTGGGAAATATTTTACAATGATTTCACCCCAAGACTTCATTAGGACCTACACACACGGGACAAATCAGAATTATGCACAGTTTTTTCACAGTGAAAGAGAAAAAGACTTGCAGTCACAGCCGCCGACACTGCTGGTGTTTACATCTCAGCGTAGGAGACCGTCTAGAAAGCTCCATGACAACAGGCCCAGCCATAATCACAGGGAGCCCGCAACTCTCAGCCTGCTCCTTCCTCCAGGGCTGCTGTTGCCTCCTTCCAGCCTTGAGCTAATTAATGGTAAACTCAGTTTCCTTTCAACAGGAGAGTGAACTCCACTGTACTCAGGGATTCTGCCTAACCCACTTTGTAACAGGAGAATTGAAGTCAGGCTTGGAGAACCCTTTGGACGAAAACACGTGCATTCCTCGCTTTCCTAAACTAAATGATATACTCAAATCTCCGATGACATAATTTACTTTGTGTCTTGAGTGTGCTGAACTAATTCTCTAGAAAATCAAGTCAAAGAATTCAACCAAAACTGAAATCAAAAGAGTACAGAGGGGAGCTTGGGCGGCTCGGTCAGGTAAAGCATCCGACTTCGGCTCGGGTCATGATCTCCCAGTTTGTGAGCCAGAGTCCCGCACCAGGCTCGTTGCTGTCAGCACAGAGCCTGCTTCGGAGCCTCTGGCCCCCTCTCTCCCTGTCCCTCCCCTGCTCACTCTCTCTCAAAAAATAAACATAAAAAGAGAGTACAGACATGGCAATTATGAAAGAAACCAGAGACAAAAGCATGAAATGTAAAACTGTAAACCAAGACACACATAAGGGAGGAGAGGCAGACTAAAGAGAAAAAATAAACAAGACTATTTCTTCAAACAATAAATAAATACAAGACGGCGTTAGATCATATCACTCCCAACTCCCCACATCTCCCTCCAGCCTAACACCCTCCCTCCTCCCAGAGGTCGATCGAAACTCCTCCCCAAGCCTACCACCAGGCCCTCGCCGCTTGCTTCCTGCCGATCTTCCCACCACGGCTCAGGCTCATCCATCGGCCCCGTCCACTCGCCCCTCGCTAGCAGCACTGGGCTCCAGCCAGCCCTAGAGGTCCTTTTCTACCTCAGGGCCTTTAGGGTCGTATTTTCTCTACCCAAAGCACATTTCCTACCGTTTATCCCATGACTGGCTCATTCTCACTGATCAGGTCTGAATTCCTTGCCCCACTAATTATGTCTAAAGGGGCATCCATGAGTTACTCACCATTTCCATACCCTATTTGCTTCACTTGATGACAGTTCAGATTTTCGGCTATAATAACCCTTAAAAAGTTATACCACCTTTATAACAAATACTCTGGGTTCTATCGTTTGTATTTTTGTCTTCGTTTACTAAAATCAATTTTTCATCCCCAAACACTCTCAATCAAAATAAGAGGTGTGAGGTTTCATTATTACTGTTTCAGGCAAAGACACACTAAAAGCTTATATTTACCATGACAGTTTCTAGACCGTCGTATGGAACGAGTCTGAGCTGAAGGCCACGTCTGGATGAACGCACAAGAATCTACTTTGCACGTACATGTCCATCGAGTATCGTCAACGGCTTCTCAGTCTGTTACGCTGCAGGAACCGTTTGCACAAGTTTTTGCGTTGAGCCTTTACTCTGACCGAAAATGCTTTCCTGTTCTATAATTTTAAAGTTTTAGGCTGAGTACACAATTACAATAAGCCAATAAGGGCTGAAATCTTCCTAGGGAAAAATCGTGCAAAAAAAAAAAGTATTACTTTGGGCACAAAATTTTTGCCCTCAAATTGTTACTTACAAAAATTTGCTTTCAGTGTTTAATCGATATATTTCTCTACCTATAAAAATTATTCAAAAATTGCTCGCGGGGCGCCCGGCTGGCTCAGCTGGTTGAGCGTCTGACTCCTGATTTCGCCTCAGGTCGTGATCTCACGGTTTGTGAGTTTGAGCCCAGTGTCTGGCTCTGCACTATGTCCGCGTGGGGCCCACCTGGGATTCTCTCTCCCTCTCTCTCTGCCTCTACCTCATGTGCGCTCTCTCCCTCTCTCTCTCTCTCTCTGCCTCTACCTCACGTGCTCTCTCTCTCTCAAAATAAACTTAAAAACAATTACTCATTATCCTAGGTTGGGATTACACAAACCATAACGTTAGTGGAAATAATTTTTTCATTTAATGGTTTCACTTAGTGGCAAGGATCTTAGGAATAATTTAATTTCATTAAACAAAGCCTAGTTGTATTTCTTCCATTACCAACTGTAACCGCTCTGGATACTCTCTCATTGGCTTGTTTATAATCTATAGAGTGTAGGCTCCCTGAAGCAGAAACTTTGTCTTCTTCACTCCTGTGACAATATCTGATTTTAAAGTTTTAAGATTATTCTCACTTCTGGGGAGAAAATAGACTCTAAAGTGGAAACGCGGGACAGGTATCTACTGTGGTAATCCAGGTAAAAGCTGAAGCCTGAGAGTGGGGTTTTAGCAGTGGAGACGGGAAAAAACGAACAACTCTGGGATGTATTCGGATTTTTAAGGCAGACAGGCGGGGCGGTCAGTGCCGGTTTCCAGCCTGAGCTGGCGGCGGTGGCACTGACTGAAATGGGCACGCTGGGGGAAGGACAGGTTTGAGGGGAAGGAAAAGACAACGGGCTTCCCACTCTGGGACATGTTAATAAACCCGAGACGCTTATCAGGCGCCCCAGTGCAAATGTCATCGAGGCCACAGGCTACCAAAACTAGAGCTGAAGAGAGATGCATGAGGGCCACAGAACCACACATTTCGTTAGGAGTCTACAGCAGATCGCTATCACGCAAAGCCTTTGGGCTGAACTCCATTATTGAGAGAGAATACGGACAAGGGAGCGGAGAGACCCGGGCCCTGGCACGTGCCGACGGGACGAACAGGCTGCCCTCTCCTAGCCGCTGCCCTCGTGAACACATCCGTTGAAGTGTTTCTCAGCGACGGCATTGCGCGCTCCTCAAAACCATCCTGCCGTTTCCACACCCCACTGTATACAGACACCCACTGTATACAGACCTCAGACTTCAACATTCGTGTTTGACCGCGAAATACTCAGGTGGTACTCTCCAGTACAAATAAATCAGATCCTAACCCCAAACCTGTTTACGGAGAGAGAAACAAGAAAAAAAGAGATGGGAGCTAAGAGCAGAGGGAATGTAAAGCCAGTTTCGAGGGCGACAGGAATCACCTCACAAAATACGAGAGACAGCACTTTCAAAATAAGCCACATTCACATAGTAATAAATATCTTAAATTTATAATATGCAAGATACTTTTTTCTTGGAGTTGTAACTACAGAGCCTGGAATACACAGATGAGGATGCACTATGGACGGTATGAAAACACAGCCGTCCCGATCCAAGGAATTTTAACAACTATCCACCTTCCTGCTGTTTCTGGTTTCCATGGAAATAGAGGTAACTGCTGGGAAAACAAGGATAAGGTACTTAAAACACCTTCTATTCAGAGAAGAGTGAGAAACAGCTGGCAGTCAGGACTGGCAGCGCTGAAGCCAATTTATGCTTCTGGAACTAAGTTTAGATCAGGGTAGACCATCTTTTTAGCACTAGACTCTCACTCCATCTGCCTCCCTGCAACACGGCAAGGCACGGTCTTGGTTTCATCCAGAGGAAAAGAACTAAATTACGTTAGGAACCAGTTTTTCCATTATTTGACTATCTGACAACTCATGCGCCCAATTTCTACCCCCAACATCATTTACGTTACTAAGCTAACCACATTCTCTTTTCCAGGAACCTACTTTCCTAGGCGTAAAGACCACCTACAACTATCTTTGGAAGTAGAAGATATTCTTCACATATTTGGCTAATTATTTTTTAAAAACTAAAGTCTAAGTAATTGCCGCCCAATAAAACCAAACACAATCCAGCAATCTTACAGAAAGTAGAGCAACCACAGAATCGAGTAAGTGCCGCGTGTTAGCCTGAAACCTCTCTGAAGCCCAAGCTGGTCTCATTCTACTTGAGAAGCCAAAGATGATGATGCTGGGGCAGTTCCTACGTCTGTCTCTTCACCAGCATCATCGCTGAGTCTATTCGTAATTGTGATAGAGCCTGTCAACCCCACAACTTCTAAAAACAACCGAGTAAAACAATTACTCTGAGAATAAAAAACATGAAACATGGAAGGCCAGTGGGTCAACATTTCTTCAACTCAGAAAATACAAAACCTCAGGCAAGAAAACAGTATCGTTGTACACTCTGTCCCAGAATTAAATTTCCGGTTACTCCAAAAGAGCCCGAGGGCGGGCGCGGCCGGCAGCGCGCACAGACGCACAGACTTCGTTACTGCGTCCTAACTAAGCTTCGAGCCGCGAAATCGTGGTTGCTGAATCGGTGATAAAACAGCTGACCCGAGAACATGTTCTAGTATCTACCACTTGGCTACATCATCTTAGAAATGTTTGAGAACTGGGATGACTTAATTATTCTTACCTTTGCAGACACTCAAAATCATACCGCCTGAATTTTGCACTTCGTCGAATTTGGCAAAAATCACCTCTAATCTGGGAATAAAGAACACATTTTGTTTGTTTTACACACAGTTTAAATAGAGCTTCCCTCGCGATCTCCCTGCGAGAAATAAGGTCAAGGATTTGGTGAGTGCTACACGACTCTCTCTAAAAATGATCTCACTCGCTGAGAGAAAACACAGAGTCCATCCCTCTTGGAAGGACCAAGACAGACGTGTCTCCATGCACACAGTTTCGTGTTTTCTCATAAAATTATTTCTACAAACCCATTAGAAATCTTTTAATTACAACCTCATCATAAATCCACTCAGTCACCAGGGCATCTTTAAAGAGTACATACAATCATGCAAAGGAAACTTAAGGCAAACATAAAAGCAATGAGATAGAAAGCGTCAGGAACTAGAGAGACGCAGGTGTTTTGACGCCTGTTAATTTGACATGTTCTCTATTACCTTACTTTCATTCAACACCAATTCCGTTAGTGCTTCTGACTTTATATTCACGATTACTTTCTATACTTCTATCACTTTTTTTTTAGTTAAAAAATGTATTTCTTATTACAAAAGCAACGTACATTCATTATAAGAGAAAAGTTAGGAAATATAATTAGTAACGAAGGAAAAAACCCCAAAACACAATCCTACCATCCAATTTTTGAAACCGTATGCTTTCTGACGGTCTGTATTTATATATAAATTTTCTTCGGATCCAAAGGCAATCATGTTGACAGCACTATTTCTTAGTTCGCTTTGCCTTTAATTTCAATATATCATGCTATGATTTATTCTTGAAGTTATGACTTAGAGATTTGGGGAAGGGAAGGGGGCCGCTGTCATGTTGTTTTTACTTGCTAGATGGTCTCTGACTCGCCTTTGTTTTTTGTCACAGTGTCGTTTCTACAACCTTAGTTAAGCGTTGGTCCACATTCTGTCATTTCTTACTTGTAAACTGAGGATACTTTTTGTGTTAAAAAAATATATATATCTTTAAGGAATATATATACCTTCTTAGGAACTCATCATAATGAGATTTCTAGACCTTAACTCACCTCCTACCCCCATTAAATTCAATAAATAAAAATATTCGCACATCTGGGGCGCCTGGGTGGCTCCCTGAGTTAAGCCTCGGACGTCAGCTCAAGTCACGATCTCACGCTTCGGGAGTTCGAGTCCCACACTGGGCACTCTGCTTTGGATCCTCCGTCCCTCTCTCTCTGCCCCTCCTGTGCACACGTGCACTCACTCTCTCTCTCAAAAAAATAAACATTAAAGAAAATTCACACATCTGAAAGGATTTCAGTTTAAAGACACAGGTTGCTTCATCCCACAGTCCCTCCAGAGAACTGAGCAGACAGCAGACAGGTTGTCCAGAGAAAAGATGTGGACGAGAGGAGATGGGGGGAAGAGCACTGGAATTGGAAGGTTGGGACCTCAGAACGAAGACCAGACAGGCAGCGAGAGAAAGGAGAGGATCCAGGAGAGTTCTTTGGGGGAAAAGGCAGAACAAAGATGTTAAGAAACATGAAATTAATCTTTGCTAAGAACCATGAAATTTACGCTCAGCTAGAGCAGCAAAATGGGAGTAAGAAATTGAGGATAGAAAGCCGAGAAGAGAACTGGTAAGGAATTAAGGTGGCAGATAAAACATACAGCAAGAAATGTTTACGGGCGGACAGGTGGCTTTAATTAAAAAAAAAGGGGGGATCGGCTGAAATTCTAGGGAAATATAACGGTAATAGGGAGGGAACGAGGGTCGGTCAAGGGGGAAGATACCATCCAAAGGTCTCTGGAACTGGGCTGGCCTAGGAAAGATGCGCAGAGAGCTTATCTCACGCCCTGTGTCCTGCTCCAGCCTCACGCAGCTCCCTCCAGCTCTCCTGTTCTCTCTTCTCAGTCCTTTGCCTTTTTTTTTTTTTTTTTTTAGTTTTTATTTATTCATCTAAGTAATCTCTATACCCAACGCGGGGCTCAAACTCACCACCCTGGTATCAAGAAGTCACATGCTCTTCTGACTGAGCCAGCAAGGCACCTCCAGTCTCCCTTTCGTTCTAATGCTTCTCACTTTACCAACTTCCATGTGAAACACTGACATTTGCTTAGTATTTACTGAAAGGACGCTAGTTCCCTGTTTAAAATTGTATAAGGAGTAAGTTCACACCTTCCTATCTTTATTTCTTTTGGTATTTTTATTTGAGAGAGAGAGAGAGAGAGAGAGATCCTGCATGTGCATGAGCGGGGTGGGGGGAGGGGCAGAGGGAGGGAGGGAGAGAATCTTAAACAGGCTCCACGCTCAGCTCAGATCCCGACATGGGACTTGATCCCACAACCCTGGGATTATGACCTGAGCCAAAATCAAGAGTCAGATGCTCAACTGGCTGAGCCGCCCAGGCGCCCCCACACCTTGCTAACTTTAAAAGAAAAAACTAAACATACTGTCATTGTCCTTCCACGCAGCCCTCACTGGATTGCCCTCATCCCTGACCACTGAGAACACACAATACGAAGCTCGGTAGAACTAGTTAGCTTATTCATAGTGGAAGATCACCGCACAGATAGTCTGATGGAAAAGGAGGAAGGAACAAGGGAAGAAAGAAGAGACAAGGATCTTTTAAGTAATTCAGGAAGAAAAAACTATAAAACGCAGTAGAAAGAAAATACAAAGAGGCCGGGCTGTCCAAAAGGTTATAAACACAACTTACAAGGCCAAGGATAGAGGCCAGTAAAGCTCTAGGAAGGTTCTGACTCAGGAGGACAGAGGCCAGCAAGGCTCCAGAACAGAACTGGAAAAGCAACTCTACCCTAGTCCATATTCGGGTTTAGAATCAAAACAACTAAAGTCACGGTGGTTTTGATCGGTACTTCTCGGACGGCTACCGATGCTGGGCATCTTTTACGGGCTTCCTGGCCATTTGTATTTCTTCCGTTCTAATCTTCTGCCTGTTTTTAAAACTGGCTCTCTATCCCTTCACTGTTGAATTCTAAAAGTTTTTTACTATTATTTATAAACTCAGGACACAAGTCTTTTCTGAGATGTGTGATTTGTAAACATTTTCCCCATTATGTGGGTTTTCTTCAGCTTTCTTGATGGTATTCCTTGAAGCCCAAGGTTTTTATTTTGATGAAGCACAACGTATCTATTTATTTTACTTTATTTTGAGAAAGTGATCATGAGTGGGGGAAGGGCAGAGAAAGAGAAGGAGAATCTCCAGCAGGTTCTGTGCTGTCAGCACAGAGCCTGACACGAACCATGAGATCATGACCTTGATCCCACGAACCATGAGATCATGACCTGAGCTGAAATCGAGAGTCGTATGCTAAACCGACGGAGCCACCCAGGTGCCCCGATATATCTATTTTTAATTTGGCTGCTTATGCTCACGCATATGTCAGAAACCACTGCCTAGCATTTCCTGAGTTTTATCGTTTTGGCCCTTACATTTAGCTTTATGATGCACTTGGAGTTAATTTGGGGGTGTGGTGTGAAGCAGCCCAACTTTTTCTCTATCGCCCGTGGAACTTGTTTTTACGGCACCATTTGTAGAAAAAACTATTCTTTTCCAAAACACTGAAAGGTATTAGTACTTTTGACAAAAATCAATGGACCATTTGTAAGGGTTTATTTCTAGACTCTTCTTTTACACTGATCATATGTCTAGTGTTATGCCACTACCACACTACAGAGCTTTTTAAAATAGCTGACAGAGGAAGAAAAAATTTTAATTTTTATAAATTATACTTAAGTTTAACTGTATTAATAAAAAAGAAGGTCTTTGATATAAGTAAGGGTGGGCAAAACCAGAAATTTACCCTAAAGGTTGTATCCAACAGGAAATTTGGAAATCACAAATCATTGGAAATTTGCATTTGGAAATGCAAATCAAATTCTGCATTTGAGAAGCAGAAATATCCTTTCTGAGAATTAAAGTTTTCTGACCACTATATGATTAAAAAATACACTTTTCAGAAAAAATAAGATTCAATATAAAGTTAACTTTTGAGAATAAATGCTAGTGGAAAGAGGGCAACGGTGAGACACCATTTGAAAGAAGAAGTAACCCAAACACTCATTCAGATTTTACCTCGTGAAAGGTTTAGACTCTGCTATCAGTGGGCCCAGTATTTTGAAGAGTCAAAATAGCACCTCCAGAATAATGAGGTCATTACATACTACCAGGGCAGGAAACACTGCACATGCTTGGAGCAAAGCTCATCACACCTGCACCCACACGGGGTGCTCCCCGCTCCCCGCTGGCCGCTGCAGAGGCATCACGGGGAAGAGCGACACGGGCACAGCACTGAGGACACAACTGACCGGAAGCCAGAAAGCCTCAGCTTCTCGGCAACTATCTGACTGTGCTCTGGTCTCAGCCTCCTGATCTGCTGAGTGACCAGCCCACTCAGAGGTCGGAGACACAGGAAGCACGGACGCGTCAGCAAGTCACTGGCTCGTTTCGGTAAGAACATTAGCATCAGCTCTCCATGTGTGACAAAACCCTTAGAGTTGACTCCGACGGGAGGAGGAGAATGACATAAGGAGTTTCCCCCGACAACTAAAATCACTTATAAAACATAACTTAAGAAGAAAGGAATATTATACACTAATCTTACTTTGAGCACAAATGCAAAAATCCTGAGCATATATACGGACCCTTACTTTATGACAAAAGGAACACTGAAGACAGACATTTTCAGTAAGTGGTGCTGGGTTGAGTGGACACCCACATGGAAAAACAAAAGTATCTGAACCCCTATCTCATACCATTTTCAAGGAAAATACTGTATGACCTACAAATCTAAATGCAAATAAAACTTCAAGACAATTACCCAGAGAATGTCTCTAAGACATTAGGGTAAGTAAATATTTCTTCTTTTTTTAATGTTTTACTTTATCTGAGAGAGAGAGAGAGAGAGAGAGAGAGAGAGCACGCGCACGCACAAGTGGGGGAAGAGCAGAGAGAGCCGGAAACAGTCTGAAGCAGGCTCCAGGCTCTGACCTATCAGCCTAGAGCTGGACATGGGGCCTGAACTCATGAACCGCAAGATCATGACCTGAGCCGAAGTTGGACGCCCAACCAAACCGAGCCGCCCAGGTGCCCCAAAGATTTCTTAAACCAGGCACGAAAATGTCTAATCATAAAGGAAGTGACTGAAAACTACATGAAAATTAAAAACTTACGTACATTAAAAGACATCACCGAGGAAGTAAAAAGGCAAGGCACAAGGCGGGAGAGAGGTCTGAACCATACACGCGGCTGACAAGGGCTTGCACCTAGAACACCTTTTAAAAAGTTCTACTAATCCATCTTTTTAAATGACAGACCACCGAATTTTTAAAAGCAGGCAAAAGACTTGAAAAGACACTTTAAAAGAATATGTCCAATGACTGATAAATACATTCAGTAGGCTCTTCTTTATTAGTAATCTGGAAAACACAGATTATAACACATACATCAGAAACGTAAAATTAGTAAAAATAAGACTAATAATGCCAAATATCAGTGAAAATGTAGAACAACAGGAATTTGCAAACAGTGCCAGTAAGAATATAAATGGGTACGACCACTCTGCAAAACTGTCTGTCAACACCAGTTACAGGTGAACATACCCTACGGCCCAACGATTCCACTCTTAGATATGTGCTGAGAGAATGGACCCACAGGCACACCAAAGACATGTACGAGAATGCTTTTAATAGCATTATTCAAAAAAGTTACAAGCTGAAAACAACCCACAAGTCCATCATGAGTATGGATAAAGTATGATCTACTCATAAAATGGAAAACTGTACGGCAATGAAAATAAACCACCTGTAGGCCAGATCCAACGACCCAAATGAATTAAAAAAAAAAGTTAACTGAAAAAAGGTAGACACAAAAAAGCACATACTATCTGATTCCATTTATATAAAATTCAAAAACAGACAAAACTAAACTATGGTGCTAAAAGTCAGGATCAGGTTACTTCTGGGAAGGACAGAAAAGGCAAGAATTAAAAAGGACTTGGGGAGGCTTCTGGATGATTACAATGGTCAACTTTGCCGGCTGTGTGGTGGACACGTGGTGTATCCCCTTTGTGATAATTTACACAGCTGTGTCCTTATGAGTTACATGTTCCTCTGTATGATGTCATGCTTGAATAAAACTGTAAAATTATTTAATAAAAATTTCATTATAAATTTTTATTTTTTTAATGTTTTATTTTGAAAGAGAGACAGAGTGCAAGCGGGGGAGGGGCAGAGAGAGAGGGAGACACAGAATCTGAAGCAGACTCCAGGCTCCACGCTGTCAGCACAGAGCCCAATGCGGGGCTCGAACCCACAAACTGTGAGATCATGACCTGAGCTGAAGTAGGACGCTCAACCCACTGAGCCACCCAGGCATTCCTAAATTTTAAAATATAAATAATGTAATATACATACATACATACATGCTCGTCCTCATACACACAAATATATTATGTTAACATCAATTCTTCCATTCGCATAAAATGATGTAGGCTTCACTCAAATGAAACCGTGAGCTCTGGAGGTAGGAATGAATAAGGACACAAAACAATGCATGTTTCACAGACAATCTTATCTCCAAAAAATAGTTGGTGCTAGAAAAAAACTACATGGTAGGAGAGACAGCCCGATATGAGGAGAGTTATCATAAAAGAATATACCACCACCTCTCAAGTGGTCTGGCTTTTCCTGACACCACCCTACACCACCGAAAATCTCTCGAGCCTCCAGATCCAGCTGCCAAGTTACAGGGTGTAAGGACAGAAGGATATATTAAACCACAACCACAGAAAAAGAATTAGCAATATTCGGAATATAGGAAACTTTACAGGATAAACTGTTATTGAACAAATAAACACGAGGAAACAAAGTGTTGGAGGTACATAAAGATTTAGAAACACTTGTAAGAACACAGGTGCTAACTGCTGGACTCCATTTGGGTATTGCTACAAACAAAAACATACACACACACTTGTGATGTTTATAAAGCAAACTGCAAATTTGTGTTTTGGGTTTTTTGAAACAACTGGAAATGTGAATGCTGACTGGATATTTGACTTACAGAATTATTTGCAAAAAAAATTTAACCTGTGATGATGGTTGTGATTGAAAAAACCCTCTTTTTCAATTTAGAAATATATTGATTAATTACAGATGAACATTATAACTTGGGATACACTTCAAAATAATGCAGGACAAGAGTAAGTAGGTAAGAGTAGAACATACGAAACTGGCCACGAGCTAATTGTTGAAGCTGCGTAATGGGTACATGAAAGTTCATTGTACTACTGCCTGCTTTAGCATGTTTGAAATTTCCCATAATAAAAAGTTAAAAAAAAAACACCTTTCAAGCCTCCCTTAAAATGGGGACTAAAATTTGATTACAAACAAATTTAATTGGAATATCTTTTCTTAAACCTATTTTTTTAAGTTTACTTATTTATTGAGAGAGAGAGAGAGAGAAAGGCAGAGAGAGAAGGAGACAGGGAATCGCAAGCAGGTTCTACACTGTCAGCGCAGAGCCAATGTGGGGCTCGATCTCACAGAACCACGAAATCATGACCTGAGTCGAAACCAAGAGTCGGATGCTTAATCAACTGAGCCACCCAGGCGGCCCTTAAATTTATTTCTGAGAGACAGAAAGAGAGAGAGCGAGCGCGCACAAGCAGGGGAGGGGCAGAGAGAGAGGGAGACACAGAATACAAAGCAGGCCCCAGGTTCTGAGCCATCAGCGCAGAGCTGGACACAGGGCTTGAACTCACGAACCGTGAGATCATGACCTGAGCCGACGTCAGATCCTTAACCGACTGAGCCCCCTGGGCGGCCCTGAGATAATAACTTCAATAAAAAGAGAAACTCTGAGAAGTACTAGAGAAAAATAACACAATGTCCAGATGCATGAGAAGCTTATCGACGGGATTTTTACTGACCTGAGGCTACTACACTCAGATGGTCCTAATTTTCTTTTTCTCTGGCTCTACTTTAAGAGTAGTGACCAGGGGCACCTGGGGGGCTCAGTCGGTTAAGCATTCGACTTCGGCTCAGGTCACAATCTCCTGGTTCGTGAGTTCGAGCCCCACGTCGGGCTCTGTGCTGATAGCTCAGAGCCTGGCACCTGCTTCGGATTCTGTGTCTCCCTCTCTCTTTCCTACTCCCCTGTTTGCACTCTCTATCTCAAAAATAAACATTAAAAAAAATAGTGACTAATTCTTACATAGCTTTCTGGTTTCCAGTATCTTGTATAGTATCTTTCAACAGGAGGCCCCCAAAAAATATTTACTTAATGAATGGATTAATATTTTTACTATGATTATTACTGCCTGGTATCAAAAAACAGTTTACCTGACATGGTATTTTATTACATATTAAATAATACAGGAGTATGTAATCAAACAGTTTCCAAAAAAAATTACAAGATCTCAAGAACTTTTTATTTCATTTTATTGTACCTATTTAAAATAAACGCATGAAATTAAAACTTTTAAAACAAGAGGCAAATAAACAAACTCGGCAAGACTCACCTAGCGGGGGGCAGCCCTCTCTTACACAGGTCCGCCCTCACTCTCTCCCCCACGTGCCGATAGATCTCCACCACAGCCAACACGGCAGCGTCTCTCACCTGCCACAGAATTCAAGAAGTGAAAAGAAACCTTAGATGAGACATAATAAAACACCGCACCTCAAGGCGACATTACGCTAGCACACCAACTTAAAGCCCTCAGTTGGTTTTAAGGCTTCTAAACCCCTGAGAGATTCTGGCATTAACAAAAACCAAGAGCACCTGCTGAGAACCCTCTAGAGAAACCTTGTAAAAGGTTTTGCAGAAATCTAAGAAACAAGTAAACAAGAGTTATTAATGTGGCTTAAAAAAAAAATCTTCTATTTGTATTAAGACTGTGTAAAAGCTGCCAATAATTGTATGATTACGAATCATCCTTGTGGCTAGTATATGTTCCTGGAATAAAACTGTCCTTCGAGAACGTGGTTGGAACTCAACACCATGTGCATGGCACCATTATTCACAACAGTCAAAAGATGGACACAACCCAAAGGTCGAGCTATGGATGTACATATAAACAAACGTGGTGTACACATGCAAGGGAATATTATGCAGCCTGAAAAAGGAGAGTAGGAAACTCGGACAAATGACCACATGGAAGAACCTTGAAGCAAAAGACGCTGAACACGAAAGGGCAAATTGCATGGTTCCGGTTGCATAAGTACCCAGAGTGTAACGATTCACATGCAGAAGTACGACGTGGCTGCCGGGAGCCGGGCTGGGGGGCAGGGGCTTCTTGTTTACCAGGTATGGGCCTCGGTTTGGGAAGATGAAGTCCTGGAGACACACTGTGGTGACAACTGCACAAAAGCGTACTTAATGCCAATGAACTACACACTCAGAAATGACCGGAATGGCAGGGGCGCCGGGGCGGCTCAGTCGGTTAGGCGGCCGACTTCGGCTCAGGTCATGAGCTCAAGGTTCATGAGTTCGAGCCCCGCATCAGGCTCTGTCCTGACAGCTCAGAGCCTGGAGCCTGCTTCAGATTCTCCCTCTCTCCGTGCCCCTCTCCAGCTCACGCTCTCTCTTTCTGTCTCTCAAAAATACACATTAATAAAAAATGACTGGAATGGTAACTTTTATGTTGCGTATACTTTACTACAATAAAAAGAAAAAAACGTGGCCTCGAGACGGGAATTTGGAAGGCGGCCGCGTTCCCCTTGCACAGCTCACCGTCAAGAGCAAACGAAGAGGCAGTAACACTCCACAAACCTCCAGAGGTGGAGCCAGGCCTAACACCAAGGAACACTTTGTCCAGGGCTACTCCAAATGCCCGAGCTGTGCCCAAAAGGGTCGACGCCGCTGGGACGGGCGAGATCCAGCACAGCCCCCTGTACTGCACCTGGCACTCGCGGCGCCGGTGAGTTTCTAACACGTGCTGTACCGCTGCTGCGAACTCCCCCGTTAAACAGGGTTACGGCTGTTGTAAGACGCTGTCATGCGAGCACCTTCAGGAATGAAGAGAGGAAGCTGGCAGCGCGTGCTCACAGTTCATGCGCAGGGCTCTGAAGAGAAATGCAGGCTCTGTGTCACTCCACCTTTGGAGCCCAGGCCTAGCCTCTAGTACCAGACGATCCTCCACACCAGCCCGACGAGTGACCAGCTTAAGCAACCGAAGTGAATATAATATGTTCTTAGAAAGTAACGGGTGGATTTTAAAAGAAAAACGAGGTGAAATCTTGATTTCACAATGCCCTCCTCCCTCCCTCTTCTTTTTTAAAAACGGAGTAAGAGGCCTCAGAAAGAAGAGGTGGCCAAAAAACCCAGTCAGCGCTTGAACGTGAATAAGATGTTACCTGGCTGTTGGAGTCTCCAAACAGGACACACAGATGTGGAACCAACTTGCTGAGGGCCAGCGGCTGGGCCCCGAAACTAAAGATAATTTGAAACAAAAGTGAAGAGAATTTAGTTTTCATCAAACAGTAAACAAAATACACTTTCTTCTGGTTTATGTCAACAAGACAAATACGGTGGATAACATGGGGGCATCATTTAAAGCATGAAGGACATGAGACACAAGCAAAAACGACTTCTCAACGAGGGAAAGATGCAAAATTGAATAATCATGACTCACCATGAAAACTGCCAACACGCGATCCGACAGAACAAAATGTCCGCCCCGATGGCGCTCTTGAACCTAGCGACCTATCAATCGCCCATGAAAATGCGAGCTTTTGCTTTAAAATAGTGATATTTTTAGATGCTGGGTCTCAAATAAATTTGCATTCCAATAAAACCTTTATTTATGTTTATTAATGTTGTCATGAGGTCATGGGTTGAAAGCAAATGACAGGAGGGCCGGAACCACAAACGCCGTGCACACTGAATGCACTTACAAGCTCTAGAGAGCAGAGAGGGCCACAGAGCAGTCAAAGAAGATAAATGAAGGCAGAGTTAGAGTAAAGGAAGTCACGCTACAGGAAAAGTCGTAAGCTACAGCAGATCACCTATCTCGGTGCACAAAACCTGAGCAAATAATCGAGAGAGAGAATAAAAGCCCTGGTTTACAACCCTTTCGGACAGGAGTTCCGAGCTCTGGGGCTTCTCCGCCATCGGAGCTCTGCCCGGTCCGCTGTCTCGCTACCTGGCCAAATCCTGTTCAGTCTGTGACTTTGGTAACCACCCGCACTGGTCTAGAAAACCTAGGCGGGGGAAACAGCTTACAATATCTGAAATACCGCAGAGTTAGAAACCATGCCGGTGGGACCCTAAGTGACACCAGCATGCCTGCTATGAGACCATCTATTTTGGGCAGCAACTATTACTCGACTTACTCAAGAAAAAAAGAAAAACACTTCCTATCTCTAATTGTTTTAAATTAGCAGACACATAGAACTTAACAGTAAAGAAATCAAATCAAATAAAAACTCCCATACCAGAGATCAATTAATACCTAATTTAAAATTTGTTATTTCCATAGCTTTCCTTGAGCTTTATGAAACGGATATTGTTTTCTCTGCTTAGCAAAATGAAAAACAAGTTGACTATTTTCAATAATCATAAAACTTACACGTTTAAGGTTTCGATAAGACATAAACACACGCCTTCTCGAGATCGAAAATTCTTGTGCTTAAAACCAGAAGCCAACTGTTCCCAAATGTACTGTTTGAAAGAGAAGTAAACAAGTATAACAAAAAATTAAATTACTCAGGTTATCGTCTTTTATCTATTCCCAGGCCTCATCATCAACCCTCATGATAACTGAATTTTCCCCGTCAGATTTGATTCCTCTGTAAGGTTGTCTAAACCAAATTTGTGCTAGTGCTGCTGTCACCCATTTTTTTAATATCTTAATCACATTTTTTGGTTTTTATTTAGTATCTTTCACTTTAGATTTCAATTATTCTCAGAAAAACCTTACAATTTCCATGGACATAGAATTCTTTCTAGGCTTCGGCAACCTTGGACAACAATGCTACCATTCTACGCCCAGCAGTCCAATGAGCATTTAAAAGGTCTGCCGTTGCCTAGCAACCAGCACAGACTGTCACACGGAACAGGCTCTTCCAACATTTTATAATTCAGGCTTTTCTCCTTCAGCACTGGATCCAAATACAGAAACACTATTTGCGTATGTCATTTTATTGCTACCTACTATAATTTTCTCTTGTAAAAAGCATACATAAACCCATACAGATAATCCCGATTATATGAATTGAGTGTAGGAAGGAATCCAACTTCATTTTTCCAAACATACAGCCAACTGTCTCAATCAGTCCTTTCTCTGCAGTTACCATTTATTAAATTCATGTGCGAACACACACACACACACACACACACGCGCGCGCGCACACACACACGCCCTTCTCTTCCTGGACTCCGTATTCAGCTCTACTAATATTACTCTCTCTCTGCCAAACTTTCCGGAAGGCGACTTGGAAGATTCCTCAGAAAAGCTCACGTGTGAATGACCTGATCGCTGTGGCAGCACCGCCTCTGGAACGCTATTCTGTATGAACACTCACACTCACGTCCAAAGACACGTGGCCGAGGACGCTCCTTACAGCGCTTATGAGGAGAACACGGCGATAGCGAGGTAAAATCGGAGCCGCTGAGCAACTGCCGAAGGAGCCCCCCCAACTCCTAGCAAGGACTTCACTCCAAGGTAAAATATCTGGGCAAACCGTTTACTTTTACAATTGAACACTCTTTGGATTTTTCTAAAACCTATGTAAATATGAAATTTTAAAACTGTCTTCTAAGTGATAACACGTAATACCATTGCATATAAGTTCTGATTTCTTTTCTACTAACATGAGACAGTCTATAAATCTTTGTTTCCCTGTCAATTTATTTTCACTCTCCTTTCAAAACATCTCCCTAAGGGCTAATTTTTTTCTACTGTATTCATAATACACACATCAGTGTCATAGAATATATGCCTTATATAATTAGTAACCACCTGTTTGAATAAAACTTTTGTTCTGGTCACTGTAAAAGTGGCAGAAACTAATGTAACATGCAGTAGCTCTCAAAATGAGCTCCTCACTGAATACTATGCAATCTGCAAGTAAGAAAAACTAAGGAATAATATATTTAGCATATTGTCGAAATAACAGAATCTGAGTCAGCTTTGTAAAAACGTCAAAGACTAGAAAACAGGAGAAAGCAAAAAAACCAGAAGTTAAATACTGACATTTTATCTTAAATTTCAATTTCTTTAAAGCATTAACAACGATTTGCGGTTTCGAATTTCGGCTTCCATGTCCCTGGAGGCCTCGATGGCTTGCTGTGATTCCCATCCCTCTCTCCTGACATTTCATCACTGATTAGCAAAATTCAAATTTTCCAACGTGGGCCTACCATGGGCGGTGCGACTTGGTCCATTAGCTTCAATAGCAGAGTCTGTGCTTCATCCCGAACCTTGTCTTTGGCATCTCCCATTCTGTCTATTAAAGCTACAATAACTAGACAAAGAAAGAGGAAGAGAGTAAATATTTATAATCCATCTCCATTATAAGCTATATTTTACAAAATTAAACAGCTTGTTTCATAAACGAAAAGTTATCAGGAAAGCAAATTATATTTTTTACTCACGAGTCCAATAAAAAATGACAAAGAAGAAAGGTTCAAAAGCATACTTACAGCACGATATCCACTTACGATAATGTCCAAACAACAGGCAAGACTAAACATTATCCTACTGAGAGATGCGTAGGGCTAGTCAGTTTCTACAGATTAGCAGGGGGAGGGAGGTGTCATTCGGAAACGCGGAGAGGAAGTACCTAAGATGGCCGAGTGCTGGTTTCTCGACCTGGGCGCAGGCCGGCGTCGGTTTACGACGGCATGTCTGATACGCGCTTTTATGTGTGTATGACAGAATATTCTCCTGACAAAAATAAAAGCCCAGGCGCCTGGGATCACAATTTTTCTCTCCTATGTCCAAGACTGTGGCACTGTTTCACGCAAGGAGGCGAGAAAGGCAGGTGAGAGTCTATTCTTGGAGAGTTTTCATGAAAAAGGTTTCTGTAACTGTAAGTCAACAAAGAACGACAAAGAAATCACATCCACTGAGGGTGAGGGCAGAATTTCGAGGGTACAGGTTCTAAAGTTCGCTCATAGGGCAAAAATCTCTCACAGTCAAAACTATCTTTTTGTGATCCCTTAAATTACCGCTGCCCCTCGCGTGGTGTTACCAGGTGGGAGGCCACATCATTTAATCTCCTTTTGTCTTTACTTTCTCAACCCCTAAAGGTTTGCGGCGGTGCTCCCCTCAAAAGAGGACTAAAAATTAAAAAGAGAATACATTTAAACAACTTGGAGCGAAGGGCACCAGGTAAGCACTCTGGGGGTCGCCCCCCGCCCCCGCCGTCGCTAGCATCACCCTGCAGGTTGGATGGCCAAGAAATGAACTTGTTTCTCTTTTGACACGATAGCTCCGGCCCCCCTTTCCCAGAGGCAGCGAAGGCTGAGGCCCAGTTTAAACAAGGGAAGGAAGGAGAAACAAGGCAGAGAAAGGGATTTTCTCTCATTTATGGACGATTATAATTAAGTGTATATTGAATTTGATGCAAATATATTCTACAACGCACCACTGTCTACAATATAACAACCGGACTGATTCAATCATGATAAACAACAACGCTTAAGGAAAAAAGAAATTACATTATTTTTGGAAGAAAATTAGACTGTAGTGAGAAGCCTCCTATACCAAATGGATATTATCCAAAAACCTAAGCTTAGCCAAGGAAATGACTGTATAAGAAAACAAAGCTCTTGCCATAAAACCATAAGCCTAATCGCCAAGCAACTGAAATACCTGTCGGCTGGAACAACACAAATACTTATCTTGTTAGAGGCACTGTTAACATTAGAGAGAGTCACTGACGTCTGCAGGGCTGGCTGCTGTGGGACTCTGGTTTGATAGCTTCTGAGAGGCAGAAGGCAGTAACAAACACTTAATAAATGCTGGATATGATTACGTACAGAGCAATGAACTATCTCACATCAACCTCCTAACAACCCAATCAGAGAGGAGGCTCATTTGATAGAGAAGACCCAAAAGGAATTAAGTATCTTGCCCAAAGTCACACAAATAGGAGTTGAAACCAGGATTTAAGTAATCCACACAGTTGGGTCCCAGTCATAACTACTTCCATTTACTTGTAATTGACGTGTTCTCTGTGTGTGTGTGTGTGTGTGTGTGTGTGTGTGTTTGTGTTAACAATCACACAACAGTAGTATGAAAAAAAAATATCCACTGCATTCTTGAGAGGTAGAATTTAACTCCAAAAAGAAAATTAAAATGATGGCCCAATCCAGGGCTCGCTCTGAGACAAAAAACTAAACTTTTATAAAATATAAACAGCAAAAAAACTTGATACTACATAAACATTTTATTACAGCTATTAAACAAAAAAAATCCTTAAAGTTTTGGCTAATGCCAAAGAGAGTCCTTTTTGACTCTCTTGGTGTGAAACCGAACAAGATTTGACTCCTAGTTTTACCAGTTGCTAATTATGTAAGACCATAACCCTCTCCGAATTTGACAGTTTCCTTGTCTATAAAATAAGGAGGGGTGCAGGCCCATAGCTCACAGGACTTGACAGGAAGAAGTAAAACTGGTTTAAAAAAAAAAAAAAGAAAAAGACTTGTGCTAAGCCTATAACAAGCATTTGGAAGAGCCAAAAGTCAGCCCTAAAGATCTGTATGGATTATAATGATCGCTGAATTACCATTCAACATGATGAATATTTAATAGATAATTATGGGACTCTAAAACAGAGCTTTTTACCCTGTCGGCTTGACCAGCGAAACACTGAAGGAGTTTAAAGCACAGCTGGTAGTGCATCTTACTCTCTGCACAAGATGCAAACGATCTTACAAGAGGCAAAAGTGACGAGCAGGTAGCCCGACTATTCTAATATTCTCTCTGGAATTCCGTTTGGGGTTAAAACTGTCTGTTTAAAATCTATAAAATAGTAATCCGTTATTGAATTCGGTGATCATAAAACCAGGGTTGGTGATCACTGTTAAGTGTAAATTGGATATATTTTTTTGTTTGAAAAGCTTATTTTTCCACAGTACCTGTGACCACAAAAGATTTACATATTTTATATTAAAGAACTACAGCAAAGGAGCCCGCACTCTTTCTGGAACTTTGTCTAAAACTGAACATCAATCTCAACTTTCCTAAAACATCTCTTCACTTTTGACAGAAAAAGATAAAAAATACCCACGATAGTTAATAACCTAAGTGCGCCAAAAGAAAATATCACTCCCATCAAGTTACAGACATCTAAGATTACATTATTAAAAAAAAAAAAAAACACCTTCGGGGGTGCCTGCGTGGCTCAGCTGGTTAAGCCTCCAACTGTTGATTTCGGCTCAGGTCATGATCTCATGGTTCACGGGTTCAAGCCCTACGGACGGGCTCTGCTTGGGATTCCCTCTCTCCTTCTCTCTCTGCCCCTCCCCTGTTCGCTCTCTTTCTCTTTCTCTAAATTAAAACAAAAGAGTATAAAGATATACTGCCAATCTTGTGGAGCTATCATGCGAATTAGAAATAATGGGAGGATGATCTTTCATACACGTAAAGTTGACAAAGCCCAATAAATGGGTAACGAGGAGGCAACAGACACCAGCAGGGCAGCGAGGCGGTTTTCCTCTCGGACGACACAGACTCTGAATTAATAACAAGCTTCAGTTTCACCAAGGAAAATGAGGAGCACGTAGGCTTCAAAGTGCAAATGATCCTAACGTGAATGTGCGCAAATAACCATCAGGAGCAGGAGATGAGAAGATAAGCAAAGCCCTACACATGGAAGCCTATGGAGATACGTGGAAAACACGTGTGAGAAACGCTCAACAATAAAAGCAACATAATGTAATTTCTTAAGTATGTAACAGTGTAAGAATTACAGGGTAAAGAAAAATTCAGTGTAGGGGGAGGTGATCTGATACTGAAATCTGAAGTAAATCTTTTAAAGAGAAAGAAAGGACCATGGAAAAGAGGTGAGGGTTTCAGGAAGAAAGAAGGGCCCGGCGGAACCTCGAACAAGTCAGGCCAGGGCTACCGGGAGCGAGCCAGTCTCCGGGCCAAGCGGAGGGAGTTCGTGCTGACGGTCGCAGGCACAGAAGGCTACCGAGGTCCCGGAGGGACATGCGAGCTCGGAGAACTGGACCGCCACCAGCGGAGGGCAAAACGGAGGTTCTGAGAGAGAGCGGGACAGTCCCGGGAGGCCACAGACCGGGGACTCGGGCCCCATCATTCCCGCCGCCTCATTTCGAGCGGTCAGTGCCTCGAGCTCCATCCGGCTCTCCTTGCATTCGAAAAATAAGCAAGATACGGAATACCTGGAGTTACCGTCCAGTCTGAAGTACGCTCTGTCACAGCTAATGACAGGCGGCCGCCACGGGGCCGGGGAGGTGCGGGGGGAGGGGGGCCCGAGTCGGAACGGGCTCTCCAACGGCAGCGTTCCGGGCCTGCGGTGGGACAGCTGGCCTTCTCGGAGAGGAAGGGATGAGCGGACACGGGAGGGACCGCTGAGTCAGAGAGCTCGTGACCCCGGACAAGGGAGAACCTAGGACAGAACTTCAGCCAACAAGTAGGCGCCTGTGGGAGTGGAAGAATCGGTCGAGACGAGACATAAATATGAATTTTTTACCTAAAACTTCCTAATTTTAAACAAGGACTCGAAATGTTTTAAGGAAACACCTAAGTGAAACACAGATGCATGGTTTTAACATCTTCCACAGGGTTTTAAGCGGAAGCCTGACACCGCAGAGCATCCGCTTTTCGGAAGACATTCACACGAAGAAGGAGCTGGCACCGGGCGACTGGAAAGGGAGCCGGGAAGGGACCGCGCTACGCCGCTCCTGCTGAAGGGGCAGCTGGGCGATCAGAGGAAGAAACCAGCAACCTGCGGACATACGAAAGAAACGTGGAGAAAAAGCCGACCGAGGATGATCGGAAACCGCGCGGGAGGCATCGTGAAGCACGAACTGCATCCACAAAAGAAAATCAGGAACAGCGGAGGCTTCCCTCAGCACGTCTGCAAGAGGAACCCAGCCCGCTCATCGGAGCCCTGGGAACGGCAGCGAGCGCCGCTCAGGCCGGGAGAGAGGCCGCAGCCGGCCCTGGCGTCCTGACTGCCGTACCGCCAGGGGCGCCGCGCCAGGCCCTCCCGGGTCCCGCGAACCCAGGGCGCAAGCGCGGCTCAAACGGCGGCCGGCGGCCCGGGACGGGTCTACCAACTATTTGTAGCTAAAAAAACAAAACACAAAACACAAAACACACAAAAAAATTGAGAGAGTTTACAAAATTAAAGTCTTGAAAACAACCTGACCAGAGTAATGTGGTTTACACCCGGCCCTTGCAGTTTTCTTTCCTTTCGGTCTGCTTTAGCTTATTTTTATTGTATTTTACAAAATACTCGTCTACAACAAACTAGCCAGAAAGAAAGGTCCTTTACCACGGACAGTCTAAAAGGCAGTGCTGTAAGTTATGAATTTTTAATGTTAAGAAAAAGTGACAGTAACATTTTAAGTTATGTAGTAAAAATCTGTTAGCAATATATTTAAGATGTTTGTTTTTTGGTTTAATTTGTCTCAAAGGCAATATAATTATTTTAATAGGCTTCAAATCTGTTATGCCTAGGCAAACTAAAATGCTACGTAGTCAATTTTTGGGTTGTATAAAATTACTTTTTGCACTCACAGAGAACCAATTCTGTTAAAAACCATGAAAAAAATGCCAGTATGTCAAAACCTACAACGATTTTTAAATAAAGTTAACTTACCCATTACTACATAGGACTTAAATCGTGTTGATAATCTGTCCACAAAGGCACTTAAAATTTTCAATCCCATTAAGGACACCTACAGACAGAAAAAATTTTAATGAATACAAACTACCAATGCATTTAGAATCAATATATAATCACGGACATATAAAGGTCTTCATAGATTACCAAGTTTTTTATTTTTTAAAGATACATTTTTTTTGTATTTTTTTATGTTTATTTTTGAAAGAGAGAAAGAGAGAGAGAGAATGAGAATGTGAGAGGGGGAGGGGCAGAGAGAGGGAGACACAGAATCTGAAGCTGTCAGCAGAGAGCCGGATGTGGGGCTTGAACTCATGAACCGTGAGATCATGACCTGAGCCAAAGTTTGATGCTTAATCAACTGAGCCACGCAGATGCCCCTATTATCAAGTTATTTTAAGAAAATAAGAAGACTGAAGTATTCAGGGGTAGAGTCATGAGGTTAGGGCACTCCAGTCTCAAATGGTTCAACAAGTGCTAGTACTGCTACTACCGTACAAATACGCGGGAAGATGAAGGCAAAATGCTAATAACCGGTACAGCAGCTGAAGGGTATAAAGGCCACTGACTATTCTTGCATCTTTCCTCCTGGAATGTTGAAATGTTTCCTAAATGAAAGTCAAAAATTAAGAGCACCTCTAATTAGAGAGGAATTCCAGCTTCTGTCTAGGACGGAGACACTGGAAAAAATACCACTCCCACCGTAACAAGCAAAAAACCACCTGCGGATGTGTAACTACTGTTGAGCCCACCGGAAAGCTGACGCTGTAGGACAATCAGCGAGCCTGACGCTTAGGGACAGACGATGCCCCGGAGGCGAGATGCGGCAGAAGCAGGGGTCGCACGTGGCAGAGGACGGAGGGACAACGAAGCTGTCACACAAGCGGGTTTAACGCCGTGTTAATGGCCGCGTGTGGGCTGCCGCGACACCGAACCAAAAGGAGAGACGCCCGCTTGCAGACTCTTTCTGCAAACCTCCACGGGACCCTGGGGACCGGAAGCAGTCTGCCTCTCGCCCGTACGGGGCTCGGGGGAAGAAAGACAGCCGCTATCTCTGCAGCGAAGTCACGACTCCTCCTCGCCCATACCCTTGTCTCTAAGAAATGAAGGTATGGAGCTCCTGAGAGAAAGACAAAGACTGTCACCCCGGGGACACAGGTAAAAACTCGCTGCTACTGAGTAAAGAGAAAAGAAGAAGGAGCACTCTACCTCTGAGGGCGAGCCGAAAACCACGCGGGGCCCCAATGTGTAAAGGTCCACAGCCGCGGAGGGGCAGGATCTCGGACAAAGCCTCGTCCCCAAGACCCAGGGCCGAAGGGCTCCTAAGACGGAAGCTGGCCCAGAAAACCCGAGGACGCTCCCACTCCCCACAACCAGACCGGCGAGAACGGCCTAGGAAGCAAGAGCAGTTCGCCGCTGGAGAAGAAAACACGCAGAAAAACCCTCTATGAAGCACGGGACAAAAGGGAAGGACTGGAGTGTAGGGTGTTGAACACTGAGTACCTAATAATTCGTTCCACTCCTAGGTGCGCATCCAAAGCAGACGCAGACACTCGTATGCCAATGTCACAACAGCTAAAAGGTATAAAGGCCCACATGGCCACCAACTGACAAAGAAAATGTGGCATATGCATTCAATTAAAAATTTGGCCAGGGGCGCCGGGGTGGCTCAGGTGGTTAAGTGGCCAACGCTGGATTCCAGCTCAGGTCACAATCTCGTGGCCTCCCCCTCCCCCGCCTCTCCAGGAAAAAAAAAAGTTGGGGCATAAACAGGACTAACTGGTACATGCTACAACAAGAATGAACCCTGAAAACACTGCAAGTGAAAAAAAGTCACAAATGGCCAAATGTCACAGGATCAAACTTACAGGAAATGTCGCGAATGTCCAGAATCAATGAGATATACACTTCAAATGAATACACTGTACAGTATGTCAGTTACAGCCACAAAGCTGAAAATCTACACGTAGACTCAGAGACTGAACAGACTTTACAGACGATAAAAGCAGTCTCTCGAATCAGCAGGAAAACATGCACACTTGATAAGATCTCACTTAGAAATCTATCCCTAAGATACACTAGCAAAATTATTTAAAAACATGCAGACATTATTCATTGCCAAGAGACCGGAAACTATCCAAATATTCATCAATATGAGACAGATTCAATAAGTTATGGTACATCCCACTACGGGCTACCATAACACTTTAAAAATAAATATGAGGGGCGCCTGGGTGGCTCAGTCGGTTGAGCGTCCGACTTCGGCTCAGGTCATGATCTCACAGTTCGTGAGTTCGAGCCCCGCGTCGGGCTCTGTGCTGATGGCTCAGAGCCTGGAGCCTGCTTCGGATTCTCTGTCTCCCTCTCTCTCTGCCCCTCCCCCATTCATGCTATGTTTCTGTCTCAAAAATAATAAACATTAAAAAAATTTAAATTGAAAATAAATACGAGCGCCTTCCTAATTCTGCTACGCAGTAGCCTCCGTGATCCACTGTTCAGTGAAAAAAGCAAGATGGGGCAATGTGTATATATACAAAGAGGAGTATGAATAGACACAGTTACTTAGAAATGTTTATTAAAAATAACAACAATGGAAAAGCAATCAGGAAAAAAAACTTTAACCATTAGGAATAAGCTGTGAGGAACAGAGAAAGAAGCCAGACTATTTTGAATACAATTTATAGCAATAACTAATTTCATTGAAAATAAGTGAACCTAAACATATGCCAAATCAGTATTATAACCACACAGAAGACTGGTTCAAGTCATTTTCAAGTATAGTAGTTTGATGATCTCCTCGAGGGGAATATACCTAAAGACAAGAACGATTCTGCAAAAAAGAAACTTTGATGCTTTGAGAAATCCTCCTGACTGAAGAAGAGAGAAGACATACAGAAGTAGGAAAGACTGCAGTCCGAAATCTGAATTAGAATCACTAGGAACTCATGATGTATTTTTCTTTAGAACTAAAATAAAACCTAGCCCTACTGATTCACTGGAACAGTCTAGAAACCATGACGCAACAAGAACAACGAGTTCCACTCGCACGCACGCCGCAGCTTCCACATACTAGTTCCCACTAAAAAGAGCAAGAGCTTCTTGGAGACGTGGCTGATTCCAGGGCGGAAGCAGGAAATATGAATCTTGTGACACAGGACAGCAAAGATGCCATCAGAGATTACTAGGGTCATGTCGAGATAGGACACTTTGAATATTAATAAGGATACCAAGTGCACCGCCTTGAAATACACCAGATAGACTTAAATACAAGAACTCGTAATGATGAAAACTACATGGAGGAAGCTACAAGACCACCTCAATATTCTGACAACTAGCGAAACAAGGAAAGAATCATATAAACTGCACGTACACCTCAGGACTACTGCAGATTCTGTTCCACACCACTGTGATAAAGGGAAAACTGCAGCAAAGCGAGTCGAGTGAATTTTTTCATTTCCCAGAGCATATAAGAGCCACGCGTACCCTGTACTGTGTTCCATTAAGTACGCAACGGCACCATGTCTAAAAAAAGTACACGCTTTAATTAAAAAATATTTTATTGCTAAAAAAATGGTTAATCATTATCTGAGCTCTCGGCGAGGTGTCATCTGACGGCTGCTGGAGGGGGGCTGATGGCTGCCGACTGATCAGGGAAGTGACCGCTGAAGGCTGGGGTGGCTGCGACGATTTCTTAAAAAAGACGACAGTGAAGTCGGCCGCCACCGCGGACTCCTCCTTTCGTGAGTGATTTCTCTGCGGCGTGCGATGCCGTCTGACAGCATTTTACCCACAGAATTTCTTTCAAAATTGAAGTCAGTGTTCTCAAGCCATGATGCTGCTTATCGACCAAGTACATGTAATATTTTAAATCCTCTGCTGTCATTTCAACAATCTTCACAGCGTCTTCACCAGGAATAGACCTCACCCCTAGAAAAACATTTTTTTTGCTCATCCATCAGAAGCAACGCCTCATCTGTCCAAGTTTTATCATGAGAGTGCAGCAATTCAGTCCCTTCTGCAGGCTCCGTTTTTTAAGGTTTTTATCTTAATTCCAGTTAACATACAGTGTTGTAGGAGTTTCAGGTGTACGATATACTAATTCAACACTTCCATCGTCCTGTGCTCATCACGACAAGTGTGCTCCTTACTCCCAGTCACCTATTTAACCCATCAGACTATCCCACGGGAAAAGGACAGTCTCTTCAACAAATGGTGTTGGGAAGACGAGACAAGAACATGCAAAAGAATGAAACAGAACCACTTCCTTATACCTTACACAAAAATAAATTCAAAATGGATCAAAGACCTAAATATGAGGCCTGAAGCCATAAAAATTCTACAACAGAACACAGGCAGTAACTTCTGTGACATCAGCCGTAGCAACTTTCTAGATAGGTCTCCTGAGGCAAGAAAACAAAAGCAAACATCAACTATGGGGACTCCATCAAAATAAAAAGTTTCTGCATAGCGAAAACTCCACTTATAATTCTAGTTCTGTAGCTATCTCTACCACATCTGAAGTTACTTTCTCCAATGAACCCCTGAGAGTCATCAGTTTCTTCCAAACTCCTGTGTATGTTGATATTTTGACCTCTTTCCAGGAATCGCGAATGTTCTTAATGGTGTCTATAATGGTGAGTCCTTTCCAGAAGGTTTTTTCAATTTACTTTGCCCGGATCCATCACAGGAACCACTACCTGTGGCAGCTACAGCCTTATAAAATCGATTTCTTAAATAATAAGACTTTAAAATTACTCCGTGATCCATGGGCCATAGAATGGATGTTGTGTTCGCAGGCACGGAAACAACACTAATCTCACTGCACATTCCAGTGGAGCTCTGGGTGACCAGTGCACTGTCACGATCAGTAATACTTTGAAAGGAATCTTTTTTTCTGAGTAGAAGGAATCTTTTTTTTCTCAACAGCAGACTTAAAACACTCAGGAAACCATGTTGTGAGTAGATGGGCTCTCACCCAGGCTTTCCATTTACACAGCACGAGGAGAGTAGATTGAGCATGATTCTTAAGGGGCTTGGGGTTTTCACAGTGATGTGAGCACTGGCTTCAACCTAAAGTCACCAGCTGTATTAGCCCCTGATAAGAGAGTCACCCTGTCCTCTGAGGCCAGGCAAGGACTTCTCCTCTCCAGCTGAGAGTCCTGGGTGGCGTCTTCCTCCTAAGAGAAGCCGTCTACACTGGGGGTCTGCCTTCGGGAACCACCCTAGCTAGAGCCTCTGAGTAACAGGAACTCCCGTGCCACCTGCTCTTCTATGTTAGGGAGATGCCCCTTTCCTTAAACCTCGTGAGCCAGCTTCTGGCTTCAAACTTCTGTGGCTTCCTCCCCAGTCTCAGCCTTCACGGAACTGAAGAGACTCAGGGCCCGGCTCTGGGTGAGGCTTGGGTTTCTGGAAGAGTTGTGGCTGCTTTGATCTCCTGTCCAGACCGCTCAAACTGTGTCTCCACACCAGCAATAAGGCTGTTTTGCTTCCTTACCATTCATGTGTTCACTGGAGAAGCACTTTTAATTTCCTTCAAGCACCTTTCCTTGGCAGTCACAAGTTGGTTGGTTGTCACAAGAGGCCTAGTTTTTGGCCTGTCTTGGCTTTTGACTTGCCCTCCTAAGTTTAATCATCCCTGCTTTTGATTAAATGTCAGAGACATGCAACTCTCTCTTTCATTTGAACACTTAGCGGCCACTGTAGAGCTATTAAGGGGCCACATTTCAATACGGTTGTATCTCAAGGAACGGGGGGCCTGGGGGGAAGGAGAGAGACGGGAGCGGCTGGTCGGGGGAGCAGTCAGCGCACGTACGACATTTATAGATGAAGTCTGCCATCTTAAGTGGGCGTGGTCCACAGTGCTCCCGAGCAAGGACAACAGGGCAACTGCAACATCGGAAGTTACCGACCACAGATCATCATGGCACGCAGTAACGAGAGAAGTTTGAAATATGGCCAAGATTTACCAAAACATGGTGTACAGATAACACAGTGACCAAGTGCCGTTGGGAAAATGGCACCACCAGACTTGTTTAACGCACAACTGCCACCCACCTTCAACTTGGGAAAAATGCAGTATCTGTGAGGCAGTGTAAAGCAAAGCACAACAAAACGAGGTATGCCTGCCTTTCTATTATAAACTATGCCGATGAAATAGGAGTGGAGGCGGCGGTGGCGGGGGGGGGCACCTGGGTAGCTCAGTCGGTTAAACGTCAGACTCGATCTCTGCTCAGGTTATGACCTCACAGTCGTGAGAGCTGCGTGAGGCTCCGGGCTGAGCATGGAGCTTGCCTGAGATTCTCTCTCTCCCCCTCTCCCTGCCCCTCCCGCCTTCTCTCTCTCTTTCTCTCAAAATAAATAAATAAGCATTAAAAAAATGAAGTAAATGGGGGAAGCTCCTCTTTATAAAGTATTCTAGTTAACAGGTGAAGGAATGACCATTAGAATGTCATTTTGCAAACCGTGGCGAATGAGAGATCTAGGCAGTGACCAGCGAGGACTGCGAACGCCATGAAGACGCCAGCAGACCTCGTGTGCCTTCCTGACGTTACGTGCCTCCTGAGGGGGGAGAAAAGGCTGAATCTGATCAAGCTTTAGGTCCAACTACCAATTTACAGTGAAACACAGAGGAACTAACATTACAGGAGTGAAATCAGCAAAGTCACAATGGTGATAAAGTCCAAGAATTTTTAAAAAGAATTTTTAATGGCAGGAAAAACAAATTCAGACCCTGATAAACATGTGAACTGAGGATGGTCTCCCAGAGGGGTTCGCATCCGAGCCTCCAGGACCTGTGAGTATGTCACCTTACGTGGTAAAAAGAACTTTATAGGTGTGGCAAAGATCTTAAAATGGGGAAGTACTCTGGATTATCCTGGGCTCAGTATATCATAAGGTCCCTCATAAAACAGAGGCGGGAGATTAAACAGAGATGCGATTACAGAAGCAGTGGTCAGAGAGCTCTGAAGGTGCCGGGCCACTGGGCGGCTCAGTTGGTGAAGTGTCTAACTTCGGCTCAGGTCATGATCTCACAGTTCGTGAGTTCAAGCCCTGTGTCGGGCTCTGTGCTGACAGCTGGGAGCTTGGAGCCTGCTTCCGATTCTGCCCCTGGCCCACTTGTGCTCTGATCTCTGTCTCTCTCTCTCTCAAAAACAAAACATCAAAAAAAAAAGATTTGAAGGTGCTATACTGCTGCTTTAAAGATGGAAGAGGCTGTAGCCAAGAAATGGTATGCAATTTCCAGAATCTGGAAAATTCTCTAATTCTCTAGAAGAATATAATCTTGCTAAAACCTTGATTTTATCCCAATAAAACCCATTTTGTATTTCTGACCTTCAAAACTCTAAGAAAATAAATGTACTATTCATTGCTTTAAGCTACTAAGTGTGTAGTAATTTGTTATAGCAGCAACAGGAAACTAATATATTAATCGCAATGTGGAAATCTTTTTTTTAAATTTTTTAATGTTTATTCATTTTTGAGAGAGAGAGAGACAGAGCGTTAGCAGGGGAGGGTCAGAGAGAGAGGGACATGTAGAATCTGAAGCAGGCTCCAGGCTCTGAGCTGTCGGCACAGAGCCCGAAGTGGGGCTCAAACTCACAGACCACCAGATCATGACCTGAGCCGAAGTCAGACGCTCAACCGACTGAGCCACGCAGGCGCCCTGCAATGTGGAAATCTTATCTGGATCCTGATTTTTCTTACAATAACTAATTAAAAACTTTGTACGATGGTTTTAAAAATTAGAAATTTGACCCGGCATATTTGATATCAAGGAATTTGTCTATTCTACCTTTACATATGTTAAAAATTCTTCACAGTTAAAAGTTAAAACATTACAGTAAGTGTGATTCTCATGGTGAAATGAACATGCCCGTGAAACAAACGAACAATTCAAGGCCCACACTCTCTTGCTCAACCTCATCCTGAGTCTTAGCCAATGCACCAAAACCAAGCGAAACTAAAGAAACGGAAAGAAGAAGCAAAACTGTCATTATGGTCTGATATTATACAGTAGTCCCTCCTCATCCCCAGTTTCGCTTTCTACGGCCTCAGTTACCCAAGGTCACCTGCGGTTTGGAGGCAGCTAGGCCTCACGGGAAGGTCAATGGTAGCCCTAACGCTGCAGTACAGAGCCCACATCATTAACGCCACTTCATCTCACCACTGCATTACAGCACGCTGGCACAGGAAGGGCGAGTACAGTACAAGGAGAATTAAGACAGACCACATTCATGCAAATTTTATTCGATTATAAATATTCTGCTGTATTATTATTGTCGATCTTTGACGGCGCCTAACATAAATTACACTTTATCATAGGTATGTATGTATGTGGAAAAACGGTATACACAGGTTCCAGCTGCCGCTTCCGGCATCCGCGGGGGGGTCTTGCAAACAGATTCCTCACGGATGGAAGGAAAACCTAAAAGAATCCACACACTGCAGAAAAAAATGTTCTGAATTATAAGGTTGGCCACTTATGGCCAAAATGATCAATACCCAAAATGCCATTTCATTTCAATATGTCAGAAAGCGTAACTTTAAAAATAAAAAAGTGGCATTTATACTCTCAATAACCATGAGAGGAACTCTTAACGAAAGGTGCATAAGACCTGTTTGGAGAAAATAATGAAACACTAATGGAAAGCATCAAGGAAGACGGAGAACATTTTCGCGGGCAGAAGAGGTCGTTATAAAGATACCAAGTCTTCCCCCAAAAAGGATACTCAATGTAATCCCACTAAAAGCCCAATTTTTTAGAGCGACGTGGCTAGCTGACTCTGAAGTTCACATGGACCAGTAAATAAAGACCCACTAATACCCACTCCTAACAGACGCGGTGAGTGAATCTGATACAGCAAATATCACGGTTTACCACGGAGCCAGAAACGACTTTCCTGAATTTCCATTTGGAAATCTTTCAACTTAGCCTACGGTGCGGCTAAGGATCCTTTCAGCAAAATATGAAAACCCTCAAAAAAGATGAAAAGAAAATAACTATTGCTGTATTCCACTTAGTTCCTCACCGTTTCCTGAGGAACTCAAATACCCCCGTTCGGGTCCTTTAAAACATAAAAGCAAAAGTAGTGTCCTGTCTAACAGGTACATATAAAATACAAAAGCGAAAATAGAAACATATTAAATATATAAATATAAAAGTATAAAAGTAAAATGTTAGAAATATAACCTTTTCAACAGGTAGAAAAACAGAAACTCTAAAAAGCAAACTTGGAGCTAAGACCAAGTTTACATTTTGGGGGGTTTTAAAGTCATAAAACTGAGGGCCGCCTGGGTGGCTCAGCTGGTTAAGTGTCCGACTTTACTCTCAGTTTGTGAGTTGGAGCGTCGCATCAGGCTCTGCGCGACAGTGCGGAGCCTGCCTGGGGTTCTTTCTCTCTCTCCCTCTCTCCCCACCCCTCCCCTGCTTGTTCTCGAACTCTCTTAAAATAAACATCAAAATATTTTTTTAAAAATTTAAATGGGGGGCACCTGGGTGGCTCAGTCAGTTAAGCGTCCAACTTCGGCTCAGGGCATCTCCCGGTTCATGGGTTCGAGCCCCGCTTCGGGCTCTGTGCTGACAGCTCAGAGCCTGGAAACTGCTTCGGATTCTGTGTCTCCCTCTCTCCTCTGCCATTCCCCTGCTAACGCTCTGCTCTGTCTCTCTCTCTTGAAAATGAATAAACATTAAAAAAAATAATAATAATAAATTTTTTTAATGACATCAGTTAGAGGTTTTGTGTTTTCTCCATCTACCGTCAGCCGCACTGGTACGGGTGTGGGATAGGCAGGGTTCGATGAACCCGAACTGCATCTCATCAAATGAGGACCGTGAAATCAGGGTGAGGAGGGAGGAGAGAACGAGCGTCAGGGTGGGCCTGACTGCCCAGGAAATTTCCGCTCGGGCGAGAGTGCGGGAGAGTGAAAAGGTAACTGGACACGGTGATGAAACTCTTTACGACGGAATACTTGAGGAAAATCAGGCCCAGGATTTAGACTTCAGGCACATCACCATCACCAGCAGTATGGGCTTGTGAAGCCTGAGTCGGCAGGCACGCACCTGTCGTGGGCCGAGCTGGCTGCGGCCGGTGTGGCCGGCTGGCTCCCGTCGTGTCCTCCCGGCCGGTCAGCCCGGACATTTACAATGCTGACCTCATTGCTAATTACACATAATTTTCCTTTTTCAGTACAGTCAGGACATTACTGGGATTTTGGAAAATTCTGTGTACTAGGTATCAGGTATAAATTTTATTTCAGGATCATAAGGGAGACTGAATCTGACAGGATTACTCAACTCTCATGCACACACACAAGGCGACAACGTTTGTAACGCATGGTTACAGTAAAAAAAAAATTAAAAACACCCAGGACATTCTTTAAGTAAAGAGACTAGGCAAGATCCATATATAAATACCTAGATCTCCATTTTTATTTACGCAACCTAAGAAATGGTATATTTTAAGAAATCGATAGTTGATAAGAAATACAAGCAAGGTGAGGCTGATATTGGCAGGTGTCCTTCAAATGGCAACGGGGCTGCGACTCGGATTCCGAAAGGACTTGAGATCTTAGCACATTAGTCAGGTGAGCACTACGCGGTCAGGATATAACATGCTATCTGTAGAGTCCACTCACTGTGACGGCTGCAAACAGTATAAAAGGTGAGCTGACAAATGACAGGATACTGCAGAGTCGGTCAGCAGAAGGACAGAAGAGGAGGAGGGTCTTAGCCTTCCCCAGGTTCAAGTACTCCTCCGTCAGCTTACCAAGCATACGACAGGGGCTCGACAAGGGCAACTATCCTTGATTCTTCCCCCTCCACCCACGGGCGGTCCCACTGGCTCCATCCCCAAATCCTGTCTCGGCATCTTCCGCTTCCCGGCACCGCCACTGCCATCAAACTAGTCTCGGCCGCCGCCATCTCCCTGCTGCTGCTGCTCCTTCGCAGCCCACTCTCCGCAAAGCAGCCACCCCTCGACATAAAACGCTCACTGACTCAGGGTAAAACCCAGTAAGGCCCGTCCCACCCGCCTCCTCGATCCCGCCTTCCGGAACCGCTCTCCCCTGCACGCTCGAGCCATGCGGTCCTTCCTCCCGGTCCTCCAGAGACCCAGGGCCTGCACCCTGGTGGTCTCCTCTGAATCCTTCTTCACCCCTACATTCACTTCGTGTCGCTACCCAACTTTCACCTCACTTTCTGGGCGACCCCACGTAGTCTCCTCTTACCCTGGCCCCATCCCATCGGCTGATTACAATCACTTGTTACCTGAAATGAGCTACACTGTCTACCCTTCTGCCTGTCTCTAACAGGTCTCCATGACGGCAAGGATCTCCCTTTCCTATTTGCTTTATTTTTTTAAATTTTTTTTAATGTTTATTTTTGAGACCGAGAAAGACAGAACACGATCAGGGGAGGGGCAGAGAGGGAGACACAGAATCCGAAGCAGGATCCAGGCTCTGAGCTGTCAGCACGGAGCCTGATGCGGGACTGAAACTCATGAGCTATGAGATCATGACCTGAGCCGAAGTCGGACGCTCAACCGACTGAGCCACCAGGCGCCCCTCTCATGTCCTTTCAATTACCATGTGTGAGGTCTTCAATGACCAACTGTTTTTAATTTTTTAAATGTTTACTTATTTTTGAGAGTCGGAGCACAGGAGGGGGAGGGCCAGAGAGAGAGGGAGACACAGAATCCGAAGCAGGCTCCAGGCTCTGAGCTGTCAGCACAGAGCCCGATGCGGGGCTCGAACTCACAAACCGCGAGATCATGAAATCATGACCTGAGCCAAAGTCAGACATTCAACCAGTCGAGCCACCAGGTGCCCCATGAGCATCTATTTAAAATTCCAACACTTGCATCCTGCCCAACACTATTCCCTTCACTGTTTTTTTCTCCGAAGCACTTAGCGCCATCGAACACACTGTAGATTGTAGTTATTTGTCTTGTTTATTTCCTACCTCCACTAGACCCTATGTCCACAAAGGCAAGGATCTGTTTTTCCGCTACTGTACCCGCAGTGCCTGCTGGTAGTAGGTCCTCAATAAATATCCAAATGAAGCCAAATGAATGAACTTTGCCAGTTTTGTTCACAGCTGGATCCTCAGGATCTAGACCACCACCCAGGATATAGCATCATTACTCAAATTTACGGAAGTAATGACGGCTATTAAGACAAATTCTAAAGTACTACCAAATCTGAAGGAAATTATATCTTGTTCAGCATTACTGTATCTTAGGTCAAAAACGATGACCTAATTTGATAATTTACTTTATAAAACCCAAATAAGAAAGGAGTCCAAATGCCCTCTGACAATGCCGGAAAACGGTTTTATATACAGCATTCAGTAGCAAGAAGAGAACTAATGATTCAGGAAGGGGAAAGTGGAATTGATGAATTAACGTCCTTAAGTAGGCGAGAGACCAAGGAAGCGAGAAACGAACGCATTCATGGAACAGAGCAGAAAGTCGACTCTACAGCCACGGGAGCGTGCAGCTACGGTTGGCGAAGCCTGCAGTCGTTTTCTCCTGACTGTGGAAACGATCTCAGGCTACGGCATCTAGAAACGAGCATGGAGAGGATGCGTAGGAAGGAGACGAGAACCTGCCTCAGATCCTGGACAGGACTCTGATCTTAACAACCAGTTGAAAGGAAGACAGCACTGAGCGGAAGCAGTGCTCAAAGACATTAAAGAAAAACTGGGCTACTATGGAATCGCAGAAGCCAAGAGGTGTGTTTCAAGCGACGGGACATCTGAAGAGTGAAATGGCCCAAAGGCAACTCCCCACAGTCAGCGTAGAAGGGGACACTTCAGTCGGGAAGGGGAGCAAGCCCTAGCGAAGAGCTGACTTTTTCTGCAAAAGCCTAGGTTACATACAACATGAAATGAATTCTCCTGAGCGGACATATGCCTTGACATGGTAAGCGAATTTAGCTTGTTTCTCCCAAGGAAGTAAGAACCTCCCAAATGGTACAGATATATTAAATGTTAACTTTTTCTGAAGTTTTAAAAAAGAATGACGAGATAGTACGTAACAGAGCATCATTTGGTTCTGTTCTCAAACAGGTTTATTATCCTTGTAAAAGTCAACCCGTTCCAAAACTCATGTTTAAGTTGCGCCACTAAATCTGCACAGTAGTAGAGTTTGCCTTTCTATGAGGATAAAGCTCTCCACGTACAGCCTATTCGCAGGGTTCTAAGTGTGAATTACTCAGAAGAATCACTTCCTGCACACGTTGGAACTAGCATTTTAAAGCAACACTGCCACCAGAAGACTAGAGAGAAAAATAACTGCTAAAAAGTACAGCGCGGGCTAATTACGGCATATACCTGGTCTCTCAACGTGGCGACATTACAGCCCGCCTCCTATCAGCTCTTCAAAAACACTCATTCCTTCTTGTATGAGATTTTTTTCAGCATCAGCTAACCTACTAAGATAGAGGTTTCAAATCCCAGTCAGCCCTCAACTGCGGTAAGAAGAGTTAACAAAGACCATTTAACCGCTTTCGGATCACGATAAATGAAAAACACATAACGCCCTGGGGTCAGCATCTTTGTATTAGATTTAACAGTAAACTTAATCGGGCACCTGATTAAGCTCTAAAGATGCCTTAGAGACAAAGAGCACACACTTCCAGACTCAAACTTTATTAAAAAAAAAAAAAAAAAGCAAGAAAGAGAAACAAGATCGAGCAGGCTAAACAGTCACTAAATAAGAGAGATTAACTTAACGTACTCTTTTGAACTTAAAAATTGTATCCTAACGTCCTCTGTCTTCGTCTAAGTAGTGTTTACACGGGTACGTACAAATGCAAAAAGTCTTGTAGCGCTTTATGTAGGCAAATGATCAATGACTTTTAAACAGGCGGTGAAACTTTGTGTCCTAAGGCCGAATAACTCCGCATCGTGTCACGGAATCGCTGGATTTGTCACTGTTCACAACCGGGGAAACATTTGGTCGTGGTGGGAACCAAGTGCCCGCCCCGGGTCCAGGGACCCCCAAGCCCACGGGCTTCCCCTCCCCGGGGCGGTTCCGAGGCGCCAGGCGCACCCCGGGGGCTCGCCCGCCGGGCTGGACGCGCACGGCCGGGATTAAAGGGCCGGCCGGGGAAGGCGTGCCCGGTCCGGCCGCGCCGCCGCTTACCCGGTAGTTGCTCGAGCCCACCCAGCCGGTGAGCGCGTCGATCGTCTTGCCCAGGCGGCCCAGGTCGTCCTCCAGGTCCGGGATGGCGCCGGGGGCGTCCAGATAGAGCAGGAGCTCCTGGCCGACCTGCAGGCGGCCGCCGACGTCCTTCTGCAGCACCTGGGCGCCGAAGTACTCCATGCTGCGGGGCTCCATGGCCGCCCGCCCGCCCGCCCGCCCACGGGGGACCAGCTCCGGCCGAGCGCCGACCGGCCGCCCGTGCGGGGCCCCCGCCGCTCCGGGCCGGACGCGCTCGGTCCGGCCGACGCGCGGCTCGCGGGGCGCGGCGGGCTGCGGGAGCAGCGCCAGGCGCCGAGCGGCCCCCAAACTAGTCAAACTCGGCGCCCCCCGCCACCTAATCCGCTTTAGAGGCCGCGGCCGCCGGCGACGTCAGCACGCGCGTGACGTCAGCGCGACGCCGGCGAGCGCCCGCCCCCTCCCGGCCGCGGCTCCCGCCGGGCGCTGCCGGGTGGAGCGGGACCCCTGAGGGGGGCTGGGGTCGGGCCGGGGCCGCGTGTCTCGGGAGGCCGGCCGTTCTCGGGGTCCGCTCCCGCCGCTTCTTCCTCTCACTCTGTGAAATGGAGAACGCTTCCACGTTTTCTTCTTGAAACCAACACGTGGGAAAGTTTCTGGTCCTTGGAAACCCCCTTCCCCATCGCATACCCTTTCTCATAAGAAAGCACCGTGACTCCCGCTTCCAGCCGCCTTCGTAGGTTGGGTCACCAGGTAATTTTTTTTGTTGGTTTGTTTTTAACTGAGGTTTAATTTACGTGGAATAAAATACACCTATTTAAAGCGAACAGCCCATGAGCTTTGGCAGATCTAGTCCCCAGGGTACGCACAGCTCCAACGAAGGTGTAGCACACCTCCATCCCTCCGGGAAGTTGCTGGAACTTCCCAGCCAGTAACTGCTCCCAGGCAATTCCAATCCGATTGCTATTTCTTTAACGTGGTTTTATCCGTTCTTTGACGTCACATAACTTCACATACTCCGTACTCTTTTGAGCCAGCCTTCGTTCTCTTAGCATGATGCCTTGAGGCTCCCCCGGTACTGCTGGTGTGTCGGTAGTCCTTCCTTATACTGAGTAGTAGTCCCTTGTATGGAGGCACAGTTGTAGACCCATTCACCTGTTTTCAGATATTTACATTTCCAGCTTTTTAATAATTACGAATAAAGGGGCTATCCCCGTTAGCAGTTTTGTCCAAGTCATTGTGTGGACACATGTTTTCGTTTCTCTTGGGGAAATACCAAGGACTAGAATTACTAGGTCTTCAGAGAAGTATTGAACTTGAGAAGAAAGGGCCAAACTGTTGTCCAAAGCGGCTGAACCATATTACGCTCTCACCGGCAGTGCTCTACATTCTCCACAATATTTAGTATGGTCAGGGTTATTGATGTTAGCCATTTTAGGGAGTGCGAAGTGGTCTCTAATACATTCCAAATGCACGGCATATTTCTCTTCCTGCCAGTTATCTCCAGCCACAATTTAGTAATTATTTGTATAATATCTGTGTAGTACACAAAAAGTTCCAAGATAATTTGTGTTTTCGGACGCTGCTTGGCAAATAGTAGAGGCTCAATCAATTTAAGTTGAACGAGTGAATGAATTCAAAGAAAATTGACATGTTGATAACTGAAAAGTTCATAATAACAAAATAGCAATGACGACATTAACAAAACATGCTTTAACTTCTATTCTTGTATTTTTTAAATGTTTATTTACTTATTTTGAGAGAGGGAGAGAGTGAATCCCAAGCAGACTCCATGCTGTCGGCGCAGAGCCCGATAAAGGGCTCCATCCCACTGCGGAGAGAACATGACCTGAGCCAAAATCAAGCCTCAGATGCTTACCCAACTGAGCCACCCAGGTGACTCTCGTGGGTTTTTTCTTCCATATTTGTATTTCACATTGTATTTTAAAGTTTCTTTCATCTATAATCGCTATAATTTCCCTGAAACTGGAGCTCAATCAGGTAAACTGTGGTAACTATTCCTCTGGTGCCGGAAAGTTCTATTCATGAAGGGTTGCAGAAGACTAAAAGAAAAGGAATTTTCTTTTTGCCGTGAACAGGTGCTATACATGATGCAGAAAAAAAAAAAACTGTAGGAGCCCCGGATTCCAGGTTCAGCCCTACCTGTTCCTATAACCAAAAGTGACTGCGCTCTTAGCCTGCCATTCACATTTCTGAACTCCTAGATCACACTAGATGGTCATTAAGTTGTAAGAAAACTAAATAGTCTTCAAGTTATAAGATAATACGATGACATTTGCATAATCCTGGAAGTACCTATGAAATGTTTAGTAAACACTGGTTACTATTACCCATACGGACCTGTGTATATTTCATCTATTTTATCAGCTCATCAACAGATATCTTCTGAGCACTTGTTATAGGCTCAATACTGTGCCAGATTCAATAGGTACAAAGTTCATTTCGATCTGGTCTCCACAACAAACTCAAACAGAAACAAACAAACAAAAAAGATCAGTGATTCCAGGATGCTCCGGAGGGATAAGCGAAGTGTTTTTGGAAACCCAGATGAGAGGTTCCTTATCTAGGCGGCACTGAGAATGAGAGTAGAAGTGTTACAAATCAGGGGAGGCTTCCCAGCACAGGTTACATTTAAATTGAAATTTGAGGATATGCAGGAATTAGCTAATTAAAGACGTGGTTTCCGGGGGACTGGTTTACCTACAAAACATAGTCTTGACTGTTACTGTATGTAGCATTTGTTATCACATACCAACTACGAAATCTATGTATTTCTCTAGATCACTGTTGTCTACGCTAGGTTCAACATCATGAGGACAAAGTTTTCAGACTTTCTAGTTCACAGCACTTCGTGTCTCAGTCACTTTTTCACACACTCCTAGACCAGAAATACCTCAGAAAGACCACCTACTAAATAGTAAGATCCAAACAACGTAATGAGTATTCATATCCTAGGGTCTTAGTAGGCATATGAAAAATAATACACCAAAAGTGAGAAAAACACATTTTTATTTCATTTTTAAATAACCACGCTTAGGTACTCATCAGATATCTTCACCTCTTGGTTGCTGCAATTTCTCAAACGTTGGATTCAGATAGGCTTCTGCCATCTTCGACCTGTTGTGTATCGATTTCCACGCAGCACCTACACAGCAACCACAGAAAACAGCCTTGCAAAGATATGACATCAGTGAAGAAAATGGGCCACAATTTAATGCTGAAACTGCAAACTTCCTGGAGCTAGGATAGTTGACGCCGTGTCTGACAGAGGCCAGTTTCACTGTTTCCCTTTAACATTTTACAATATCCCAGGGGTGCCTGGGTGGCTCAGTCGGTTAACTGTCCGCCTGAAGCTCAGGTCATGATTTCACGGTTCGTGGATTTGAGCCCCACGTCGGGCTCTGGGCTGACAGCTCAGAGCCTGGAGCCTGCTTTGGCTTCTGTGTCATCTCCTCTCTCTCTGCTCCTCCACTACTCACGCTCTGTTTCTCTCTCAAAAACAATAAACATAAAAAAAATAAAATTAAATGTCCTGGACTACTCTAGGTGAGTTTGCGGCAGCACCCCAGGATGCCTGAGCACACAGTTTAGGACAGCTGGCAGACAGATCCCTGCCGATGCCCAAGTTATCGGACAGACAACAGCAAACACAAATAGCAGCTCCTGCAGGAAGAAGGCCTGGGTCCAATAAGGACTGGGCTGCCCAAAGAGCTCAGCGTGACTTCTTCTGTCTTTGAATTCTCCAAGCACTCCTGTATGGACGGTATTGAATCCCATTTTCGAGACGAGAAAGCCGAAGCTCAGAAGTTCAATCTCCAGGCTTGCTCCTGATTTCAGATCCATGATTAAAACCTGGGATGTCTGTTTTCTGTGGTCTTCCAAAGATTAGCAAATCTTAGAGGAAAGAAAATGAAAAAGAAAATTTTGGAATTAACTACCAAAATAGTAACACTCGCCGTAGAACATGGACTTTCTTTGAATATCTATATAATATTTCCACTTAGGACCTGTCTTTCTCTAAATTACCATTAAAAAGAAAAGGAAAGGATAAGGAGATGAAGAAAATGGGTAGGACTCTTAGGAGAAAAACAGTGTAAGAAACAGCTACATTCTTTCGTCATCAGTCACTGAAATGGATCTGGGAACACCAGTCTGTTTTTAACTGGCAAGAAGACTGAAATAGATCATCTAAATACAGGAGACTGACTTCCTGACCTGTTTGTTCATTATTTGTGATGATAGTGGAAACTCTGAGCAGACTGTTATGACATTGGACTTCATTTTCCATTTGAAAACTAAGAGAAAAATCACTGCTAGTTTGAAACCATACTTCAAAAACAATCCATCGTGTAGGGCACTGTGTTAAATACTAGAGTGGGAGGGGGCATTGGATGGCTTTCCAGAGGTAGATCGCATCCTTCCTCGGAGGGGAAGTAGGTACACAAACGTTCAGAGTAGCTTTATTCATAATTGCCTGACCTGAAAACACCCCAAGTGTCCGCCAAGTGGAAGCCAGGTAACTGTGGGCTAGCCATAGAGTGGATTCTGCAAAGCCATAAAAAACCAACAACTGGTCCACCCAGCGATGAGGGTGAGCCTCAAAGCCCCTATGCTGAGCACAAGACACAAAACAGTGATGCTATTTATACGAAGTTTTAATACGGGGGAAAACTTACCAATGGTAATGGAAGTTATGACAAAGAATGGGAGTCGGTGGGTACCGTCTGGGGTCAACATTCTGCCTCCCGATCTGAATGGTGATTGGAGCAGAGGAGGCATAGGTGAAACTTCAGCAAGCTGTGCGCTTAAGATTAGGACATGATGCGGGGTGCCTGGGGGGCTCAGTGGGTTAAGCGACCGACTCCGGCTCAGGTCATAATCTCGCGGTTTGTGGGTTCGACCCCTGCATCGGGCTCTGTGCTGACGGCTCAGAGCCTGGAGCCTGCTTCGGATTCTGTGTCTCCCCCTCTCTCTGCTCCTTCCACGCTCATGCTCTGTCTCTCTCAGTCTGTCAATAATAAATAAACATTAAAAATTATTTATAAAAAAAGATTAGGACGTGGTGCATTTGCGATATGTGCGTTATGACTAACGAAAATGGGAAAAAAGATTGAGAACAAAGGATTACAAGGAAAATAAGGAATAAAAAAGGGACTAAACAGAAATATGGTGTACTGCAGTACCATTCACTAGAAACATGATCTATATATATGTGATCATAAAGTGTATGTAATTAAAAATTTCCTAGTAGCCACATTTTAAAAAGGAAAAAGAAATGTGAAGTTATATTTAGAACATACAAATTATATTTCATAATATCTTTTGTGATAACATTTTTAAACGACGTTTCATAAAAGTATAGGTGACAATGTTTCTAAAGGTTATAGTGAATAATTTTATACTATTTAATAATATTTTATTAAGATTCAAATATTTAAATTTTTATCAAAATTAAAAATTATTAATAAAATATTTTACATGTTGGATAGTATGGTTCTCTTGAAAGTAGCACCAGTTTGGAATGAGAAAACAGAACCCTTGATATTACTAGCTGGGTAAATACCATCATCTACTGACTTCTCCGAGCTTCAGTATTTCATTTTATTTTATTTATTTGTTAAAATTTTTTTAATATTTATTTATTTTTGAGAGAGAGACACACAGAGTGTGCGTGGGGAAGGGGCAGAGAGAGAGGGAGACACAGAATCCGAAGCAGGCTCCAGGCTCTGAGCTGTCAGCACAGGGCCCGACACGGGGCTCAAACTCACAAATTGTGAAATCATGACCTGAGCCAAAGATGGACGCTTAATCGACGGAGCCACCCAGGTGCCCCCAGTGTTTCATTTTAAACAAAGGACATTAGTAACGATTGTTGGGAGAGATACTCCTCCATGAGCCCCCCGGGTCTTGCTGGGTATGCCAGCAATGCAAGGCCTTGAGCACTCTACCTAAGATTTATTAAAATCTTAACCAACCGTCGTCTGAAAATGTGGTACCGTTCTACCTCTTTGTCAGCATTGTGGGCACCTCTACTTAACAGTTACCCCCGCATAGCTCCTAAAGCGGTTAAAAAAGTCTATCCATGCATTTTTCACTGGCTGGATTTTAGATCCATGGTGACACCCAGAGCAAAAAGAAATCGCCTGATAGGAACGGTCAGGTGTCTGCTCTTCAGTCTAATTCTCCAAAATCGGTGTACTCGATGCAATAGCTCATATCAATTAACCAAGGAAACAGGGAGGAAAAATCTTTTGGAAACTTTCCTGACGGTAAGAAATGTAAAATAAGTATCAGCACGTGATGGGTTAGGATGTAAAGCTGACGTGAGATCTTAGGTGCCTCGAGTTCAAGGATATTTCTGACTCGTGCCTGGCTTATATATCCCGGGGCACACATTCATTTTCCTGTGTAATTAGGAAAGGCATGTCTGTAAAAGAAAAAAACACTTAGCGAAGTCTCATAATGGAAATGGGGAGTCATAAAAATCTTTGGCAAATCTAGAGATATGACCGAAGCTACTACCAGCGGTAGGTAGGATGGTCTGGGAAGAGAGGACGTTAGAACTGAGGTCCCTCAGGAGTAATGACCGTCTAGACAAGAAGTAATGACCGTCTCAATAAAGAGAAGTGATCTCCTGCTCTGGTTTTCCCCCCTGCCAATGCAAAGCACCCATTATGCAAGGGAAAGTACATGTGAAATACTAAACAGTCAACTTCTACAGAGTTCTGTAGTTAGCCAACTTTTAGATAGCATTTAAGAGCCAGTTGCTGTTTTAAGTGCTTTAGATTAGCTCATTGAGTTTTCATAAGGAATTTATGAAGTAGGTATTGTTACTATCCCCACTGGACGGATGGGGATACAGATACGAAGGGAGATTAAGCAACTTGCCCAGGGTCGCCCAGCTAATAAACGGCATGGCCAAAATTTGAATTCGGCCAAAATTCGAATTCAGATCATCTGACCCTAGATCCTTTCATTAGCCCTAACTGCAATGCTATGCTCATTTTTTGGAGAGAAACCGTAAACTGAGTGTTGATACTCAAGATACACAGTTTCAAGCATTATTTTGAGAGCAGAAATGTAAACAGGAGAGTAAAGAGGTACTTCGTGGCTCTGAACCACTCAGAAGTTATGGAAGGGAATTTGACCCACATACAAAACATTGCTATGCACAGCAAACCATCTCTGAGGTTGTAATATTAGCTCCAACTCAGCTGATGCTTAGGCAAAAATCAATCGATCGATCGATCAGTCAATCAAAAATGGGGCTCCTGGGTGACTGAGTCACTTAAGCATCTTGACTTTGCCTCGGGTCATGGGCTCACAGTTGTGAAATCGAGCCCCTGCTCTGGGCTCTGCGCTGAGTGCAGAGTCTGCTTAGAATTCTCTCCCTCTTCCTCTGCCCCTCCCCAACTCTCTCTCTCTCTCCCCTAAATAAATAAATAAATAAACAAATAAATAAAATTTAAAAATAAAAACAGAAATATAAAAACCTGTGTTTATCAAGGTAAGCTCCAGCTCAGTGTATGCAGAATATCTCTAGAGATCTATGTCGTAGTCGGAAAATATGAATACATCTATCATGTTTTGTGTTGTCATTCAGGGAGAGGTAAAGGGAAAGGCATTTTCGTTGTTTTCCTTCTTGTGGAGGCAGTGAAAATATTGAGGTTTCCAGAACATTGAAGTCAGCTCAGTTACTGAAGACCACGCAGCTAACAAATAAGGATGAATGATGGAAGGAAATTCACAACCGTAAACACTAGTGAAGCTGGAAAATCTGTTAAGAAAAAGACATTAGATTGCCTAATTAAAAAAAAAGGAACTAATGCCAAATAAATGATCACTTTTCTACAGTACGAGAGAGAGGTAAATGTAATTAATTTAACGAATCAGTTTAACGAACATTACAGACATAACATGGTCACCGTGTTATGAAATCTTCTCCCGGGAATTTTCTAAGCAGTTCACATGCATGTCTTTTGTCCTTTAATTCTCATGGAAACCCTATCAGGTCTGGTTTCTATCATCCTGCTTTATAGATGAGTTAATCGAAACACAGAGAAGAAAAGTCACAACGAATAGGTCAGGGAAAGGAGATTCAAAACTCTCAGCACCCCCACCTACAGACAGTTCTATACATCCATTCTGTGTTCCGGCCTTTCTCTCCCCACGCCTTTCCCTGGCAAGAGAGTTGGGGTCGAGACCCCGAGAGCAAGCTGCAACCAAAGAGTTTCAGGACTTGGTAGATAAATACCCTAGCTTCCTTGCCCCTCTGTGAGACAACCCTAACATTCTGCACAGTCCCCGGAAGGACTGAACCCCAATTGCCCCTAGTAGTAACTCGCTCATTAATGTCCCCTTTCCTGGTTCTCTTCCCTCCTGGTTTCATTCTGTCACCACCCTTCCAGGGATCACTTTCTTTTTTTAAAATTTTTTAAGTTTATTTTTATTTATTTTGGGAGAGATAGAGAGCAAGCTGGGGAGGGACAGAGAGAGAGGGAGACAGAATCCCAAGCTGACTCCGCACTGTCAGGGCAGAGACCCATGTGGGGCTTGAACACACGAACCATGTGATCATGACCTGAGCCGAAATCAAGAGCTGGAGGCTTAACAGACTGAGCCATCCAGGTGCCCCCGGAGGGCACTTTCTGAATCAACTACTTGCACCCAAATCCTTCCCTTTGGAGAAACCCAGACTATGACAAAACCCAACCGAGTCTGGCCTCAGCTCCTAGCCTCTACACGTGTATGTGTTATAAGAGCTGGTTGTCACCATAGTCCCTCTATAGGAGAGAGTACACACTCATTGTCTCGGTGACAATATCGTTATCTTATACCCCAGGTCTCCAAAAACTTGTACGGGGGAAAGAGAGGCCCAGGCTGGTAACCATGACTGTCACGAGGGCTGGATCATTTTTCCTGAACCCCCAGTCTCTGATAACAGATTCTCTGGCACCTGCTTCTCAACTCTGGCCCCTCGGCCAGAGTTGCACTTTGCCTTGGCCTCAGCTGTTCGTTCCTGCTTAGCCCTGCCAGGTCTACTATGGCTCCCACCGATCCAGCTCCAGGAAAGACCTGCCTCTCGGCTTCTCCTCTCTCCACACTGTCCCCACCTTGCCTTGTCAGGTGCAGTTGGTGTCACTGCAGTAATTCATGCCAAGAAAACTGAAGTTTAGCCCACCCTGCTCTTGGACCATCAGTGCCAATACCAACCCCGTGAATAAGGCAATATTGTCTTAGTATTATTATGAAAATGATGGACTCACGTTGAGAACTACTGTATTACCTTACTATGCATTTGGCCTAAGTCCACAAAGTCTGACTTTTTCTTTTCGGTATCTGTGTATCTGAAGTAGTTGATAAGGAAATCATTTTTTTTTTAAGTTTACTTGTGTATTTATTTTGAGAGAGAGAGACTCCCAAGCAGGCTCCACAATCAGTACAGAGCCCGATGCGGGGCTCAAACTCACCAACTGTGAGATCGTGACCTGAGCTGAAGTCAAGAGTTGGACGCTTAACCAACTGAGCACCCAGGCGCCCCGATAAGGAAGTCATTCTATCTTTATTTTCCTAAGGTGTCACTCAGATGTTTGATAGTTGTGAGAATCTCACTCCAAGAGTAGAACCGCATCTTCCTTCTTAAATTATTGCAACAGCCTCCTTAAGAAATTATTCCCTGGTATTTTGGAATCTATGTTTGTGTCCCTCAAAACTCTTATGTTGAAGCCCGATGTGATGGTGTTAGGCAGGAGGTGGGATTTTGGGGAGAGAGTTACGTTTAAATAAGGCCATGAAGGTAGAGTCTTCATAATGGGATTGTTTCTCTCTCTCTCTCTCTCTGCCCCTGCCCACCCCCCACCCATGTAAGGACACCGCAAGAAGATAGCCATCTGCACCCTGACTCCGCTGGTACTGATCTCAGACTTTCCAACCTCCACAGTGGTGGGAAATAAATTGTTGTTTAAGCCACACAGTCCATGGTATTTTGTTACAGAAGTCTGAGCTGATATGACACCTGGCATCTCCTTGACCTGTTCTTCACTTTGGAGCCGATGATCTTTCCCTTTCAAGATTTGGTGTTGATTTTTTTTACTTAAAATCTTCATTTACCTCTTTAATTCCAAAAGACAGATTATGAACTGTTGGCCTGGCTCCTGTGACCTTTCCGGCTTTCATACACCTTACGTCCCCAATCACAGGGAAACGGCTGCTGCTTCTTGAAAACTCCAAACCCTTTCCTACTTCAGTAGAACACACATAGTGACTTCCTGGTCTCAGGGATCGCTCCGTACCATTCTAAAAACTGTCAGGTCACGAATAGCCCACTTTTCCTTAATATCGAAGCTTCTTAAGCCTTTACGAAGAAGGATGGACTGGAAGAAATTTAACACGTTATTGAAAAGGAAATGTCAGCCAGCCAGCTTTATTTACAAAGTGCCTAGGGCAGCTTGGGATGGAGCCAATGTGAGCAGTGAACAGCTTTTCAGAGTGGTATGTCGCTGAGAGGATTCCAACGTACCCATTCTTCAGACTCCCTGTTTCATCGTGAAGGTTTTCAGAGAAGACTTAGACGCAGTAGGTAACTCCGTGGCTGCCGTCGCAAACGCTGCTGGGAACAATAGTGTGTAGGAGGAGAGCACTGCGCTGAGACCTTCCACGGCCGGGTTCTGCTTCTACCCCATCTCCTTCTTGTTCTGTGATTTCACATAACTCACGTCAATTCTCCCATGTTATGATTGCCTATGATTTTATCCAAGTATCTCACGGAGATATTTTAAAGATATCAGCTCCTCTAGCGTAGTCCAGTTATTGGGAGGGTTCAGATAAGCTTGGCCCAAGTGTTCACATTCCACGCTGTGGGGTAAAGGAAGCCCAGTGCCCTGGCCAAGATCTCTGTGAATTCCCTGTGGAGTTACGGTCTCACGGCCGCGCTGGCTCTGGCTGCCTCCGGCTGAACTCTGGTTCTCCGTCGCGAGGCTCGGGGGCTGCTCCGTCATCTCTACCCTGCCTTCAGCCATTTCTAAATTTTCAGAGCAAAAATGGCGTCTGCTTCCCCGAGGTTCTGAGTACGTATCAGTCTACAAGGAATGTGTAGGGAAGGGGAGCCACAGAAGCGTCTCACGGTCAAACATCAGACGCTCTTGTTCTCAGCAGTCTTCTGGCCACGTCTCTTGTTTCTGTGCTCACTCCTCCCCTCTGTGCTTGCCCTCTCCAAAGAGAGAAAAAAAAGAAACCCCATAAAAAGCAAATTCTTTCCATTTTCTTCTAGTAGAGCAGTTTAACCTTCTCAAGCTCCTACCTTCCCAGAGGAGTCCCAGATAGAAATCTCTGGACTATCTGGTATTTGTTTTTATTTAAGACTAATTTTAAAAAAAGGTTTTTATTGTTTTTTTATAGCTATACAAGGAGGGTGGATATCAATCAGCAAAAACAAAACAAAACAAAACAAAAGGAAAAAGCAACAAATCAACAAACCCAAAACCGAGGATTACGAGGAGCACCATGCCCAGAATGACTCAAAGCAGAGTGTTCGAAGACTGTGCTTGTTGCCAGGCACACGAATGTGCAGGTACCCTGCTCAGATCCCCTCAGAACCCTCTTCAGGGTACGCCAGCAACCTTCTTCAAAGGGTTGCCCTTGGGCTACTGGAGCCACCTCCAGCTGGAAGGTTGGAGATCCCGGGAGTTCACATCTCTGAAGGTGATCAGGAGTTAGCCGTTGACTAGCTGAGAGTGGACGAAGCCCAGCTCCCCAGCCTCAAGACTGGATGAACTCCGAGGAGGTCTTAAATGATGTTCCAGAACCTCCCCACAGGATCTGACCGACTCCAGGAATTCATCTGAACTTGGACACTGGTTTGTCTGCCTCCTCTTCCCTGTCCTGCTTCCTCACTGCCTTACTAGTCCACCCTGGGACTTCCTTAATAAATCTCTTCCGCTTGAATCTGTGGCTCAGTCAACCTCTGAGAGAACCCAATCTAAGATGTTAGGTATTCCATTTTGTTGGATAGGCAACCTGGGAATTCGTTTTTTCATACATATACACTGAACACCCAATATATATATTGGGCACTATTAAGATAGTCTGTACCCTCAGGAAAAGTGCAAACTAGTTAGTGAGATAAGACACGGAGAGCCAAGAGTATAATTTGAAGCCACGTGTCCTTTATTCATACAAAAATATTGAATATTCTCTATGTACACATGATAGAATCTCAAAATAAGGGAAGGAGTGCTTATAGCTTTATGGTCTTATGTGCTGGATTTGGGAGGACACGTAAGATTTCCAAACAAAAAGTTGGAAGTGGAGAGCACATTAACTGGAGAAAATTGTATGGGTAGTCGAGCATGTAAGGCGGAGAAGATAAAGAAAGGCATAGTGTTGGGGGCACCTGGCTGGATCAGTCAGTAGAGCAAGAAACTCTTTTTTCCTTTTAATGTTTATTTTTGAGAGAGAGAGAGAAAGAGAGAGAGACAGAGGGTGAGCGGTGGAGGAACAGAGAGATAAAGGGAGACAGAATCTGAAGCAGGCTCCAAGCTGACAGCACAGAGCCCGATGTGGGGCTCAAACTCACAAACTGCGAGATCATGACCTGAGTTGAAGTCGGACGCTTAACCAACTGAGCCGCCCAGGAGCCCCAAGCATACAACTCTTGATCTCTGGGTTGTGAGTCTGAACCCTGCATTGGGCATGGAGCCTACTTAAAATAAATAAATAAATAAATAAATAAATAAATAAATAAATAAATAAATAAATATTTTTTTTAAAAAAAGAAAGAAAGATGTAGTGTTTCGAGAGCTCTTGCGAGGACCCTTTGTCTTCTGAAGGACTGAATCCTCGCCATGTAACTTCATCCTTTCACTTGGCCACTCGTATCCCTCGAGCGTAAGATACAATGCACACAAGGGGTCATTCTGTGCTTGGGTAATGGCTACGAATCTTAGGGAACAGGTTCAAACATGCAAAACACCAAGTCGCATTCTTTTTTCCCCCTTCTATATAATTTCCTGCGTAATTATTCTTGGAAGGCTCCGTTCCACTAGGGCGGTGAAAATTGGATCTTGATCAGATTGTGTGTCCCTCCACCACTCCTTTTGCTTCAAGTTGCATCTAAGTTCCGGGAGCTTTTTGGGGAATTTACTAGGACCCTTAACCCTCACCACCATCCAGACATCTGATCCCTGCGTTATCGGGCATGAGCAGTTGGCTGCTGAGTTGTTCCTCATTCCTGTTGTCAAGACATCTGTAGGTCTCACTCTTCTTTCCGCTCATCTCCTGCCGTGTTGGGGCATCGTGTGCTCTGGTGGGTTGGTCCCAGGGGGTCTGCCCAGGGGTGAGCAAGGTGCAGGGAGTCATCTCTATTTCAACTTCCATCATTTTTCTGTTTTCCTTTCTTTGCTCCTTTCCTCTCTACTTACAGAATCATATTTAGTAACAAGACAGGAGTTGGCTCTTACATTATTCTGGTTTTTGTTTTTTCTCCCCTCCCAAACACTGTCTATATTTTGAGCCCTTTCCATTCCTTAAGGGTTTTGAAGCTAAGTGAAGAGGAGACTTGCTATTCTCTTCTGGCTCACACCTTGAAGGTGGAGATAAATCAGAGAAAGAAACAGGGCAGGGAATAGAGAGGTGCCTATAACACAAACTTTAAGAAAATACTAACTCTTGGGGTCATATAAATGCTGATCCCAGAGCATACAAATGCCCGGAGAATGAGTACCTCCTGAATTTCATGCCCTACACATCTCACTTGCCTCACGCTAGTCCCAGACCTGGAAGAAAATACCAATCATTGCCCCACAAAAACCAGTTAAAATAAAAATTTTAGCCTATCTGACTTGGACAAAAGACTAAAAGAGACGCCAATGATGGCTATAGCTCCATAGTGGATGATGGGCGATATCTATGTTGTTTACCTTTTTTTTTGTATTTCTTCTTTTTTCCCTCCAGCTTTATTGAGGTATAATTGCCAAAACTGTAAGATATTTAAAGTATATAACATGAATATTTGATTCATAAGGATTCCCCCATCGAGTTAATGATCACATCCATCGCTACATATATTTGTTTTGTGGTGGGGTGTGTGTGTGTGAGAGAATATTGAAGTTCTACTTTCCCAGCAAATTTCAATGATATAATACAGTGTTATCAACTATAGTCACATGTTACAGATGAGATCCTTAGAACTTACTCCTTTTATACCGACTAGCCTTTTTGTTCAAGCAACGCTTGTGCTAAAGACTTGTGATTAAAGGGTACTTAGAAGATATCTAAGAGAATCATTGGCTCATTGTTCTCTCAACATGGCCTTCTTTCCACTTCATTTTCCAGATTGTTGCCATAGGCGGAGACAATGACAAGGCAGGAGAAATGACTAGAGCAAGGCTGGGATGACTGTTGTGTCTCATAAACCCTGGGTACATTTTGTTTCTGCTGGCTGCCTGAACCACCTTTTAGAAGTCCCTGTTAAGTGTTGTTGCAAAATATTTGTAGGTATTCTGTATATTTCTTTTTAAAAAAATTTTTTTTAACATTTTATTTATTTTTGAGAGACATAGAGACAGAGTATGAGCAGGGGGAGGGTAGAGAGAGAGGGAGACACAGAATCTGAAGCAGGCTCCAGGCTCTGAGGTGTCAGCACAGAGCCCGACACGGGGCCCGAACTCACAGACCTTGAGATCATGACCCAAGCCGAAGTCGGACGCTTAACCAACTGTGCCACCCAGGCGTCCCGGTATTCTGTATATTTCTAATATCCTCCGAATAGTGTGTCATAATTTTACGATGAAAAATAAAGCTATAGAAAATAAAAACTATTGTGGTAATATTGACAGGGAAGCTAGCAGAAGTGTGTAAGGGAATTTTTTGTATTATTCTTGGAGTTTTTCTGTAAGTTTGAAATTATTTCCAATTAAAAAATTTGAAAGTCATGAAAAATCAAAACCCTTACTAAAACTTTAAAAAAATGTATTAAAAAGTTAAAAACCTCAGTGGCCCGAAATGGGTGGGAAGCCAGCCTAGAATTTTAGAAGTCCCGTGGTTCAGCATACTTTCTCATATGCTCTGTAGATGAGGCTACCTGGCTTTTTGCTTATTAAGATTTTGGCAGATCCCCAATTTAGGTGACTTTCTTAAAGACTCATCACAATGTTTATAATGGATAGTTATAAAGGTCGGTGTCCATGCCGCCAATGATAAACAAAGGAATCTCTATACAATTTGGGCTGTATTAGCCAAATACGGTTTTACGGCCAGTAAGGTTTTTAGGTTTATATTTTGGTTTCCTTACTTTTCTTTCTTTTTTTTTTTTAAGTTTATTTACTTATTTTTGAGAAAGGGGAAGAGAGAGAGTGAGCAGGGGAGGGGCAGAGAGAGAGAGAATCCAAGCACACTCTGCACTGCCGGTATGGAGCCCAATGTGGGGCTCAAACTCACTAACTGTGAGATCCTAACCCGAGCCAAAAGCAAGAGCGGGACGCTGAGCCAGCGGAGCCACCCAGCCGCCTCTTTTAGTCTACTTCCTAACGTCTCTATGAAAGTAAAGGAACTAAGATCTGCTCTGGCTCAATAGGACTGGGAGCATGATTTGGATGTCACCATCAACCACTTCTAGATATTACGATCAAACGTGAACCCTGAAGCTGCTGAGAAATTTCCCTATTTCTAGCACTCTGCAAAGTCAATGAACATAGACCCCAAACTAGAATGAAATCTATTTCAACTTGAGAGACAGAAAAAAATGGATTCCTAATCTGCGTGCTGTTTGCTTTTTGCCTCAGATTTCTTCACATTCAGATATAACGTTTAGATGTTGTTTATAAATATATCCCCCGCGATGCCATCTATTTATGTCTCTGATTTGTTCAGAAAATCATCCATTGCTGAGAATGGATTGAATGCTCGGTGATTGATCTCCGTTTGATCTTCTAGAGAAGTTATAACCTTGATGTTAAACATTGTAATACGTCAGCTGGGTGAAAGCCAGTATCACTGAGGTGTGCCACGGGGGCAAGCCGCTGGGCAGCCGGCTGTCTGAATAACACACAGAACCGTGTTCAGGTGATCCTGCATGAAAGATTGATGTGAGCACCTCTCCCCTCAACAGGAAAGATGCTTCAGTGGGCAAATTCGGTCCTATTTGCTGCTTTCCCCCCCTTTCAAATAGATGTAACTTTTTAGAGCCGTTTTAAATTCAAAAAATAATGGAGCAGAAGGTACAGCAATTTCCCCTATACCGCCTACCCCACTACCAAATCCCCCCGGGATCTCCCACCAGGGTGGTGCCTCTGTTATACTGCCTGTCCCCTGTATATGCACAGCCTACCCCACTACCAAATCCCCCCGGGATCTCCCACCAGGGTGGTGCCTCTGTTATACTGCCTGTCCCCTGTATATGCACAGCCTACCCCACTACCAAATCCCGCCCCCTCCAGGGTGGTACATCTGTTACAATGGATGAACCTACACTAATACCTCGTTATCAACCAAAGTCTCTAGTTTACATGGGTCTTTTTAAAACTTTTTTAAAGTTTATTTATTTTGAGAGAGAGAGCAAGTAGGGTAGGGGCAGAGAGAGAGAGACGGAGAGAGAGAATCCCAAGCAGGCTCCACACTGTCAGCACAGAGCCCGATGCGGGGCTTGAACTCAAGAACCGTGAGATCATGACCTGAGCTGAAATCAAGAGCCAGACGCTTAACCTCCTGAGCCACCTGGGCACGACATTGCATGGGTTTGGACGAAGGTATAATGGCATTTATCTGCCGTCATAGCATCGTACGGATTAGTCACACAGCCTTAAAAATCCTCTATACTCTGCCCATTCACCCCGTCTTCCTCCCAATATGTGGAAACCACTGATCTCTTTACCACTTCCACTGCTTTGCTTTTTCCAGAATATCATATTGCTGGAATCATATTACGTAGCCTTTTCAAGTTGGTTTCTTTCACTTAGTAGTATTCATTTAAGTCTTTTCATGACTTGATAGCTCATTTCCTTTTAATTCTGAATAGTATCCACTGTCTGGATTTTGCCCATTCACCTGCCGAAGGACATCTTTGTTGCAATTATGACTAAATCCGCTATAACACATCTGTTACAGCACAAGTGTTTGTGTGGACATAAGTTCTCAGCTCATTTGGATAAATACCAAGGAATACAATTGCCGGATCATGTGGTTAAGAATATGTTTCATTTTGTAAGAAACCTCCGGACTGTTTTCCCAAGTGGCTTTACCGTTTTGCATGCCCACCAGCAATGAATGGGACTTCTTGCTACTTTACATGCTCACCGACACTGGGTGGTGTCAGTGTTTTGGGTGTTGGCGATTCTATTTTTTTTTTTAATATTTATTCATTTTCAAGAAACAGAGTATGAGAGGGGGAGGGGCAGAGAGAGGGGAGACACAGAATCCGAAGCAGGCTCCAGGCTCCGAGCTGTCAGCACAGAGCCCGACGCAAGGCTCGAACCCACAGACCGCAAGATCATGACCTGGGCTGAAGTTGGCGGCTTAACCGACTGAGCCCCCCAGGCGCCCTGGGTTTTGGCTATTCTAACAGGTGTGTGATGGTATCTCATTATTGTTTTAATTTGCATTTCCCTAATAATAAATGATGTGGAACATCTTTTTTATATGTTTATTTATTTGCAGTGTGTAAGAGTGTCTGGTAAGCTGTCTGTTCAAATCTTTTGCTTGTTTTAAAAGCAAGTCGTTTTCCTATTGTAGAGTTTTAAGAGCTCTGTGTATTTTGGTAACAGCCTTTTATCAGGTGTGGCTTTTGTAAATGTTTTCTCCCAGTCTGTGTCTTGTATTTTCATTCTCTTGATGGTTTCTTTTGTGGAGCAGAAGTTTTAAATTTTCATAAAGTCCAGTATATCAATTATTTCTCTCACCCTGAAATCTTGCTTTTTTTCCAACGGCCTTTCATTCAAAACAACCCCTTCCAAATTTCTCCTTTTTGTCTATGAAAGAATTCCCTCCCCCCCGCTTTGTTTGTTGGAATTGCCTATGGTTTTGCCAGTGCTTGCGTGTCCCAAATTGCAATTCTCTACTATTCCTGGATAAACCCATTTTTGCTGGTAAAATAGCTCACTTTTATTTTTAAGGTTAACACCTATCCTCTCACCCACTGATAGAGCTACAACCTCTGAAAATCCACCAAGGATGTCTGGACCCACACGGCCTGTCCTCTCCTGCTTACCAATGCTACGGCGTGGAGACAACCCAGAAAGGGAGACCACGGACCTCTCTCTTCTCACAGATTTTTGAGCATTGGCTTTAGTATATGTGCGAACACTTGAGCAATGGTTGTAATATGAGCCTGAGGGGAGCCGCCTATTGTGGCTATCCTCCAGCCCATGAGATCAGACACGAGGGCGAGATGGGTCAAACCTAAAATAAGGAAACAGAAATGTCCTCCTATGACATGGGTTTGAGACGATAAACAAAGAAGTAAACCAGCACCTTTCCCTTGTTTACATCGAGAGTTGATTCTCACTCTGCATAAATAGTTTTGTCCAAACCAAGAGCTAAGTATCTGTGAAAACGCGTATGTTATGGGTGGTTTATTTTCTATGTCCAGTGGTGTCATTTAATAAATACACTTGCTAATAGTTCATTCTGTTAGCTCTCTAAGCCTAATGTCTGCCATTAACTTTGTTGGGTAGATTCCAAGCTTTTTGATTAGAGTAATTTATTCTTCTTTTTGTTACTTGGCATGCAACTTTGAATGATTTTCTTGATTTTTTTTTATTCTTTGTTACCCCTCCTGTTTGTAACAAAATTTGTGAACTATGTTGCAAAAGAGAAACAGATTTTTATCTGTGAGGTTGCTGCTTCTTTGAAAACAAACAATTTTTAATGACCTCCTACCAGTAATTGATAGAGTGTGAAACCAGACTGTACAGAGTGGTCCAGGGACGAATGGATTGCTAAGTTCCCATTCAAATGTTTAGTTTGTCATAGTTATAGTCTGTAGTAGTTTTTCTCAAGTTTTTATTTAAATCCCAGTTGGTTAATATACAGTGTAATATTAGTCTCAGGTGTACAATTTAGTGATTTATCACTTCCATACAACACCTCGTGCTCATCACAAGTGCCCTCCTTCATCCCCATCACCCGTTTAATCTGTCCCCCCACCACCTCCCCTCTGGTAACCATCAGTTTGTTCTCCAGAGTTAAGAGTCTGTTTCTTGGTTTCCCTCTTCCGCCCTGCCCCATGATTGTTTGTTTTGTTCTTTAAATTCCACATATGAGTGAATCATATGGTATTTGGCTTTTCCTAACTGGTTTTGCTTAGCATTACACTCTCTAGCTCCATCCATACCATTGCAAATGGAAATATTTCCTTCTTTTTGATGGCTAGGGAATATTCCATTGTGTGTATGTATCACATCTTCTTTATCTATTCATCATTCATCAGTTGATGGACATTTGGGTTCTTTACATAATCTGTCTATTGTTGAAAGTGTTGCTTTAAACATTGGGGTGCATGTATCCCTTTGAATTTTTTGCATTCTTTGGGTAAATAGCTAGTAGTGCAATTGCTGGATCAAAGGTAGTCCCATTTTTAATGTTGTGAGGAACCTCCATACTGTTTCCAAAGTGGCTGCTTCTTTTCAATGGCACATGGGACATTCTCCAGAAGGGATCACATGCTAGGTCACAAATCAGGCCTCAACAAGTACAATGCATGTTTTCTGACCACAACTCTATGAAACTTAAAGTCGACCACAAGAAAAAAATTGGAAAGACAACAAATACATAGAGGTTAAACAACGTGGTACTAAACAAAGAATGGGTCACCCAGGAAATTAAAGAATAAATTAAAAAATACATGGAAACGAATGAAAACACAATGGTCCAAAACCTTTGGGTTGTAGCAAAAGTGGTCCTAAGAGGGAAGTATATAGCAATATAGGTCTACCTCAAGAAGCAAGAAAAGGCTCAAATGTACACCTAACCTTACACCTAAAGGAGATAGAAAAAGAGCAACAAACAAACCCTAAATCCAGCAGAAGTGGGGAAATCACAAATATTAGAGCAGAAATAAATGATATAGAAACTAAAAAAACATAGTAGAAAAGATCAATGAAACCAGGAGCTGGTTCTTTGAAAAAAATTAACAAAATTGATAACCCCCTAGCTAGACTTAGCAAAAAGAAAGGAGAAAGAACCCAAATAAATAAAATCACAAATGAGAGAGGAGAAATAACAACCAACACCACAGAAACACAAACAATTATAAGCGAATATTATAAAAAACTGTATGCCAACAAATTGGACAACCTGGAAGAAATGGATAAATTCCTAGAAATATAGAAACTACCAAAATTGAATCAGGAAGAAGTAGAAAACTTGAACAGATTGATAACCAGCAAAGAAATCGAAATAGAATCAGTAACCAAAAATCTCCCATTGAACTGAAGTCCAGGGCCAGATGGCTTCACAGTGAATTCTACCAAACATTTGAAAAAGAATGAATACCTATTCTCAAGCTGTTCCAGAAGATAGAAACGGAAGGAAAACTTCCAAACTCATTTGATGAGCCAGCATTGCCCTGAAGCCAAAACCAGACAAAGACTCCTCTAAAAAAAAGAGAACTACAGGCCAATATCCATGATGAACATGGATGTAAAAACACTCAGCAGAATACCAGGAAATCAAATCCTACAGTACGCTAAAGGGATCGTTTATCACGATAAGTGAGATTTATTCCTGGGCTGTAAGGGCGGTCCAATATTCACAAATCAATCAACATGATACACCACATTAATAAAAGAAAGGGTAAGAACCATATGATCCTCTCAACAGATGCAGAAAAAGCGTCTATTGACAAAGTACAGCGTCCATCCATGTTAAAAACCCTCAACAAAGCAAGTACAGAGGAAACATACCTCAACATCTTAAAGGCCATATGTGAAAAACCCACAGCTAATATTCTCAATGGGGCAAAGTGGAGAGTTTTTCCTCTACAGTGAGGACAAGACAGGGATGTCCATTATCATCATATTGTTCAGCATAGTACTGGAAGTCCTAGCCACAGAAGTCAAACACACAACAAGAAAGAAAAGGCATCCAAATCGGTAAGGAAGAAGTCGAACGTTCACTCTCTGTAGATTACGTGATACCCTATAAAGAAAACCCAAAGGCTCCGCCAAAAGTTTTTTTCGAATTGATGCCTGAATTTAATAAAGTTGCAGGATACAAAAATCAACATACCAAAATCTGTTGCATTTTTATACACCAATAATGAAGCAGCAGAAAGAGAACTCAAGGAATCAATCCTATTTACAATTATAATCATGTATTTTTTTTTTAATCCACTGTGTACACACCTTCATTTTTCATTCCGGGGATCTGTGACAATTGTTCTAGAGATCTTGTTTATTTTTTTTTATTTTTTTTAATGTTTATTATTTTTGAGACACAGAGAGACAGAGCGTGAGTGGCAGAGGGGCAGAGAAAGAGGGAGACACAGAATCCAAAGCAGGCTCCAGGCTCTGAGCTGTCAGCACAGAGCCCGACGTGGGGCTCGAACTCACAGACTATGAGATCATGACCTGAGCCGAAGTCGGACGCTCAACCGACTGAGCCACCCAGGCGCCCCTAGAGATCCTTGTTTAAATCCACATTTTATAAGTCTCAGATCCCCTTAGCGTCCCTAAAATATTTTTCTCCTCCCCAGGGAGGGATGGGGAAAGCGATAAAAGTTAAAGTTTAAGGGCAGCCATTGACCGTTCTTAAGAAAGTCACATTAAGATCTCTGAACATCTTTAGGAAAATAAATTCCATCTCATTGTAACAAATGAAATGTTTAATACTTGCAACATTACTTGAGACATCTTTGTTTCAAAACTGGTGCCAAAACAGCCTGGCACTTCCTCACAAGGCAAAACAGAGTTACTCTATGACCTAGCACTTCCATCTCTTGGTGGAATCCCCTGAGAGGAATAAAAATACACAGCGACTTGTACACACATGGCACGGCAGCCTTAGGCATAAGAGCCAAAGGTGAGCACAACCCAAGTGTGTATCAGCCCGCGGATGCATAAACAAAGTATGGTAAAGTCACGCAATGCAACACTGATGCACGCTGCGACACGAACAAACCACGAAAACGTGCTAAGTGGCAGTTGCGGAAGACCATATCTTATATAATTCTGCTTATATAATGTCCGGAATAGGCAAATCCACAGGACAGAAAGTAGATGAGCAGTTGTGCGGGGGCAGGGAATTCTCTAGAAGGGGCGTGTGAGTAACTGCTAAAGGGGTAGGGTTCTTTCGAGTGACGAAGATATTCTTAGATTAGTAGTGGTGATGATGACACAACTCTGTAAATAAACCTCAAACCACTGAACGGTACATTTTAAATGGGTGACTTTACGCTATGTAAATTATATCTCAATAAAACCGTTATTTCTTTTAAGAAGTACCAACTGCGTGTTTAATATTGCAACTGAAGAACAGGGAGAATGTTGCTTATGAAGCATAGCTCCAGTGGGCCGTGCAGTTATAACTGCATGTCATTCATTCCTTCCTGTCTTTACTGCCCTAAGTGGGGTTTTGTGCGGGCTTGGAGCCTCTGCGGCCTTCGAAGCAGGTATCTGGTTGAGAGGGAAGTCTCTTCTCCACACCATCTCCCCCTAGAAGGTAGAGGATCAAACTTTGCGTGGACACCTTGCAAACAGAAGGCCGAGATTATTTAAGCTAAGGACCGAAGGCCGTGGAAGTATCTGAACGCCGTTCACCGCGGTTTTCACGAGCAGCAGGTCTTAATCTTGGCGACTCGTCAGAATCACCTGGGGGAGTTTAAACAAGACCGAGGCCCGGGTCCCACGCGGAGAGGTTCTGATTTAACTTGGTCTGAGGTCAGGCCTGGGGCTGGAATTCTAAGAACTCCCCTGGAGGGTCTCATGTGCACACAAGGTTGAGGCCCCGCGGTGGGGAGAAAGGAGTAGCAGAGGATCTGCCTAGTTTATTGGTCCCTGGGTGCTCTGAAATTTCCACTTACTGCTCATTTTTAAGAGCTTAAAGTGAGGCCTCGCCCAGACAAGTGATTCTGGCAAGTGCTTAGAACAGCCAAGCTATTCTTAGTGCTGGATTTAGGTTATAATTTGCCTTACTCCTTTTAAGCTTCCAAGAACCATATCTCCACGATGGATGCGTTAGGTGACTTGAGACTAGAGAACCACACAGCAGAAAGCGTCAGCGCCGTTAAGTCGGATGAAAGTAAACAATCACATGAAAATAACTCCAAACACCGGGGCTGAGATGAACTGTATCCGCCTCATTAAACAGTAGCCAAGATGAGTTGTTCTTTCCTGACAATTTCAAAGCCGTCTTTAAGATGCTGACAATTCTGAAGAATGTAGCCGGCCTTCTGAGAAAGTAACAGTTCATCCTTTATTTCAAAATTCTGAATAATACCGTTTATTGCCTTTTCCTCAGAAACCTCCAAAACACTTGAGACTCACAGACCCATGCTTCTCAAATCCCAACTTCAGAAACAGTTGGTGGTTCGCTGCCCCCATCAGGGGTAAATTACGCACGTTATGTTGGGAGATGTCGTCATCATGGTATAATTATAGCCTCTTTAGAGATTTTTAGCTGTTTTTTTTTTTTTTTTTGGTTTTTGTTTGTTTTTTGTCTGTGTTTTAGTATTTACTACCACATTACTAAATGACGGCTTATGAGGCTATTTCTTGGTTTTTTAAAATTCAACATTAGCTACTGTCTTTTCAAAATGAAATTGAAGATTTATTTATTTATTTTTATACATTCCTGTTTTCCTCTCCTCACCTCCACTGCTTCTCACCTCACTTTCCAGATACAATTACGTTTGCAGTTAGGTCGGTGTTCATGGTGTATTTTATTACGGACTACGTCCCTGTTGTTTGCCATGGAGCAACACAGAACATGGGAGGATGTCTCTCCTTTCTGTGTCATTCTTGTGTATTCAACTTATGAATGTATAATTGCCTCGGGTTTTTTGTTTGTTTAATATTTTTAGACCCATCATTAATTCATCCTCAAAATCTTTGTCAAAGTGGTAAAACTCCCAATCACTGTAAGCACCGTAAACACAAACACTGTAAACACAAACATAAAGTTATAGCTTATCGATTCCACCATTTTCTTTAAAGGCACCCTTCCCGGACCTTCTGTCCCATTCCAGTCTGGATCAGGCTTTCGGCGCGGGTTCCACAGCTGTCACAGGGATGTACTTCGCCATATGTTGAGGAATTCCCTTCTGTCCCTTGTGTTATGGATTCTATATTTTCTCTATCTTGGTTCACACTTTTACCTCATGAGTCACATACTCCATTGGAAGAGAAATTATTTAAGACCCAGCATTTCTAATTGAATAGTTCTTCTACTTGGGTAGAACTTGGGTAATTTGGTTCTAGAATTCTATGCTGTAATCCGTTTTCTCTTACACTTTGGAAGTCATTGCTCGAAACCTTGGAGCATTGCTCCAAACTCTTCTGGATTCCAGTGTTTCTGTTGAGAAGCCTTGTATTTATTTCTGGGTGGTGATGCGTGTTGATATGGCTGCTTGTCATTTATCTTGCCAGCTACTCAGTAAACCCTCGCCGTCTGTCCAGGTTGGATGAATTTTGTCTTATTTCTTTGAAAAAGTTCTCACTTCTATTGCTCGGTTCTCTCTTCCTGGAATTCCTATATGTGGGATGTTAGACTTTCTGGAATAATGGAACTTAGAAAGCACTAGCATATCTTTTGTCTCCTATTTCTAATTATCTTCGATTTTTTTTAACCAATTTCCAAGAGGAGTCCTCTATTTTCATTTCCAACCTGTGTATTAAATTAAAAAAAAATGGCTATCATATTTTTACTGATAGAGCAAATTCTAGAAGTTCTTGCATCACAGATATAATGTCTTCTGTTATCTCTTCAAAGCTTCTTACAAATATTTTCCCATTCCCTGCATACTCTGTTTACTCTGACTTCCTTTCCAAAAATCTCTTTCATGAGAAATATTTCCTAAATGTTTATTTCTAAGGAAGATAACATGAAGTTATTGGAAGCATTGTGAAGCTGTGTGTGTGTGTGTGTGTGTGTGTGTGTGTGTGCGCGTGTGCGCGTGTGAGTCATATCACCTGGGACAATCAGGCAAGAACTGGATATTTGATTGGGGCTTCAGCTAATGTCAGGCTCTGTAGGGTTGTTTTGTTTTGTTTTTTTCTCTTGACACAGTCAACTTTCCCAGAGTGTAATCCTCCAGTCTCTTGCCTAGGATGCGGTTATGGGGTGAATTTTGTCCTCCCAAAATATGTTGGAGTCCTCACCTCTGGAGCCTTGTTATGTGGCCTTGTTTGGAAATAGAATCATTGAAGACGTAATTAGTTAAAATGACGTCATCCTGGAGTCGGGTGAGCCCTTCATCCGGAAGGATGGGTGTCCTTATAAGAACAGACACTGAGGCGGGGGGCGCCTGGGGGGCTCAGTCGGTTAAATGTCTGCCTCTTGATTTCAGCTCAGGTCATGATCTCGTGATCCGTGAGATCGAGCCCCACGTCAAGCTCTGCACTGACAGCACGGAGCCTGCTTGGGATTCTCTCTTTCTCCTCTCTCTCTCTGCCCCTCCCCTTGCTCCTGCTTCTCTCCTTCTCTCTCTCTCTCAAAATAAATAAATAAAACTAAAAAAACAGAGATTCTCTCTCAAAAAGAAAAAAAAAGAACAGACAGGGCAACACACACACACACACACACACACACACACACACACACACACACAGATGGCTGTGTGAAGATGGAGGCAGAGGTTGGAGTGATACATCTACACACCAAAGGACACCTTTGGTTCCCAGAGCTGGAAGAGGCCACGTAGAATCTCACAGGCTTAGAGAGAGCACGGCCCTGGCAACACCTTGAGTTTGGACTTCTAGCCTCCTGAACCGTGGGGCGATATGTGTGTGCTGTCTAAAGCCACCTTGTCCGCAGTCCTGTGCTAGCCACAACAGCTCTGGGAAACGGACACAGCTGCGCGAGCCTGGTTTCAGTATTCTAGGAACCAGCAAGCGAGAATCTAGAGATTGTCCCCGTTCGGTATGTAGACTTTTATTTGTTCCTCTTCTTCTCATTACGGCGCTTCCAGCCTGGCCTCAGCTCCGCCTCGGATCCTCTTTGGTTCAGTTTTTTCTAGTGTGTAGACCTCCAATATTATTGCCGCCGCCGAGGAAGGTACAGGCTGGGGGCAGTGACCTCTTATTCGAAATCAGTGTTTTAACTGCCCCTTACACATGTTAGCAACCAGTCTTCCCACCCGACCGATGGTTTGCTTGGTCCTTCCGAGTTCAAGTCTTTTCTGGGTTTTGTTCTTCAAATTTCATGTTCTGATCTGCTTCCCTGGCAATGGAAGAGTAGGGAGGGTTTGGATGCTTTTTTTTGTTTAATGCTCATTTAATTTTGAAACAGAGAAGGCAAGAGGGGGCATAGAGTGAGGGGGACAGAGGATCCAAAGCGGGCTCCGTGCTGACAACAACAACAAGCTTGACAAGGGACTCGAACTCATGAACCATGAGATCACGACCTGAGCCAAAGGCAGATGCTTAACTGACTGAGCTGCCCAGCTGCCCTGGTTTTCAGTGCTTTTAAGTCAGTTTTCACTCCTTTGTCTGCTTTTTATGCCACCAATATTTTATTTTTTTAATCTTATAGATCTATGTTTTTTGCTGCGAGCAATTAATTGCTGCTAGTATATTGGATTGATGTATATATATTTTAAAAAGTCCTCCTTCGAATGAGATCCTTACGATTTTTAGTCAATTTGGCATCCTGATTAGAATAAAAGCAATGAGAATTATGTTTTGCAAGCGTTGCATTATTACTCTATCATTGTGAGAAAGCTTTGCGTTGACCATACGTGATAAAAAATAACCTTGGGGGTGCCTGGGTGGCTCAGTCGGTTAAGTGTCTGACTTCAGCTCAGGTCATGATCTCACGGTCTGTGAGTTCGAGCCCCGCGTCGGGCTCTGTGCTGATGGCTCAGAGCCTGGAGCCTGCTTTCGATTCAGTGTTTACCTCTCTCTGCCCCTCCCCTGCTCACGCTCTGTCTCTATGTCTCTCAAAAATAAATAAATGTTAAAAAAATTAAAAAAAATAACCTTGGAATTAAGGCAATAACGACATTGCTAACCAAGCACATTACCCTGACATAGCTCTTGAGAAAAAGCTCTTTCGCTTAGCTGATGGTCGGTACTGCTGGCATGCAGGTCAATTGCTTTGAAGGAAATTCCTTTGAAGGACAAGGTGTGAACAGCTTTATCGATTTGAAAGATCTCTCCTGCTGTCCGCAATGGCCGGACATGTCCACTCATGTCACTTGCAATCGCTGTGCCCAGGGTCTTCTGGAACATGTGACTGAACACCTGTTTTGTGTGTTCAAGATCATCTCTCTTCCAGGAACCACAGTCCTGACAAGGTGGAGTCACAGGTGCTGGCACGTTTCGTAGAATAGAAGAGCTTCTCAGCAAAGAAGGCAGGGTGGTTCAGGGCATACCGCAAGATGCCCTTTCAACCACTTTCAACATTTCCAGAAAGCTCACAGCCAACACACTTGAATAAATCTCAATTAGCCCACCCGGAGTAAGTCTCTATGGTAGTAACACTGAGTGCCTTCCTAAGCCAACTGGAAGTTTATAATCTGATTCTCATCACAATATCCCTGGCACATGGAAACAGATATATTTTCAAGGGGCGCCTGGGGGGGCTCAGTCTGTTAAGCGTCCGACTTTGGCTCAGGTCATGAGCTACAGTTTGTGGGTTTGAGCCCCACGTGGGGCTCTGGGCTGATAGCTCAGAGCCTGGAGCCTGCTTCCGATTCTGTGTCTCCCTCTCTCTCTGCCCCTCCCCTGCTCGAGCTCTGTCTCTCTCTCTCTCTCTCAAAAACAGTTAAACAATTAAAAATAAATTAAAGAAAACAAAACAAAACAAAAACACATTTTCAAAATATCTTAATGTATCTGACCTAATGTCCTTTTCAAGGTCTTGTACACATTCTGACTGATAATATCTGACAATTTCTCAGAGTTCCGTATTTGTTCTTCTTCTCAAAATTTCAATCAATACACATTCTTGAGGTTTTCTGGGATAAAAAAAAAAAAATCATCTATGATCACTTTGGCAGGATCGGGAAGGACAAGAGAAAGGGTGTGCCCAGGCAGGCATGTCTGGAAATCCAATCCTATGACTTTTTAGAGAATCCATGCTGCCAGCTAAGTTAGAAGAGAGTTTGTTCAGTTTGAGGAAGGGCATCTATAAAAGACCTAGAGCTAATATAATACTCATGGTAAAAGAACGAATGCTTTCCCCCTAAGCTCAGAAATAAAACAAGTATGTCCACTGTCATCACTTCTGTGTAATATTGTACTAGAAGTCCTAGCCAGTGCAATCAGGCAAGGACAAAAATTAAAAGGCACCCAGATTAGAAAGGAAGAAATAAAACTCTTTTTATTTATAGATGATCTAATTGCCCATATAGAAAATCCAGTGAAGGTACTAAAAAGCTTTTAGAGTTAATATATGTTTAGCAAACTTACAGGATACGAGATCAATTTGTAAAAATCAATTTTATCTTTATATACTGGCAAAGAGTAATGTAACATTGAAATTTAGAAAAACGCTATAAATTACTAGCATAGACAATGAAGCACTTAGGGCTAACTCTAGCAAAGGATATAAAAGCTATAAAATATGAATATATAATATAAATATAAAATTTTCCAAGAGAATTTTTAAAAGTCAAATAAATGAAGTGATATATCATGTTCGAGGGTTGGAAGACTCAATATTGTTTAGATGTCAATAATCCCTGATTGAACTATAGATTCAACACAATTCCAATCAAAATCTCAGTGGGGTTTTTGTGTAGAAATTGACAAGCTGATTCCAGAATTCAAATGAAAATACAAAGATCCTATGATAGCAAAAATTTTGAGAAAGAAAAACAAAATTAGAGGACTCACACCACCTAATATCAAAATTAATAGAGCTATAGGAACCAAGAGAGTGTGGTATCATCACAGAGACAAACAACGATGGAGCAGAACAGAGAGAAGAGAAATAAAACCACCCCCATGTGGGTGACTGATTTTCCCAAAATGCGAAAGGCAAGTCTATAGAGAAAGGATAATCTTTCAAAACAAACAAACAAAAAGCAATTTTCATTAATGATTCTCACCATATGCAAAAATAAACTCAAAATGGACCATGGAACTAAATGTGAAACCTAAAGTTATAAAACTTCTGGAAGAAAACATAGGAAAGGGATCTTTGTGCTTTGGGGTGGGCAAAGATTTCTTAGTGCGACACCAAGAATATAATCCATAACAGAAGAAATCGGTAAAGTGGAAATGAACTGAATTTAAAATGAATACCCTTTGGGGCGCCTGGGTGACTCAGTCAGTTAAGTATCCAACTCTTGATTTCAGCTCAGGTCATGATGTCACGGTTGTGGGATCAAGCCCTGTGTTGGGATCCACACTGCAAGTGTGTTGTGGAGCCTGCTTGGGATTCTCTCTCTCTCCCTCTCTCTGCCCCTCCCCCACTTGCTCTCGCTCCCCAAATAAATCAATAAACATTAAAAAAAAAACTGACTATACCACCCGTTAGCAAGGGTGTGGAGAAACTGGGCCTTTCCTACACTGCTGGCGGAAACATGGAATAGAATAACCACTTTGGAGAACAACTTGTCAGTTTCTTTAAAAGTTACGCATACACCTGTCCTGTGAACCTGGCAGTCCAGTGCTAGGTATTTACCCAAGGGCAACAAAAGCACGTATCCATACAAAGGCTTGTCTACAAAAGTATGCAGAAATTTTATGCAATAGCCAAAAACTAGAAGAACAAACTGTCCAGCAAGTAATGGATGAACAGAATGTCGTATATCCATACGAGGAACTAACGGTGTACTAGAGAAAGAATGAACTATTGATACATTCTACAACATAAATCTCTAATTAATTATGCTGAGTGCAGGAGGGCAGACATAAAAGATGCATCCTGTGTGATTTAATGTTTTAGAAATTCAAGGAAATGCAAACTAATGTGTAGTGACCGGAAGGCAGATCAGTGGTTGCTTGGGAATGGGTAGGGAGTCGTCGGAAGGAGAGATTACAGAGAGACTCGAGAAACTTTCGGGGATGATAGATCATGGTCATGGCAGGGGGGTGTGCACACACACACACACACACACACACAACTGTACACTTTGACGATGTATTATTTATGTCATATCAAGTACGCCTCAATAAAGCTATCAAAATTCAACTCTAATCAATTTGGTGAAGTTTCAGGACAGAGCAGAGAAATAGATATGGTCTATCCACCACATTTAACTAAAAATAAGATCACATAACTTTTAAAAGAATCCTGTTTCCATTTCAAAAACTTGTGCTTGCGGTATGTCTCTCTATCACTCATTAATCTTTCCAGTCGTGTGTGCCTCATCTTGTTCCCAATGTAACCAAGTTCTGGGTTGGGTACTAGGGCTGGGCCCCAACGCACTGAATTACCAAAGGTGGCTGGAATGTTACTGCCTGAGGATTAATTCCTTAGTTAAATCAGGTACCGAACTGTCCATGAAGCAAGAGGATAGAGTAAGCAATCTCTCAAGTTCTTTTCAATAAATTCATTGAGTAGTCATATTATGAATGATTAATCTTGAAAACGAAGGAGGCGAGTAGGTTAGATATGGGTCTTGGCATTTGCAGTTTCATACATGCCCCCTCCCTTCTCACCCCTTAGCCCAACCCTTACCCAAGGCTACTAATATCCGAAAAAGACCTTGATTCTCTAGGTTCCTGGGATGGGTGGAATGAGCAGGACTGAAGCACACATGTAAGGTACGCCCAGGACGGGTGTGGACACGCCAGGGGCACGCCTACCCCATGATTGGCGGATCTCGATGGGAATTCTTTTCCTCGGAATTGCTTTAATTGTACATCACTTCTTAACAAAAGGAGCCTCTGGCTTTTACCAGTGGTATGTTACTCACGACCATAGTGGGCAAGTCATGTTTTTAATCGAAAATGTTTTTGTTCCCACAGTGATTGGGGAGTCCCTGAATGATCAGGAATTCTTCCTGAATATGATTCAGAAACATAAACTCCCAGATCTCAAAAATCTTTAAAATAGAAACCAGAAGGCTCCAGTCTGGAATAGCACTTTACGAATGAGGTAAAGCAATTTACTACATTGTTAAAGGAATCGGGAAGGAAAAAGGAAGAAAATTGGGGGAAATGAGCCCCTCGAGGGTAGTGTCGACACTCTATCACCTCCGCATTCGTGTTGCCAAGCACGGCAGGGAGACATCTGTGGGACATCTATCATATTGGGTGTGATTTGCGTTCTTTTCCTCTAACTCTGATGCCAGGCCACTTCTTTTCCGTGGGGGAGTCATTTTGTGTGAATCTGGTGAGACTCTCATTGCTCACTGACCCACGGGGGGTGGGACCTGACCCTTCCTTTCCCCAGGAACAGTGATTGGTTCAGAAATACACACATGAACGAACTGGGCCCGTTAGAGTTTTCCCTAAGGCTTTTCTTGCTTGTTTGTTGGACAGATTTTCTGAGATATAGACATAGCTTCTGACTATAGGGAAAAAAATATGAGGCTGTGGAGACTGTGTTTGCCCCCCCCGCACAATCCAACTGTGACTAAAAGTAGCCATGATCTTCTTCTCTCTGAGCTAGCTTGAGTTGGGAAAGGCATTGGCAACCAAAAGAATTCCAACTAATGCAACCATAATGAGTTAATGATATCCTTTAAAATAGGATTTTTAAAATAAATATGAAGATCAGCTGTCTTCCAACTCAAACGAAAGCAAAATATAAGAAAATAAAATCTGACCACATCTTGAGAGAGTACGGTTTGCAAACAGGAACAATTGTCAAATAGTAAAATCTTTTAGATAACAAATAGAGGTAGTGAGGGGATCTACAAATTCTCTTTTTTACAGAATTAAAAAAAAAAATTCAAAAGTGGTGTAGCTACCTGGAACTGAAGAATAAATAGTATCTTCTTCTGAGAAGCCACCTGCGTCTCCATTGGTTCAGTGTCCAACTCTTGATCTTGGCTCAGGTCATGATCTCATGGTTTGTGAGTTCGAGCTCCCTTCTCCCCTGTCGGGCTCCGCACTGGCAGCACGGAGCCTGCTTGGGATTCTGTCTCTCCCTCTCTCTGCCCCTCTCCTGGTTGCATGCTCTCTCTTTCTCTCTCAAAATAAATAAAATCTGAAAGAAAAAGAAAAAGACTTCTGAGAAGGCAGCTATAGCCTCTGTGTCTAAGTTGTACTGATTAAGAAGAAAATGAAGCTGGGGGGCCTGGGGGGCTCAGTCGGTTAAGCATCTGCCTTTAGCTCAGGTCATGATCTCGTGGTTCGTGAGTCTGAGCCCTGCATCCAGGCCTGGAGCCTGCTTCCGATTCTGTGTCTCCCTCTCTCTCTGCCCCTCCCTTGTTTGTGTTCTCCATAAATGCATAAATAAATGGACGGATAAATAAATACACAAAACCATTAGGAGAATACAATGGAGCTATGTTTCCTTTAGTATCCTGATTGCAGTGACTCATCCTGCCTGCCCCTGCCTGCCCGCTGAGGTTGCCAGTTCCCGCCCCTGGATGCCCTGTCTTTTCTCAGGTTCCCCAGATACTCTCTCACGTGCCAGGGACAAAATTACTCTCAGTCTTCTACTCTTGTCTTCCCATCAGCTTGCTTGGCTGTCCGGGTCCTCCAAGAGGAGTCCATGGCCAAGGAGCAGTCCTGTCTTGTGAATCTCCTCCTGGCTCCTTGACCTGCCAGAGCTGCGTGACTTCTGACGTGAGGGAAGGGAGACCGGCTTCCCTGTGAGTACATACACCTGCAGTCAGCTAGGTCCTGAGATAGCACGAAAGCCTCAGCAGGTTGGTCATGAAAACAGGTTAAGCCATAAGTTCAAACACGGTCTCTCTCTCATATACATACATACATACATACACACACAGATACACACACACACACAGGTTAATACACTGCTTTTTAGGCTTGGAACACCGACTCTTTCTCTAAAGTCCATAGTTAGTCTACCTATACCCAGGATAAGTAGTAATGTGGAACTTTCCACATTTCCATCAAAAAGCTTTTTAAATGTTTTTGAGAGAGAGAGGGAGAGAGTGGGGGGGGGGTAGAGGGGCAGAGAGAGAAGGAGACACAGAATCGGAAGCAGGCTCCAGGCTCTGAGCTGTCAGCACAGAGCCCGACGCGGGGCTCGAACTCACGGACCGCGAGAACATGACCTGAGCCGAAGTCGGACACTCAACCGACTGAGCCACCCAGGCACCACTCATGTTTCTACTTTAAAAGAAGCTCTTCAGTTTACTTTCTTGAATGGGACTGGTATAATTGATCACTTTCTTCTTTATAATGTTCTATACTCTTTGGATTTTTACTCTTTTGTTTCGGTGTTGGTGTTTTATGAGTGAATCATGGAACTCTTGTCTCCCTTTTCCCGTTACCCACTCCCTCGCTGTCTTGCCTATTTCCTCTACATTGTGTGGAGAATCGCGCCAGACAGTGCCATAATTTTTGCTTCAACGATCAAACATAATTTAGAAAACTCAAGTAGAAGAGCCTGTTGTATCTATCCATATTTTTACTCTCATTGTTCTTTCTTCCTGACGTTCCAAGTTTCCTTCTTTTACAATTTTCTTTCTTTTCGAATCCCTTTTGCCATTCTTTTGAGGCGTGGTCTGCTGGTGACAAATTCTATTAATTCTTCTTCCTCGGAGAGCGTCTTGATTTCCCCCTTAATTCCTGAAAACTATCTTCTCTGGATATACAATTCCGAGTTCACAGATCTTTTCTTGAAATGTTTCAGAAGTGTTTTGCCACTTTCTTTTGCCTTCCATGATTTCAGATGGCCCATCTGCTCTCGTTCAAAATGTTTTTTACTCTATGAGTAAAGCACTGTTTCCGTCTCTTGCTTTCAAGATCGTTTCCTTTGTCTTTAGTCTTCCGGTGTGTCCTGGCAGAAATTTCTTTGGGCTTCAATAGCCCAAAATTTCGGTTTGGGGTTCAATAGTTTCTTGCATCTATAGGGTATATACGATGGCAGATTTGGAGACACGCCAGCCATTAATCTGTCAAACGCCTTTTCAACCTCATACTCTTTCTCCTCTCTGATGACACAAACAGTGCCATCATTCATATTCGGTAAGTTTAAGTGATCTAACTTTGAACCCCTTGCTATATTCTCACCTCCTTTTCGGTCAGCTGTTGAGCCCATCCAATGAGTTTTTATATTTTATTATCGTTTTCATTTCTAAATGTTTCTCGTTTCTGTTTCTTTGCTGAAATTCCCCTTTTTCATTTGCTTCAAGCATGTTCACAATTTCTCATTTTTTATAATGGCTGCTTTAAAATCCTTGTCGGATAATTTCAACGTCTGTTGTCATTCGGTCTTGCCATCTGTTGATTGTCTTTTCCCCTTCTAGCAGAGATTTTCTTCCTTCTTTGGAAGATGATTGATGTTTTACACTTTGGTTATTATGTTGGGAGACTCTGGATCTTATTTAAATCTTCAGTTTTAGTGGGTTTCCTTTGACACTGTCGTTCCCCTCTTCCCCACCAGGAAGGATGATGCTGCCTTGTCACGGCTGGGTGGGATGGAAGTCCAAGGTCTTCCCGTGGTCTCCTCTGAGACTTCAGAGGATGGAGGGGCCTGTTACTGACTGGTTAGGATGAGAGTCTTGGCTCCTCACTTGGCCTTCTCTGACACCACCTCAGCGGGGTAGAGGTGGCAAAGAGGAATACCTCATCCCGGTTCAGTGAGGGCAAAGTCTAGGTTTCCTGCTCAGTCTCTGTTGACAGGGGCGCGGGTGGGGCTCAGTTTTTCCTGTGGCATTTGTCTGCAGTAGGCTACTTATTGTCTACAAGTTTTCATTCTTGCTTGACTGCCACCATCCTTTGGCTGGAGAGGTCTACATCTGTTTTTCGGTCTACATCTGGTGGCGTTTCTGTATTTGTGAGCCTCTCCGGCATCCTGCTAAGAATAAGAAAATTCAGGCAACTCAGCGCATGTCATTCCTTGGGTTCTGAGCTCCGTAGCCATTCTTTTCCTTTGCTCTACCATTCGGGGGCTTCTTCAATTTTATTTATTTATTTATTTATTATTTGTTTTAATGTTTTTAATATTTATTTTCGAGAGCGAGAGAGTGTGAGCGGAGGGAGGGGCAGAGAGAGAGGGAGACACAGAATCCGAAGCAGGCTCCAGGCCTTGAGCCGTCAGCACAGAGCCTGCCACGGGGCTTCAACTCTGAACCCTGAGATCATGACCTGAGCCGAAGTCGGTTGCTCAACTGACTGAGCCACCCAGGCGCCCCTCTTCGATGTATTTTAGATATGATATCGAAGGTTTTCAGTTGTACTTAGTGGAAGGAATAAAAAGTGTGTCTATTCCACCTCATCTGCAACCGAGAGTTTCTTTAGTTTGCTTTTCATACTTAAAAGGCTCAGGTGGAGTCATATTGCTTGTATTTAAATCCCAATTGTGCCATCTGAGATCTTTCTTTGAGTCTCTGGTTTCTCATCTGCGAAATGGAGATTAAACTAGCACTTGCCTCACGGGGCTGTAGTGAGAACCAAATGAACACACACACACACACACACACACACACACACACACACACACGCGCGTGCACACACACGCACACACACACACAGACCAGTGGCTGGCCCAGGAAGTGCTCGACAAAGCACTGAGCTGTTATTATTTACAGTAGCATAAGGTCTATAACTACTGGATAGATGGGCCCAACCCACGGATTAGCCGGCTGTAGTTTGTCCTTTCAAGGTTTTGTGCTAGCTATTATGTGCCAAAAGAAGGTCCCTCGAGTCCACTCCTGAATTAACTCACACTTGAGCCCAACCTCTGGATTGCGTTGTACTTTACCTAAGTTTCAATCCTCAGCACCAACAACAGGCCCTTTCCTTCTGGGCACCATTTCCTATAACACTGCTTCAGGAGATGGGAGCTCTCTACTCTCCGCTGCCTCGAGTGTTCTCAGAGACCTCTCCTTAGTTTTTTCCCAAACACCTTATATAACAGGCTCACCTAAAGTTTTAACATTACACACACACACGCACACACACACACACACAGTTAGTAAGAAAACAGAACTGTAAAACTGTACATCAGTCATCGCTACGCCTAAATCAGCCATACTACAAAATCTTGATTATTTTGTGTCAACTGAAAGCTCTCGAAAGTGTTTGTCCAAATAACACAGCTCTTACAACCTATAAAGCAAAAGACAACACAGTGATCGGACGAGTCTCCAGGTTCGGCTGTGCTCACGAGCGTAGCTACCGTCTGTCCCCGCACGGTGCTCTAATAACATCATTCGCGGTGTTCCTCAGGCTGTACCTTCCATCCCTGCGACTTATTTCTCCCATAACTGGCAGCCTATACGTCGCCCCGCCCATTTTGGCCATCCCCCCAGCCTCTCCCCGCTGGCAGCTATCGGCTTGTTCTCTGTGTTTATGGGTCTCTTTCTGCTTTTTTGTTTGTTTTGTTTTTTTAGATTCCACATGTAAGTGAACTCCTATGGTATTTATCTTTCTCTGACTTATTTCACTTAGTATAACGCTCTCTAGGTCCATCCATGCGGTTGTAAATGGCAAGATACAATGGAAGTTTTTAAAACAACAGTATTTGTCTTGTTCCTATACCGCTAAAAACAATCTGCAACAGAGTATTAAAACCATCTTTTAAAAAATGTTTTCTGTGTCTTTCTACTAAGAATTCAAACGTCTTAAGAAATACTTAAATAGCTTTAATTCACATAACTCTATACTCTTCAAATAAAGATACATCTTTTTATGCATCCAAGAAACAGCCACAAAATGTGATTTAAAAAAAATATATTTCCAAAAAATAGAAATGATATAAGAATATTAGTTTTTGGCAATATTATTTTATACCTGCCACAATCAAATTAGAAATTAATAACAAAAGTATACCAGCAAGTCATGAACATTTTTTGTATCGAAGAGGAAATCAAAATCGAAATGTGAAAACAGTGAATCATTTGAGATACACACAAAGCGGTGCTTGGAGGAAAATGGAAATTCTTAATATTTAATTTTTTAAAAGGCAAGATTGATAGTAAAATAATTCAGTGTACAATCGAGAAATCAGAAAAGCACAAGAAGATAAGCCTAGTGGTATAAAAATTAATGGATTAATAAAGATAAAAGCAGAAATTAGAAACTGAAAAAAATGGCAGATCTGAGAAGTTAAATCTGAAACCTAATTCTTCAAAAAGAAAGCGAGATAAGTAAACCGTTATTTAATTTAACTAAGGTTAAAAGAGTAAAATTATAAATGCAGAAAATAAGAATTTATATGAGAGACCCAAACATAGATACAAGAGAAATTGAGAGACTTAGAAGAGACTGCCTTGTTCATCACCGTAAAATAATTTGAGAACCTGGTCCAAATGAGGGATTACTAAAACTGATCTCAGAATGGAAAGAAAATATAACGAGACTGATAACCATAGAAAAAGCGTACAGAGGGGCACCGGGGTGGCTCCGTCGGTTGAGCGTCTGACTTTTGATTTTGGCACAGGTCACGATCTCATGGTTTGTGAGTTTGAGCCCCACATCAGGCTCTGCGCTGTCAGTGTGGAGCCTGCTGGGGATTCTTTCTCCCTCTCTCTCTCTTCCCCTTTCCTGAATGTGAGCTCTCTCTCTCTCAAAATAAATAAATAAATAAACATTTAAAAAGTGTGTGTGTGGAGAAATATTAAAGCGTTATTCCCTAGAAGATGCCCTAATACAAATATTTTCACTGAAGACTTCTACCAAATCTTCAAGCAATAATGACTTTATGATTCTATGTTCTAAAGTATGTAAGAATGAGACTTCTAAATTTCTCAAGAAGTGAATGTAACCACAAAGACTATACAAAAAAAAAATGCCTATAGCTCAACATCACTTACAAATATGTATATAAAAATCCTAAATAGTGACGCCCATAAAAAAATCCTAAATACCATAGTAACAAACAGTTAAGGAATACCTTAAAAAATAATATAACTTGACTAAGTGGTATTTACTCCATGAATGCAAGGATTTTTCAGTAATTCACCATTTAGTAGAGAAAACGTAGGAAAATGATATAGTTATCTCCACATACACTGAAAAGCATTTGATGAAATCCAGCATCCATTTTTTAGAATACCCTTTAATAAAATAGGAATACTAAGATGGATTATTCAATAAATTATATTGAGATAACTGGTATTCACCTGGAAAAGAGAATTGGATTACTGCAAAATGAATTACAGATGCATTAGATTAAAAAAGTAAACTTATAACAGTATTCGAAGAAAATAAGACAGAATTTCCAAAATAATCTTGGACCAGGAAAAAACTTGCCCAGCCAGCACCACACAAAACTCAAGGAAAAACAGATTTGTATATTCCACTACCTAGAAACAGAAAAGAATGATACAAAGAATTGAAATTCCATAAACGAAGGAAAAGTACAAATGATAAACTTGGAAAAATATTCATAACACATCCCAGAGAGTTAATTTTCCTACACAGTGTCTACAAATTAATAATAAACAGCCAAAAGCCCATATAAAAATGGCAAAGAACATAACTAGATAATGAACAGAAAGAAATGCAGATGGTTCTTAAACATATAATGCATGCATTACCTCATTAATTACAAGAGACACCTTTTCTTTTTTTTTTTAATGTCTATTTATTTTCTTTGAGAGAGACAGAGCATGAGTGGGGGAGGGCAGAGACAGAGGGAGACACAGAATCCGAAGCAAGCTCCAGGCTTTGAGCTGTCAGCACAGAGCCCGACGCGGGGCTCGAACTCACAAACTGTGAGACCATGGCCTGGGCCGAGGTCGGACACTCAACCGACTGAGCCACCCAGGCGCCCCAAGAGACACCTTTTATTATGTGCCAGACTGACTACACACCATGTCGGCGAGGGCTGGAGAAATAGCCATTCCCTTCTATTTTCAGTGATAGTGAAAACAGATTTAACTTCTGCGGAAAGCACTTTAGCGATATCTGCCAAAATACAAATCCATGCACCCTTTGACTCAGGAATTTCACTAACAGGAATTTATCCTACAAAAATATTCATAATTTATGATATTTCATACAAAGACTCACACAAACAAGGATTCACTCTAGCATTGCTATATACATTTATTTAATAGCTAAACATTGCAAATCTACATGTTCAAACTTAGGGGCCAACTTCTAATTGTAGCGGATGCATGCAACAGAATACTCCACGGCTTTTACCAAAGGAAGCACACTGCTTGTGCTGGGTAAGAAACACTTCGAGACACATTATTAAATAAAAAGGCAAAAGGCAAAACAGCGATAGTGTATGATACGATGTGTTTGTACAAAACAAAAATAAACCCACAAAGATGCATACTTCACATAGCTATTTTATATTTACATAACATACATTTTCTTCTATTTCTCTAAGGTGACCCGAGACCCTGGCAATCCTGGTGACCCCTTGAGTGAACGGGGTGCCTTGAAGGAAAGACACAAAGATACCCTTGTCTCGTGCCAGATTCTCTAGACGCCGAGCCTGAGCTAGGGATTCTGGAATGTGTGCTTTCAGAAGGGGAGATACGTGGGATAAGGCAGGAATCAAAAGCTAAGCAAGAAGGTGTCTAAGCTGGAGTCCAGCTTAAGTTCTGGAGTGTGGGTTTTGCCCCAGAGTTGGTCTTACCTTGAAACAAAGGGTCCGGGTCTCGGTACCTCTATCTGTCAATCCTCGGCTGTGAGCTGCCCCTGGAGGAGGGAGGATCCTCTTGGGAGGCTGTTATTGGCTGAAGGCAATTGTCTAGAAAAAGGGCAGCTCAGAGCAATCTCCAGAGCAGCAGGAGAGGGAGTAAGATTCAAAAAAGGGACCCGGCCCAATAGTTGCCTGCAACAACCTCACTGTATTTTTCAAAAGCTGTAGAGTATGTATTGACCTCTTCAAAAAAAAAATCAATTAAAAAATCAGTATTACAGAAGGGTCTCTTTGTGGTTTGTCTCGATTCTAAATTCAGCATGCATGCCAAAATTTAAGCAGGAGAAGTTAGCCTTAGAAATCCTTAGCAAGGCTCCCATTTAGGACCATATGTTAGCCAATTTTTCCACCAGGATTGGAACAAATTGTGTTTCTTTGGATGAGCACCACACGAAATCGTTGGCTCGCGTTTGTGTGACCTTCTGTTGGAAACATTTACAACTTTAAATGCTGGACTTGTATTCACTGGTGAGAGGCCCTGGGATATGGAGAGGAACGGAGAGAAGAGCGGATTCTTATCTACCAGTCCAGGCTCGACTCCAGGACGGAACGGCAGGGGGATCAAGCATATCATTGGTCTCTAGCCTCTATTTTTCCACACTAAATGTAGTTATGAGTGTCACATATGTCGCACAGAAAAAATTACCCAGATTGGACAAAACAAAAAGATAAGTAAGTGACATTTTAACACCATATTAGAGAATTTTCTAGTAGACTCACCTGAGTTATATTCTCCCAAGAAATATAACTTCGTCTAAGAACTGATTAGGGCCCAGATATTCTCGTAACTCTGTAAAGTTAGATGTTAACTCGTAAAACTTGCAAGGCGTGATTCCCGCTCCCGCCCCCGCTCCCATCTGGTAAACAAGATAACCCAAACCCAAAGATTAAGGTTTTGTTGCCTTGTGGGATAGGACTCCGTTCCCCGTCTAACTCAGCAACCTGATTTCAGTGTCCCTTTTCCCACTGACATTCCCACCCGGTTTCTCACACCCTCATCAAACTATCTTCTCTGTTTTCTGTTTTCTTCATTCATCAATTAATTAAAATACTGACACGTACTCGCTATTTTGATAATCGTGCTTTTTAAAAAATTTGAGAGTATGCTTTTTCAGTGTAAATTAGCATAGTGTCCATTTAAGCGGTTAAAAGCGCACACAGTGCAGCTTGCTATAAAATAATACACGGACTGACAGCGAATCCCAGTGGAATAAAACCTTCATTATACATTATCTTCTCTCTGGAGGGCATGGTTGCCTGTGTTTTAATCCAAGATTATGAGTCTTCGTCTGGTTGCTGAACTACTTGACGTACCGATAGAGGTAGTGCTTTGAAAAATAGCTTCGCCAGGAAAGAGAATAAAAATAAAAACATTCATATATGTTTCCTGATGCATCTCCCTCCAAAATCCACTTAGCATGTTTAGCGAATACGAATATAGGCCATCTAGTTAAATTTGAACTTCATATAAACAATTAATAATCTTTGGAATAAATGTGTCCCAAGTATTACGAGTACTTTATCTGAAAAGTTTGCCTGGGGTATCTCAAAGTCCCAATGGGACCGTGGAAACAGATGGGGCAAGAAGGTGGCTGCCTAGTGCCAGAAACACAGAGGGCCGTGGGCACAGACTGAGTCCCGGGCTGCGGAACACCGAAGGCCAAACCCAGGATGTAGACACCTGTTGTCAGTTCCGAGCCGTGAACCACCAGTCACGTTCACTCCAAGCACTGAGTGAGAAGCTGGGTGGCGCTGTCAGAGGACAACAAACAGCTAGAGCCAGAAATGGGGCCAATCAAGGGAATTCACAGAGCTGCTCTGCAGGTTAACGTGTGAAGTGGGTTTTATTGCTCGGGAAGTTGCAGCCAGATGAATGAGTTGACTAGACATCTTTAAAACTTCAGGGTCGGAGACGACATATTTATAAAATTGTGGCAAAACACCTATAACATAAAATTTACAGTTTTAACCATTTTTAAGTGTACAGTTCAGTGGCATTGAGCACAGTCACGGTGTTGTACAACCATCGCCACTATCAATTTCCAGAACTTTCTTCATCTTCCCGAATAGTACCTCTCTATTCACTTATCAATAACTCCCCAGCCCCTGGTTGCCTCTGTTATATTTTCCGTCTCTATGAATTTGCTTATTCTAGGTACCTCACATAAGTGGAATCATAAAATCTTTTTCTGTGTCTGGCTTATCTCACTGAGCGTAATGTTTTCAAGGTTTATCTGTGTTGTAGTATATATTAGAATTTCATTTTATTTTATTTTCTTATTAAAAATTTTTAAAAATGTTTATTCATTTTTTGAGAGACAGAGGAAGAACATAAGCAGAGAGGGGCAGAGAGAGGGAGACACAGAATCCAAAGCAGGCTCCAGGCTCTGAGCTGTCAGCACAGAGCCCGAAGCAGGGCTCAATCTCATAAACTGCGAGATCATGACCTGAGCTGAAGTCAGACGCTTAAACGAATGAGCCACCCAGGTGCCCCAGAATTTCATTCCTTTTTAAGGCAGAACACATACGCACTGTATATGTATACACACACACCACACGTTTTGTTTATCTATAAAAAGGGCATTTTTGTAAACATATTTATTTGTAAAAAAATAATTTTTTGTAAACATTTTATTTTATTTTTTTGTAAATATTTTATTTTATTTTAATTTATTAATGTTTATTTATTTTGAGAGAGAGAGCGCATGTGTGAGCAGGGCAGGAGCAGAGAGAGAGGGAGAGAAAGAATCCCAAGCAGGCTCCAAGCTGTCAGCACAGAGCCCAACACAGGGCTCTGTCCCATGAACCGTGAGATCATGGCCTGAGCCAAAATCAAGAGTTGGATCCTTAACTAACTGAGCCATCTAGGGCCTCAGACATTTTATTTTTTTAATTTTCCTGTGTAATATGCCTATCCCTATGTTATGTCTAGAAGGAGCACATTTTTGGGGTACATTTCATTTTAATTTTTCTATTTTTTATTTCCTTATGTATTTATTGCTAAAAAACGCATCCCAAAATTAAGTGTATTAAAATACCAGCCTTAATATTTTAAAAAAATTGAGTAGAGTTGGCACACAGTGTTACATTAGTTTCAGGCGTACACCACGGTGATTCAACTCTCTGTACCTTATGCCATGCTCACCGCAAGCGTAGCCACCATCCGTCACCACACAACGCTATTACAACACCATTGACTGTGTTCTTTACGCTGTGGCTTTTCCTGTGACTTATTTATTACATACTGGAAGCCTGTATCTCCCACTCCCCTTCACCCATTTTGCCATCCCCTCACCCCTTTTCCTCTGGCAAGCATCAATTTGATTTCTATATCGATAGGTCTGATTCTGCTTTTTGTTTGTTTATACACTTGTTTTGTTTTTAGATTCCACATATAAGTGAAATCCTATAGTATTTATCTCTCTTAGTCTGACTTACTTCACTTGGCATAATACCCTCCAGGTCCATCCATGTTATTGCAAATGCAAATTATATATATAATATATATGTTATATATGTCTATATATATTATATATCTAGATATAGATAATCTTCCTTATCCATCATCTGTTGATAGACGTATATAGACATGATAGACATATCTAGATAGATAGATAGATTTCCTTACCTATTTCATGTGTGTGTGTGTGTGTGTGTGTGTGTGTGTGTAATCTTCCTTATCCATCCATCTATTGATAGACACTTATGTTGCTTCCATAATTTGGCTATTGTAAATAATGCTGCCATAAATAGGGGAGTGTATATATCTTTTGGAATTGGTGTTTTCATTTTCTTCGGGTAAATACCCAATAGTGGAATTACTGAATCATATGGTATTTCTATGTTTAATTGTTTGAGAAACCTCCATACTGTTTTCCACGGTGGCTGTACCAGTTTACATTCCTACCAACAGTACATGAGGGTTCCTATTTCTCCGCATCCTTGCCAACACTTGGTATTTCCTGGCTTTCTTATTTTGGCCATTCTGACAGGTATGAGGTGGTTTTGATTTGCATTTTCTGAATGATGAGTGATGTTAAGCATCTTTTCATGTATCTGTTGACCATCTGTATGTCTTCTGCAGAAAAATGTCTATTCAGGTCCCCCGCCCATTTTTTAATCAGATTGTTTGAATAACGCCTATTTAAAATTGCTCTAGGGGCGCCTGGCTGGCTCAGTTGGTTAAGCCTCCCACTTCAGCTCAGGTCATGATCTCGGGGTTTGTGGGTTCGAGCCTCACTTCAGGCTCTGTGCTGACGGCTCAGAGCCTGGAGCCCGCTTTGGATTCGGTGTCTTGCGATCTCTCTCTGTTCCTCCCCTGCTCGCACTCCGTCTCTCTCTCTCTCTCAAAAATAAATTAAGATTAAAACATTTTTTTCTAATTGTTCTACAGTCTTTGGATAGACTGGGTAGCTCTGTCAATTTGGGCTAGGCTTTCCTGATCCCCACTGGATTGCCTGTCACATTTGCGGTACCTTCTAGGTTGGCTGGGAGCTGGCTAGTCTGGGACAGGCTCACCTGGGGTGATTTATCTCAGCTCCATATAACCACTCATCCTCCAGTAGGCTGCCATGATCACATGGAAGGTATCTCTAAGTCTAGGGTTGGAATTAACACAATGTGTTAACACAAGTCCTGCCTCATTCTTTTTGGTCAAAGTAAGTCACAAGGCCAGCCTGGATTCAAGGGATGAGAAATGACTCCACCTTTTGACGGGAGAAGCTCAAAATTCATGGCATCTGCGGCTCCTGGGTGGTTCAGTCAGTTAAATGCCTGACATTTGATTTCAGCTCAAGTCATGATCCCAGGGTCGTAGGATTGAGCTCTGCATTGGGCTCCACACTGAGGATGGAACTTGCTTAAGATCCTTCCTCTCTCTCTCTCTCTCTCTCTCTCTCTCTCTCTGCCCCATGGGGTGCCTGAGTGGCTCAGTTGGTTAAGCCTCTGACTTTGGCTCAGGTCATGATCTCGTGGTTTGTGAGTTCGAGCCCCGCACTGGGCTCTGTGTTGTCAGTGTGGAGCCCTCTTCGGCCTCTGTCTCCCTCTCTCTCTTGCTTACTCAAAATTAATCTCTCTCAAAAATAAATAAACATTAAAAATTTTTTTAAATCATGGCGTCTATCCACATATGGGGAAGGAAATAATTGTGGCCATCTTGGCAAAAAGTCTACCATGACCTAAATAATAACATTTTTATAAGTTTGCTTCGTACTTCTCAAATTGATCTACAGATTCAATGCAATCCCTATCAAAATTCTGCGGGTTTTTTGTTTTGTTTTGTTTTGTTTTGCAGAAATGGACACGCTTATTCTAAAATTCATATAAAACTTCAAGGGACCAAGAACAGACAACACGTTCTTGAAAAAAGAAGAGCAGAGTTGGAGGATTTACACCTCCCAATTTTAAAACTTACTACAAAACAAGGGTAATCAGGACAAGGTGGTATTGGCATAAGGGTAGCAATATAGAACAATGGAATGGAATTAGAATATAAATAAGTCTCCATAGATAAACGTCTACAGCTATGGTCAATGGAAACTTGACCGAATGCCAGGACCATTCAATGGGGGGACAACCGTGTTTTCAGCAGTTGGTGCTGGGTGGATCCCGATTTCACATCACATACAAAACTGAACTCAAATATTAAAACGTGAATACTCTTGGAAGAAAATATAGTAAAATCTTCATGAACTTCTTCCTATTTAGCAATAGATTCGTAGATGTGATACCTAAAGTCTGAGCAACAAAAGAAGTAAAACACAGGTAATTTGGATTCAAGCCATAGATAATTTGGATTTAAGCCGAGATGAAAACTTCTAGTGTCATGTTTCAAACAACACTATCTAGAAGGTGCAAAGACAACCTACAGAATGGGAGAATGTTTTTGCGATCATATATCTGATTAGGGACTTATATCTAGAATATATAAAGAACTTTTAAAATTCAGTAATAAATGGACAAGGGATCTATAATTTATGTTTTTAATATTTTTTTAAATGTTTATCTTTAAGAGAGAGACACACAGAGTGCGAGCAGGGGAGGGGCAGAGAGAGATTGGGAGACACGGAATCTGAAACAGGCTCCAAGCTGTGAGCTGTCAGCATAGAGCCCGATATGGGGCTCGAACTTGGGAATGGCAAGATCATGACCGAAGCTGAAGTCGGATGCTTACCGACTGAGCCACCCAGGTGTCCTGGATGAGGGATCTAAATAGACACTTTCTAAAGAAGATGTAGAAATGGCCCAAAAACACATACCAAGGTACTCAATATAATTAATCATCAAGGAAATACAAATCAAAACCACAAGACCCTGCTTCACACCCACTGGGAAGGCTATAATTAAAAAGTCAGATAATAACATGTTGGTCACAGGAGCTAGTCCCAAAAGATCACACATTGTATGATTCCATTTATATGAAATGTCAGAATTGGCAAATCTATAGACATAAAAAGCAGATTCTCGGTTGCTTAGGGCTGGGCGGAGTGGCAGAGTAGGGAAGTAACAGCTTAAAAGTACACAGCTTCTTTCTGGGGTGACGAAAATACTGTAAAATTGAGTGTTAGGATGGTTGCACACAGCTGTAAATTCACTAAAAACATTGAATTGCACACTTATATACGTGCAATATATTGGTATTTCAATTATACGTCAATGAAGCTGTTATTTTAAAAGGTCACGTATTGCATGATTCCATTTATATGATGTGTCCAGATACGCGAACCCACAGAGACAGAAACTAGAATAATGGCTGCCAGGGGTCAAGGAAAGAGGGATCGAGAATGACTGTTAATAGGTATGGAGCTTCTATTTGAGGTGGTTTTGATGTTCCGGAATTAGAGAGCGGTGACAGTCGTACAACATCCAGAACAGACTAAAAACCTGTGGGTTGTACACTTTAAAATGGTGAATTGTATGTTAGGAGAACTTTATCTCGATAAAAAAAGTGTAGCTTGTTTTGTGTTTTAGACAGTAAGACTAATGGTTGCACACACTTCTATTAAGGGTGAACTTACTAAGTAATTGATCCCCTCATTAAAACGAGGTGAATTATTTTAATTTTTTAAAGATTTATTTATTTACTTTTTAACATTTATTTATTTTTGAGAGACATAGAGACAGGGTATGAGCAGGGGAAGGGCAGAGAGAGAGAGAGGGAGACACAGAATCCGAAGCAGACTCCAGGCTCTGAGCCGTCAGCACAGAGCCCGATGCGGGGCTTGAACTCACAGATGGTGAGATCATGACCTGAGCCAAAGTCGGCCACCTAACCAACTGAGCCACCCAGGCGCCCCGAGGTGAATTATTTTAAGTAAACTTGAAGTGAACTTTAAAAAGTTTAAGTCAAATTGCTCAGATGTTTCTGCTTTTCACTGCTGTGATGTAGACAGACTGTAACTTGCATCAATACACAGTCTTTAAATGACCATGCTTACTTTTTTTTTTTAATAATGTTTATTTAATTTTTAAGAGACAGAGCATGAGCAGGGGAGGAGCAGAGAGAGAGGGAGACAGAATCTGAAGCAGGCTCCAGGCTCTGAGCTGTCTGCACAGGGCCCGACGCGGGGCTCGAACCCACGAACTGGGAGATCATGACCTGAGCCGAAGTCGGACACCCAACCGACTGAGCCACCCAGGTGCCCCCATGCTTACTTTTGAGAGGAATAAGAAACTCAACCACTGTTCTCGGCTCCTGTTTTTAATTAGTGTAATTATATCAATCCGAGGGAGTTTTAAAAAGCATTCGCAAGACATTAAAGTGCGTTTTAATAGCTGTAATTTTCAGATTTAGCTATCTGGCCTAAATACCTACTTACTTATTTATGGATTTATACAAAAAAGGAAGAATGAATTACAGGCATTTCTGTTTTTGGAGTCCTTCCCTGGGTTCACATTATAACAAACTTCTTTTGTGTTTAGGACAAAGATGGATATGGAGTGATTCAATAACAGATCGATCTTGAATTACAAGTATCGCCATAGTCACACCGCAGCGACCTGCAGAGAGTGCAACACGGCGACGGCGGACATCTAAATAATTAGTATCTGCTTTGTCTGTGAGATGCTATGCAAATACATTTTAAATTCATTACTTTTTCCTTAACGAAAGCTTACTGCCTCACAACCGTGTCTGTTGAAACTGACCTTACTGAGTGTTTGATCAACTATTACTGTTTTATACATTTCATTAGAAGTATCGTTGGTACCTGGGGACCTGGAAGATTCTTAGGCTTTTGAGTAAGAAATGAATTTGTTGATTTAAAGAAGATAATGTCCAGAGTTGATAAGGATGTGGAAAAATAGACACCGACAATACTCTTTGCTGGAGATAGAAATTGCTGCTAACCTTCTGGAAAACGACTTGGGCTCAACAACACAGCAAGGTTCTAAAACTTTATGTAATCGTTGACCCAAATATTTCAACTTTAGAAACATGTCCTAAGAAAATAATTGGATTAATGTACAAAGTTTTGCTCATTGTATCACTATTTCTAGATAAAAACTGCACCGTGAGGCATTAAGTTAAGGGTGACGTATTTGTGCAACAAAATACTCTGTGGCCATAAATTGATATTCCTTATCATGGAATGATGTCTGAAATATAGAATTGATGGGAAAAAAGCAAGTAATCAATCAATATTTATCAACTAATCTTGTTAAAATGGTACACAGAGCCTTTATACTTATATATTATACTTAAATATTACTATATTTTCTGAATTTTTGCAACGAGCATGTGTTACGTTTACAACTGTAAAGATCAATACGATGATTTCCATCTCACAAAGACAGATGCCTTTCTTTGCAGTAACCGGCGGTTACCACTTTCTACCTTATCCTGTTGAACTACTAGCTGTCATTCTTCTCCTAGGACTTCTTTGAGCTTCCCCACTGCGCTACCCTGAAAGGAAGGCAAAGTGGATCTCTCCCTCCTGCCCGACGGCTTAAAAGATGTCACGATCAGGCCAAAGGTCGCACCAGCTAAGGACACTAAGGGCCAATTCCTGAGTCTTTAGCCAGTTGCTCCATTCAGGGTTCTTAGGTAGAGAGCTGCTACAATGTTTTACAATTAAGTTTGCTTGAAGCCTCTTGCAGTAGCTTTAAGGAGCTAAGCACAGGTCACCCTACGGACCTTGCCAAACCTATGCCTCCCTCACCCTTGGGGACTCTCCCCATCCTCTGACATTCCTTTCTACCGAGATGGTCCATCCCATCCCTCTTGTTCGCCCTCCAGGAGAATCCTGCATAGGCTTCCTTCAAGGGGCCTTTAATAGCTTAGCTGGTCTCATTTTATTGGGGGTAGGAGAGTCTGCTGGCGATGCAGTCTCCATCACGTTAAGTATCAGCTGTACCGAAACCACGCGTTAATGTGTTTGGTCGCCTGGATAAAAAGTTCATTTCACTCGGCTACTCTTAGGAGGAAGAAGTCCCATACCTGTGGGCTTGTTCTATAAACGTAAAGGTGACATAAATGAAAGGTAGAAGGATGGAGTATTCACAAGTTGACATGAGCTGTGTTGGCCATAAATATGCTTTCTTCGGGGACAGGGGTGGGAAGGAGGGGGAGAGTAGGGAGCTCACCGGACTCAGAAGTGCCACGTGCCCAAGAATTGCGTGCAAGTCATATTATCACTGTTCTTGTATACGTGGTACCCCCATGGCTGACTTCCGATAAATGTCCATTAAACATAATCGGAGTTAATGTCGCAGAGAAACAATGTTTCACATATTCAGTTGTACACTGCCCTTGCATCTGGATAGGCTGAATGTTGGCAAGAAGGGCTCTCCGATAGCCAGGCTAGATCCTCATTCATAATGAAATTGGCAGAGTTTCTGTGTGTGACGAGGAAAATTGCATCCTACAGAGAATGCTGAAGTCCATAATTCTGTAACGGAAAGCAGTATTTACGAAAGAGAAAAAAGTATCCGTGATCAGGAGAAATGAAACAAAAATGTAAAACACGTCTGTCTCAGAATGACATATTTCCCAAAGCTTGCACCGAAACTGGGTCACCAAGCTGAGTATAATTGCAGTGGAGTCCTAGATCATAAAAATGAGGGAGATCCGAGGTTTCGTAATTATCCGTTATCACCGCGTCTCAGGTGATTTTCACACGTACGCCAGGCCGGTCCGAAATTGGCTGTGTCTCCCCTGGGCTTCTGTAGCTCGCCCAGCCAGGTGCTGAGTGTCTTGGCGGGACTGCATTCTTCCCGTGACTCTGTCATTCACTCCTCTCTCCCAGTCCCTCCTGGGTAACCTGATACACAGCCTTAGACGCAAAAGAAGTGCCTCTCCCCAACTCACACGTGTGCACTCTCTCTCTCTCTCTCTCTCTCTCTGTTGAACTACTAGCTGTCATTCTTCTCCTAGGACTTCTTTGAGCTTCCCCACTGCGCTACCCTGAAAGGAAGGCAAAGTGGATCTCTCCCTCCTGCCCGACGGCTTAAAAGATGTCACGATCAGGCCAAAGGTCACACCAGCTAAGGACACTAAGGGCCAATTCCTGAGTCTTTAGCCAGTTGCTCTCTCTCTCTCTCTCTCGAGAGAGAGAAATCTCAGGCCAGAAAACAAGCTGGAGAAGGTATTCTGGTCAGGAGTGCCTCTAGGTGCCCCTCAGGTATTGCTGAGTCATGCGAGGGCTCCACTTGTTTCTCGAGGAGTCTTTGGGAACAGCGTTGGCCTCTCTGTTGAGGGAAGGAGTCGAGAATGCTGATCAGAGGACTGTTAGCTATGTTCGTTTAGAGGGACTGCTCGGTGGACTACCATACTTGTCAGGAGTAATTCTAAGTTGGTCACTTTTGGTATGCTTCTGGACACGGGCTCCCTCTTGTGGCCCGTAGGATATGAATATGCCATACGAGATCTAGAAATTATATCTGCAGTTTTGCTGTTGCGAAGATTACTTGGACACTGACAGAAAAATGATAGCTAAATTGATCAATATTTTTTTGAAATTTTTTATGTTTATTTATTTTTGAGAGAGACAGAATGTAAGTGGAGGGGGGGGGTAGAGAGAGGAAGACACAGAATCCAAAGCAGGCTCCAGGCTCCGAGCTGTCAGCACAGAGCCCGACACAGAGCTCGAACCTGCAAACTGCGAGATCATGACTTGAGCTGAAGTCGGACGCTTAACGGACTGAGCCACCCAGACGCTCCTCAATAATATTTTTTAAAGTCATCTCTACACCCCCCATGGGGCTTGAACTCACAACCCCAATATCAAAAGTCTTATGTTCTACCGACTGATCCAGACACGGACCCTTGAATTGAATTGACCAATAATTTTTAAGCAAACATTGTATAGACCTAAATTTATTTATTTAATCTAGAATCATACATGAATAAAGACTCAGGGTATAAGAAATTATATCATTCGAATAAAGGAAAACCTGGCTTATCCAGCATTCCAAAATTAATAATAAACATTTATTGAGTGCATACTATGTTCCAATGTTACTGCTGTAAACATTTCACCTAAAGAATTATGTAACTTTTTAGCATGGAAAATGTATTATGGAGAATTAAGAAATATAGAAAAGCTTATATAAGAACTTCTCTCTATCACCCACTTTCAATCATTATCAAAAACAGTTTAACATTTTGCCATCTTTGTTTCATCTACCATCATCATTCTCATCTCCCAGTTTTTTTTTTCCTGGAGTCCTTAAAGTAAATCCCAGATGTCCGACATTTCAGTCATAAATATCTTAAATGTATTCTAAAGTTTTAAAATATATTAGCTATTTTAATATTCACGACAAAAGTAGATGCTGTTATTTGTCCCATTTTACATATGTATAAACTGAGGCAAACAGTATTAAGAGATTCAAACCCAGAAACTCTGACTCCTGAGGCTGTGTGGTAGCCAGCTTCCAAGATGACTCCTGATACCTCGTGTGGTGTCCTTACATGTTGGGCTGTGAGGCCGACAGCAGAAGAGATGGTGTGTCACTTCTGAGATTAGACAGTGGCTTCTGTCTCGGGTGCCTGCTCTCTCTCTTTCTCGGATCATTAGCCCTGGGGCAAGCCAGCTGCCCCAGCCAGCAGCCCCCTGGAGAGCCCCCCATGGTGATGGAAGGCAGGCTTGTAGCCCGACTCCCAGAGAGGAACTGAAGTTTGCCAACAATGAATGAGAGAGTTTGGAGGCCCATTTCCAGCCCTGTTTGAGCCTTGAAATGACTGCCGCCAGAGCTGTCATCTTCGCTAAACCTCAGGAAAGACGCTCAGCCAGAACCCTCCAGCTAATTACGGGACTCCCAGATTCCTGACCCACAGAACTTGTGACGTAATAAATATTTGCTCTTTAAGCTGCTATACTTCGGGGTAACTTGTAAGCCTAGCGACAGACTACTGATAGCCTATGTCCTCAGTCACTGTTTTATTCTTCCCCCAAATGCGAGTCTGCGGTAGCTCGTGTTTTGCCACTACTGTCACCCTTGATGTTAAGGACAACATTGAGGCAGTGCAATGAACTGAAAAGACGTATTTAGGGGAGTTGAATAGTACACGTGCATTTCATTGTTATTCTAATCTGTGAGTGTGACCGTGACAACTCTTTAGCAAAGGTACTAGTTAATGAAACCAAATAGCCTACTCTTCATATTATTTCCGTGTCAACACAAACTAATCTACCTGATATTTAAAAAAAAAAATGATTGCAGGGTATTCTATCTTAATTATTAAACCAATACCTTATTAATGAGTAATTTGTTTCTAGTTTTTGTTTTTGTTTTGCTATTACAAATGATGCGTCACTGAACATCTTTATACATCCTATCTCGGTAAACTTTGGCAAGTGTAGCTTTATGGGATATTTGTAGCAGTGAGCAGGATAGGCCAAGGGGATGTGCGTTCTCCATTAAGAGTGACTGCCAGAGGCACCGGGGTGGCTAAGTCAGCTAAGCATCCAACTGTTGATTTTGGCTCAGGTCATGATCTCCTGGTTTGTGAGTTCGAGCCCTGCATTGGGCTCCATGCTGACAGTGCAGAGTCTGCTTGGGATTTTCTCTCTCCCTCTCTCTCTGCCCCTCCCTTGCTCTCTCTCTCAAAATAAAATAAATAAACTTAAAAAAATAGTGACGGCCAAATCACTTACACAAAATTTCCACTAATTTACAACACCACCAATCCTATGTGATTTCCCTGACTCACCCGTTTAGTTAGACGTAGATAATGGGGCGCCCGGGTCGCTCAAGTCATTTAAGAGTCCAGCTCTTGATTTTGGCTCTGGTCATGATCTCTCGGTTCATGGGATGGAGCCCCAAGCTGGGTTCTGTGCTGATGGTGCGGAGCCTGCTTGGGATTCTCTCTCTCTCCGTTTCTCTGCCCCTCCCCTGCACACACTCTCTCTCTCTCTCTTTCTCTCTCAAAATGAATAAAGAACAAAAAAGAACTAGATAGAATCAGACTTCAAAAGTTTCCCAATCCAAAAGGTGAAAGAATATCATCCATGGTTTGGATTTGTATTTCCTTCACTGTGCCTGAAGTTAAGCCTCTCGTTACTGGCCATTAGTATTTATTTTTCTCAGAACCATCCTGTTCTTAACTTTTGCACAATTTAATCTTACTGGTTTAAAGAGGTCTTAATAAAGTATGGAAATTAACCTGTCAAATATGTTGCTAATAATTTTCTCATCATTTGAGCTTTGAATTTGTTTATAGTTTATAGATTTGTGTACTACTTAGTAAGGCTTTCCCTGTTGTACAATAATAAAAACATATTCCCATGCTTTCTTCTAGAAGCTTTTGTTTTTCATTTGTTGCATAACATCCTTGCTCCCTCTGGTTTAAGAGTGAGGTAGGGAATGAGCATTTTTGTCCTCCAAAAGTTACCTAGTTGTTTTGATATCATATATAGTAATCTCTCAAGCCTTATCAATTTGGGGTGCGACCTTTATTGCTAACTCTCTGTACATATTTGGGTCTATTTTGGACCTTACTTTGCTCCATAAGTCTCCCCATTGCTTTGCAAGTATTAAAGTACTGTTATTATTACAGCATTAATTTGTAGTAGGACCAGTCCCCTGCCATACTTTGCTTTAAATTTTCCTAGTTACCTGTGGGGAAACATGTTCTACTTACATAAATGGGTTAGAAAGAAGCTTGGGGCAAAAAGCCGCCACCATGGGGCAAAAGCACCCAAGGTTAGCTCGTGAGATATTGCGATGGGATCCTGAGCAACTTGTTATATCACCTGCAGGAAGTTACGTTCCATGTGGTGCCAACCTACCATTGTAGTTTGATCACAGACTCCACCCGCCCGCCAGACACTTTGCTCCTTACACATACAAGTTAATGAGTACTGTCTGAATGTTTTCTCCATGTTCATGTGTGTAAGATCTTATTTTCTTCACATTCACCACGTGGGTAATATCTTGCGAGCTCAATAAATACGGAGATGAAACCCCTGTCCAGGGTTCTTGCCTCCTCCTGGACATTAGCCTCTCTTATATTCAATTCTGCATCCGCTCTCTTGCTGGACAAGAGAGATCTCCAGAGACTCCTAGTCTGCAACAGTTACCATGAATTATAGAACTATTTTTCAAGATAAATTCTTGTTTGTATTTTAATTGGGATTAGATTGAATTTATAAGACAATTTATGCAGATTTTGTAGGTTTAATACATTTAGTTTCCTGATCAAAGAAATGTTATGCAGTTTATTTCTCTTCTTTTAGGACCCCAAATAGAATTTTAAAGGCTTCTTCATTTAAGATCTATACATTTTTTTATCTGTGAATACTCAAATATTTTTTTTTAATGTTTTTTTTTTTATTTATTTTTGAGAGACATAGAGGCACAGCGTGAACAGGGGAAGGGCAGAGAGAGAAGGAGACACAGAATCAGAAGCAGGCTCCAGGCTCTGAGCTGTCAGCACAGAGCCCGACGCAGGGCTCGAACTCACAGACCGCGAGATCATGACCTGAGCTGAAGTCGGCTGCCCAACCGACTGAGCCACCCAGGCGCCCCAGAATACTCAAATATTTTATTGGTTATGGGTTTAAAATAGTTTCTTCCACTGAATTTTCTTTTTTTAATGTTTATTTATTTTTGAGAGAGAGACAGAGAGAAAGGGAGACAGAGAATCCCAAGCAGGCTCCTCACTGTCAGTGCAGAGCCTGATGTGGGGCTCAAACTCATGAACCATGAGATCATGACCTCAGCCGAAACCAAGATGAGATGCTTAACCAATTGAGCCACCCAGGTGCCCCTGAATTTTCTAATAGTTATTGATTAGGGACATGTTGTTGGTTTTTATATATTAAGTTTATAACCTGCCATTTTACTGAATCCTATTATTGCTTCTGTTTTTAGTAATTCTCTAGGCTTGTTTTCTAGATAGGTATCGTCCACTGGGGTCCCCTTTAGCAGAGCAGTACTCATCCCCCAGCTGTCCTGAGTGTCGTCTACTAACTGCTCATAGCTGCCCCCATCTCTGGAGAACTGGCTTTCATCGAACGGGGATTGACTTGCCTGCGAAATAACATTTCTCCTCCATTCCTGTCAAGCCACATATAGTCAATAACTAATGACTTACTGATTTGGGTGTTAAAGAAAAAAAAAAGCTTGCCACCTTGCTTTAAAGTGGTCCCAACTCCATGGTACCAGTCACGCTCTGGAGCACTCAATGAGCTCTGGCTGCCATAACCTGCTTCCTTCACACTCCTTCTCCTTCTGTAAGAGCATTGCTTCAAGGGGTGCCTAGGTGGGTCAGTCGGCTAAGCGTCCAACTCTTGATTTCAGCTCTGATCATGATCTCATGGTTTGTGAGATCGAGCCTCGGGAAGGACACTGTGCTGTCAGCACAGAGCCTGCTTGGGATTCTCTCTTTGCCCCTCCCCTGCTCATGCTCATCCTCTCTTTCTCTCTCTCAAAATATATTTAAAAAGATAAAATAAACTTTAATAAATTATTAAAAAAGAATCACACGATTCTGCATCCCTGTCTTAGGCTTCGCTTCTAGGAAACCCAACCTGAGACAATAATTTAATCCTACGGGTTAAATCATCATTTATTAAACAAGTATTATTGGGCTTTGACATTGGGCTAGTGCTGACATTGGGCATCTGAACAGATCAAGTTCCTTGTCTTCGTGGAACTTGCATTTTAGTGGGAGACAATGGCAATGAATAAGTAAACAAACAAAGAAATGTATAATAAGGAAGATAAGAGAGTGCTGAGTGATGGAGTGAGGCACTGTCTTTGAAAGAGTAGCCAGAGAGGGTATATCAGTCATTCTCCCTTTGGTACAAGTAGACCGAAAACACAACTCAATGTGGTTTAGGCAAAAAAAAAAAAAAAAAAGTATCATATCGCACAATGAAAAGTCCAGAGGTAAAAGTCTACACAGTTAGGAAAAGATATTACCAGGGAACTGGGTTCTTTCTGTCTACTTTGCCATCCTTGGTGTATCAGTTTTGATCTCCAGAAAAAAGAAACAAAGATTTTGAGGCAGAGTGATTGTTAAAATGCAAAGAATACTTTGGAGACAAATTTAGCGTAAAGTCTTGGGTATTTGCTCACGTACAGGTGTATAAGAGAGAGTACGGCCTTCTGAAGACTGTCTCTGATCAAAGGCAAGGGCGGGACCTATAAAGGTAGAAGTCACAAATTTGTACAAGGAAAAATGATTGCTTGGTTGAATCAAACTTTTGGACTGGCAGTTCAAAATTGGTTGGTTCTAGAGGAGCTTGGCACAGCCGATGGCTATGCTTCAAGCCAGTTTGTCAAGTCCGGACAGTCCGGTCACAAATTTGCCATTGGCAGCTTTTCTCTGGACTCTGGCTTGCATTCTGAAAAGCGATTTCTCGGTTCCTTCTTTTGGGAAAGCAGTTGCTCTGACTCCTTGCTATATATTATAGGGGAAGGGCCAGGCAGTGAGCAGGTCTGAATGCATATATTCAAGGTTCAATAAAAATTTCTTTTACTACTTTCTTCATGGTCACAAGATGGTTACAGCAGTTCCGGATGTCACATCCAGACACACGATATTCAAAGGCTACCTTGTACCATGCTGTCACACAGTTATTTATTAATCTTTCAATAGTTAACACTAGATAAGCTAGATATAATGGGCTGGGTTTGAAATGCAATATTCTCCCCACCCCCCACCAAGCCATGAAGTGTTAAAATATTAGAACGAGAATCATGGTAACTCACCATGATTAAAAGGGGCGGGTTGAATCATGCAAGGACAGAAGATTCTAAACAAATGGACCAAAGAAATGCCCAATTCAGTTTGCACTGGATTATCTTCTTCTGAGTGAGTGTGGTGTAGGGGTTGTTGATTACATATCAAATAATCCCCAAACTCAGTGGCTCTTTTGTAATCACTGAGTTCGACTTGCCCACACCACCTCCCCTAACAAATCTGTGTCAAATTCTATCTAACCACACTACTTGAGAAGTGCGAAGGAAGGAAGCTGGGCTTTCAAAGGCACGCATCTGGAAAAAAGTAAGAAAGAAAGACTAGAAACCCCAGCCCTTTCTCCTAGGAAAAATACTGGAGTTTATTTTAACTCAGCGGTGGTGGAAGTCACTGTCTACAGCCAGGGAAATTTGCCCTGAGACCGTTGCGAGAGTGGATTAAGGATATGTTTGGAGATCATCTAAACCTACCGTCATCGTGTTTTTCCTGTAACATAAAAAAAGTTAATGGGAGAGTGGAGAACACTTGAGAGAATTGTGAGCCTAGAAAACGGAGAAAGGAGAGAGGGAGGTCTAGGGGCCACACAACAGCCCGAGCCGGTTTCACAATTTAACCGGGGGCCAGGTTGAGATTGTTAACTTCAAAGCTCCTGTAACTGGTTGAACCACAACTGCCCTGTCCTAACTTGGAAACGTCTTTGGCTCTAAACTTCATCCATCATTACGACTTAGCTCGTCATGAAGTGATTCAGTTCTTACTCCTTGATCTCTCTCTTGTCAAATATACCTTTCTAGTTTGGTTCATGCTTTGGTTTCCTTTTCACATAAGGAAAAATATATCTCTTTGAAGAGATTTAAGAGTGTTGTACTCCAGGTTAAATTCTGGCTAACTGCGTGTGGAGCCTGTATGGCAGAGCAGAGCGTGCGGGTGGCACAGTATTTCTTCATTCCCGAATGTTTGCTGAGTGCCTGCTGCGTGCCAGCAGGAGGTGAGACCAACACGATAGCCCTTTCCTTAAGGTGTTCAGCGATTATTCTTTTTTTTTTTTTAATGTTTATTTAGTTTTGAGACAGAGAGAGACAGAGTGTGAGTGGGGGAGGGGCAGAGAGAGAGGGAGACACAGAATGTGAAGCAGGCTCCAGGCTCTGAGCTGTCAGCACAGAGCCCGGCGCGGGGCTCGAACTCACAGACCGTGAGATCATGACCTGAGCCAAAGTCGGACGCTCAACCCACTGAGCCACCCAGATGCTCCCAGCGATTATTCTTTATTGCTACTGGAGTCGATAGATACTAAATCATTTAGAGGACCCTGTTCCCTTGTAGCAGACGTTCATTAACAAACTGCATTGTTTGGGGGCTAGAATTCTGTAGAAGGAACATCGTGCTGCCTCTCGGTGACTTTCCCCAAGGGATCCGTTTCCATTGAGGAGCAAGGGCCCAGAAGCAGGGAGCTTGGGTCCCTACGCGATGGCATTGTGCTGATACACTAAGTCTGTAGTACGTATCTTTGGCTGACTCAGTGTGCAGCCATAGCCCAGCAGACTCTAAGTGGGGGACGGTTGGGTGAGGCCAAAGAAAATTCTGGAGACAGAGACCAAGACAGAGGTTTGTTGGGGGAACCTAACATACAGGGAGTCCAGGAGCAGCTGACTGGACAAAGTATCGGCTGCTGGGATCCGTGTGCAGCAAGTTTTAGCAACTTACCCTAGCAACTATCGGTGGCCCTTCTCCTTGAATGGCCAGCGTTTCCAAGGAGATTAAGGCCTGCCACCTGTACACTCTTCATTGGCCACCGCTGGAGCCCCTGACTTTGAACACTGAACACATTCTGCTTGATGGGAATCAAGACAGTGATTAACAGAGGCATTCAGGGTACGCTTGCACAAACCAGCTATCCGGGTGTACCATACACTCTGTCTCCCATTACGTGATTTAAAAACTTCTTTCTAATGCCCGTGTGGGCACTGTTACTCACTCTTTTATTTATTCGTTTGAAAATATTTATTAAATACTGAGATGCTCTTTGCAAAAAACATTATCTTCATAGAGCTGAGATTTGGGATGGGTGCCTTCAGCTTCCTGCAAATAGAAACTTGGGGTGTAGAGAGTAAAAATGGGGTGTTTCTGCTGAAATCTTGAAGATATCCTGATGATACTTATATCACAATCTAGAAAGAGATTCACAGGACGAAATGCTATGTGCGTCATTCCATATTTTGGGGCATTATTTCTTGACTATGATATCCTGGTATCCTCTAGAGACTTTTTCCCTTGATTCCTATGCCGTGAGACCCGAGCCCCAGGTGCGGTGGAGACATCCTCCTATATCCTCATTCTGTTCCCCGGAAGCATGGAAACCTGAAGGGATCAAACGCACCACCATTGACCTGGGCGCCCAGTTGTATAACTGTCTCCCTCACCTCTGCTAACCACTCTCTCTGAAAGGCATAGACAGCTGCACGTGTAAGCTAACCCATCAACATCCAAGAGGACACCCCAAAAGGCAACAAATTCATTTGCTTACTTGTTTTCTCTTTAGGTTGTGAGTGAATTTTTATTCATTTGACCAATTGTTGAACGCCTTTATGTTTAAGATGAAACACTCTGCCTTTAAAAGCAGTTTCACTATTAAAGGCGTCTCTTCAGAATATTTACTCCTGTATGGGCACAGGGTTGCCGGCTTCCAAGATGGTCTCCCAGTGATGCTCACCTGCTGGAATTCCTGCTTATGTGTATTCCCCTCCCAGATTACGTCAAGGTTGGTCTGTGACTATGGCGGAAGTGATGGTGTGTGACTTTCATGGCTCGGTCATAAAAAAAACTTGTGTCTCTGCCTGACTACCCATGGTAACTGTCAGATCATCAATGTTAATTATTTTAGGCCACTAAGCTTTGGGGAAATTTGTTATGCAGCAATAGTTAACTACTGATCTCTGTATAGTGCGTGAGGCCACGATTAATCCAGTTAAAGCTTTAAGTGGGGCTTAATAGGTCAAAATGATTTGCAACAATAGAAATAACAAATTTAAAGTTGCTTATTCACAAAATCGGTTTTAATAAGCTATAGAGCTATTAAATGTAATTTACTTTCTCTAATTGCCAAAGATACCATGAAAAAAAAGTTCTTCCTACAATAATCAACACAAAGGATGCACATAAGTAAGGCAAATATGCTAACTTCACAGGAAAATTTCTGGAAGATTTTAGAAATTATAATAAATGGAGCCTGGTTTAATGGATTTAAAGATGCTTCTTTAAATGTTTTTTTTTTTTTAAATTTATTTTTGAGAGACAGAGAGACAGCATGTAGGCAGGGGAAGGGCAGAGAGAGAGGGAGACACAGAATGTGAAGCAGGCTCCAGGCTCTGAGCTGTCAGCACAGAGCCCGACGCAGGGCTCGAACTCACAGACCGTGAGATCATGACCTGAGCTGAAGTCGGACGCTCAACCGACTGAGCCACCCAGGCGCCCCTAAAGATGCTTCTTAAAGCAGTTAGTGGTGAACACAAAAGAATCTCAAAAAGGAAAATTTTAGAAAATTGATGTTCATTATTTCAAAATTCCCAAAATTTAAGATAAATTTTCTTAATAATGGTTATCATTGACTAATCCTTACAGTAGCCTTGTGAAGAAAGTATTATTACACCCAAATTTTAGCTTAGGAAACAGGCTTGGACAACTGAAGCAACTTGTTCAAAGTCACCCAGATAGTAGGTGACCGAGCTGGAATTTGAACCCCGTTTTGAACCGTCTCTCCTTATCTGCATTTTCCCCTGTAACAGGAACAGGATCTTCTTCTAAAATTAGTGTTAAGGTTTGATATGTGTTGAATGTCATTCATGTCACCACTACACATGGAAAATGAAGCAGACTTAATAAATACATAAGATTTGCATTTTTTTAAAATTTTTTTGACATTTTTATTTATTTTTAAGAGACATAGAGACAGAGCATGAACAGGGGAAGGGCAGAAAGAGAGGGAGACACAGAATCCAAAGCAGGTTCCAGGCTCCGAGCCATCAGCAGAGAGCCCAACTCGGGGCTCAAACTCACAAACCGTGAGATCATGACCTGAGTTGAAGTCGGCCGCCCAACCAACTGAGCCACCCAGGTGCCCCTAGGATTTGCATTTTAAAAAGTCCTACTCTTAAGTGAAAAGAAAGGGGGAGATCTCCTGAATTATTCAAGTGTTCCCCTCTTTGTAACCACACTTTTCACTGGTTAACGGCTCACATTTTGTTGTTGCTGTTTACCACCGACTGTAAATCTAATAAGAACTTGAGGTTACATGAAGAGTAATTATCTCTAGTTAACACTTAGTTAATAAAAATACCCTCATTACATAACATCTATAGCATATGACCTATGACATAAGTTATTCCTCAGCTAACGTTTAGTTGATAAACTGTTATCTGCCCTTTTTGTAGCAGATAATATCTTTCGATGCTTGGTAACTTATGCACAGGGAAACCTCAGATGTGGCCATTTTTGACACACTGATATGAATGAGTAAGTTTTCTCTTGCTTTTTAAATTTTTTGACCCTGAGTATAACAAAACAACATGTATTCTGTAAATATTTTTCATGAGTAAAATTATCTATTTAATAAATACCGCAGGATCATAATGTATAGTTTGTAATTTTATTTCTCAAAGAAATTCTGTCCTTTCAGACAGATACCATATGTTTCCACGCATAGGTGGATTTTGAGAGACTTAGCAGAAAACCTTGGGGGAGGGGAAGAGGGGAAAGGAAAAAAGACACAGAGAGGGAGGGAGACAAAACACAAGAGACTCTCAAAGACTAAGAACAAACTGAGGGGAGAGGGGAGTGAGGGAGGGGAGAGAGTGGATGATGGGCTCTTGTTGGGATGAGCACTGGGTGTTGTATGGAAACCAATTTGACAATAAATTATTAAAAAAATAAAAATAATAAATAAAATAAATAAAACCTCAAAAAAAAAAAAAGAAATTCTGTCTTTTCAGTATGATAGATGTGCTTTGCTAAAGTGCTCACGAGTTAGGCTTTTGCTTTCTCTCAATGCGTCCTGCAGTCTTCTGTACATTTTCCATATTGCTTTTTCCAGGAAGGGCCCACAGTTTAGTTTTTTAGGTCCTTCACGTGCGAATACTTTGACGTACACTACTATACTGTGATGCTAATGCAGTTCAGAGACACAAAGACATTTCACAGTGTTCGAGACCATAAAATGTAATTTAATGTGTTTTTTGTTCAATTAGAACGTCCACTTAACATGAAACCCCGCCGCCTTCTTTCTTCCTTCCCTCCGCATTACAAAGCACCTACACCAATCCGCCCCTCCCTGCCAACCTCAGTAGCTGCTGTGCCTTTTTGACCCATGGGTCTGTGTGCTTGGTCTCACCTCTCCCATTACCCTGTTTCATTCCCTCGGCCTCCTTCTCTCCCTCTCTGCTAGCTGCTAGCCCGCTGTTTATAATTGAGCTAAAAGTATCCAGGGGCACCTGGGTGGCTCAGTCGATTAAGCGTCCAAGTCTTGATTTTGGCTCAGGTCATGATCTCACAGTTCGTGGGTTCCGGCTAACAGTGCGGAGGCTGCTTGGGATTTTCTCTCTCCTTTCTCTTTGCCCCTCCCCCGATGCATGCACGCTCCCACACACACACACTCTCTCTCTCTCAAAATAAAATAAATAAACTTTAAAAAAGAATGATCCGACCCAATAACAAAAACAAATGATCCCAACCTGTTAACAAAATCAAAGACCTTTCTGCAAAAATTAATTGAAGAGGCAGTAGAAAACATTAGTGGGTCAATGACTAATAGGAGAAATTGGAAAAATCATTAAAGAAAAAGAATTAATCATTAATGATAGTAACTATTGGCCTCACTAAACATTTAGCTATATTTAAATGTCATGCTAAACATTTTACATAAATTACCTTATTTAATCTTCAACAATAGAAGATAGGTACCTATTATTAATAGTACTATTAATACTATTGTCCAGGGAAGGAAACTGAAGTTTAAAGGAGTCAAGTAAGTTGTCTTGGGGGTAGATAGTGTTATTTATTTCACTTATTGGAAAAAGCTGGACTAGGACTCAGGTTTGTTTGATCCTTTTTCCCCACTTGATCCAGGCAATTTAATGAGTGATAACACATGCGTTCAGGGGATGAGAAATTTCTGTGTGTCTTTCAAACACAGAAAACAAGAAATAGCTTTTTCATTTTCTTAGTAAAACCAGCTTAGCCTTCCAAACCTATACTATACATAGATGCAAAAAACCTTAAAATTTAGCCAAGGAATCCAGGATCATAGTACAAGGTTAATGTTGTCTGACCTAATAGAGCTTATTCTAGGAGCACATGGATATGAATCACATGTCCAGCCTGTGCCGTAATAGGTCATTGCCATCAACATTCATATCTTCATTTGAAACCACGCACAGAGGCTCACAGTAGCATGCACAAAGCCCCCTCTTGACACCCAGTAGCCGTCCTCTTTCTCTTACCAAAGCGTCGCCGTCTTCGCCACTTTGACCTGCCATCCTTACGGACTCTCCAGAACCCGCTAAGATCAGGCTTTCCCTCCCCAAAAACTGCTCTTGAAGATTATCCTTGATTATATAAACTTCAATGAGCAATCTTCACTCTTTACTGACAGCAGTTGAGAGGCGTGACCATTCTCTCCTTTCTGAAATGGTTTCTCCTGGCCTCCTGACCCACACTGCCTACACACACGCGGTTTGCTCTCTGTCAGCTGGCCTTCGGCTGCTGAGGCCCTCCAGGCCTGTTGTGCCCAGGCTGGTCCCCAAAACCAGCAGAGCCTCCAGGGAGGAGGGTGCCCGCTCCCTGCACTGAGATGGCTGCTTTCGATGGACTGCTGCCGAGGCAGGTCCCGGCCCGAGCCAATCATCACGGCTCCCAGGTGTCTGTCATATTGGAAGGCACCCTGACCATTGCTTGCTGCCCCCCTCCCCCCTCCGCCCAGCAAGGCAGTCCAGCTTCCTCCAGCTCTTCCGGGGGAATGTATTTGTGTAGGCTAAAGTGTGGAATTCGGCTGATGCCAGGGGCCCCAATAACCCCCTCCTCTGAACTGGCTTCATCTATGCGATCTTGTTTCAGGACTGTGGCTGTCTTCCCTGCCCTCAGCCAACTGCATGTGTCGCCTGTACCCCGTTAGCATGCCTTGGACTGCTGGGAACGCTCCTGGCCTGTGGAGCTCTGCCAGGACCCCAGCCACCTGAAGGACCTCTGGGTCCTCCGTTTTAAACAGTCCCATTTGGACTGCCTGCCGAGGACGTCCCAAAATTCTTCGAGCAACCAAGTCTCCTGGTGTTCCTTGTTGGATGGCACCTCAACAATCCTGTCCAGCCCGGCCCAGACAGACAGTCCAGATTCCTCCAGCTCTGCTATCAAATGGGAATACGCACCTTTGTGCAGGTGAGCGCTTAAACCGAGGCAGATGCCTTTTATCCTCCCCAGGACCGGCCTTTCTAGACACGTTGTCCGGTCCCAGGTCTCGGGGCCCCCTGAAACCGCACGGTTCCCCCGTGTACCGTCTGCACCATTCCAGCTGCTCAGGGCAGCCGAGGCCCCCCCAAACCAGTGGAACCTGGGTGGGTCCCCAACCACCTACACAGTCCCCGGGGCAGAGGGCTCTTGTAACTCCTCCACCCCACTCCACCCCACCCCACATCTTCTGAGGCGGCGGCTCGGCATTTGGATGGGCTGCCGTATCAAGTCCTGGGCGTTATGTGTAGTGAAAGCTCGCAGGTGCCGCTTGCTGACGGATGACCTCTGCAGCACCCTAGGCCCCACCCTTGGGGGCCACTCCAGATATCTCTAGCCTCACCTGCAGGGGAAACATGCACATCACGGGTGAGGGCTCGGAAGGACACAAATGTCTTAGACCCCGACGACCTGCTTCACTGACCTGGCCTCTCCAGACTCTCGGCCTACACAGACTCTGCGTGTGCTGCACCCACCCCGTGAGTCCCAGGAGAGCAGTCAGGGCCCTCCTGGCCTGGGGAGCTCCAGCCAGTCCCGAGCCAGCTGCAGAGCCTCACGAGCAGAGGAGTCCCACCTCAGAAAATCTAAGATGGCAGCTTTAAACCAGTGACAGCCAGTCCCCATTTGGACTGAAGGCCTGATGGGAATCCTTGAGGCCGGAAGATGCCCAGGACGCCCTCGGGTAGGCCGTCTAAAGGAGACTGGCGGTCCCCCGTTTCAAGTGGAGCCTCCGGGATATTACCACGGGGGTGGGCTTTCTCCACAGAGACCATTCAAGGCGGCTGAGGTCTCCACAGACGTCTGGAGTCCTGGAGCGCACCTGCAGCTCAAGGCGTGCTAACGGAGGGCGGACTCCATTTCTGTGGGCAGCGTGGATCAGGGGAGCCAACCAGGGTCCTGGAACGGCCCCATGTCCAGCGAGGGCAGTTCGAGGAGAAGGCTGTTGGGAAAGCCTGCCATCTGCCTAATTTTAGGTATTAACTTATAGAACTATGCACATTCCCCCTGAGGACAGAGCAGGAGGAATCCAAAGCCAGGCAGTACAAGATGGTTGGGGTCGCCACAAATAAGAGGTGCCTGGGAGTGTCACAGGCCTATAGGTCTCCGGAAGCCCAAGGCGGGGACAGAGTGCCGAATCTGACTGCATGGGAAATGAACGGGCACCTGGGAACCGGAAAAAGGCAAGCTATAGTGAGAGGCAGGAGCAAGGGTGGAAGCCATTGGGGTGTCTGCATCTATGCCCTAAGCGACACAAAATACACATACTGCCCCCTAAATGCAGAGCCACAGCAAGCGGACTGCCTTCCCAGAGTGGGGCCGGGCCAACCGGCCGAGGCATCCTTCAATAACAGATATCTGGGAGAACAGACGGCTGGAGAAGCCTAGATACTCAACTGTTGCCTCTTCAAAGATGGAGCCTAGAGGGGCGCCTGGGGGGCTCAGGAGGTTAGGCCTCCGACTTCAGCTCAGGGCATGAGCGCAGCGCTCCTGAGTTCCAGCCCCCCAGTCGAGCTCTGTGCTGACAGCTCAGAGCCTGGAGCCAGCTTCGGATTCTGTGTCTCCCTTTCTCTCTGCTCCTCCCCTGCTCGCTCTCTCTCTCTCTCTCTCTCAAAAATGGATAAACATTAAAAATATATATATTTGGAATCTAGAAAAAGCTTCAGGGAGATGCCTCTGTCCAGCAGACTATGCACAGGTTCGGAACAAGCCATAACTCGAAAGGCCTGCAAAAAACAGCTGCTCGTGACCCGCTAACGGGGTGCATACTGCGCATGCGCTAGTGAGGCTCGGAGCCAGGCAAAGAGAAACCTCGAGCCCCTCAGTTGCATATACAGGCCAGGCCACAGGAGAGGGCTATTGAGGTACTAAAAACCCATTAACAAGCCTTCTTTTACACAAAAGCACAGAATCAACCTACAGGTAGTGATGGAGGCAACCAAAATGCCTCGAGGCCGGCTGACTCACCTGGAGCCTTGCCGGCTGCAGGAGACAGGGACCCCAATTGGCAGCCGGTCCAAATGGAGACTATTGCCTCGCCGTAGGTAGAGCTTAGCTGTGGGATCCCTCTGCCCAGCGTGTTAGACCAGGGGCTGGGGACCCACCGGGGACTTCTCTGGCCCGGGGGCGGGCGTCCAAGGCCGCCTGACGCGCTGCGTACGGCGCATGCGCGAGCCTGCGCAGCACCACACGTCCCGGTAGCCTGCAGGCGTGGAACGGAGCCCGGGCTGCCTAGGCGGGGGCTGGGGAGAGGGGCGTTGGTGGGGCACACATCTGCCTTTTCCCAAGCCCCGACCTACATAAACGCGCATCCGTATTCCTTCCGCAGGTGGAGCTGGAGGAGTGAGGACAGCCTGGCGCGGCTGGGGCCGGGTGGACTGCGGGGGCTCCTCCAGCAAGGGACGCCCGGGACCCCATCGGTGGAGGTGGAGGTGGGGACTGAGTGGGGGCGGTTTCTAGCTGCCGGCACAGAAAGGTGTGTGGGCGCGGGCTCCCTCCTCCCTGAGCCCAAGCAGGTGGTTCGGGAACCTAGGAGCTGTGCCTGAGGGGCTGACCTGGTGCGTACTGCGCATGTGCCAGCCTCGCAGGGCCTGTGGCTGGAGTCTGGGAAGAGGCCCACGTGGAGCAGGGCAGGGCCGTTAGGGGGAGGGGGATGGGGGAGGATGGGGAACCATTAGGGCAGATGGGGGGAGGGCGCCTGGCAGGGGTATCTGGGAGCTAATTCCAATCCCTGAGCCACACGGACGCTCTTATTCCTTCCTTCATGCCCTCTGAGGTCATACGCACCCTTGTGTAGCTTGAAATAGGGATTAGGTAGATGCCTTGTGGCCACCACAGCCTGCTGCTTCTCTGTGACCAGGCCTTGCCAGACACTTGTCCTCTACCAGGTCCCTGATTTTCCCGTGCCGGGCAGCTTGTGCATGTAGAAGATACACCCCTCAGCCTAGCCAGAGCAGCGGGGTCCCCACCCCCACCCCCCAGGGGCTAGGATTGGTCCAGAACCTTTTGCATATCTTCTGGGTCTGAGGGAGCCCATCTCCAAAAAGTCTTTCTGAAGTGGTGGCTTAAAACAGGCGACAGCCAATACCCTTTGGGACTGACGGCCTGATGGGGTCCCAGGCTTGCTTTCTTGTTTTTAATGTTTGTTTATTTTTGCGAGAGAGACAGTGTGAGCAGGGGAGGGGCAGAGAGAGAGAGGGAGACGCAGAATCCCAAGCAGGCTCCAGGCCACCAGCTGTCAGCACAGAGCCTGATGCGGGGCTCAAACCACGAACTGTGAGATCATGACCCGAGCTGAAGTCAGATGCTTAACTAGCTGAGCCACCCGGCGCCCCGGGGTCCCGGGCTTTCTGCTCCTCCAGGTTCCCAGGAGTCTCTTGTGGGGGAGCTCCCGCGGCCCACCAGGCCCTGTCCTGCCAAGGCGGCCCACATGGCTCCAGAATTATCATCGGGGGAGTCTGCACATTTGTCTGCGTCAGGACTTGGGATCAGGCAGGATGATTCTGGGAGCCCGCTCCGGGGAACCAGCCTCTCCCTGCAGCTGCCCTCTGCCGGCTCCCTGCTGCCCTGACCCCTGCAGCTCGTGCCCGCCGTCCTCCCTCAGAGGGCAACCCGGGACCTCGGCGCCTCCGGAACTCCTGTTGTTCCAGAACCACGTGCACAGCCTCTGGGGGGCGGGGAAAGGCTTTGAACTAGGCAGATGCCAGGTTCTCCCGAAAGCTCAGTTCTGTGAAAATGCCTTGCCCCTCATTGTCCTGTTCTAGGACCCCGGCCGCCCACGCAAGTGCAGTCCCTACCGTGTTCACAGGCCTTGGGTGACAGCGGGCACTCCAGGCCCGAGGGACTCTGGCAGGTCTCTAACCACTGAATGATCTCAGCGAGTGGAGAGCCCATATCCTGAACGTATCATTTGAAACCGGGGACTGTGGGTCCCCATTTGGATCGGCTGCTGAACAGTGTGCCACCCGGGCTCCCCGGGAAGCAGGGCCACCCCCCCCCCCCCGTCTCTTAGTGAAGATTTCCAGGGCAGCCTGTCCGGGCCCCATCCTGGCAAGGTGGTTCAGACTCCTTCAGATTTACATTCGGGGGAGTAGGAGCGCTTGTCCAGGGCAGGGCTTGGAATCGGGCAGAGGCCTCGTGCCCCTGATGCCCACTGCTTCCCTGGGGCCCCTCGAGACACTTGTCCAGCCTCAGGTCCCTGGCCACCCTGACTTGTGTTTCTGCCGGTGCACCTCGTCAGCCTCCTGGGGATGCTAGGGCTCTTCCAGCACTCCGAACGTGCAGGCGGCTCTCGAGCCTCCATGGTAGCCTCCTAGGCAGAGGAACCCTGTGCCCTGCAGTCTGTCTTGGGCAGCAAGTTTAAACTGTTTCCAGCTGCTCTACACTGGGCCCGACCGTCTATGAGGTGCCCAGTTTTTCCAGCACTCAGGGCTCCCTTGTGTGTTTTACTGGGGTGTACCCAGGCCGGTCAGCAGGGCAGGAGGACACTGGCAGGCAGCGCCCTTGCCTCCCATCCTGCGTAAGGAGAGTGTGTGCATTTTGCAGTATAATACCTGGAATTAGGCAGTTGCCAGGTACCCCGAATAGCCTGTTCCAGTGACCTAGCCTTTCCCTCCAGGTGCCCTGTTCCTGGTCCTTGGCTTTCTTGACCTGCACATGCACAGTCTGTACCTGGCCAGCCTGACTTGGGCAGCAGGGGGCATTCCAAGCCCGTGGAGCTGAGGGAAGACCCCATCCACTTGAATGGCTTCTGGGTAGAAAGCGCCCACATCAGGAAATCTTTCTGAGGTGGCAATTTTATATAGGCGACAGTGAAACCACGTTTGGATTGACTGCCTGATGGGGCCCCAGGGTCCCCCAGCAACTGAGGCTCCCAGGAGTCTCCTCTTGGAGGCTCTCCCTACCATCTTGGGCCGTCTCACCCTTGCAAAGTGGTCCAGTTCCCTCTAGCTGTGCCTTCTTGAAGAGTATGTACATTTGTGTAGCTTAGGGCGTGGTTACTAGGCTCTAGTTACCTCTAGGTACCAGGTTTCTCCCAACACTTACCCTACACAGGTCCCTGGTTGAGGTGACCTGAGCGAGAAGGGACTACACAGTCTACACCCGTCGGCAGGCCTTGAGCAGTTGGGGCCTTTGGAACGTGGGCCTGTCCCCAACCACATGTATAGCCTTTTGTGTGAAGGGAGTCCATCCCTGAAAATCTCCGAGGTGGCGGCTTTCGGCTGTGGACACTCAGTCCCCGAGGGGACGAGCCGCCCCAAGCGGTCTCCGGCTTCTCCAGCCATCCAGGCTCACAGGGGTCTCTTACTGGAGGCTCTTCCAGCCAGGCTGCTGGGCCCCGACTTGGCGAGCAGTCTAGTTTCCTCCAGCTCTGCTTTCAAAAGGAATACATGCGTTCGTGTAGATTCGGGCTCGGAGTTAGGCAGATGCCTTTGTAGAGGCCAAGGGCAGATGCTTTCAGGTGTCTCTTACTGGAGGACACGTAGGCCAGTCTGCTGGGCCTAATGCTAGCAGGGCAGTGCAGTTTCCTACAACTCCGCCTTTGAGGGGACTCTGCACCTTAGTGTAGATAAGGCCTGAAATGAAGTAGATGTCTTGCACCCCCAGCAACTCATTCCAGTGAACCAACCTCTCCCGGCCCTTGTCCGATTCCACTTCTTTGGGCTATCCCGACCTGCACGGCTCGTGCGTGTGGAAAATGGACTCTAAGTCCCCAAGTGCTTCAGAACCTTCTGCGGCAGTGGAGCTGGGGCTGGTCCCAGAATGGCCTGCGTGGCCTCTTCGGTGAATGACGTCACGGATGAACTCGTGTCTGAGGTGGCAGCCTTGAACGGGCTTCGGTCCGTCCACGTGCAGACTGGCTGCCTTACAGGGTGTTTCGCTTCTATCTAGGAATCAGGCTCCCAGATATCTCTTAGAGGGTACCCCGACCACCAGGCGAGGCCCCAGGCTGGCAAGGCACTGCAGATTTTTCCCGTTCTGATCTCAGAGGGAATTTGATATTTGTGTAGGGTAGAGCCTAGAGACAGACATGTGCCTTGAAGCTCCAACGGCCAGTTCTCATGACCTTGCCTCCCTAGACACTTGCTGTGTACCAGGTCCCTGGCTATTCCGACCTGCTTGGCGGGTGCGTGCGCAGCAGGGGGCCCCACGGGGCTCGGGTAGGTCCTAAACCACCTGCACAGCCTATGTAGGGGCATAGGAAAGTCGGGGACCCACGCTGTGCTCTCACATTCATGTCCTTCTCTCTGCCTGGATCCTTCTTCCTCACAGCCCACTCTTAGAACCTTCCGGAATGCCAGGCACAGCCATAGGAGATTCTTCCATCAGTCAGGAGTTGTTGCTGAAAGGGAGGCTATTTCTACACAGGTCCCCACCCTGCGAATACATCCCCTGCATGAGGCCTTCTCACTTCTAGCTGTCCTGGTCAGGGCCAGGAGATGTCATGCCCAGTGGAGAGGTGTGACTACACAGGTGAGTGAGTGCTGGACCCAGCTCAGTTCCAGCAGTTAAGACAGGTGTCATTTTCAGAGAGAGACCACGCCCTCAGCACAATGGTATGGGAGGTGTCCCTGTCATTAGAGCCCCTCCCCACTTGTCTTTCTGCATCTTTTTCTTTCCTTGGGGCTGTGTTTTCCTCCTCTCTCACCAGCCTTCAGACCCCTAGGTCAGTGCAGGGTCTCATGTTATCCTTCATTATTAAAAGTGATTCGAGGGGCAGCTGGGTGGCTCAGTCGGTTGAACTCCCCCAGCCACTCAATGAGGTGGGCTTTCTCCCCACGCTCTCTCCCAGGCTGCTTTCCTGTGCACAGCCCAGCAGGGGAAAGAGCCTCCTGGACAACTGCAGGTAGGTCTTGTGGTGGTGCACGCCCAGAACCCTCTATGTGGAGGCACACAGAAACCAGGCATTTGGTCCGTCAGCCTTTATGCCCAGGCCTTGAGTCCCCAGGCATTTCTTCTGGGTTGGGACAGTATCTCTGGAGATACAGAATGGGCAGCTTCTGGAAGCGTCTGTTACCCAAATGTGTAGCTTCTCTGCCTGCACTTCCCGGGCCAGGATCCACCTCTAACTTCTATGGTCTGGGCCTGGAGTCCACACCTCAGCTTCACAATGAGAACACAGTCCTCAGGGAAGAAAACCAGACCCTACAGGTTCAGCTGAGTCGCGTTCCCAGAGGTAGGTGGTAAAAGCCGCAAATCGTGCTCATCCCCAGCTCCCTTTCCTCCCTGCCCACACCAATCACTAACAGAAGCAAAGAGAAGAAGGTGCAGATGACAGAGCTAAAGAGATCAACCCAAAGTCCCCTGGCTATTCTCAGTCTAGAAAGGGCTGCTTCCTGAGAGGTCCCAACCATGGGCTTCAGAGACAAACCATCCTAGAAAATCCACCACCTCTGAGCAACCCACAGATATTCAGATAGAACCATTAGTTATCAAATCGGATACCAGCTAGGTGTGGGTTCTGCCTCTCCAGGCTTTACGGCAGCTCTGTGTGTCCCTCCTGGTACCGACCTGTCATCCCCTATCTCCTCACCCCTCCCCTCACCCAAGTTCCCAGGGCTCCTCTCTGGCCAATAATCCTCAGAGCTCTGGGTCTGAAGCACTCAATTATTTTCTGATTCAACGGGCACCCACGGATGGGTGTGCGGCCCCGGGGACAGCTGACCTTAGAGTTAATGGACTCGATCAAATCAATATTTTAGGAATAACAAATCATTTTTACTGACAAATATTTATGGAATAGTCATAAAAGACTAAGAACAGTTGGCAAAAGGGTTAATCCCAGAATGAAAAAAGGCTTGCAGAATAGGGAAAAGACAGCAGGTGATATTTCTAAATTAGCCACCTCAGAGCAGGAAGATGTGAAGAAGGGTCACTGCTTGGGGAGGAAACCAAAGTTCTGTGCCCAGAGTCAACAGATCAGAGAGAAAGCACAACGGCTAAAGCACCACTGCATGCCTGGACAGCCTAAGCAGACCTCACAGGGGAGAAGGTCGTACGGTTTCCATGAGGACACTCCGCCAGACCTGCAGACTCCCCCAGAGGACGGACAGCACCGCGGCCTGGTTCTCAGAGTCCCTGTCCGTAACCTTTGAGAAATCATGAAGAGCAGAGAGAGGCCACAAGCCCAGAAAAGAACAACCACCCTCATTTTCAAACTGCTGATAATGGTCTAGTCTAAAAGCCGCAGGCAAGACATCTTGATGTTGATCTTTGGCAAGGTTCACGAGTGGATTGTCACACGGAGGGTGTGGGAGAACTTCGAAAAGAGTCAACGTTAAAAGCCAGAGTGTTTTCCCTAAAAGCCAAGTAGGCCTTAGGAAATAAGATCAAAGACAGCGCAAAGATGGAGGCTCCCTGCTCCCCAGGGTGTGCGGATGTGGTGAGCTGACTTCCTGTTGCTGTAGTTCCCCGTGTGTCCGCATGGATGTGCTTGGGCTCCTCTTCCTGCTGACCTTTGGCCCCACACTCTAAATACTCCTGTGTTCTGCTCACCGGAGTGCTCCCAAGAGACAGACACCTGCGAGAGACTCTGCTGTCCTCTCCATCCCCATCCCAGCGTCGAGAGCTGGAGCTGGTGCTGGGCCACTGGAAGGGGGAATGGCAGCAGCTTTTGAGAGACTTGAAGGAGAAGTAGCAGCAGGTCTTGCATTTCGGGGGGAACAACTATCCTTCTAGGAGAGAGACTCCAGGGAAGAGGGAGCCCATTGATAAGAAAGTGGCCCCATTTTCAGATTTAGTAGAAGGGCTATTGGCAAGAGAGCTACTGGCCCCTTTTTGAAACCTGTTGTCCCCCCGCTATTCCTGATTTGGGAGTGACTTTGAGCGGAAGGAGGGACTTCTCTGGGAATACTCTTTTTACTCCAAAGATAGAGCAAAAAATCTTGTTATGGAAGGCTTCAGCCTATCACGTACTGGAGAAGGGACATACTCATGCTTCCAGTGAGATTAAGGACACTAGCCTCACCGTAAGGTAGGGGTTATCTACACCAGCCATGACGCTCATCCCCAGCACAAACCCTAGAACTTCTTGTCAACATGGGAAGACCTCTGTAGGAGCGGTAAGAATACGGGGCTGCCGTGTCTGCTCCTAGCTAAAGTGGCTAATGGCATGACTTCAAGCAAAGTTTCTTCACCTCCCCGAGCCTCTGTTTCCACGTTGCTAAAATAAAAGTACTGGTCTCTGTGATCCCTGGGTTGACGTCTAGGGCTAAAACTGTGTAATGCAAAGACTGGCTGACAGCTGGTTTGTTGGGAGCCATCTTGGATACGCAGGCTGAGCCGCTTCCTTGTATGAGAAGGCAGTCGCAGCAAGCCTCCTGCCAGTCAACTGGCACCCTATCTTACCTCCTTCTAAATAACCTTTCAGGCTTGGGTTTCTGGAATTGCTCTCGTTGGCCTCAAAGGATGTAATGCTCTTTTGTTTTATGGCATTCACATAAAAAAAGGGACCAGGAATGTGATGCATTGATGGCTAACATCTGAAGGAGACTTTGTAAATGTACTCATGCATAAGCAAAGGACAAGCATCGAGAATTCTGTCCTTGCCAGATGGGTGGCACCTCCCCCATTGCAGTTGGAAGAATAGGCAGAGTGACTCCTGGCCTGTTTATAGATAATTAGCATAGGCCTCAAGGTAACACTCTATTTTTTCCTGTTTATAGATAATTAACACAGGCCTAGGTAACACCCTGTTCTCTCCCCCTGCCTTAAATTTATATGCGAATTAACCTGAAAACAACTTGCAAGGTTGAGGAAATTGCTGCTTTGCTGATACAAACACATTATTAAAATTATGCTTACTGATGGGATGTCACTCATTGCTGTAATGTCATTCATTACTTTTAAATAAAGACACTGAGACCAGCAGAGCGGAGATGCCAGAATTGCCAGAGATGCCTGCTTGGTGATCAGACTACATCTCGTGGCTCTCCCATTCCTTTCGCCAACACCGTTCATTCTTCGGGGATTCCTGGACTCACCGGAGCAGGACTCGGGCACTGGTTGCCTTGGGGGGGCTGCTTAGCGGGCCCTTGCCTTCTCCCCTGGCAGCTGCAGCATACGCTGGCCCCCCTGCAGCAACAGTGTGGAGAGAGACAGCAGCTCTTCCAGTCCCTCCAGTCAGAGCTACGGGTCGACCAGGCACTTGACAGAAATTACAGAAGGGGCTGGAAGGTATGTGTTCCCCTTCTTCCTCCATCCCACGAGCTTTCTGCCCTTCGGTTTGCAGTGAGGTCTTTGCCTTGGGAGTCGTGGAGGTCTGGCAAGCTACAGAGTTCTGTCTCAGAAAACCCAGCTAGGCTTGGCGTTCACAAAGCCCAGCGGTTGGTGACATGAGCAAGATCCAGCCCAGATATCCTTGAAAATAGACCACAAGAGTTTAACTCCACCCACCTAGATGGCCAGAGAAAAGTTCAAGTCCAGACTATACACCGGTGTTTTTTTAATGCAAGGAGCGGTCCTGATAATCATGTGAAAAGCTCTCAAATATTGTGAATAATACATCCTGACCTGACCTCCCGTGCAGCCACGATAGTAGATCATGTGCTTCTACCCTGACCCAGTCCCAGTGAGAAAGCTAAACAATCCGAAAAAAAAACCACAAAAAAACAAAAAATCCAACAACAACAACAAAACCATTTACAGAAATACCGCAAATGGGACTTGGATTTCAATCCTGAAATTAAATTTTAAACTTTTATCGAGGACTTTTGCCACCTGCTGAAATAATCTAGTCTTTGAGAATCTTCTACAGATGAGACAGGGTATTCTCAATAAGAAAGTTAGCAAATCCAAGCAGGCTGGAACACAGGGCTGATGCCAACATGATGAAATTTAGCAAAGATTCAAGAAAAATCCTGAGCTTGATTAAAAATATCTGCGGTAGAAGTACTGGACAGGAGGCCTGGCTCTGTAGCTATTCTTGGGCTCGGGGATGGGGGAGTTAGGGAGAAACACATCTACACAAACAGCCTGTAGGCCAGGGCTGCTGGAGGAGCCAACTCAACCTGAGACAGAAGTAGTTTAAGTATAGTATCCGTATGGTGAGACTGTTGGAGATATTGTTAGATCGTGGGGCAACATCTTATAAAAGAGACATTGACAACCTAGACACCATAATGAAGACAGGCCCACATTGCTGAGGGGCCAGACATCTAAAATGGTTGAAGGAACTAAAAAAATTTAGGCCCGGAAAAGATTACGAGGAGCTGAGAATTTTATTTGAAGAGCTGTCAGGTAAAGGAGAGCTGATGGGTTTTGTGTCCCTTCAGAGGTCCGGACAAGGGTCAAAGACTGAAGGAGAGTGGGATGTGGACCTACATACTTAATGCTTTCCTTATCACTAGAGCCTTCTAGTATGGAATGGCTGGTTTGTGAAGGAGCAAGCTTCCCGTCCAAGCCTTCTTGAAACAGAAAGGGATGATTTGTCAAGGATCCGATAGAAGCAGTTCTTGCTTTGGGTGAGACGTCGACTCCGTAAGCCTTTCAATTCTAAGTTTTCTTGATTATGTGCTTAAAAATTCCTTAAGCAGTCTCGTCGAAGAATTTTCAATATTCAGCCAAATTTGAATTTTCATACAACCCGATCGAATTTCCTGATTTGCTGATGAGAAGGTGAACCAGAACTTGATGAAATGTAGAGGGTGCAGCAAGCTGAAAAGTCACGGGGGCATCAGGTCGGTGGGGAGTGCTGGGGACAACCGGCTTGTAGGGGAGCTTGGTGTCAGGGGCGTGAGAAGTCAGCTCAGTGGAAAGGAAAAGGCCTGTAAGGTAGGATGAAGGTTTATATTCCACAAAGAGGACAGTGGAAAACGAGTATGTTTTTTCGAGGCAAAACAGGTGCTTGACGGGAACGGAACTCTCCGATGGTGAGAAAGGTGGGTTGCCTGGAGTCCAGAGACAGTAGGACCAGGGAGACCTACTGGATGGGCACAGCGATGCTCCAGGCATTAGTGATGAGAGTCTAATCTAAGGTGCTATTGGGAAGAAAAAGCAGAATGGATAGAGGAAAAACATTTAAAATAAAACAGGCAAAACTTTGTGAGAATTTGGATTTAGGGAAAGAAAGACAGGAAGGAGCTTCATGGAACTTTGAGGGAACCTTAGTATCTACAAACCACTTCATCCTGACCTACCTTCCCTTTCGTGCCTTTGTTCCTTTCTATGGGTCTTCTAGGATTTATTTCAAAGCTACTTCTGACTATAGCGCCATAACCCCATATCCTTAATTTTACAATTTAGTAAGAGGTCTGAACTGAAATATTTTCCATATACTCATTTGGTGACAAAATGTAACTGAATGACCAAAGTGTATTCATGGCCTTCATTGATCCCACTTCGAATTTTCACCTAGCTCATTGCAGAAATATGATTGTGTTTGATTAAGGCGTGTGGCTCAGATACAGCTGGACGCGTGTGCTATTGCCACGTATGGCGTGAATCCTATCGCCTTGCTCAAAACCAAAACGACTTCTATCTTTGGAAATAAATTTGGCTTCAAAGTTTTCAGATAAGAGATCGTGATCTTCGAGAATATTTCTTAGATCTCCTCATCCCCAGTACATAGAAACACACTCTTTGATGAGTGCATGTTAAAAAAGCACGGAGAAGTTGAACAAGTCAATGAGTTGTGACCCCTGGTCTATGCTGGCCTCCCGTCCTGCCTGCCACCAAAGGCCTGGTGCCCTACCCCGACTCTCCTCCACAAGTGCACGTGGGTCACCTGAGCCTCAGGGAAATTCCGGACTGGAGCGTGTGTCTCTCGGTGTGTGCCAGGCCCCACCCAGGAGGAGTAGCAGCTCTGTCCTAGAAGTGCTGCCTGAGACCCAGTGGGGGCTTTAGCAGAAAGGAATGTCCCAAAAGAGTGTTCTGACAAATGCCTGCATCTGCCACCAGACTCCTCTCTCTTCTTTTAGCTTCTACCTGGTATGCTGGTCACCAGGTCTCTTTGAGCAGTGGCTTGAGCCACCTGGTGGCAGAGCTCTGAGCTTTGTGAGGGGAGCTGGAGGAGAGCATGTAGGGGAACAACCGTGTGCAACTCCAGGTGGAACGGCGGTTGGGTGGGGGGGGGGGACAAAGCCAGCCTCGGCCCCTCCTCCATCACAGGACTTCCCATCCCACACGCACCCTGGTAACAAACAGCAGCTCTTCCAAGGCAGGAAGGAAGCGGGCACCAGGAAGCCCATGGCCAGTGGGGCAGTCACCAGAATGTCTGTGATAGAAGGGCCCATCTTACCTCTTCCAAGCCCCTGAGGCTCAGGGTGAAATAGGAGGCGCTTCAATCTAGAGTCTCGGATGAGAGCGTGGGATTTAGAGTGAGACCTGGCTCCAGATTCCGAGTTTTCCGCCTACAGGTTGCTTGCCTTGGTTAAGGTGCTTTAACTCACATGTGTTTAAGCCTTAATTTTCTCACCTTTAGGGTGAAAATAATAACAACGTTTAGAGCATACAGTTATTTAGAGCACATGAAATAATTTGCAAGTGCCTGACACAATAAGAATTGTTCAACAATTAACAGTTTTGTACGTCAATATCTATTCCTTCTATTTGTGGAGTGCTTTAAAATTAACCAAGTTTTGAAACAATTTAAAAAAAATTTTTTTTAACGTTTATTTATTTTTGAGAGACAAAGAGACAGAGTATGAGCAGGGGAAGGGCAGAGAGAGAGGGAGACACAGAATCTGAAGCAGGCTCCAGGCTCTGAGCTGTCAGCACAGAGCCCGATGCGGGGCTTGAACTCACAGACGGTGAGATCATGACCTGAGCCGAAGTCGGCCGCTCAACCAACTGAGCCACCCAGGCGCCCCTGAAACAATTTTTCAAAGATCTTCATCTGAGGTGGGGCAGGATTTACTCTCTCTGTATTTCACATGAGAAAACTCAGGCATCGAGATATTAACTGACATGCTAAGGTTTGCAGCAGCTAAGAGACCACCGCAGGATTTGAAACTGATTAAAAAAAATTTTTTTAAATGCTTTTGTTCATTTTTGTGAGAGAGATACAGAGTGCTAATGGGGGATGGGCAGAGAGAGAAAGGGAGACATAGAAGCAGGCTCCAGGCTCTGAGCTGTCAGCACAGAGCCCGACACGGGGCTCGAACCCACAAACTGTGAGATCATGACCTGAGCCGAAGTTGGACGCTTAACCGACTGAGCCACCCAGGCACCCCAAACCTGATTTTTTTTTAAACATTAAAAAAAATTTTTTTTTAAACGTTTATTTCTGAGAGACATAGAGACAGAGTGTGAGCAGGGGAAGGGCAGAGACAGAGGGAGACGTAGAATCTGAAGCAGGCTCCAGGCTCTGATGAGCTGTCAGCACAGAGCCTGACGTGGGGCTCGAACCCACAGACCCTGAGATCTGACCTGAGCTGAAGTCAGCGGCTTAACTGACGGAGCCACCCAGGCACCCCTTAAACATTTTAAAAAAAGTATTCTTGTGGGCGAGTCCCCTCCCTGAGGAATGTGGTGAGCAAAGACCTCCAGATAAGGGAAGGCAACCTGGCTGTGTGTGTATGTGGCAGCCCTCATGACCCTGTAATGTGAGACTACCCAATCAGACTGTATGTCTATACATTACCCATCTATGGGAGACAAAGAAATAGAAAATGCATAAAAGGCTACACCACACAGCAGTTTTTTGGTGCAAACACTATAAGCCCATGCCGGCATGAATAAAGTTGCTTCCTGGAAAGAAAAGCCTTGATATCAGGACCCTCTGTGCAAGAATCCTGCTACATTTCTTGGGGGCTCGTCTGGGATTCGGAGATGGTGCGTTTCCACCTCCTTTGCCCCCCCGGGGTGCAAACCTCAGGGCGCTGGGAGAAGCGACCTCACCTGGCACCAGTGGACCCCTTGATCCACAGGAGACTAGTCCCTCCCCGAGGGCTGGGGTGAGGACCCCGTGTGCACACAACGGAACCTGTGAGGCCCAGGAACAAGCTCAGGGAGGCTGCCCGGCAGACTGGTAAGACCCCCCGGTTCGTTTTGGTGGACCGGCCCCTGAGAGGCAAAAGGGGAGCCTGGTCACCTCCCAGTGTTGCCCTAATAGTTAGTTGCATAAGGAATAAGGAATTAAACAGCAATTCTAAGGTGCTGGGCGCTGTGGGGTGGGTTGAAGCCACTGTGTGACTGTGTGTGGGGACTTGTCTCTCATTCGTTTCCTGGGTCAATGACTATGATGATTAGAGCCAACTGTCTCTGGTTAGTCTACCTCAGAACGGGGACTTTAAGGAATATTCCCAAGCAGCTGTTGAAACTCCCTTTGTTTTGGGGAAACTCTCTGAACTGACAAGGACTGCCTAATTCCACGTAGCAGAAGGATGACTTAAAGTAATGGTTAACTTTGTCTGTCTCATAGTTTTCATGAGTAATTGTTAAGATAGCTTTCAGAGTCTTCAGTAACCTAAAACATTAACGTTTTGCTTGCATGATAAATTGGGATGGAATTCATTGGATATCTGATGAGACAAAAGGCTACAGCACTAATTACTAGATGTAGGTTTGTGCTTTTGACTTATTACAAAAAAGGACTATTTCGATCTTACAAATGTGTTTTGTGCTTTATTAAGATTTTCCTATGGAAAACCTTCTTTGTGCTTAATTGATAAATTTACCATCTAAAAAAAAATTCTGAGGTAACTGATAGTTCACAATTGGTTACTACTTAGTTTTCACTGGAGACTAAGGTTTCTAAGAGTTAAAATTCTGCTAAATGTAATTAAGACTGATAAAAATAAGGAAAGTAACTCTATATGCAAAAAAAGTAGGAGATATGTAACAAAGATATAAGGCATGGGAATACATTTTTTGTTGAAGTAAAAGGTAGTTTTGTCTGAAATGAGACTGGTCGTTTGGAGAAAAAGGGCTTAGGTCAAAATATGAAAGCAAAGGCAAGTTGTAGAAGGTTTGTGAAGGGAAATCTTTAGAAAGAAATTTTAGTAGTCAGGACAGATTAAGGTTAAAATAAATGGATTTCAAGAGTACACTGGTAGAAGGTTAAATTTCTGCTTTACTCTCTGTTAAAAAGGGCAAAGTTTTCTTGAATTGTTGGTAGGCTTTTTATAAAAAAAAAAAAGTAAACAAAGCTTTTGTTTTGTTTTTTCTCTTTTGTCTGCCCAAAAAAGATGGAAAAAATATGGTTTTAACCAAAAAGGCAGGATACTGGACAGCACACCCTTTTGAGTTGTTTTACTCAAGACTTGGTTGAAATTGTCCCTCCTTTTGTTGGGGTCCTTGGATCGTCCCCCAAAGACCACGAGACACGTATGCAAAGGCAAGAGCGTTTATTGAGATTCCAGCATTGGGGGGTCAGCCACTCCAGAAAATGGCGACGCTGAGAGCAGCGCGCAGGCTCCTTTTAAGCACATTTAGGCGCGAATTCCAAGGCGGGAAACTGGTTTCTCCAGCTCATTGGTGGGTTTGTGTTTGGGGGGTATGGGTGCTCTGTGGATTGGTCCCTGCACGGGGTCCTTCCTTACAGGGATCATACTAGCAGGGTTTTTCTCGATCGGTCAAGCCGCTGGCCTTTACCATACAGGGATTTGTGTGTGGACCATGTCCTTAATTGGTCTTGGCTGGTGAGGGGGCGAGACCCGGTCCCTTTCTCTCTTTCTCTTCCTGGTCCCCCGGAGCAGGAAGTGTTTGGGGCCGGCTCTTAGGCCTGGGACCTCTCACTTTGAGGTTGGGGAGACAGGGGTGGCGTCCTCACTGCCAGCCTCCAAATGCTCCGTATTTGTGTAGCTTCTGGTTAGCAAAGGAAAGGATGCCTGTGTCCTATAAGAGATAGATGACTACGGTATACAAAGGGCTCTTACGGGAACACATAGAAGCCAGTTTGCTACACTGAGCCCAGTGCGTGCCAATTTGTCACAACCTGGGTACTCCACCGTCGGGCCAAAATAAAATCAGCGCCTCCTTCTCCAACCTGGGAAGTCTTGCTTGGTCACAGTCGATATCCCCAAAGTCCCGCAGGTGGAAAGTGGAGAAATAGGAGAAATCAGGGAAGACAAGGTCAGCGCTCGGAGGTAGGGCCAAGCCTGGAAAAAAGAGTGACTGTGCCCAGCACCTCGTGAGACTGACAGAGCTTTGGGCTGCCAGTCAAAAACCCAGCCAAAACGAGGGCGAGGAGATGAGGTTTCTCCTGGCCAACTACAGAAAATTGAGATAAGGGACTTTTTCCTATAGATGGGTGATTTCCCAACCAAGGCCACTACTCCTCTGGGATGCATTCTGAAAAACTGGGATGATTTTGATCCATAAACTCTGAAGAAAAAGCAACTCACTAATTATCATGGCGCTGGGGTCCATTAGGGCACTTTCGGTTTCCTACTGGGGCCCAGGTCGTTCCATCCCAAGATCCTAATTGGGACTGTGACCACCCCATTGAGAAATGGTATTGCCACCACTTCCAAGCTTATGCTTTAGAGAAATTAAGGAGGTCTAAGGTTAAGCCCTTAAATAATGCTAAATTAGCCACTGTTTTACAAACACAGAATGATAGCCCGAGGGCCTTCCTAGAGAGATTGAGGGAGGCGCTCATTAAATATATGGCTATCTCCCTGATACCCCTAAGGCTGAGATTATTTTAAAGGACAAATATGTCACTCAATCAGCCCTAGATATTCAGAGGAAATGCAAACATTGGCTGCTGGCCTGGAAGGGACCCTGGAGGAGCTCTTAAGAGCTGCCAATCGGGTATATTACAACCAAGATAAAAAAAAACAAACAGGAAGAGGGCTTGACAAAAATCTGAGGTCTTAGTTGTGGCCTAAAGCACTGTGTCAGACCAGACTTCCTGAGGTCCTGGCTCCAGATACCGCTTATGTGGCCGGTCAGGGCACAGGAAACGAGGCCGCCCTCAGAAGGGACAACAGAAGTCAAAGCCACACAAGCCATGCCCCTTGTGTGGAGACAATCACTGGAGGTCTCAATGCCCTCGGGGACCTCCATCTGCGAGGACTCAGATAACCAGTGTCCCTGAAAGAGACTGAGGGGGCCTGGGCTCTTGGGGCGGCTCCCCAGAACCAACTGTCTATTGGAAGCCTGGAGCTTCGGGTAACTCTGGAAAATTCATGTAACTAAAAAGTCGGTCCATTTCCTTCTTGATACTGGAGCAACGATTTATGTCCTCCTTTCCACCCCTGGGAAGCATATGGGGAAAACTAATTTTTTTCTCATTCTTTCTTGATAATACCAGAGAGCCTGCCTCCCTTGCTAGAAAGGGATATTACAACTGAATTAGGGACTATAGTGCTAGGACCTCCAGGACAGATCAACAATTGTGTGAGTTCTGGGGATTTCTGGATGTTGTAGGCTGTAGACACAGGGGCTTAGGAAAATAGCTTGCCCGCTATATCTATCATTAAAGGAAACTCAATCCCCCCTACCCTCCCAAGGAAATAAGCTGGGGTCTGCCTCGTGGACACTGACTCCAGCCCTCGGGATGGTTACAAACAGAGCAGGGCAGTTACTGTTACCGAGCTCACGGAGCTAAACGGTCATTAAAGCACTGGGTCAGGCCTCTCGTTAGGGAGGGACAAAACTTACCAAAGGGCCTAAAAGATGTTTCCTGGGAAAAATTTGTCAAGGACAGTTCAGCGAGTAGTATCAGCCTGTGAAGTAATCTTAGAAATAATCCTCTCAACCACAAACTTGCTCCACCAGACAGGGAACTGGAGGCTCTCCAGAGAAAACTGGCAAGTAGATTTCACTCGTATGTCAAGGTCAAAGGGACTTCAACATTTGTTGGTAGGGGTTAATGCTTTTACTAATTGTGTAGAGGCCTTTCCCTGCGAGACAGAAAAGGCACAAGAAATAATAAAAGTTCTGTTTTATAAAACAATGCCCAGGTGCTTACCTAAAAATTTGAAATTAATAATGGTAAACAGCTGCCTTGATTCTTTCTCTGGTAGGACTCCTGGTTCTTGGAAAGTTTTACACCTTGGAATAAAGCCAACGGTCAGCAGAACTCCGACGCACACCTCACAAGCATTAGATGCTTTATGTAAAAAAAATTAAAGTTAGGGCTGGACTCTTGGAGAATCGAGCCACCGTTGGTCACTTACTGCTTCTCCATCACCTGGGTTACGAGAGGTCCCCTGACATACGTTGTTTCAATATAACTGATAATTCTCCCAGAGTCTCAGGACCGATAGATGACATTCTTGGACAAAGTCAGGGTCTCTCCTGGATTGTTTGACCTGTTTGGGAACTGGGGACATTAAATTAAGGTGCCATCTTGTTGGTCAGTATAACCTTTACTTTGTGTTTTTCTCTTTGTGTCTGCCAATGTTTGTGCCGCCTCATGCCTGCTAGTCTTCCTGTAGAACCACACCGTGGGACACTCGAGCCTCCCTTGGGTAGACTCTAACTGCTCTTACCCCCATGCCATCCCTTATCAGCTTGAAGAAGCCAGAACCGTCATTGTCCCTGTTCCCTAATGGCAGTTAGGGACCCTATTCCAGGGGAGAAATAAATCGGGAAAGGGTTCACATTAGGCAGGGAGAGATAAGGGAGCTTCAGGAAGGCAGACTGCAGCTGCGAGTGGGAGGCTGAAGAACCAGACAGGGTTCTCCCCTTAAGGGAAATAATGCTCCCATTATCAAGGGCCTAAGGGAGGAGCTAAATGAGATAGGCAATCTAACCCTAACGCAAGAGACGCAGGCCCTTGGCTCTACCCTAACCACCTTACACGACTGAGTTAGGGAGCAATTATCTGTGAGTCTGACCACAGACGCTCACCCCTTTAAACCAGGAGATGCTGTATGGCTAAAGGAATGGAATGTCCAACCCCTAACACCCCTCTGGAGGGGCCCGTTCACTGTCATTGTGTCCACCCCTACTGCAGTAAAGGTGGCCAAGGTGAGTCCCTGGATTCACTACAGCAGAGTGAAGTCAGCATCTTGAAACTGGGAGAGCATTCCTGATCCATCCACGCTGTGCAAGCTGACCATACGGAAGAAGCCATCTGCAACTCCAGAGGCTCCGGGAGGCTGCAGCCCTGCTTCAGTCACTCCGGAAGCTGGCTCATCCACGCACGGCAGAAGCTTGAGGAATCCATAGCCTGGTGAGACAAACAGACTGTCCTTATTTTCTAGATCTGATTCTTTACTGTGATGCACTGTCACCCCTAGTTTCTCACGGTTTTTGTGATTCTTGCTCTACTTTTCACTTTACGATTGGCAGAGGCCGCCCTGGCCAGCTAGGAGTACAGTGAAGGTTTGCTGTTAGCACTCACCTTCCTTTTGTGGATAGGATGCTTTGTTGGTGCCAACATGGGGGATCAATGGCATGGGAGGCTAGAGAATTAAATCCCCACGATCCTTATACTGGAACAAAATACCCCAGTCCTACTACCAGGGTTTGGCTTCTCAGCACCTCAATTATTGGGGAAAACTGTCTTGCCCAGTGGGGGAGAATGTTCATTGTCTCTGTTGGAAGCTTAACATGTCTAGGCCAAAGATTTTATAACTCAGCTGCCTGGGAAACCCAATGGTGGGGGGCCCCAGGTCACCTTGAGCCAGATCCCTACCCCTTGTCTAACTTGCCTCATCTCCCAGAGGCCTGGGACAATGTCGATGCAGCCATCAAGTGGCGGGCCCCAGCTGGACTAGACTGGACATGTGGAAGGACAGCCTCTACGTACTTCCCCCAGGCTGGTCAGGGGCCTGTGTGCTGGGAGCTGTTCGTCCATCTTTCTTCCTGCTCCCACTTGCCAGAGGGGAACATCTTGGAGTCCAAGTGTGTGGGGACAGGGAGACTCAAAGGAAATGACATGCCCTACAAATCAGCAAATGGAAAGATGATGAATGGCCCCCGGAGCGTATAATCCAGTATCATGGCCCTGCCACCTGGGCAGGGGATGGGTATTGGGGCTACTACACTCCCCTGAGGCAGTGTTGGGGGGCTGTAGTTAAAGGGGGAAGGTGAGGAGGTATGGGAACATTTGGAATTTTCCTTTTTTGGTATCTGTAAGTACCATAACCATTGGCCAGCTAGGACTTTTGGATACTTTGGGGGGAGTTGCCTAATGGGTCTGTTTGTATTCAGCCAGAATGTTGGGGGCACTGTGAGCCCTTCTACAGGTCTCCACTGTTCATGTTGGTTGCCTAAAAGGGACCACCGCGCAAACTAAGTGATTTGTGGTTGTGATCTACAGGTGATGGTTATGTATGAGACGAGCCACGCTGCCTCGATCTCTGCTGGTGAGACTGGGCTATGGGTGGGCTCGTGAGCCGTGTGTGTTCCAGGGTTCCTGAAAATTGTTCTAGTCTTTCCTCCTTAGACTCACTCGTTTCCCCTCCGGTTCGGGATGTTGGCATGAGTTTTCCACCTTAGGCCTTCTTCAGCTCTTCTTCTGTTGTTCTTGGCTCAGAGACCACCATCTTTGATAGCACAAATGGTAAATATGGCAACTCAGGGACTGAGGATGGAAAATTATTAATATAAGTAATCTTCGGTCACCAATGGACACATTGTCTGAATACAGAGATTTTTCTCTCTGGGTCCTAAGGCCTTTGGCCCTGCTCCTCGTACCTTCTGGGGCCACCTTGCTTGTCATTATTGTTCTTCATCTTCTGGTTTTCTTACTGCTCTGCTGTTGCTTCATTGCCCGGTAGTCTCTTCCTTCTTGAAAGTGCTCTCTGTGTCCAGCTTAATTTCTTTGAATCTTCTCTTCCCAGAAGATTAATATTATTATTAATAATATTTGTCCTGAATCATGAGTCAATAAGGACAAAATTTGCCTCCTGGCAATTTTATCATTATGAGACTGAAGCAAGAAAGATTATAAAAAGCATAGAACCCTGAATGTTTATAGATTTCATATCACACCTGTACTTTCCAACTGGCTGCCTTCACTCTTCGGAGTCTGTTTTGACTTGAAGTGAACTGAGGACGTGATTACAGATTACAGTGGATTTTGTGTTGTTGTGGTTTTATTTTTCAGAGCTGAGTTTAGATGCTGCTCCAGTAATGAAGGACCCCCGCCCCCCCCCAAGCCGGAGGACGAAGCCACAGATGGCTCCCTTGCCAGTAAGCATCGCCGCCTGGTCGTTGGCCACATCGATGACTAGTTTCCTAGGACAGCAAATCGGGGAGGACAGACCACTGGTCAGAAAGATAATGTCTCTTATACGATCAGCCTGCACCTTCCCTGGCCTTGAAGTTCAGGGCACAGACGGTAATTACGTCATAGCTCTTGGGCATGCCTTTACCTTGTGCCCTTTCTTTTTCTGATTCTAGCTCCTTCTCCCGCAGTTTTGTCTGTTTGTTTGTTTGTTTAATGCTTTACGTCTCCCATCAGCTGAAGGTACGTGTTTTGCTTACACACGGCCAGGCTTTTCTCCTCCCCCCCCCCTATTTTCACTGTCAACCCTGCTGTGTCCCAGATGTAGCTGACTTGGTGTTTCCTCTCAGAAGCACAGAAAAGCCTGGGCGGCATTGTCATCCTCACGAGCATTTGTTGAGCGTAGACCTAGCTGTCCTGAGCCCACTTTGGGAGCTTATTACCTGGTACAGTCACTCTGGCATGCCGTCATCCGTGGGCAGAACAAAATCACTCAGGCAAATGGCCATAACTGTAGATTCCCACGCAGATGGGCCACCTGTGCGGAAGGGGCGGGAAGCCAAGCAGCCAACGGGATTGGTTTTGTGCAGCCTGAGCAGGGGAGGAAAGCAGGCAGGGAGGCGTTTCGACTTCACCGTTGAGAAAAGAGGCAATGGCGGCCGTGCTGTCTGAGCCACCAGAGACACACAGACGTAGAAACACCCCATCCCCGGAGTTCCCACCATAGTGGGGAAGACGTGCGTTTGAGCAAACGAGTAGAAGGAGCTCCCGGCACAGTGACAGAAGCCTTCCCCCGGCTGCAAAAGTGTAAATGCACGAGCAAACGTTATCTCAGGCGAGGAGAGTCACAGGTTCATGGAGGGGCCGCTGCGGGGTGTCCAGGCTCCCCCGCTGGAGGAGCGCATTGCCGGTAACGGCAGATGTACCTCAGTCCCTGGAGTTACAAATGGCTCCTTCGGGCCAGCGGGAGCAGAGGGTGTGACGAGGGTAGGGCAGCAGTGCCAGGGCAGGAATCCGGGTCCTGAGACTCCAAAGCATGGGCAGGGTTAGAAGCTTACAGAGCGTGGGGGAAGCTGGGGTCCGGGGATTCTTGCAAGTGGGGGGGCACTGCGGAGGCGGAAGGTTAGAAGAGGCTTCCACACCATCCGGCAGGCCCGTGCCTGAGCCTCACTCGTGAAGGAAGCTTGGGCTCCAAAAATACTGATCTCTCAGCCCGGTGATGTCCGTGACTGCTCCCCTTCTCCCAGGTGCTGGGCAGCAGAGGGGGCCGTGAACCTGGGAGTGGGGCGAGGGCCCCGCCCCCGAGGGAGGAGTCGGCCTCCCTCTGGGCCGGTTCCCACAGCAGCCTTGCTGAGCTTTCCGCTCCGTTGGGCCTACTTTGACTGCTGGAGCCATGTTGGATAGTTCTCTGTGTACAGGTCTTCTGCCTCCTTAAATAAATCTATTCCCAGCTAATTTATTCTTTTGGGCGTGGTGGTAACCGGCACTGCTTTCTTAATTTCCTTTTCCGAGGAAAATGAACACATTGCTAGTGTACAGAAACATCACTACATCATCAATTAAAGTTCTAGAAAACTACAACTTTACAGTTCGTTTATGAACTAAGTCCACCCCTGTACTCTGCAGGTTAGAGAGGAGCAGGGACACCTCAGCTGGGGTCCCCTTAGCTGGCCTCCGGGGTCAGCACTCGCGGACTTGCCCAGGGAACGTGAGATCTGTGGAGCCCGTGTTTTTGGCAAGCTGGGCTCCAATCGGAAGGATGCCCCTGACCCTGGGAGGCCCCTGCAGGGAGGGCTCCTGGCCGGAGGAGTCGCTGGCAGGTGAGAGGCCAGAAAAGGGTGGGTCCCAAGACCAGGCCAGCCGGAGTCTGGCTGCAAGCACAGACTGGAGCCTGTGGAACCACAGGCTCTCTTCTCAGGGTAGGATTGGGAGCCTCAGGGCCGGCGCAGGGGAGGGGCTGCTGACTCCAGGTCAGCGGGGAGTCTCCCTGCCTCCGGGTGCGCAGTCGTCCTGTGCGGAGGGCCTGCGCGCCTCACTTTCCCGCTGCAGGGCAGAACTGGGGACGCCACCAGTCCAAAAGGTAGACCCACTGCTAGAACCCCGCATGGGGGGGCCTTTCTCAGGGTCTGCGTTCAAACCCAAGCGTCGGGGTTCCAACAGCAGCACCGGTCTCACCGTGAGCGCTGTGCGCTCTGCGGTGCCGCCGGGGGGTGGGGGTGGGGGGCCAGCAGGCCCCCTCCTCTGCCCCTCCAACTCCAGGTTGCCTACCCTCCCTGTTTCTCCTCCTCAGCCTTGCCTGTCCACCCCTCGCCCCTGCAGTCCTGTATCCTCCAGCCGTGCCTTCCGGAGTGTGGAGGGGGGCGGGGTGGAGACACAGGGCAGCCTAGGGCTGGTCATTGATCAGGCGTCCCTCTGTCTGCTAAGAGCCCTCGCCTGTGACCAGCACCGGCAGGCCCCTGCCCTGCCCCACGTCCTGGAGTGAAACTGTATAAAACCTCTGTGTGTGAAAAACGCCATTGGGAGAAAAGCTCCATTTCCCTTTTTTAAAACAAACAGTTCAGGAACTCTCAAACTGGGCAAAAAGACCTTTGACCTGGGACAGAAGAGTCCATTGTTTTACAAGCAGCTGCTCTTTAAAATTCAATCTCTAGGCTTGTTAACACTGTCGGTGGGAACTCTCTGAAGATGGAATAATTAATGCATACCAGAAAGTGTCCTTTGTTCACACCAATAGAATAGTGAGTCAAGTAACCAAAAGCTCACCTTGCTTTCCCTGCACCGGGTGGGGGTGGGCGACATTTTTTTTCTGGTTCTGCCAAAATCTGTACTAAATTGCAGATTGCCATCGCAAATTGCAATTCCGAGACTCCAAATAAAATGCCTTTTGAAGTTTTACCTCCTTTCCTTGGTTGATGCTGGCAATCCTGAAGTGCTCAACTGGGCATGTGCAGTCCGTCCCCCTCCCCCACAGCCACTCACCCACCTGCCCACCTCTTCAGCAAGCCTTGGGCAGAGGGGGCTCTCAGGTCTGGGGAGCTAGGACGAGGACCCAAAGGATGGCCGTCTCCGGGTGGTGTGAGCCCATCCCCTAAAATCACTCTGATCTGAGCAGCTGCAAATTGGGTGAGAGTCAGTCCCCATTTGGACCTGCTGTCTCAGCAGTCCCAGATGGCTCCCCAGCCAGGGCTCCCAGGTGACTCTCGCTGGAGGGATCACCGGTGGTGGGCAGCCCGGTCTTACCCTGAATCGGTGGTGTGGGGTCCTCCGGCTGTGCCTTCAGGGAAATTCTGCAGGCTAGGGTTGGAGATTAGGCGTCCCCTGCTTCCCCAGGAGACATCTGTTACTCAGCATCTGTGACCCCTAGCCCTCTTCCGGGTAGCTGGTGACCCTGAATCGTGAAGCCCCTTATGCTCAGTCCACAGTCTTTCAGCAGGCCGGGCAGCAGGAACCTTCCAGGTCGACGGAATTTGGGCATGGCCCCAAAGGATGCAGAGTTTCCAGGGTGGGTGGAGCCCACCCCCCTGATGACTACTCTGAGACAGCCGCTCAAATTGGTGATGGTCCCCAGTTGAATCTGCTGCGTAGTCTGTATGAGGGCTTCTCCCGTATCACGATTCACAAATGTCTCTTCTTGGAAGATACCCAGGCCACCCTGCCAGGCCTTGCCCTGGCCAGGCATTCCAGTGTCTTCCGGCTCTGCCTTCAGAATAATATGCCCACGCGAGCTGGATAGGTCTTGGAATGAAAGAGATGCCGTGTACTCCCAAATGCCCGCTTCTATGACCTTGTCTTTCCCATTTCATGACCGTATCGCGGTGCCTGGCTACCTAACCCGAGAGGCCAGCACGTGTGCACATGCACACGATCGGCTGTCACTGGCGGCCTGGCGCTGGAGGGCCATTGCAGGGAGCGGCCGGCTCACAGCAGCGAACTCTGTGGAGTACCTGGTCTGTGCTTATTTCCAAGACTTAACATACCCAACAAAAGACACCCACTTTAAAATGTAGCCTTGGAAAGAGTTTCGGAGTGTGGGCTCCCTAACCTAAGCCCACTCGGGTGGTTGGGGTCCAGCTGGACCCGCAAAGGTTTGCAGCGCACCCCGCAGCCCCGGGCCAACCGGCAGCGTGCTGACCACACACGCATGGGCACTGCGAGTCAAGGGAACCAGGGACACAAAACAGGGAACGTGACCGAAGAGGAACAGTCACAGGAGCAGGTTAGGGAGAGCCGGCACGGGCCTAATTCCAAGCCTTAACCTACCCAAATGCACTATTTCCCTTGAAGGCGGACCTGGGAGGGCCTCACGAGATGGCTAGGGTCCTCTCCCAGAAGAGATACATCCACGGGAGGCTCGATTGCCGAAGTCCAGGGCCCCTAGAGGCAGCCAGTCCAGATGCAGATGGAAAGTCCCCGGTTTAAAATGGAGCCTCAGAGGGGCGCCTGGGTCAGCTGAGCGTCTGACTCTTGATTTCGGCTCAGGTCGTGATCCCTGGGTCGCGGGATCAAGCCCCACGTCAGGCTCCACACTGAGCGTGGAACCCGCTTGGGATTCTCTCTCTCTCTCCCTCTGCCCCTCTCCACCACTCACACGTGCTGTCTCTCTAAAAGAAACAGAAAAAAGAAAAGAAAATGGAGCCTCGGAAAGATTGCGGAGTGTGAGTTCCATAGGCCTGGAGGCCTGTGCCCAACCCCCCCCCCCCCCCCCCCTCCCGCCAACCCAAGGCCAAGGCCAGCTCACAGAGTATGGGCTACACACGATGGGGGACACTCTCGCCTCTACATATGCAGGAGAACAAATTACAAGGTGAGTCTAAACGCTGTACCCCCACAGGACAGAGCAGGTTTTTTTTACAGTCTTGGCAGGCCCCAGAAACACAGAATTCAGTCGGTAAAAGCAGCCGAGGAAACAAGCCAGGAGAACACCCGTGCACACAGCCAAAGCGGGCCTACGCCAGTGTAAACAGCCCCGACCAAAATAGACCAAGGAGACTTACACCACCACTCCTTAAAACAAATGATAAAAATAGAAGCCCAACTAGAAACCCCAGAAATTACATAAGTGGTAGAGAAACGGAAACGACCAACATTTTAGAGTAAATAGACTTACAGAAAGTAAACCCACACACAGACCCACTAATCCCTTTACTGAAAATACTAACCCCTTTATGAAACCTAATCCAACCGCCCCCCAAACCACCCCCACAACCTAATCCCATGAACAGACAAGCCATTGACTGACAAAGGAGGCATTCGCCCAGGTCATGCTGGCCATACCGATAGAAACCTCATTTATAAATAAAAATACATATACTACCAGATTGTTCGATACGGGTTTCCAGTTAACACTGATGCAAAGCTATTCTACTAATTTAGAGATCTAACAATGAAAAGGACTAACTGAAGGATTCGGGTTAAACTTGACCCTCAAGGGCATGGGCCCTAGATTCCGAACGATTGATGACAGACCCCCCGTTAAAGCGTAATGCCTTAAATGCCTCAGAGGTCCCGACTTAGAAAACATTCTTGGAATAGATGTAATAGGACATACTCAAAGGAAACATTCAGCAACTCGTAAAGGAATTTATTACTGTGCCTCCGACTTCACCATGTGATTACCCGCTCTGGACTATTAAAAAGCCAGATGGGTCCTATAGATTTACAGTAAATTATAGGAACTTAAACACACTCCTAAAATCGAGGGAACACTCCAGATCCAGGCCTATCATAAACAATATCACCACTGGATCCGGAACTTACTACAGACTGATAGACTGATCTGGCATGTTCTTTGCTATCTCACTTACCCAGGAGCCAGAACCCATGGCTGCATTCACATGGGAAGGTGACAATATCTGTTTACTAGGTTACCACGAGGACAGCTTGACAGTCTGGTAACAGCCCACAACCGAACACAATACATTCAGGCCTCGGATAAGAACGGCGCACACACAGACCGGTAGTTCCTATACCGATGACATCCTTCTTTCTGCTGATTACTTGGAAAACGGACTAGGGTCAAAATGGAGCCTCTTGAATTCCTTCCACTCATAGGATGGACAATCAGCCCTAGGAAGGGCCGAGGATGCCTGCACTGGAGTAAAATTTCTAGGAATAATTTGGTCCTGTGGAGGCAGGACGATACCAGACCCAATATGAAACACAACAGATTGCATACCAACGTCCGTCACAAAAGTAACTCAGAAAAGAATAGCAGCGTTTGGATATTAGAAACTGCACAGACCACATATGATGGTCATATTCAGACATAGTTATGAAATAACTAGGAAGAGTAGGGAATTTAGAGGGACAGACTCAAGGGGTGCCTCTATTTGAAGAATGCTGCCAGAGACTGAAATACACTGGCACCAGCCAATAAGGAGTAATTCTAAATCAGAGTAATTATACCCACAAAGGTTGGCCGCATGCCCACCATGGACTAAAACACCGCGGGACCCCGAAGTTTTACCCAGATGCATTTTGGACCAGGAAGTTCCCGTGGGCCGAGAACAGATAGCAGGTAATTGAAAGGTTCATTGAGGCACTCTCTGAGGCCCTACCAAATACAGAGCCACTAACAGAAAATAAACCAATTGTACTTAACCCCTAACGGCTCATTCTGACGTGGGTAGAGCAGACCCCTGACAAGCAGAGGGGAGCTACTCTTGACCATGGAATGTTTCTGAGTGGGTAATACAGAAGGAGGATCAACCTTGTGCATGAAGTGAGAAAATCTCATCAGTGCCAATAGAGTACTTGCCAGAATTTCTGAGGGATGAGCCTATCCAAACTGGAGCAAGCGGGCGATGGGGGCCACCCCGGACCTCGGCACTCAACAATGCAGGGTTTACAGAGGATCGGCACCCGTGGCACCGTCCAGAGTAGCCGGCGGGCTGTGGTCTTGAGGACTAATGGTGTTCTAACACTAAGAATCAGTCTCAGAAGAACCAGTACCGTATGCTGAACCATGGAACGAGTGATGAAACAATCTGTTGAGGAAAATCAGACTGAGGTATATTTTTCTCAGATTCGTGGGCAGTGGCTAATGGGATAGATCTTTAGCTGGGAACATGGGGGAAGCAGAGATGACTGCAAAATGGGAGATAAGGACATAGGGCAGAAAATAGCACTGGCTGACATCTCCATATTCATCACACGTGTCCTTGCATGTCAGGAAGACAACTCCAATAACCAGGTAGATAAACTCACTAAGAAAACTAAACAGGCAAAGATTCCTTCAATTTGGGGTGCTTGGGTGGCTCAGTCTGTTCAGCATCTGACTCTTGATCTCAGCTCAGGTCATGATATCGCGGTTCAGGTTCCCGAGTTCAAGCCCTGCACTGGGGCTCTGTGCTGGTGGCGAGGAGCCGGCTTGGGATTCTGTCTCCCCTTCTCCCTGCCCCTCCCCTTCTTGTGCTCTTTCTTTCTCTCAAAATAAATAAACAAACAAACAAAAAAAAGATTCCTTAAATTTAACTTTAAAAACACAATAATTCACGGATAAGGAGGAAACCAATTCCAAAACAAGCAAAACCAGAGGGGGCGCCTGGAGGCTCAGTTGAGTGTCCGACTTCGGCTCAGGTCATGATCTCACAGCTCGTGGGTTCAAGCCCCACGTTCGGCTCTGTGCTGACAGCTCAGATCCTGGAGCCTGCTTCGGATTCTGTGTCTCCCTCTCTGCCCCTAGCCCGCTTGTGCACGGGCAAATATAAATGAATAGACTTATAAAAAAGCAAAACCATACATAAGCAAGAAGAACAATGGAACATAAAACCTGGACACTCGCATATGCCATGCATGATAGGATCATGGCACGGGCACACCGCCAAACACGTGCTGTCACACACGGCTCGAGAACATGGTTAGAGAAAAGAAGTGTGCATAGACCTACCCAACGCCTCCGATTTCAAAATAAGGAATGTGGGAATTGCTGACATTTTAAAGCATCAATGAATACTCCAGAGAAGGTCAAAGCTGACAGACTCTTCCAAATTATATGAATTGATAGTATAGGACCGTCGCCTACACCAGAGAATACATCACCTGCAGGTAGCATTGTAGACACATGGTTAGGAGGAGAATTCCCCTATTCTTACAGGAAAGATGATTTTAAAATATCCACCATCTGAGAGTTAGATATCTGGATTACTTGTTACGGTATCCAAACCGTCATAAAATCAGGTCAGGGCCCCCATGTCACAGGAACGTTAATACAAGAATGGCCTAAGAAACAGGGCGCAACACAGAACTTCCACTTATCCTACAACAAACTGCCTTCGATCGACTGAAAGATACACTGACAGGCTCGAGAGAAAGTTTAGGTTGCTTACTAACCATCTAGATATAAAAGCTTGAACTAAAACAATCTTGGAGGTGGCATGATCTCTGAGCCACAGGTACAGACAGGATAAGAAACTTCCATTGAATTAATATTGCAGGCACCCACCGAGACAAGAACTAGCACTAACGACACCCCAACATCTAAATTAAAAGGAAAAGTATTAATTACAAAACGATGATATACGTATAGTTCTGGGGACACTGTCGCACCTGCCACTAATAAATCCTATAGGGTGACTGAAGAAAAGGCATGTTACACCAAATTTAAGAAAAGATGCTGCTTCGTAAGAGTTTCAGGCTTGAAGATACACCTTAGGCATCTAGGACAATTATGCTTGGGCCGATATTGGTGCTAACAGCCATAATAACCCTAGATTTCCATGAGTGGCAAGAACAACAAGAAAGAACTGAAGTTTTAGAGGGCGCTATTTTTCTGTCGCAAGCCTGAATCCATTATAAATCTTTAACCCTGTCCATACTCCTAAGTGAGCCAGTGCAGGCGTTACAGAATAGTTGCAGATTTACTCTTAGAAGTTAGCTTAATTGCTTATGCTTTACATTAAATAAATATAAACTCCTTTTATATAATATAGTCAAAACAAGCCATGTACTTTTTCAAAATGATAGTCTGAGATTCACTGGTGTCTATAGGCTCATCCTGACAGTGCTCTGTTAGACTGGGCAACAGGATCCCCATGTTATTGCTAAAAAGGGTTGCTATGAGTTAAATAGAATAAAGATTTGAAAAATGGGACAACAACTTCTAAACCTATGGAAGATGGGGAGCCTGGGTGGCTCAGTCGGTTAAGCGCCAGACTTCAGCTCAGGTCGTGATCTCGTGGTTCATGAGTTCAAGCCTTACGTCGGGCTCTGTGCTGACAGCTCAGAGCCTGGATCCTGCTTGGGATTCTGTGTCTCCCTCTCTCTCTGCCCCTCCCCCGCCCACGCTCTGTCTATCTGTCTCTCTCTCAAAATAATTAGAAATAAACATTAAAAAAATAAACTGATGGCAAAGCTAGAAACATCTGAAGTTGCCATCCAGCTTTGCAAGTCTTTATAAGAAACGCAGGAAGGTGTTTTCAACAAAGATTGCTGCCTAGCTGCGGATCTGGAAAGACCAGACCCCCAAGCATGAGCCTGTCCCAAGGCGATGACAGCCTGGCCTTGAGGAGCTCCCGCTGCGTGTGCACAGCACGGAAGGGGCGATGGTCCTTTAATGGCCTTTTCAGCCGTTGCTCAACTTACTGTGACAGAAAAGCGGTGGCTTCCAAACACGTTGGAGCTTTTCCGCAGTGAGAAATAGAGTATATTTTATGATCCGGCACATGCCTATATAAATAAAACCATCTGAGTAACTAAAAGTTTAATAAACTGACATGTATTTCCTACTTTTAGTATATTTCATGCATGCACTCTCCTTTGTATTTTATGAAGTGATCTTTATTTATATAGAGATAACCTACAATAAATCCATTACAAATTTTAAGTGAAATTGAAGAAATATTATCCACTTATCTATATAGCTACAGGTGATATCTGTGTTTTCCTGTTGAAATGACTGTTAATCGTAACTCATCAATGGTCCGTGATGGAGGTTTGAGGAACAAGAAGATGAAGTGACTCTTTCCACAGTAGGAGAAAGCCTTCGCGAGAATTCCGATGCTCCTCACCTTCCAACGGGCAGCCCCAGGCGTTACCTGCATTTCGTCAGCATTAATGCACCCTGTTTGTGCAGAGCTAATTGATGCTTCTTACCCTGAGCGTTCTGACATTTGGGGGGTTCGTTTTGTAGTTTTGGCAAGTCTTTCAATTTTTAAAATATTTGTAATCTTGGCTTTCCAGTGAAAACTAGGAAGAAGGCGATTGTGAGCTACCACACTTTACAGATAGATTAGCAATTTATAAACACATTTCAATTTTTTGAAGGCGATACCCAACATGTTTATTAATCCAAATATTTTTTGTATCTCTATAAAAATTAAGCCAAAAGTAGATATGCTTATGTTTAGTATTTAATGTTTACCTTATTTGGATATGGTTTAGGTATTCAATGATTATCCATTATTTTGTTTCACTTAGTATAAACTTTAGTGTTATTTACATTTGTATAAATTAGTTACTTTTAACAAATATGCCTGGATCAGACACTAAATAGCTAACCATCATCCTACTTCTTTTGTTGGCAAATTTTGCAGTGTAAGAGTAAGAGCTTATTCGATTAGTACACCTAGGAAGAGAAAGCTGTTTATCTGCATTCTATTGAACGCTGAGAACCCTGAAGGCATGCTTGTTTTTATCAAACCAACAAACTTAAACTACGGTTCATTTATCGAGATTATCTCAGATCGTATGAACTTGAAAAGCATTTGGATTAGTTGGTCTATTTCTGAGAGTATATGTGATTTATATAAATGCTTAACTTTCTTTAAGCCAATTAGATATCTTTACAAATTAATTTTGGTCAAAAAATATCACATATCCATAGCATATAACATAGATAGACACAGAGATCTTATAGCCTGTGTTTAGGAATTGTAGCCATGTCGCAGGTACAAAACTCAAAAGAAAATAATTTGACCCAAATTGTGTTTCTGGCAGATGGACTAAGTTAAAATGACCTGCTCAGATGGCCAAAATATTTTACTTAAAGATTCTTTTTTTTTTATTTGCATGCCGAAAGCATCTTCACGTTAGTGTTTTAGAAGCTTCTGCATATCAATCAGATATTCCATTGGCTCCAAGAGGTTTGGAATCATCACTGCCAAGGGTGCCCCTGAAGGTGGGCTTCTCTTGGGGCGCCTGGGGGGCTCAGTCAGTTCAGTCTCTGACTTCCGGCTCAGGTCATGATCTCGAAGTTCGTGAGTTTGAGCCCTACGTCAGGCTCTGTGCTGACAGCTCAGAACCTGGAGCCTGTTTTGGATTCTGTGTCTCCCTCTCTCTCTGCCCCTCCCCCACTTATGCTCTGTTTCTCTCTGTCTCAAAAATAAATAAACATTTTTTTAAAAAAAGGTGGGCTTCCCTAAAATGGGTGTTCCCCAGAATGGCCATGACAATCCAAATTATCCAAAAGTTTAGCCATTTTTCCAGAAAGGCACAAGAATCCGGTCCAATGACCAGGAGGAAGCTATCTTGCCTTTGGGTTCCCTATGATGTCTTAACTCTGAGGGGCCCTGTTTTCCAACGGCTGTTCTAAAACGCCTGGAATCGGACATTCCCTACTTTTGAACAAAATGGGTAACTTACCAGGAAGTTTCAACAAACTGAAAAGCGAAAGAATACTCACTAGGAAGGGCGATGCCTTCATAAAAACAAAAACAGAACCTGAATGAAGTCAGAGAGCTCAAAACCCAAAAAGACAAGAGCTCGAAATCCAGCTTCAAACCCCAAGGTCAGCAAAAAGCAGCGAGCTCGATGGGCTCCATGGGTCCCGGCAGCTGCGCGCTCATCAGCCTCAGAGCCATTCTGTGTCGTCTCTGGACCCCGCCTCTCCGACACTGTTTAATGTTGACGGTGGAAAACTCTCTAAAGGCCTGATCTACAAGGAAAGCCATGTTAGACTTCTTTCTAAGTCAACATGAACCGTATATAAACTTTGTTCAAACCAAAAGCCTGACTTACAGCCCGCCATGCATGCCTTGTACATCGGTTTTGTGAACGAGCAGCTTAAGAGAAAACCATCTTTCCTCGAGATATTGATCAATGCTCCTGCTCCCTACATTCCTGCCTAGATGCTAATCTATAATCTTTTGAAGTTTTACAGGATATAAAAAAGTATATCACCCTGTAAAAACGGTTCATTCTCCAGAGCACTGTCTTCCCCGCGATGAGCGTGTTTTCCCGGACAGCTGTCCTAACTTGGACTTGAATAAAACTCTCTTACTTTTAGAGATTCTAAAATGTCCCTCCAATTTGCATCGACAGTATAGTGTCAACCTGAAAAACAAAATAGCCAGTTAATTTACTAGCAAAATGAGTTTATTTGGGAATAGCAGAAGCAGCGCGATTTAGGACAAACAGATTGTGCAAGTCACAGGCAAGTCCAAAGAGATGAAGGGAAGGTCAGCTTTTATTAGGTTTCAGGCCGAAATTGGGGAGGATTGTTGAACAAAATTCATTGGAGAAGAATAAGAGTCTCAGTTCGTGGTGGTTTCTCATCGGCTGCCAGGGGTGGTTAGTGCGTTGTTGCTGGGGCGAGGAGAGATCACTCTTCTCTTCTTAAAAGCAGGAGGTGAAATTCCACTGTGAAAAATGTCCCTCTCAGTCAAGATAAGGATTATCTTTCTTCTTCCTGTTCGTTACCTAGTGGCAATGCGTGCTACAGGTGTGAGAGCTCTGCCTCCAGTCTTCCCTGCTTCATTTATTTTTCTCAATTTTTTTATTTAAAAAATATTTTTAATACCTATTTATTTTTGACGGACAGAGCATGATTTGGGGAGGAGCAGAGAGAGGGAGTCGCAGAATCCGAAGCAGACTCCGGGCTCCGGGCTGTCAGCACAGAGCCTGCCGCAGGTCTGGAACCCACAAACCGTGAGATCACGACCTGAGCCAACGTTGGACGTTTCACCAACTGAGTCACCCAGGGACCCCTTCCCTACTTCATCTAAAATGAGGTTTCCTTTACTTGTTTTCACAGGGACAAGGTGTATGCATACTCACAAGCCCTGACTCACCCAATGGGCAATATTCCCTCTGAACATAGAGATTTAGGTTACTGGACTGCCTTGGCAGGGTGGGGCCGGGAGGGCTGGCCAGGGTAGCATCTAATAAGAGACTCCTGTGAGCTGTGGTGGTTGGAGGAACCATGGGACCTTCAGGCAGCAAGTCCAAATAAGGAATGACTGTCCCCAATTTGCAGCTCTTGCCTCAGAGTGATATTCCGGAGTCCCCTCCACACTGAACTGATGCAGGTGCTTGGGGTCGAGCCCTAGCTACACCAGCCAGGCGGGCCCTGGTTGCCTCAGGCCAGCTGAACGGCTTCAAACTATACATGCCTCGGCAGCACAGTTCGGGGGAGCCAGGATCCTAGAGGTGGGCAAGAGTTGGGAGAGGCCAGGTCTCAAGAGTGCAATATTGGGAGCCCATGGCATCGGCCTAATTCTAGGCCCTCATTCGCACAAATGCACTTCTTTCCTCTGAAGGCAAAGCTAGAGCAGTCTGGACTCCCTTGCCAGGATAGGCGGGGCAGATTGACTCAGGTAGGCCTCCAATAAGAGACGCCCGGAAGCCTTGACTGCTGGTAAGCCCAAGGTTCAATCAGGTGGCCAGTCCACGTGGAAATGGCAGTTGCAGGTTTAAAGCTGCCGTCCCAGAAAGATTTTCAGGCATGGACTCCCTCCCTGCTAGAGGATATAAAGATGGTTGGTTACGGCCTGAGCTCCACAGGACCTGCAGGGCCCTGGCAGCCAAAGGCCAACCGACGAAGTACATTCTGCACATGTGTAGGTCCACAGGTTAGAGTAGCCGGGAAACTGGAATGAGGCAAAGTCAGGGAAGGCTGGGCGACAGGAGGGGGCTATTGTGGGTACTTCCTGTCTTCCTAAGTCCAAGCATTTACCTACACAAATGTGCATATTCCGCCTGAAGGCAGAGCTGGAGGAATCTGGGCTCCCATGCCAGGGTGGGGCTGAGCCCAGGTACCCTCCAGTAACAGACACCTTGGAATGTTGGTAGGTGGAAAAGCCAGCGCCTCATCAGGCAGCTAGTCCAAATGGGGGCTGACTGTCACCAGTTTCAAGCTGCCCCTTTAGGAAGAGATTAGGGGGTAGGGTGCCTCCTGCAGGATATTCATGTGTTTTGAGACCAATTCCAGCCCCAGAGTTCTGAAGGTCCCCAGCTTCCCAAGGCCAGCTGGGGAGGTATGTACTGTGCATGCGTGGGGCACAAAGGTTAGGGTAGCCAGGGACCCGAAATGGAACGAGTGTCAGGAGAGGCTGGGTCATGGGAGCAGGCTACTGGGGGGTACCTGGAATCTGCCTAATTTCAAGCCCTAACCTACACAAACGCACATGTGGAGACCAAGGGAAGGCCCCCCCAAATGTGCCACTTGAATTAAAGTTACTTAAAAATCAGCCACTGCAAGAACACCCGGACTCTCCTTTGTCTCCAGAAAACAGAAAAAAAATCTCCCGTAGGAAGGTACCCTCCTTGTGTCAGGAGGTGAAACGACACTCTTATCGACAGAGACAGGGAATTCAGAGGCAAGAAGGCTGTACAGGCAAACCTTGTCACTCTTAACAACTTACTCCCCCCAGCCCCAATTCTGTTAGAATTCCTTACTAATCAGAGCTTCCGAACATAAGTTTACCTTCTCCTGCCAATTCCTCACAGTTGTATTCTTTGTCCGAAAAGTATAAAAGCTGCCTGCTTTGGTTATGTCTTTGGGCCTCAACTTTAATATTGGGCCTCCAAGCATATGTAATTAAGCTTTGTTTTGTTTTGTTTCCCTTCGGTTAATCTGTCTCGTGTCCATTTAAATCTTAGACCAGCTAGAAGAACCTCGAAGGGTAGAGCAGTATTTTACCTTCCCAACAGTTGGGGGAGTTTGGAGGAAAGACACTAACTGGTTGCCCTCTGCCATCGCTGGGAAACCCCGGGACATCTCGCGAAAGCCAGTAGAAGGTAAGGATCCCTGCCGCCAGAACCTTCCAGATCTACGCCTGCAGGCCTCATGGAGCAAGAGTGGTGAGACACCTTTCTCTCTCACTTTCTAAATTTAGATTAGCAGGAAAAAAATATTTGTGGAATGGTCGCTTGGGCTGAACCACTCCGGTAATTTGGTGGAGTGCGTTTGGTTTGATGCACTCATTTTCTCCCGGAGACGGTCACACTTTTTCTTTTGTTGTTGTCTTTGGTGTCATTTGTCATAAAAAGGAATTACCCCAGGGAAAGGCTGCAGGCATAAGCCCTATGAACCTGGTGTTTGAGCCAGCCTCGCAGACTGGTGAGTTCATGGTTATCATGAGACTAGCATCTGTTTAGACGAACTTCGGTGTGGGTCCCCTGTGTCAGAGCCAGACTGAGGGTTTCCTTTCATCTTGTTCTGTGTCCTCAGTGCTTGGCTTTGTGTCCGGTGAGACTGTGCTCTCTGGTCTACACCCCCTGGAGGGTGCGCTTACTGGGGAGCACCTTGGTGTCCTGTCCTGTCAAGTAGACGAGGGAGCCAAGAGAGTCATTTACAGGCAGCACTCTCTTAGACCAGCTAGAAGAACCTCGAAGGGTAGAGCAATATTTTACCTTCTGGCCGTGCCAGATCTCAGAGGAGTTTGTCATACAAGATTCCAGTTCGTAAAGGGCTTTCATCCTCTTGGTCTTCATTGTGCTGGCAAAGTCCCATTTCAGTATCAAATATTAGCAGGTGGGGCATCTCACATTTTTGTGGGAGACTGGAGAGAGAATTTTCTCAATACCATCCTTACAGCCTGTGCAGTTAAGGCCTTTGCTCTGTTAGACTGTTTTGGGGAGTACACTCTTAGATCCAGAGGTCCATCACCAATGCCCTCTCCAGGGATGCCTCTTGTATCCATGGTCTAAACTTGGAAAATTGCCTCAGGGTCTTTCCATTAAAAGGCTCTGGGTCATTATTGAGATTAATAAGATTTTACTCTTCAGTGATCAGCTGATGGGTCCTTTAAATTGGCTATATTGAAAAAAATTTTTCTTTATAGACAGTTTGTCGATTGTCATATTAGGATAATAGCTAGCCTTCGGGCCTCCCTCGACAAGATGAAAAAACCAAAATTAGATTTAAGACAAAAATTAATGTCCACATCCAACATAAGTTCCCCTTCTCAAAATCCAGCCCTATCCACCTGTTTTAATTTCCCTTTCCCTACTAGATTTATAGAGAGCACTCCAATCTATCTCTAGGTTGAAGGTATACGGGTTACTCATGGAAATGCTGAAATCCTGGAAATGAATACAACAAAAGCGACTAGCAGGAAGGCCCATTTTGTGCCTACTTCCCAGAGCCCTGTAATCAGGTTCTGCCAGCTTCAGGCTTTCCTAGGTAATGTCCTTTGTAAATGTGTCCTAGACCCCCCCCCCCACTACACACGTACGAAAAAAATGTATGCCCTTGGACAAGAGCAAATATTTAAAATGATAAAGTCCCTTTACCCTCACTTTCGAAAGATCCTTCCAAATTTAGAATGCTATTAGAAAAACCAGTGACCGTTCACAACACCCTCTTCACAGAGAAAAGAAGTGACCAGCATTTCTTGTGGGTCTTCCCACAAATGATCGGCAGAAGGGTGATGTTCAGGGACTAATAGAAGCCAATGTGAATTGTATACTCAGAAGACTTTTGTTAGAATACTATATACAGACATTGCAAAGGCATAAATTTTAGTTAGAAATCTCTCTGATAAAATGAAGCAAGTTTAATTTAAAAAGTGGGTCAACCCCTTGTTATTCAGGCCGTAATCCAGTTATTTACGGGAATTAAAAACAACAGTCTTTGTCTTGCAAATCTCTATAAAATCAGAAATGCCACTCAGGAAACAGATCAAACCTCACCTATCTACCAATCCCCAAATCTCACGTATTCTCAAAAATGGTGGTAGATATTATAACATAGCATAATATGGGGACACAATTGTTCTGTACTTTAAAAAGATAATTAGCAATTACCATGAAATTCTTAGAAAAACTCACACATAAAACATTAATGAAAGAAATTGAAGACAACACAAGTGAATAAAAGGATATTCCATGCTCGTGGATTGGAGGAATCAATATTGTTTAAAATGTCCATACTACCCAAAGTAATCTACAGATTTATCGCAGTCCCTACCAAATGCCAACAACATTTTTCACCGAACTAGAACAAGTAGTATTAAAATTGTATGGAATTATAAAAGACATCAAATAGCCAAAGAAATCTTGAAAAAGGGGAACAGAACTGAGATCACAATCTCAGATTTCAAAATATACTACAGAGCTACAGTAATCAAAACACTATGGACTGGCACAAAAATAGAAACATAGGTAGAACAGAATAGAGAGTCCAGAAATAAGCCCATAATTCTATAGTCAATTAATCTTCAATAAAGGAGATAAGAATATGCAATGAGAAAAAGTCTCTTCAACAAATGTTGCTGGGGAAACTGGACAGCATCAAGCAAAAGAATGACCCTGGACCACTTTCTTATGCCACACAAAAATAAGCTCAAGATGGATTAAAGGCTTAAATGTGAGACCTAACAATAAAACTCCTACAAGAAAACAGGCAGGAATATCTTTGGTATCAGCATTCTTCTAGGCATGTCTCCTCAGGCAAGAAAAGCAAAAGCAAAGGGGCGCCTGGGTGGCTCAGTCAGTTGAGCGTCCGACTTCGGCTCAGGTCATGATCTTGCAGTCCGTGAGTTAGAGCCCCGCGTTGGGCTCTGTGCTGACAGCTCAGAGTCTGGAGCCTGCTTCAGATTCTCTGTCTCCCTCTCTGTCTGCGCCCCTCCCCTGCTCACGCTCTGACTTTCTCTGTCTCAAAAATAAATAAACATTAAAAAAAAAAAAGAAAAGCAAAAGCAAAAATAAATTATCGGGACTACACACAAATCAGAAGCTTTTGCACAGCAAAGAAAACCATCGACAACAAAAAGGCAACCTACTGAATGGGAGAAAATATTTGTAAATGATATATCCAATAAGGGGTTAATATCTAAAATATATAGGGGCGCCCGGGTGGCTCAGTCGGTTAAGCGGCCGACTTCGGCTCAGGTCACGATCTCACTGTCTGTGAGTTCGAGCCCCGCGTCGGGCTCTGTGCTGATGGCTCATTAGAGCCTGGAGCCTGCTTCGGATTCTGTGTCTCCCTCTCTCTCTGCCCCTCCCTTGCTCATGCTCTGTCTCTATGTCTCTCAAAAATAAAATAAAAAAGCTAAAAAAAAAATTAAAAAAAAATATAAAGAACTTATACAACTCAGCATCAAAATAATTAATAATAACAATAATAATATTAATAACCTGATTTAAAAATAGGCAGAGGTCCTGACTAGACATTTTTCCAAAGAAGACATCCAGATGGCCAGCGGACACATGAAAAGATGCTCCATGTCATTCATCACCAGGGAAATGCAAGTCTAAACCGCAGTGAGATGTCTCCTCACACCTGTCAGAATGGCTAGAACCAAAAAGACAAGAAACAAGCGTTGGTGAGGATGTGGAGAAAAAGGAACCCTCGTGCACTGTCGGTGGCGATGCAAACTGGTGCCGCCACTGTGGAAAACAGTACTTTTGGTTCCTCAAAAAATTAAAAATAGAAATATCCCTAGAGAAAGAAAAATACCATATGAATTTACTCATGTGGAATTTAAGAGACAAAAACAAATGAACAAAGAAAAAAAGACACACAATCCCACCCCCTCTGACTCTTAAATACAGAGAACAAACTGGTGGCTGCCAGGGGGGAGATAGGTGGGGGGATGGGTGAAATAGGTGAAGGAGATTAAGAGTACACTTATCTTGATAAGCACTGAAAAACACATAGAATTATTGAATCATTCTGGAATGAATTTTTAAGCTTCCCTTCCTTTCCTATTTTTAAAAATAGTTTGAGAAGAATAGGTATTAACTCTTTAAATGTTTGGGAGAATTCACCTGTGAAACCATCTGGTCCTGAACTTTGTTGGGAGTTTTTTTTATTACTAAATAAATTTCATTGCTGTCAATTGGTCTGTTCAAATTTTCTATTTCTTTCTGATTCAGGTTTGGGAAGTTGTATGTCTCTAGGAATTTATCCATTTCTTCTAGGGTGTCCCATTTTTTGCCATATACATAATATTCTCTTACAATCCTTTGTATTTCTGTGGTATTGGTTGTTATTTCTCCTCTTTCATTTCTGATTTTTTTTAACGTTTATTTTTGAAAGAGCGTGTGTGAGTAGGAGAGGGGCAGAGAGAGGCGGGGACAGAGGATCCGAAGCAGGCTCTGCACTGACAGTGGCAAGCCAGATGCGGGGCTCAAACTCATGAAGCATGAGATCATGAACTGAGCCAAAGTTGGATGCTCAATCCACTTAGCCACCCAAGGACCCCCGGGTTTTATTTATCTGAGTCCTCTTTTTTTTTCTTGATGAGTCTGACTAAAGGTTTATCAATTTTGTATATTTTTAATTTCCTCTTTGGTTTCCTGGTTGACCCATTCATTGTTTAGTAACATGTTATTTAATCTACATGTATTTGTGCTTGCTCTTTCCAGATTTTTCCTTTTGGTTGATTTCTAGTTTCCTAGTGCTGTGGTCAGGAAAGATGCATGGTATGACTTCAATCTTTTTGAATTTGTTGACATTTGTTTTGTGACCTAATATGTGATCTATTCTGGAGGATATTCTGTGTGCACTTGAAAAGAATGTGTATTCTGCTGTTTTAGGATGGACCGTTCTGAATATATCTATTAGGTCCATTTGGTCCCATGTGTCATTCAAAGGTATTGTTTCTTTGTTGATTTTCTGAGTGAATGATCTGTCCATTGATGTGAGTGGGTTTGTTAAGGTCCTCTACTTTTATTGTATTACTACTGATTGCTTCCTTTATGTTTGTTATAAACTGCTTTATGTATTTGATTGCTTTCATGTTGGGTGCATAAATGTTTATAATTGTTACATCTTCTTGTTGGATTATTCCCTTTATGATTATATAGTGTCCTTCTTTGTCTCTTGCTACAGTCTTTGTTTTAAAATCTATTTTGTCTGATATAAGTATTGCTACCCTGGCTTTCTTTTCACTTTTATTTGCATGATAAATGCTTTTCCATTCCTTCACTTGAAATCTGCATGTGAGTCTCTTGTAGGCAGCATATAAATGGGTCTTGCTTTTTTCCCCTAAGATGTTATATTTAAGTAATCTCTAAACCCAACGTGGGGCTCAGACTCACAGCCCTGAGATCAAGAGTCACATGCTCCACTGACTAAGCCAGCCAGGCACTCCATGGGTCATCTTGCTTTTTTATCCAATCTGTCACCCTGTGTCTTTTTATTGGAGTGGGTCATCCATTTACATTCAAAGAAATTATTGGTAGTTATGTACTTATTGCCATTTTGTTACTTGTTTTATGGTTTCGTGGGGTTTTTTAGTTTTTTCTCTTCTCCCTTGCTTTCTTCTCTCACAGTTTGTTGGCTTTCTTTAGTGAAGAAAAGAGAAACTTGGATTCGTTTCTTTTTATTTTTTGTATATCTATTACTGGTTTTTGATGCGTGGTTATCATTAGTTTGTATACAAGATCTTCTGCAGTCTATATTAAGTTGATGGTCACTTGAATTTGAAACCATTCTTTACTCTTCACCCCTCCACACACATTTTAGGTATGTGGTGTCATACTTTGCACCATCAGTGCAGAGCCTGATGTGGGGCTCAAACTCATGGAACTGTGTGAGCATGGCCTGAGCCAAAACAAAGTGTCAGACCCTTAACCAACTGAGCCACCTAGGCACCCCTACTTTTTATCTTTTTATTTTGTAAATCCCTTGACTGATCCTTACAGATATACTTATTTTTACTGCTTTTGTGTTTTCTACTTTTCTTAGTCCTATTTTTGGTCTTTCCTTACTACTCGAAGAATCCCCCTTAACATTTCTTTTCTTTTTTTTAATTTTTTCTAATATTTATTTGTTTTGAGAGAGAGAGACAGAATGCAAGCATGGAAGGGACAGAGAGAGGGGGAGACACAGAATCAAAGCAGGCTCCAGGCTCTGAGCTGTCAGCACAGAGCCCGATGTGGGGCTCGAACTCATGAACCGCGAGATCATGACCTGAGCTGAAGTCGGACGCTCAACCGACTGAGTCACCCAGGTGCCCCCTTAACACATCTTATAGGGCAGGTTTAGCGGTCATGAATTTCTTTAACTTTTTTTTGTCTGGGAAATTCCTCATTTCTCCTTCTATTAATGATAGCCATGCTGGATAGAGTATTCTTGGTTGCAGGTTTTTTTTCTTTTAGTAGTTGAATATATCATGCCGCTCCCTTCTGGCGTGTAAAGTTTTTGCTAAAAAAAGCAGCTAATGGCCTTATGGGGTTTCCCTTGTATGTAACTTTGATCTTGCTGCTTTTAAAATAATCTCTTTATCATTACTTTTTGTAGGGTGCCTGACTGGCTTAGTCAGTAGAGCATGTGGCTCTTGATCTCGGGGCTATGAGTTTGAGCACCATGTTGGGCACAGAGATTACTTTAAAAAAACTTTTTAAAAAGGCAAGAGGGATATAACACTACATTTTGCAATTTTAATTACTATATGTCTGGTGTGGACTTCCTTGGGTTGATTTTGTTGGGGGCTCTCTGTGCCTCCTGGATCTGGATTTCTGTTTCCTTCCCCAGATTCAGGAAGTTGTCAGCTGTTGTTTCTTCAAATACTTTTTCTGCCCCTTTTTCTCTCTCTTCTCCTTCTGAGATTCCTATAATGTGAATGTTTTTATGCTTAATGATGTCACTGAATTCCCTAAGTTATTTTTTTTCTCTCTCCTGTTCAGCTTGATTGCTTTCCATTACTCCGTCCTCCAGGTTGCTGATGCCTTCTTCTACTTCCTCTAGTCTACTATGTATTCCATCTAGTGTATTTTTCATTTCGGTTATTGAGTTCTTCACCTCGGATTGGTTCTTTTTTAGATTTTCTATCACTTTGTTGAGGGTCTCATTGAGGCCCTCCATTCTTTTCTCTAGTCCAGTGAATATATTTATGATCATTACTTCAAATTCTCTATCACAGATATTACTTATCTCAGTTTCACTGAGGTCTTCTTCTGTGATTTTGCCCTATTTCATTTGGGACATATTCCTCTGTCTCCTCATTATGTCTAACTCTCTGTGTCTGTTTCTGTGTCTTAGGAGAGTCAGCGACATGTCCTCCTTTTGACAGTAGTGCTTATGAAGAAGAGGTCTGGTAGTGCTCTGCGGTGCAGTGTCTGTCACCATGACCTGGCACTCAGGAGCGTCTCCTCTGTGTTGTGTGTGCCCTGCTATTGTGGCTGAGCTGCTTTTCCCTTCAGTCATCTGCAACGGCTCTCTTTGCCTGTTGTAGGCAGGGTTTGGTCCCTGTGTTGTTAGCGAGTCATTCAGGAGCCACTTTGGACTTCAATTGAGTCAGACAGGCATTGGCCAGGGATGCAGTAGCACCAAACTACAGAAGAATGTGGGAATGGGGTGTAAAGTTCTAGCAATGTCCGTGTTGGTAGGAGAGGACCCGCGGCTGCCAGGGACTGAAGCAGGCCTGGTTGGAGGGAGCAGATCCACAGAGAGCTCAGGGACGGAGTAGCAGTGTTAGTAAGGTTTGCTGGGTCTGCTGTGGGAGGGGCCTGGACTGAAGGCCTGGCTGGAGAGGGTGTGTCCACAGGAGGATGTGGGGGCGGGGCACACTTTTAGCAAGTGAGGGTAGGGAGTGTTGGTGCTGCATTGGTTCCCACAGGTTCCCAGGGTCTAGGCTGTGGGGTGGGGAAGGGAAATGGTGCCTACCAGCTCCTTTGTTCCTGGAGAAGTCTCCTAATGATCCATGCCCTTCCGGCACATGCTTGGAGATCAGTGAACACATCCCCCTCCTGTATACCCCAGGCGTTTTTCAAACTGCTGCTTCTAGGGGCATCTGGGTGGCTCAGTCGGTGAAGCATCTGACTTCAGCTCAGGTCATGTTCTCAGAGTCTGTGATGAGTTCGAGCCCTGTGTCGGGCTCTGTGCTGACAGCTCGGAGCCTGGAGCCTGCTTCGGATTCTGTGTCTCCCTCTCTCTCTGCCCTCCCCTGTTCGCACTCTGTCTCTCTCAAAAATAAACATGAAAAAATATTTTTAAAAACCCACAAATTCCTGCTTTCATGCCTTCTCTCAGGGGGTTGTCTTGTGTACTCTCTTTAAGAGTGGGAAGTCAGTTTCCTTTTGCCCTCCCAGCTCACCCAGAGCCAAGTCACTGATTTTTGAAGTTCTAGGTTTTAAGCCTCACTGACTGGAAGGACCGTTGAAATTCAGGCCCTCTGGTATTCAAAGCCGAATGTTATGGGGTTGGTCTTCCCATGTGGACTCCCTGGTGGGAGAGTCTGTGTCTCTCCCCTCTCTCTGCCAGCAGCTCCCTCCCTCCCACAGACAGCGCGGGTCCATTTATTCCAACCACGTTTGCACCCTTCCTACCCTCTATGCTGTGGCCATTTCTCTCCACTTAGCTGTGGAGAGTCTGTGCTGCCAGTCTAAGGGTCATTTGCTGTGTCGTTTACACTGACATGGCCGTTATCTAGTTGTATCTGAGGGATGGGAAGAGCCTAGGGTCCTCCTACTCTGCCATCCCCCCTGGAAATCTCATTATTATCTTGAAGCGCTAACTGTCACTTTAGCAATAGCCAAATGTCCTTGTCAAGTTCGTTGTAATGAACTCTCACAGATCTTCAACCAGGGGAGCTTGAAGTCTTTCATCACTGATGGGCAGATATACTTTTACTCCGATGCTTTTCCAAAAGCGTTCCTGGAAAAAGCTTCCTCTTCAAGGAGATTCTCGAAGAAGACTCTAGAATACAGGCTTATGATAAGTTTGAGATCATAAAGCTAAATAAACGTTTCCAGAACTAATGGACAAACTGGACTCAAGCAAAATGAGACTTAATTACAAGGGACTGAATCAGCTGAAGAGGGCGATTGTAATTTTCATGACTTTTTGTTTGAACAGTGCTGATTTTTAAAAATATTTTCTTTTTCCAGATTGAAAGAGACTTTTTCTCTTAAGCTAACGGATGTGCCGCAATTTGGTAAATTTCACTTTTATAAGCAGAACGGAGGCATTTACCCTTTGTTCCCTACTCGATGCTTTCAGAATTCACAAACCGTCAGTGAGTATTATTCTATTTTCATGGCGGTATATTTATTTGCATAAGTTCAATAAGAATCTGTTTTCCTCATAATAGGATACAATTGGAAATATTGGTTATAACACCAAGACTTTTGACTGGAATATTACATTTGAGGGAAACGTGCCTAGACTCAGGTATGACCAGACATCTTTAAGGAGCTAAGGTTGGTTTTATGGAGCCAATTAAGTTCCTTGGAAAAACAGTCTGATAATTGCTTACAAGGTTCCTAGCAGCCTTACCAGATAAGCAAAGAAGGTTATTTCCTGGCAGGTGCTAGAATCTCGGGATATGTTGAAGGACCTCAAGAGGAGAGAAAGTAACCCAAATCCATAGGTATCGTAGGCGAATCTCATGGTAAGTATTTGGTTTGGCTTCTTAGCCTCAAGAGACTATTAAAAGTTCAATCCAGAGGAGCGCCTGAGTGGTTCCATTGGTTAAGCATCCAATTCTTGATTTCGGCTCAGGTCACGATCTCACAGTCATGAGATCAAGTCCCACATTAGGCTCCACATCGGGCAGAGCCTGCTTGGGATTCTCCCTGTCTCCCTCTCTCTCTGCTCCTCCACCACTCATTCTCTCTCTTTCTTTGTCTCTGTCTCTCTCAATCACAATACGGATGTATTGTAAGACTTACGGATTTATGGGTCACAGCTAAAGAAATCGCAAAACCCAAACTGGACTTGCAACCCAACCACTGACTTTCCAGGAGTAGAAGCAGAGGGTAGCTGGAGGAGACAGCTTTCCCAAGATGGCCAGCCCAGGCCTGGATACCCTCTTCTTGCTGCTGCTTCTTACCACCACCCTCTTCTTTTCCGCGGAAAGACGATGCTCTTATCCACACTTCTCAATCTATTGAAAAATAGATTAATGATTGGATCTGTCACCAGAAACTCCAATCTGTTCATGATAAGACCCCTTGGTCTTATCTGTAACTATATTCACTTTAGTCCCAGATGTCACTGCTGATTTTATTCATGAACTTATGGATTTTACCTGTAAGGTTAAGACTTACCCCACTCACAATCATACCGGCTCAACTGAACACCTCCACCTCTGTCAATTTTATGGCCTTTCACTTCCCCATCTTCTTTTCCTTACCTAAATACAATCGGTTCCCCTGAACTCAAGGGAAAACAAATGGGCTTACAACCCTCTTGGTGAGGTTTTTAGAAAAGACCCCGTTAAGAAGGCATAACCTCTCATAGAACGTCGCCCCAACATCTCTGACCCATTGCTTGAAAGTATCAGTGAATTCACCTAATGAGTCTATCAATAACCAGAACTTAGCTGGAGTCCTCCAGGCTCCACCTGGTGGTCGTGGTGGCCAGCACTTCCCAGGGGCCGCATGGATACTTAGATAGCTGGTGAGTCAGAGGACAATGCCTACTGGGACATTTCGCTGTCCCTGTTCATATGCGTAATGAATCGGAAGTCCCCATTGGTCCACTCCATTGAACCTTCGTGGCTGTCATGAGCGGAGCTTTCAGGAGGCACGTATGACCCGGGTTTGCCTCCATAAGGAGAGCCTTTCTCACATGGATCGGGATAAATGCAACAAATGCAAGATCAGAAGTCTCTCCCTGACATTAGGAGAGCTAGCTCGCTCCACAACCAAAGCAGTAAAAACCCAACAATGATCACTTGACTCACTGGCGACAGCGATTTTGGATAATCGCGTAGCCCTGCTTATCTACTGGCTGAACAAGGAGGCATTTGTGCAATAGCCAGTACCACCTGCTGCACAAGGATAAACTCCTCCAGGGAAGTAAACACCCAGCTGCATAAAATCAGAGAATAAGCCCATTGACTACAAAGAATTCCTCCTAGTGATCTATGGTCCTTGGACCTGTTGAGCTGGCTGTCTTCAGGCTTGGACTCTTGGTTCAGGACGCCTATGCTAACTGGGTCATTTTTCTGCTCCTTATGTGGTATAATCAGTTTGAAACTTTTTTTTTTAATTTTTTTTAACGTTTATTTATTTTTGAGAGACACAGAGACAGAGTATGAGCAAGGGAAGGGCAGAGAGAGAGGGAGACACAGAAGCTGAAGCAGGCTCCAGGCTCTGAGCCGTCAGCACAGAGCCCGACTCGGGGCTTGAACTCACAGACCGTGAGATCATGACCTGAGCCGAAGTCGGGCCGCTTAACCGACTGAGCCACCCAGGCGCCTCAGTTTGAAACTTTTAACCTGTTGCCTGTCAGATCTCTGCCAAACTTCAGAACATCTCAGTCTTGATCCTCGATGCTTCTGAGGAAAGATCTGGATCGAGTGGGGGAAGGGCAAACCTGAGTAAGGGAACCCTCATTAAAATGGAGCCAGGAAGCCCTGGAAGGGGAGCCCTCCTGCAGGCAGCACTCGCTGCAGACGGCACAGCCAGCAGGAAGAAGAAGGTCATCCCCATCTTGACAAGGGAGGGCTCTTTTCTCATCGGAGTTTCTCTGTTGCCTTGAGGAACAAGATGGCTTCCTGCCCTAACAACCGCGATTGCTTGCGGTCAACGGGAAACCATGATATCTCTAAACTATAGCTGTTCTCCAGTGAATTTTTACCCCAAACGATAAGTATCCTCCTAAAAAATAATAAAGGCCGACCTTCTCTGGATCTCTTCCGCTCGCCTGTGACTTGCCATTGTTAGCTTGTCCTGAGTTTCCATTCCTTTGGCTATTCCCAGATAAACTCATCTGCGGGTAAAATAAGTGATCTTGTTTTTAGGGATGGCATCCCCAAGAGCTGCTCCTCTGCCCCAGCCTCTCAAGACCAACGCCTCGTTCTAAGTCTGGTGACCCTGGAGGGCCTACACACGTGTGCTCAGTTCCTCCGGGTCCGTCAGCCGGAGGCAGCCCGGGCAGTCCGGGCGGGTGGCGATGGAGCCAGGCACCGCTCCCTGCGCAGGCTATGGTGTGGAGGGGGCCCGCCCCTGAAAATCACGCCGAGGCAGCGACTGCACTTTGGCCAAGATCAGTCCCCATTTGGGGGCTTGCTGTCTGAAGGGGTCCCGGGCTTCTCCAGCAAACGGGACTCCCAGGTGTGTCTTATCAGGATACGTGCCCCCAGCCAGCCCACCTGGCCCTGCCCGGGCAAGGCAGCCCCGTGTCACCCAGCGCTGTCTTCACAGGGAATGTGTGCGTTTGTATAGGTTAGGACTTGGATTGAGGCAGCTACCTTGTGTGTACCACAGCCCCCCTGGCTCTAGGCCCTCTCCCAGGTGCCTGGCTCCCTTGAACTCTCCTTACTGTGTACGAGGAGTTTGGACCCCTTCGGCCAGCCCGAGGCAGCCGGGACCCTCCGGGCTGGTGGCGCTGGGGCCAAGACACCTGCCCAGGCTCTGGCCCAGCCCCCAAATCACCCCGAAGCAGAAGCTGCTAATCGGCCACCATCTGTCTCGACTTGGACTTGCTCCCCGGAGGGGTCCTGGGCCTCTCCAGCAACGAGGGCCCCCAGGTAGCTCGTATTAGATGACATATACCCCAGCCGGTCTGTGCAGGTCTTCGGTGACAAGGGAGGCCAGGATCCAGCTCTTTCTTCAAAGGGAATATGCACATTTGTGTCTATTAGTTCTTGTAATGAGGCAGGTGCTTGTGTCCCCAGGTTCCTGCTTCTGCAGTGACCTGGCCTCTGTCCATACTTGCCCTGCTCCAGCTGCCTGGCGTCCCTGACTGGCACATGCGTGGTGCCCGTTCCATGAGCCGTCCTCGGGCAGCTAGGGCTCTCCAGGCCTCTGGAGCCCGGGCTGCGCACGACCACCTGCACCGCCTCCAGGGCGGAGGAAGCCCACCCCCTAACACCTTTCTGAAGCAGCAGCTTTGAAATGGCAGCAGTCAGTTCACATTTGGACTGGCTGCCGGACGGGGCCCCGAACTTCTCCAGCAATCGAGGTTCCCAGGTGTTACGTACTGAGGGACCTCTTGGCTGGTCTGCCCGGTCCCGTCCCGGGGAGGAAGGGCAGATTCCTCCCGCTTTGCCTTCGGACGGAAGAAGCACATTTGTGTAGGTTAGGGCCTGGAATTAGGCAGACGCGACGGTCACCCAGGAGTCCGCTCTGGAGAACTGGCTTCCCCTGTCTCTTATCTAGTTCCAGACTCCCATGACCCTGAACCCGGCTGCCAGGGGCGTGACCGGCTCCCCTCTTTCAGCCGGCCTGCTGCAGCTGGGGCCCCCCAGGCTGGCATAACTGGGGCTTGAGCCCAAACACCCGCAGAGACACAGTGTGGAGGGGCCCACTCTCAAACGTCACCCTGAGGCACCGTCTGCAAACTGGCTACTCTTGGTCCCCATTTGGACTCGCTGCCTGAGGGGACCTGGGGCTTCTTCAGCCACCAGTGCTCCCAGGAGTCTCTTGTTAGAAGACAGCCTGGCCAGCCTTCCCTGCCCAGGGACCTACAGAGGCAGGCCAGTAACCGAACGCTCTCCATTCGGGGGGAAAGCTGCCCACTGGGCCGGTTAGGCTTGGAGTATGCGTACACCTCCTCCCTGCGGGCCATTACCTCTGCCCCATCCTGTTAAGACGAGGGGACTATTCTAGGGCCCTGCCTACCCTGAAATGGCCTATAGGTACACACTCAGTTTCTCCCATTCAGCCAGTCTGAGGCAGCTGGGACTCTCTCGTGGGGCGAAGCTGTGGCCAGAACAACACCAGTGTAGGTTACAGTGTGGAAAGGGGCCCGCCCCTGAAAATCACGCCGAGGGGGCAAGCTGCAAATGGGCAGCACTCGGCCCCCAGGGGGACTGCTGCCTTATGGGGTCCCGGGCTGCTCCCGAAACCAAGCGCCCCAGATGTCCCCTTATGGAGGATCCCCCGTCCTGTCCCCGGCTCCTCTGTTCTGTCTCCGGCAAAACATTTGAAAACCTTCGAGCTCTGACTTCGGGAGAATCTTCCATTATGAACAGATAGGCCTCGTGGGTAGGTGGACCCCTTGTACTACGAGAAGCCCGATCGCGGGGCCAGGCCTCGTCCAAGGTTGCTGCACTCCACGGCTGGGCAACTCTGCCCTCGCCAGTCCCCCACGCCAGCACGCAGCCCGTCAGCTGCCCTGGGACAGCCAGCCCTCCGGACTGGGGAACGAGGGCCCGTCCCCACCCACTGGCATGGCCTCGAGGGTGAAGGCACCCAGAAAACTGCGCTAAGGCTGTCGCTGAACGAAGGAGTCAGCCCCGCTGGGTCCCGAGCTTCTGCGGAGACGAAGGGCCCCAGCCGTCTATTATTGAAGAAGACCAAGGCCGGCCCTGCAGGCCCAGCCCTGGAGACCCAGTCGGGGCTGTTCAAACTCTGCTTCAGAAAGAATATGCACCTTGGTGTAAAAAAAAACCACTTGGAATTATGCGGATGCAAGTACCCCTGTGACCTGGCCTCCCCCTGCAGCTGCCCGGTCCCAGGCCCCCGGCTCCCTGCCCGGGGTGGCAGGCACTCACGCAGTCTGCTCGCTCACTGCCAGCTTTCGACGGCCGGAGCCCATCGGGCCGGCTGGGCTCAGGCCAGTCCCCAAACCTGCCACGGCCTCAGTGGACCAGAGCGTCCGCTCTCCAGAAATGTCCCCGAGGTGGCGGCTTTAGACTGGTCCCGGACAGTCCCAGACTTCTCTAATCATCCAGGCCCCCAGGCAAGCATTAGTGAACAGTCCCGGGACCATCCGTCTCTGCCCCATCCGGGCAAGGCAATCCGGGTTCCTCCAGCTCTGGTTTCAAGCGGAACATGCCCATTGTGTCCACGAAGGCTTGGAATCAGGCAGACGCCAAGAGCACAAACCAGCACCCCCCTTCCCCCCTTGAAACTGCTTCCCCGGACACCGTAGCGCTCCCAGACCCTGCCGACACCTCCCTAGCGCAGTTTGCTCGTGCGAAGTACGCTCCACGGCAGCCCTCCGAGGGCAGCTGGGCTCTGGCAGCCGGTGCGGCTCATCGGGTCCAGAACAACCTGGGGGGGAGGGGCTCAGGGTCCCGGAGGGAACTCTAGCCCCCGTGCTTGAAACTGCCTCCACTCAGTCCCCATTTTCACCGACCGCCTGACGGGGGTCCCAGATGTCCCTTGTTGGAGGAGCCCCGGCAGCCCAGCCAGGCCCCAGCGGCGCCTTCAGGACGATGGGTGCCTGGTTGTGTAGGTTGGGGCTTGGAGGGAGGCGGAAGCCCCGCACCTCCAGCACCTGCTCCTGGGAGGGTCCTCTCCAGACCCTGCTTGTGTCCCAGCGCTCGGCCCTGGAACCGGCAGGTGGCGCATGCGCAGTATGCCCGCCTCGGGGAGCCGGGCACTTCAGTCCTGAGACGCTTGCGTGGATTCCTAGCCTCCTAGCTGGAGAGACCCCACCCCTGAGGTTCTTGCTGAGGCAGAGCTCGCAAAGGGCTATAGTTACTGTCCATTTGGACCAGCCGCCTGATGGGGTCCCTGTGCCCCCCAGCCATCCAGGCTCCCGGGTGTCTCATCGAAGGACGCGTGCAGCCAGTCAGCCCGGCCCCGTGCTGGCAAGACAGTCCACTTGCCTCCAGCTCCGCCTGCAGGGGCGAGGCGCTCGGCTGCGTAGGGAGGGCATGGAGGGAGGCACATGCCGAGTATCCTAAAGAGCCCATACCCCGGACCCGGCGGCACCGGTCCCTTGCCCTCTTCCCGGTCCCTGGCTCTGCTGACCCAGAGGCTTGTGCCTTTGCTCGTCGTATTCTGTCGGCCCTCAAAACTGAATTAGACTTTAGGCTTTGTGGTCAGCTACTTGTGGATTGGAGAACGTGAGATGAGGACCGTGGGGTCTCGAGGCGCATTTCATGCTGGATTTCTGTTTGGTTTGCCGATGTACTGAGATTAGAAACGAATAATGATTCCAGGTACCGAGGCTAGGAGTCCCTTCCAATCTCCCGAGGGTGGCTTCTGTTCTTTACTTCTGCAGACGGTGTGCAGAGGTTAAGTTCGGAGCCAGGAACTGGACTCCACACTCAGGTCTACTGCCTTGTTCTGTTGGAGTCTCTGTTCTCTTCTGTTGTCTGATGTCAGTATTTCGCGCAGCCCCGAGCAACCGAGGGAAAAAGCGGGGTGACCTGCAAAATATCCATCATGGGAATCTATAGGCAAACCGCAACGTTAATTTATGAGCTGGGTTTCTTATGCCTTGGTTATTTAAAGCCTGCAGAGTTTTCTAATTCTGTCTTCCATGATGCAGCTCTAAGACCTCCTCGATGTAGCATTTCCATGAGAGCCTTTCTTCTAAGAAGGAAAGGAATAGTAGATGAGGCTAACAATCAGCTAGGGAGTCACTGGGTGGCCTTGGGGAGCGGTTTGGCTCCCAGGTGCCCAAGGATAAGCCAACTGTGTACGTGATCCTTATGGGTAGGGAGTTTAAGGGGCTCCTTTCTCTGGTATGCTTTTTTCCTGCTTTGTGGCGGCCAGACAGGACAGCTCCTCCCATAACTGCTGGGCTGTGGGCAGACTCCTCAGGGCCCGCTTCTCTGGAAGCATCATCACGAGAGCTTTGGAACAGGACAGGACTCCTGTCGCCGTCTTTGGGTTTCCGAGGAGGAGCAGGGGAGATACTGCAGCTTCACGAGGAAGGTCATCTCAGTGGTTCCTTGAAAGACATATTTGCATTTAAGGAGTCACACAAATGCGGACCCTTTGCTGTTTGCTTTCCGCGGCGCACCCCCCAGGCAGCTCCCAGGTGACCGACAAATGAAGAGCGATGAGCGGGTGCACACGCATTGTAAAACTGAGCTTGGAAGCCAACATTAATTGCATTTTCCTTTGCAACTTATTAGACGGTAGCAGGTCAGTTTTCTCAATGGTATTTTAGAAATAATCAAATGTATTTAAAATCTTCGGTCGCTTAGCAATAAATCTGCAGGGAGGCAGCCCTGAATTCGGTTGGACACCTTTGTATCTGTCGGTTATCATTGAGGACTGTGGACGTACTGCCCAGATCCCCTTTTGGGAATGAAAGACTTATCCCCCAGATGCGCGGTAGCCTTCCCAGGGAAGTGCTTCCACTCAGGAAAACAGCCTTGCCCAAGATCCCCGCCCTTCCTGTGGCAATCGAATGAGACATCTGGTCAACCCAGAGGCATTAAATGCCTGGACCCCTCGCCCCAAGTTGGGACAGTTCCAGAGTTGAGCCGTCATTGGGACTGTGCCACAGCTCAGCTCTGCTGCTTCTCCACTCGGTTCAGCTTGCTTTCCTTCCCTTCCACAGACGTGGGTCCCAAGGACACTCCGTAACAAACCTCCTGCACACAATTCTCTGTGTCAGCATCTGGTTCCAGGGGAAGCTGACCTGAGACGATACTGCCACATAACTTGCCCAATAAACCCTTCCAGCTCCGTGGCTTAGAGCAAGCATTTGTCTCCCCTGCTCACAGGCCTGCTCTAAGTGCTGGCCATCTGGGCTCGGCTTCGGGCTCTGAGTTTGTTCAGGCCTGCTCTGTGTGTCCTCATTTGTTCTTCTCAGGGCTACTCATTCTTTCTGGGCCAGATCACAGGAGTGCAGAACCCTGAGCAGAAATACAGGATGCCTCCTACGGCCTTGACTCAGAACTGGCTCTGTCCCTTTGCCTGCATGGCCATGGTCAAGTGCGACATCAGGGGGGCAGGGGAATCAACTCCGCCCCCTGGAGCCCGCAGTGAGGCCATGCAGCACAGGGAGGCGGGCAAGGACTGAGACCAGGAATTCAGTCTCCCCCAATCATTATTCTCTCATTCATCCACTCGCGTAGTGCTTGTTGAGTGTGCACCACGTGCCAGGCGTGGTCGCAGGTGCTGGGGCTCAGAAGACGGATGGGACAACTCTTCTGCCTCGGGACACGTGCAGTCCAGTGAGAGAGCCAATGAGCAGTGAATCACAGCAGGGAGTGCTAGATGCCATGACCGGAGTGAGCACGGCAGCCTTGGGGACACAAAGAAGGGACACGGTAGCAGATTCTGCTGCTCTCGGACTCCCGGCACGCATTCTTCCTTCCGGCGAGCACCCCGATTTTCTTTGAAAGTTGCCGCTCCCCAGAACGACTGAATCGGAGGCATGCGGTCTTGGGGGTTGTAAACCAGGGACACGGTCGCCGGCTCTCATGGGGCCAATCACGTGATAGCGTATTTCCGGGTCTTTGCAACTTGGCCGAGTGACACGAGACAATGGATGGGGCCCACCCACTTCAGAGACAGCACTCTGCCGGCCACCGGGTCATCCCTGCTGCCCCCGTCCCACAGCTGATTCTCCAGCTCCCTGTCCACACCTGGAGATAGCTTATATCCGCGTGACAACTTTCCATTTCGCTTATGTCTGCTCCGCGGGGTTACTACCTTAGCTGAATCCGTATCCGAACACAGACTTGGGCAGAGGGAAGGAACAGGAGAACAGCCGAAAAGAGGAGGCTCTACAGCTTAGCCTTAAGTGTAGGAACGGGGTGACAAGAGGGAAGAAGGGGCAGAGGGCCTCCAGGGAGACGGGGCGGTGTGCGCGGAGACCTGGAGGCAAAAAAGCCTGGCATATTTAGGAAGCACAGGCAGAGGATGAGAAAAAAGTTTTTGTGTTTATAAAACTGACGCCCAGGGCCAATTTGCACAAATACCAGGGCCCGAGACGTGGGAGGCGCACCGAGTCCTGTGGGGTGAGCCAGAAAGTCCCTCTGCTCTTCCAGAAATGAGATTTGGGGAGGCCCCGCCCGCCCTCCTTAGCAGCTGTAAGCGCAGCCGGTTAGTCCCGGTCCGGGAGGTGCGTTTGTCCGTGTCCCCATCCCCCTGGGGTGCAGGAGGCAGGGCTGGAGAAGCCAAAGCCGAGGCAGTATGAGGCCGCGGGACGGAGGGGGCCAGGGGGAGGATGAATGCCAGCACAGGCGCCCGGGCAGGCTGCACGGAGGGGGGGGGACTGCAGGATCCGCAGGGGTAGAGGACCGTCCGGTGTCAGAGGTCGCCGGGGTGCGAGACGCACCAGCCCACGTTACGCCAAGACGAAGCCGTCAGGGGAGCGGTGGCGGTCACAGCCCCACTCCCTCCTCCTCGGGAAATGCCTTCCTGCACACGGGACGCGCCGCCACCGAATTCTGGCGGCACCCGCCGGTGACTGCCTGCTGCCCCCTCCTGGCCTGCCGCGGAACTCCCACCCCCGCGACCGGCGCGGATTCTCCAAAGGGTGAAGGAGCTGTGCGCGCAGGCGAGATCCGATCGGAGGGTGCCAGAGCTTGGGGGGGTACTTTCGTTCAGTCACCGAAGTTTCCAGATGAAGGAACTGAGGCCCGTGGGGGAAAACGGCTTATTCTGGGTCTTAGGGCCGCTTTGGGTGGACTTGAGCTTCCCCAGGGACAGGCACGGATGATCTCCGTGACCCACGCTTACCTCCAAACCGGTGACACCGGGGCTGCAGGGAGAGCTTGCCCTTGGAGCTTGGCCACAGATGCTACAGGAACTCGTGCACATCGGCTGTATGATTTCAGCTGGGTTCTGAAGAATCTGGGCCTTGGGAGGAAAACGGAAGAATTAGAGGCCTGGTTTCTTACCTTTTCAGGGAGAGACATCCGATCAGGGATACTTCTAGATTCAAGAGATGTAGGCGGAAGGAGTTGAACGGAAGCTTCTGGAGGACGCGCTGGTGCTCGGTTCCAGGCCATCAGGTAACCAGGCCGATGCCCTGGAGGCGTGAAGCCGGGAGCCCCTCCTGATCTGAGTGGCCACCGTTGGTCATGACCTCAGCCTTTCTCCTCAGGAGTCCTGCCTCAGAGACAAGTCTCTGACCTTCAGGTGGTGCCTGGCTTGTAGATAAAATGAAATGTCCCTCGTCTATGGGATGCTGAGGGTGAGACGAGACCCTTTTCTGTCCGTGGGGACCTTAGGAGCTACGGGACACCCGGCTGCTGTCAGCCTGGGCCCCGGAATGACCGGGTTGGGCAGACACCCCATCCACCTCACCCCCCCCACAATCGAGAGACGCCTGATTTGTACCTTCACGTGCGTAAGATGTATAGCTTTATTGCGTGGAGTCACTGAAGTTTGGGGAGGGATTACAGAACAAAGCAATTCGCTAATGAACGATGCAAGCCTGGGAATCTCGAAAGCTTGCTCCAAGTGCTGGAGAGAGTGATCATGGCAACGTCATCAGCCAGTCGTGCAACTCCGTGCAGCCAATCGGGGGCATCCCTGCGCAGGAGGGAGGTGAGCCGGGGTGGGGGGTGGGGAGAGTCGTGATCTCTGAGGTCGCGGGTTGAGTCGGCTGAGGCTTAAGGAGCTGGGATACCTCGCAGGGTCCAGCACACCTGGCAAGACTTCGTCAGGACCCAGAGCTGCACTTCCAGAAGGTTTGCAGAGTACTGTGTGGGGAAGGGCCCCCTTCCTTGTCGCATTAGAGGCCATGTCAGAACCCCGCCCCTGTTGCCTCAGGTCCTGCTGTTCTCACCCCCCCAGAGGCGCATCCTCATCTTTGGGGGCCGCCCGCGGGCTGCTGGAGTCCACCGGCCCCTGTACCCTGCGAACGGGAGGCGCCTGGGAATTTACACCCTCCAGGGGCGCCCACCGGATCACCAGTGCGGGGCTGTACGCGCCCCAGCTCTCTCCCTATGATGACAGTCTGGGTGTCACCTATGCTGTCCCTGAGGTTCCTTGTGGAATGGAGCCAAGTGGGAGCCTCCACGGGACTTTGCCTGATACCCACCCTCGCGTGGCCTCCCCCCTTCCTGGTCCCACCTCCGCCCTCCAGGCTCTCCCACGAACGCTTGCCACGGGGTGGGAACCTGCCCCGGGTGGGAACCTGCCCCGGGATGTCTCCCTGCCTCCTTATCCTCCGGGCAAGGAGGGGAAGGCGTTTGCCAGAGGCCGCAGGGAGCCGAGGAGGCCGGCGCCCAGACCTCATCCTCGGCAGCCCCAGCAGCTGGCGCCGGCAGGGGTCTCCACCCCTACAGTCTCGGCTGTCCCCCCCCCCCACCCCGGAATCACTGAGGCAGGAGTCGGAGCTCGGACTTGAAGCAAACGGACTGAAGCTCCCAGAACGGCCCTCGCCTGGACCCCCGATGCCCCGACATGCACCCGTCTGCTAAAGTGACGGGTAGCCATGCAGCTAACAGACTTTCGCAGAGTACCTGCTTGTGTCCGGTAGTGTCCCGGGGGCTGGAGGGTCAAGGCGAACGAGACGGCCCGCGCAGCTGCCTCTGGCCGAGGACGGGGAGAGGACGGATCGCCAGCGCGGGATGCACGCTAAGGCGAAAGCCCGAGTGGGGAGGCTGCCGCGTTGTGGAGGGGGCCAGGGCGGCCTGGCGAGGAGCCCCTCCACCGGCACGGTTCCTGTGGGTCCCCTCGCCTGGGCCGGGAGGGCGGCACCTGCCCGGCACTCGGCAGATAGCGGCCGCGCGCCTGGCGGGCCTCCTCTGGGCCCCCGGCGGGGGCAGTGCAGCGGCGCAGCCCGGAGGGCCGGCTGGGGGCCGGGGGCTGTGGCTTCTGGCCGCAGGTGGAGCTCGTCCCCCCCCTCCCCCCCAACGAACAGCCTCGGCCTCTCAGAGGTGTTGTCCCCTGACTTCTGGGAACGTCCTGGCCTCCCGCGTCACACCTGGGGCAGGAATCTTCTCCAATGGTAACTCTCCGACATCCCTTTTGGAGTTCGGCTCATGCTTGCCACGTTTGGCGTCGTGCAGACGTGGGCTCCACCCTGTGCTGTGCGCTCTCGGGGTCCTCGCAGACCCTCTCTGAGCTCCGAGCTGAAAGACGAGGTCCCAGTGCAAGGCCTCTGGGGCGGCCGCGAGCTTGTTTCGGGGAGCACCTCTGAAAGGGGAATGATAAAGGCTCTTCCCTCCTACAGCTGCTCTGGGGTCTACACCTCCCACTGCACCCCGGGCCACCCGTGACCCCCAAATGTGGCTCCTGGCACTCGGAGGAAAAGGAGGGCATGTGACCTTAATGGAGCCCAGTGCCCCTCGGGTGGGGAGGGTGTGAGGGGCCCCCACCAGACTCTGCTTTCCTGGCTCTGCTTTAATCTCCACTGATACTGGCCTGGTGGATGTAGGGGGGACTTTTAAAAATACTTATTTTTTGGAGGGGCGCCTGATGGCTCCGTTGGTTAAGCATCTGACTTCGGCTCAGGTCATGATCTCACGGTTGGAGGGTTCAAGCCCCGAGTCGGGCTCTGTGCTCACAGCCTGGAGCCTGTTTCAGATTCTGTGTCTCCCTCTCTCTCTGCCCCTCCCCTCACATTCTGTGTTGAGAGAAAGAGGGAGAGAGAGAGAGCACGTGTTCAAGCAGGGGAGGGGCAGAGAGAGAGGGAGAGGGAATCCCACAAACTAAAATCTGCAGACCTGTGATTCCACAAACCGTAAGATCACGACCTGACCCAGAAGAGTCAGCTACCTCACCGACTGAGCCCCCCAGGCGCCCCTAAAAATACTTATTTTTAAACTGCACTTTTATCACAGCCAAGAAAATAAGCCCCCTTTGAGCCCTCTTCTGGAGATAATCTTCCTAATTCTTGAGCGTATTCATTTCCCATCTATTTTTTTTTTTATGACAAAGGGTTTCACACAGTTGAGCGATCGTCATCTGTAATGTTTTTCTCCTCCTCCCAGCGTGGTTATTTCCTCGGCCTGCCGCTCCCGGCAAAAGCCGTGACATATGGTACGGGCGTTTTCCTCCAGTTGGGGTTTGGAAGTAATTCAAACGGACTCTTTGGCCACCGTTGGCTGAAATGTGTGCTTTATTTTATGCAGCCTGCTGCTTCAAACCAGGGGTCAGAACACGGAACACAGTCCGGGGGACAGGCTGGCTCCCGTGACAACAAAAACCCCTTCTCACGAAGGCACGCTAGAACCCCAGCCCGTGCCCGTCTGATCCCAAGCGCCCGTGGGAAATAGGCCTCAATGCTCGTCCCCTCCTTTTGGCTTCTCTGCATATTTCCAGTGTTCTACAGTGAACAGGTAATGTCTGAACAGTGGAAATATTTTCAAAACGCTGTAAGAGAAAACATCAAAAGGACAGAGAGAAGACAAGGCTTCTTACGTGTGGCCTAACCTGGTGTGTTACAGGCTGACGAGCGATGTTCCGTTGAGGAATGTTCTGGTGAGGCAGTAAGCTGGGAAACAGTGAGTTACAGTTAATGGGATTTCTCCCCTTGGAGACTTCTTAGAGCCTTTCGTAACTGAGGGATGTTATGACTTTCGAGGGGTGCTACAGCTAGCAATGTTACCGACCTTATTCGGTCGCTGCGCCCCTCTCTGGGGGAGTCTCTCTGCCCACCGATGATCTGCGGAACGAGCCACAGATTGGCCACTCTATTCCAAAGCGCCGAGTGTGCGCAGAATCAGGGAAATGCTTGCGGGTCTTCGGGCCTCCGGGCCTCGTTCTAAGGGGATCCGCCTAATGGCATGAAGTCTTGGGTCGTGGGGACATTTGAGACCCTGTCACCTCTCCGACTGGGAAATCTGCTGGCGTCTCGCTGGCAGATGAAGAAGGGTGGGGGTGGGGGGAGGGTCCTGTACGGGGTTTACTGTTATCAGTGAGGAAATCCCGGAAGTAGAAAGGCATTGCTGGACATCGGGTTTGTAGGATTACTGGCGCTTTCGGTTCAGCAGAGACTACAGACAGGCCTTGAATAAACAGGGGGCACACGCGCCTGGATTGGGGCATAAGATACGCCTGCAAAAGGAAGAGCCCAAGGAGAATGCAAGGGACAGGGGAGAGTAGATGCCCAGACAGGTCGATGGTGCCCGTGTCCACGCGGGCCTCCACCTAGTGAGGTCTGGACCTCCACCTGCCAAGATCTCCCTCTGGCCACTGGAGCCTGCGATGCCCGGCAGGCCAGGGTGCATAAGAATGGGCGCCGAGCAGCCTGCAGCCAGTGAGGGCCCCCCCCCGCCCCGCCCCTCGGGCGGGAGGGCCGGGGTGCAGAACCACGCTGGCGGCCGGCTCCCCCGGGGGCCGAACGGCCGGGTGCCCAGGGCAGCCCCCGGTCTGAGAGCGCACCCTTTGTTAGCTGCTTTCCCGTCCCTGCCGCCCTTGCCCTAGGAAAACGAGCTAAGTCCTGCAGGAACTGCCTTCCTGGCCAGGTGATTGCTGAGAAAAGCCCTTTTCCTGGCCCTTCCACCGTCTACCAGCCGAGAGTCGCGGCCCTCCCGCCGGTGAAGAACAGTTCCGGCTGATTTCCGCCAGGGGGCAGCGTTTCGTTTCCCATCCGCGCGAGATCTCTTCCCGGGCTTGCAGAAGCCTCAGCCCCGAATAAAGACCAACAAACCGAAATGAGGATTTTAATCGCTGCGAAGGGGGATGAAAGGCTGTGTCAGCGTTTCCATGGCAAGCGCCGCCTTTCAGGGATTTGTCGTCCCGGCTGCAAAAATCCGCTTTACGCCGGGATCTGGCGAGAGTGAGCCCTTCGGGCACTTAAAATCTCTGTATTCGTAAAGGTTCTTGTTTGAACCAAGACGGAAACGTGACTCTGTGGGCCTGGCCCAGAACGCTCCTCGGCCCCCCGCGGCCGCGCTCCCTGCCAGCTCGGCGCAGCTCGGGCTCCTGGGCGCAGCCCCCGGACCTCCCCGGAAGCCGCTTTGCCTTCCGGAAGCGGTTCCAGAGAGGAGAAGGCCTTGACTTTGCGGAGGCGAAGCGGTGATGTCTGTGGGGCCGCAGCACTGGCTCCCCTGCCTTCTCTCCTGCACCCCGGGTCCCAGGGCCGGCGAGGGGAGGGACAGGTGTCCGCACCGCCACTGGTGCGCAGGCCCGCTCGGCTCCCGAGTCTGGGGCCCCTGACGTCACAGTGGCAGAATCTCTGGTTGAGTTAGCAACCTTAGGCTCGTTCTGATTGTAGCTTGCAGCCTGAGCCCCGGCGAGGTGAGGAGGAGAAAGCCGCTAGATCACGGGATCAGCCCAAGGGGGAGGCGGGTTGAGTAAAACAGGACCCGGTCTGAACCTTTGTCACGTCAAAGCCCCGTCTGCTTGACCTCAAGTAAGACCAACTTTACGGAAACTTTGGTATGCCCTTTACCTGAAACAGGGTGGAGGGGGAGTGGCGCCCTCTTCACAGTGAAAGAACTAGGAAGAACAGAGCAGTGACTTTTGATGATCTGAAATGAATTGTTAGCGAGCTAGCTGGTAGCTTATCAGGTTTTACAGGGAGTGGTAGGTACTGTTATTTCCATTTGTATAATGGACCATCCGGGGCGCCTGGATGGCTCAGTCAATTAAGCGTCTGACTCTTGATCTTGGCTCAGGATATGATCTCACGGTTTGTGGTTTCCAGCCCCGCATAGGGCTGAGGGCGTGGAGCCTGCTTGGGCTTCTCTCTCCCTCTCTCTCCGCCCTTCCCAAGCTTGCACGTGCTCTCTCTCTAAAGAAATAAACATTGAAAAAAAAAAAAGAACGAACTGACATTCCGAGGTTGGGGAACCCAGCCTCCTGGAGTCTCAGGGTGAGAAGGTGGCAGAGTAGACGCTTGAAGTCACTGAGCTCTGGGTGCAGCGCCGGGCAGAGGTCTGACTTGCCCTCCCCTGAACCGGGGCAGGAGCGAGACCGAGATTCCCCGGCCCATCTCCTCGCCGTTCCCTGGGTGGCGAGCAACCTGGCGCAGTGTGTGGGAGTCCCCGGCCCCGCCGACTTCCTGCCACTGAGACGGGGGATGGCTGCGGAGGGCGGGGCTGGGAGCAAAGGCCCAGATTCGTCTTCGGTGCTAACATCCTTTAAGTGCTTACTGTCTACCGGGCACGGTCAGAAGGGCTGTATGTAAACCTGCATTCTCTCATTCACAAGCACTCCCAGCAAATGCCTCAAGTGGGTACCAGTATGGTCCCCATTTCACAGATTAAGAAACTGAGGAAGAGAGAAATTGAATCCCGTGCCCAGTGTCACGTGCAAGCCAGTAGGAGATGGAGAGGGGATTCCAGCCTCAAACCAGGGCCCTCCGCAGGGGAGGGGGAGGGTGAGCTTCCCCAGGCTCAGAGAGCACTGGCAACCTAATCGGAAGTGACTGGGCTGGACGGGGCTGCGGGCCAGCTGGTCAAGCAAGCCCATCTTCCTGTTGACGAAGCTACTTCTACAAGGGGCGTGTGACTGCCTTAAGTCCTGCTCTCCACGGGGAGAGTCCGAATGGGCGCCTCCTGCGTGTCTCACCTCTGCAGAAGGCGGGGCCTTGTGAAGGAGCCTCACGCTGAGCTGGTGAGTCAGGGGCCTGCACTTTGTCCCCACGGTGACTCAGGGCCAGAGCGGTGCCGGGGCAGGGCTGCGGCAGGCTGCCCTTTAGATAACCCGGGTTCAACCCTCATCTCCGAGTCTAGAGACGGAAAGCGCTAACAAATAGCTTGGGGTGGGGTAGACAAGATCCGTGGTTCTAAGTGCATTCGGAAGCAGAAAAACGCGTTCTCCTTATGATGAGAGTATTATCCATGCCTCCCTCCCCCACCCCAGGAATGGGACTGCGCAAACAGCTGCCCAGAGCGGTGGCATCCCCGACCCCGGCGCTGCAGTATCCGGTTGCACTAAGATGTTTTGGTTAGGATTCTGCCACTTCTGTGTTGCTCTAAGAGTTTCCCCTGCCCTCAGCTCTACTGGTTTCCCAGGTGTTTAACGGGATGGAACCTTCCAAACAAGGCCCTACATTGGGTTGGGAGAGAGAAGAGAGGAATGGACAGGGGCAATAACATGAACAAAAAGAGCAAAAATTGGGAACGGGGGCGCCGGCGGCTCCGTCGCTTAAGCATCCGACTTCAGCCCAGGGCATGATCTCACAGTTTGTGGGTTCGAGCCCCACCTCGGGCTCTGTGCTCACAGCTCAGAGCCCGGAGCCTGCTTCAGATTCTGTGTCTCCCTCTCTGCCCCTCCCCTGCTCATGCTCTGTCTCTCTCTCTCAAAAGTAAATAAACATTAAAAAGATAAAAGAAAAAAATTGGAAGTGAAAGGGAATCTTTACTCCTGACCTTACAAAAACAAGAGTTTTTAAGCGACTACTATGAAGGACAGAATGCCCACGAATTAGGTAACCTACATGAGGTGAGTGGATCAGTATAAAGGCACAAACTATAAAAATGGGCTCGAGAAGAAATGTACATTCTGTGCAGACTTATGCCAAATGGAGAGACTGAATTAGCCATTTAAAAACTCCCCTCAAAGAAAAGCCCAGTCCCGTATGTCTTCATTGGTGAATTCTACAAATATTTAAAGAATAAATATCGATCCTTCACCAAGTCTTCCAAAAACCAGAAGAGGAAGGAACCTTTCCTAACTCATTAAATGAGGCCAGTATTAACCTGATCCCTAAACTCTCTAAGATCGAGTCAGCGCAACGCCCATCAAAATCCTAGCTCGCTCTTTTGCGGAACGCGACAGGCCGAGCCTAAAGATTGTTTGGAGCTACAAGGAACCCAGAACGGCCAGAATAAATTTGAATAAGAAAAAGAAGTTGGAGGAATCACATATCCTTGTTCAAAACTTACTAGAAAGCTACAGTCATCAAGCCAGTGTGATATGGGCCTAAGAACAATTAGATCAATGAAATAGAATCTACAGTCTAGAGATAAGCCCTTTCTCTTATGCTCAATTGATTTCTACAACTCGGTGGGGAGGAATTGTCTTCTCAACAAATGGTGCCAGGACTGCTGGACAGCCACACACAAAAGAAGGAGTGTGAGCCTGGACCTCGCGTCGTCCATAAAAACGAACTCAGAATGAGTGACAGACCCACGCGTAACAGCTGAAACTACAGGACTCTTAGAAGAGAACATAGGAGGAGGTCTTCGTGACTTTGGGTTAAGCAATAGTTTCTTACGCACGACACAAAAAGCAGTTTCTGAAAGTGGAGATAAGTCGGTTGGGTTTCATCAAAATCAAAACTTGTTCTGCTGCAAATGGTACTGCTAGGAAGTGAGGAGACGGCCCATGGGATCGGAGAACAAACTCACCGGTCATCTATCTGATAAGGGACTCGTATCCTGAATGCGTAAGAACTCTTACGACTTACTAATAAGACAAATAACCCACTTTTAAAATGAACAAGGATCGGAGGAGATATTTCTCCACAAAGAGGCAAACGGCGAATAAGCACCCCAACACGTGTGCGACACCTCGGCCACCATTCGCTGTCGGAGAAATGTCAATCAAAACCGTAATGACATCGCTTCGCGTCCACCAGGATGGCTCTAATCGAGAGCACGGATGGTAAGTGCGGGTGAAGATGTAGGGAAATCAGAGGCCCCGCCCACTGCAGAGGGGCGTGGCAAAAGGGGCGGCCATTTTGGAAACCAGCTGGCGGTTCTTCAAAAAGTTAAATGTATCGTTTCCGTTGGACCTGCCAATCTACCTCTCAGAAAATTGAAAAACCTATGTTTACACAAAAACTTGTGCACAGCCGTTCATAGCAGCATTATTGATAATACCCCAAACTGAAAAAAACAAAAACCAAAAAAAAACCAAAAACCAAATGCCCATCAATGGATGCCTGGATTAAAAACTGCAGAATGTCCATACAATGGAATATTATTTGTCAGTAAAAAGGAACCAAGTCCTTATTTATGTTATAACATGGATGAACCTTGAAAACTTTATACAACGTGAAAGAAGCCAGACACAGAAGGCCGTACGGTGGATGGTTCTGTTTGTAGGAAATGTCCAGAGTAGGCAAACCCACAGAGACAGAAAGTAGATGCGTGGCGGCCAGAAGCGGGAGAGGAGGAAGGCTGGACTTCTCTCTGGGGAGGTGAAAATGTTCTCAAATTAGATACTGGTGATGGTTATGCTCGGAATATACATGATTTGTACATTTAAAAATTTTTTTAACGTTTTTATGTATTTTTGAGAGACATAGAGACAGAGTGTGAGCAGGGGAAGGGCAGAGAGAGAGGGAGACACAGAATCCGAAGCAGCCTCCAGGCTCTGAGCCATCAGCACAGAGCCCGACGCGGGGCTCGAACTCACAGACCATGAGATCATGACCTGAGCTGAAGTTGGCCACTCAACCAACTGAGCCACCCAGGTGCCCCATGATTTGTACATTTTAAATAGATGAAGTTTATGGTATGTGAGTGTCAATAAAGCTGTTAAAAATTGTAGGGGAAAAGTTTAAAATAATATGATAGAAGAACACAGTGGATTACTCTGCAGGCACTTAAATTAATGCAATTTGTATACATCGATATGGAAAGTTATCCACAATATAGTGAGGGGGGGGTGGAAAGAAGGTTATAATTCATTACAACATGATCTCAGGTTTATAGAAAGAAACAGAACACGTGCGTGTGTGTGTCTGCGTATGTGTGTGCGTGTGTAAGATCTGCAAGGACATACAGTAAAACGTTATTCCACAAGACTAGCAAACATTTCTAATGAATTTTAACTTGATAAATGAGCAATGTCTTGCAATGCGAGTCGTACGTGACGCCGAACGTTACATGATCACAACTGAAGCCAATGGTTCTTAAAAAATTCCCTTTGATAAAGGAGTGCTTTGGATTACAAGCATGTTTCCGGAACGAATTATGCTCGCAAACCAAGGTTTTACTGTATATGAGATGAGCGTTTTCACAGAGTACCACATGATAAACTATTCTTTTTCAAATTTTTGTTTCATCTTCGAAAGAGTAATAAACTCCCATGGCATAAAAGTCAAAAACTCTGAAAGACTATCTAGTGAAAAATCTTCTCCAAACCGCCCAGTGTTCCTTCCGGGTGGCAACCAGTATCACCAGTCACCTGAGCGTCCTTTGGGAGAATTCGACGCGCGCGAGTCCTGCTCCGCACGCCCCTGAGTACCGTCCTGTATTGCTTCGCTGTGAATCTTGTCCATAACGGGCTATACCGGGAGTCCTTGCTCCTTTATACAGCTGAGCAGCCCTCCGTTCTGCAGATACGATGCTGGAAAAAAATTGTTTTTCCATGGAAAGATACAGGCACGCATTTCCTGTTTCTGCCCTTAGCGGGTATTTGACATGGAGGCAGAAAGAGATGAGGCTATCTCTCCGAAAGAAGTACAGGTGCTGAGGATGCAGATCTAAGAAGAGTGAGTCCCCAGGGGGGTGGCAGGAGGAGCCCTGAGAACCCTAGCCGTGAAGCCACAGAAGAACAGGAGGGAGAGGGTGCCCTCTGCGTCGGGGAGAGGCCCGGGCGAGATCCTGGGACTGAGCACAGAGTCCCCAAAGCATTTAAGAGTCACTCCTCCCTTTTTCCACCAAATCCCCCCAGATACGAGGAGAGTTCGAGATTTCCCGGAGGCGGGGGACGAGCATTCATGTTCCCAGGGCCACCGCTGCCCAGGCTGCTCAGTACTCCTTCCCTGCCCTCCAGCCCAGCCCTAAATAGGATTTTCTGCCCTTGAGCACACGCCGAGGGGCTTGAGAACCCTCTGGGAACTTTACATGCTACTCTTTCTAGAGCTTCTTAGGTTGTATAACCTCTTCCGTACGGAAACTTTGGAAGCTGCCTGGCTTGGATGCCAGCTTCCGCCTTCCTCACTGCGTGACCTTGACTGAATTACCTAGTCCTTCTGAGTCTCTGTCTCCCATCTCACAGCGAGATGTCAAGGGAGGGATTTAGCCACCGTCATTGTCATCTTGTCACGGAAGGGGGTCTCCCAGGTGGCACTCCATGTGTTGGCCGCCCACAGCCCTTCGGGGCGCAGAGAGGAGGGCCAGCTGTGTGAAGGGAGGGGCTACAGGGAGGGGGAGGCAAAGGGCCCCTCGGTGATGAACTCTTCCTTCATCTTCATCTATACCCCATCCCGTTCAGTTTCTAGAAGGCGTTTCTGCCGGCCCTCCCTGCTCGCACCCAGCCTCTCTCCAGCTTGGTGGCCACCAGGCCTGCTGTGAATGGGGCGGGGGAAAAAGGAAGAAAGGGAGAGATTCTCACAGCGACTACTCTTTCTGTGCAAAGGCCTGCTCCTGGTCAAGTTCACGCCCAGCGCTTTGGTTTTTTATTTGTTTGTTTACTGCTTACTGCGTCAAACCAAAAATAAAATGTCGCGGGTCTTGTGGTTGCTCTACGACTTTCCTGTTAGTTCTTCAGAGGAGCCCTCCCCTCTCTGCCCCTCCCATCCCGCCCCTCACTTTGCCTCAGCAGCAGTCTCAACTTTCATGGTGCTGGTCCCTGGTTCGCCGCTGCACCCGTCTGCCCAGGTTCTACAAGTATAAACTTCTCTCTCTCTTTGTCATTGAGCTTGTTTATTTGTGAACATTCTTGCCCCTTATGCTTCCTGACACCTGCCCCCCAGGGCACTGCACCCTTGGGCCAGTGACTTCAGAGATTCTAGCAAGAGCCGCCTCCAGCCCTTCCTGTAGGCTGGGCATAAACGCCATGTTCCTACCATCCTCACGTGGCCATGGCGAGGGCTCAGCCTGCCTCGCTGGAGTAGGTTTGCTAGCAATTTCCGGTTAATAAGTTGTTACACAGGAAAAGGAGTCATAGGACCCACTATCCCAGCTGGGGAAGAAATTAAATTTCTGGAAGCTGGCCCAGAATAAAGACCAGATATTTTCTTCCATGGGACTTTGCACTTGACTTGACCAAGCTCAGAAGGAGGAACTGTCTGGTGGAGGCTCAGTCTGGATGCGGAGACGGGGCTTCAGGACCCATCATTCCAGTGAAAACAACCCGAGCACACACAGGGATTTACACTGGAGCATCTCTGAGAGCTTTACAAGTCTCGGCACATCTCCACAGAAGCCTTCACGGAGCGGCAGCCCGGGAGGAAGGAGGCTTCTCTCTTTGAAGATGGAGGTACCCAAGCCAAGAAATGTTTTATCTGAGAGCGTGAAATGCCAATGACCAAGAAAGGGAATGCTTTTCCAAGCACCTGATTGAACGCACAATTATTTGATGCTGACAAATTATGTATTTGAAACAACGGTGACTAACAGCATTTATCAAGCACCTTTTATAGGCTGGGCCCTGGGGAAGATAGTTTACATAGTTTGTCCTCATAGTATGCTTAAATATTGGTGCCATTACTGTGCCCATTTTGCCAATGAGGAAACCGAGGTTCAGAGAGTTTCCCCAACTCGCTTAGGTTACACGACTAGCAAATCAGCGAGTCAAGCTTGGAACCCAACTCCCTCTCTGCCAGAGCCCGTTCCTTCCTCAGTCTAGCGAGATAGTTCTAAAGGCATCCATGATCACGAAGGTGGTTCTCCCAGGGCGAGGCTTGTCCGTTGCACTCCGGATGTGCTAACCCCTGCGATTTCCCCAAATGTGGGAAACGCGACTGCGTAATTTGTGGTAGTGGGGGACTGTGTGCGCGCTCTCCCCTGGAAAAAAAAATAGAGATGTATCAACGATCTCAAGAATGTTCCTGCTCTTTGATTCAACAACCCCACCTTGAAATAATTCTGAATGTGCAGTAAGTGTCTTACAGTTCAATGTGGCTAAGGACACACTGCTGTGTACCCCTCTTCTTCTCCAAATCCCAGTGAAATGATAGAAAAAAAACACAGAAATAAAAATAAGAGTCTGAGTGGTTGTGGACAGTCGGGAGGAGTGGGAGGATTATCCAGAAGAGTAAGGAATTTCTAGGAGATAGAAGATCGATGGTGAGAAGAACGGGAAGGTGTAACATCACAGAGCTGAAGGCACGGCCATCACAGGTGAGTCCTCCCCGGAAAGTTCCAGAACAGAGGCAACAGACACAGGGTGCAGGCGTGAGCAGGCAATGGACCAGAAGGCGGTTCCTTTCTGCCATCCACTAATCGCTCTCCTGCACACACAGTCACCTGAGGCTGGCTTCTGTATCCCAAACCTCATTCCTGGCCAGGCAAATGGGATTCTCACGAGGGTAAGGAAGTGGCCCCAGCCACCACCCAGATGGTCTGTCTTGATGTTCCTCTACAAGTATCAACAGACAACCAGGAATCGCCAAACATTTTCGAAAAGCCAGAGACTGAGAGAAGCACAAAAATAGAACTGACTCCAAGAAAACAATTAATACCTGAAACAGAAGAAAACTTTAACTAACATGAATATCCCTGAGAGACTTAAGTGAATATCATATCCATTAAAAAATATAATAGGGGCATCTAGGTAGCTCAGTCAGTGCTCTCTCCTTCTCTCTCTCTCTCTGCCCCTCTCGTGCACTCACTCTCTTTCTCAAAATAAATAAAGTTAAAAAAATAAAAAATATTTAATAAAGGCTCTATGAAAAAGATACCGAGTTCTTGGAAATTAAAGCCATGATGGCCAAAATTTTAAAAACTCAGTAAATGAGCTAAATTGACGAATGAAAACCAAATTAGTACGCTGAAATATCAAGCTAAGGGATTTTTCCAAAAATGTGTTAGAAAAAAATAAGTATTGGAATAGTTAGACTATTGGAATTCATGTAAGTGTTCATTGACAGAAGAATAGATTACGGCATGTTAGGTGTGTACGTTACACACTTAGGCACCCACGAGGGAGTTGTATGTAATCAGCTGAAAGGAGGAGGTAGGTGTTTGTGCTCTGGTAGAAGACCATTTCCAAATGAAAAAAACCATCAGGGTTGAGGTATGGGGCTACTTTCCTTATCAATGTTTCTTCAGTTCAGGGAAGCTTTCATGGATTATTTCTTTGATTATTTCCTTGCTTCCTCTGAGAATCTTATCAGATGAATGTTCAAACTTTAAGAACCGTGCCTCTTAATTTTGCCCTTGCGTCTTCCACATCTTTGTCCATTCTGATAGAAATCTTAACCAGATTTCACAAGTAGTAACTTGCTTTTTGCTTGTTCCATTCTCATCTCTTGACTTTAAAAATTTGGGGGGTACCTGGGGGGACTCAGCCGGTTGAGCGTCCGACTTCAGCTCAGGTCATGATCTCCCAGTTCGTGAGTTCAAGCCCCGTGTCAGGCTCTGTGCTGACCTTTGAGCGGTCAGAGCCTGGAGCCTGCTTTGGATTCTCTCTCTCTCTCTCTCTCAAAAACAAATAAACATTAAAAAAATTTTTTTAGTGGTGAAACTTACTTTCACACCAACCTGGTCTTCTATGGATATAATGTCCTCTTCGATTCTTCCGGGGATAGTAATCGCACTTGCAGATAATAAAGTCTCTTTACCTTTGCTCTGTTAACTTTGTTTCCTTGGGAGTTGGGCCCAACTCCCCGCGGGGCCAGGTGCCTATCTTTTGTGACGCTGGCTCTTAAATATTTTGCTTTCCTGCTTCCTTTGCCCTCGCATCTGCAAGCAATCTAAATTTTGACGATCCCAGACTTGTCCAGGGTGTGGGGATATGGGTTCTCTGCATGCTTCTGGTGGGAGTGTAAACTGATGGCCATTTGGAGGATGATTTGAAAATATCTTTAAAATCTAACTGTGTATAACCTTTGACTGACGAATCCCCCTTTCATTTCTGGACCCTAGAGAAATACTCACCTGCAGGCACGAACATGTTTACTGCAAATTTGCTTGCGGACGTGAAAATTAGCAACACCCTGACTGGTTATCAGTTGGAGAATGGTCCAATAAATACTGCGAAATTTCATGGCCCTGTTGAAAACAATGAGATACTGACATGTACTGGTATAAAAAGATCTCCAAGAAATGTTCACTGGGAAAAAAACCCCTGCAGAACGGTGCATACAGCAAGCTACATAAAGATCAAAATAATAAATCCATGCTCAAAATCTGTATTTCCATAGATACTTACTTACATACGTGAATAAATCATAAAAAACAGTGAAGGCCAGAGACCAAACTGATACTAGTGGCTGTCGAGATTGAGTGATGTTAAGAGAGGTTGTTTAAATGTTAATAAGAACTTATCTATCTATCTATCTATTCATTTGAGAGAATGAGAACGAATGGGGGGGAGAGAGACTCTCAAGCAGGCTCCTCACTCTGTGCGGAGCCCAATGTGGGGCTGACCCTAGAATCGTGACTTGACCTGAAATCAAGAGGACGCTCAAGCGACTGAGCCCTCCAGGTGCTCCTAGATGTTAATAAGAACATATTAATTTATGCAGTTTAAAAATTTTTAAATTCTAAAGACAAACACATGGCCGAGCGAGCCATGCCCAGGCCTCCAGGACAGCCACCAGTCCCAGGCTCCCGCCTAGGAGGCAAGTCCCCGGAGTCTGGCTGGGGCTCAGGGTGGGGGGCCGTCCCTACAGAGGAGGCGATTGCACAGGACGTCGTCAGGGACGGAGCAGGACAGCTGGTGTTCGAGGGGCCAGGAGCTCCTTCCCAAAGCCCTCTTCTTACGAAGGAGGGACCTTCCAACCGGACTTAAGGAGACATTTCATTTATTTGTCAAGATACCTGAGAAATAGTTCCAAAAATTCTCCTCTCTCATAATAATCTGCAGAGAGGGGAACCCCATGGTCCACTAGCTGGGGAGACGCTCCGTGCTACCGTTGGTTCACAGCCGCCTGGGGAGCTCACGGGTGAAATCAGAAACCATCCACACAGGAGGGCAGGGAGAGAGAAAGGAGGAGGCAGGCCACCCGGGTAGGTGGGGGGCAGGTTTAATAAGCAAAGGGAACTTACATACAAGGCTCGTCTTGGGTGGCGGCAAGACGAACGGATCCCCGCATCCACCCACCACGTGTTAGAAGTTTATGTAGAGAGAGGTCTTAAGTGGGCTCGCTCACATATACCATGCAGGCGTTCTCAAGGCCGCATCGCATCGCAAGGTTGTGTGCTCGGGCCAGCCTCTGGGAGCAGGAAAGGCAAGGGGAACCCACATTCCACGGACAGGGAAGGGATGAGGAGTTTCCAAGTGCCTGGGTCCAGCTCACAGGTCACCTGGCGGTCACGTCTTCTTAAGGACCTTTCCCAACAACCGTAGACAGTAGGGTACCAGAGTCTCGGCAGCCCTAGCTCAGACACCTGTGAACTTGGCGCTCCTCAAACTTATTTGGCTATGGGACCAACCCGCATTTTCTCTAATGTTAATTAACATCCTGGAAACTCACTTTACTTTTTTCAGTGTTTATTTTTTGAGAGAAAGAGAGAGCTGCATGAGTAGAGGAGGGGCAGAGAGGGGGGAGACAGAGAGTCTGTCACGCTGACAGCAGTGAGCCCAATGTGGTGCTCGAACTCATGAGCCGTGAGAGCATGACTTGAGCTGAAGTCAGACTCTGAACTGACTGAGCCACCCAGGCGCCCCTGAAAAGTCACTTTAATTACCAAGGCGCACTCCTCCCCCTCCCCCCCACAGTAATGTACGTGAATGGGGCAAGCTACGGAGGCTTGCACAGGTGCTTGGGGAGAGAAGGGAGCAAGGACGACATGTTGGTGCTCTTAGATACTGGTCCTTTCCCGAGACTTCTGGACAAGCGTTTAAACCTCCTGAGGAAGACGTGTCCACTGGAGTTTAAATTCAAACTCAGGCCACTGGGGCGCCCAGAGGAAGGTAGCTGGGGTCCTAGGGCAGGTGCCCAAACTCTCTCAACCCCCGGCAGCTGTGGTTGAGGGGAGCCCCAGCCTGGGTGTCTTCCTGGGCGGGGGACAGAGACGCAGGCGTCTGGAGAAGAAGACTGTGAAACTCGTCCGCAGCACCCCCCGACTGAGCTGCGAGGGTCATGAGGTCCTCGTGGAAAGAAGAGCAAAAGACTATGAAATACGGGCTGTTGCCACTCATGTGAATCCACTGTACCCACCACGTGGCGGAAATCTGGTTACTTTTTTAGAAGCTGGTTGCAGGTCTTTCTGTATTTCGGGGCTGCGCTGCCCGACATGGTTGTTACTAGCCACATGCGGTTATTGAAGTGAGAAGTACTTAGTCTGAACCGAGATGTGCCGTACACGCAAAACCGACATCAGATTTATTTATTTATTTTTTAATATTTTTTAATGTTTATTCATTTTTGAGAGAGAGAGAGACAGACAGACAAAGCATGAGCAGGGGAGGAGCACAGACAGAGAGGGAGACACAGAATCTGAAGCTGGCTCCAGGCTCTGAGCTGTCAGCACAGAGCCCGACGCGGGGCTCGAACTCGGAATGGTGAGATCATGACCTGAGCCAAAGTCAGACGCTCAACCGACTGAGCCACCCAGGCGCCGCCGACATCAGATTTAAAATGTCTTCTTACACACAGGAATTAAAATATCTCGCTAATAACGTCACAGTGGGTAAATGTTGCAATAACAATATTTTGCATCTATTAGGTTAAATAGAGCATATTAACGCTAATCCCACCTGTTTCTTTTAAGATTTTTTTAAATGTTTATGTTTTTGAAGAGAGAGAGACCTACAGAGTGCGAGTGGGGGAGGGTCAGAGACACAGAATCTGAAGCAGGCTCTGGTCTCCGAGCTGTCAGCACAGAGCCCGATGCGCGGCTCGAACCCACAAACCCTGAGATCATGACCTGAGCTGAAGTCAGTCACTCAACTGACTGAGCCACCCAGGCGCCCCTCTTTTAATTTTTTTGAAACATAGCCACTGGAAATTCGGTGGAAGCCGGCTAGAGAGAAAACCGCCCCCTGGTCTGAGCGACGAGTTCTCGGACCCAGACCCGGGGAAGACTTCAAGGCAAATGCAAGGCCAGCGGCCTCGTGGGAGAGAGTAGAGGAAAGGGAAGGAAGCAGAATGGGACGAAGACGTTCCGAATCTGGCCCGGGGCCGGGTCTCAGCGGGGAGAGGAAACGGAGGCAGGATGGGCGCGAGGCCCAGGACACGGCAGGAGCCAGAGGCCGGGGAGACAGATGGCCGAGAAAGGACTCCCGGAGTCCCTGGGGCAGGGCCAGCGGTGAGTTTTGCCAGCGGCGGGGTCTGTCGGTAAGTCTTACATGGGTTCCAGCTCTATGCCGCAGCCCTCCTCTGCGGTCCCCGCACCCCAAGGACAGCCCGGGTGGGGCCGAGAGAGCGGCGTCCAGGCCAGGGCGGCGCAGGGCCAGGCGAGGACGGCGATGTCCAGGGCGGTGGCCTGACAGCGGAGGGAGGAGGGAAGGGGAGGAGTGAGGGCGGAGACGGAAGGGCCAGGCCGGGCTGCCCAGCGCCAGGATGTCGCAGTGCCCTCGGGGGTGCCGGGCCGCCGGGGGCGGGGAAGTCTGGTGGCAGCGGTGGCCGGAAGGGTGAGGACGCGGATCAAATCGGTGCTAAAACCCGTGCTGGCCGACAGCGTGGAGAGGTCTCCGGGGCGCGGCAGGTGCGTTTCCAGTGTCCACGGGCCCCTCCTGACACACCCACTCCCTGCTCGGCCTGCTCCGTGTCTCGGGAGGCTGGCTTGTGGAGGCTCCGCGTGCAAGCCTCCTGGCCCCGCGACTTCTGGCAGGGACGGGCCAGTGGGGGCCCCCGCAGACGGTCCAGAGGGCGGGAGGGAGTGAGGGGGAGGTCTGGGGTCCCTGGTTTTTTGGCTGCAGCACCGCACAGAGTTCGTCCCTCTACCTGGAGCCTCCTCCACAAAGTCCACCCTTTCTCTCTCTCTCTCTCCGGCTTCCAGCACCTGCTCCTTCCCCTCAGCCCTGCTGCCTAGAGCTCCCCACGGCCACCAGCCCTGGGCTAGTGCAGGTTCCTATTGCTTCCAGTCTGTCATTTGCTTCCTGCAGAGACCCTGGCGGGCGGACAGGGCACGCTGTATGCCAAGGTCTGTGCGCTTACGGGAGGAGGCGGAGTGGAAATACATATGCGATTTTGCATCGAAATGCTAGGTTCCACTTCCATGTGGCATCTTAAAGACAAAACGAACAGAAGCAAAATCATAAATACGGAGAAGAGATTGGTGGTTGCTGAGGAGTGAGGGGATGGGTGAAATAGGAGAAGAGGGAAAGGGGGTACACACTTGTACTTATTCAGAAAGAAAAGAAAGAAAAGGAGGAAGGAAGGAAAGAAGGAAGGAAGAAGGAAGGAAAGAGAGAAAGAAAGAGAAGAAAGAAAGAGAAGAAAGAAAGAAAGAAAGGAAGGAAGAAAGAAGAAAGAAAAGAAGGATCCAGGGGAAACTAGTAACAGTAGCTTACCATAGTGGGGACAGTGGGAGGAAACGGTGAGCTAGAGCAGAGGTGGAGTAAGGTTTTATGTCCACTTGTTATTATTTTGATTTTTGAACCGTGTGAATTATTATCCATCAGACAAAATGAAACTGGAAATAATTCGCTCTACCCCAAGTCGGATTATAAGAGGGAATCCATTTAGTTTATATTTTATTTTTTAAAGTTTATTGATTTTGAGAGAGAGAGCGCGTGAGCCTGCATGCACGCTCCAGCAGGGGAGGGGCGGAGAGAGACGGAGGGGGGAGAATCCCAAGCAGCAGCAGGCTGTCAGCACAGAGCCTGATGCGGGCTTTGATCTCACCAACCCGAGCCGAAATCGAGAGTCAGACACCTAACGGACGGAGCCATCCGGGCGCCCAGGAATCGGTTTAATCCCATCCTGACATTTCGCTGCGAAAGCTCCAGATTCGGAGCCGGAAAAGCCTTGGTTTCTCTGAGCCGACTCCGTCGGGCAGGGCCGCAGCCAGCACCCCACTGGCGTCCCTGCCTCCTCGCATCCTTCTCCGGCCCCAGCCCCGGCCACCGGGGACCTAGAGGTTGTGCCACCGGTTTGTCAACTGTCCCAAAGACAGGGTCAAACCAAGGTATGGGAGGAAGTCCCTCAGGAAAACAGGGGAACCCCAAACAGCATCGTCTCCGGGGAGACGGCATCGGTCCTGCCCACCCCAGCTTTGAGGGGTGCTATCCCATCTGTGGGTTTTGCTATTGGAAACATCCGGAAGGCCTAGCAAGAGCCATTCCCTTGGCTGACTTGCCGTGCGCACTGCCGCAGGCGGTCACCCCGTCCCTTACTAGACTCCCCCGCCCTTTTGTGTAAGTGTGGCCTCCGCGCCTCTGGGGACAGACACACAGACGCGGAGCCGGAACCACACCCGGAGAGGCGTCTCCTGCAGCCTCAGACCTCGGCCTCACCTGGAGGGAACTTTGACCTCCGCTCTTGCTCTGCTTTGAGGAGTGAACCCACTTGGGGACAAAGCTCACGTTCACACAGCTCAGCGTTCATTCCCTTATTAGTCCCCCGAGTCACCACTACGAGGCAGGGAGTGGCCACGCGCTATTACAGCCGTTTAGCCAGAACGGAAGGGTGACGACCTGCCCTGGGTCACGCGTGAGTCACGAGCAGAGTGGGGTCTAAGCCTGGCCCTCTGGACCCTGGCGCAGCACTGTCCCCGGGCCCCCGGCGGCGGGAGGGGAAGGGCACCCGTGCACAGGAGACTGTGGGAAAGTGGATGGAAGACACGCGGATGGGACAGCGGTTACCTGGGCGGGGTGACCTGAAGTTCGAGCTCAAAGATCTCCCCCCCACGGGCCCGCAGCTGCCCAAATGGCTATGGCGAGTCCCCCTTGGGGTTTGGGGCGTTGCCAAAAGGAAGCTCCAGGTCCGAGACATTCAGGAAGCACTGGACGAGTGGCAGTCTCTGCTTCCCTGAAGCACCCTCCCCGGGGCCTTGGTAAAACAGGACGTCACTCTGGGAGTGTCGGTCACGGGCGCTTCGTCAGTCGGGCCGGGTCCTGGGCAGAGACTGGGACGGGTCAGTTCTATCTGGGCAGGAGGGAGTCATGAAGTCTCCCCGGAGAGGCTGGGCCCTCCCTTCCCGGAGGCAGATGAGGGCAGAAGGAACCCACATCTGAGATGAAGGCTGCGGAGAGAGACCGGAGGACAGGCCTCCGAGAGGGCCCTGGAGAGCACGAAGGACAGATGGCCTCGGGCTCACATGTAGCTTCTCCCCAGCCTCTTCCGCGTGTTACCCCCTCCGCCCAGCGCCAGGCTCCAGGCGCAATCATCTTCTCGTGTTCTCACAGTTTCCGGGTGGAATTCCCGCAGAGAGGTCAGACATGCACCCCCGTTCGCACAGCAGGGAAGTGGTTGAGCTGGGATTCGAACTCCTGTCTGGCCGGAGCCTACATGTTCCCACTTCCCAGAACACACCGCACTTTACCCACACAGCTGAACGGGTTGCGGGGCGGGCGAGAGGGAGGGACCAAGGGGACCAGCTCAGAGGCAGAGAGGAAACGGTGAGGCGGAGGCACAGGAAATCCTGGCGTGTTCACGTTACGCTGTCGGCACATGGACTGAGCTATTTTAAATGTCAAGGCCAGGACGCCGCCTGAACGAACGGCACAGGAAAATGTGTTTGCTCCCGCGGTTGCCCTTTAAAATGCATTTTTCTTCCCCAGTTGGAGCCCTGGTAACATCTGGATCTTCCTGAATTAAGCCTTTGACATTTAAAAAAATAATTTCAGGTAACAGAGCAAATACGCTTCAGGCTTTGCAGCCGGGAGCCTGCTGACCTCTGAGACCCAGGCTGTTCCTGCTCACTTGGTGCCGCCATTTAATGAACTTGCTGGAAGGCGCTTCCGAGATGAGCATCCCGGCAAAGCACGGCCAAACAGCGATGCAAGAGGGAGGCAGGGCCGGCCGAAGCTGGCAGCGCCTACAGACGCCTGGATGACGGGCCTCGTTTGATTCTTCTGCGTTCCCTGTGAGCTCCCTCTGCAAGGGGGGCCGTGGAAGTTTCTGGAACCACTGTGGGGTGTAAGACTCTCATCCCTTCTCCAAAGTTCCATAGGAACATCTGCCAGGCAAGCCAAGCTGCAAATGCCCACCCATGGCAGCGACAGTCATTCCCGGCTCTGCCTTGAGCGAGTTTCGTAACTTCGCTGTGTTTTGTTTTCTTATCCGGAAGACACGTGTTCTAATAATAGAACCTACCTCATATGATTTTGATGGAAATACAATGTGGGGAGGTATGCAAGCACTTGGCACAGTCCTGGGGCACCGAGCGCCCCGTATGTGTACTGTCATTACTTGTTCTGGGCGAGCCTACAGCGATCACATGGTGTGGGGGGGGGCGGGGGGATTTATCATACACCTACTATGTGTCAGAGAGTTTCCGGACCTGATCTCCTTCAATGTCTTCTGACGATCACTCAAGAAAGAGGTTGTTACTGAAGTTTACAGGTAAGGACTCAGACAAAGAACTTTGCCCAAGGTCATGGAGTTTGGGGACCAGGAGTCCAGGTCTGAACGCACATCAGTCTGCTCAAGCTGAGTTATGTCACCCCTCCTCCCTGAAGCCTGCCAGGCCTGAATTCTTATTCTTGACACTGGCTCAGGTTGTTTGGTAATGAAACCACAGCCGTGGGGGCAGGAACCGGAACCCAAGCCCCTGATCACTCAGCCCACCGCAGATAGGACTTTTCTGCCATTTACAATTCCAATTGGTGGGCCCAGTGGGGGGCGGCCAGGGAAGACTCAGGAAACTGGACAAGTGAGAAGAAACTAGAAGAGGAGTTGGGGGCAGGAGGCATTTCCGTAGGTCCCGCTTGGCTCTGGGTCCCCCCCTGGGAGAGCAGACCCCAGGCACAGGAACAGGCGGGGGGAGCAGGAGGGTGACTGAGCACAGAGCCCTGGCCACTCCAAGCTGTGATCTCACCCAGTCTCCGCGGTGACCCTACAAGGTGACGATTAGTGTACATTTTATAGACCAGGCAACTCCAGCCCATCAAAGTTAAATGAGTTGCTCAAAGTCACACCACAGAAACAGTGATGCTGCTTATATAACAGACAATACCCTCGGAGGCTGGGCTTCTCCCCGTGGCCAGAGCGACCCCCGGGGATGAGGAAACTGAGGCAGGACTAGGATTCCAGGAGGGCAAGGACTGGACCGCATAGGAAAGAGGGAGACAGAAGAGCTAAGGAAGAGGAGAAAGGGTGGAAAGCACTTGGGGCAACAAGGGGGTTCAGAGCCCTACTCACCTGCAGCGAGTGAGAGGCCGCCAGGACCTACAACAGACCGAGGCCGAACTCAGTGCCTGCTTGCAACACACCAGCACAGACCGATTTACCTGCTGCCTGAATGGCTGGCTGCCTGCCTGCTTCCCCCAGGGGATTGGTGGTAGGAAAGCTCGGAGAGAAACAGAAACTGCAGAAAAGTCTCCCAGAAGAGGGAGGGGGAGAGGAGGCAGCCTGGTGCAGGGTGATCAGATCAGAGCCGACCCAGCAGGGAACTGCAAATGTTGGCTTGGGGGATGAGGATGTAACTACCGCATACAGGGGGGCCACAGGGCTTGGGGCCATCCACCCCGAGCACTCATCCTGGGCTTCCTCTCTGCTGCCCAAAGCTAGGTCCCACCGTACCTCCCCTCAGGGCGCCTGTATTTCCCTCTGACTCACAATTCTAGGTTTGACCTTGATTAGAACTACAAAGGGCTCTGGGATGGACTCCTCCGACTCCTCCTTGTCTTCAGACAGAGAAAGAACGTGGGAGCTTCTCTTGGTCCTCAGCAGTCTTGCTTTTTGCTTTTGTTTCTATCTGGACTTCCTCATTCCCCAGAAGGGTTTAAGAGCCTCGCAGGACTCTTGGAAGGTGAGTCAGGCCCCAGAAGGACTTCACTGCTACCCTTTGTCCCTGCTGGAGAGCAGGAATGGTTCCTACCGTGGCCCAGCCCGAGAGTGAGGCCAGCGGAGGGGTGGGGCCCGGGAGGGGTGGGCTTGCTGGTCAACCACAGGCTGCCCTTGAGGCAGGCCTGCTTTTTGCTGAATGTGAGTCAGATCATCTCGACATGTTCCTCGTGTCTTCCGGGTGCATCTAGAACCTCCTCTGTGGCACACCCGTGGCTGGGAGCCCCCAGGGCAGACCGAGGCGGTGCTTCTGGGGAGAATGGTCAGAGCTTGGCCAACACTGATGAGCAGAGCAAGCCCCAAATCCAAGAAGTTTCTCCTAACTCTGCCCGGAGCAGAAGAAGACCAACTCCGGTGATCTGAGGAGTAAAGGAAGTCAAGAAAAGCAGCACAAAGGAATGAGAAGGACGTTCTGCTTCTCTTGCCCCAAAGGAAGCCACAGGGGTCCAAGGAAGTTGCCAATAGTGACCACTCCCCCCCCAACTGTCCCTTCATCTGGGCCAGTGGTCTGCAACCCTGGCGGCACATCAGCATCACTGGGGAGCTTTGTCAAAATACAGACTCCCAGGTTGAACACCCCACCATCCCAGATTTAGCGTTGGTACTTTGTACGATCCCTCCAGGAGATCCTAATGCAAGCTAAATTTGGGAACAGGTGTAGGTAGGCCAGGGCTTCTGAAACTTCAGTGGATACAGTGATCAACCCGGATCTTAGAAAACCGCAGATTCGGACTTAGGCAGCTGGGATAAGGCCCGAGGATCTGCATTTCCAACAAGCTCCAGGGAGCAGTGAAGTAGCTACCCCCTGGTCGGGGGACCACACTTTGAGAAGCTGGACTCGAAGGTAGACATCTGGAACAAAGTCAGGGGGCCCCTGCCCTGTAACCCCAGGTGCAGAGGTGGACACTGAGGCCCAGAGAGGCCGTCTCGCTCACGAAAGGGCCGACCATGGGCTCTTCACACGCTCCCCACAGCCTTATCGGAAGGCGAAGGGTGGCACGGCCGTAGCTCGTACACATTAGCTTATGTTTTGCTGCCGAAAGGCTCCGAGCAAAGTCTTGGGATTCGGGGAGGAAGGACTGTCCTTTGTGAGTGATGAGCTGCAAGGGGCTCCTTTACGGCCCAAAAAGGCCCCGTGGACACTCGCGCCCCGAGAGGATGAGATTCAGCCATCCCAGCTGCCCCCTTGTGGACCCCTCCCACCTGCTCTAGCCAGGACCAGGGCGTCCAGCCCAGAATGCCCTGGGAAGGGATGCTGTGGGGTCTAAGCATGGTGAGTCCTCCATGTGAAACAGGAAAGGCCCAGATGCGGAGTCAATCACTGTTAAAACATCGCGATTCCAGGGGTGCCTGGGTGGCTCAGTTGGTTAAGCGGCTGACTTCGGCTCGGGTCATGATCTCACCATCTGTGAGTTCGAGCCCCGCGTCAGGCTCTGTGCTGACCGCTCGGAGCCTGGAGCCTGCTTTGGATTCTGTGTCTCCCTTTCTCTCTGCCCTTCCCCCCTGCTCACTCTCTGTCTCTATGTCTCTCAAAAATAAAATAAAAACGCTAAAAAAAATAATAAAAAATAAAAATAGCAATTATTTAAAAAAAACACATCACGATTCCAGAATAGTCCAGTTCTGCAGGGAACCCGGAACCCCATCAACCGTGTGGCCCTGCTGCTCGCAACTGGCCAGCTTCTCCCTCCGGGGTGCCCGGGTCATATCCTGGAGGGCGTCCTTACGGTGGGCTCAGCTCTCATGACCTGATACCTTATGGATCAGCCGCCAATGATGGGTGAAGCTCCCCTGGCTCACGTGTCCTCCTTGGGGACCAGCAGGACACCCTGGCAAGTGTCCTACTGACAAGTCTGGTCACACGGCAGGAGCCGGTCAAGGCCCGGGCTGGGCACTCACAACCACAGTCCGAGCACACGGGGAAACAGGTGGCTTCATGCATCCGGAATGGGACTCGGTGACCCCTGCCGGGTCCCCTGGTGGGTCCTCGCCGGACGGAGGCCCCTTGGCCGTGTAGAGAGGACTCTTGGTCCTCACGGTTGTCCCAACTGTCCTTAGGTAGAGGTGATTAAAAAAAAAAAGGCCCTAAGAATCTTCCCCTGAACAAAGTCGTATTCTAAAGCTTTAAAAAGAAAGAGAAAGGGTGAAGAGCCTTGTGGGCCGCAGAATTCCAGATTTACAACAGCAGTGCCGTTTGCTGGTGAAGGAATCTCAATAACGAAGATCTCCTGAGCCCCCAAACGTGCTGAAGACAAACCGCGGGCGGCCGAGCGGCCCTTGAGGCTCAGGGGATCGTCCGACAGCGGCCCCAGCCTCCGGCAGAAGAGCGAGCCCGGGAGGCTCTGCGGCCCGGGTGCGGGTCCACGCGGCCAGCGGTGGCGGCACCCGGCACACAGAGGGTCCCGGCCTCCGGCTCGCTCCGAGGAGCCGTGAGCCGCCGCCTCCCCAGCGACAGAGCAGGTCCTCGGGAAGCCGTGGGCACCCGGCCACCAGCCCCGAGGTGCCTCGGCACGCACGTCGGGTGAAGGTCACCGAGAAGCCGCGACTGCCGGTTGGCCTGGGAGCGGGACCTGGGCGACCAGAGGCTCCTCACTCCCGGCCCTGTCCTTGGAATGTGGGTTCCACTTGCCTTTCCCGCCCCCGGAGGCTGCTCCAGGGACAATGTCTTGAGATGGTGACGCGCTGTTGAGAATGTCTGCGTGGGATCCGTGTCCGACCCCATGGAAGGCCCCTCTCTTTATAAACTTGGGATTTTGGGGGCGGGCGCGGGGATCCGCCCGTCCTGCTGCCGCCCAAGACACGCCTCGTCTACGAGTCCCCCTTGCTGTTTCCACCTGCCGCCCGCCGGCCCGGTGTTGGGGGGGGCTTGCCTCTCTCCCCTCCCCCCCTGCCCTCAGCAGCCGGGGGCCGGTCCCAGATCACACCCGGGAAGGGTCGCAAACTGATAACACGTCCCAGGGACGCATTTGCGGGCTTCGTGACTTTCCCCTTGAGATCAGAACCGGTCTGTGCCTCAGTTTCCACGTGGGGGTGGTCGCAGCACCTGCCCTCAGGGTGGTTGTGAGGACTGGGTGAGAAGCCCTGAGAACGGGCCCTGGCACGCTGCACAGACGTGTCTCAGGGCAGAAGAAGCTGCTCAGAGAGGAGGCAGTAGGCTCCTCTGGTTGCCTTCTGTTCTGTTGCCTGTCTCTGGGGCCCGGACCTGTGCCGCCCCTTCCGGGTGAGCGAGCGGCCACGCTCTCCCCACCCTCATTGCACGCGTGGGGCAAGTCGCATGACCTCCCTGTGCCTCGGTTTCCTCCTCCGTAAAAGGGAGGCGAAGGGCCACCTTTTAGGGTGTGGTGAGGTTTCGCATAAGGCGTCGAGTAAGGGTTATATAACTATCAGCGACTTAAAACATGCTTTTTCTGATTTAGGTAATCTCTTTACCTAGTATAGGGCTCGAACTCAGGACCCTGAGACCGAGGGCTGCGTGCTCTCTGACGGAGCCGGCCGGCCGCCCCCACTGCGTGCTGCTTTTATCCATGGCATCATTACTGTCATGGGAGAGAGCTTCCCCGCTCCGTGGCCACCATCGCGTCTGACGTAGCCCGGCACTTGCTCGTTCATGGAATTTACCAGACAGTCACCGAGTGCTGACCACGCGCTGCGCCCTGGAGACGTCGTGGTGTGCAGCGTGCGAGGGAGGCCCAGCGGCTCTTGTACCGTCTCTCCAGGGTTCTCTGGCTTCCTGAACGTCTATGTTTGGTGGCACCGATGCCACTGAGTGGCCACTTACCATGTAGTTCACGCACATGTCGGCCGTTCAGATCCGTCCTCGACCCCGGGTGCTCAGTTCCGCTTCCAGCTGAGGCACGGCCAGGCACGGCGAGGTCAGGGCACCGCCCGCGTTCCTGCAGGGAGGGAGGGCCAGCACCGGGGTCCGCACAGAGCCTCCGCCTCGCCCCGGACCTCCCCGCCGTGCTCAGGGCGGGCCGGGAGCGGTCAGACCTCCTCTCTCTGTGGAGCCCACCTCCCAGTTCTGGAAGGCCGCCTTCCCGGGGCACGGCGAGCCTCTCCCTCGTTCTGTCCCTGAGAACCTGGAAGCCCGTCGAGCGTGGTCTTGTCTCAGCACCGGAAACACTTTCCGGCCGCCAGGAGCTCGGGCCTTCGGCTCTTTCGCGGGGCCGTGTGCACTCCTGTTTTCTTTGGAGGGGCTTCATGGAAAATATTAGCCCGTGAGCTGAGTCACCATTCAGAGACGCGATCCAGAGAGGCACAAGCGTTCCAGGAATCGCGGGGAGTGGAAAGGGCCTCCGGGTGCAGGTTCCAGGCACAGACCTGGGGACGGCGCGGCCCCGTGTGCGTTCTCGCGCCCACAAACAGCTGTGCTGGTAGCAGGTCATCGGGGAGAACCCCAAGCGGAAGGAACTGGTTTTCCGATTTTAGATCCGCTCAGGCGCAACCACAGAGCCTGGTGGCGGGAGCCCGGGAACCCGCGTGTCCGTCTGCCAGCGAGGAGAGGCCCCTGCCCGCCCTGGAAGACGCACTCGCCCTGGTCACACACAGAAGGCCCGGGCCTAACACCCCTTCCCGTTCGTTCCCGGCCGCGCATCAGCCCACACGCGGGAGCCGAAGTTGCGCGGTGGCCAGCTCAGCGCGGGCTCCGCGGGGGACGTAGGAGGTCCAGCGCGGGGCCTCATGGCCCGCGGCCTTCTTCTCGTCCTCCGCGCCTTGGACTACGCCAGCGGCATCTGCCGCAGAATTTCGCGAGACGGAACCCGAGTGTTAAAAACATGCCTCCCCTTTGGCCCAGCAATGCCAATTTCGGAAATCTAGGTGAAGGAATTAAGCAAGCACATGAAACGATTCAGCTACGAGAAGGCTCAGATAATTCTTGTGGGTGTCTTCCTTCGCATTTGTTTTTTCTTACAGTTTATTTATTTAGAGAGAGTGTGTGTGTGAGGAGGAGAAGGGCAGAGAGGGGGACAGAGAGAATCCCAAGCAGCCTCTGTGCCGTCAGCGTGAAGCCCGGAGCGGGGCTCAGACTCACGAACTGCGAGATCGTGACCTGAGCTGAAACCAAGGGTCAGACACTTAACGGACCGAACCACCCAGGCGCCCCTTGTTTGTTTTTTTTAAATTTTTTTTAATGTTTACTTATTTTTGAGAGACGTAGAGACAGAGTGTGAGCAGGGGAAGGGCGGAGAGAGAGAGGGAGACACAGAATCCGAAGCAGGCTCCAGGCTCTGAGCCGTCAGTACAGAGCCCGACACGGGGCTCGAACCCACAGACTGTGAGATCATGACCTGAGCCGAAGTCGGATGCTTAACCGACTGAGCCACCCAGGCGCCCCTACTTTGTTTTTAATAGTAGCAAAGGATCGGAGATAGACCAGGAGACCAACGCTAGGGGGCTGGTTACCAAAAGATGGGCACGTGACACAGTGGCCTGCTATTTGGCCATTAAAATAATATCATAAAAGCCTCTTTACTGGAAGAGGAGGCCTAACGGATTTCTAAGGGAAAAGCACTCTAAACTAGGCTGTGATCGTGCGCGCGTCAGGATCCGATCCGTGCGCGTGTGTATGTGTGCGCACGCGTGTAGCTGTCTCTGCATGTCAAAGCCTACGTGTGACACAGTGTTTGCTTTTCATCCCAGGGCCCCCTTGGTCGCTACGGGAAGGGTGACTCATCACCTCCAAGGGGCCTAAAGGGGACTTCCAGAGGGTGTGACGGTGGAGTGTTAGGGATGACGAGGGCTTATCTCCCGAAAGACACCGTCAACTAGCGCCCCTGGGGTGACACCCTGGATTCTCTCCACCCTCCAGGGAGGCGCTTAGCGGACTGAGAGTCTGGAAGGAGAAACTGGACAGGAAGAGCCCAAACCCTCTTGGCTCCACTCTCCTGTTTGTAAGCCTCACAGGATGGCCGTCTTGGTCCAGCTCGGCCACGACCGCGTGACTCAGGGGCCTAATTCTGAGGTTCGGAATGTGGGTGGACGCGTGGCTCCTGTCGCCAACATCGGCCTTACCTGCACAGGTGGCCTTCTGGTCTCCGTTTGCCTTACTATTCCTTCGTTTGATTTCTCGGTGGGTTTGGGACTCGAGCGAGGAAGCGAGAAAGGGAGCGCGATTCTCGGGGCCCGCTCAAGCGCCTCAACATCTCGGGCCCTCTTTTGGAAGCCAGAGAGGGGAACCAGTTCCTTTTGCTTCCAGGGTTGGGAGGCTAAGCTGTCTGACTGCCGGGGGCTTCTCCCTAGAGGGGAAAGGCAGGCGAAACTGGAAATCGGCCGGATTTGGCCCGTAAGCTCTGGGAGCTGTGGAGCTGTTGGTGGCTGGCCGTGTGTGGGGGCATTAGGGGCACGGTCTGCCCTTGGGCAAGGAGCGAGGTCACCGAGAGGCTCCGCTCAGCCAGCTCCGTGTGGCCACAGCATTCCCCACGACGTGGTGAGGTCACCAAAGGCAAGTGGCCCACTAGGTGGAGTGGAATATTAGCGGTCACTTGACAATAGAAATCGGGCCGTTTCCGTGTATGCCCGGCACCGCTCCTGGGCCGTCCAGGGATCTGGGGGTGCCCCAGGAGGGAGCTGTGGTTCTCCCTGCTAATCTAAGACCCGCTCCTGAAACTTGCCTCTGGGTACAGGCAGATGATCTTATGGACACGTCGCTTTAGGAACTCGAATTGATGTCTCTAGCCCCAGCCTCTCCCCAAACCCCAGAGTGGCCTCCTTGACACCCCATGTGGGTATTTCTTTTCTCAAACTTGACATTTTAACACCAGATTCTGGGGGCGCCTGGGGGACTCAGTGGTTGGGCGTCCAACTTTCGCTCAGGTCACGATCTCACGGTCCGTGAGTTCGAGCCCCGCGTCGGGCTCTGTGCTGACAGCTCGGAGCCTGGAGCCTGCTTCGGATTCTGCGTCTCCCTCTCTCTCTCTGCCCCTCCCCTGCTCTCTCTCTCTCAAAAATGAATAAACATTAAAAATCATAATAATAAAAGAAATAAAACCAGCTTCTGATCTGTCTCCCCAGCCAGCCCTCCTGCAGTCTCCCCACCACCTCTCCATTCTCCGGGTGCCTCAGGGCGCCCTTGGTGTCACCTTGACTTTCTCTCCCCCCTCACGTCTCCACCAGGACACTGCTTCAGTTCTGTCCTCGAATATCAGGATGCCGCCTCTCCCCACCATGTCTGCTATCCTCCTGGTCCAAATAACCTTGGTCTCTCACTTGGATTCTTGCAATAGCCTCGGGACAGACCCCTGCTCCCACCTTTGCCTGTCGGCCGTTCACTTTCAATGGTAAATCTTTTGCCTAACTGCTCTGCTTGAATCCTTCGAGAGTGTCCCGTGTCACTCGGAAAACTGCGGCATGTGGACGGAACTGGACGGTATGATGCTGAGGGACGTAAGTCAGGCAGAGAAGGACAGATACCATGTGTTTCCACTCATTTGTGGATTTTGAGAAACTTAACAGAAGACCACGGGGGAGGGGAAGGGGAAAACATAGTTACAAACAGGGAGGGAGGGAGGCGAACCGTAAGAGACTCTCAAACACGGAGAACAAACTGCGGGTGGATGGGGGGTGGGGGGAGGGGAAATGGGTGACGGGCACTGAGGAGGGCATTGTTGGGACGAGCACGGAGGGTTGTACGGAAGTGATGAACCCCAGGAATCTACCCCCCAAAGCAAGAGCACGCTGTACACACTGTATGTGAGCCAACCTGACAATAAATTATATTTAAAAAATTAAAAAATCAAACAAAATAGAATAATTAAAAAAGGTCCTGCAGGGACAGGCTCCATGAGCTTCCCACCTCGCCTCCCGCGCCCTGTCACACCGACACACACTCTCTTCCGGCCACGCCAACCTCTCCTGCTCCTAAGACGTGACGGGCACACTTCTGCCCCAGGGCCTTTGCACACGCTGTTCCTGCTGCTGGATACTCTTCCCCCCCACCCTCTCCAGAAGCCTCAGGCCTTTGTCTCCTTCAGGTTGCTGCTTTCAGGCTTTCTCTGATCGTCCCCTTGAAAATTTCAGCCCGCCTGCCATTCCCGAAGCCTTTCCCCTGCTGCGATACTTCTGCTGTGCTGGAGCCCCGGCTGTCCCATTAGTTTTCTTATTCATTGGTCCCTTGCTTGTCTTCGCTGACCAGAATGGCAGCTGGGCAGGGGAGGAGACTTTTGTTTTCTCTCACTGCTGTTCAGCCCGGGGAAGAGTCGGAAGAGTCACCAGCACGTAATAAGCATTCGGCAAATATCTGTGAAATGAGCGAGTGGATGAAAAGGTGGGGGGGACGGAGAGCTTTAGCTGAATTTGGAAAAATGAAGTATGATGCACTGGGCACAAAAGTGTCACAGAGGAGTTCACACCAACTACACGCAGAGAGAAAAACCACGTGGCGCTGACGCTAAACCGTTGTAGCGGTTTTCCCTGGGCGGGAGACGGGAGATAAGAGTCTCTCTCTCTCTCTCTGTTTTTATCCATCCATTATTTCTTTTCTAAGTGTATTTTTTTATTTATTTTTGAGATCGATAGATCTCCCCAGACATGCAGGAGCGGGGCAGAGAGAGAGAGAGAATCCCAAGCAAGATCCACGCCGCCAGCGCAGAGCCCAATGCGGGGCTTGAACTTACAAACCGCGAGGTCCTCGCCTGAGCCGAAATCCAGAGTTGGACGCTGACTGACTGAGGTGCCCTCCATCCATTGTTTCTAATGAGTACAAGATATTGTTAGCGCAGCGAAGTAAATCACAGTAGAGGAATATTTGGTTTTTTATCAACTGGTGCTTGCTACGATTATAAGATGCCCGGAGGCGAGGACTGTGTGTAGACCCACGGGCGTTGCTCCCTCGCTCGAATACAGACTTCCCCCGGTCTGCGACGCTCTGCTTCTGGAGAGGCTGCTAGTTCTCGGCCGAGCAGGTGCTCCGTGCGCTTCTGACTGCCCCCGAGAAAGACCGGGGCATCGGTCAGTCTGCAGTCCTCGAGAAGGGAAGACACAGGCTCCGGCCACCTCGCTCGGTGTCCTGGCAAGCACGGATCCCAAGTTCCGCTGCGCCCTGTGGCTCACCAGGCATTTCCCCGTGCGTGCTATTGCTGGGGCCTCGCACCAGCTTCCCGCGTTACCCTCTCCCGGGGGGGGGGGGGCCGGCGGGGGTCAAGCCCTTTGTCCGAGATCCCACAGCCAGCTGCCCCCACAAGCAGCCGGGAAGGAACAAGGAGCGGGTCAGAAGCCTTCCGTCAGGCGGGTAGCGTCTGGGCTGGGCCGCTGCCAGCGAAGCCCCTGGCGTGCGCGGAGCAAACCGAGGGAAAGAACTTCGGGAGAATTCCCGGGGGCAAAGGACCCCAGGCTTGTTCCCCGCCCCGTTCCCTGCCTTTCTAGCAAAGGGAAGGCAATGTCTCTCTCCTCTTAGCAGTCTCCGAGGGAGAGAAGAAAAGGACCTTCCTAAGTGCTTGGAGTCGGACGTGAGGTCTTGAACGTGAGGCTGCTCTGGCGTCCACGGCGACGTGACAGCAATGTTTTAACCCCCAGGAGAGTCTGAGAGAGGATACAGGAAAGACGAAGAGGGAGCAGGGGCGAGGTCAGGATGGAAGGAGGTGGGAGGGCGTGGGGGGTGGCGGCGCGGGGCCTCCGGAGGCCGAAGGACCCGAGATGCCCTTCCGTCCATCTGAAGGCGCGCTGCCGGGCCCCCCTCCTGCCTCCCCTCGCGGCCCTTCCGCTCCTGGAAGAACTGGCCGCCTGCTCTGCTCGCGAATCTTCTGCGGGAGAAGGAGGCGCGGAGGCTGCTCTGGTGCTTGACAGAAGCTATGCAGGTAACGACGCGGAACGGGACCACGCACGTGCGAGCGGGAGCCAGGGTGGCGTGGGGCGGGGCGGGGCACCGGGGCCACGAGACACAGGCACACGGGCCCCTTGGGAGGTACAGAAGTCCTGGGGGGAACTTTAGGTTTCTAAAGGCCACAGATCCGATGGCTCCGGCCAACCCGACCTGCATCTCCATGAGGTGGGGAGAGGTCCCGGCTGTTAATATCTGTTTCATATCCACAGGCGAAGTTTAAAGGTTGGCATTTCATGCCAATTTCCCCCTCTAATCAAGTTCCCTTGTTTGAATCGAAAACCTAGAATCATTAAGTACAAAGAACAATAAACCTGCTTCCTGCGTTTCTTGGGCACGAGGCTTAATGGATCCACTTCTTTCGTAGACAGCGCCTCATGGTGAGTTATGTAGACACTCGGATCTTTTTTCATGGGAGCAGATTTTCAGATATCAAAGAACTTGCAAAATAAGTAGTGTGTGGGTTTATCCATCAGTCCTCTGTGAGTTTCGTTAGCATAGATCGGTCTTCCTGTTTGCTCTGTTGGTGCCCGTCGGCTGGCCGCCACCAGCGCCGGACGTAAGCCGGGATTTACCGCTGTAATCCTTTCCCTCTTCCGAGGGCTGGGCTCGGACCTGAGGCCGCCCAGAGCTCTGATCGTATTAGGAGGAACTGAAGGTTCGGCCTCACATCTGGGGTGGCCTCGGGGCAGGCACCCAGAACAGGGATCTCCCTCCGGGAGGGAGGAGCAGTCTCTGGGTGGGGGGGGAGGGCAGCCGCCAGCCCGTGCGCGCCTCCCGCTCTTCCCCAAAGCCCTTCTCAGAAAGATCCACAAACTGGTACGCGAGCCTGGCCATCTGGCTACAGGGATTCTGATTCCCGTCAATCAGTCTCCCTGATTCATTAATAACACTTCTCAAAACGCGTTCGAATGTCCATTCATCCAGCAGCGAACTGCTGGCAGTCAGGAGGCACGAGATGGAGGCCTCGGGGCAGAGAGCGAGGAACAGAAGCTGTCCTTGCCCTTGCCCTCTGGGGGAGGGCAGAGAGCCGGGGCTCTGAGGGTCGTAGACACCTGTTTGCCTCCCCCTTCTCGTTCCCTGTCCCTCCCTCCTGTCTCCCGGTGACAGTGTGTCTGCATGCTCCAGTCGGCCCCCTCCCCCCCCCAATTTGTCCCTCCTCTGACTCTCTTCTCTCACCCCACCCTCATCCCCCCAAGCATCGGCGAGGCCCTCCAGACCACCAGGAACCCTCCCCGACCGCGTAGGCAAGGAGGAAGCCACCCTCGCCCCAAAACAAGGAACAGAACTAGGGTGACGGACCAGAATCCTGCCAGACGTTTCCTAGGGGAGGGAAAAGGCCACCGATGATAAAAAGACGGTGCTCGCTGCCATGACAACCGCAATCATTCAGCCACGATACCCACAGTTTAGAGGCAACAAAATCAATCGAATCTTGATTTCCCCCTGCGCCACCGGCATCCCTAAGGACGCGGAAGGCAAGGAGATGCCTTGCCGGAGAACTAGGGTGCCAGGTGGGCCTGGTCCTCCCTTCTCCAATTTGCCGCCGGTTGTGACATCATCTTCCGCTGTGCTCTGGGTCTAGCTCTTCCCCTGCGTGGGCGGGCTGGCCTGCGGCTGTTGGGAGTCTCCGGGGAGCCCGGGCAAGGCTGGGGTGGGTGGCCCTGTCTCCAGCCACGGCCGACAGGGCCTGGATGGCTCAGTGCAAACGATGTTTGTGGACAGGAGGGTGGGAGGCGGACCCCGCCTCCCCCAAAAAACACAGCAGCGAGCAGCAGCGTTGTTGAGAACAACGCCTAAAACCAACGTGGGAAACTGATTAGCAGGGCCCCTCGGTGGCCGTAGCCAGCATCCCACGGAGTTATGGGGTCTAGCTAAGGAAAGGCCACCCGGGGGTCACTTACAGTTCTGTCCCGGGTAGCTGATGAAGGTGGCGGATCCCCTCACGCTGCTCTGAGAGCTGGGCCAGCCCCGGAGCCACGGCAGGGGGTGGGGTGTCCCCGAGGGAGCGGCGGCCTTGGTCTCCAGGGAAGGCACCAGGCGCTCCCGGCCCGTGGCGGCACGTGAGCCCCGGATGTTTGATCTCTCGTTTATTCCGCGTCGCGAGGATGACACGCAAGGCTGAAAGGTGGGGCGGATCTCCCGGCACCGTCCTCACTCCGTATTCTACCCACCTTCCCGGGCAGCGTGTGGCTTTCAAGGGCCTCCGCACCGAACGCTGCTGCCAGTGCCGGAAATCTCCAGCTGCGAGATCTTGATGGACGCGTGGGAACGCTGCCCGGCGCGCGTGACTGTCCCAAGGAGACTGCGGTGGGAGGACCCACCGATGCCGGGGCCTCTGGGGAAGGGAGGGAGGCGGCCGAGAACGCGCCATCACCACCCATCCCATTCAACACGGCGTGTGGTTCAGAGCCAGACGGGCGCTTGGGAGCCCCGGTGTGTGCGTGGATCAAAGAAAAGCCACTTATCCCTACTGGAAATTTCCTTCTAATCCACTGGCATTGTCCAGCAGGGAAAGGTGAAACAAAGGCCGATTTCACTCTGAGACCGGAGCTTCAAAGCCAGAGCCTCAAGGAGACCGCTCGAAACTTCACAACACAGCTCTGACCGAGGCTCTCCAACATTTCATAGTTTCAAAAATCACCAGAGAGAGACGAACTGTCCCCCAAAAGAGCAAATTCACTTTAATTTCTGTTTAAATGCCTCAAAGCAAAAAGTCCAAGTGTTCCGACTCTCCTCCGCCCGGCTGCCGGGCGGGCCTCGACAGACAAAGCCCTTGTATGTCCCCTCTTACTTTTCCGTCTTGTGGTGGAAGTCTGCTTTCCTAACTCGTGGGGTTTGCCCACAGTTGCCACAGCAAGCTTATGGCTTCGGGACAAAAGGAGTTGAGCCTTGACATCCGAACGTCTCATGGATTTGCCTCATCGCCACATGGATCTACAAACAACCGAAGACTGGCTTTGCGACAAATGCCATTGCGAAACACAGTTGGGCAGATTCTTAAAAAATGACACGTCCACCCCCCGTATGTTCCAGCCATCCCGCGGCTAGGTATTTACCCAGGAAAAGAGCAAACGCACGTCCATGAAAACTTTCACACGAACGTGAAATCACAGTGTTATTTGTAATAGCTAAAACCTGAAAGCAGTCCAAATGCCCATCAATAGTGAATGGTTTAAACCAAAGTAACCAAAATAACCAACCCAGCTGTGGTAGAGCCAGTGCTGTGGAATACTACTCAGCAGTGAAGAAGGAGAGACTCCCGATGCAGGCAGCAAGGTGGCTAAATCAAAACAGTTATGCTGAGAGCAAGAAGCCAGACAAAAAGGAATTTATATAAAACTTTAGAAAATGCAGACTATTCTGTGCTGACTAAAAAAAAGTAAGTGTTTACCTTGGTTGGGGGGAGGGGTCCAGGGAATGTGGGGATGGCAAAGGAACAGGAAGAAAATTTGCCGGGGGCGGGGGGTGATAGATCTGTTTGCTGTCTTGAACGTGATAATGTTTTCACATGTATATACATATGTCAAGACTTGTCCATTGTACACTTTATTTTTTTTAATTTTCTTTAACGTTTATTTATTTTTTGAGAGAGAGAGACAGAGCAATAGTGGAGAGGGGCAAAGAGAATGGGAGTCACAGATTCCGAAGCAGGTTCCAGGCTCTGAGCTGTCAGCACAGAGTCCCATGTGGGGCTTGAACTCACGAACCTCGAGATCATGACCTGAGCCAAAGTCAGACACTTAACCAACTGAGCCACCCGGGCGCCCCAATTGTACATTTTAAAATATTAAAAAAATTTTTTTTAAATTTTATTTTTGAGAGACATAGAGACAGAGTGTGAGCAAGGGAAGGGGCAGAGAGAGAGGGGGATACAGAATCTGAAGTAGGCTCCAGGCTCTGAGCCGTCAGTACAGAGCCCAACCAGGGGCTCGAACTCACAGACTGCGAGATCATGACCTGAGCTGAAGTCGGCCGCCTAACCGACTGAGCCACCCAGGCGCCCCAATTGTACATTTTAAATGTATGCGGTTGAGTATATCAATCATGCCTCAACCAAGTGGTTTTAAAAAAACGAACACCATGATGGGTACGTAACAGGGACTACTTATATACGCCTGCCTTAAACAACTAGAAAACCAGGGGAAAAAATACGGAATAACAATTTCCAACATCAGACGGCAGTCAAGGCAGGACTGCGATCTCTGAGAGACAGGGGACTAGCAAGGTGAATCCTACAATGGTACAGCTCACTGCCTAGAGAGAAGCCGAACGAAGACTGGTAGTCTCTACGAGTTGAGGAGACAACACTTCTGAGTTCTGGAAGGTCAAGGCAGCTCAACTTTGCAGGGCAGACTACCAGAGAGAAGTTCTACCACAGAGACAACTCCACAGACGGTCTGATAAAAACCTCAAGTCTTTAATTTCAGTGGTTGCGTATGAAGACATTCCTCCAGGCAGAGGAAAGACCCACCTGAAAGCTGCAGACGGGAGGATTCCTGGAGTGCTTAGAGAGCTAGAAAGGACTGGTATTCTCACTGGGCGACCTGGAGGCCTTGTCATACATGGGTAGCCTCCTCGGAAGGGTATTGGATTAATAATGGGGCAAAATTAGCCCTCGACTAAAAATTGTTCAGGACCTAGCCTAGACTTTAAAAGGGTTCTGGTGAAAGAGTTTGCACTCTGTGAATGGAGGTCCGGGTCCTTGGATTCCCCACGAGAAGATTCTCTTTCTTCTAAAGACAAGCACAAAGCAGTTCATTAAAGCGGAAATACACTCTCAAGGAGGGAGGGCGGCCCCTGGGGCGTTTTGGAATCGGATATTACTGGGTTCCTCCGGACTGGGCGGAGCTGGGACATTCGGTGGGGTGGTCTCTACCGCACTCTGCGTCCAATCATTTGGGGAACCCCTCCCCCCGGTTGAGAGAGGGAGTTTTTGACCCTACAAGGTTTGTCCTGGGACCCTCGTGGCAGCCTTTTTCCGTCAGACGGGGCTGTCCCCACAATGCAAATGCATCATCACCGAGTCCCGGGGTTACCCTGGGGCAGGCGGAGAAGGGAGGGCGCATGCTCCGCACCTGCGGCTCTAGATCCGTCAGCCCCGAGGTCCCGGAAACCACAAGGTCAGGATGTCGTGTCCCCGGGTTTTTCATGCGTAGCTTATTTACCACCGTCCTGCAGCTCAGGTGTCTGTCGTTCCCCCTCGAGGACTTGGGACTCTGCGGCAGGTGTTCCTTCCGCTGCTCGGGTTTGGCTTCTAGCTAACAAAAGCCAAAGAATCAAACTGTTTCCAAGTAACCATGTGCCAGAACAAAGTCCGACACTCTTTCAAGGAATAAAACAAAACCCGACACTGTAAAATCACCGTAGCCTGGCATCCAGTAGGAAATTAACGGGCATGCAAAAGAGCAGGAAAACATGGCTTGTAACCAGGAGGAAAAAAAAAAAAGGAACGGGCCCAGAAGGGGCAGAGACCATGGAAACAGCAGGGAAGGATATGAAGATAGCCATTATAAATCTTATCGATGGTCTTATTATAATATTTATGTTATTATAAATTATATAATTATTAAATTAAATTTTTATAAAGATATAATTGTATCTATATTTATATTATTAACTATAAATCTTATCAGTTATCAAGGTTGTTAAAGCAAAACATGAACTCGACCATGAGAGGAATGGAAGACAAAAGAACACCCAGATAAAACGCCTGGGGTGGAAAATATCATATTTGAGAAACCAGTCGTGAACAGCATTCAGGATCTCGACGGTGGAACTCACATTCAGACCGTCAAGTGATAATTGAATCACCACTTTCTTGAAGCCTTCCTGGCTGGAACAAACTCAATACTCCATGCTCTCACAGTGCTGCTGGCTTCCCCTTCAAGCCCTTGCCCCACTCTTGATACTTCCAGTGTCTGTGGGGCTCTGCAATGCACGCCTGCCTTTCCCCCTGCACTGCGAGGTTCATGGCAGCCCATGTTGGCGCCAGGCAGAGGTAAGCACTCAATAAGTATATTTGGAAAGAGTGAGCGAACTCTCGTCATCAACTTTGTGTGGGATTCATCTGGAAGCTCTTGTCTAAAGCATCATCTCTGGGGGTGCCTGGATGGCTCAGTCAGCTAAGCATCTGACTCTTGACTTTGGCTCAGGTCATGATTCATGAGTTTGAGCCCCACATCAGGCTCCACGCTGGTGGTGAGGAGCCTGTTTGGGATTCTCCCTCCCTCTCTCTCTGCCTCTTCCCTGCTTATGCTCTCTCTCTCTCAAGATAAATAAACATTAAAAAAAAAAAAAAAGCACCACCTCTGACTTCCTTCATCATTGCAGTGATGCTGGCTCAGCCTGGGCTACACCCCTCACGGGGCCTCATAAAATGTGCTCCCTGCAGGCACCACTGAGTCCTGAATTAAGTATGAACAGAGGACTCACTGAGTCGTGGAGCGAGCTGCTTCATATCACTGACCTTTGGTTTCTTAGCTACTAAGTGAGGTTGCCGAAACCAATGTCTCTAAAAACTCGCCCAGCTCTGAAGTTCCAGGCTGCTGTTGTGGTCCAGTCTCCAAAGCTCCCCCTCCCGCCCCCGGGATCCTCACCTCCCAGGATCCATGCCCCGTAGATGCTCTGCCTGCACTGAATTTGAGCCTTCCGTGTGACCAACAGAGTAGGATGGAGAGGGCCGGGCGTGACTTCCGAAGCTATGAGAAAAACACTAAATCATCGCATAAGCTTGGTCTCCAAAACGGAAATTATTCCTAATTTGGGGGCCAAGTTGGGGGCCTGGAATCTAAAACAAAGCCTCCAGGAATACGGAGGTCCCCTTTTCTTCACTGGGCCACGGAGACCTGATGCTACCCCATCCCCACAGCCCTCCCCTCTGTTCCTTCTTTTTCTCACCAGTTGTTTTTCACTCCAGTTTCAACACTTTTACTCCCTCTCTGCTTCTGATTTTTTTTTAATTTAAATCCAAGTTAGTTAACATACAGTGTAATAATGATTTCAGGAATAGAATTTAGTGATTCATCGCCTACTTATAACACCCAGTGATCATGCCAATAAATCCCCTCCTAAATGCCCCTTGGACATTTAGCTCATCCCCTGGCCCAACACCCCACCAGCCACCCTCAGTTTGTTCTCTGTTCTCAAGAGTCTCTTACGGTTTGTCTCCTTCTCCATTTTTATATTATTTTTGCTTCCCTTCGCTTATGTTCATCTGTTCTTAAATTCCACATATGAGCGAAACCATATGATATTTATCTTTCTCTGAATGACTTATTTTGCTTGGCATAATACACTCTAGTTCCAGCCATGTTGTTGCAAATGGCAAGATTTCATTCTTTGCATCGCCGAGTAATATTCCATTGTATGTATATAGGCATGACATCTTCTTTATCCATTCATTAGTCAATGGACATTTGGGCTCTTTCCATTCTTCGGCTATTGTCAGTAGGGCTGCTATAAACACTGGGGTGCATGTGCCACTTTGAATCAGCGCTCCTGTATCCTTTCGATAAATACCCAGTAGTGTAATTGCTGGGTTGTAGGGTAGTTCTAGTTTTAATTTTTTGAGGAACCTCCATACTGTTTTCCAGAGTGGCTGCACCAGTTTGCATTCCCACCATCCTCGCCAACATCTGTTGCTGCCTGAGTTGTTAATGTTAGCCATTCTGACAGGTGTGAGGTGGTATCTCATTGTGGTTTTGATTTGTATTTCCCTGATGATGAGTGATGTGATTTTTTCATGTGTCTGTTAGCCATCTGACTGTCTTCTTTGGAAAAGTGTCTATTCATGTCTTCTGCCCATTTCTTCACTGGGTAATTTTTTTCGGGGGCGGGGTGTCGATTTTGGCATAGATCTTAGATACTAACCTTTTTCTGATATGTCATTTGCAAATATAGTTTCCCATTCAATTGATTGCCTTTTAGTTTTACTGATTTTTTCCTTTGCTGTGCAGAAGGTTTTTTATCCTGATAAGGTCCCAGTAGTCATTTTTGCTTTTGTTTCCCTTGTCTCTGGAGACATGTCAAGTAAGAAGTTACTGCATCTAGGTCAAAGAGTTTGTTGCTTGCTTTCTCCTCTAGGATTTTGATGGCTTCCTGTCTTAGGTTTAGGTCTTTCATCCGTTTTGAGTTTCTTTTTGTGTATGGTGTAAGAAAGTGGTCCAGGTTCATGTTTTCTGCATGTCGCTGTCCAGTTTTCCCCAGCACCATTTGCTGAAGAAACTGTCTTTCTTCCATTGGATATTCTTTCCTGCTTTGTCAAAGATGAGTTGGCCATACGTTTGTGGGTCCATTTCTGGGTTCTCTATTCTGTTCCATTGATCTATGTGTCTGTTTTTGTGCCAGAACCGGCTGATGCCTCAAGCTTTGGTTTTCTGTTTCAGGATTGGCTATTTGGCTATTGGGGTCTTTTCTGGTTCCATACAAACATTAGGACTGTTTATTCTAGCTCTGTGAAGAATGCTGGTGTTATTTTTATACGGATTGCATTGAATATGTAGATCGCTTTGGGTAGTATTGACATTTTAACAATGTTTGTTTTTCCAATTCATGAGCACGAAACGTTTTTCCATTTTTTTGTGTCTTCTTAAACTTCTTTCCTAAGCTTTCTATAGTTTTCAGTGTAGAGATTTTTCACCTCCTTGATTAGGTTTTTCCTAGATATTTATGGGTTTTGGTATAATTTTAAATGGATTGATTCCTTGATTTTTCTTTCTGCTGCTTCATTACTGGTGTATAGAAATGCAACCTATTTTTGTACATTGATTTTATACCCTGTGGCTTTGATGAATTAATGTATCAGTTCTAGCAGTTTTTTTGGTGGAGTCTTTTGGGTTTTCCACATAGAATCATGTCATCTGCAAAGAGTGAAAGTTTGACTTCCTCCTTGCCAGTCTGGATGACTTTTATTTCTTTGTGCTGTCTATTGCTAAGGCTAGGACTTCCAACATTATGTTAAACAATAGTGGTGAGAATGGACGTCCCTGTCGTGTTCCTGACCTTGTGGGGAAAGCTCTCAGTTTTTCCCCATTGAGGATGATGTTAGCATTGTGTCTTTCCTATATGGCCATTATGATCTTGAAGTATGATCCTTCTATCCCTACTTTCTTGAGGGTTTTTATCAAGAAAGGATGCTGTATTTTGTCAAGTGCTTTTTCTGCATCTGTTGAGAGGATCATGTGGTTCTTATCCTTTCTTTTATTAATGTGATGTATCACGTTGATTGATTTGCAGATATTCGACCAGCTTCTAGCTTCTCTGGAAAAGCAGGAAGGAATCATAATCCAGAGTTGTTCACGGGAGAAAGGAAAGTGGAGGAGTTTATCTGCCCCGCTTCCATTTTCTATCTCCTACGTCAGTATTTGCCCCATGGGGAGCTTGCTCCCTGATTTATCCAGTCCTTGGTAACTGTCCAGGAAGCCAGACCCCACACCCCACAGTGAGGAATTTCATCCAAGTCCAAAGGTGGAAAGCATCCAGGAGTGAGTGGGGCACCAGCCAAGAAAGGGAACAAAGTCAGCGAGCAACTTGAGAAGATATACAAGATGTGTGTCCCATATCCTTATCTCCGTGGCCCCTTTTCTAATTCCTCAGACACTAACTCGCCAGCACAGCCCTAGGAAGGCCTGGATTCTTCTTTTGACTGCATCAGGTCCTCAAATGTGTAATGTAGGTGAAGATGCAATGAGACCGAATACTACTGTCAGCTGACCCTCTTGGGCTTCGAGACGGGTGGACACACTCAGACCCTGGCCTGCAAAATACAAATTTCCTCTCAGCCTGATGGAAGCGTGTCTTAACTCTCGGTAAAGGGTGTCTAAAACAGTAACGTTCACCCGCCAGCTTAGAAAAGGCAACTTAAGGGGCACCCGGGGGGCTCAATCGGCTGAGTCTGCAATCCTTGATTTTGGCTCAGGTCATGATCTCATGGTTCGTGGGATCGAGCCCCATGTTGGGCTCCTTGCTGTCTTTGTCTCTCTCAAAATAAATAAATAAACTTATAAATAAACTTGTAAATGAATAAATAAACAAAGCAAACATTTAATTGCGTAGAGCTGGAGCTTTTGAGCCAAACCTGGGCTGTTTTAGACAAAATTAAAAGGCTCTGAGGCCCACATTTTTTTTTTTCTAGGAAAAGAGGTGTTTACTCCCAAGAGTTCACCAAGCTTCTTTTTAGCGGCCGCCCTTGGAGAGTGGCTGCGAGCAGCAGATGGAGGCCCTGCGAGCCTCTCCTAATTCCAGTGTGCCGAGAGGCCTCGCCATCTCCCATTAGCAGATGAGGAGGGGTGATCGGTGGATGGACAGATGGATGGATGGATAGATGGACAGATGGACAGATGGATGGATAGATGAATGGGTGGGCAAATTAATGGGTGAGATAGCTGCTCGGTTTCATGGATATCTAAGAAGCATTGTTCAGACACCCAACACCCTTAAATGCCCCCTCTCCAACAGGCGATCGAGGAAATCATTGCCCTGGGTTTTCACTGTCTTGAATTCGTCTCTCCAACATGCATTTTCCTTGTCCCTGCCGCAGCCACTGCCTCCAGTCCCCCACCCTTCTGGCTCGTTATCAGCTCCATGCTGTCTCTTTGCATTAAAGTGACAAGCAGCAGCACAAAGCTGACGACAGGAGGCTGGGGCTGTAATTCGCACTGACATTCACTGGTGTGATCCACTTACTGCCTGGTAAGCCAAATAGGAGATTTGTCTGATTTTGATCCCAGGAAGAGAAGCGACAGCTCTTCTCTGCTCCTGCCACTCAAATCAAGACACCAGGCTGGCCCTCGGGCCCGGTCCTGGCTGGCGATGCCCACCTGCTCAATGTGGGCCTTCAGGATCCCCTTCCCTTCCTCGGGCTGGAATTGCCTTTCAGGCCTGACATGTGGCCAACACCAGATAAGGGCTCTGGTTGGCGGCGGATCCGTTGTGGTGCCAGTGCCGTTCACAGGGTGCCGAGGGGCCTCCAAGACCTCTCCTGGGGAATCGAGGGCCCCTGGGATGTCAGACCCCAGCTGACAAACCCTCAGCAGCCCTCTTTCTGCCCCCCCCCCCCCCCCCCCCCCCCCCGCTCCTTAACATCTCCCTGCTGTAAGAGAAATGCCACCCACGAGAGGTTCACAGGAAGCCGCAGCAGGGAGCTAGCCCAAGGGCACGCTGGCTACGTAATCTACAAGGCGTAATCTACAAGGCTCCGTACTAACGACAATGTGGGACCCCCCTGCTCAAAAAAACAGGAAAAATATCATTAAAGGTACTAAAATATAAGGCTTTTACCTTTCTTCTGTGGTCTCCCTCTGACTTGTCCTGGTGTTTTTTATTTGCCATATAATGCTGTTCTAAGCAAAAAAAAAAAAAAAAAAAAAAAAAGTAAATAAATGAATAAATGGATGAATGAATAAAATATTAATCACTAGCATGGATTTAACCATGCATCTTTCTATTATACGATGACGGCTTTAAAGGAACCCGCGAGAGCTTTCAACTCAGATCTGGAATCACCAAAATGACACAATTCATACCTCCTAATTCATAATGCATACACAATATATCTCATTCCTATCAGAACAAGGAAACGCTGCACGGGACTGTTCTTAATTCACTTCTTGAAACACACATTCTACCAGCTCTCTGTACCTTTCCCTCACTGATGAGCGGGGAAGGATTGACAGGAAAAGATGCTACGGTTGCCCTATCTTTACTCTTCCTTCTACGTCCTCAGTTTCAGAGTCGGCGGTTGGTTATTACAGGGAAACAACGTAAGACTGAGTTAGGTTTCCTTGGCCTTTCTTGGGACCTCACTGTCTTCATTCTGTAGTCAAGGCCAGTCGTAGTTGAACAGAAAGCTTGGCTCCCCTGCCCCGCCTCCCACTTTAGCCAGTCGCTTCCCTCATTGTGGGTCCGTGGGAACCTGCTGCTCACGGGACATTGGAAATGCTATTTGAGATGGGACAGCGGGGACAGACATGCATATCACTCACACATCTCTGCTTACGTGCATGCTCCATTGTCTCCTTGGCTTGTCTTATAAAACACAAGTTCAAAGATAAAATTATGAAGAATTTCAAGATGGCGACAGCAAAGCATGAAGCGGGGGCCATGCTCATCCACAGACCTGGCCTTGCCCGTTGGATGGTGGGATATGACAGCTAACACTTAGAGAGTGCTTACAGTGGCCAGGCACGGGTTCAAGTGCTTTATATGTATGAACTCGGCGAGACTTCTTGGCAAGGGCACACAGCAGGTAAGTTATTACCCCCTTTTTCAGATACAAGACCTGAGGCACTGGGATGTTAACTGACTTGTCCAGGGTCACAGCACCTCTACTGACAGAGACGAGATGCAGACCCAAGCAGTGTGGACCTACAATCCATGCCCATGACCACTAGGCTCAACATCTTCTCAGGACAAATCAAGGGAAGACTTGGTGGGGGGGAAGTCACCCATTTTGCCTCTTGTCTCTGTATTCATGTCTGTACATCAGGGTTGAGGACTCTTTCCCTTCACATGAGAATCCACAACTTTACTTCTTTAGAGTGCTACCTTTGCCCAATCCTGGGTTAAGGGGCTTAGCGACACTTTAAAAATGATGGGGGAGGGGAAGTGAGGTTCGCACTGGGAGGCTTTGGGGTGTGTGGGTCCAAAGAAGTCAGGACGGGGCAACAGGGGCTCTGAGGAAGCTCCTTGTTCCCAGCTGCTGTTAGACTCAGGAGCCTGGGAATTGCAGGCACCCAGCCCATGAAGCCCTGGCTTGGTTTTCCTCGTCCCTTAGTAAACAGTGTGCACACACGCGCCCACACACACGACCCAGCTCTACCTCCAGGCTGCAGTCTTAGAAGCTGTGTCCCTTTACCGCTCCCCCACCACACACACACATCCCTTTCTCAATGTGACTCAAAAGCCTTCCCCACCTGCTGCCAGGAAAGCAAGGAAGACATCTCTGAGCGGGTTCATCCGGTCACCTTTGCGTCCGGAACACCGGCCTGCCTGTATCAGCGGGAGGAAGGAGGACAGCCAGCCAGGAGGGAGGGCTGTGATCACTCCCCGTTGGTGCTTGCGTAGGTAGGAGAGGGCGAGGAGAGCACGGAGGGCAGGGACCAGAGGAATGGAAAGCAACTGAGGGCTCGGGGCGGGGCGCAGAGGAAGGAAGTGCAAAATCCGATAAGCACTTTGCACGAGGTCCTGGAAGATGAAGAGACTGATGCGTTTGCCCAGCAGTCTTACGTAGGCCCTAATTGGCTTATGAGTCACGAAACAGTCTAGTCCCATTCAGCCATTTTTTTTTTTATTACTTAATTTTAAGAGAGAGAGACAGACAGACAGATAGACGGACTGTGAGTGGGGAAGGGGCAGAGAGAGAGGTAGACACAGAATCCAAAGCAGTCTCCAGGCTCTGAGCCATCAGCACAGAGCCCGAAGCGGGGCTCAAACCCACGAACCGCAGGATCATGACCTGGAGCCTAAGTTCAACACTTAACAGACTGAGACTTTCAGGTGCCCCCCCCACCCCCATTCAGTCATTTTTGTGACCAACAAAATGAGTTACCTTTCCTCGGGAGTAGCGTGTGCTCTCTGAGGAGCCATCCAAACAAGAGTGGGGTCAAACGTAGCTGTGTCTTCCCTCTCTTAGCATGAAAACCCCGGATCCCCTACCAAAAAGAATTCCGCGTCATGTGCCTGAATACACAGTTTGTGTTTTTCCCATACACGTTCCGGCAGACTGCGTCCCATCATCCCGGAATTAAAAACAAGTGTAGCCTAACTGGGGACTGACCGGTACAGATTGGACGTCCAAACCTGAAGAAAGAACACCGGTGAAGGGAAGCTGTGACTTAGTGCGATTGCTTTCATCATCCAGGGCCGTGCTTCCCCCACCGGTGTTTTTCCTTTTTCCAGAATACCGAAGGCTCTCTCCGCTTTCCCCATCTTCTGTCCACAGCAGCGTTCGGACTCTCATATCGAGCTGCGCCAGCATGGGGAGGAGAGCTTCTCCATACCCTGATTCCTTCTCTGGGCTGTAATAGGCTCTATTTCTCTCTGGACATGTTGTTTGGAAGCCAACAGGCATGTATTTGATGCGTGGCGCAGATGTCATACGGGGCTGCTCATGTCATACCATTGACCAAAGAAGACAAGAAAAGGCTCCCAGCAGATGGACTGGTGTTAGGTTTCATACTACACACAGTTGACCCCTGACGGCTCAGAGCAAACGGCAACCACTTCATCAGTGGAAAGATGCAAGGTTTTATGTCGCCTCAGGCAAGAATTCCCCCAAATGGCTATTCGGGGGTCCTCACCCACTTCTCAGTAAATCTTCTTTTGATGGTTCTTTTCTGTTTTTCCTCCTCGCAAAGAGCTGTTGGTTTCAGGACTTAGGGATGGCCAGAGTCCTGCTCCTGGGAGTCCACGAAAGATGGACGGTCAGGCGAAAGGAAGGAGAGAGCCACGAGATGTAGTCTGATCACCAAGCAGGCATCTCTGGCAAATTCTGGCATCTCCGCTCTGCGGGTCTCAGTGTCTTTATTTAAATGTAGTAAATGACTTTACAGCAATGAGTGACATGCCATCGGTAAGCACAGTTTGGTATCTTTCACGACAATGTGTTTTTGTCAGCAAAGCGGCCATTTCCTCAATCTTGCAAGTTGTTTTACGTCATGCTTTTTTAGACCAGAAAGAAAACAAATCTTATTTTAGCTATTTTGTGATTCTGCTCCTAAATTAATTAACATATGCTGTCTTTGAAGTCGGATTAGGTAAATTTGTGGCAGGGGGAGAGAACAGGATGTTTACAAAGCAAGCAGGGTTGTGATGGTTGTTACTGTAGGTCTCAGTAAACAGAGGGTGCATGCATTATCATCTTAATACCTGTGTTAATCATCTATAGAAAAATTAAGAGTCATTCCGCCTAGCTCCCTAAACTACAGTGGGGGAGGTGTAACTCTCCTGGTAAAGACATAATTTCTAAAGCTTGTCTAAGTTCCTTTGCTCGTAAAGGAGTGAATTTACATAATAGGGGCCCAACGTTTACACAAGTCACACCAATATCCAGCCAGCTCGTAACTGTTACCAATCTGTGCAACCCATCCCCAAGATGCAACTTTAAGATGACTTCTGGCCAGGCTACTCTCATTCAGATGTAATCCATCAAAGCATCATGCTCCAGGTCCTTCCTTTTTATCTAAATGCCATGAAACAAAAGAGCATTACATTCCTTGGGGCCAACGAGACACCTCAAGAAATCCAAGCCTGAAAAATTATTCAGAAGGAGGTAAGACGGGGCGCCATTTTGATTGGTAGGAGCTTTGCTGAGATGGCGTTTCCACACAGGGAGGTGTCTCAACCTGTGAGCCCAAGATGGCTCCCGACAAGGGACTATAACTGTTGTTCCTCTCAAAATAAAGATCAGGGTCCTTTGTACAAAGTAGAGTTTATGACCCACAAAAAGTTGGGCCAACATGATCTCTCCTAAAGAACCCCAGAAAATACCTCATTTGGCTTGCCCCGTTTGGCTAATTTGAGTGAGGAAGGTTCAGGGGCAGGAGAGAGAGAAACCATACAGCTATGGCCTCCTGCTTGTGTTTTTATAGACAGGCCAAAGAGATGGCCAAATGTCAGCCAGTGCTGGCCCAAGAAGGGGAGTCAGTATAAAAGAAATGAGTTGCTCTCTTCTTTCGCTGACAGCTTTCCGTCATTTTTAAAGTCTCCAGCAAGGATTCTGACACGATGAAGATACAGTTTGTGTTTACAAAAGATGGAGAGCTTGCTCTCATCCTGACTTGCGGCTTTCCAGATTTCTGCTGGCTTTGGCACAGGAGAGCCGGGGTGCTGAATGCCAAGTAGGTGGAGGTCGAGCCCCGGCTGGCCGACCCCGTGTCTGGGTTAATTTCCACCAGCCGCCAGTCAGGTAGGAAGCATCACTTGGCGGCTTGGCCACCGCGGACCCTTCCTTTCAAGTTGTTGGAGGTTGCCAAGGAAACAAGGGTGTCTTAACGTTAAGAATAATTTGCTCCTTAATGGAAACAGTCTCTCTCCAAAGGAAAGTTAACTGGGAAACCGTTTGAGTCATCCCAAGTTGAGGTCCCCACCCCACCCCCGCCCTACTTTCCCCTGTTTGCCTAGAGGTCTTAATTTCGATGATGTATGAGGTGTCAGCCAGAAGATCTTGTGCTCTGCTGTGAAGCACTATAAAAAGGCAGAAGTATGACGGTTGCCGTCCACAAATACCCCAGAAAGTTAAGTGTTAAACAATGTTAATAATAAATGCTTTCCTCCGAAGTAGGTTATGGCGGCATCACCAGAGCCCTTTGAAGTATAACAAACTAATAAAATCCCAGAAGAGCTCAGGAACCCCAACCCTGCCATCGTCTTTAGGGCACGGTGAGGAAAGTTATTAAATGCCATTCCATTTTTTTTCTGCCTGAAACCTTTAGATGGAAAGAGGGACAGCCCCCCTGCCCCACATCTGAACTTGACCTCCAAAGACAGGAAGTCTTGGGATGAGAAACTCCAGGAATGGAGCAATGACTGTTTAAAGGTCTTTTTGAAGACACATTGTCACCAACTCATCACATGGACTCAGCCTACCGCTCACCACCACTTGGCTACAAGGCCCCCTTGATCTAAACGGAGGTGATCTGCTCCTTCCTGACCTCCCGCCACAGGGCCCTGTACCAGTCATTCGGGGACCACTGATCTTCACTCTGGCTCCTGCAGAGGTTTATCTGAAGACAGCCCGCCAGCGGGGAGCCTGTAAGTAGGGCCACACGCTTATGGGCACAAGACTTAGAAGCTTACCTTGTTGCCCTCATGAAAATTCTAAGCCAAAATTCTATATTCTGCCCCAACAGATGTAAAGTCTCGATTGTTCCTCATCTTCCATTGCTTCTCATCCAATGGGAAGAGTGCTTGTTGCTGTGGCTGTTGCTGTATTCTATTAGAGAGTCCTTCCTGACGCAGGAAAAAGAGTCAGAGTCACAAGGAAGATGAGCCACGGTCAAGAAATTGACATGTTCAGTTTTAAGCTAGGTTCCCCAGAAGCAGAGCTTGACAGAATATTCCAGAGAAAGTGACTCACTAGAAAGTGTTCCGGGTGTTCTACATGTTCTCAGGGTGGGGAAACAGGCCCGGGAGGGGTAGAAGAACAAACAAGCCAAGTCCCCAGGAGGGTCATGTTGGCACAGCATAGGTCGCACTGACGTGTCCCCATCGGGGATGAGGGAGTTGGAGGATTGGTAGTCTATATTCCTCCATCACTGGTTAAGGGCTGCAGGAGCGGGACCTACAGGACACAGCCGAAGCTGTTCCAGTCGCCTGGGGGTGTCCCCTGACATGGAGATGCAGGTAAGCCTGGAGTGGAAGCACCAGGAGAGCCCACGTGCACAGACATAGCAAATGATCTGAAGAAGTATCAGCGTAAGACCGACAGCCACTGCTGCACACCCCGTCTGCGAGAGGAGAAAGCCAAGGAAGAAAGGCCGAGCTTATTTCTAGGTTAATATATTTGCTCATCACTCATCCATTGGCCTCGCAAACATTTACTGAGGGCCTGCTCTACTCCAGCCCTTGTGCTAAAAGCTGGAGATTAAAAAACAAAAGACAGGAGCAGTCTTGTACCTGAGAAGCTAACGGTGTAATAGGGTGGGCGGGGACAAGTCCCGAAACATCTGTCGTCCGGCTCAGGCTTGGACCCAACTATTCCCAGTCTCCATCCGGGTCTGTTATAGGGAGGGCCGACCCTTCTATCTCGAGGAAGCTCTCTGTATAATTACATAATCCAGGGGTCATCGCGCTGTGCTGCCTCATGCTAATATTGCACGGAGAGATCTCTAGATGAAAAGCACAACAGGGGTGCGAGGTATTATTAGCGATGAAGGTGGTGTTTGGTAACACCAGCTGACACAGGAGTTTTGCTCTGCATTCAGGGAAGTGTTCCGGGTCTCCGAGGCCCTTTATCTAAGAATCGAAGGCTCCCAACAGCTATAAAACACTCCTGCCCTGGTTCGTCTTAGGATCTGAGCATTTTCCTGGCATCCGCGCTTTGGGAAGTGCCCTGCTGCTTCCAAGGACTGTGGCTGCGTGGGCGGCATTTTAGCAACAGCCCCGGCGGCCGGGTTACCTAAGGTTACACCCACTTATCGCCCTTGACCAGCAGGCCGGCACTGGGAAGGGAGGAAAAGGAATTGGAGTGGAGACTGACAGCATTTCTCATTTGCAGGGTAAAGCAGGCTAGGAAAAGTACAGTCTCCCTGCCCCTCCTTCTTAGGGCTGAGGACTTGAAGATCAGGAGAGGCCCTGACCGTGAACCCTTCTTTGGGCATAAGTATGTCTCAGACATCTCATGGGATATGCTTATAACACAACTTGATTTGTGGCTTATCTGAAATTCCGATGAAACTGGGCATCTTCTGTTTTTATTTGCCAGAGTTAACTGGCAACTTTGCCCCCACGAGGACTTTACTTCTTAAATTCCCTGGCCAGATGAGAGCTGGAAGGCCACACAACCATGGGGGACCGCATTTCAGTCACGTGGAGGGGGTGGGCGTCCAGATCTCTCCAATCCAGCCATTTATCTGAAGTCAACTAAAATCACCTTGTAAGATCCTCCACTGTTTCTGGGATTGAAAATGTGGACCCCCAAACTGTTCTTTAACTTACACTTAAATTCCTTAATGCCAAACAGAAAGCCCAGTTGCCTTGAGGCGACAACGGGCACAGGTGTTCATGGTAGGAAAATGGAGGCAGAGAAACGACCGAAGTAAGACTCTCTTCGCGGGGGCTCAAATTCCAGAATTTGTTTTTCAAATGTAACTCCTTAGATGTTTGAGTCTGTAATGGGCTTCCCTTATGCTTATGAAGAAGTTCCACGATGCTTTATTATTTTAAACCTACCGGAATGAAAAGCCTGTGTAAAATTAAATGCCGTGTGCAGACTTTAAAGCCACAGAGAAGTATAACCATCCCCAAACCTCAAATTTGTCGACACCTTCTCCCTGGCATGGCACTCTCCCGGCAACTCCTTCATCTGAGCCTCGACACAGTCTTGGGGGCAGGCGACACCAATGTTACCCAACCGTTTGGCGGGTGAGGCAGGTCAGGCCAACACAAGTTGAGGGCTCTGTCCAGTGTGACAGTAGTGGTGACAGGAAACCTTCCCTATGACCCCGGTGCTTCCCATCTGAACAAGCTGTTAGGAAGTAGACCTGCAGCCAGAATCTGGACTTCAGAATCAAGGTCTGGGGTATGTCAGTTAAGGATTCTAGACCTTACCTTCCACAGTATACCTGGTAGAGGCCACGCATTTATTCCATAAATCTTTGTTGAACACATACGATGTCCCAGGCACGGTCCAGGGAAAGGCAGACAAGGCTGTGGCCTTCGTGGCGCTTCCATCCTGGAGATGGTGGCAGATGGTGGCAAGTGCCCTGAAGATAGGGACGGAAGGAATGGGTGGGAAGTGGGGCTGCTCTCCGGAGGGGGAACAGGAGGCGCTTTCTGGACAGGGGGTGCCTGAGCCGCCAGTCTCGTGTCCCATCTGGGTCCTTGGCTTGGTGGACAGCGGGCATGCAGAGCTTCAGGACAGGACAAGCTTGGTGTTGGAGGGACAGCGGGGAGGCCAGAGGGTCAGAGCGGAGCTGACGAGCTGGAGAGCAGAGAGAGGAGGTCTGAGCGCCAGGCGGGTCGCTGAGCTACTGAAGATGCAGACAGTAACACCCTCCAGAAGCTCGCAGGGAGGAGAGGCGCGCGACTTGCGAATGAAAAGCTACCGTGCGGGGTAGTGGGTACAGCGGGAGCCGCGGGTTACCAACTAGAGACCCCTTTTTCTTTTCTTTCTTTTTTTTTTTTTTTGCAATTATTTATGTTTATTTATTTTTGAGAGAGAGAGAAAGACAGAGTGCAAGTGGGGGGAAGCTCAGAGAGAGAGGGCGAGACACAGAATCGGAAGCAGGCGCCACAGAGCCTGATGCGAGGCTGGAACCGACCCATGAACCGCGAGATCATGACCTGAGCCGAAGTCGGATGCTTAGCCCGGCTCAGCCACCCAGGCGCCCGCAGGGGCTCCTTTTTTCTGATCAGGCTTCTCACTGGCTAGTGGGCCAGCTCCAACCACCCTGATGGTTGGTCTTGCTGTGATACCTCCCAATCATCAGTCCCAAACCTCACTTCTACCAGAGACTTCTGTCCATCTGAAAGCACTTTCAATCGAGCAAGGAAAGACTAGGGCTAGCTCCTTGCTTATATAAGCTATAATTCAACAACTCCAGGCTTTGACATACAGCCCTGGTGATTCTACTCATACCCACAGCGTGGCCCGCCTTTGAAAATCCTTTCATTTGAGACTATTTATTAGGCCAGGCCCTGACCCAAACGCCTCTCCCAATCCTGTTACCTATGGTCGATCATTTTTAGCCTCAGAAGTAATAAAAAATGTAACAACGCACCATTACCTTCCACCTGTCGAATTAGCAACGTTTTGTTTTAAAGAAAACACTCAGTGAGGAGGCGTTGGGAGGGGCACCTATACCACCATCATTAGGACCGTAGCCCGGGACATCTTTCTAGAAAGGAACTGGACAGTATGCATCAGAACGAGGTGTTAAAACTCATCAAACCAGCAAGTCCACCGAGACGTTTATTCTGAGGGCGTTATTGGGGATTTAGACAAATGTTTACACTAGCAACTACTTAATAAGCACGTGCCATGTTCTGTGCACCAAGCACATAAATTATCTCCCCCACCAGCCAACATGTTCCCCAAAACATTGTTTTTAATGACAAAAATCAGAAACATTAGCAATAAGAAAGAACACTTCAACGAATTAGAATAAGTCCACAGAACATAATGCTATGCCATAAAAACTGTATTTTTAAAGAATTTTTAATGTCATGGGAAATGCTCCTATAAAAGAAGTAAGATTCTAACTCATAAAATACACACAGTGAACATGTACATTAAAAATGGCAGTGAGAGTAAACCAAAATACTACTTAGAATGGCGACCTTTAATTTTTTTAATTTTTTTAATGCTTAGAGAGAGAGAGAGACTGTGCCTGAGTAGGGGAGGGGCAGACAGAGAGGGAAACACAGAATCCGAAGCAGGCTCCAGGCTCTGAGCTGTCAGCACAGAGCCCAACGCGGGGCTCGAACTCACGGACCGCGAGATCATGACCTGAGCCGAAGTCGGACGCTCAACCGACTGAGTTCCAGTATTTTCCTCTCTGTATTTTCCTACTTGTCCACAATTGGCATGTATCCCTTCTATATGAAAAGTTTATAAACATTAAAACGCGCACATCTGACTGCCCCCGGGTGTAAGGGACTCCTCTCATGCCTGCTCCAGTCAGCTGCCTCCTGGCCCAGACCAGGCAAGTCTTCCACCTCGTCTGCTTTTCATCTTCTCGTTGCAGAATGGACGTGCAATCCTGGCCTTCCCAAAACCTCAGAAGATAGTTGCGGGGCACAGTCACCTCCTGCTTATAAAACCCCAGGTGAACGCTAGTGACTGTTATTACTAACGCACTAATGCCTTCTGGGAGAGGTGAGTCACAGTGATTGTGACGTCACTATTGAGACTCACCCGAGGAAAGGATAGTCTCCTGGGACAGGGATTCCCACGAAGCCTCCTCTTCCCAGACACCTGCCTCCTGTGCTGGTTTCCAAGAGGGGCTGGAGGGTGGACTTGGGTATCCATCAGCTTCGCTGGGACCGAACGCCCGGAAGCCTCCGGAACATACCGCTGAGCCTCGGATCACACACCGCAGGACGGCGTGGTTTGGCTGAGGCCGGCTGGGATCAGCCGCCTTGGGCTCCGAGGTGCAGTCTGGGCCAGGTCTGTGCCACATGCCTCTCTTCCTCCGGGGACCGGCGAGCTAGCTGGGGCGTGTTCTTCTCGCGGCAACGGCAGAGGCATAAGAGGTCGCGCCCCAACACACGAGCACATCGCAAACCACTGTATGTGTCACGTCTGCTAATAGCCCCGGCCGAGCCCCAAGTCCCAGGGCAGAGAAGTGTTCCCTTTCGAATATTGTCGGAGAATCTGCAAAGTCACACGGCAAAGGGGGTGGGTGCAGCGAAAGCTGGGGAACGGAGGACAGTGACTCAACCCTGGACGAGCACGGTTGGGAAGGTAGCAGGAGCGAGGAAGCTGTTAGCTACCTGACCCCCTGGACTGAAGGAGGGGAAGCGACTGGAAGCGGGGCTGCACCTGTTGGAGGCGGGTGGCTGGGAAGTCCTGCGCTAGACCCCTTCCTCACTCACGGCTGACATTGACAAGAGGGCTGGGCTCGGAGCTGGGCGGGGCCCTCCCCTGGGTCACCGTAGGGGTGAGAGCGAGGGCAGGACCCTGTCCGGTCCAGCTGTTTTCCTCATCTACTTGGTTTCCAGACCTGCAGCTTGGAGCCATATTTTAAATGCTTTTTAATTGGCAGCATTCCTGCCTCTTGTGTTGCCATGGTTTTAAAAGGTTGTGTGTATTTTTATCATCTCAAGACCACAGCTCAAGCTCTTCTCTGCGGTGTAAACATCTTTATGATTGGAGTCCTCCCTGGGAAGATCCAATAGGCGTGTCCCCAGGCTGGCCCGTGCGGCCCCGTCTGCTGGGGGGGGGGAGGTCTGTGGCCTGGAGTGGCGGTCCACCCGCCAGCAAAGCACCTGCAGAAGGTAGGGGGGTGGGGAGGCTTCCGCAGATGCGCGCCTGCAGGGCTGAGGAGACGCCTCCGCAGAGACGGCAGAGAGGGACAGTGGCAGGGACAGGGCGCCGGGAGCTGGGAGGCAGCCGGCCTTGCACGAGACTCGGGCTTCAGGGTCCCCCAGCCTTTACAGGGGTGACGGACAAGGCCAGGCAAAAGGGCTGAGGGAACCGAATGCATTTTGTGACCCTGAAATATGGGGCCGAGCATCGACCAAGGTCCTGGGTTAAGATGATTTCTTTTCATTGGAACCAAATGACTCGGCCCAACTGCCAAACAGAAGTCTCCTTTTCCTTCTGAAAAGAAACAGACATGTGAGAGAAAAAGGCCTTGTGTGGAATTCTGCCAAATAACAGCAGGTCCAACATGGATGTCCCTGGTACGTTTATACCTGCTTTGCAAGAACTCACTGTCACTATCAAAAGTCGAGGTTGAGCCCCGGTCTCGTCGTGATACCTCCCCAGTCATCAGATGCCTCCCCAAACGCCTGACCAGCACTCCTCAGAACCATCAAAGTCATCACAAACAAGGAAGTCAGAGAAACGGCCAGAGCCAGGGGGATCCTACGGAAGCCTGAGGGCTAGACACAACGCTGTGTCCTGGGTGGGATCCTGGATCAGAAGAAGACACTAGGTGAAAGCTAAGGAAATCCAAATAAACTACGGATTTTTGTTAATCACGTATCAACATCGGTTCGTTAATGCGACAAAGGCGCCATGCTAAGGTAGGTTGCTTAGACGTACCGGAAACAGGGTGTGGAATGTCGTAGAACCTTCTGTCCTCTCTTCTTAACTTTTCCGTAAATCTAAAACTGTTCTAAAAAATAAAGTCCACTTAAAAAAAAAAATCAAGTCAAGGGTCAAGAGCACAGACTTGGAAGCCAGGTGGCCTTGGGGCCAATCCTGGCTGTCCGTACGTCGGACAAGCCACTTAGCCCTTCCGTGCTTTGGTTTCTTCATTGCAAAACGGGAGGAATCCCAGTGCCTCTGACGGTCCTGGGGGCTAAACTCTGGAAGAGTGCCTGCCACGTAGATAAGTGCTACACTGCTCATTTAATACAGAAATAAAACTGAAAGTGTGGTGCACCTCCCATATTCTGTAAAGCAAGAAGCACACACGTTAGCTGAGTTTTTGTTTTTATTAAAAAAAGAGAGAGAGAAAAGAAAAGGAAAAAGAAAAAGAAAAAGTAAGGAAACAACAAGTCCATGAGGATGCAGAGAGAAAGGAACGGCCATGAACTGTTGGTGGGAAGGCACACTGGGGCAGCCACTGTGGAAAACAGGATGGAGGTTCCTTACAGAGTTAAAAATAGAACTGCCCCACCATCTGGTAATTCCACTACTGGGTGTTTGCCCAGGGAAAACATGAACTTGAAAAGATTCATGCGCCCCTATGTTTACTACAGCGTTACTTACAAGAGCCGAGGCATGAAAGCAACTCAGGTGTTTATCTATGAACAAATGGGTAAGGAAAATTGGTACACACGCGTGCGCGCGCGCACACACACACACACACACACACACACACACAGGAATATTATGCAGGCATAAAAAAGGATGAGATAAAGCCATTTGGGACAACATGGATGGTCCCGGAGGGGGTTACACTAGCTGAAATAAGTCAGACTGAGACAACTCCACTCATAAATGGAATCTAAAAGAAAAATGAAGAAAAAACAAAAGGCAGAGTCAGACCCGTAAATACAGAGAACAATCTATTGGTGGCAGGCGGGAGCAGTGGGGTCAAACGGGTGAGGAGAGAGGGAGGTACAGGCCTCCGGTGACGGAGTGAGGAGGTCGCGGGAATAAAAGGCAGAACATGAGGACTTTAGTCAGTGAGACTGTGGTAGGGATGTCATGGGGCAGACGGTAGCCGTCCTTGTAGGGAACGTAGCGTCATGTATAAACTCGTCAAATCGCTGAGTGACGCACCTGAAACTCACGTGACATTGTGTGTCCACCAAACTCAAATCCAAAAAAGAGAAAAAAAGGAGCATGCTCAGAGTTCGCTTCGGGCTCTGCTGTCCCATAAACTCCGCGACCCCGTCCCCCTCGTGGCTTGGCCTGAGTTCAGCTCTTCCTGCTCTTTCTCCTGAATGTCTCTCATCCTTTGCCAGGTTCAGATGAGATGCCCGGGTCTGGAAGTTTCCGCCAGAGTCATTATCAGCACAGGCGGAGACACTGCCTTCTCCGGGCCTACCTCTTCCTTCCGGGAGCATCCTCCTCAATCCGGGATCCGACAGTACTTCCGGCTCCCCCCCCCGATCCCACTGCCCTCCCCCAGCCCCACGGCCCCAGCCCCTCTCCCGCCCGCACGGCAGCTCAGAGCCTCGCGGGAAGGAAGGGCACATCACCGCCCAACAGGATGCTGGGGAAACGCGTGTGTTCCTTATTGCTCAGGAAGAGGGCTCCCTGAAGAACAATCCTGAACTTCGTCCAAATGGTTGAGAGCTTGACACCAGCCGTCTTCCTGTGAGCATCTGACAAAAGCCTGTGTCCACGCAGAGTCAGAGGCACCCATCCACCATTTCCTTCAGTTTGGAGCTCGGGTTCCTGGAGCTGTTTCCTGCTTGGACTCACGGCCTCACTCCCTCTCGGAGCCCACTGGGTAAAGCCAAGGCCAAACACTGCACTGCTGAGGCAGCGACGGAAATCCTTCAGCTACAGGATGAGGCCGAATCTCTTCATACTCTTCTCTGGCCGAGTCCCTCACTCTCTGCTGAAGAGACCTATTTCTGGTCCAAACTCCCAAGACGCCGGTGAAGACGGTTGTTCAGATGACCCTCAGGTTACGGGTGAGGAAACCGAGGCATGGTTTCAGGCACGTTTCCTGCCAGGAGAAGGGGTCGCCATGCCCCATCCACCCTCTGTCTAGGCTTAGCTCGTTGGCTTTGCTTTTCTTTGCTTTCCATCAGGCCACTGCTTGGTGATGACCGACATAGACCACATGCCTAATAATAATGTGGGCTTTATTAGCACCTGGCATTCAAGGACCACCAGAGATTTGGCAAAAGCAATAGTTACTGAATCATCTGCTTGTTACAAACAAACCTTCATGCCTCTGGGGCAGCCTTAAAAAGAAGAGATGCGCCAGTCTGGAAGTCTCCGCAAGGGTCGTTATCAGCACAGGCACATCCACTGCCTTCTCCTGGCCTATCTCGTCCTTCCGGGAGCATCCTCCTCGATCCAGAGTAGGGAGAACCTGACGCAGCAGTCGCTTCGTTGACTTTTTTTCTTTTTCGTTTTTTAATGTAGAAATCCTGCCCCGGGCTCGCTGGCACAGGGTTGAGATTTAAGACATATAGCAATGCGTGTGGCTCAGGTATTGGCCAAACGGAAAGGTTGTCGACCAGGGTACCCAGCCGGAGTCCGACCCCCACATGCACCCGCTGTTGGCCAGGCAGTGCCCCTGAAGTTTCGGGAATAGAAGATGTTCCAGGGGGTTCCAGGGAAGGCGTCTAGGTGGTCAGGGCAGTGGGACAGCATAGTATCACAAGCTACGCCAACTGATGGGGAAATAATTAGGTGTTTAACCAGCTGATTGTCAACCCCAATGCATGCATATTCTCAGTTCCTAGAAAGTACAGATCCAGACCACATGGTGGAAGACAGATTTGTCCCTGAGCGTACACGATGGTGGATTACAGCAGGCCGAGAAGCAGGGGAGTTTGGATTCAAGAGCCTTGAAGGCTTCCTTTTCGTACATCCCACCTCGCTTCTCATCCCCTGGAGCTGGAAGGGAAGTGAAGGGGGGTCGGATGAAAGGTTATCTGTAACGCACAGATGTAGGAAGTGGGACGTCAGTGGCAAATGATAGCATGAGATGGTCGAAGCTGGAGAAGCCCAAGAGGATCCCCAAGGCCAAAGGACGAGTGTCGAGTTAGACCTGAGAGACAGGACAAACAGGGCAGAGGCTGGGAAGATCCTAATACAAGAGGGTCCAAGGGACCAGACCACAGTGAAGCAAGGGAGTCCAAAACCATTGCCTCAAAAACTCCACCGTCCTTGCATGGGGAGCCTAGCTGTGGGTAAGCGGAAGGAAGGGGCGGAACCACTCAGTACTTACCAGCTCTTGCAACCCTCCCGTGAAAAGATTTTCCTCGCATTTGCAGCTGGCTCATATAGCAAGTTCTTTCTGGAAAAGTTGTCCTAGATGCCAAAGCTGATACGTCAGAAGGACCTTCCTCATTTGAAGAGTTACTTCCTACTGGGAAAAGGCATGCTTTGGATGAGTGGTCTTTTCCATCAGAGGCCAAAATCCTCATGACTTTGGCAGTACAGTAACTCTAACAGAGTCATTTTCAAAGTGGGCTGCAAGGCCACTGGTGGGATGCCAGAATTCTCTGAGGGATGCAAACATGTGACTCTCCAAACATGTGACTCCTCACTTCTGCTCATCCGAGGGAGAGCCACACAACCCCTCGGCTGTCATTTATGGAGAACTCATCGCTTACTATCAGTAACTTATTAAGTGACTCATTAAAGATGACTGAGTTTGGAACTTGTGGCCCACCATTACTGAGTGACTAGAATACTTTTACTCTGCCTTGTATCCTGGATTCTGTCATCCATGTGACGTGCGGCAACTTGCAGAGCTTCTGCCGTGCGTGCCTAACCGTAGATGGCCACAACCCCCACACTTCGGAGGAAGCGAGCCTTGTTATCTTTCATCGGTTGTTGCTACTATGTTATCCAGGTACCGATGTCGGTTATAGGTGACCTGTTCTTGTCTATAATGCCTAGGATTCCATATTCGCCACTCTGATGTGGTCCTGTGATTCTCTAATAACTAGGTTGGAAGCTGTGTGTACATCGTGGCTCAGATAGGAATCACGGATACCCCTGTTGCGAAAGCAAGCGTTTACATAATACTCCCCCTCTTCCTAAAAAGCAAGCTACTCGGATGGTAACAGTTTGTCCAGTGACACTATTGCAAACGGGGCTCGTCTCTTTTCCATGGGGAAGGATGAAATGATAGAATAGAGGCTCGAGGATGTCTTTGCCCCACCTGAGTGACTGGGAGTAAAAAATATAAAAAATAAAAAAAGTCTGAAGGTTATTGCTTCTCTCTGGGGAGGTTTTCAAAACGTAATTTTATTTTTTAAAATATATTTCAAATTCCCGTGATTCAAAAGCCAAAGCAATCCTAAAAGGTATAATTAAAAAGTTTCATTCCCACTGCTCCCCAGTCCACCTGGGTCCTCGGGCCCTCCCCCAAGAAGTCACCACTGTTTCGGGGTCTTGTAAACCTTTCAGTGTTACTTCAGGCAAATAGAGAGTATCTTCCTCAAAAAGAGAGGTTTTAAATATTTCACTAATGCACAGAGCTCCCCGGACCCCACATTTAAAGGTGTGGTTACATAAGGTCGATAAATTCAGAAGCGACTCCAGGAGGCTGAAGTCGCCTCTGTGGCTTGTCTTCCTATGACTTTCAGCAGCAAGGACCTTTTTAAAATACACTGGCTCTTGGGAAAACAATCGGATAGTTTTTTCCTGTCTCCGTGGTGGCTCTTTTATACCTCCTCCCGTGCTCCCATGTCAACAGCCCCACAAGGGTCTCTACAAAGGCCCGCCTCCAACCCACCCCCCTGCCTAGGGGCTCATGGCCTCCGTCCCTGTGGGTGTGGATGAAAGGGTCACCATGCCCACGGTGTTCAAGGAGAAAATGGCTGACTGATTCAAGGCAAGTTTCTTCCAACTGGACACGGTCCTTCCAAATGGGTCCAGTGGGGAAACGGGATCCTGGAGGGTGTCCCAAACGTGCGGCATCCAACCTATTCCTGGAGAGCGTGTCCCGGGCCAGGTGTCATGGCGGGTGCCAGGGGGAAAGGGGGAGTGGGACGCGGTTCCTGTCCTCAAGGACCTCACGGTCTCGGGTGAGCTGTGAGGAAGGGCCCCCGCCCGGGGCGGGGAGCTGAGAGGCTTCATGGGGGAAGCCACGTTAGCGCTGAGACAAGAGGGACAAGAGGCTCAGCTGGCGAGTAGGGGTCCGAGGTGACGTTACGTGCTACGGTCTCCGCATGAGCACGCCAGAGGCATGCCTCCTCCGCAACTGGGATCTTGTGGAAAAAAATCCTGGTCCCCAAAGGGGTGACTTTAATGGAGGTGCAGGGGCAGTGGGGGTTGGAGGTGTTTGGGAGAGGGTGGGGGTGTGGATCCCTCCCGTCACAGGCCTGGGCCTGCTCGCTGGGGAGGGGGTATCGGGCAGCGCTCAGGGTATTAAATGTCTTCTCTCCCAAGGACCCCCAAGTTTATGCCAGGCACCACTCCCTACCTTGCTTTGGAAACCTCAGGAAATGTCCTAGCAAAGGGAACTCGGAGGGGGGCGGTGGGGAAGTTCTTGAAATGTCAATGAGTCAGAAGGTGAATCAATATGGCTCCCGACCCTCCTGGCAGGACGACCTGGGGAGGGGTTGTTTATAAAAGTGTGGGCGTGTGAGGGCACACCCGGAGGCCGAGTGCCCGGAGGAAGGAGAATGGGGGGAGTCACCAGAGCCTGCGGGGAGGCGTGGTCTCATTAGGCTCCTGGGTCTTGAGAGGAGCAGTGGCCTTCAGCAGAGGTGACCCCGCAGAGAAAGCTAGGGCCGTGGACTCCTCCACCTCGCTCTCCTTCCTTCTGGCCGGAGCCAGCCCAAGGAGAGGGCCCGGGGCCTGCCAGTGAGGCTCCAGACACAGAGCGGCCTGGGACAAGGACCCGGAGCGACAGAGGTGGCCGGAAGACAGAGGAACGCCCCCAGCCCGAGTCCTCACTTGACTCAGGGCGGCAAGAGACTACACGAGCTCTCCTTTCTTCTCTACGCTTTTCTCTGTGTTTCTCAGAGTCTCAAAATGAGCACGTGTGACTCCTGGAATGGGAGAAAGTGTGATTTTTAGACCGAAAGGCCAAAACGCAAACCACACCAACAACCATGAGGGCAACAAGGAACCTGGACCAAGGAGGCCCCACCGGGTGGTACAAATGCCTTCATTAATTCGAGCAGAAAAGGGAGGCCTCGCCAGAGAATTCTTTCCCCCTCCGAAAAGCCGGTGACCCTTTGCCACAGGCTCCTGACCATGCACAGAGCAAATGGAGCCGGCGTTCTCCACGAGGCCCCCGGGGAAGAGGAGGCACTGGGCCCTGAGGAAAGGGACCCCTGAGCCCCTCTTGCTTCTCTGCGGCGAAGCTCGTGTGGAAGGAGGGCGTCACAGGGGAAGACACTCGGCGTGCCAGGGAGGTGGGTTCGGATCCCAGCTGGGCCGCTTCGCCGCGGGGATGCCCCGAGCAAGTGTCGGCGAGTGTTGTGCCCACTCCTTCTGTCGTGAAGGCGTCTCGAGGGCCCCTGGCCGTGCAGACGGCCAGAACCTCGGCAGATACTACACGCAAATGAAGGAGAGGGGGGCACAGAGGAGAACGGAAACCACGAAGGCAAGAACAAATGCCCCGACCGCTCCCTCTGTCGTGGCCCGCAGCACGCAGGAGGCCTGCGGCACAGACAGCCCTCAGACGGAAGGCACACGGTTTTCACTTGAGTGAATTGAGGAGAAACGCACACGGGCCCGGGCAGGTGCGATCGGTGCGTCTAGTTTCTTTTTTTTTTTAAGTTTTTAAAAATGTTTATTTACTTATTTTGAGAGAGAGAGAGAGAGAGAGACAGAGAGTGTGAGTGGAGGAGGGGCAGAGAGAGAGGGAGAGAGAGAATCCCAAGCAGGCTCTCCGCTGTCAGCCCGGAGCCCAACACAGGGCTCGATCCCACAAACGTCGATATCATGACCTGATGCAAAACCAAGAGCTGGATGCTCAGCTGACTGCGCCCCCCAGGCGCCCCTCTCTATCTGCCATCAGATGGCCTTTCTCTCTGTCTCTGGCTTCCCTGCCTTCTCCAGTCCTCAGCTCCCTGGACCGAGGGGCCCAGAACTTGACCAGGAATTCTCTGGAGCTGCTCTCTCCCCACCTACGGGGTGGAGGTAGACGCTCAGGTGTGGGGCTTTCAGAGACCTCAGAGGGCAGAACGCAATGGCTCCCAGCCTTCTCTCGCGACCTTGGCTGCCTTTGGTGGTGCAATTTCAGTGTGCGCCTGTGCTGAGAGTCCCTGGTCCCCTGAGGGAGGGACAAGAGGGATGAGGCCAACAGAAACCCCATCTCACCGCATGAGAAAAATCAGGGCAGACGAGGGGGTGAAAAGGAGGCAAGGTAGGGAAACGGGAAATTCACGATGAAGGCTGCATGAAGCCTGGAACCGTGATCACGTTGGCATTGTCCTTAATCCCTTTGACACGTGGCGTACTCGCAGCGGGAACCTGGAGGTTTTAGGGCCAAAGGGAGGCACGGGGGCCAAGGAAAACTCTGGTCAGATGCTCCACCTTCTGCAGACCCTTCCCACGTCTCAAGACTCCCACCACAACCCAGAGAAAAGTAACCACGCGCCGGGCACCGCCCCGCCCCCCATGCTTGAAAGCCTTGAACCTGTCCTCCTCCCAGGTTCAACTACGCGAGCTGACTCACGGCGCCTTGGCCCCGAGAAAGGGCGGGTGCCGGGCAGAGGGACTCCGGGGAGAGACCAAGGCATGAAAACGGAGCACTCGTCCTTCCTGCAGGACGGGGTAGTGGCTACAAGCACGGGTCAGAAGTCCGACTGAGAAGGTCCCCGCCCATCTCCTCTGCCTCCTGTCAAGGGCGTGTACTTCCTTGAGCACTCGGGCCCTCGGCCCCACCACTGTAAATGGCGACGCGACGTGAAATACACGACACCGACTTGGACACATTCTTGCCATAAAAAAAACTGATCTCGAAACTAACCAAGGCCCTGGATCTCTGAAGTTTACAGAAAATACAGGGATTGATGAAGAAACAAAGCAGCCCCGTAAAGACCCAAGCAGCCCAATCCAGACGGTGGGACGTCCTACAGGATAAACGGCCGAGTGTCCTCCACAAATCGACAGCGTGGAAAAGGGGGAAAAAGGAATGGAAATTGTTAAAGAATAAAAAAGACCCAAGAGATAGGAACGGATCATCAAAAGCAATGCACGCGCCTTGTTTGGACCCTGATTTCCAAACAAAACAACCCTAAGGAGACGTCTTTAAGAGAACTAATCTAATAATAAGGATCGACAGTTAATTTTGTTAGGGTGGATGATGGCGTGGTGGTCATATTTCTAAAAAGCCCTTACCGATTACAGATGCACCCTCGAGTATTAATGGCTGAAACGACTTGGTGTCTGGGATTCTCGGAATGAGGGAGTAACAGGGGAAGGAGTTAAACGGTCAGAGCTGGGTGATGAGTGCCGGAGCTTTCATCGTACTTTTCTGTCTGCATTGCGTAGTTTTTGAAATTTTTTATAGCAAAATCTTTCATAAAGTCACCATTACATGACTACAAACTGTGTTAGGCGCCCGATGGGACACTTCCGTGCCACTTTGGCAACCGTTGGGCTGACCAGGGCTTACATCCCCGGTTGGGGGGACGGGTCCCGCGGCTTTGACCTGCTCCGCTTCCAGACTGAGCCCAGGGTCTCTCTGACTTGTGGCCGGGGATGCCAGCTTGAGTGTGCTCGGGACATCCCCCACCCCGCAGGGAGGAGCAGGGGAGTCAGCGCCCCGTGGGCAAGAAGTCCACGTGCCTTGCTTTAGTTTTTTAAGTTCATTCATTTCTTTTGAGGGAGAAAGAGCGAGAAAATGAGAGAGAGAGAGAGAAAGAGAGCACATATGCGCACGGGAGGGGCAGAGAAAAACAGACAGAACCCCAGGCAGGCTCCCACTGTTAGCACAGAGCCTGGTATGGGCTCGAACTCACGAACCGCAAGATCCTGACCTCAGCTGAAACAAGAGCCAGAAGCTAATGCTGAGTCACCCAGGAGCCCCAAGGGCCTCGCTTTCGAGGTGCATACACTGAGGCTGTGTCAAGTGAAGGGACCCCTCCATGCCAGCTGGTCGGTGACAGAGCTGCCTGGGGATTCTCTCTGGACGGCTTCCACGGCACCCAGCAAAGAGCTTCGCCCGCAGTAGGCTCTCGACAGGGATGTTTTGCACGATGAAATAGAGACCGAAACCATACAACACAATTAACAATGGAGGGTACGAAAAAGAAATCTTTTATTTTCATGGGACTGATTTTTAAGATCCCCAAGTATCATTGGAGAAAATGAGTACCTATAAAGGAAGACAGTCTTTTGTGCCCCGGCAATATCCTTCCACGCAGGTGGTAGAGCACGCAGCTGGCTGTCTCTTAGCTCTGCCTTCCACAGAACCCAGGCGTCCATGCGGGCAGACGTAGGTGCAGGTGCCACATCGCTGCAGACAAAAACAGCCCGTGAGCTTGGAAGAACCACCTGCTCTAATTCTGGGAATTTAAGACCACGCTCTGTAGTGAAGAACACAATCTCAGTTTTGAAAATAAAGGACATTTCCCCCCAGCACGAATATTTTAAAGATTAACAGAAGTGAGATAAGATGCAGGACAACTCCTCAAGCCCAAATCCTTGTGACTACGGAATTCATTCTTTGTCTCCTCTCTCTGCTCCCTCCAGGGGCTTTCTGGGAGCTTCAACGGAGCGTGCGGGATTGCCAAGGCTTAAAAAACAGTAGTTTGGCCACCTGGTAAAAATACGCAAAAGATATCTGTACCCTCTTTGTGTGTGTGTAGAGAGAGCGAGGGAATATTCTTTACTAGAAAACTGGGCAGAAGAAAGCCAGTCGAGCGATTAAGCTCCCACCGCGCAGGCTAGCCTGTTTAGCTAGGAGCAGATGGTTCGGAGGGCTGGTCGTGAGCTCCGAAGTTCTCTATGTGGGTCGGCGTGGACTCCAGCCTAGGTCACCAATAACACAGAGTGGGCAGGCCAGATGTGTGCTCAGGAGCTGACGGGAATGGCATAGCATCTGGAGACACAGACATATCTGAATTTGGGTCTGACTTATCTGCTTTTGGGACAGGTTTTGGTCCTGAGTTCTCAGACCAACTTTCTGTACAGGATAGATCTCCAATGGCGGTTCTTGCCCAGAAGATGACAGAATGTCATCGACTTTCCAGAACCTTGAAGAAAAACACCACGTCAAGTACGAACCAGAAGGCAGGGCAATCTTCTTGTACGCGGTAGATGAGTGTAAATTATCACCACTGTTTTACAGAGAAATTTGACTGTCGGTATCAAAAAACCCTAAAAGTTGCACAGTACTCCCCTTCCAAGAGTTTATTTTAAGGAAATAATCTAGGATGTTCCTTAAGATCTATTTATCTTAGTAATGAAGATAAAAATCACATTTTTTTTTTCAAAAATAGAGCAATGAACTTACCTTACTGCCCAACAATGGGGGATTTTTAAGAACGATGGTGCAATGTAACATCTTCGACTATTAAGAACAAATTGCAGAAACGTATTTATTGACACAGAAAGACACAAAGCTGGTTTTAAAGTAGTCTGACCTCACTTTTGCTTCTCAAAAGCTTTAAAAAAATTTTTTTTAAGTTTTACTTATTTATTTTGAGAGAGAGAGAGAGAGCATAAGCAGGGGAGGGTCAGAGAAAGGGAGAGAGGGAGAGAGGAAGAACCCCAAGCGGCTCTGCACTGTCAGCTCAGAGCCCAACGTGGGGCTTGAACTCACAAACCGTGAGATTATGACCTAAGCTGAAATCGGGAGTCAGACGCTTAACCAACGGAGCCACCCAGTCATCCCTCAAAAAATTTTTAGACGCGCGTAGGCACAGGCTTAGAAAGATACGAGAACAGTTGGTCACAGTCATCTCTGGGTAATAGAGTAAGAGGCAAATTTTTCTTTCCTTCCTTTGAGTTATCTCTGTTTTCTAAACTTTTTATGATAAACAAGAATTTGCTTTTATACCTGCCGTTGAAAGGCTATTTAGAACCAGAAATTAGGAGCTGTTCGGGAGGATTCTTGGTAGCGGCCCAAAGGCTGGAGGGCGGCGGTGTGGTCTACGGAAGGAAGGAGGCGTACATAGGGCTGCTCTTTCAAGGGAGACATGATCTAAGGCACCGAGTCCCAAACTCGCATTTGAAGCCACTGAGACGCTGTGGTGGAGCTGAGAAGAAGCCTCCGGGGGCCTTCCGTAGCAGTGCAGGGCTGTCCGTGCACCTTGGAATGCCAGGCTGCACCCCGCCAGCACCCCGCGGGTGGAGGAGATTGCCGTAGAGGGGGTGGGGGCGGACAGTGTTCAGGCAGGGAAAAAACTCAGGCCACCAGCGTCTTTCTTAAAAGTTACTCTTCTTAGCTTATTCCTTCCATCTATTTAAACATGCGATTTCCTAGTCCCTCGAAAGGGGTCTTTGAGGGGCGCCTGGGTGGCTCAGTCGGTTGGGCGGCCGACTTCGGCTCAGGTCATGATCTCACGGTCTGTGAGTTTGAGCCCTGCGTCAGGCTCTGTGCTCAGAGCCTGGAGCCTGCTTCGGATTCTGTATCTCCCTCTCTCTGCCCTTCCCCTGCTCATACTCTGTCTCTATGTCTCTTAAAAGTAAATAAAAACGTTAAAAAAAAAAAAAAAGGGGTCTTTGAAAGTATGGAAGGAACCCATATAAACAACAAGAGAGAACAGCGCCAGCCAAAGGGGACTTTTTTTTTTTTTTTTTTTTTCAGTTTTCCCATTTCGAGGTGTTCCCTTCTCCTAACAGATGTCTCAGCACGGGGGGAGCCCAGCTCGGGATGGGTGCTCCTTTTCCTCTTTGTCCCTCCGAGGTCTGGAATAAACACCCTCCCACCTCTTAGCACTTGCGTGTCCCCAGTTAACGTGGGCACAACAGCGGGGGCGCCTGGGAGGCTCGGCTCGTTGAGTGCCTGACCTTTGATAGTTCGTGAGATGGAGCCCCACCTCGGCCACCACTGACTCAGAGCCTCTTCTGTCACCCAGTCCCCCACTAACCAGGCTCTCCTTCGTAGCAAGTCACTCTGCACCCAGCAGGTGAGGCAAAGAACATGGCTCTTCCGTGGGCACCCAACGCAGGAAGGCCCCAGAGTCACTGAATCCATTTGAACATCAAAGTCGGATTGCGTTTATAAGAGAGGACGCAAACACGTCTGCACATCCGCAAAGTGGGGATGAAGGGGAGAGGCTGTCGTATTCTGAAAGCTTTAAACTCCAGCATTTCAGGGGCATTCTGAAAGATCCAGAAAGACCTACTCATAGACTTTTAGGGATGATTTTTTTTCTTGAAACAGAAGATTGACTTTCATCTCCCATTTCCTGTTTCTCCGTGTATTCTATATGAAACCCTGATCCAATACGAGAACCTTATCTTGTACGGATTTTCATTCCTAAAGATTTTTGTCCCTTGATAGTGTTTTGTACCAAAAAAAAAAGTTATTTTCTTGACTATAGCTTTTTGAGGTGGCATATTTCCTTGCTGGAAAGAATCAGAGAGTTTGTTTTGGTGGTTGTTGATGGTACTTGGCTGGTTTGTTGGGTTTTTGTGTCTGTGGTAAAATATATATAACATAAAATTTACCATTTTGATCATTAAAAAAAATTTTTTTAATGTTTGTTTATTTTTGAGAGAGAGAGAGACAGAGCATGAGCAGGGGAGGGGCAGAGAGAGAGCAAGGGAGACACAGAATCCGAAGCAGGCTCCAGGCTCTGAGTTGTCAGCACAGAGCCCGACGCAGGGCTCGAACCCACGAACTGGGAGATCATGACCTGAGCCAAAGTCAGATGCTTAACCCACTGAGCCACCCGGGGAACCCCACCATTTTAATCACTTTTAACTATACAGTTTACCGGTATTAAGTCCATTCACATTGTACACCCATCGCCCCCATGTATCTCCAGAATTTTTTCATTTTCCCAAACTGAAACTCTACCCATGAAACAACTTCCCACTCCTTCCTCCCCTCGGCTCCTGGCAGCCCCCATTCTACTCTCTGTCTGGGTGAACTTGAACTCGACTTCTCTAGGAACCTCCTATAAGTGAAATCGTACAATATTCATCCTTTCGTGTCTGGCTTATTTCACTTAGCACAAGGTCTTCGAGGCTCGCCCATGCTGTAGTGTGTGTCCAAATCTCACTCCTTCTAAAGGTGGAACAACGATCCTCTGTTGTGTGGCTGTATCACAGTTTGTGTACCAGCCCTTCTTCCATGCTGGCCCCTTGGGTTGCTTCTACCTTTTGGCTATTGTGAATAATGCTGCAATGACCGTGGGTGGGCAGCGTCTCTGTTGTTGAAGCACCTCCGTACTGTTACGGATTACTTCAGCAGAAGAGCGTGGGGGTGTCATTTTTTCCAGGAGTGGGTGAAACAGTGGTTCCAAAGCAGGATTATGCATCAGAATGACCTGGGAACGCTTCCATGCAAATTCCTGAGTGTCCCACTTTCCAAGACCATTAAATGGGATGATCGAGGGGAGAAGCTGGGAATCTGGAATTGAACACGAGTTTCCCATGACACCCATCTGCCCCTGCAGCGTCTACGACACACGTCCAAAGAGAGACGAACTTTGTTGGACACTGGCTGCCACACTGCCTCCCGCTTCACCTGCAGCAAAAACTCCTTGGAAGACAGTGAAGGAGGAAGGACAACCATGCTCCTGTCTGGTGAGGAACCAGAGTGACAGTTTTCACTGCTCAGGACTCAGCTGCTTCCTGGCCTGACTGTCCGGGTTCGTCCGTCAGAAGTGGGCCAGACGAGCGTCCTCAGGGAGTGCTTTTATGCACCCTTCCTCAGACGGGATCTGACGGGCCCTGTTTTTCACCATCCAATATCGAAGGCTCTTATTTGACAGCGCCTTGGGTCAAGCTTTCTCAGAGGTGGTTCGGCTTCCTTCCACCTAGCCTATCAGAGCCTTTCATAGGGATTCTCACACGGTTCGGCCTCTCTGCCAATGGCAGGAACCTACAGGACTTCTCTTAAGGGTGTGAGTCCTCCAGGGAGGCATGATTCTCCAAGGAATCCCCAAGGTGAGCAGAGCTTTCCTCCTTTGAGTGCGTGACTTTCTTTAATCAGAGTTTTTTTAAGTTTGATTTCATAGTTTGTTATAGCACCACTGGTACTGAGTTTATAAAGTTTGGAAACTCTAGGAAAATAGAAAGAAGGAGGGAAAAAAATGACTCCTCATCCCACACTGGATAGACCCAGAGTCTGCCATTTTTGTGAATTCCTTTCTGTCGTTTTTCTGGTATAGTTTGTGTGTGTGTGTGTGTTCTGTTATCATCATATCATATAAATATTTTCCCATGTTATTATAAAATCATACGTGCATTTCAGCGGGTGCACGTATCTCTCATGGCTTACTCAATTCTTTCCTTACTTTTAAAGATTGTTTGTTGTTTCCAACTTTTCTCTATTGAAAACAGTACGACGACGAACATCTTTAGACAGAAAGCCTCTTATGACGTTTCCCCTTAAGGCAAAGTCCAAGAAACAGGATTATTAAGTCAAAGTCCTGAACACATTAAGGCCTTCGATACGAGGCCATCTAATTTTTGAAAGGATCGGTACCAAATTGCACAATCATGAACAAATACAAAAATGGGCACCGTTACCTAGATCCTAGCCTAGCTGTTCACGAAGCCGAAAGATTTTGCCCCCAGGGCACATTCGACAATGTCTGGAGGCATTTTTGGCTTTCACAGTCGGAGGGATACTCCTGCTGGCATCCGTTGAGGAGAGGGCAGGGATGCTGCTAAGCGTCCTACAATGTATATTACGGCTCCGCCACAAAGAAGCATCTGGCCCAGAACGCGAAGGGTCTCGAGGTTGAGCATGCTACTCTATTGTAACCATTACTTGGATCACAACCCATTCAGGGAGAAAAACACAGAATCCTATCAGTTCAATTTCAGGGCCCAGCTGTCAGCTGCTGTTGCTTCTGTCAGTGCCGCACGAGGTCCGTGATTAAAACCAGTCTAAACACCCGCTCAGTGTGGCCTCGTCCAATATTAGCACTCTGCGGCATAATCAGATGTCACGTTAACCAACCCAGGGCAATACGCCAAGCACCTCTCACCCTGGGACCCTGAGAATTCTTGCCAGTCAGCTGCCCATGGTTCTCAGTGCATACCGCTGCCACCCATCAGAAATATTCCGATACGATTCAAAATGGAGGGTCCATATGTACCGATTTTGAGACATTTTCTGGGATCCTATGCGAATTTACCCACACATCGCCCCTTCTCAAACCCGTGCAACAAACCCGAACCATGGGACTTTGAAGACACGATTTCAGACTCACTGATCTAATCTGTGGTAAAGACAGCTAACCCTCCCCAGTATCTATGCTCTGGTTCCTCCATGGTAATGGAATCTCCAATTTGTAGCTGGTCAATGGCCTCTCAGAACGAATAACTCATTTCCTAGATTTTCCTGCAGCTATCTAATGGAAGCTGTCGAGTGTGACTTCTGGTGGCATCATTTCAGAGGCAATGTGCCCTTTGTTTTTTTACTGATGACATAAATAAATGTGGACATTCTGGCTGGATCTAAAGGAGTCACCAGAGACCAGCAAGTGGAAGTCAAGTTCGGAGGATGTCAGAGCAACAAGACGGAAGGAACCTGGGTCCTTGATGATCCTGGAGTTACAGTCCCAGCCCTGGAATCTTACTGCCAGGCTGCACGATGTGGGAGAGAAACAACCCCATGTTTAATTTAAGCCACTGTTATTTTGGTCTCTGTTACAGCTGAACCTAATCCTAAGACACACATAATCCAACTTCCTCATTTGAAAGATAAAAATGCAGGCCTGAATGGACTATATCAGGCTTGGTTCATGGTGCCTTTTCTGCCAGCTGTCTGGGAGTTTGCTGAATAAGAAAAAAAAATGAATCATTTAAGAGAAATGGTGTATTTTGGGATACCTTATGAGGTTGATAACACAAAAGGAGATAAAAGACTTGAATCTGGAGGAAAGCAAAGGCTTCAGAATATGTGAGATGAGATTTGGGGCACAGTAAGGAAAGGGAAAATAAAGCATCAGCCCTCGTTTTTCAGGGTTAGATATCCCGAATCTGGGAGTAGTTAAAACTCTAACAACACTCTTGTTGATGTAATGATCCATTTTTAGCAGTCAGCGTGTCGGAATGCAGAGACTGTTTATAGAGCAGCGTAATTAATAGATACTTCATGGAAGTGATTGTCGCTGGTTCAATTATTCTTTAAGAGATTGGACAGATCAAGAGACGGCTCTGGAAGGAGAATCAACCTTTCTTTTCTCCCCTTCAGGATAAGTGAGCACTCATAATTTATTAAAATTATCCCCTTGGTTTCATTTCGCTCACAAAGGAAATATATGCACCTTCTTAAAAGATACAGGTTTATTCCCCCAGAGTCTAGCAGGTAAAGAGAAAGAAAATCGGCATCCTATTGAGTCAGAAGAAAGCTGTGTCTTCACATCGCCTAAGCAACCAGTCACTCAGACCAGCTCTGCCAAAACACCCGTCGACTCTGTGAAAAATCCCTCAGCCTGGTTATGTGACATCCCACAGCCTTCTGTTTGCCCTTCCCAGATCAAGTCACTGAATTTCTTATGTTCTATTGCCTATATTGGCTTCCTAAGGACACTGCTGCAGGTGAAGCTTTGACTTCGTAGAGGAAGTCATCTATCTTTAATAGTACCCCCTGGGCGACTGCTCTCATGACCATCAGAAAATGCTCTGCACAAATAAGTTTCCATTGCCCGCTAGAGCTTGAAGGGTCAGAGGAAGCCCAGTCTCTGGGACAAACAGAAACAATTAGAAAGATGATCATTAATTGGCCTTCCCCTTTTCCTGCTTCTCAGTGCCCAGAAAATGGTTTTCCTTGGCTCTAGGACTGTGCGGAGTGAAAAGCTAGTCCAGATTTGCTTGGATCCTTCTTCTCGAAGCAACTAATTCTTGATAGAAAATATGCTTATATCACACAGGCCCACAGCAAAAAGAAGAAAGAGCTTCCATTTATCCTGTCTGTTTGATTTCATTTCAGCCTCTGGAGGCAAAGTCAGCCCGGGCACGCCTCACACAGTACTTCACGGCCCAGAAAACAGTTGGGTCTGGCTGCTTGCACTGTTATCACGGTGCAACAGAACCTTGGCAGCAGTCTCTTGAGCAGGTTGCTGTGTCTCTGAAGCCTGTTGGCATCACAGGAGAGTAACTCTGAACTGCACCAAGATTCCACTTACAAACACGTGGGCGGCCAACCCTGTGTACATCCACCTTGCTCTGCAGTTACTCTTCTCATCTGTGACTGGCCTACTTTCATACCTACTTCTCTCATACCCCTTCTAGCCAGTTCCAGCTTCACTTGAGCCGCCACGGCCTGGTTCTATCTGCTACTTTAATCCATCTCCTCAACCAGTAGTGTGCTGGAGCCAGCTCCCATTGGCTTGAGAAAGGCAAGTGTGCATGGCTCTGCACAATGTTGTATTCAATAGCATCACATTGGCAGCTTGAAATCAGTAAGGGTAATTCCACCACAGAAATCAGCAAAATCTACAAGTAGGGTTCCCCCACCCCAAACCAGGAAGCCAGTTAAACATTTACCACCATGCTGGATCTACCCCTTTTGAAAAGGGGTAAATAGGTCTCTGTGTATCACAATCAATGTCAATAATATGCTACATTAACAATTAATTTAAAAAATCAAGAATTGTAAGCAAGCCTGAATTGGATTCTGGTTTGAACTAACTAAAGGTAAAAAGATATTTGGAAAAATGTGAAACCAGGTATGGATAATTTTAAAGAACTCATGTTAATTTTCTTAGGTGTAAAAACGATATTATGGTGGAATAGAGGGGAATTTCCTCAACCTGATAAAGAACATGTACAAAAATCCTATAGCTAACATCACACTTGAGAGAAACAATGTTTTCCCACTGAGATCATAAACAAGACATGATCTTTTCAGCATTATACAAAAGTCCTAGCAAACGCAGTAAGACAAGAAAATGAAATGCAAAAGATGGATACATATTGAGAAGGAAAATAAATCTGTCTTTGTTCACAGATGACATGGTTGTCTATGTAGAAAATCTGAAAGAATCAATAAAAAAAACCTTCTGGAACTAACCTTCTGCAGGGTTGCACGATATAATATTAGCATACAAAAGTCTATCACTTTTCAATACAAGTGGAATGTGAAATTAAAAACATGTCACTTGCGTCCATTATACTTAAACAAAAATATTTTAGGAACCACATTATCATTTACATCAGCACCCCCCAAAATAAAATATTTAGGTATAAATCTAAAAAATATACAAGATCTGTATATGAGGAAAACTACAAAACTCTGATGAAAGAAATCAAAGAACTAAGCAAATGGAGATATTTCATGACCGTGGATAGAAAGACTCCATATTGTCGAAGGTGTCCATTTTTCTCAACTTGATCTATAGATTCGATGCAATCCAGTCAAAGTCCCAGCAAGTTATTTTGTGGATATCAACAAACTGATTCTAAAGTGTATATGGAATGGCAAAAGACCCAAAATAGCAACACGGTATTGCAGGAGGACGAAGTCAGAAGACTGAACCTACCTAACTTTAAGACTTACTATGCAGACACAGTAATCACGATTGTGTGATTAGGGAAAAATAGACAAAAGAATAGACAAATAGATCAATGCAACAGAATAAATAGTCCAGCAACAGACCCACATCAAAGATCCACTGATCTTTGACAAAGTGGCCAAGGCAATGCAATATGGGAAAGAGAGTCTTTTCAACCAATGGTGCTGGCACAATCAGAAACCTACAATAAAGAAAAATGTATCTAAACACAGACCTTATACCCTTCCCAAATGAACTCAAAATGGATCATAGACCTAAATGTAATGTAAAATGCCCAACGCAGGAGAAAAATCTAAATGACATTGGGTATGGCAATGACTTACTAGATACAGCACCAAAAGCACAATCCATGCCTTATAATTATTGAGAGTTGAACCTCGTTTAAATTAAAAGCTTCTGCTCTGCGAAAGACTCTGTCAAGAGAGTAAGAAGACAAGTCACAGACTAGGGAGAAAACATTTGCCAAAGATTTATCTGAGGAAGGACTGCTATCCGGAATAAAGAATTCTTAAAAGTCAACAATAAGAAAATGAACACTCTGATTTTCAAGGTGAGCAAAAGATCTTAACAGGTACCTCACTAAAGAAAATATATGGATGGCAAGTAAGCATATGGGATGATGTTCAACATCCTCTAATCATTAGGTAACTGCAGGTTAAAACAAGGAGATACCACTACACACACACCCATAAGAAAGGTCAGAACCCCAAACACAGACAACACCAAATGTGTCAAGGACGTGGAACAACAGGAGTTGTCACTCGTTGCTGCTGAGAATGCAAAACGGTACAGCCACTTTGGAAAACAGTTTGGCAGTTTCTTACCAAACTAAACATATTGAGGCATCTGGGTGGCTCCGTCGGGTAAGCGTCTGACTCTGGATTTCAGCTCGGGGCATGATCTCACGGTTCGTGGGTTCGAGCCGCGCATCGGGCTCGACACTGGCAGTGTGGAGCCTGCTTGGGATTCTCTTCTTTCCCTCTCTCTCTGCCCCTGCCCTGTTCGTGCTCTCTCTCAAAATTAAATAGTAAACTTTAAAAAAAATCTTAAATATATTCTCACCATACAGTCCGGCAGCTGTGCTGGTGGTGAAAAGTTATGTCCACACAAATCACGCACATGGATGTTAATAGTAGCTTTATTCATGATTTCCTAAACTTGGAAATCACCTAGAGCTACTGTCCTTTAGTAGGTGAGCAGATAAATAAACTAAGCTGCATTCAGACAATGGAATATTATTCAGAGCTGAAAAGAAATGAGCTATCAAGCCATGAAAATATACGGAGAGACCTTAATGCCTATTACAAAGCGAAAGAGTCCAATCTAAGAAGGCTACATACTGTGTAATTGCAACCGGATGATATTCTGGAAAAGGCGAAACCGTGGAGACAGTAAAAATATAAGAGGTTGTCAAAGGTTAGAGAGTTAGAGGAATAGGCAGAGCACAGAGGACTTTTAGGGCGGTGAAACTATCCTGCACACTGTTATAATGGTGGGTATATGTCATTACACACTCGTCAAAACAACAGAATGCATAACACCCAAAGTGAACGGTCATGAAACTACGGACTTTGGATAATCACGGTTTGTCAATGTAGGATCATCGGTTATAACAAATGAACCACTCTGGTGACGGATGTTGATATTGGAGCAGTCCATACACATGCGGGGGAAGGGGGTTGAAGGGAACTCTCTGCACTTCCCACTCGATTTTGCTAAACATCTACACTGCTCTTAAAAAAATTAAAGTCCATGTTAAAAGAAATGGCATTACGGTTATGTAGGGAATTGTTTCCGCCATTTAAAGAAGAATTTAGGGATTAAATGCCACCATGTCTGTAATTGACTTTAAAAACACTTGAGAAGAGGAAATGAAGCAACTATGGGGAGAATGCTAACAACCGTAACCTCTCGAGGATGGGTGTATGGAGGTTCGTGCTACTATTTGCCATTTCTGGCTGTATTTTTGAAAGTTTTCATAATAGTTTTTTAAAGTTTTCATTTATTTATCTTGAGAGAGAGAGAGAGAGAAAGCATGAGCAAGGGAGGGGCAGAGAGAGAGGAGAGAGTGAGAATCCCAAGCAGGCAGGCTCCACACTGCCAGCACAGAGCCAGACGCCGCGCTTGAATTCACCACACATGAGATCATGACCTGAGCCGAAGTTGGATGCTTAACCGACTGAGTCACCCGGGCACCCCTTGTAATAATAATTTTTAAAAGAACTCCCAGCCATGAAAGCTATGGGTTTGGGCCATCTCAAGCAGCACAGTTAATAACCGTCCCCGAAAATCTGGGCCCCTATTACCCGAAAAGTTGAAAACCTGCTGGGATGTTACGACCAGGGCAAGGCCCGTGAGAGCACACGGCTGGGTATTGCAGAGTTGGAGGCTAGCCAGGGCTCCGCCTCTCCCTGCGTGTGGGCGGGGCTCGGCCGGGGCTCCGCCTGCAGTGGGCGGAACCGGAAAGTCACCAGTGCAGGCGTTCCGGGCTTTCTTAGCTCAGCTGGAGGCAGTTGAGTGCAGTGTACATTCCACTATTCTCCTTCTGTGCCTTGTCTAACTGTATAGACTGACTGAAAACAACCGTTTTTCCCTAACCCTATTAAGAATGATGTCTCCAGGGGCACCTGGGTGGCTCAGTCAGTTGAGCGTCCAACTTTGGCTCAGGTCATGATCTTGCAGTCTGTGGGTTCAAGCCCGGCGTCGGGCTCTGTGCTGAAAGCTCAGAGCCTGGAGCCTGCTTCAGATTCTGTGACTCCCTCTCTCTTTCTGCTCCTCCCCCAATCACACTCTGTCTCTCTCTCAAAAATAAAATAAAAACATTAAAAAAAAAAAAAGAATGATGCCTCCCTCCATTTTGTTCAATCAAATGCTTTAGTTTCATCTAATGGCGCTTGGCATGGTTATACTATTCTCTGAGCCGCAGATACCATTTAATCAAAATAATATTTTAATATATATATTTTGTTGTACTGGTGCCTCCCCCTTTTCCTCAAGAGGAATCCTTTAGCTTTGGGGAATTTTAGAGATCTTATAAATGTGAAGAAAAAGAGTATCCAAACCAGGATTTTAGAAACGTCTTTAGGGAAAGGGTTTTGTAAATCCCTGGATTCCTATACTTTAGGGGGAATGGCAGTCCTGGTGGACCTGAGGGTGACCCCAGCTCTTTAGGTCACAGAGCCCCATTTAATCAGGAAGAGGAAGGGGCCAGAGAGGGGGAAGCCAGCATCCAGGGTGTGTCCTGAACATTGCCTCTGGGCTCCGGTAGTATGGCAGATGAATGGAGAGATGCTGGGGGGCACCATTTTTGCCCACATCACCTTTGGGACCCTGGGAGGAGATGACCTTGTGAGCTCCCCACTCCAACCTTCCCTGGGAAGCCACATCAGAGAACACTCAGAGGCACAGTGTGACCTAGCAGAGGGAGTTCGGCTCTTATGTTCGGCTGGATGGAGAGGCACTGGGCCTGCCGGGAGCTCCTGGTGAAACGAGAGGGGGCCTCAGAGCAGAGGAGAATGGGACAGAAACTCAGAAGACTCAGAAGACTCTCTGGTACCAGTGCACACCACACTGGGCCAAGTCAACCTGAAAGAGACCAGTCTCTGTGTGGCAGAAGCAGCGGAGGACAGCAGAGACACCAGCAGGACAGCAGACCCAGTGGCCAGGGTCCACACAGAGGCCAGCTGAGACTGGCCCTCACATCTATCCAACCATCCCACCCTCCCTCCGATACCACAGGGTCATGCAAACTACAGCCCACTTCCCTGTATTTACATGTCCCCCAAAGACCTAGGAAGGCTGTTTAAATGACTGCATTTAACCCAGCATGCTGGACCTACGTGAACGTGGCTGCCCCTGCCCCTTGCGCCTGCTACCCAACAGAGTGGGCTCTCCCGATGAAGAGCAGACCAACGTGAGAAAAAAATGAAGGAACTACATTTTCTTTGCTCATCTGAATCCCGTGTGAGAAGATCCAGATCATGCTACAGCCAAAGTTTGTTCTGGGGCTCATCCTTCTCCCAAGACACTCACGTGACGAGGATCCAATGACCCAATAAATCTGGGGCCACCTCTCTCCCGAGTGCCCCTCCTGGACCTGCACGATGCGCTTTGACATACCGAGGGTTCTGAATGGTTTGCAGTGAAACACCTGCTGACTCTTTGTTTATCTCGGCACCATGCTCGGCCCCCACTCCTTCCTTCGGATAACCTCCGTTAATGTCCCAAAGCACACGAACACACTGGAATCTTGTCCAGTGGGCTCACCTATGCGAAGCCACACTTCGGCTCCAACGGCAGGCGCTCCCAGTTCCCAGGTGGCTCAGGCACATGACGCCACCCCTTCCAGCATTTCCAGCCTTGTCAGCAGGCACATTTGTGTGATTAGGGTCAGGTATATCCCACTCGCAGGATTTGCCTCTAGCTGATTCATGGTTTTCATTTTCCTGCCAGAGACAAATCGTTGAAGCACACACACACATTTTTTGGTTTTCCTACACAAACCATTTACCGAAGTGGAAAGAACAGTGGACTAAGGAATGTAGAAAAACCTGGGTTTGAAGCTTTGCCCACGCACTAGTGGACTGCCAGCCCCAACACAAGTGTCAACAAAACCATCAAAGGCAGATGGAAGTGGACTTTAACCCTTCACAGAAAACTCCCCAGAACAGGATGTGGGCTTCTCAAATTCCTCAGGAACCCCTGCTTATCACTCCCATGGCCTCCTTGCCATTCTCAGCCCTCCTGGTACTTGTCTGTCACGTTAAGACCTAAACAGCCTTGATTGTACCTGGTGTTCCTGAGGCCTCCTAAAGAGCCCATGTCCCAACTTCCATCCTCTTTTGCTTGACCGGCTATTGTTATAGGGCTTTTCCCTTCTCTCCTGCTATGGCCCGATGACTTCGAGAGAACCACAAGGCTGAGATCAGACAGTCTGGAGCCTTGGACACCCTATAGAGCCTTAGTTTCATTCCATATGACATCAATAAAAGCCACCTGTTTTCTCTGCCTTCGCAGGAAGGAAATAAAAGGAATTATTCAAAGGAATAAAAGTCTACATAAGTCTGAGGTTCACTAGAAAGCCCAATACAAATGTTCTTTGTTGGGGTGCTTGGGTGGCTCAGTCGGTTCAGCGTCCAGCTTCAGCTCAGGTCATGATCTCAGGGTCATGAGTTGGAGCTCTGCATTCTGCTCTGCACTGTGTGGAGCACGCTTGGAGCTCTCTCTCTCTCTCTCTCTCTCTCCTCTGCCCTCTCCCACTTGCATGCGCTATCTCTCTCAAAATAGATAAACTTTTAAAAAATCCTACAAATGTTCCTTGTTATTATCTGTTTTTATATACATTAATTTTTGATGTTACACAGTACCTTTGGCAACTCTCCAAACAGCCAACGTTGCTGTGTTTCCATCTAAAAAACAAAAGGTTTAGTGCGGTATTTTTCTACCCAGAAAAATTTTAAATAAGGAAGGAGGGGACCAGTGGCCTCAGATACATCCCATGAAACACCCCTGCGAGGAGGACGCTCAGGCCTGCACAGATCGGCACCTCCTCGGCCGTGTTCCTGGTCCACATCCAGGGACAGGAAATGCCGACACTGAACTTTTCACTGGCTTTGATTTTCTGTTGGCCTTCATTACTTCCTTCCTCCCTCCCCGGCTTCCCAAGCTTTTGTGATGTTGAGACCTTTGGCACACAGGGCTGCTGGCTTACCTTTTGCACACCAAGCTGTTGTGCTCTCCTTTTAGAAGTAAACACAATCACATGTTGTCTTAAAGAGCTTCTGGAAACCTCTGCAGGAATAGATTCTGCCCAGTTCTGATGGATTTTGAACAGAAAATGTCCAGTTCTTCCTACTTCCGCCACCTGTTAGTAGAGTATCTGCTTCAGGTCTGAGTGTCAACAAAACCATCACGGACAAATGGAAGCCAAGCCTTGGACCCTTCACCTCTTTTTTTTCACACAGAATGCGGGCTCGGATATTCTGAAACCATCACATTTCCAGCAGCACCATCAAAACTGTCAACCTAAAATCCTCTTGGGAAAGCTGAAGTAAGGGACAACCCCTGAAGAATACTCTTAAAGCACTGAAGGTGAAGGGGATACGTTTTAATACCCCAACAAACCTCCCCTTGGATTATTTCTGAGCCAAGTGAATCATGGTTGCACTGAATCTCCAGCCATATCAGTTTCCCCACTGGAGTACTGCAGTCCTCAGAGAGACATTGACCAACAGGAACGCTTCCAGGGATGAAAGTCAAGGTAGCTCTCACCCTGTTGGCAAGTGAGGGGCTTCCTGAGGAAATCAGAGCCAGAGTCTGAGCCTGACTGGAAAACTCCATAACCCCCAATATTTGCTCGTCTTCTTGTCCCTGTGTCATGATAAGATTAGATTCTATTTGGCGAAGCCTGTCATCCAGTGCCGACCTCGGAATTTCCATTTGTAAACCCTTAGCGACTACAAATCATCACCTCTCCCCTTTCCAAAAGGTGAGATTTTCGAAATCCTTATCAAGTTTCATGCGTGGGAAGTGCTCACATGTAACATTTTCTGTTTGCATGCATTCCCTGGTAAAGCCTCACTGAAGTCCCACAAGGATAGGGCAAGTATTACTGGCCTCATCTTCTGGTTGAACAAACTAAGGGTCGGAACGTTTGAGGGTGCTCCCCCACGGTCCTGTTGTTGGTAATGACACAGCTACTAAGTCTCACGTGCTTTCTTTTCATTCAGCAGCTTCTTAACCTTGAGCCTTTTGTCTGTCTTCGAGAGATTGCCTGGAAAAATTTATACTTACATGCACTTTTCCAGAAAGGGGGTCTACAGCTCTCATGAGATGCAAAGAGATGCCGAAGAGAGCGTTTTTCAGTTTCTTGTCCTAAGTGACAGCCCTGCATTAGTTTGAAGTCGGTTCTCTCTTCTGCTAAACATAGAGGGGTACTGTGTTAGAGGTAGTGTGCCCCAGACTCTGCTTACTGTGACCCTTGTTACGGGTTATGATGGCTGAGAATTCTGTTTTGATTGCTGTTCGCTGTGAACACTGTGAAACTTTTCTTGGAGTGCTGTGAGGCCTGTTTAGTTTGCTATGTATTAGACTAAGTTGCTGTGTGTTAAATCTTGTTAGGTTTAGAGACTTAGGAATGCCCTAGACTCCTGACCCATTTGCTGTGATTGCTGTGAACCCTGTTTGCTGTGTTAGAGAATTGCCATATTGTGAAAGTATAGTGCTGTTAGGGCTAAGGCCACTCCATTTTGGTTAAAGTTCCATCTTAGAGTAGTTCTGGGCCCTGAGTTCCAGGAAAACAAGTCACCCTGGACTCTGCCCCGGGTTCCAGGAAACAGAGTAGCCAAGGCACTGGACCCAGATTAGCAGACCCCGCCTCCACCCCGGGTGAGACTGGACCCTGATTAGCAGACCCTGCCTCCGCCTTGAGTTCCAGGGAAACCACAGGAGGTCAGATTCCTAGAATAGCCCCTAGCAAAACTAATGAGTGTTCAGCCCATGCGCGCTGACCATTTGAATCTGGGCGGGACCCCCAAACTGAGCCAATCCATAGCTAGCCCGCGCCTGCCAAATATGAAATAATCAGAAACTAGCCCACGAAAATGCCAATCAATCAATTCAAAGGATCCCCATCCCCGCCCAAAAAGTGTACTCGAACCCTGATAAAAAGCCTGTGTACACCTGGCTCAAGGCTCTTGCCACTGCACCGCTGCGTCGGGAGGTGCAAGAGTCTGAGCTCAGCTTCGAATAAAGACCCTTTGCGTTTGCATCAGTCCCGGCTCCCCGGTGGTCTTCTTGGGATCCAGAATTTGGGCACAACAACGCAAGCCTCACCAACTGTTAAGAACACACTGACTGTTTTGTTTGGCCTAGAGAAGGTGTTCAACATTTTCGTGCTGAGTCACATTGAGTATGGGGGGGGGTGGGGTGTGTGGGAAGGTGGGTCTCAGAGGGCTAGCACCCTGTTTATCCAGAAGGGCTGCCACAGTTGAATTCCTGTCACGATAATTCAGAGAACACATGCAGAGGGTGGGGAGCAGGTCAGGACAATTTCCTGATGCATCTATAGCCCGGAATCCAGGATCGACCCAACTCACCTAGAGGAGACATATCCCTAAAAAAGTGTATGGAGAAAAATCACCAACCCCCCCTCCTGGGCTTCGAGTATGGTGGCCCAGTTTAGGCATTCCGTGGTCTCCTCCAGAACTTCCTTAAAGCAGCAAAGTAATGAAGGAGGAGGTTCCTGCCATCCAGTTGGCCCAAGGCTCATTACAGAGTGAGACAAAGGCAGGGTTGAGCTTCCCAACCTCATGCAGAGAAGATAAATGAATCTGAGCCTTTGGCGAAGAGCTGGAACAAACATGGAGATCAAGGAACATCACTGTCAAGCCGGTTGTCATCTTGGCAACTGCACCAGCTTTTGCTCTACTCACTTGGGCATCTTAAAGAAGTAGATATGTATCATGGTTTGGCATCCATTCAGCGACATGAAGTAAAATCAAGACACTTTTGTCCTAACAATAGAATATTATACCCCTTCTTGGCTAGCAGGACTCACGCTGTTAGAATATAAAAAATCTGATGAACTTGGGCAGTAAGAAGCAAGCATAAGAATCCCAAGCCAGCCTTCCAGTTTGGGCTGTTCTGGTCTTTGTATTTAACAGGATGTATTTAGAGGAGAGATTTCCGTGGCCACTGAAATGCAGAGGAACTTGGTGCCCAAAGAAGAATGAGGGGAAACAAGAGCCTGCGTGTGTGTCCCGCGGTAAACAATGAGGCCGGAAGCATCCATCTGGAAGGCAGTCAAAGAAAACAACAGCCTCCTGAAATGCTGGAGTCCCAGTGCTCTGGAGATGGAGCACCTCCTTAGCAAAACTTTGCTGGGTGGCAGATATAAAAGGATGGGCATGTGATAATGAGTTGTATTGGAAAAAGTGGGGAGCAAGGATTTGTAGCAGCCAAATCGTATGTGTTTGTGTGTGAGGGACAGAGAGAGGGAGAGAAGGAGACAAGGGAAGAGAAGCCCAGATTCAGTTGTTGGAAATGCTCTTTGATTAAAATTCAGCCCACAGTTCATCTCAGTCCCTTTCAGTGGAGTCCTGGCACTAGGCTTGAGTTGTGGCAGCCCCTTGAGGGATCCTGAGTAGAATGGCATGGGAAGAAATATATGATATGTTTCAAGATTCTTGAATTCTTCTTAATCAAGTCACAATGAGGGGGAGAGGCTCAAGCAGCAGTGCTGGCACTATTTTAATTCACCTAGTGGAAAATTATTGAAGCATATTTTATATAATTAGGGTCAAGAATGGATTTGGCATCATTTGAGGCGAAGGCCCTAAACACAAAGCCGATTCAGCTGGCGTGATTTCTAGCTTAGAGAACAGCAAGTCTGGCAACAATTAACCAGGCAAGAGGAAACTGTAGAGAAACCTCTGTTTAGCCACCCTCTGCACAGACCAGGGTAAAGAATTATGGAACTCTAGCAATTAGCCCTATAAGGGACCCAACTGGAACACAGCAACATGTTGTGAGTAATGACTTATGCCTGGAACATCTCAGGAAATTTTATGGATGTTAATTTAGTTGTGCAATAGTCAGGGAAGAGGTCCTTGTTTTAGAAACACTAGGCTTGCTAGGAGCTGGGCTTCCTTGAGACTCACAAGTGTCCTGGGGTGAGTTGACCCTAGATACTGATGCTGATATATTTTTTTAAAAGAAGTAAGAAGTAAACAAACGTTATTAACAATACAGCTGATGAGCAGAAACTAGATTTGGAACCAAACCATGATGCTCAGCACAGATGCTTCTATTCAGGACCATAGTTGTCCGGAGCCTTGAAGCTATTAGCTGTGTGCAAAAAAGGATGGCAATGAAATCCTTGAACCATCATTCTTAGGCCCTAAGTGTCCAGTGAGCCTGGCTGCCAGTGTGTGAAAGTCTGGGGTTCAAGCATCGTAACATCTTGGGTTGCTGGTGGATGCTATGAAGCCGGAACCAGAAGTCAAGCGTGGCATCATTGTAATTGCTTCACTCTCCCCCTTAGGCTGCTTCCAGTGGATGCTTTGGGGATGAGACCAGTAGACTCGTCTCTGGGAAGATTCCAAGGGGAATATTGGGAGGCAAAGTACCAAATTCTATTACATAGGGCAGAGCTTATAAATCGGTAGATAGAAAAAGGGAAGCCTCAGAGACAGAGATTACATAATGTCGGAGAGACCCAAATAACAGTGTCTTAAACAAGATGGAAGTTACTTCTCTCTTCTGTAACAACCAGGACATCAGCAGTCCAGGGCAGGTCTGATGGTGTATGACGGATGGACCCAGTCCCCTTCAATCTTGTTCTCTGCTGTCCCTAAGGTGTTGCCCTCATCTAAATGACCCACCACCGTTTGTACATCCAGCAGCAAAGGAGAAGAGAAGGACACTCCTCTCCCCAACAGGAGACTAGCCTGGATGTTCCGTAAATCTCTTCCCATTGGTCAGGAGACAGCCGTGTGGCCACACCCACCTGCAAGGGAGACTGGGAAATGTCATTTTTGCCATGCACCCAGGCAAAAATTGTGTTTCTTTGGAAGCAGGAGAGAGGCAGTCTGACGGCGTAGGGCGTGATGGCAGCTAGATCTTTGGCTTCCTGTTAGAAACCTCCCTCCCCGCGCTCCTTCATCCACTGCCCCTCCTCTTCCTCCTCTACCCCCAGCATTTCTGTGCCCCACGCGGCACTTCGGCTTCCTCTCTTTCACACCCTCTCCCCGTGGGTGCCATAGCCCCACTCAGAACTCTCTTCTTGTTCTCCTCTCTTCATATTCTCTTCTTCCCACAAACTGGAGAAGCTTAAAACTGAGGGAAGACAAAGTCACATCTTGCAGGAACATCTGGCAAGCATTTTTTCCTGGCTGGGACTCCATGTATTATGTTGACCACTTGAAACAATTACCTCCCTAAATAGAGTGGAGGCCTTCCACAAATAGGAGGGGGCCCTAACATTATGCTACATGCGCTCCAAGACACTAAATACATTGCAAACACACGAATCGGGGTGGTGGTGACATGGACGGACACATGTGAGAGACTGAATAGGAAGGGGACAATGGCCAGACCGCGTAGGACAATGGGACTCTGACTCGCAAAGGAAGCCCAGGGAGCCAAACCACAACTTCTGCAGCAACTGGCCCAGAACAGAGTCAGGGCTTCCTCAAGAGCTGCCAGCTCCCCCTCCCCCCACTTTCTTTTCTTTTCTTTTTTTCTGCCACCACTGCCCCTACAGCCTGCTTTTAATTCCAGGCCAACCAGAGGAAGCCAAATGTCAAATATGCTCCCCTAACCATTCGCATAGGATGCCTACTTCTAGTTAATAGTGTCCTGCCACCAGTCTCCAATCAGGAGACTGCTGAAGCCATCCCTTTTTTCCCCACCGCAAAGCCCTCCCACTCCCCTGCCTGCCTCAGAGTCTCTACCAAAGGCAGGTGCTAACTCCCTTGTTATAGCAAGTTCTGAATAAATAGCCTCTGCTTGTTCCCATTTGTTTATTTTATTCATTTTCACACTTGTGAAACGCTTACTGAGCTGCACATTTAAGACCAGTGCTCTTCGTGCTGTTTATATGTCTTACCCACCAAAAAATTTTAAAACCTTGACTTGCTCGACCTTCTAAATAAAGGAAACATGAACAATGTTAGGATGAGTAAAGGAAAAGCAAAGAACGTGGTAAAACGGAATATGCACCATTGGTTTCTTTGGGCGATAGAGGACTTCTCGTTGCCAGTTCATTCGTTGTGCCACAGGCAGACCGGAATAGCGTCGTATTTTTATGAAAAGGCCACAATCACTGTGGTAAAAAGGAACCTTGAAAGAAAAGACCCATAGAAGCTGTACCTTCAGAGGGGCCCCAAATGTATGAATTCAGGGGGCCCCGTCCACTCCCTAGGGTGTGCATAGAGGTTGGTGGAAACATGACCACTGTTAGCCCTAAACTTTAGTGGGGCATCTGGGTGGCTCTGTCAGTTAAGCTTCAGGTCACGATCTCAGGGTTGTGGGATGGAGCCCTGCGTCGGGCTCTGTGCTGAGCATGGAGCCTGCTTAAGAGTCTCTCTCCCTCTCCCTTTGCCGCTGCCCCACTCACACACGCGTCTTCTCTCTCTCAAAAAACATTTGTTTCTAGTAACAAATCCATACACACACCATGTTTTTTCTACATGTGTCTAGTCCAGCGACCCACCTCTCAGTGATGGTTTATTTCATCTTAGGAGACAACTTATCCCTGCCAATACCCCCTGGGGGTACCCACCGACCGTGGGTAGGGTTGTCTTCCTCAGAATACCACAAGGAAAGTTCCTCAGTTCTCTCCCATGGGGAGGTGGAGCCCATTATGCAAATTAAACCCAGACCATCAGAAAACCAAAACCTCCCTCTCCCACAAACTGACGTGGATTGCTTTATATTTTGAATAATTTAATTCAGTGTAGTTCTAGGAACGAAATGGAACTTTCCCCCAGCGTTTTGGCTGACTTTTTGACATCAGTTGCGAGGCATTAAATATTCAAGGAAATCAAATACGAAGAGTGAGGGTGAGGCTTAGGATGGGGGTCGAGGAAAAGTGAAAAGTGGGAGAATCAACAGAGCCGTTGGTGACGGGCCCCCCCGGGCTGTTCTTGCAGATTCCCAAGTTGAAGGGCAATTGCAGAGGATAAGCCCCTCCGTTTGTACTCCAGGGAAAGTGAGGTCTTCCAGGGGAAAGCACGTACGGATGACGTGACCTCCAGCCAGGATCCCTGGGCTCCACCAGGGCCATCCCGGGATGAGGGAGGAAGGAAAAGATTGCCACGAACAGACGGTGGGTATGAGACTCAATTCAATGACGTTAATGGGTTGCAAAGGAGAAGACAGGACATTAAATATGAATGCGGGGAGCCAACGAACTCTGCACAAGTCCTGCACGCAGCCCCGGCTTCTCACCTTCCAGGAGGAACATGACCTGTTGAGTGTCACAAGCCCTTCCTTGCCTTCTTAATTACTCCCCAGCAGCTCTCCTTCTACTATTTCCCCCATTTTAAACTGTCTGCAGATGTCCTTAGGCTGGCACCAAATGTGGTATCGATATCACTGCAATCATCGCCTCTTGAATGACGATATCTTGGCCTGCTCCCACACCACCCCTGCCCAGGACGCCCTTGAATTCCTACCACCGAGGCCCCGGTCCCTCCAGCCCAGGAGCCACTCATGCCTCTCATGTGCTTCCCCTCCTTTCCCATTTCTCCTGCCCTCCCCTGCTCAGATCCCTGAGCCGGTGGCTTTGTGCCCCGGCCTCTGTCCTCTCCTGCTGCCAAGCTGCCCCCCGCTGCCTTCCTGACTCAACCATACCCGCCCCCAGCCTGACTCCCCGAGCCTTCCTCCTTCCAGCCCAGCCCTCGGCCTCACTTCCCTGACACCCCCGGGCATCTTCTTGTCCAGCCTTGTGAAAAGGCAGAGAATCTACAGGGGCCATCGGAGAACTAAATTCACAAGGAAACCAGGGGGACTAAATTCCGAAGACGACAAAGCCCTTCGGGGAGACACGGGACACGTGAACTGTTCCACCTGTGGCAGAGCGGGGACACAGGTTACTGTGGGCCGCTGGGAAACACGGCATAAAAATAGAAAAATAAAACATCCGCGTCGAGCTTCCTGAGTTCTTGGAGAGTAAACGCTTGTCTAATGGCCACCCAGGGCGACCGACAGGTCTCTACACTCCCTCCCCTCCTAAGAACAGCCCTGCTGGTCTTTATGGTAAAGACTCCCTTGCTTTTCCTCATCCTTTTACCACTAAGCGTGAGTCTCTAATCACTAGAGCGGAGTTGGCCTTTTTAAACGGTATACAAGGCAGCCCTTCTGCGGGTTTTCTCTAGCAGCTTCCTTCACTCAGCACTGGGTGTGTGCACCCTGCCACGCTGCGCAGGACTGTAACGCAAGCCTGTGGGTCTTTGCTCCTGACTCCGACCTAGAAGGACTGCCCTCCCTATCCCACCCACTCCCTACGTCCACCTGCCAAAGTGTCACCTGCCCTCAGAATTCAAGGCAAATACCCCTTCCTCCTCCCACGAGCCCTCCCTGTAGCCTTGAACTTCTCTGCCAGCTCTTTCGCCTACCTTGCTCTGTGTGATCGTTCCTCGTCCTAGGATACCGCCATGTCGTAGTGTGTCCTCAAAACCAAACACCTGCACTGCCTGATTTATCGGGGATCGCACAGAGTGCTTAGCATTCAGCCAGACTCAGAGCAGGTATCCAATGAACTCCATGGACGGGTAGATCTACCAAACTCTGCCTGCATGAAGCAGAAGCGTCACAGACTCCGTTGGGCCAGAGCGTGGCAGAGCCTGGAAGTTTTCCTCCTTATTGTTTGTCTCACGCGGTCCTGTGGATTTAGAGGGTCAGGAACTAGAAACGAGACTGCCGCTGGCTCTGGGGACTCACCCCCATTCCAACCGTTTCCATTGTATCTGTTTCTTAGAGAAGCGAAGTGTAGGAGGTCATCTAGCTCTTTGAGCTTCCTTACTATTTAGATGTTGGATAAACCAGAGTTTCCTTTATGGCTTTCTAGGATTTAAACCAGTTGGGATATCATTTTGGCTTGAATGAAAACAGAGCTCCTTCCTCGAAACTGCATTTTGAGAAACGCGAACTGGAGACGCGGTCTTGATGCACCTTTGATGACCCACGGCAGGGAAAGCAGTGTTTGAGAAACGCTAGGAAGCAGGCGTCTGTGCTCCGGAAGGGACGCGGGTGTGGAAGGGAAGTGTGAGTGATGTCGGGCCGAGCAGGACCCCGAAGCGCCAGGTCCCACGACCATGAGGACCGAGTGCCATGAGGACCGAGACGCTTGCCTGAGGCTGGAGCACGGTTCTCCAGGGTCCCTGTTGCCTCGTAGGGTCCCTCCGCTTGGGACCTGAGTCCTTTACCTCTACTATTGTTTATACATCATGGAGTTCAGAAGGTGAACACGCCTGTAAGCTCGCTACAACGAGGAGGAAGAATTTACCTCCCTCAAAAAGATGAGCAAAACCAAAGAACAGTTCCTATTCCCAAGCTACGTATTAACGGTGGTTGCTGTTGGCAGATGAGTTCATGGAGGGGAATGGAAGAGGATGTCTTTCTGTAGCTCACCTTTCTGAATTGTTTAAAATCCTTTATAACAATGAAAATTTTTGATAAAGGGCACAATACTAGTTTCTTAGTAAGTGTGGAGCCATTCATCTCCAGACCCTCTCCAACCCTACCCTACCCCCCACCCCACTCAGTGCTGTGGACCCACCCGGACCAGACACCCAATGCCTTTATCCCACCAGCAGCCTGCCATCTCCCTCTTACCCTCTCTGCAGTACTCTGCAAGAAGCACTTGGCTTGCCAGGCCTGGGAGACGCTCTTCTGTGCTGCCCAAACCTACTCACAGCCCATCGCATGCCACCAGCTGAGGGGCCTGCCCCGGCTGGCTGTCACATTTGATAGATTACCTCGTGGCAAAGTATGAACGCCTGGGCTAATGCCTATATTTCCCACACTATGAATGGTATTTAGAGTTACAAGCCTGTTCCACCCCATTTTATCTAATGATCTCACTTCTTGGAATATATTCCAAAGAAATCACCCAAAGAGGGTGGAGTGGGTACTGCCAATGCCCCACCCAGACCCCCTTTGCAATGCCAGAGCACCGTTCCCACCCCCGCAAGCAGCAGACAGCTGACCCCTCCCTAAGCTGACTTGCTGGGGACGTTATGTGCCCTCCTCCACCACCCAGGGCAGCCACCAGCCCATAACTGACTGAAGTCCCTTTGCCTCAAGGGAGGATCAACTCTGTGATAGCGTTCACACTCCAGAGCTCTCCGCGGGATCACACCCCGGCCAACTCCAGCCAAGAGCGCAACTCTGCTCAGCTCCTTCCCTTACTGCCCTGCTTCCCTCACTCCTGGCCTCCACAGGCCTGCCCTCAAGAAATCACATGCTCCTGAACCCCATGTCAGGCTCTGCTTCTGGGGAGAACCTGACCTAAGACACAGGGGAAAGTTCTACTCAGGAAAAAGCTTACTACCGTCAGAGAGATCGAGAGAAGCTCAGCAGACGCCGATAGAAGAGGTCACCGCGAGGGACTGGAACGAGGGTAGGAGACCTGTTCTTCACCGTCAGCTCTTCTGTTCTCTTTAATGCATGACCACGAGCTTGCATTACCGTGGTTCAAATACATTAAATTTAAAAACGAAAAATAGACATCCGTATTACCTCCAAATGAAGCGACAGGCCTGCCTGGAATGGCCATTCAGATTTTCATTTGGAAAGTCGAAATAATTTCAAACATTTTGCCGGGCCTAGGATGAAACCCATATTCCAGGTGAGTTGCTCTCTTTGTCTGCAGGTAGCTAGAAGGTCCACATCATTCTCTGCAACTTAGCTGTTCACTGCGACCAAATCCTAAATCACAATAAAGTGAAAAAAACAAAAACGGGGGCCTTGGTTATTTGTACCGAAACCATAGGACACTAAGATTATTGTCAGACCATCCAATGTCAGTAGCACCCAATGTGTTCTTCAATTAAATGGCAAGGAAGGAGAATTAGCGACCAGGAGAGTTGGCTGAGCAGAAGCTCTGAGAGGTCTTCCAGGTTCCGATCTGAAGGCAAGACAACTTCAGCCTCTGGACGGGGAGTAGGCCAAGTCCTTACTGCAGTGAGCAGGGGACGACGAGGGAGGAGGCCCAAGCTCTGCCGTGTGACCGAGTTGGCTGCACGGTGGCGTGAGACTGGAACGCCAGCTGGTGGAGGCCTGGAGGAAGGGATGTGGCCCACAGCAGCCAGTTGATAAGGCGTTCCTGCAACGACCATTTGGGGCCTCCTCTGTGCTGGGGACCATGAGGGATGTTGGGGACACAGAAGAGAGCAATCGAAAGATATAAGATGTGTCGGTCAAGGACTTCAACTGCAGGCAATAGAAACAGATTTTGTCTAAAAGCAGCAAAACTGACTTTATTGAAAGGATAATGGGCCACGAAATTGCAAGAAGCTTCCAGAAGTGCCCTGGAAACAGGCAGGAAAGGAGGGCTAAAAGAAGGAACTACCAGAGTGGTTTCATAGAAGAAGAATGTAGTCAGTGCTGGTGGGACGAAAGAGCTGCAGCCATTTCTTCCATCTGGCGTGTTCTAGGAGAAAGCATCACAGTGGCCGAGCATGGCCCCGCGTTTGTCCCTGGCTGTGTAGGGATGGTCACAGTAGGGATGAGCTGCTCACGCTCGTGAGAGGTGGGCCTCACTGTAGTTGCTGTCCTAACGAGACCATTAGTTTGGGGGATTGTCCACAAGGAAACTGAGGTGCTCCTCCAGAGGGTGAATGGAAAGACTTTCTGGGGGGAGGCGAGCATGGAGCTATGATATGGTGGTTAGTACAAGTCAGCCCAGCCAAGGGGAGCGGGCAGCTGAAAACCGCTCAGGCAGAGGGCACTGCCGATGGCGGGATGCTGTAGAGCCTTGAGCAGTTTTGGAAATGGTAAGAACCGTATTTCCCCATTTTATATGGTTCCTTCTTCTTAAAGGAGTAATTTAGTTGATGGTGTGACCTCAGGTCATGATGTCTTGGAAGGTGGGGAACTGGCCTCTCGGGCTGGATGCAGAGCCTGAGCAGGACACAGGTTCGGGAAGGCCTGTCGAGGCCAGCAGGACCATTGTTTGTTTGTTTTAAGGTATATATTTTAACTTCAGTCTTGTTAATATACAGTGTAATATTAGTTTCAGGTGTACAACATAATGATTCAACAATTCCATACATCACCCAGTGCTCATCACAATAAGTACACTCCTTAATCCCCGTCAACTGTTTCATCCATTCCTCATCCACCCCACTTCTGATAACCATCAGTTTGTTCTCCAGAGTTAAGAGTGTTTCTTGGTTTCTCTCTCTCTTTTCTCTTTGCCTGTTTGTTTTGTTTCTTAAATTCCACATATGAGTGAGATCCTATGGTATTTATTTTTCTCTGACTGACTTACTTCACTTAGCACTATGATCTCTAGCTCATCCATGTCATTGCAAATGGCAAGATTTCATTCTTTTTTATGGCTGAATAATATTCCATTATCTGTATATAAATGCCACATCTTCTTTATCCATTCATCTATCAATGGACACTTGGGCTATTTCCCTATTTCAGCTATTGTAAATATGCTGCTATAAACATAAGGGTGCCTGTATCTCTTTGAATTACTGCTTTTGCATTTGTGGTAAATACCCAGTAGTGTGATTATTACATCATAGTGTACTTCTAGGTTTAACTTTTTGAGAAATCTCCATATAGTTTTCTACAGTGCCTGCACCAGTTTGCATTCCTACTGACAGTACACGAGTGTTCCTTTTTCTCCACATCCTTGCCAATACTTGTTTCCTGTTTTTTTTTTGTTTTTGTTTTTGTTTTTTTATTTTACCCATTCTGACAGTGAGATGATATCTCACTGAAATTTTTGACTTGCATTTCCCTGATGATGAATGATGTTGAGCATCTTTTCATATGCCTGGTGGCTATCTGGATGTCTTTGGAGAATGTCTGTTTATATCTTCTGTGCATTTTTAATTGGATTATTCATTTTTGGGGTGTTGAGTTGTATAAGGTCTTTAGATATTTTGGAACTAACCCTTTATTAGATACATCATTTGCAAATATTTTCTCTCATTCCATAGGCTGCCTTTTAGTTTCAGTGATTGTTTCCTTCACTCTGCAGAGGAAGTAAGAATAAGCTTTTTATTTTGATGTAGTCTCAGTAGTTTATATTTGCTTTTGTTTCTTTGTCTCAGGAGACAAATCTAGAAAAAGGTTGCTACAGCTGATTTCAGGGACATTACTGCCTATGCTGTCTTATAGGATTTTTATGGTTTCAGGTCTCACACTGAGGCCTTGAATCCATTTTGAATTTATTTTTGTGTAAGGTGTCAGAAAGTGGTCCAGTTTTATTCTTTCTTATGAAGCTGACCAGTTTTCCCAAAACCATTTGTTTAAGGGACTGTCTTTTTCCCATGGATATTCTCTCCTGCTTTGTTGAATATTAATTGACCACATAATTATGGGTTTATTTCTGGGTTTCCTATTCTGTTCTATTGATCTATGGGTCTATTTTTGTGCCAGTATCATACTGTTGTGATTACTACAACTTTGTAATACTACTTGAATTCTGGATTGTCATGCCTCCAGCTTTGCTTTTCTTTTTCAAAATTGCTTCGACCATTTGATGTCTTTTGTGATTCCATATAAATTTAAGATTGTTTTTTTTTTTTAGTTCTGTGGAAAATGCTGTTGGTATTTTGATAGTGACTGTATTTATTAAGTGTGTAGATTACTCTGGGTACTATAGACATTTTAACAATATTTGTCCTTCCAATCCATGAGCATGGAATGTTTTTCCCTTTCTTTGTGTCATCTTCAATTTCTTTCATCAGTGTTGTATAGTTTTCACAGTATAGGTCTTTCACCTCTTTGGTTAGGTTTATTCCTAAGTATCTTATTGTTTTTGGTGCAATTTGTTAATAGGATTGTTTTCTTAATTTCTCTCTCTCTGCTGCTTCATTATTAGTGTTTAGAAATACAACAGATTTCTGCACATTGATTTTTTTATCCTGTTACTTTACCGAATCCATTTATCAGTTCTAGTAGTTTTTTGATGGAGTCGTCAGGGTTTTCTATATATAGAATCATGTCATTTGCAAATAGTGAAAGTTTGATTTCTTCCTTACCAGTTGGTAGCCTTTTATTTCCTTAGGTTGTCTGATTGTCGTGGCTAGAACTTCCAGCATTATGTTGAACATCCCTGTCGTGTAAGAGTGGACATCCCTGTCGTGTTCCTGACCCTAGGGGGAAAGCTCTCAGTTTTTCTCCACTGAGTATGATGTTTGCTGTGGGTTTTTCATAGATGGCCTTTATTATGTTGAGGTATGTTCCCTCTAACCCTACTTTGTTGAGGGTGTTTATCATGAATGGAGTTGTACTTTGTCAAATATCCTTTCTGCATCTACTGAAATGATCATATGGTTTTTGTCCTTTCTTTTACTGATGTGATGGATCATGTGGACTGATTTCTGAATTATTGAACCACCCTTGCCACTCAGGAATAAACCCCCCTTTATCAAGGCGAATGATTTTTTAAATATATTCTTGGATTAGTCTGCTGGTATATTGTTGAGGATTTTTACATCTGTGTTCATCAGAGATGCTTGTTTGTAGTTCTCTTTTTTTAGCAGAGTCTTTATCTGGGTTTGCTATCAGGTTAATGCTGGCCTCATAAAATTAATTTGGAAGATTTTCCTCTTCTATTTTTTTGGAATAGTTTGAGATGGATAGGTATAAGCTCATCTTTAAATGTTCAGTGGAATTCGTCTGTGAAGCCATCTGGTGCCGGACTTTTGTTTGTTTTCAGAGGTTTTTGATTACTGATTCAACTTCGTTGCTGGTAGTCAATCTGTTCAAATTTTCTATTTCTTCCTACTTTAGTTTTGGTAGGTTATATGTTTCCAGGAATTTTTCCATTTCTTCTAGGTTGTCTAACTTGTTGGCATATAGTGTTTCATAATATTCTCTTATAATTGTTGATATTTCTGTGGTGTTGGTTGTATTTCTCCTCTTTCATTTGTGATTTTGTTGATTTGAATCTTGAGTCCTTTCTCTCTCCTCCTCTCTCTCTTTTGATAAGTCTAGGTAGATGTTTATCAATTTTGTTGATGTTTTCAAAGAACCAGCTCCTGGTTTTATCAATCTGTTTTATTGCTCTTATAGTTTCTATATCATTTGTTTCTGCTCTAAAGTTTATTTTTTCCCCTCCTTCTGCTAGTTTTGAGTTTTGTTTGTTGTCCCTTTTCTAGCTCCTTTAGGTGTTAGATTGTTTATTTATGATTTTTCTTGCTTCTTAAGGTAAGCCTGTATTGCTATAAACTTCCCTCTTATGACTGCTTTTGCTGTATACCAGAGGTTTTGAACCATCGTGTTTTCATTTTTATTTGTTTCCATGTGTTTTTTCATTTTTTCTTTAATTATCTGGTTGACCCATTCATTTTTCAGTAGCATGTTATTCAACCTCCATGTACTTGTGTTCTTTCCAGATTTTTTCTTGTAATTGATTTCTACTTTCATAGCATTACAGTCAGAAAAAATGAATGGTATGAATTCAGTCTTTTTGAATTTGTTAAGGCTTGTTTTGTGGCCTAATAAATGATCTATTCTGGAGAATGTTGCATGTGCACTTAAAAAGAATGTGTATTCTGCTGTTTTAGGATAGAATGTTCTGAATATATCTGTTAAATCCATCTGTTCCAGTGTGTCATTCAAAACTACTGTTTCTTTGTTGATTTTCTGTTTGAATAATCTGTTCATTCATGTAAGTGGGGTGCTAAAGTCCCCAACTATTATCATATTACTATCAATTAGTTTCTTTGTTTGTTATTAAGTGTTTTACATATTAGGGTGCTACTATGTTTGGTACATAAATATTGACAATTGTTACATCTTCTTGTTGGATGCTCCCCTTTATAATTATATAGTACCCTTCTTTGTCTCTTTTTACAGTCTTCATTTTAAAATCTATTTTGTCTGAAAAATAAAACAAAATAAAATCTATTTTTTCTAATATAAGTATTGCAACTCCAGCTTTCTTTTGACATCAATTTACATGATAAATGTTTTTCCATCCCCTCACTTTCAATTTATAGGTGACTTTAGATTCGAAATGTGTCTCTCGTAGGCAGCATATAGATAAATCTTGTTTTTTTTTTTAATCCACTCTGTCCCCCTATTTCTTTTCATTGGAGTGTGCAGTCCACTTACATTCAAGGTAATTATTGACAGTATGTATTTATTGCCATTGTGTTATTTGTTTATGGTTGTTTTTGTAGTTTTCCTCTGACCCTTTCTTCTCTTTCTCTCTTTTATGGTTTGCTGTTTTCTTTAGTGATATGCTCAGAGTCTTATCTCTTTATTCTTTGCATATCTATTACTTGTTTTTGATTTGTGGTTACCATTGGGTCTGTAGATAACATCTTCTGCAAATAGCAGTCTGTATTTCCTTGATGGCCACTTGAGGTAGAACTCATTCTACTCTTCTCCCTCCCATATTTTAGGTATGTGATATCCATCCTTTTATTTTGTGAACCCCTTGACCAATTTTTTTTTACCGAAATATTTACTTTGTGGGCACCCGGGTGGCTCAGTTGGTTAAACATTTGACGCTTAATTTCAACTCAGGTCATGATCTCACAGTTTATGAATTTGCGCCCCAAATCAGGCTCTGCACTGATGGTGCCAGAGCCTGCTTAGATTCTCTCTCCCTCTCCCTCTGTCCCTCCCCTGCTCTCTCTTTCAGTCTTTCTCACACTCAAAATAAATAAATAAACTTAAAAAAGAAATATTTATTTTTTCTGCTTTTGCGTTTCCTACTTTTCATACTCTTACTTAAGGTCTTTTCTTTCCACTCAAAGAGTCCATTTTAATAATTCTTGTAGGGCTGGTTTAGTGGTCATGAACTTCTTTAGTTTTTGTCTGAGAAACTCTTTATCTCTCCTTCTATTCTGAATGATAGCCTTGCTGGACAGAGTATTCTTGGCTGTGGATTTTTCCCTTTCAGCACTTTGAATTAATCATGCAGGGCCATGCTTTTTTTTTTTTTTTAATGTTTATTTATTTTTGAGAGAGAGAGAGAGGGCAAAGCGTGAGTGGGGGAGGGGCAGCGAGAGGTGGGGACAGAGGATCTGAAGCGCATTCCATGCTGACAGCAGAGAACCTGCTGTGGTGCTCGAACTCACGAACCATGAGATCATGACCTGAGCTAAAGTCAGACGCTTAACTGACTGAGCCACCCAGGCCCCCCCAGCAGGGCCATTCTTGAGGGTGCTCTGTGTCAAAGAGCTGCAATGGGGAAATGTTGCTTTCTGCGGTGAGCGGAAAGGGTTGTGGAGGTAGGGCAGGGGGAAAGCCAGAGGGTTCTTGCTATAATCTAGTAGAGGCAAGACAAAGTCTAGGTGGTATGGAGTTGAGGTTAGTGAACGTATAGGCAACAGCAGGCCTTGCCGTAAAGTGGAAGGATCCATGAGGACAGTCTCTGCATGTATCCAGCATTGCAAAACCTCTATCTGGGCTTCCCACTGACATTTTAGCCACAATTGGGACACCCGGAGTTAGGTCAGCTCACATGTACAGAGTAGATCTTAGAGATGGGCTTAAGACACTACCTCTTCTGCCATTTTCTTGCCCTATTGCCCTGAAAATATCACATTATTTGTCCAGGTCTCATTGAGGATAATTTCCTTATCTACCTGTTTTGGCCACCTGTGATTTAACTACTAAGCATTAGTTCCTTTTTGTCTAGTAAGACATTTGATTTTTGCTTGGGGATATGTCCTGTCTTCATTCTTCAGTAGTGGAGCTCATACCCCTGGCAGCAATGATTGGTTCAAGGACAGACACGCATCCTAAGCCAGTCGAATCAGGGTGAATCTTGAGATTTTTGTGGAAGTCACTGGAATAGTTTTTTACTCTTCCTCACAGAATGAAATCCTGAATTCAGTCATCCTACAGCCATCCAGCCTGTAATACAGAGACAGTCACGACATGGAGCTCAAAAATGGACCCAGAAATGGATGGCAGAGCTATGAAACCAAGGCAAAACAAGTCCTAATGACACTCATGTAGCCCACTCATAGATCAAGCTATACCTGAAGCCAGAGAGATATCCTTGGATTTTCCCATTATATTTAAATTCTTATATAGGTTTCTGGTTTCACTCAATAGAAAGATAGTACCAGACAAGCTCTGCAGATGCTAAGCTCTCAAATCACTACCTTGACCCCCCGGGCCGGAGCTTGGTTGGTGATGTCTTTCACCAATGGACTTGTTCCTTTGCAGCAACTGCCCCCGTGGGCAGTGTGTGCAGTAATCAACACTATCCTCGGACACGCCCATGCTGGGCCCACTGAAGCTGGCAGTGAGGAAATGGGTGGGCCCAGCTCATTGCAGCCGGAGCCGCGTGGGAGGCAGGCTTGGCTCAGCCCAGCCCCGGGAATGCCTGCAGGTGTGCATTGCCCACACTCTGCGTGTGCTTCTCAGTAGTGCGCAGTATGTGGGCATTGGAACCAGGGGGCTGGGGTTGGATATTGGTAGCTGTGTAAGTATGGGCAAGGGGCTTAACCTCCATGCCTCGGTTTCCTCATATGTCAGATATGGGAAATAATAGCCCCGGCTTCATGAGCTGTCATGAGAATTAAGTGAACTCGTACCTCCAGGGCTGGACCTGGCTTAAAAGCTAGGGCTGCAGGTTGGTGGGAGAAGCCTTCTTCACAGACTGTGTTTAGCTTATTGGCGAGGCTAAGACCAGACCTCTTGACCCCCAGGTCTGCCCCAGCCAGGAACACAAGGGTGAAGTTCACACACTCCAGAGCTGTTCTTGTGGGCACATCCACACCCTCAGAATGCGGAAGCCTCCGGTGGAACCTCTGTCAGGGGCTCATTGTCATTACTTACACTCAAAGCGAGGGGGTGTCCACACCCCCACATGCCATGTCTGCAATTGCAAACAGTCGGGGAAACTGACCGGAGCTCGCTGTGTGTTTATCAGGGTTTGCTGGGTGTTCCTGCTTTCTCAGCCTCCCGACTTGTGGCCGCCTCAAGGACAATGGGCAACTGGGCTTTCAGTTGAACATCTGACCTGCCCTTCTGGTGGCAAAACTCGAGTCTTCTTCATCCGTTTGGGGTGAGGAGGGTGTTGGGCAGGTGACTCCTAGATGGGGGTCCTGGTGTCTGCAGACACACCCTTGCCTCATATAAGAAGACTCACGACCTACTGGAGATGAAATGAGACCCATCCTCACTATGCCCAGCTTGCTACCATCCTTTGGGGACTCCTATCTCTCAAGCTGGGGTGGGGGGCATCAGGGCTTAGGTGAAACATTAGTCACCCTGAATGAGTCTCCATTCAGCCTTGGGTAAGGACCAAGTTCCAGGCAAAAGGGGACAATTCCTGTCACGTGACAGCAGCTGGTTGGCTAGACTGATGCAACAGTCTCCTAACTGGTCTCTAGCCTTCTGTCATGCCCGCTTCTGACCCATCCTCACTGGCCGCGGGCCACCATCCACTTGCGTAAAATCCTCCTGTGATTCCTGTAGCCTGGAAGAACACTGTTCAACGGGACTTTCTGTGATGACAGGAATGTTCTACCTCTGTGCTGCCCGATACCGTGACCCGAACCCCGTGTGGCCGCTGAGCACTTAACATGTGGGTAGTGTGTCTGGTGAACTGAGTTTGTAGCCATATTTTATCTCAATTAATTGAAATTGAAATTGCCACAGGCGGCTAGGGGCTACATATTAAACAGGGCAGGTCTAGAGAACGAAATCCCAAGTGCCAGGCAGGCATGTCCTAGCCCTATCTGAGCAACTTTAATTTTCCTGCCAGCATTCATTCAAGCTGGGAATTCCAGCCATAGCAAATGACTTACAACTCCCTAAACCTTGTGCCCACTTCACACCTCCATGCATTGGCATCTGCCGTTCTCTCCGCCTGGAATGTTCTCATCCCCTGCCCAAACACGCCCGCAAGCTGCCTGCCGGCCAAACAACGCTCCCTCAGCACACCGCTCCGGTGTTACCTCTACTATCAAGCTTTATCAGCCCCCCTCCCCCCGCCCTCCCCACGCAGAATCCACCCCTCCCTTTATGTGCCAGTCCAGACATGCCGCAGGCCCTTCCACACTCAGAGTGCTGAGGTCTTTCCCATCCGCTTCTCTCTGCGAGTAAAGACAGACTCCTGGAGGGAAGGTTCCACGTCGAATTCGCCTTTGGGTCCCCGGTGTCTAGACAGGGGTTGGCTCAGAGCAAGCAGTCATCAGATGATGGCTGGAGAAATAAAATCATTGTGCGGACACATGTCATAGTGCAGGCTGTCCTGTATCACTCTTCTGGGACTCCCGTGTGTGCTTTGGGAGTTAGGGGAGTCAAAAGGGAAGATCCTCCTCTCGCTGTCCGGCCATCCTTCCAGAGAGCGTAAGGAACGTGGTGGTGTCAGGGCGGGTGGAGGTCGCGCTTACCGTTTCTGTCACTGGCCTGCCAAAGCTCCAAGGTGGGCTCCCCAGCCTCCAGGCCAATACACGAGGCCCCGATTTGCCGAGAGCAGGCTATTTCTTGGTAGTTGGCTACCAAAGGACACTTGGCAGCCGTCATGCAGATAACTCCCAAGTCTACAGAGCCCCTCGGGAGGGAAGAATGCAGTCTTCTGTGATGAGACTCAGTGGGCGACAGGGCTGGGCTGTCACAATGCACAAAGCTGAGGTCAGAGCCCTAGCAGAGGACACCCCCCCCGCCCCTACGTGCCAGGCAGCAGGCGACACCCCACCTGGCACCAGAGGGAGGCAGAAGTGACAATGCCAGGAGGTTGGCCCATGCCGGGAGAGCACGGCACCATCCACTCCAACAAGAGTGACTGGGACAGCCAGGGAACCACCCGCTGGGCCACCCCGTGCACTGACGGAGAGGCGGGGGGGCTACCTGGAGGTCCCAGGTGTCGCCGAGGAGTTGTTTTGAGTGGGATTGGGAAACCGAAGGTCACGGTGGGACTTTGGTGTGCTATCGGCAAGTATTATTGATTGGGTTTCTCTTCTTTTCAGTAAACATCCCTTCCAATACGCTGTGAACCAAAAAGCTTATTCATCCCTTCAGCAAATTTTACGAAGGGCCTCTTCCTTTGCACAGGTGCTACGCATACCAGCACTCTTTCCAACCTCAGGGCCTTTGCCCAAGCTGTGTCCCCTGCCTGGATTTCTCTTTTGGCCTTGTCTCAAGAGCTCCTACCCATCACTCACACTTAGTTTGAATGCCCGGATGAGGTCTCCTGGACCCTCATACCTCCCCGTATAGCACATGTCAGAGCTACGGTTGTGTCGTTAGTTACCGGTGGCATCATTTGAAGACAGGCCCTCTTCTTTACTATGTGGCAGGCTCCGTGAGGGCAGGCACAGTGCCTGTCCCGTTCACAGATGCATCTTCAACCCTGCGCACCTGTGTCTGATGTTCAAGAAATATTCGTTGAACGAATGAACAAAGGAAGGGAGGCAAAGAGGAGGGAAGGGAGGGAGGAATGAGGGGTTGCGGCTCTCCCTCCTGGCCCTCTGGGTCGCCACAGTATGATATTGTCCTCGCTTCTAAAAATTTTTTTAATGTTTTTTATTTATTATTGAGAGACAGAGAGAGACAGAGCATGAACATGGGAGGGGCAGAGAGAGGGGGAGACACAGAATCCGAAGCAGGCTCCAGGCTCTGAGCCATCAGCACAGAGCCCGACGCGGGGCTCGAACTCATGAACCGGGAGATCATGATCTGAGCCAGAGTCGGACGTTTAACCCACTGAGCCACCCAGGCGCCCCATATTGTCCTCGCTTCTGTTCTTTGCCCTTGAAAGAGGAAATACTGTGATACATGCAGTCCATTCCTGGTGTTTATATGCCGCGCAGCGGGTGGTATTCTGTGGCAGCCGGAAAGGACTAAGACACCTACAACACCACACTTCAGACGCGAGGTCTAGAGATATTTGAGGCTTTATTCTGCAGCTCAAGAAAGATCAAATAATATAAATGCAACATTTTCTTGTTAGTATTTTGCTCCCCAGACTCGGGAAGAAAGGAGGCTTACAAAAACTGAGCACGAAGTCTACCCAAAATGTCATACCCTGGGTGAGATCCTGGACCAGGAAAAGGACCTTCGTGGGAAAATGGGAGCTCCGAATAGACTTTGTGATTTAGCTAATAGTATTGTACTGGTGTTCGTGTCTTGGTTTTGAGGAGTGCTCCATGGTGATGTGAGGTGTTAACATGGCGGAAGCTGGGAGAAGGGCGCCCCTGCATTCTGTATTATCCTTGCAACTTTTAGGTAAATCTAAAATTCTTCCAAAATAAAAAGTTTATGTAAGAAAAGTTTGCCCGGTTTCTTGTTTTAAATTGTTACAAAATATAAATTTCTGAGCAGGAAGATGATGGGTGCCTTTTCTTGTCTTTATTACCCCTTCTCTGTGTGCTACGATACCATGCATTGGTTTTCTAATTAGAAAAAAAAGTGTTTTTAGTAAAAATAATTAAATAGCTTCGTTTACAAAACGAAGTATATAAGTTTTGTTTTGTTTTGTTTTGAGAGAGAGAGAGAGAATGCAAGCAGGGGAAGGGGCAAAGGCAGAGAGAGAATCTTAAGCAGGCTCCAGGCTCAGCACAGAGCCCAACACGGGGCTCGATCCCACCACCCTGGGATCATGACCGGAGCTGAAATCGAGAGTTGGACGCTCAACCGACTGAGCCACGCAGGCGCCCCTCTAAGTTTTATTTTTGATTGAAGAAAACACAGTGGCACCATTCAGATCAAAGGGTAAAAGATATAATAATCCGTCATCTTGCTGCCACAAAACCGGATTCTCATGTAAACACGACGCTGGGAAGCTGCGATCGGGGCCGGGCCCTCAGGTGCCAATGCAGGTGCCTGCTCGCATTTCCTGCAGATGCAATTAAAGCAGACTGGGTGCTCATCTCCAGATGACGGTGCTCTAAGTGTGCACGGCCAATGCAGACCGCGGAGAGGCTCCGAGGGTGTAGCGCTGCGTCCTCACCCCCGTCAAGACTTCCCATCACCGTCGCGGTGCCTGTGGGAGGCGAGGCCTGGCGGGCCTGGGAAGGGGGCGTGCCACTGCTCCCGGGGCCAGCGTGGTGACACGGCTCCACCTTAGCTGCCTCCTCGGGGAGTGGGGGAAGCTGCCTCCGAAGCCAGAGATGCAAAATGGGCGAGCCTGCGGCTCCGAGGTCATTCTAGATAAGCGTTTGGGGGAAAGTGGGTGGCTCCGTCCCCTTCTGCAAAGCGGAGGAGAGAGGCGACCGTTCCCTGTCAAATAACCGAAGTAAGCGTCACACGTGACCCAGGAGCGCCGGCGTTCTGCAGCGCTCTGCCGTCGCCTTAGCCCGTCCTCTGTCCTTGTGGTGACTGTGATCGCCAGCGGCCTCTTCAAGACCTCTCGGGGACTCTATGAGCTCGTCTGAATTAATTGATCAATTAAAGCTTTCTTCTCCCAAGCTGGAAGCAGTGTCATTTCCCACGAAGAAAAGTGTGAAAAGGGACACTGGTGTTGTTTCTCTGAGTGCTGTCTGCTGCTTCAGTAACTGTGGAAAGCGGCCCTTGGTCCCCTGCAGACCCCCTGTCATCCAGGATCATACCTCTGTCCCAGCACAGGTGCTGGAATGACATCCCCCTGCCTGGGACAGCGCGGCCTGGCTTGCCAGTCCCGGCCCCGGGTCATTGGCTGCTTCTCAGACACCTATGTCTGCCCCCCAGCTCCACCCCCATGTTTAGTGTCCCCTCCCCTTGCTGTTGGGACACAGGGCCCCTCCCGAAAGCTACCAGCGGTTGCGGTGAACCAAGTGCCAGTCCTCAGCCTGGCATTAAGGCCCCCCCCGCAGGCTCTCTTGCTGTCAGACAGGTCGCCCTCGCTTCCTTGCTTCTACCCCTCTTTTTCTGAGGTCCTTCCTGCTCCCCCTGAAATTCTACCCGTTTCCAAGCCTGACCCAAGTCCAGCTCTACAGCGGGGCCCAAGGGCAGACATCATCAGGGTGTTAGACAGAACGCTAGGACCACCTGGACCCTCGGGCCACCAACTGTGCTTCCACAGACCCTGAAGGGATTTACATGCGCCTTAAGATGGGAGAAGACTGCATTTAAATGAAATGGTCTCAAAGTGTGGGCTTGGGACCATCAACAGCAGCAGAATCGCCAGAATTGCAACTTCCTAGGTCCTATCTCAAACATCGAGGAATTAGAATTTCTGGGGGTGGGGCCCGGGAATCTGCACACTTGACACCCTGATGTGTTTCTTTTGCGTTTTCTCTGTAAATTATAAATTGTATAAGTACAAATCACAAATCTCCGTAATTTTAATAGGAAGTTTTAATGCACTATTTCACTAACAATTTTAATTATATGAATTATAACTCAGTATACATTGCTATAGGTATTAGGTTTTAATACAAATACAGGTTATTGGTTGTCATGTGTGATGATTTTTTACTTTATATGTGAAATACACTGGGGCAAACCAGAACATCAGGGAGAGGGCTGCTACCTCATTCGTCACCATACCCTGTGGCCGTCCTGTCCCCAGAACTTTATTGTAGTTACCCATGTGTACACATTCCTAGAGAAAGCACATAGGATTCTTTTGTCTGGGATTTTACACAAATGGTATCTTTTGTGTCATTCTGCCACTCTCTTTTTCAGACTCAGCAATAGATTTTCAGGAACTTTCTATATGAGCGCGTAGAGGGCCGCCTCGGGCAAGGACCACCGACTACTCCCTTGTGTATATTTTTTGAGCCATTAGTGGATAGTTGGGTTACTCACAGTGTTTTGGCAATGCTGCAGTGAACATGCTCGAACATACCTCCTGCACCAGAGTGCGTGGGTTTCTTTGGGGCAGAAATAGCAAAAAGTTGGAAAGCAGTTGGTAACGGAGGGATGGGCATTTTATTATTTTATTTCTTTTTTTAAGTAGGTTCCACACTTAGCATGGAGCCCGGTGTGGGGCTTCAGCTCAGGACCCTGAGATTAACATTTGGAGGCTTAATCCACGGAGCCACCCAGGCACCCTGAGGGGTGAGCGTTATTTTATTTTATTTTAACGTTTATTTATTTTTGAAAGGGAGGGAGAGAGAGCATGAGCAGGGGAGGGGCAGGGGGAGAGGGAGACACAGAATCGAAGCAGGCTCCAGGCTCTGAGTCCACAGAGCCCGACAGGGGGCTCGAACCCACGGACGGCGAGATCATGACCTGAGCTGAAGTCCGATGCTTAACTGATTGAGCCAGCCAGGTGCCCCAGAATGAGCATTTTAAATGTTTAAATACTATTACCCGAAGAGCTCTCATCCTCAAGTGCTTCGCACTTTCAAGTTCAATCTCTTTGTTTTGGGGTTGATTTCACACGAAGTCTGGAACTGAACATTATGTTACGGCATCAGAACAAATGACGCTCCAAGGGTGTTTGCACTTGCTTCCTAGGACTAGGACAGCCGGCACGTACTGAACCTTCTCTGCACTCCTCACCGAATCCATTATTTCATCCTCAAATCGCTGATCCTTTGAGGCAGGTACTCCCAGAATGCCAATGCCAGACCAAAGCCCTGACCAAGCCTGGAAGGTAACAAAGCAGCCCTTGCCAAGGATCAAAGCCAAAGTCCCCTGCACCCCCCCACCCCCAGTGGCTGTTCAAATTCTGGTAAGCAAGAGACCCACGGGATCTAAATTCACATACTTGGACTGAGGCTTCTTCAAAGGCACATTCACAGTTGACTAATCGCAGGAATTCGTTAGGAAACGACGCACACAGAAAGGCCGATAGGACGTGCAACGCGGGTGATGCTATCGTGGGTAAAAGCATCCATTCAGAGCCTCACCTGGATGCTGGGGGAGAGACTCCCTACGAGTTGCTGCGGCAGAGACGGAAATTTGGGCTGAAGTCGTCATCAACTGTTAAAAACCAAAGAAACCAGGCCAACTTTGCTCTGGTCCCATGGGCCTGCGCGTTTCACTCTACAGTGCGGGTCATCTCCTTGACTGGGAACAAGACACTGACCTCGTGTGACCTTCCGAGGGGAGCTTTCTTCCAGTTCTCTAGCACCACCACGATACACACTGAATTCAACAACGGCCCCTGGCCTCAGGCCTTCGGGAGCACAACTGTAGTCTGCCTGGTTTTTTTTCTTTGACACTTTTTACAGAGAGAAAAACGTGTGACTTTTCTCGATGAGCAAACAGCCAAAGGTGTTTGAAAGGTCTATCATTTTTCTGGTGGCAAGACACCCTAAACCAAACTCATTCGCAGCTCTTCTGTTTGGAATTTCAAAATATTCTCTGACCTACATAAATTCCTTGTTATGTCCTCTACTAATATAAGAAGATTAATTGACGCGCGCCGGGGCTACGGAGCAAAGCCGTAGCGTCGTATGACACAAAGGGGTTTGGAGACTGTCATTCCGCGGTTGAAGACATCAACACTCGTGCTCTGGTCCCTGCTTCTTCTCTTCCTCAGATTTTTCCCCATGTCTATACTGTGCAAAGTGGATAGTAGATACCGCTTTTTAGACCTGAGACGTGTCCCTAGTCCGCATGTATCTGTCATGTATTCATGTGTCTAGAGTTTCCTACCTTTTGGAAAAATATTAAAGGAACATCAGGACAAAGGTTTGGCTATGTTTCAGGAGCAACTAACTGTAATGAGGCACATGGCCAAACGCTGAGCTGGTGACCACCAACTCAAAAAAATCAGTTTCCTTTTCTGCTTCTCAGTTTTCTTTCCCTAAACAAACAGGACACGGTACACCTATTGGTTCATCCAGTGGACAAATATTTATTGAGCTTTGTCTGTGCTTTGTGCCAGGGCAGGGGGCCAGAGCTACAGTGGTAAACAAAATTCATAAGGTTCCTGCCCTTGCGGAATTTAGGGATCCGTTGATATTAAAATCTTGCAAGAACAAAAACTCTGTGTCGGTCAAAAGCAATACACATATTCGTTTATGGAAACGTTCTTTTTTTCCCCTGTCTCTAAAACCGATGCTCTTGCATGTCTGCACTATGCATTGGCCCTTACTTGATGACACTTTGACAGTGATGAACTGTAGCCTTCTCAAGGACAAATGCACAGCTTTGGAATTGGCATGTTCCTAATGCTCAGGATGGTGGGGTAGCTGGCTCTGAGCCCTGAACATGGCCTCAGGCCCAAGAGTCCCTAGCCTCTTTCCTTTCCTAAATGGTCTTTCAGCCGGGGCAAGCCATTGTAGATGTGGAATAGATGGTCACCATGATAGTCAAACCTGCATTTTCCTACCACAATGAATGATGGGTGAATCTGTGCAAAGATACCTTTGTTAGTATTAATGATTTGCGGGGTGCCTGGGTGGCTCAGTCGGTTGAGCACCGACTTGGGCTCAGGTCATGATCTCACGGTTTGTGAGTTCGATCCCCGCATCAGGCTCTGTGCTGACAGCTCAGGGCCTGGAGCCGGCTTCAGATTCTGTCTCCCTCTTTCTCTGCCCCTTCCCTGCTCACACTCTGTCTCTCTGTCAAAAATGTAAATAAACATTAAAAAAATATTAATGATTTGCACAATTCGGTCCTGAGCGTGTAGACATTCGGGATGCTGCATTTCATATTCATTAACCCTCAACTGGTGGAGACTAGTCATTTCCCTCCCTAGTTTACACCCATGATTAGCCCCTGAAATCAGAATTAGGCCCTTTTGGTTGATTTCCTTTGGTGTAGAGTCAGATGGAGTTCACGGATGATAAAAGAAACCATCCTGTCTTCACTCTCAGTTTGGATCATGGGAATTCTGGCCCTTCTCTTGGCTCTGAACTCACACAAATACTCCGTTTCCTTGAATAACTGCAAGTTTACTATTTAGGAAGGATGGGGACTGTCACGAATCACCCACAGCTGCCCTCACGGGAGACTAAGATCTACTAATCAGCATCAGGTCCAGGAAAAGGCCCCCCACCTTGGGAGGACCCCAGTGCCGCCTGGGGACCGGAGTTTAGTCAGCTCTGGTGCCCCAAGCTCCTGTGCACTGCAAGGAAGTGTGTTAAGTGTCGTTAAACAAGGCTCAGCTCTCGCCAGCCGTCTTTGTTCCTTTCGCCACTACCCACGTCCCCACTCGAAGGGGCAGAAGAGAGGAATGGCTAAAGACAAGTAAAACCTCAGGCTGGCCATTCCAAGAGCAGCTTGAGAGAGAGACAGAGGAGAGAAAGAGAGAGAGGTGTGGGGGGTACTTGCATAACGGTTCTCACTTCTCCAATCCAATCTTTCAATTGCTTTCTGAGGACTAGATCCCTCCTCTTGCAACAATATTCCTTTAAATTAAACTTTGAGGATGAAGGGTTTCTAACACCTTAAGAAGTGGGATGCCCTAAATTTAGAGTCTCAATTCTGAACTCTTGAATCTTGAAGGCCCCTCATTTGACTACTGGTGTATTTGTGAGACAGATGGTCATTGAGTAGCTACTATGTGCAAAGCACTGGGGATACAATGGTGAGCACTTTCGGTCTCTGTCTCTGAGGAGCTTAAAGCTAGAGTGAAGGTAAGAGATTACTGCAATCATATGTCAGAAGGGCCATGTCACATGGCCTGTGACGTGTTATGGGAACACAAAGGAGGCCACCCGATCCAGACTGGGGAGGAGGTAAGCCAGAGGCTATCACCTACGTTGCAGCTAAGACCCGAGGAACGCAGAAGTAAGCAATGAGGATAGGACATGGATATTCAGCTTACCTTTCCATCACTGTGATTTGTACCTTTGGGGGTATCAGAAAAAAGACAGGTCTTTCCTGAAGGTGGGCTGAGTATACGACCTGAATATGACCTACCAAAGGCTCGAGGCTCAGAGAAAACCAACGTTAATAACAGTTAGGAGCGGGTTGCTATGTATACCGCAGCGCCCCTAACTTTGGGATCAAAATTCAAGAAACATTAAAGGTATTTTCAGGTATCCTCTTCTTGACTCAGCAAACTAGAGGCTCGAGGAGAAATAAAGGAAGAGTTACTAGTTTTGAAAACAAGAGTGCTAAGGATTTCATGCATTGTTACTAGTTTTAATAACGGCACAATCTTGTCTACGTAATAGAATTACTTATAATCGCCCCTGCTGGAAGCAAACTGGAGGATGTCTTGTAGGAAGATACAAGAGTGTCATGGCAGAGACACTGTGAACTTGCTGGGAGAGGCTGGGGGTTGAGCGAGCACTGGAAACGGCACTTTGGCACTGATTTTGGGCCTCCGATTGAGATTTAAGGAGGGGGTGAGTCAGAGTCTGGTGGTCGAGGATGGACAAGTCATGACCAGTCAATGGAAAGTGTAAGACACTCTTGGCCACAAGCAGCAGCAGGACGGAGAACCAAGCTGGGTGTCCCCCACACGGACGAGAACTGAAGGCACACTAGGCAGGACTAATGTCTCTAAAGCGCCTCTAACACCCTGTGCTTTCAAGTACACAGTTTTATATCCTAGCTCTGCGACTATAGCATTTATTTCAGCTTTTATGAAAATAACATCACGAAGGAAAGGAAACAGAATTTAGGGAGTTTGACAGGACTGTTCTTTTTTTAAATGGCTTTCTCATTTTTGTTGCTATTAGCATCTAGAACGCAGGAAAATCAAATTAAAATAGTAATATTTAAAAAAATTATATGAAACATTCAACCATACATAAGAGTGGAGAACAAAATGCAATGAGCCATCTTATAAGCCACCTGATTTGTCTCTATAACCTCCCCCACCACACACACACGATTTTTGTTCGGCTTTGGTGGAATAGTTTAAAGCAAATTCTAGGCATCACTTCATTTCATCCCTGAATATTTCAGGAGGTAGCTCCATCAAAGAATAACTTCTTAAAAAACATAACCATAGCGGCGCCTGGGTGGCTCCGTCGGTTAAGCGTCCGACTTCAGCTCAGGTCATGATCTCTCGGTTCGTGAATGCGAGCCCCGCATCGGGCTCTGTGCTGATGGCTCAGAGCCTGGAGCATCCTTCAGATTCTGCATCTCCCTCTCTCTGCTCCTATCCCACTCGCACTCTGGCTCTGTATCTCTCTCGAAAATAAACATAGGAAAAAAAACCATAACCATCAGGCCATTATCATGTGAGGCAATACCCAGAATCTATCAAATTTTCCTAAGTAGCTCTGATATTTTTACACTGGTCTCATTCACACTGGGATCCAAATAAGAACCACATGTCATATTTGACTGAAAGAACCCTTAAGTCTCTTCTACTCTGTAAGTCCTCCCCTCTGTTTTCCTGCCATGTACTTGAGGAAGGGGAGAAGTGAGTCACTGTCCTGTGTAACATCCTACCTTCTGGACTTGGCCGACAGTTTTCTCCTCGTGTCGTTCAGCCTATTCTTGTATTTACTGTAAGCTGGATTAGATTCACAGATGCTGTGTACTCTCTGACGTATTGCATCACAAGGTACATGTTGTCTGACTGTCTCACTTTTAGAGATATAAAAAGTGATCGGTGGGTTCAGGTGTTATCAGCTGGGTCATGGGCCATCCAAAGGATCCCTGGCAACCCTTCACCTACTTATTGACGGTGGTTGCCTGGATTCTTTAGGTCATCACGTGTTCCAGTGTGGTGGTTTTCTGAGTGTACCATTCCTTCCATCTTTAGTAGCTGGAATTCTTCTATAACAAACTCCTTATTATCTCTTTGGTTGCTCTGAAATACGGTTCACACCAGAAAGGCAGGATAAGTGCTTGGTTAGTTCCCTTTAGCCACTCTTAACTCAGTTTAATCTTTTGTAGACATTGTTTCCCAATGCTCAGATTGTCCCCCCTCCTTGGCCAGTGAGGTCGCCTCTAGTCGGCTTCTGTGTCATTTTGACCTGACCCCAGCAGGACTCGATACCTCCCTTGCTTTTGAGACCGAGTGTCTATAGCTTCTTTCTGATGAATTACATGGACTTGGAAAATCCTTATCCCCCCACCCCCACTACCTTCTCCTCGCCCGTCCGTGACAAGGAACGTATACTAGCTGTATTGGTCAGGAAGGCTTCCAGCTACAGGGAGCACAATGAACAAACAGAGTTGTCCGTTTCTTCATAGGACATGAAGTCTGGAGCAGGCAGCTGTTAGCATTTGTTCAGCAGCTTCTGAGGTCCAGAGCCAGCATTGCTGTGACTCGCTTGGCCTCTCCTTCCTGGTTGCAAGATGGCAGCTCCCGTTCCAGGCATTGTGCCCAACCGGGGCAGGAAGAAAGGGGAAGACCAGAGCCAGTAGCAGCTGTCCCTTTGTATCAGAAAAGCAAAAGCTTTCCCCGACCCACCACGCCACCCCCCTCCCACCCAGCTGAATTCTACTCCGAGCTCACTGGCCGGACTGGATTGGATGGACACCCCTACTTGCATGGGAGCAAAGTGAGCACTTAGTTTTGCTGGGTTCCGTGGTCCAAGCAAGCGAGGGAGCGGGGGCTGGGAGTGAGTGCAGGGCTACGAGTTCTGGGAGAGCGATCTTGAGTCCTGAATCAACGGTCCCTATCTTGTTTTTTTTTTTTTTTTTAACGTTTATTTATTTTTGAGACATAGAGACAGAGGGCGAGCAGAAGGGCAGAGAGAGAGGGAGACACAGAATCCGAAGCAGGCTCCAGGCTCTGAGCTGTCAGCACAGAGCCTGACACGGGGCTCGAACTCACAGACTGCGAGATCATGACCTGAGCCGAAGTCGGCCGCTTAACCGACTGAGCCACCCAGGCGGCCCTGTTTTAAGTTTTACAAAATGTCTAATATTCCTTGATTTTGAAGTAGGGTGGGATAACTGAAAATAATTGTGAGCTGGAAATGAGTAGAGTTTTCTTTGTAAGATTGCCCTAAGGAAAGGAGTATCAGCCGTTTGGACAGCCATACCCTGGCGGCTCGGCTCAGCCCTGTTCAGTTATGAGATGCCAGTTCCCGCTGCAGGGTCTGTGCTGCCAAGTGTCCCTCCTCTTCCTGTCTGCAAGGGGACAGAGCAGTCTCACCTTCATCAAGACAGACACCTCATCTGAGCGGTAGTGATCCATACAGCACCAGAATGCCCTGTGGCTACAGTTTCGCAGAGGCCCCTCAACCTTCACTCTTCGCTGTTAAGCTAAGAGCAGAGCTAACACACAGCCAGCACTCTACTGACACCAAAACCCTGAGCTGATTCCGCACGGAACGACACACAGCCGTTGCCTGGAGTCTCCCAGTCCGCGGCCAGGCCATCCCGGCTCCTCTCTGAGGAACCCATCCCACGGGCCTGTGACCTCCTTACAATCTGGCAACTGCAGGCTGAGGTCTGGCCTCGGAGGGGCCCTAAGCCCCTACTCCCGCCAGCATTAGCCCATCCCTTCTCTGTCCACACACTTATGGGTCATTGAAAAATATTATTTTACTGGGCCGCCTGGGTGGCTCAGTGGTTAAGCGTCCGGCTCTTGGTTGCGGCTCAGGTCATGATCTCAGCCTGTGAGATGGAGCCCCGCGTCGGGCTCTGCGACGGTGTGGAGACTGCTTGGGATTTTCTTTCTCTCCCTCTGCCCCTCTACCATTCACACGATCTTTCTCTCTCTGTCTCAAATAAAACCGCTTTAAAAAATTATAAAAATAAAGATATTTTTACTATATTCCATGAGAAAGAACCTTGTAACTATTCCTACTGATCATTTTTCTGGACTGTCTGTGGCTGAAGGGCAAGTGGGTAGTTAGTGATAACTAACTCAGGGAATGGAAGTGGGTAATTCCATCGCTGACAATCTTGATTTCCTCGAGGCTAATAAGTCTCGCGTTAGAAAACCTGAGTTGTTCTGACACTAGTTTTATTTTTTCTTTAATATTCGTGCTGCAAGCAAACAAAGCCAGACACAAAAGAACACACTCTACATGATTCCATTTCATAGGAAGTTGAAGAAGTGGCAGCACTACGAGAGGCCGTGAGTGGTCATCCTTGGTGGGGGAGGCACACTGACAGGGAAAGGGCACAAGGGCTGCTGGTTTTGAAGCTGCTGGTCACTAAATCAATATCCATCCTCCTTTCTCCTTTCTGTCAGAATCTGATTTCCTTGTGGGAATAGGGGTGGCATGGGAGGAGCTGAAAACCACATTTCCCAGCCTCCTTTGGAACTAGGGCGGGTCATATGACACACTTCCGGCCAATGAGATGCATGTGAAAATCCTCGGGGCTTCCAGGGAATCTCTTCAGGTAGATAGGCTCTCTGCACGCCCCACCCAGAACTCCTCCCTACCCCCGCCCCCCCCCGGGGTACACTCAGGGTATCCTGCCCTGGACCTCGCTCATCCCGGATGTCCATTCATGCACTCTTACGTAAAATTCCCATCACCGGTTCTGTGGTTTGGTTCATTTATTCAACAAATACTTACTGAGCGCTGACGGCAAGTTGGGCATTGCTGAATCAGGTGTTACAGACCCAGATGTCCCACAGCCAGCCCTGTAATTAGAGACGGAGGCCTGGGGCGAAGGACCAGAGCAGACAAGGAGGACCGAGGCCCTGCTGAGCCACTGCTCAGCTCTAGCAGGTGGTTTGACGTGTGAGAAACTCAAATCTCCAGTTGCAAGATCTTCTCAGTGTTCAAGAGGGGCCAGAAATCTTGATTTTATTTTTCAAAATTAACTCTGCCATGAGGCCAGACTTCTAGTTATGGCAGAGTAAAACTGGATGAAGTAGGTATATTAGTTTTCATTGGTATGTAACAAATGATCACAAACTTAGCAGCTCCATCAACACGTATTGGTTAACTCACCCTTCTTGTAGGTCAGAAGTCCAGGCAGACTCAATAGGGCTCTCTGCTCAGTGTGTTACACGGCTCAAATCAAAGCATTAGCTGGACCAGGCTCCTGACTAGAGGCTCTGGAAAAGAATCCACTTCCGAGCTCATTGAGGCCAAAGATATCACAGTGTGCCACATGAACACAAACACAGAAATCAAATCCAGCAGCATGAGACAATGACCAAGTAAAACTTACCTTGGGATGCAAGGTCGTTTCAGAATCTGAAAATTAATTAATATAATGTTTGACACATTATATTAATTAATTAATGTAATAGACATTACATTAACGTCAAAACCTACATGGTCATGTCGATACATGCAGAAAAAGCATCTGACAAAATCCAACACTCATTCATGATGAAGGGAATTTCTTCAAACAGATAAAAAAGCACCTGAGAAAAACCTATAGCAAATATCATACTTAGTAGTGGAAGACTAAAAGTGTTATTGAGAACAAAGTAAGAATCTCTACTCTCACCACTTTTTCTAAAAAGATTTTATTTTTATGTAATCTACATGGGGCTCAAACTCACAAACCCGAGATCAAGAGTCACATGCTCCACCTGACTGGGCCAGTCAGGTGTCCCAAAGAACTAACCACATCTATTCAATAGAGCTTCTTTCTTTTTCTTGTCTTATAGGTTGTCGAGAAGACAAGAAAAAGAAATTTAAGGCATTCAGACTGGAAAGGAAGAAATAAAACTGTCTTTATTTGCAGACTAGAAATAACCCTGTATCTAGAAAATACTAGTAAATCTGAAAACACCACCTAGAACTAATAAATGAGAATGTCACAGGATATAAAAATCAATATTTCTATATATTGATAATGAACAAGCTACAAAGAAAAATAATGCAATTCATAAACGCACTAAGAAGGAAAATACTTAGAAATAAGGGTAATGAAAGATGCATAAGACCTAAAAACTACAAAACACTGCTGATAGAAATTTTTAAAAATCTAAAAATGGGGAGATATACCATGTTCATGAATTGTTAAGATTCATTACTGCTAAGATGGCAATTCTCCCAAAACTGATCTATATCTACAACTCAACTCCAATAAAAATTCTATCCTCAAAAAAAAAATTGTTTTGGTAGAAATTGACAAGATGATCCTAACGTTTACATGGAAATGCAACATACCTCAAATAGCAAAATAATTTTGAAAAAGAACAATATAGTTGGAGTACTTATTCTGCCCCATTTTCAAACTTGCTATAAAATAGGGGTGCCTGGGTGGCTCAGTCAGTTATGCATCTGACTCTTGATTTTTGGCTCAGGTCATGATTTCATGGGGTTCGTAAGCTTGAGCCCTATGTCGGGACTCTGTGCTAGCAGTGCAAAACCTGCTTGAGATTTTCTTTCTTTCTCTCTCAAAATAAATAAGTAAACTTAAAAAAAAAACCCGATAGTCAACATATTACTATGTCACAGTAACATAAAGACAGACACATAGATCAATGGAAATGAATAGGAAGTCCAGAAAATCCTTACATTTACGGTAAGTTGATTTTCAATGAAGGTGTCAAGGCAATTCAATTGGAAACGATTCTCTGACAAATGGTTCAGGGGCAATTGACTATCCATATGCAAGAAAATTCCCACAAATTAATTGATAAAATACATAGATCCTTACTTTATATCATGCATCAAAACTAACTCAAATGGGATAATAGACTAAAATGTCAAATTAAAACTATAAACTTGAAAAGAAAACATGGGAAAAGTCTTTTGACTTTGGTTTAGGCAAAAACAGGATTCATAAAATAAACATTTGATAAATTGGTATTCATCAAAATGTAATATTGCATTTCCTCCCGCAGCCTGGGAGGAAGCATTTGCAAGTCACGTATGTAATCAAGGACTTGTATCTCAAATAGAAAAAAAATTCCTAAACCTCACGAAGACAAACAACCCAATTAAAAATGGGCAAAAGATTCGAATAGATCTTTCACCAAAGAAGATATATGGGGGTGCTCAGAAGATATATACTGTGGCTCAGTAGGTTGAGTGTCCTACTTCAGCTCAGGTCATGATCTCACAGTCCATGGGTTCAAGTCCCGCGTCCAACTCTGTGCTGACAGCTCAGAGCCTGGAGCCTGCTTCGGATTCTGTTCTCTCTTCTCTCTACCCATCCCCGGCTCATGCTCTGTCTGTCTGTCTCTTTCTCAAAAGTAAATAAATGTTAAAAAAATTTAAAAAATACCAGAAGATACATGAATGGCTAAATAGCACACAAAAAGATGATCAACACCATTAGTCACCAGAGAAATGCAAATTAAAATCAGAGTGAGATACTTCTACACTTTTATTAGGATAGTGATAATCTAAAAGTCAAATAATGCCAAATGCTGCCAAGGATTTGGAGAAACTAGACCCCTCATATATTGCTGATGAGAATATAAAATAGTGAGTCACTTTAGAAAATAATTTATCAGTTTCTTAAAGTGTTAAAGAGTTATGACATGACCCAACAATTCCACCCAGCAATACACCCAAGAGAAATGAAAACATGTCCCCCTGTAGAGTTTATAGAATTATTCATAGCAGCATTAGCCACAAAGGCAAAAATTTAAAAATAAATAAAATATAGTTTATCTGTATGATGGAATAGTATTCCAGCAATAAAAAGGAATGAACTGATACAAATACATAAACTACAACATGAATAAATCTTATAATAAGTGAAAGGAGCCAGACATTGAAGACTACACATTGTATTATTCCATTTATATAACATTTCCAGAAAGATAAATTTACAGAGATGGAAGACAAATTATTGGTTGCTAGTTGAAATTCGAGTGTGATTGATTGCACATGCACATGAGAAGACCTTTGGGGAGAGATGGGAATATTTAAAAAATGTATTAAGGTGATGGCTGTATAACTTTATACACTTACTAAAAATCATTGAATTTACTATGCAGTCTGGGTGAACTTTATGATATGCAAATTGGACCTCAATAAAGCGGTTAAACATAAAAGTTAAATCTCCCAAGTTTAAATGTTCACAAATAATTCAAATTCTTTGGGGGGAAGGAGCAGCTGTGCTGTCAGCACAGAGCTCGATATGAGGCTTGATCCCACAAACGGTGAGATCATTACCTGAGCTGAAGTCAAGAGTTGGACACTTAACTGATTGAGCAACCCAAGTGCCTCACGCATTAATTCAAATATTTAAAAGACTTTTGTAAAAAAAAATACCCCAAGTCAGTGGTGTGAGCCCTTGGGCCACTGACTTGAAATGCTGGGACCAAGTGGCAGGAATAGAAATTTAAATGAAATAAAATCCTTGTCTCCTAGGAGTTGAAGATCCAACGACAGAAAATGGAAAAGTAAACAATTACGACACCCAATGATATACTGCTGTAAGTGGGATTTGCAAAGAATTATGGGCCCAGAGAATCCTTGGCCCTGACCGGGCAGGGGTTGGGGCAAAACAGAGGAGGCTGGACACTGCAGTTAGGTTTCAAAGGACAAATTCCTATTCATGAGATTCCAAGTGTGGAAAGTGGAGAAAACGGGTGGGTGACATTTCCATGCAGAGGGAACAGAATTGGCAAAGTCTTGGAGGTGTGCAAAAGCAGTTCCCTTTGAAAACTGGGGAGGCTGGAGATGTGACGTACGTGGAGAATGGAAATAGCAGGAAAGGAAGGAGGGGCCCCATCATGAAGGGATGAAGGGAAGCCATGTTACTTTTTGGACATGGGGTGAAGACGGGACTTACTCGCTAGAGGAACATGGGCTTGCTTCTTTTGGTCTAAATTAAACTTTGTATAGCTTGGCAACATTATATTCCACTCATTTAAAGATATTCATTAATATATCGCTTACTGTGTATCAGGCACTGTTTTAATACTTCAAATAAACTCACTTAATCCCAACAACAGTGGTTCTCAGACCCTAACTAACTTGCCTCGGAATCACCTGGAAGTCTTCTTGAAACACAGAAACCACACCTGGATTTAGTACATCTGGAGTGGAGCCTCAGAATTTGCATTTTGACTCAGCTCCCGGAACAAGCTGACACTGCAGGTCCAGGGAACACAATTGAAGAACCGTGGCTTTATACCAGTTTTATCAGAAAGGTATCATCATCACTCCCATCCCCACGTTACAGAGGCGAAAACAAACGGAAGGCTAAGCAACCTGCCCAAAGCCGTATAGCATTAAGTGGTGGGGCTGGGATTCAACGCCAAGCAATGACGGCCGTGTCTCCTGGTTCGCAGGTTGCAAACGAGCAGAGCCAAGGGCTGGCGTGTTCAATCTTTGTTTGCAACTATCAAAAATATACTACACACACACCGCACATTGGCCTTGACTGACATCTAGAAGAAGAGAGTTAAACATGCTAACTGATGCCAAGGGGGCGGTCAGGAAAAGCCTTTGAGGAACCCTGAGGGCCATTCCAATGAAGTATTATTTTGGTTCTACTGGGATGACACCGGGACGTAGAAATGCGCAAATATCAATGTTCAAAATGACTAATTAAATACGGAAAAGAAAATCTTGAAATATCCTATCGCAACTCAAAATTGCACGGTGCATGAGTATTCGAAATCTGTTGTTTTAAATATTTCTATTTTAAATATTTTACAAATTATGAGGACTAACAATATAGAGAGAAGATGATACGCCGCTTTTGCTGGGGGGGTCGCGGGGGTGAAGATGGCAATTCTTTTGTGACTCTGCTTGCTTGCCACCTCTTGATCTAATTTATAGCATTTCCCGGTTGCCTTCCAATAAACAACTTCTTCCTTAAATTGGTGGCATTACGTTCTGTGCGAGCTCTGAATCACAGAGACTGTAATACAAACCTGCATGCTCCATCTTGTCGCTTTGTAGAGGGCTGTGTATCTAATTAAAGCTCCTTACGGGTCCAGAAAAAGACCTAAAATTAAAAAAGCAGTCTGTGTTGGAGAAAGCCCCAGGGCAGATTGGAGGAGGGGCTTCCTCGCTAACAATACACATGTTTGCTTAAACTCAGAGTTATGTAATGACATTAACTTATATTTGTGTCTTTTTAAATATTGCCTAAGTATAATCAGATCGTGTTCGCACATTTAAGGTGTGGATCCAAAAATGGGTCAACTTTTTGCCAGAAGCTCTTCAGCTTCCCAAGAAACACTGGGGATGAATAAATGATTTGCCACGTGGCCAGCATTGACTGTGTCCCTGACTTTATTCAAATCAATTTATTACTCTGTTCTTTTTTATTTGTTGTTTTGCTACTCTTATGTTCTTGTTATACTTACAGATTTCATTCAAAACCTGAGTTGCACGGCAACAGCATAAATACTGTTTTCCAGAGCTTACCTATTATGGCCATTGTTTTGTGGTTACTGTTATGTCTCGGGGCGGGGGGGGGGTGAGGTATAGGCCTGGTGGCAGAGGCCATCCACCCGCTGGAATCCCTTGGGAAACCATTAGAGTGTTGGTGATGCCCCCCCCCTCCCACCCACACACAGGGTTCCCTAAATAGTGTATCTCCCTGAAGGCAAAAGTGCATGCTTTTCCAACCTTCCAGTAACAAAGGACCAAATTCCATAAACCAAGTGAGGAGCTATTGCTTAACATACAGTTAGAGTGACAACCTCAGGGTCAAAGTAGGAGTGTTCTTTTATGTTCTTTCTGAATCAGAGTGATCCCAGAGTTGGGGCTGTGACCCATCCTTAAGGAACAGAGGCCCAGCCTGAGGGGCTTTCACCAGCCAATGAGCTATCACCCCACGCTAGAGCATTAGGGTAAATGAGAGTCCCCCTTTAACAGAAAACCTTACGTTATTACCCTGAGAGTTTGCACCTCCCGGCAATCCACTCTTACTTCTCAATCATCTTCAGACACGCAAAAGTGATGCTGCAGAGTCTGAAAGCAAAAACAAAGACACAAAAAAACACCGCTGCCATTTGCAGGTCAAAGAGGCACTTGCGGAAGCCATCTAGATTTCTCTTCTGCATCCAGTCAATTTAATCAAATTTGGAACATCCAAGCAGCTTTAAAAAATTTATTTATTTATTCATTCATTCACTCATTCTTGTGTCCATCTTCACTAGATGTCTTTTATTGGAAGGGTGGAAAGAAAGGAGAAACAGAAAGTGAAAAGCAGGTTGGAGAAACCATGCATCTGGCTGGTTGGCTCTCTCTTGTTAGGCACCTACAGATCGCCATCGCAAGACAAGCTTGCAAGGGTGGGAGTCAGGAGACCCTCCCCCCAGCGCCCCTCTCCAGCCTTGGCTAAGCTCTCTTCCCGAGCCACCTGGCCGGGCGACCGTGCCACTGATCCATCTAGTGCCAAGGTTAATGCCTGCTGTTTTGAATGCCTGAATATTTTCCACGACCTTTTGCCTTTCCACGCGGTTTCCAGTGGAGGTTAGCTAATTGATGGGGCCAGACAAGGTCTCCTGTTGAACTTCAGCCAACGCTGCATTCAGATGGTGGGCTTCTCTACTTTTGTTTCAACAGCAACAAAATCAACAAAATTCCTTCAAATTGGGTTCCCGGGGGGGGGGGGGAAGCTGTAGACAAACAAGTATGCATATGTGTACACATACAGATGAATATATATTTAATTTTTTTCTCTCTCCTTGCTTAAACTTGGGCGGGAGATGCGGTGAACCTTTAAAAGGGTAAAGTACGTGCTGCCCTCAGCCCCCCTCCCCCCCGCCCCAGGACGCAGTTAGGTGCGCACGCAGTCCCTTCCCTCCGATTTCCCCGACAGCTCGCGCTACTTTTCTCGGCCATTGTCCCGTGTCCCTGGAGCTTCTTCCTTCACCGCCCCCTTGCCTCGGGCGCCTCGCCTGCTTTCTACCGCCGGCCACGACCGGGACTCGCAGGGGTTGAGACGCCGTCAGGATGCCCTCCAGCAGACCGCACGCCGGAGCGCGCAGGTGCTCCCGGCCCCGCCCTTCCTGCGGCCCCGCCCCGGCGCTGCGTCACAGTGACGCGCGTCCCGCGCAGGCGCAGCTCGGCCCCACCCCCTCCCCGCGCCCGGCCGCCCGCTCGGTATTATGATTTGGGCTGGGTGCGGGGATTCGGCGGCCGGGAGGGAGTCGTCGGCGCCGCGGCCGCTGCGGACGGACGTCTGCCTGCCGGCTGAGGTAAGGAAGCGCGGAGTGCGGTCGGGCGCGGCGGCCGTGGACCGGGGTGCGGGCTGGCCTCCGCCGCCTGGTAGCCTGCGCCGCTGCCGGGCTGGACGTCCGGGCCGGGGCGCCCGCCGCAGGCGGAAAGTAAGTTGCGCGCTCCGCGCTTCCCGCGCCGGCCGCAGCGCGGGCCCGGGAGGACGCGGAGCCCCGACTGCGGCGGCCCGAGCCCGTGCGGCGGCGGCGCGGCCTGGCGGCGGGGCGGCGGCGGCGGGCCCGGCGGGAGCCGGCATTGCGGCGGCCGGCCGCGGGCTCCCGGAGGCCCTGCCCTTGCGGCCGCGGCCGGATTGCGGCACCTCGGGAGGCGCCCGCATCCCGCGCCCCGCCCCGAGCGGGCCGAGTGCGGCGCCGCGGGGCCCCGCGCCCCGGCCAGGCTCCCCGCGCCTAGGTTCTCTCGTGGGGTGTGTGTTCTCGGAATGTGTTTCCTTTTTCAAACGAATCTGGAAATCTGGCCGCAGCAAGGGGGCTTCCTTGGTAAAACTGCGGGCTTACAATAGAATGGGGATATTGTTGTCTGTAGAGAAAGGGCATCGGGGTAAGGAAGGAGGAGCAGTGCCATTCCCGGGGGAGAGCTAGAATATATATATATTTTTTCAGATTGGGAAACCTCCGTTCTTTTCCGTAGTCCTCGCCTGTTGATTTCTTTCGGGATCATTTTGCAAAAACCTTCCTGCCTTTAACTTGGACTTGGTATCTAGGAAAGTGACAGTCTTTTTTCCTGGTGGGGGGGAGTAGGGGGGGGTTTCTTGGAGCTGTGCTATTCCTAACTGTTGGATCAGATACAATCAGCTTCTTGGGGAGATCGGTTTCAACACTCAGTATTTGGGGAGAATTTAGCAGTAGGGTTCTTTATAGAGGTTTGAGGATATAGGACCTTTCCCATTGTCAGGTTACTTTTTTCTCTTTTTTAAAATCGAGTGCATCCTCAAAGTCAGGAAAGGGGGGTCAAGCCGATTTAATGCCTTTCACATTTTACCAGGTTTTAAGGCGAAGCATGACTTACAGATGATGGAACTGCGGATGCTGAGGATCCTGCTGAATTTTCGCTAAATTTCTTTCAAACATCAGATGCTTCAGCTGAATTTTGGGTAGATTTCTTTCCAACATCAGACGCTTCAGTTCGGGGTCCTTGTACCGGGTTGGGACACTGTGTCTCAAATCCCTAATTTATCAGGCTGTGGATCAGTGTGCTTTAAAGCCAAGGGCTGTAAGTCCAGGTTTATGTAACCAACTTATTAATTTATGATCTTGTTACATTGCTTTCCATATTTATAAAACCATTCCCTTAAGGAAATCTGTCTTCAGCGTCTGCTTAAATATTTCTCTTGGAAGGTTCCTGAGGAGGAATGCACTGTACAAGTGGTGATTTAAGCAGACTAATTAGACAGTGTCTGTAAAAAAAAAAAAAAAAAATTTGATTCTTGTATCTCACTATTTTATTGCCCCTATTTGGAAGATAGATGACAGTCCCATTTTGCAGAACTAGAAATGAAATTACATGACATTCCCAAGGTCACATATCGAAGCAGTGCCCGGTGCTAACTTTTCTTACCTCTTCAAGGTTTTTGCAGGCAGGGAACTTTGAGTGTCACCTTTCTCTTTTTAAAATCTGCACACTTTGTATTTCGTTTTCGGCACAGAAATGGCTCTTGCCCTGTTTTTCACTAGTAAGAGTAAATTTTTTAGCGTCGTTGCGGGAAGATCCATTAGTTTAAAACATACAAGAACTCAGAAGTTATCCTAAGTTTCTATTTTTCGAGAACAGAAGTATAAATTGAACTTTATATTTAAATTTAATCCCCTAATCCTAAAATGAAGGCTTTTATATGTCCTTAATAGACTTGAAGGGCTTTCATGCTGTTTTTACTGGCCACAGGAAATACTCCTCATGTAAGCCTTACTATGGTGTTTGTGTTGTATAGAAAGTGAAACTAAATGGGAAAGAAGTTACTTGTTTTTGGAGATAATTAAACAGCCTTGGTTCTAAGTACTGGTATAAATAAGGCAGGATGTCTTCCCTGTAGCAGCTTGTCTGGGCCTAAGAACTCAGTACGCTGCCCAGGAAGAAAAGGGCACAAGTGAATTTTGCACATGATCAGAATTTTAGGAATTAAAACCATAGACGAGGAACTCGACCTATTTTAACGGCATGCACGCTGTTGGCTTAGCAGTCGGAAGACAGAGTTTTTAACCAAGGTGCTTTTCTAATAAAACTATTGTTCCTAATTTAGGTACTTGTATGTGTGTGCAGGTAAATTCTTAGAGCAACTTCGGTGGGAAAGTGCCTTGAGTAGATTCTGGCAGTCTTGAAGATCAGCTTAACCTAGGAGCATATATTCACGGCCTTTGCATGTCTAACTTTGCGGCCCCGGGTTCAGGGTAGCAATATAAAATTGAATAAAAACCAGTTCCTGCCTGTAGGAGCTTACAGGCGGCTGGGGCCGCTCAGGTCAACGGGAACAGTAGGCTCCAGTGAATGCTGCGCTGAGGCCTAGGCAAAACTCCGTAGAAGTGTGAAGGTGGGAGCAAGGAACGGTCTGGCTGGGGCATTTGGGAATGCTTCACAGAGGAGGTGACGGCCAGGGAGAGATCCCAGGTGCAGCAAAGGGGAAGGTGCTCCGAGGGTTCAGGGTGGGTGAGCAGCTAAGGCGAAGTGGTGGAGGAAGAACTTAGATCTAAGCGGGTGAGAGGGAGCCGAGGTAGAGACAGTTCTTTCTCTTAAGAGTGTGAGAAGGAAGGGAGAGGAGTGGGCCAGGAGCTTCGGGCTTGGAGAGGGAAGGGTTTTGGTCTTCTGTTCGCGAAGAGCCGGCGTGAAGGCTCTCCCGCCGAATAGCCTCCCAAGACCCTGGCGGTGTGTCGTCCGCTCTGGGCGATCTGGAGCCCCATTATTCACGCCGGACTGTCTCCTCCTCTGTTTTTCTCTAAGTCTGCCCTGGGACGCGGCCTCGTATCCCAGGGGGAGCCATTTCTGCCCATGGTAGGGGCGGGGCCTGTCTAAGAGGATTCCTGCTGTACCTTCCCTCAACGTTTATTTCTCTGCTGCTTCCAGAGCCTCCTGAGAGCTGCTCTGGCACCTCCAGCATTTGGCTTCTGCTCAGGTAGGCTCTTCCATGGCGAACCAGGCTTCTTTCTCGCTCCTGGCTTGTGCGGTCGCCTCCCGAGTGCTGCGCTGTGGCTGCTGAGCTACTTCCAGGTCATCTCAGACCCTGCACGCGATGTTTTGAGTTCTGCAGTGTCTCTGGGCTCAAAGCAGGATGGGGTCTGTCTGTCTAAATACGTTCCCCCTCAACTACGTGTTGGCCTGGAAGTGTCACGTAGGCTACGAAGTCTGTGCTCCGGAAGTGTGGCTTACAGGGCATAGAAATGGGCCTCGGGTTCTCATCGTCGGTATGCAGTTAAGGTTTTTCTCAAACTGGAAAGACTCAGCTTTTGGAAGGCAGAGACCACTTCTTGGGTTTCAGCATCCGCAGACCAAAGTAAGGCCTCACGCGTAGTCACTGTACCCAGGTGGTGTCTTGATGAAGAAACTTCAAGAATCCAAACCTTGGTTTGTCGATTTTATCAGCCTATTAATAGTCATTTTACTACCGCTGGGCTCAGTTTATATTGTTTTTCAACCGTAGGAGTTTGGAACTGGGAGCAGATCTTTCACGTGGTTTCAGCATGTAGCGCATGCCTGGGAAACGTCTGTGCCCGTCCCGTGTTACTTCCCGTCGGAGGGTGTGGCACCGCCTTCGCTGCCACCCCCCACTGGAGCCGTTCTGGGTCTCCCTCTTTGCTTCGTCCCCCCTGCCTCCCGTGCGTTGAGTTCTCGGATTCTGCTTTCCCCATGTGTCTCCTCCGTTACATCCTCGTCATCACTGCCCGCCTGTGGGCGGCCTTCGTGTCGAGGTCGTTAGGTGGTCATTACCTGGAGACGTTTTCGGCAGTCCCCCAGCCGTAGTCTCGCCCTGCCAGTCCGCTCCTCGATCCGCTGCCAGAGTCACTTGCGTACCTGTCGTCCCTGATTGCCGTCCCCCTGCTCAGGATTCTTCTTCGGCTTCTTAGTGCCAGCTCTCGTTCGTCCAGTTAATAGTCTGCCTCTTTCTCTTTTGGGCAGGTGCCGCACTGGGCGGGCCCTGGCGTACAGAGCGGAATGAAATGGACACCCGCCTCACTCGGACTGAAGTTCTCCTTTAGTCTGAGTGGGGACACAGATTGTTAGTCACATAATCGCCCAAGTACTTATATAACCGCAGTTGTGATAAGGGCCCTGACGGGAGGGGGGTGGCAGCGTGAGAGGGCGTGGGCCCGGGCGTGCAGGGTGCGGGCGGGGGAGGACACACTCAGCAGGGCTGACCTTTACGCTGGGCCCCAAAGCACAGTAGGGGCTCACGAGACTTCAGGAACCGCAGCCGATTTGCTCGGAATACGAGGCCCTTTGGGAGTCCGGCCCCCGCCCCCCGCCTGCCTGTCTGACCTGCGTGTATCACTGCCCCAGCCACGTAGGCTCCCGCGGGTTTCTCTTCTGAAAAGCCTCTCCCCGTCCCTCGCCTGCTTCAGTTCTCAGCTCAGACGGGAAAGTGAGTTTCTCTGAGATGCCTCCCGAATGAACTCTCCAAGGTAGCTTTTGGGGAAAGAACACCTCTTGTAGCGTCTCTGTCCCTGTAAGAGACCGGACAGACCTCGTGGCAGCGAGCTTCCTGGGACGTGCAGCAGAGGCGTTTCGGGGGCCGCTCGGTGGGCCCGTTGGGGGGTATCAAAGGAAGGTGGAGAGCTAAGTTACATACTTAGCTGGGACACCTGGGAGGAAGGCCAGTTCTGAAAAGTTAGGGGGAAAACTGGGTGATTTTGAGCCTACTCACATCCTGCTAATGTGTGTTATCCCGCTAGCCTTCCTAGTAACTAAGTGTCCAAGGCGGTGATGAGCTTCGTTACGTAGATAGCGATGGGCCTGTTGGTGGAAGTTGAGTGACTTCGGGGCTCCAGGTCCCAGGGTGCTTTCTGTTGCGCTGTGCCGCTGCTGCTCCTGTCTGCCGAATAAATGAGTTCTGATCGTTTTTCAAGTGCACCTCTATGGCGGGGATAGTAAGAAAGGCGGACCGAGGGCACCTGGGTGGCTCAGTCCGTGAAGCGTCCGGCTTTGGCTCAGGTCACGTGGCCCGTGAGTTCGAGCCCCGCATCAGGCTCTGTGCTGACAGCTCAGAGCAAGCAGCCTGGAGCCTGTTTCAGATTCTGTGTCTCCCTCTCTCTCTGCCCCTTCCCTGCTCACACTCTTTCCTTGAAAAATAAATTAAGAAAAAAAAAAAGAAAGGTTGACCATGTGGTAGTTTGGAATGCTGAAACTTAGGAAGCCCTCCAGCCCCTCTCTGGTGTTCCCTCCCTCTCTGCGTACACACCGCTCTGGCCATTATATCGTCTCTGTGTTGCCTAGTCAGCGGGAAATGTTTGAATAATAGATTCAACTGCGTTTAACACATACTCATCCATGTTGGTTTTTCTTTATTAGATTATGTTTTAGATACTATAGGTTTCACTCTTGAGGTATAACTTACCTAAGTTCGTTTCAGATTTATGACAATATACTAACGAATATTCATGGAGAGATTATGAAGCTAGAGCGTATGTCTTCACGGATCTCTTGTTTAAAAAAGTCATCATACTCTATAGCCTTTTATTTGACAGTGGACAAAGGCAGAGCCATAGACTTTTAGAGTGAAGTTTGGCTTTCTGGTTTACCTCATTTTCTACAGGTGAAACGGTCCTCTCGTTACCGGCGTGACGTGTTAGCGTCCTGACGAAAATGCGGAGCGAGAGCGTTCATTCAGGCTCCGTTTCGGGGCTGGGTTTTGTCCTTTGCTCTCCTGTTTGGTGGGTATTTGCTAATCCTCTTGTGAAGGAAAGTGCTTTTTCAGAAACAAATGGAGAGAATGTGATTTGCAAAGTATATTAAAATTGCATTTGGGAAAGGATACAGTTTTTAAGCAGAAAATAGAACCTCCCTAAATTTATCTGAATCACTTGTTTCGTGTTGGCTGTGCTGCGCCACGGGCTGTCCTGCCCTCGCAGAACCGTGTGAGCGCTGAGGTGAAGGTATTTCGAGGTGCCGTTCCGTTGTTAGTGATCAGGAAGCATCTCAATCGGTCTTTGGAATAGTTGCCTATAACTTCATTTCTTAAAAAGAAGTTTCAGAAAGTCTTTAATGGAATTTTTTGTTAACAGTGTTCATTAGGTAAGTCTTTGGTGATGCTGGGGAATTTCTTCCGTTTAACTGATTGCTGGGCTAGGCTTAGCATATCAGAACTAGAGGGACACGAGAAATACCAAAATAGATTTTCTTTATTTTTTAACTTTTTAAATGTTTATTTTATTTTTGAGAGAGTACGGCCACACACGAGCGGGGGAGGGGCAGAGAGAGAGGGAGACGGAAGATCCAAAGCAGGCTCTGCGCTGACAGCAGAGAGCCAGATGCGGGGCTCGAACTCCCCAGCCGAGAGATCGTGACCTCAGCCGAAGTGGGACACTCAACTGACTGAGCCGCCCAGCTGCCTCCAAGTAGACTTATTTGGGTGCCGTTGTCTTCCCTAGGAATTCGAAGGGCCGAGGTGAGAGGGAGGGGGCGTATTGCTGCCGGAGGAAAAGGGGGGTCCTGGAGTCCAGCCCCGACAGCTCCTTCCTGGGCGTGGGCCTGGGGCCGAGAAGTCCTTGTCTTTGGTCCCGCTCGCTCCTCTGTGAGTCCGGGCCTGCTACTTCTGTTCCACTGCCGCTCGTGAGGAGTGAGTGATGAAACACTTGTAGAGACCAGTACCTGCCTAGATTCCCAGAAACTACGTTTTTGAGACCTGCATTAACCCAAAACTGGAATTCTAAGATGAGCAGTTGTGGCAGTAAAAGACATTTTTAAAACTTGAAATGAGACAAAGTCAGCTGTGGTTCCGTTTGGGGACTGGACTCCTGTCTGTGTAAATCTGTTTAGGTTAGAAGTAGATTTTTAGAAAAGTGGTATGAATGATGATGAGAGAGATCTAACCTAAGCCAAAACAAAAATTGGTGTTTTCTGGAACTTTAAAGCGGGCAGTGAACTTTTAAAGTTGGTTTAAAGCCTCTAATGACCTTATTTGTGTGTCGCTTTCGTGTGACTGACTAGAGCTTTGCTCCTCTGTGGAGCTCTCGGATCAGCTCTGGTTAGAAGCTGCTTCTGTGCATTTTTCACTCTTTAATGACACTTGAATGAAACTTAAGTATAATCCAAACTCATACATGGTGAGTTACTGAGTATGGCAAGTTTTCCGTTAGTTTGGAGAAAGTAGGTGTTCATCACAGTCACCTAAATGGTAAGCCAGTAGGTATTTTTCAGGATTAGCCTAACTTATCTCACGTCTACCCCGAATCATAACTTCACCCAAACTGATACTCCCTTTTCCGAAACTGGCCGTGTGCGCACTGCACCGTTTCCCCCACTTTTGAGAATGGGGTGGCACTGCTCCCTCCTGCAGGATAAGCTCTGGTCTGTGGGCTGCCCTGTCTTTGGGATCGTGCCTTCTTAGTGTCCCTGTACTCTCCTCCCTTGGCACACCTCCTCCAGGCTAACCTGTGTAACTGTTTATCTTTTTCTATGTAGGTTACTTATTTGTAAGGTTGTGAAGGATAGAGACTGTGTTATGTCCTATGCAATTAGGGCTCAAATATTTGCTAATGAAAATAGGCTCAGTATTCCTGTCCTTCCTCAGCCTGAAGGAATTGCATACATTGTCCCATAAGAGAAGCAAAATATATCCTCGAATAGGTCCTGTTTATTAAAATGACATAGGTTTTAGACAGTATGTTTTTAGGGAAATTAGTCTTTTCATAGATCTCAGTGGAAAAGTAAATTGGATAATTATGTACAAAAAAGTCAGCATTTAAAAAAATTGTATATGTTTGTTTTTGAGAGACAGGGCGTGATTGGGGAGGGACAGAAGGAGAGGGAGACACAGAATTTGAAGCAGACTCTAGGCTCTGAGCTGTCAGCACAGAGCCTTGATGCATGGCTCAAACCTACAAACTGTGAGATCGTGACCTGAGCTGAAGTCGGACGCTCAACCAACTGAGCTACCCAGGTGTACCCCAAAAAGTCAAAATGTTAATAACCTCTGTCTTTTTTAGATTATAAAAGTAGCACACACTCACTGCCAAAAATTTGAAAAGAACAGAAAAATATAAAGAGAAAAAATTCCATAATCTTACCATCTTAACGTTTTGGTATTTTTAAAATATATATGCAGACAAATTATACGCTTAAAAAAATTGAGATCATATGCCATGAAATTTGGGATATGAATTTTTTTACTTAACATTTTATTGTGAGAATTTCCCATGAGATTAAATAGCCTGAAAATATGACTGCATAGTGTTAACGTTAGGTATGCTGCGATTTAGTTAACTGTTTTCTTATTGTAGACCTTTAGATTATTTCATTTTTTTTGCATACATAAACATCATCAAACATTGTTAACTAAAAATTTTCAACATCTTCCTTCGAGACATAAATCTAGTAGTGAGATTATCAAATCAAGGATATTAATTATTTTAAGGCTCTTGATACACGTATTACCACATTGCTTTTCAGAAATCAGATAATTTGCAGACTTAACAATGTAAAAGAATCTCAAGTATTCAGTCTTCTAAGTGAAAGTAAATGAAATGCTAGATACCAATATTTTTGTTTATAGATTAGTTTACTTTTTTTCTGTTCCAGTATTTTTTCGACCGTTTTTTTAAATGAGCATCTTCATCATGATACCAACAAGGAAATAAAAAGATGACAGGATTTTGACAGCGTTAATGAAAGATTGAAAGCGAGATTTAGGTTAAGTTTTTAAGTTCTCTAAACTTCCAACTTTCATCGTTTTCCTGGCAGCAAGGAGTAATTGTCAGTTGGCTTTGTTTGTTTTGGAGTAACTTCTACATACCAGCTTTTGCTTAAGTCACTATTTGTTATGTGAGCACTTTTATACCAGGCACAGTTAGCATTTTTCGTCACTTTAACAAGAGGCAGATTTTGTTGAGGAATTTGGAACTTACTTGTGCTGCTGGTCCTGGTTTTGTGGCTTGAATGTTAAACCCCTTTCTCTTTACAGATAATTAATACTACTCTACATCAGTTAATAAATTGCCTGACTACTGGATACATTAAAATTCTTTGGGGCGCCTGGGTGGCTCAGTGGATTGAGTGTCCGACTTCTGCTCAGGTTGCGATCTCGCAGTTCGTGGGTTCGGGCCCGCGTTGGGCTCTGTGCTGACAGCTCGGAGCCTGGAGCCTGCCCTGAATTCTGTCTCCCTCTCTCTCTCTGCCCCTCCCCCACTTGCTCTCTCACACACACACACACACACACACACACACACACTCTCTCTCTCTCTCTCTCTCTCAAAAATAAATAAGTGTAAAAAAAAAAAAAAAGAAAAATTCCTTGGTACGTCCTGGACCATTGCTTGTTTCACTTAGAGAACGTGAAATTGCACGAGCCAGTGCCTCACGAGAAGGACCTGCGCTGGCGACCCACCCCTGCCCGAGAGCAGAGCGGCCCTTTCAGCCCGCCAGTCCTCGTTGCCCCAGTTGCCCCTGACCGCTTGGAAGAAAGCTTGCAGAGCAGTAGGCAGTGACCTTCCCTTGGAAAATACTTTCCTAGACGTTTGGAGGCATAATGTTTGCCTACCTGGACATTTCTCGTAATACATCATTTACCTTTGAATCTGTAGTTCTCTCTTGAGTCCCTGCAGCGCGTGCGGACTGATAACCACATAATGCAACGCGATGACCACGTGGTAACATCAAGCTGATCGGTGAAAAACTCTGGATGCTTCCATAACTAAGGACCCCTTGACCTGTCTGTGGTTTCTTCATCTTTGATTTATGGCTTCTATTGGTGACTCCCAGGAGGAGGAGCGCTGGTCTGCGAATGTGGAATACTATTTACTTTGGATAAAGGGAGCAGCAGTGGCAGCTGCCTGCAGAGTCGCGTTTGTTTTGCTTGACCTGGAGGTTATCGATGGTCTCCGTGGATGTAGCCTGCCGTCGTCTCTTCAGCCTAGACTGGTTTCGTTACGGGTGTCTTCGAAATTTCAGCAATAAGATCAGAGTGGCAGTATTCATCGAGAGTTGGTTCTCCACTTACGTTAGTTTTTCTATAAACATACAGTTTAGCCTAGTATTTTCCATGAGTAAAAATTACAGTTTTCGTCTTTGGTATTTGTAAAAGACACCAGATGATTTTCATATGTAACAAGCTTAAATGCAGTTTCAGCGTGGCTTTGCAGAGCTCCTCTTTCAGTGTGTGTATTAGAGGGAGAGAGCGGCGCGGAATTTTTTTTTTTTTTTTAGCATTTAATTTGGGAGGTTTTCGTATATTTAAATACTGGTGGTCTGATTTTAGGGGGAAATGTGTAATATCCCAGATAGGACGTAGAGAGGCAGCAGAAGTAGCCTGATGTGTGCACGTGGTCCTTTTGGTTCCACTCCTGTGCTGATGCCGTGGATGGCCCTGCAGAGGCCCCTCGTCCAGTGTGGGGTTTTGTCCCCCCTCTCCTGGGGAGAGGTGTGAGTAGTGTGTCTGTGTATCTGTTTGATCACAGACCGCACTGTAGTGGTGACGATGTCCGTGCAAATCTGCAATCTAAAAGCGAATTTTGACCAGAAGAACAGGGTGAACTCCAAATTGACAGTAGGTTCACCGGAGCCTGGTTCCACAACTGTTTTCAGCAGCTTGCAGAATGTGTGTGGGGCCGCCCACACTTCCTTCCTCTCCTCCAGCCACACCCGCACACTTCAGTTTGCTTCTCTCTTTAGCGGGGAGAACGTCAGCATATTCTTGCAACATACACTGGTAGTTGTTTCTCAAACATGAATTTCCGTATTATAAACACCATTTGACTAGTGGGCCTGTTTCATTGAGGTCCGGCCCAGTTATATGCACGCATCAGCATATGCTAAGTGGATGCTTTAGAATGGCCTCGTTTGGTGGTTTTGCTGTTTTAAAAGATGTCATCTTTGTTATGTAGTCATTAAGAATACTGATTTAAAAGAATTCAGTGCACGGGGAAATATTCGTTATATAATAAAGTAGAGGAAAAAGTCATCAGACTTCGTTTGTAGTATCTTAGGCTTTGTAAGAAGCATGAGTATAAAGAATATATACTCAAAGCTGAAGAGAGGTCATGCTGGATGGAAGTGTGAGGTGAAGGGGCCCTTGGGTGGCTCAGTCGGTTAAGCGTCCCAATCTTGGTTTTGGCTCAGGTTATGACCTCACGGTGAGTTCAAGCCCCGTGTTGGGCTCTGTGTTGGCAGCATGGAGCCTTCTTGGGATTCTCTCTCTCTCCCTGCCTCACTGCCCCTCCCCTTCTCTCTCTCTCTCTGTCTCTCTCACGTGCGCATGCACGCAAAGTAAACTTAAAAAAAAGTATAAGGTGATTTTTTTTTCCTCCTGTATTGTGCCTTTATGCATTTTCCAAATTTTCTAAAGTGAATTTGTATCAACTTGTAGAGAGAAATACTTTTAAAATCGCTGTAAACCTTTTCTCGCTCTTTCTGTGCTTATGTCTATCTGTATTATTCCATTTTATAAAAAAATTTCTTCCTCGGCCTATATTATACTTAGAAAATAATTTGGGGGGCACCTGGGTGGCTCAGTCGGTTGGGCGACCGACTTCAGCTTGGGCTACAATCTCATGGTCTGTGAGTTTGAGCCCTGCATCGGGCTCTGTGCTGATGGCTCAGAGCCTGGAGCCTACTTTGGACTCTGTGTCTCCCTCTCTCTCTCTGCCCTTCCCCTGCTCACGTTCTGTCTCTCTGTCTCTCAAAAATAAATAAAGGTTAAAAAAAAATTAAAAAAAAAAAGAAGTTTAAAAAAAAATAATTTGGATAGCTGTGTACCTAACTGCTAACAGAGATTGTCACAGAGAATAGAGTAATGGATGACTTGTAAAAAAATTCTGTTTTTGCCAGTTTATGTGTTTTAATTGTACTTTTTCCTATATAGCGTACAGATATTTCCTAATATCGTACTGATATTTCTTTCATAGCTTCATAATTGAAGCAAAATACTAAAAGGGAAGTGATACATGAAATGAAAAAAGCAGGCTACAAGATATAAAGTTATGTATAGAATGATCACACCTTTGTAAAACAAAATAAAGAAGAAACTAAAAATTTGCAGAAAGGTTGCCAAAATATTAATAGTGCTGATCATCAGTGGTAGGACTATGGATGCCTTTTTATTCTTTCTACTTCCTAGTCTATATGTTGCAAATTCTCTGTAAGAATGTATTACTTTTGGGGAAAAAAAGTAAAGGAACATTTAGTTCTTTTTGAAAGGGTAGACTTGAAAGACAGTCCTCTTGATATTTTAAAAGCAAATACTTAGATTTTGTGGGACTTTTTTTGAAAAGTTATCAGACTTTGATGCCCAACTAGAGATACTGTTTTCTTTCTATTACAGCCTTACATCCAGCATTTCGATTTAATACATTTTAAGAAACCGAACAGCTCAGTACATTCATTTTCTCCTGGTAGGGTGGAATAGTAAAAGAATTTCTACTTGGATAAAGGAGAATACCATCGTTTTAACAACCGTGGTGGTGGTGGCAGCTAGTGTTTACTGCTTGCTTACTCTGTGCCAGGCTTAATTCTAAACCTTTTCCCTCTACCAACTCATTTAATTCTCCCCACAACCTATGAAGTTGTACTCTTTACTATTAAGGTTTTCTAGTGAGGAAGTGGATCATGCAGAGAGGTCAGGTCTTGTTTAGGTCCTGTGGCTAGTGCTGGGTGAGCTGGGTTTCAGATCCAGTCCTTGGCGCTCGGAACCAATGCTCAGCCACACTGGACTCCCACCCTGCCTTGCCCAGAGACCGGATGAAACGGGGGCTGGTGGAAGGAGAAACAAGCGAGGGTAATGGCAGGAGTAACGCGTCCTCCTTGGAGCTGAAGGAGCAGGTCAGCATGCAGCGGTTTACCTGTCTCTAGACGTGGCCCTGTCTGTGAGCTTAATGGTTACCTGGATGCTCACCTTTAGTGTGCCTTGGCCCAGTGTGCATGTTTAGGCCTCTGAGTATTTGTGGGATACTTCAGTGTTGTGGAGGGCGCCTCAGCCAGTACTGTCCCTGTGCCACAGACTTAGTGATCAGTGATCTGTTCACAGTCTCTGTGTTCAGAGCGATAGCTTTTTTCTTCCTCTCGGACAGAAAGCCTCTGCGTGCAGGTGTTGTGTGTGTTCCCAGATGCTGCCGTTGTAATGGGTGTCCGCCGGCCTGCTGGAAGAGGGTGTGTTGAGAAGGTTGCCCTCTTTGGCTGTTGGAGTGAGTGTTTCATGATCCGGCGGAGGCTCCTGCGGGCAAGCTGGGCTTGGAAACCAGGCCGGGCGGGATTGGAGCTGCCTACTGCTGCTTTCTGGGCGGGTCAGGCCTCCTTGCGCCTAGCTTGCAGGCTCTTGGTTTCGATTCAGTGAAATGTGGATTTGGCGCCCGTTACCCGGGAAGCATTTAGAAAATGGCGAATTCGCTGTTGTCGATTATTATTATTTTCCCCTCCTTCTGGTAGAATCTGGCTTCCTGGAACAATCTCTGTTTATCTGTTTACTGTTAAATTCCTGCTTACTCAAGATTCTTTGAATGGGTTGTAATTCATAGAGGGGAGAAAGATACTGGGACACTGGGTCACTAAAGACACACTTGCCATTTTTATGTTTGTCTAGATCCAGCCTTAGGATGTGTATTTTGACTTTAGGCAGAGTTAAAAAAAAAAAAAAGAACTAAAGTAAAATCTCCTTCTGTATTTTCTTTTAGGAAAAAGAAGCAACTAACAAAACACAGCGGTAACAAGGATTATTCAGCGTGCGGTTTGCAGGGTATGTTCTGGAGCCGCTGCGGGGTCACCGCACTCTGTATAAGCCACATCTGGACATTCGGCCTCGACGTTCAGCCTGATTTTCGGGCACTCCGAGACCCTCAAAGATCAAAAAACGATTCAGTTACTTCCTGGGCTAACACACAATGTACTTGGTGGTAGGGTTGCCCAGTGGGCTAGTACTTAAAAAGACGATGCGTAACAAGCATATTTTTCCTTCCAACCTTCAGTCAAGCATAACGTCCTGTTTTTCGGTACACCATCGTGGTTTCATAGACACTAGAAAGGGATATGTGTACAAAACAAAGTACAAAAAGAGTAAACTCCTTGATAGTGAAAATGATTATTATTTCACCATAAGGTAGCCTCATCATGAAGAGACCCTATTAGATTCTTTCCCATGAACTCGCAATTGATTAAAAACTATTTTCCTTGTACCCTTCTGCTGGCACAGTTCTGGAAAGAGAAATGGCAAAGTGTTAATTGTGATTGTTTCTGGGTGTCAGAGAGCTTGAAAAAATACTTTTTTTCCTTATTTATATACACATTTATTACTTTTATAATAAGAAAAAGTTAATGGCCTAGTTAATTAAAATTTAATTTAAATTCAGATTTATTTCTAAAATCTGATTTATATGCCATTTAACAAGAAGACATCTAAACTAAAGTGATGAGACAAGCAAATATTGTATCACTTGGGGGCGGCCTGAAGTTCTGAAAGCTTAAGCTGCATTTGCCAGCTTGTAACTTAATAGAAAATTCTTAGGTAGAATTTTAAGAATAATTACCGCCTTTATAATTAATCAAAATTAAAGATATAAAGATAGTTTTCTGCCCCCTGGAGTTAGCTTAGAGTTGCTATTTTTGAAAATTAAATATGCCTGAATTAAACTTTCTTTTGGGGAACTACTGTCCAAATAAAGCAACATCTTTCCACTTGGATTTTCCTGTTAATCTTACCATTAAAATTATTAGCTCATATGACAAGATAGTTCTCAGTAAAGAAGAAATTTGCTTTTTCTCCAACACCTGTATGTAGTACTATTGATTTCTTATTTTAAAAATCTGTATAGAAACAGGATTAAAAATTTAGTTTGTAGAAACAGCTTTCATAGTGGTTAAAAGCACAGATTTCCACGCCAGATAGCCCTGGGTTTGAACCCTAGTCTTTTACACACTGGCCCGTCGTTAGCCTGTGCCAAGTGAGTTACCGTTTCTGTGCCTTGAATTGGGGCTCATAATCCCCAGTTCTAAGGATTAAGTGAGGATGATGTAAAGAATTTGGCATATGAGTGAGATATTATACTTATTCAGTGAACGGTGGCTGATATTTATTATTATGGTAATTACTAACATATAAAAAAAACATGTTAATAAACATACCAACAGTGGCTTTTTAAGCTAATTTATATATATATTTGGGGGTGGCCCCAGTTAGGTGTTTTATATCATTACAGTTTGCATGTGAGAATGACGTTATGTCTCTTTTATAGTTGGTACTTTAACTCTCCATATACTACCCTAAGCCCCTAAGCATAACATCATTTGGTGTGGTTAAATGTTTATAAAGAACGTGGGCTTTGAAATAAGAATTCAGTTTGAATCTTAGTTGCAGCACTTTGATTCATTTTGCACAAATACATATAGTAGGTTTTTAATGTTAGCTTTTCTTCTGTTCTTTTAAGCAAAAATGAGATTGAAAGAATGTAATGTTAGTGCTTTAAAATAAACACCTCATTTTATGTACGACTTACTTTTTTGAGATATTTTCATCTAAGTGGGAGTAAATGATATAACTACTGTTCTTAATAAAACAACTGAGAGAGACAAAACATAAGAGACTCTTAAAGACTCAGAACAAACCGAGGGGAGAGGGGGGTGTGGGAGTGGGGAGAGTGGGTGATGGGCACAGAGGAGGGCACTTGTTGGGATGAGCACTGGGTGTTGTATGGAAACCAGTTTGACAATAAATTATTAATAAAAAACAAAACAAAACAACTGGAACCGTGGAAGTATGTGCTGGGAGCACGAGGAAAGGCTGCGGAAGAGAAGGGTGCGCACTCACAGGAGAGAGCTGGTCCCGGGAGATGGCCGTATTCCTCATTGGATTTCACAGTCGTTCTATTAAATTTGGGTCAGAAAAAATAACGGGGTTGAATTTGTGAATGTCTTAATTTGTATAATTTTATACATTTATTTGTTTTTCTGAAGGTCATTTATCAGAGCCGGTTTCTGTATTTAGAGTTTACATTATAAAGGTTTAAATGCCATGGGAGATATGGTCTTTAAAACCATGGTTTAAGAATGCATGCTTCTTTGTTTTTGAAGTGTAAGCAGGTTGCGGTGAGTGTGGTTTTACAGGTGGAAGACCGTAATAAAGATAAGCAGAACTGAGACGTACAGAGAGTGAGAACCAGGCAGCAAGCATTTATTAAGTACCTACTGTGTGTCTGTTGCTGTTCTAGGCACCAGTGACACGAGAGCAAACAATTGTAAATATTTTGAAAAGAGTTTGAATTTCAAAATTTAACAAAATATTGATTGCCTGTTAGATGTTAAACACTGTTTAGGGGAGGGGAGGGTAGAAGGAAGAAAGTAGAACCTTGCAGCCTTAGGAAGGGAGTGGTATATTCAAAAGTGTGTAGAATAAGACCTCACGGGATGGAGGCGTCCCAAACTGCCATGGAGACCTGGAGAAGGGAAGGTGGTTCCAGCTGGGAGAGTCAGGGGGTGCTTCACGAAAGGGATTTTTTTGGTACTTAGGGAAAATAGTACTAGTTTTGGAATAACAGGAAAAAGTTGTTGGGTTTCTGTCCAAATGTCTCTTCTGTTTTCCCTTTTTGCAGTTCTTGCCATGTTTTTTAAGACACTAATTGAAATTACTTTGGGGAAAAAGTTTTTTTTTAAACATAGTTTGTCAAACTTGCCAGTTTCTTATTTTTGACAGCACCATAATCTTGTTTCGACAAACCAATCTTTTTTTCAGGTTGCAAAATTTAATGTGGTATTTAAATTCTCAGCCTTTGTAACATAAACCCGAAATACATAAATAGGTTGTTAGAAATGACCCTCACTCATTTTATATCTCAATTTATTTACTTTAGGCTTCTCTTTAAAAAAGAAAAAAAACAATAAGGAAGCTATAAAAGGAAAAGCTACAGAAACTTAGTTTTGTTTCTCCTCTTATTTTGTAGATGTCCGTGGCAACATTGAAAATGAATTCCCTATTTTCGCCAGCTATTCTTCTATGAGAAGATCCATTTCGGACAGTCTAGACATTGTTTCTTCTGTTGCAGCAGCATGGCAGGATTCAAGCGAGGGTATGACGGGAAGATTGCTGGATTATATGATCTGGATAAAACCTTGGGTCGAGGTCATTTTGCAGTGGTTAAACTTGCCAGGCATGTCTTTACAGGTGAAAAAGTAGCAGTAAAAGTTATTGACAAGACAAAATTGGACACTCTGGCCACTGGTCATCTTTTCCAAGAAGTGAGATGCATGAAACTAGTGCAGCATCCCAACATCGTGCGCCTGTATGAAGTGATTGACACCCAGACCAAACTCTATCTTATTCTAGAACTTGGGGACGGAGGAGACATGTTCGATTACATAATGAAACACGAAGAGGGACTAAATGAAGATTTGGCCAAGAAGTACTTTGCTCAGATTGTCCATGCTATATCTTATTGCCATAAACTCCACGTGGTTCACAGAGACTTAAAACCAGAGAATGTGGTTTTCTTCGAAAAACAAGGTCTTGTGAAGTTGACTGACTTTGGTTTCAGCAACAAATTTCAGCCAGGGAAGAAGCTCACTACAAGCTGTGGCTCTCTCGCGTATTCTGCTCCAGAAATTCTGCTCGGTGACGAGTATGACGCACCCGCAGTAGGTAGGTGACCTTCCTCCAATATCTGCCCGCTTGAATTCCACCAGCTAGAGTATCGTTGGTCAAATTGGTGGTGGTTTATCTGAAAGTAATTTCTTAAGGGATTTCCTTAAATGGGAACAGATTGGGTTTCGTGAATGCCACGTGTTCCTAAAGCCTGCAGTTAGTTTGTTTTACCCTTTACGTGGCACACGTCTAAAGTGTATTTGTCAGCACAAAGAAATATGAGTAAGTTCTCACTATAATTCTTTTGAATCAAAAGGTCTGAGGACATTTCCTATCTTCTCAGATCCTTCCAGTAGTGCCCTAGTCAGCCGTGCATATCCTTTAACCCTCACTGAGACTCCTGTTGGAAAAGTACCGTGATACTGCAGTACCTTACGAAGAATTTGGGCGTGGGGATCTTTTATTAATTGTAATGACCTTGAAGAGTGTACTTGATCTCTCTCTGCTTCATTTCCTCATCCACAGAATAGAATTAGATCAGATAGAGGTATTGTATCCTGTGTCATCATGTTTACTTTTCACAGCGACCCGTGTGGTGGTTATTGTTCGTTTCACTGTATAGGACAGGAAAATGACGTACAGACATCTGCTGTATGGTAGATTCCAGAATCTTGGTAGCCCTTTGAATTGCCAGCTACTCTCTCTGCTCTCCAAAACATTACTGTGTTCTCTCTGGTCATGAGTTATCTACTCGGGGTGGAAGCGTTTGCTCCTTTTCAGCTTGTGGCAGTATTGTCCCTGTGGAATCATATGTTTTGAAAGTCATAGAGGAATTTAGGAATTTATTCTTCATTTTTAAGAACTTGTTAAGCTGAAAGTGTGGTCAGCTTTCACAATTTTTAGTTTATCTTGGAATGATATGCCATCATATTACATGTACATGATATTACACTTCTTAGATAGGAGTCTTCCGTTTGCATTGTGATCATTTGAAATGCAGGTTATAGAAGATGAGAGACATACATGAAGAGTACCGATTTTATAGTCAATATTCTGTACACCAAGATACTGCTTTTCGTATTAGACCTATGTGTCCTGTAAAAGAAAGGGTTGTTGAATGGTTCCTGCCCATTGCAGATAACAAGGCTTCACTGAGACCTTTCATTAGAATATTTGAGTCAGAGATTTTTGATTAATGGAGCAGGTCTAATCAGAAAATGAAGCCAAGAATTTATAGAAGAGGAAACAAATGTTTCACGTCTGAACATGAAAATGATGTTCAACCTCAATAATCAAGGAAAATAAAAACATGATAAGATACTGTTCATACTTTTCACATTGGGAAAAACTAAAGTCAGACAAAACCAAGTGTAGATAAGCCTATAGATCTTCAGGAAATGTAACTAGTTCGGTGTAGAAGACGATTATCTACTAAAGTTAACCATGTACACTCCTGAGACCCAGCACTTCTCTTCCTGTGTACATACCCTAGAGATGCTCTCACTCATGTACACAGATTTTCAGAGAATGTTTTTAACAGAATTTTTGAGTATTCATCAGCAGGGGAATACGTTGTTTGATATTCATGTGATGGAATTCTGTATATTGGTGAAGATTAATGAGCTATGTATGTCATGTGGTTCACAAACATTTAAGAAAAGCAAATTCGTAAGAATACTGATAGTATTACAACATTTATATCAAAGTTTAAAACATACAAAGTAGTAGTATATATCATTTAGGGGTGCATGCACATGTACTAAAGAACTGAAGAATGCATGAGGTTATTTCTGAGGGGCAGGCATACCTAGAAAGTTTCATCTATATTGGTGATGTTTATTTTCTAATTTGGCAGGTATCCACTAATTTTCTTTCTTGTTTTTTTTCCTTATACATTCAATATTGCTTTAAAAAACTTTTAAAAAGTTTTTACGAAGTAAAAGAGAAGTGGGAGGATGCCTACCAAATTTGATAAATGGTAAAGTACGAATTGGGTGGAGTTCATGGGTAACTTTTCTTACTTTCAAGTGATTTTGTGTGATTGTGTGATTAAGATAAATGTAGAATCCTTTAAAAAACAAATGGACAGATCTGCCAATGTAGTTAGTTCATTGTGCCAAAATCAGTGATTTTTCAAAACTACATAGCAGAATTAGTGAGAACAACTATTGAAATCTGTCATTTTATTTAATTACCAGATGTTGCTGAATTAAGCCACTTTGGTTCAGTTCTGTGAGGGCTTTAGAGTCCACTGGTCCTTAACATTGACACTTGGTTCAGGGATTGTCTATTATTTTCAAAGAATCAGATTTTGATTTTATTTCTCAACCGCACTTCTGTTTTCTATGTCATTACTTTTTCTTTCATTGTTACTAATTTTTTCCATGATCCTTCAGTTTCCCTCTTGTTTTCTTTTTTACGGTCTTCAGTTTTTTCTTCATTGTCCTGATTTCTAACACTTAAGGCTGTGTGTTGCTTTTTTCTGCAATCTCTGGTAATATCCTGAGGATTTCACTCTATGGTCATTGTTATTCATTGCTGAAGTTTGTCTTTACTGTTTTATTTCTTATTTAACCCAGGGGCTCTCTTTAAACTCAAAGTGGATAGATTTATTTTTCTTTTTAGCTGTTTGGTTTTTAACTTCTAATTTTAGTACATGGTAGTTGGTAATCTACATTGCAACCTGATTGGTTTTTGCGTTGGGGAGTATTTTTAGATTTTCCGTGTGGCTTAATACATAGTGGTTCTTGGTGACTATTCCCCGTATGATTAAAATATTCCTGTTTTTAGCATATACAAAGTTTTCGTACATAATTAAGGTTGGTAATTGTATAATTTGTTCCTCTGTGTCAGGTTTTTATTTGGATGTTATTTTCTGAGAGAATTATACTAGTTCTCTACTCTAATCTGAATTTTGTATTTTAATCTGTTTTTGCTTTTACATGTTATTTTCAAGTATATTTGAATACTTCTATACTTATATACTGCTTCTATAATTCATTTTGCATAATGGGCTAGACCTTTTATCAATGTGAAACTGTGCTTATTGGCATGGATTCTATTTTTGTCATTTTGTTTTAGGATGTATTGGTGTCTACCCTGAGTGTTCAGTTAATCAGTATCCATATCATTCCCTCTGACCTGCAAACAAGAACTATATGTAGTTTGCTTTTACTTCCCTTTTACAGATTTTTAATTTGCTTTTATTACTTAATATATACTTTTTCTGGCTCAGTAATGCTTTAAGAGCTGATGAAGACTATGGACATATTTTAAAATTGTGTTCCTAAGCATCTTTAATTATTCCTTGTTTTGACCTTACTACATGTGAAGAACATTTCAAAATCCAGTGTGAATTTAAAGGTGACTAGCTGATCTATCTGAAAGGCATTGCCTTGTCTTGTGAAAAAGTAGATTAGTAAAACGTAAATTGAGATATTCTTGACTGTTAATTTATGTGTTACTTAAAGTTTGTTTAATATGCCAGTTTTTGGAAATCTTGGCACATTCAAGGCAAGAGTTGTGGTTTCACTAGAAGCCACGTTGAAGGTACTTCAGGCGATCTGTTCCTGGCTCTGCTTTAGCGCCATGAAGAATCATGTCCACACACTTCCTCCTACGAAAGAGTCTTCTTAGAGGACTTAGGAAATGGGCAGCCACCAGACCTGTGATTGTAGTGTTATGTGTATAATCATGTGTAAATATTTTCTTTGAAAACTTTTAAAAAGATTACTCCTTACTGTACAGGTTGTACAACCTAAGGTGTGATACCTTTGTGCTAGAACTTTGAAATTAGTCCAGAAGGGCATAAATCAGAAATTTTCTCTTTGGTTTATCTAGATCTGCTATTATAGTTTGTTATGAATTGATAACTCCTTGCTTTGATTTTAAGTTTCTTCCAGAAAAGCTGTTAATGTATTTGCTTTTACGGTCGCACCCAACTTGCACCAAATCTGAGTGGGTATAGTCTCATTTTCCCTGCTCAAAGTTACTATTTATTAGAGACAGTTGCTTTAGTAATGTTTCTCTGTTTTCTGGTTAAATTTTTATTACTCTTAAAATTTGCCATTCGGGCCATGAGCCCTGATGGGTTATAGATTAGAAGACCTTGGCTTGTATCATAGAGTTTTAGGCCTGAGTGTAGCATTTGGAGATTATACATATAAGGGATCATTTGTGCCATTTGTATGCCTAGGGAAGGAAGTTTGATGTGCTTTAAGGTACTGTCTCGTTTGTTTTGTTTAAAAAGGTGAGTATGAAGCCTGCCTGCATGGTATGCGTCCAGCATGAACTGCCTTGCATCCTTGGGCCCAGGCAGACGCAAGCAGTGTGCAGTTGTGCGGAGTGAAACCCGGGGCCGTGGAAATGTGGGGCACGCCTTCCACAGTCCAGCTGTCGAGTGCAGGGCGCATATTCCGAAAGACGCCTTTTACAGAGTATGTCATTATCACCTGTCCTGTAAACCCAAAAGAAAAAATATCCTTCCCTAAACTTTCTGAAGTTTCGTGCCTGTGAAAACATGACAGAGATCATGGTTAGAAATCGACCCCACACGAACCCGATGGCAATGAAAGCACTTTACCGTGTTAGCTCTGTACGCACACCTACTGGCTTCACAGTGTGAATGTTGTGTGATCACGTGTTTAGGAAAGAGCACTTCTGCGCTCTGAGTAAAATCTGCTGAGTTTTATAAATAAGCTACTCCAGAGCTTAGTATTTGTGGGAAAGACTCTGAGCACGAACTGTTATGGGTAGTGTAATCTATAGGTACCATACAAAGGGGTTTTTTAGGCTAACTTAACCACTGAGTTTTTTTTTAATGAGAGGCCTGAAAAATATGATTAAAATGACATATTTCTTTTAATGTTTTCCTTACTGCATTTTTAGCTCTGTTGCTTATTGTTCTCACTGTGTTACAAGGTTCAGATAAAATGAGGTATATATTGACGCCACTTTAGAGTTTAGTTTGCTAGTGGTATGGTAAGATCTAGATTGGCGGTCCTCTGCTTAGCCCTGGTAAGTCCCACCTAGAGCAGGTTTCTGAAAAACAGGCAAACCTTGCCTGGGCCCTGCCCCAGAGATTCAGGTTCAGATAGTCTCCGGGGAGGCCCTTATCCAGAAGCTTCTATGAGATTCTGATGTGCATCCAGCCTTGCCTACCTCTGATTTAAAATCCTAGAATCAGACGTTATTAGTGGGAAAATAGATCCCACCATTTTAATTCTGATATTCTTTAGAGAAGAAGTGTTCAGGAAAAAATGCTTAAATCTCTTTAGTTTCAAAAATTGTTAACAAGAACATAAAATTCTTTTTTTGACGTTGAGAATTGAGCTTAAATTTCTCTCATTCGCCTCTCCCTGCCCTGTTCTAAATCACACCTTGCACTTATTTAGGGAGAAGTAAGTGAAAACCGAATTTCAGGCCCTTTGAAAACTTTTTCTGATGTTGTTCCAGTGCCTGGGACTTCAGGCTGGACACCCCTTGTCTTTCCTGCCAGGAGCCCGGGGACTGTCCTTGCTCCTTCCCTTCCCACTGCCATTCCCAGAGCTTCTTGTCAGGTGTCCCCCGGCCTTGTGCAAGTCAGAAGGTTGCCTCGCTGCCTCATTCAGAACCATTGTCTTCATCCGGAAGATTTGTAGTCTTTGCCTTTTCTAAGGGCCCTTGCGCTGCTGACTCCTTGGGTTGGGCTGGGTTGTGTTGGGCTGGGCTGGGCTGGGCTGGGCTGGACTGGGTTGGGTTGGGTTGGGTTGGGTTGGGCTGGGCTGGGCTGGGCTGGGCTGGGTTGGGTTGGGCTGGGCTGGGCTGGGCTGGGCTGGGCTGGGCTGGGCTGGGCTGGGTTGGGTTGGGTTAGGCTGGGTTGGGTTGGGTTGGGTTGGGTTGGGTTTGGTTTTACGTGGGCCTTGGTGCTCTTACTCCTTTCCCGTCAAAGCCTGTGTGGAAAGACAGGTGCACAGCACTCGTAATCGTAGGTTCCACTAGACTAAAAACTGGAATTACTGTTCATCTGCTTTTCACACGAGAGCCCGAGCTTGAGTCTTTGGGCACTTGGTGTGAGGAGGTGGGGATTGGGCTGCCGGGCCCAACTGTGTGTCTTTGAAAGAAGGTAGAGAAGGAAGGGATTTCAGGGGCAGCTTGCCTGTCTTTTGTTCCCTGTCGCCGGTTTTCAGATATTGACAGTTCCAGGTGAGAGGAGGCCCTGGGTCTTTGGGCGACAAGCAGTTAGGAGTTGTAGTGGGGAACAGCCGGAAGAGGGGGGAATGCCGGGAAGGTGGCCGTTTTAGGTGGTCATCACTCATAAGGGGAAAAAAAAGCTCATCAGTTCCTTTTAAAATTTCACTGCGGATCTCTGCTCTGCTCAGAATACTTTAAAGTCTTATCATTTCCTTCCCAGTCAAAACCAGAGTCCCCACGGCGGCAGCGTGGTCCTCAAGATTGGCTTCCCCGTTTCCTCCCTCACTTGTCACTCCCACTCTGTTTTCAGTCGCTGGCTCAGCTCCCATGATGCTGTTAGTCACATGCCACATCCAGTCCTGCCTCAGGGCCCTTCTGTCTCCTGTCCCTTGACCTAGACCTCTCTTGCCTACAGGCCACCCACTTGGCCCCCAAAGGTGGAGGGTGCCAAGCTCTGTCCCCACGTGGCTCCTTTCTGTGGTCTCTGTCATTGCCATTTGTGAAATGAGGTAGTTCCTGCCTTTTGGATTGTTGGAGTTAGAGGAATGAAAACATAGCGGTACTTAGCATAACACCAGACACAAGGTCGGTCTGCAGTCAGATGGAACGGTCTCAAGGAGCCTTGGCCTGAGGATCACAGAATGCCTGGTTTCTGTGGCACTAGGGCTGCTGTCCCAAAGGGTGTTCAAAGATCACGGCCTCATTTTTCCTTTTGAGGTGCTTTCTTCTCCTTTGGAAACTTGTCCTCAAGGGAATCTCTGAAATGTTGGCGGCCGTGGGAAAACTGGGAGGAAGGGGCCGGCCCAGGACCTTTGCTCTTGTTTTTTTCTCACACATGTTTTTAGTTGGGTTTAACGTTCAGAATGTAGGAAATAGGCTAACTTCTGAAGTAGAGATCTTTCTTAGTGTGTGGTTTTAATGTTAAAAAACAAATGACGGTATTTATTTGATAACTGGTTAGTTTCTTGGCACTTCAGAAGAGCTTTTTAAACCACGTAAAACAGTTAACTGTCCTGATACAGAAGTTAAGTCTATTCACTTCAGGTTGTAGCACAGAACACTGTTAGGTTTTCTTCTTTCAGGGGCCGTGGCTTCTCTCAGCTCCGCACATGTTGCTGCCGACGCTGGTGAGGAGGGTAGACCTGGAAGAGGGCACCACGGGGCCACGCCACGCTAATTAGCAGAGACGTTCTGTGGAACCGGTGCTTCCTTACAACTGATTCCCAATACGTGGACTTGCTGCTTGTAAATGTCTTCTTCCCCTCGTTCTCTATTAGCCCATTTTCTGTCTGGCCCACTTCATCTTCAGAAAACAGTGATTTATCTTAACCTAGTTTCTATTGGTCGGCTTAATGGTGGTGTATATCCAGTATAGTATAGGACAGTGCCTGATTTAATGTTAGAAAATTTTAATTCACAGTTAGTTTAACCTGGAAGCCGAAGGAACACACTGTAGGACCTCAGCTTTTGTGGCCCGGGCCGGCAAGGAGGAGAAAAAGACTTTATGGAGGAGACCCTCTTTGTAGATACATCTAAAGTCTGCCTGGGATGCAGCCAGGCAGAGTAGGTGCACTGGTTTGTTGGATAAAAATAATGGGGGGGGGGTTGTTAGATGGCTAAAAACAGAGGATGAGGAGATGAAGGGGACCCATGCCCTAATGGCCTTTTCCATTGGAATTAGATGGGATGACGCCAAACGTCGCTCATTTCAGATGGCTCACTTGTCCCTCTTGCTCAATAGTAAGGTCCTTGAGAAGGAGAACCGTGTGTTTGGTTATATCTTATCTGTGTTCCATCCCTGTCACCTGGTAAACACGACAAGCCCCGATGTTTGCTTAAATGAGTTAAATATTACAGATGATCAACTAAAGAAATGAAAATTTACACTCCTCTGAATTTTTTCCAAAATTTAATTGCGGCCACCTGTGCCGTCCTCCCCACCCCCCCGAACCCCGACCCCAGCCCTTCCTGATATCCTTGCTCATGCTGGAACTCCTTTTCCCTGACGTGTGTGTATATATTATCGTGTCCTGGACTCCTCGTGATCGGGTGGAAGCCGTCCTTCCTCTCCTCACGGAGAGGCAGATCTGCAGCTTGAAGCGCGTCCTGACACGCCGACCACTGCGAAGCTTGCTTTGGATCTGATCTTGCAGGCTTGAGGGGCCAGGTAAAAAGTGGGCCCACAGCTTCGACAGGAAGGATGAGCACACATAGTTTTGAAATAAGCTTTGGGACATAAGATACAGGTGTAGAATCGTGGCCTTATTTTTGCGCCTTTGGCTCCTTGACTCTGACTCATTGTTTTATACATTTCGATCTCGCATTTTCCTGACTGCGTTTTACATTTCCTAGTTCTGACTTGGGAAGGTCGTAATGGAAAGTTGGAGGTAAGCTTACAGACAGGGCTTCTCCCCAAAGGAACCTCACTCAGATCATTGGGGATGTGATGTGCTTTTAAAGCCGAAGACCTAATTTGTGTTCAGTGTGTTTTTTTTAAAACCCATTTTGTGTCATGAACAGTTTGTGTGTATCAACTCTTCACTGACATTAGGTCCTTGTCACGGTTTACAGAGACTTAGCACGGACCAGGAGCTCCAGTAGATGGCAGGGAAGCCCCTCAGATGATGTGACCCTCCTGTTCCAAAGTGTGATTCTCAGTTTTGTACTCAGTGGTGATTGGTTTCTAGAGGACTGAAACCGGCTGAACAAATTGTTAGGAGACTAACGGATACAAAACCCAGTTGGTTGGTGTGCGTGACTAAACATCAGTCCCGCGCAAGCTTGTATTCTTGCATCAGACCAGCTGCATCTTCCTAAATTTACCTGTTTTTCAGCTTTCAAAAAGGTTGGTAGACATAAGGTCTTCTTTTAGGTATAGTATAAATCGATTTGGTTTAACCTTTTTTAGGAACGCATGTGATCTGTTGTATTCCTGAGATTAAATGATTCTCGTTTGGATTTCTGCCTCAGCGCTTAGAAAGGGCTCTTCCTAGCTAACAATTATAAACATCTACGCGCCGAATTCTGGGGCACCCAGATTTGTCAAGCAACTAATTACAAACGTAAGCTATCTTATTGATAAAAATGTGCTAGTTGCAGGAGACCTTAATACCCCACTCACAGCGCTGGATAGATCCACTGAACAGAGAATCAGCATGGAAACAACGGACCTGAACGACACGTTGGAACAGATGGGCCTGACAGATATCTTCAGGGCCCTTCATCCAGAAGCAAAGGAATTTACACTCTTCTCATGCGCATAGTACATTTTCCAAGATAGACCACATTTTGGGGCACAAGGAAGCGCTGAATAAGTATAGAAAGGGCTCTTACTGATTCTGGAATTTCAATTCATTTATTTCTGTTGCTTCCAAGGCCTTGAAAACCTGATTTCTGGATGTTGTCATTTTGTTTCTAGTTATAGTAGGACCTTCAGTCTGCCCAGCACATTATATATAGTCTACCTAGAAGCAGAAGATTCTCTGTAGTTTTAGATTAGTCCTGATGTTGTTTTCAGTTATCAGTTTGTGGGTGGACTGTGTTGCTGTCGAGTTGTCAGTAGACAGCTTGATAAAATTTTTTTGGATTTACCATCCAGCTTCAGTATTAAGGTGAATTCATTAATCAGCAGAGGTAAGAAGAGTTTAGCGAAGTTGTGTTCCATTTTTAACTTTTGACTCTACTACCTGCTGTCAGGGGATTAGAGGGCACAGGTTTTTCATGCGTAAGGAAGCTCTCTAAGGCGTCATTCTTGTCTTACTTCACGTCAGAGAAATGGACTTCCGAGCCCTTCAGCTGTCAGTGTCTCCTGCCAACTAGAGAACTACTTCTTGATCCCTTTCTTTAGGTCATTTCTTGAGTTGTCCCAGAGCAGGGCAACCATGGAGCAGCAAATAAAGGCTCCTAAGATGCTGAAATGGACTGTCCTAAGTTCGTGTATGTCATTTGTAGTTTTTATGCAGGGTCTCACTCAGATCCTTATTTGGTTAATTTTACGTACAATTCTAGCAAGGTCAGTAAATTCATATTTTCAGCCTTCAGCTTACAGAGAGGTAACGTTAGGGACTTCTTAGAGACTGGCACATGGATAGCAGAGATGAGAAAGAGTCATGAAGTCATAACCGGAAACTCTTAAAAGCATGATATTCCTAAACAGCCAGTGGATCAAAGAAGAAATTAAAAGGGAAGTGAAAGTTCCTCAAGACAAATGAAAATGGAAACACAATATACTAGAACTTAGGGCATGCAGCAAAAGCATTTCTAAGTGGGAAGTCTGTAGCAATAAATGCCTACATTAAGGAGCAAGAAAGATCTCACATAGAAGGAAGGAAATAATACAGACTGATAATAATAAAGAGCAGAAATAAATGAAATAGAGAACAGAAAAAACAATAGAAAAGATTAACCAAACTAAAAATTAGTTCTTTGAAAAGATAAACAAAATCGAAAATCTTTTAACTAGACTAAGGAAAAGAGAGAGAGACCCAAATCAACAAGATTATAAATGTAAAAGGAGATATTACAACAGATACCACAGAAATACGGAGGGTCATAGAAGCTGCCATGAATAACTATATGCTGACAAACTGAACAACCTAGAAGAAATGGGAAAATTCTACACATAACCTACTAAGACTGAAAAAGGAAGAAATAGAAAATTTGAACAGACCAATTACTAGTAAGGAGATTGACTCAGTAATCAGAAATCCAATCGGTTAATTTTACCAAACATTTAAAGAATTAATACCAATCCTTTTCATACTCTCTGGAAAAATCAAAGAGGAGGGAACATTCCCAAACTAATTTCATGAGGCCAGCATTTTCCTGACACTGAAGGCAGAATAGGACACTGTAGAAGAGACTACAGGCCAGTATACCTGATGAGTATAGATGCAAAAATTCTCAGTGAAATACTAGCAGACTGAATTCAGTAGCACATTAAAGTGACCCACCATGATGATAGGTGTGATTTATCCTTGGGATGCAAGGATAGTTCAACATTTGCAAATCAGTTATTGTTACTAGAATTGAAAGAAGAGAATCATGATTATCTCAATAGATGTAGAAAAAAGCGTTTGACAAAATTCAACATCCATTTATGAGAAAAACTCAGAGCGGGCATGGAGAGTGTACCTCAACATAATAAAGGCCATATATGACCAGCCCACCGCCACCATCATTCTCAGTGGTGAAAGGTTGAGAGCTTTTCCTTTAAGATCAGGAACAAGACATTGTCTCCTGTTTAACACAGTATTGAAAGTCCTACCTAGAGCAATCAGGCAGTAAAAACAAATAAAAGACATCAACAGTGGAAGATGTAAAATTGATTTTATTTAAAGAAAGTTCTAAAGACTCGCCAAAAAACTGTTAGAGCTAATCAGCAACTTCAGTAAAATTGCAGGATACAAAATTAACGTACAAAAATCAGTAGCATTTCAATCCACTGACAGTTTTTCTGAAAACAAAATAAATTGATCCCATTTACAGTAGCATCAAAAATGATAAAATACTTAGGAACAAATTTAACCAAGAGGTAAAAGATCTCTACTTTGAAAACTTCAAGACATCGAAAAAAGAAATCAAAGATACAAATAAATAGAAAGCAGTAGCCCACGTTTATGGGTTGGAAGAATTATAATACTGTCAAAGTGTTAATACTACCAAAAGCCAATTCCTATTAAGATTCCAATGGCCTTTTTTACAGAAACAGACATTCCTAAGATTTATATGGAACCACGGTAGACCCAAGATAGCCAAAGACATCCTAAGAAGAACAAAGCAGGAGGCATCACACTTTCTGATTTTAAGCTATGCTCTAAAGCTGTAGTCATGAAGATCATGGCACAGGCATAAAAACAGACAAATGGAGTAATGGAACAGAATCAAGAGCGCAGAAATAAGCATATATAGTCAACTAATATTTGACAAGGGAGCCTGGAATATTCACTGGAGAAAAGACCATTTCTTCAGTAAGTTGAAGAAAATTAGATATTCACATGTAAAAGAATGAAACTTGACCCCTGTCTCACACCACTCACAAAAATTAACTTGAAAGGGATTAAAGACTTAAACGTAAGACCCTAAGCCCTGAAAACTCCTAGAAGAAAACAGGAAAAAATGTCCTCAATGTGATTTCTTTGGATAGGACACCTAAAGCACAAGCAATAAAATAAGAAATCAGATGGACCACATCAAATACAGAAGCTTCTGCACAGGAAAAGAAGCCACCAACAAAGTGAAAAGACAACCTATGGAGGAAAAAAATATCTGCAAACCATGTGTCGGATAAGCAATTAATATCAAAAATATATAAAGCACTTCTACAACTCAACAACAATAAAACCAGATAATCCAGTTAAAAATGGATACAGATCCTAAATAGACATTTTTCTAAAGAAGATATACAGATGGCCAACAGGTACATGAAAAGATGTTCAGAATCACTAGTCATCAGAGAAATGCAAATTAAAACCACAGTGAGATGCCCCCTTATGCCCGCTAGAAAGGCCGTCATCACAAAGACCGGAGAGGACCAGTGCCGATGTGCTTGTGGAGGGAAGGGAAGCCTCGTGCACTGGTGTTCGCGATATAAGCTGCTGCAGCCGTATGGGAAACAGTGTGGAGTGTGCGCAGAAAACTAAACGTAGTACTGTATGACTCAACAGTTCCACCTCTGGGAATATATCCAAAGGAAACGAAAATACTAACTCAAAAAGATACCTGCACCCACACGTTCAGAGCAGCCTTGTTTACAATAGCCAAGACATGGAAACAACCCTAAGTGTCCGTCAGTGGATAAATTGGATAAGGAAGTTGTGGTATGTATATGTGTACCTAAAAAATTAGGAAAGCCTACCACTTGTGACAGTATAGACTTGCAGATATTATGCCAAGTGAGATAAGACAGATAAATACCGTATGATCTCACTTATATGTTAAAATCTAAAACCAAACCAAAATAAATTCGACTCTCAGGAAAAGACATCAGAGTGTGGTTAGCAGAGGCGAGGGACGGGGACTGGAAGAAGGCTCAGAAAGTATAAGCTTCCAGGTATGAGATTATGTAAGTACTGGGGACGGAACGAACAGCATGATGACATGGCTCACGCTGTCGTGTGGTTTGTAGGAGAGTTAAGAGAATAGATCCTAAGAATTCTCATCACAGGGAGAAGTTATTTTTTCTTTTTATTGTCTGTATGAGAGCATAGATGTTAACTAAATCTGTTGTAATCATTTCACTACGTGCATAAACCACACTGTCATTCTGTACACCTTCAAGTTATGCAGGTATGCATCAGATATTTCTCAGAACCGGGAGAAGAAAAAGCCAAATATGACAGGCCCTCTGTTCACTACGTGGAGCCCAAGCCTTTGGCAATGCTTATGGGCTCTTGGAGGTAGGGCCAGGGGCATAATTGCCAGGAAAGTGGCTCTGACAGGTATCCTCGGTGGAAGATAAGATGGAGCCACCAGTTAGAAGCCAGATGGCCGTTATTTTCTCTGCAAATGAATGAAGAGAGATGAATTGTGACAAAGGACACAGAGGGCAGTAGTGTCATGTGTCCTGGACATTCTCCCTTTGTTGCCAACCTCTAAGGTCTCATTACGATTCTTCCCAGCACCTAGCACAGTGCCTGGCAAATAGTGGTGCCACGATTGGTCGAATACTTGTATCAGTGTCTGCTCTTGGCCCTTTAGTGTAAGGACCAATGCCCCCAAGGACACCACTCTGTCTCAGCGTGGTTCTTCAGCTGGTGATTTTAAGCCATGTAGAGAAACAGGCTCTAACAGTTTTAACTTCCTCAGTTATCAGAAGGCATCAGAGGAGGAATTATTTAATAAATTGTATTGGAAATAGTTAAACATTTAAGGAAGAAGGAATGATAGGTCCCTATGTGTGTTATGTGTCGAAATAAATTCCAGGTGAATTAAGGATTTTATATAAAGAATTAAACCACCTTCCCAAAAGTGAATATTTGGCCCTTCTAAACAGGAATCATAAGGAAAAGGTAATAGATTTGATTCCAGTTTATGGATATGGTTTGATTCCAGTTTATGGATATGGTGCACATATATATATATATATATTTTAGAAATTATAATTAGGAAACAAACCAGGGGAATAATTTGTGGTATAGATGATTACTCTTCTTCCTATTGAAAGAGCTCTTACAAATCAATGAGAAACTCTACTAAAGACAAATGGAAAGAGACTTCATTAAAAGGTTCATATAAATAACCAATAAAGATGGAAAAGTTTAACCTCAAAATTAACCGAAATATTCAGGACTTAGTATAAAGCTACAATAGTCAAGACTATATGTTGTTAACACAAGGGCATACATATAAATCAGTGGAATAAAATACAGTCCATAAATAAACCCACGCATATATGATCAACTGATTTTTCAGCAAAAGTGCTAACTAAAGCAATTTAGTGGAGAAAGAGTAAGTAGTCTTCAGTGGTGTTACTGGAACAATTGGATATCCATATGCAGAAAATGAATCTTGACCCATTTCTTATATACTTACAAAAACTCAGTGTACATTCATAGACTTAAATGTGAAGTATAAAACTGCGAAATTTCTAGAAGAAAACATAGAATATCTTTGCTTTGACTTAGGCAAAGCTATTTTAGATACAGTATCAAAAGCATAATCTATAAAAGAAACACTTGATAAATTGGATTTTACAAAAATCAACTCCTTTTTTTTTAATGTTTGTTTATTTTGAGAGAGAGTGAGTGAGAGAGAGCAGGGGAGGGTCAGAGAGAGGGAGAGAGAGAATCCCAAGCAAGCTCCACACTGTCAGTGTAGAGCCTGACGTGGGCTTCAATCCCATGAACTGTGAGGTCATGACCTGAGTGGAAATCAAGACTTAGACACTTAACCAACTGAGCTACCCAGGTGCACCTCAACTCCTGCTTCTTGAAAAGTATTATGAAGACACCAGCTGGGACAAAATATTTGCAAATCACTTGTTTGATAGAGAATATATAAAGAAATCTCAAAACTCAAAAGATATTTGCAAATGATAAATCCAAAATATACAAAGAACTTATACAACTCAACACCAGAAACACAAACAGTCCGATTAAAAAATGGGCAGAGGACCTGAATAGACATTTTTCCAAAGAGAACCAACAGATGGCCAACAGACCTGTGTAAAGATGCTCAGCCTCACTAATCGTCAGGCAAATGCACATCACAACTGCAGTGGGAGCTCACCCATACCGATCACAATGGCCAGTATCAAGAAGACAAGAACTAACAAGTGTTGGCAAGGATGGGGAGAAAAGGGAACCCCTTCGCGCCGTCAATGGGAAAGTAAGTTGGTGGAACCCACTGTGGAAAACAGTATGGTGGTTCCTCATAACATTAAAAATAGAAATACCATGCAGTTCAGTAATTCCACCGCTGGGCATTTACCCAAAGAATAAAAAAACAGTAATTTGACAAGGTTTATGCACGCTTCTGTTTATTGCAGTATTACTTACAATAGCTAAGATGGAAGCAACCTAAGTGTCCAACGATAGATGAATGGATAAAGAAGATGTAGTTGTACACAGACACACGCAGAGTGGAGTACTAAGCCGTTAAAAAACAGATGAGGTCTTGTCATTTGCAACAATATGGATGGACATAGAGGGTAATTATACCAAGTGAATTAAGTCAGAGAAAGTCAAATGTTTCACTTACGTATGGAGTCTAAAAGACAAAACAAATGAACAAAAAAAATCAGCCTCTTAAATATAGAAAACAAGTGGCCAGAGGCGTGTTGTGTGGGGGGAGAGGTGAAACAGATAAAGGGACTGAAGAGGTACACGTTTAAATAAGTAAGTCACAGACATGGAAGGTACGAATGATATTGTAATAATGTTGTATGCTGATACACTTCTCAGATGACCAGAGTAATGTATAGAATTGTCAAGTCACTGTGTTGTACACTTGAAACTAATGTAACAGTGAATGTCAGCCCTACTTAGGTAATTTTTTTAAAAAGCTTTTGAAGCCGTTTTCAGGAAATAAGGTAAATATAATCAAGATGACATTTTTAAGTAAAGCTTTTTTCTGTATTACTAGAGGTTGTATATAAAGCAAGAACTTTCAAATCTCAATAAGTTAAAAGGCAACCCAATGTTAGATGAACGAAAGATGCGAACAGTTCACCAGAGAAGGCATAGGATGGCACACAAGCAGACGCAGACGCCCCGCACCATCGGTCATCAGGGAAGGTGCAAACGAAAACCGCGTCTGGTAGAATGGGTGGAATTTTTTAAACCGCGGTACCAAGAGGCTGACGGACATGTGAATAGAGCAGCCGGGATTCTCACGCTTTGCGGAGGAGAATGTAACAATCAGAGAGCCACCGTGGAGAGTCCTTAGGCAGTTCCTTCTGGAGCCCACGCACACTCCCTGCATGACTCAGCAAGCCCACCCCAGATAGGTATTTACTCAGGAGAAGTGAAGATTTCAGTCTGCACAAACATCTGTACACAGATGGGTTTCGTTGCTTTTATTCATAGTTGCCGCAAACCGAAATAAGCTTTGGAACATCCATGCAGTGGAGTCTCACCGGCACAGTAAACAGTGGTGACCTGTTGCCATGTGCAGCTCCACGGGCGAACCTCAGGCGCATCAGTTAAACACCCAGGCTACATACTGTAGGATTCCATTTATGGGCAGGACTTACCCGGGGAGAAGACGGAGCTGTGGTTGCTGGGGGCTGGCCCCGGGAGCAGGGGTGGAACAGAAAGGTACAGGGAACCTTCTGGAGTGAGAGAGCTGCTCCCTATCTGGATTGTGGCAGTGACCGCATGACTGCGTTTGTTGGAACTAGCAGAAATGCACCCTAACAATGGTGACTTCCCGTGTCCGTAAATTCTGCCTTGAAGAAACGGGGGAAAGATAATCAAGACAGTACAAATAAAAACCCGTCTGTCATATCTTTGCCTGACTAATAGGCTAATTAATAAAGATCGCGGTGTTGATGAGTGTGCGGGAGCCTCCCACAGGCTGCCGATAGAAGCTACTGTCATTAAACATGTATTACTCGCATGATCTGAAAAAAGTAAATGTTAAGAACCGGGAAATGTGCGGTTATAGCTGAGAGAACTTTCTAGCTAAAGTTTTAATATGGAGAAATATTCTGAAAGTCATAATCCTATGTGGAACCAATCGGGCTGTATGTTTATTGTAATTCCCACAAAGATGTAACATGCTGATTTTTTTTTCCTTGTAATGTGGGAAGAGAAGTGGTATACACTTTTCAAGCACATGCCTGTTTAGGTGTTAACGTGTGGAGAACTAGTCAAAATCAAACCTTCGAAGAACCAGTATTTTGAATTTTGAATCTTGTTATAGCAAATACACTATTTTAAAGTTTTTTGGTTTTTTCTTTATCCTCAAATGAGAAAGTTAAAGTCTTTTGACAAGCTTAAACCTTTCTGGGCATTCTAGGGTAGTGCCGTGTCGTGTTAAAGGACAAACTTTATTTGACTCTTGTCCCCGCACCCAGAAAACTGTGTGTTGCGGTAAACGCCGCGTGCTGTTTGGAAGGGGGCCAGCCCCCCGGAGTTGGCCTTTGCGGGTGATTTCTGTGAACTGGTATTTTCCTGGCTTGCGTATCTGCCTCACGTTGGCATGCCTCAGCCGTACGCAGAAGGCTCGGTGCTCTAGGGACACGTCATAGTACTCCGCCAGCTCTTAAACGGAAGCTCCGAGCAGGCCTCACGTGTGTACAGTGCGAGTCACGCAGTTCTTCAGGGCGTGTGGGTCATGTTGTCGGGCTGGACAAATAGAATTGGCCATTTTTAGATCCGATCTTAAATCTCGGCATTCCCCCTCTCTGGACCAGAGCTGTGCTTGTGAGGTTTGCACCGGTCATACTCTTGTGGGGAGCTCAAGTGTAAAGTCCCTTCCGAACATGAAATTTCCGGTTGCCGTGTGTCCAGAGCAGCGTGGCCCCCTCTTTGAAGAGCATCCGTGTTGAGGCTCAAAGGAGGAGAATGTGCTCTTGTGCCTGCGGCTGTGCCGACGGCCCTCGTTTCCACACTGGGAACGTGTTTCTAAGACAGGAGCGTTAGGCTTTGTGGCCAGCGTTACAATAAAATTGGACAAAAGCTAGAGATTTTCCACCAAAAGCTTGTGAAAGGAAGCATTTCGTTTCCACAAGGTGTTTTTTAAAAGCTGTAATTTTGGAAAGCTGTGAATTTGTGATGGGCGCTTGCCTCCCAGGAATGCCGTGAGGGACTGTTCGGGCTGGGGGGAGAGGCGGAGACCTTTGGGATTGTCCCCAGGCGGGTCGCACTGCGGGGGGCCTGGCGGCGGCATTCCCTTCCCCATCCTTGTGGACCCGTGGGTGTGTCGGAAGCTGAGAAATGGAACGAGGGTGAACGGCCGGCAGCATTGACGCGACTCCTTCCCTTGCTTCGCGAGACCCAGAGTTTAATATTTGAAGTATTTTTGGTCCTTGACAGAAGTTATTTGTGCTAAAAATTAAAACTAAAATAATTCCTACTGTAACTATTTAGGTTGGTCTGTGAATTTATTAAGGGAACCTTACGGAACCAAGTGGCCCCCGGCCTACAGGTTGAGAATCACGGTCTCAGTGAGCAGGCTTTTTTTTTAACTTATTACCTTGACATTCTTCTAAAGATTCTCCTGCTTCTCCCGTCGAAGTATGTACGCTTCGTGACGTTCTGTTAAGCACAGCTATTTTTAATTACTTTTCTAATAAGCAATAAATGAATAAATGAATGTTTTTGTAAGAGAATTCAAATAGTACAGAAGTATATTGGAAAAAAGGTATAAAATTCCTTTTGCTTTTCCCTCCCAGTCTCACTCCTGTGCTTAGAGGTAAGGCTCCAAGCTCTGCAGTGAGGCGTGTAGCCCTCTGCCCCGGACACCGTCTCAGAAATTACCAGATGAACGGTGGTGTCCGCCTTGTGTAGAAGAGAAAACTCAGAGGCACAGAAGGCAGGTAGGACTTGGCCAAGAATACAGAACTAATTAAATGGCCAGGGTAGGGTTTGAACCCGGGTCTCTCCGATGCGTTAGCCCAGGCACGCTCTTTTCATTAGGCCGCGCCGAAGGAGATCACAGGACTGTAGCCTGGCCTGTCTTTACTCTCCACCTCTGAAGGTCGCTGACATCAGATTTGTAAAGGGTGCCTGCTGCCCGTTGGGTGCGGGTTCGTGTGAACCTGTGGAGTTCCACAGGTTCGATAACCTTGGACTTCCTGAACTTTCTCCGGTTTTCTTTTGACGCGAAGAAACAAGTTTACACAAGGCTTTAACCCCTCCCTGAAACACACCGCGCTGCCTTCACTGGTACCCCTGTGCCCCGCTCCGGGCACTCGCGCTCCTCTCCCTCGCAGCTTCTGTCCGAAAGACCCGAGTAGCCACCCACTGGCCCTGCACCGTAACCTCCGCTGCAGCCGCCTTCTGGGGCGTCCTGCCCAAACAGTGTTTGCAGAAGTATCTGCCTTCTCTTTAGCTTTAGGTTCATTTCATTCCGCACACCTCTGAGGGCGCGGGGGACGTACGCTGCTCTCACGGCTCCGAGCAGGGGAGGAAGCCGTCTGTACCACCGCTCGCTGCAGCGGCGATGCCCTGGGGACCGGGTCAGAGGGCAGTTCGGGAGGTCTGGGGGAGCCGAAGGCCGGTGGCAGGAGCTCTGAGGATTCCGGGCTGTGCTGGAGTTGGCACGATCTCCCCGACCCGGAAGTGAGAGGGCCTGTGGGATGCCTCCTGAGTTTTGATTGGGTCGGTGGAGGTGCTGCAGACCACACCAGAACCCAGGAGAGACAAATAGACTGGGACAGAAGTGGTAAGCTGTTTGGACAGCACTGATTTGTGAAGTCCCCAGGTGGATTCAGGTGCGGGAAAGAACCTTTTTGAAGTAGGTATGAGGGATGGCATTCATTCTGACTTTTTTTTAAGTTTATTTATTTATTTTGAGAGAGAGAGAGAGAGCACACAAGCCGGGGAGGGACAGAGAGAGAGAGAGAGAGAGAGAGAGAGAGAGAGAATCCCAAGCAGGCTCCACACTGACAGTGTGTAGTGCCCTGATGCAGAACTTGAACCATGAAGTCATGAGGTCATGACCTGAGCCAAGATCCAGAGTCGGATGCTTAGCGCTGAGCCGCCCAGGAGCCCCCATTCTAACTTTCTTTTTAAGAGAAGAAATGACTGCTTGTGAAATAATAAAAAGTAGCTTCTAACTAGAGTGTTGGTAAAACCAGAAATAATGTAGATACCCTAAAACATGGACTTGTCCAAATTCTTCATTCCTTGTCCGCCCCACTCTTAACACTGTTAGCTCAGGAGACCACTTGGAGAGTGGTCTCTAGTCAGGCCCCCCAGAACCAACCCCTGATCTTGTTGGGAACATGAGTCTTTAGTAAGCGGAGCTCTCGGTGGTTTTGAAGGCAGACGTGGATCCCGGTGTGTAGGTAGGCATTCACCCCAGTAGAACTGAGGGTTTCTGCGTATCATACAGGAAACAGAGGTCCTGAGACCTACGTGCTTCTGTAACACTACTTGCTATTCTAAGACAGCATTGCTTTTTACGTTAGTTTTGGGTCATACAGTGGTTGCTGGTAACCACAGATGGAACTGAAAAGTGTTTGCCTAAATCCTGCCGGTTTTAAGTGGTATCGTAAAAGGTGCCGTTTCCTGCTTCATCTGTAGTGGTTTTAGAATGTTCTGTTGCTGCTTTTATGACTGATGGCTACATTGATACCAGAAAGCCAGAAGAAAAAAATAGAGGGTTCTGCCTAAAACTTTTCTCCTGGTCTTCCCATTTTTTTTAGTTTCTAATCCCTGCTTTTTTTTTTTTTTTTTTTTTTTTGCTTTTCTTTTTCTCTCTCTCTAGATAATTCACTTTGGAGGTGATGTTTTAGAAAACCTCTCAGCAGTCCTGACATCCTCCACCTACTCCCCTAACCTGTTGGCTGTTAGTATATTCTTTTACTCTGTTTTGTTTTCGTTTCAATCCTTTGTTAGCCTGCCCGAAATGACCTTGGTAGTCTAAGCTCCACCTCCAGCCCTGGAAGTGGCGTAATCTGTGTCATGACCAGCTGACCTGCCGAATGTTAGCAGCAGCAGGAGACTTCCCTGCTCATTTCTGGCAGCTTGACAGCTGCCAGTCAGGGGGACCGGTAACTCCCAGGCTTTGTACTAACAAAGACTTCATTATCTTTCCACCCCTCCCCACAGTTTCATAAGTTGGAAGTGTTTTGTTTTGTTTTTTTTTAACGAAAAGAACTATATGTATTAAGTGATATTTTCTTTTTCTGTTTTTATTAACCAAGGGCCTAATGCTGGGTCTGAAATCACAACCTATGCTCCCGATAGTGGTGGTCAGCAGTGATTTCAGATGTTGATACTTGCTAACCTGTACACCTGTAGTATGAATGGGCAGTTCCATTACCATTTTTTAAAAATAAAAGATCATAGGAAACCCCTATTCCATGCTCTTTCTCTCACCTCACCCCCTTCCGTCCCCCATAAAGACTTGGGGGAATCTCAAGCCGAGTCTATGATCTGTACCTTGGGAGTGTGTAGTTTTATAAGCAAGTTTTTTTAATGGAAAAAGATATTTTAAAATATTCACAAAAATAAATTTTTAGGGGCACCTGTGCGACTTAGTCAGTTAAGCATGCAAGTCTTGATGTCAGCTCAGGCCATGGTCCCAGAGTTTGTGAGCTCAAGCCCCGCACCAGGCTCTGTGCTGACAGTGCGGAGCCTGCTTGGGATTCTCTCTTAATAAAAATTTTTAGTAAGGCGTGTACCAACTCCCTCCCCCATTTGAGGGGAAAGTAATAGATCATCTTTCTCGTTGCCATCGTTCTTAGCCCTGTAATACTGCACGTCTTGTCCTTGGGAGCCCAGATTTTGAATTACCACCTTTTTTAGCTGTATTACCAAGGGGCCTTTCCTGTTCCTCTCCCCTCACGTCCGCTAGTGGTTCTTGTTGGCCTCGTGCCTTCTGAGCTGTCTGCGGTCTGTTTCTCACAGTGAATGGGGAGCCCTGTGAGGGCAAGCGTGTCCCCCCTTCACCTCTGTGTCCACTGCGCACCCCGCACAGAAGAGTGAGGGCGAGACACTTGCAGCCTCCTAGAGGGTGTGCTGGGCTCTGTCCGGAACACTCGGCGCGGATTCGATTTTTATCTGTTTTCTGCCCGCAGCAGCGTTAGGAGGAAGTGCGCTCCTGCTCCGGTTCCCGCTGAACAGCGGAGAGACGCGGTTTTTATCTCTTTTCCTTTGACCCAGCTCAGGATGGAAAAGTAAAATCATCCAAAGACAGAAAGTAGAATAAGAAGAGGAGTTAAAAGTCTGGAAAACAAACAAATGGAGTCAGCGCCCCTGGAGTAAGCGTGTGTCGCGGAGAGAGGGTCATTCGCCCTCTCTAGGACTTTGCTCCCTCGGCGTGCTGCTGCGCTTCCCTGTTTCAGACGCTCCCCGATGTCACGTAGCCTCGCGCAGTTCCGTTCCCACGTGGCTCAGATTTTCAGCATTTCTCTGTTCAGAACGTACTTGATCTCTGACCAGAAGCAGTGGAAACAGTGTATAGATTTGTGTTAGTTTTCTTCTTTTCCTCTGCCAGTCACGCACACTTCCCAGCCAGGGGCGCGCGGGTCGCTTGGGGGAGTGACCCTGCAGGGACCGTGTCCAAAGAATTGGACTTCCTGGTTCCCGCTGAGGTCGACATCGAGCAGCAAGTGTTCTTTAACCAAATAAGAACTTGGGTGATCGTTAGTTGATATTTATAGCATTTGTTTTACTTTCAAAGCATCAGCTTTGTGTCCCTGCACGGCCAGCTGTCCTCTCCAGTTTAGCACAGAGAAAAAGTGAAAAACTTAAAAAAGAAACTAGTTTATCCACAGTTAAAGTACGAGATGGTGGAAGAAATCATGTAACCAGATTTATTTTATAAAAATTGTTGTTTTGTAGGATTTATGTGGAAGGACACGAATTTATCGTATTTCAAATTATGTACGTATTAATGGTTAGGCTCGGTTACAGTAGTAGCCTTAGATGGTGTCAGTATTTGAACAAAAAAAGAAAGTTTTTATTTTAGCTTCCCTGATTTTTATGTTTATGCGTTTTTATTGCAAGCCTTTTAAAAACCCTTTCCCTTCTTTGGGAGAGAGATAGCCCAAAATAAACAAAACAACAGGGGCGCCTGGGTGGCTCAGTCGGTTGAGCGTCAGACTTCGGCTCAGGTCGTGATCTCGCAGTTTGTGGGTTCCAGCGCCACGTCGGGCTCTGTGCTGACAGTTAGGAGCCTGGAGCCTGCTTCGAATTCTGTGTCTCCCCCTCTCTCTATCCCCTCCCCTGCTCATGCTCTGTCTCTGTCTCTCAATAATAAATAAAAACGTTAAAAAAAATTAAATAAAAACACAAAAGAACACAAAATAAAATAAATGAACCAAAGGTAAACAGAAATGTGCTGTTTCCCGCCAGCTGTCATGAACATCATTGGGAAGGTGAGCTTATGGTGAATTTCTAGAATATAACTGCTTTGTAAAATGAGGGAGGGACACGTGCGTTAAAGGGGATAAACGTAATTGCGACTTGCTCACAGGAGTGGCCTGGGAGTTGGGGCAGGTGACCAAAAATAAACAGATAGGTTCAGGTTGTTCAAAGAGGGTTTAAGTTAAACATCAACTCTGTAGATTTCCTCTGAAATTCTTACTAAGTGACAACTAGAATTGGGGTTATAAATTCTTCTCACCAGATGTTTAAAGCCACCATTACTCAGATTGTTTGACTTTGCACGGGGATGGCCCTCTGTGTTCCAAGGTCACGGTAAAGAACCGTGGGCCAGCGAGTGGAGCCGGCCTGCTGTCCTGGGGCGGTAGGTCACGGAACTCACGCATCGGTGAGCAGGGCCGGGCAGACCTCTGAGGGACACTGCAGAACTTAAGGTTTAGACTGGATGCTCTTTAGGTCCCTTTCATTCCTACTCTGTGTAAGAATGTTTTGTTTTAGGAATGTAATGTTTTAAGTTTAGTAGATTTTTCCATCTGTTTCACTAATTTCCATCGAAGCATCCTTAGTGAAATTTATTGTACATGTAAAAAAATCACAAGTGTGTCTAACTTTTGGGGTTCTCCCTTTATTGCCTTCTTTGTTTAGTTTGGACCAAGGAAAAGATATTTTATTAACAAATTGTAATTCTGCTGGAAAATAATATGGATCCTACATTAGTTTGGGTGTTTAAGGTTAAATGAAAACAGCAGTTAAGCATTAACAGATGTGGTGACAGAGTCCACGTGGCTTGCCTCTCCATTCTTCGTGGCGGCCCTTTGGGGTCGAGCGCTTCTTGAATTCATCTCTTGTTATGTGCATGTTTCTGTAGTCAGGTCTGCAGTTTCTGAAATGAATGATTTGTGCTGTCCTTTGTAAGTGGAGTCGTCCTGTTTTCACTTGAAAAACCATTTTTCCAACTGGTTGGCGAGTTTGTTATTTAATGGCAAGAAGTAGGGGGTTATTTGGTATTGGAGGAGTTAGTCTAATGCTGCAGTTGGGAGGGTCCTCAGATGTCAGCTCGCCCAGACTTACAGTCAGTACAGGAATGTCTTAGGTAGAATGTTAGACAGACGGTTGCCCAGCCTTTGCTGAAATCCTTGCAGTGGTGGACAACCTGTCTTTTCCAGTGCTTTAGTAAGTAGCTTCTGCTGTTTTTAAGCCACGGTGTGCCTCTCGGATACCTTATACATTCAGACCTAGCTCTGGCCTTGAAAGTAATGTGTAACCTGTCCTTTTCTTTACTGACAACACAAACGTCTCTGTCCTCCGAATTTTAATTTTCTTAACTGTAAAATGACCATGACTATGGCTTACATCGTCTGCTTATCTAACCAGATCGAGGTAAAGAACAGTTGAGATAATTGTGACGTTAGGCAAGGCCCTTTTCACGTCCCAGAGTACGAGTAGTGTTTCCTCTGGTAAATAATGCCGTGAGGAAAACGGCGGTCCGCCGCGCCGCGGTTTGGGAGCCTCGGTAGTTACTCCCACTTGATGCTCTTGCCACTAACTCATGGACCGATTAGTTTATCTGTTGAACATTTATTGACCATTCACCCTGTGGCTGAAGTGAAGAGAAGAAACAGTGAACAAGACAGATACCTTCCCTGCCTTACTGGGACTTAAGTTTCCTTCCCTGAATGTTGTTTGTTTCTTTTCTCTGAGATACCAATGCTTTTCACTATTCAAGTAAAATAATACTGGTAGTCTGCTTTTGCTCTTCTTAGCGGTCCTGGTGCTCTGAGTTGCCCAGCATCTAACCGTCCGCCTTCTAATTCGCAGACATTTGGAGTCTGGGAGTGATCCTTTTCATGCTGGTGTGTGGACAGCCACCGTTTCAAGAGGCCAACGACAGTGAGACCTTGACCATGATCATGGATTGCAAATACACAGTACCATCCCATGTGTCCAGAGAGTGTAAAGAGTAAGTAAGAACTGAAAACGAATGTGGAAACTTAAGCACTCCTATAAAAACCAGAAGTTTTATTTTATTCACGTGTCAAAAAAATTTGAGGTGCCTTCAACACCTGAGCATCTGGGTTTCTTTTAATGTTTGAACGTGATATTTTGTTTTTGTTAGGTGTATCTGGGGGTTAACCCCAGAATATGATTTGATTTGAAATTTAGTATTAAAGTACAAAATGTCTTAGTCTGTTTCTTCAATATATTTGTTTTCAAGAAATCCATTGCACGCCTCTTCAGCCTCCAGGAATGGTAGGTAGTCACTTGAAATGAAGATATCACCATGGGAACTACCTCTCTCTTTTTGCATCAGCAAAAACGCAAGACCACCTGGAATTATTTTAAATTCCAGAGAAAAGTTAAGGCATTTCCTTTCCTGAAATAGCCCACCAGCACCCCATTGTAGGTTTTACATAATGTGTCCCGTGATTTTATTTACAGCATGGCTCTCCCCAGTTGACAGAAGAGCTCTGGTTTGGCTTCCATGACCATGGGAAGCCAGCAAACCAAAGTACACTCTAGGTGATTACTTGGAATTTAGAGTGCTTTATACTTCTGTAAGTGTAGTGACAAATATAAAAGAACTGTTAGAAGTTCAGTATTTCATTGACATTATGTGTGTATAAATATATTTTTTTAAATAAGTGATATTTTTAAGTAAGTTCAGCTGAGATTATAGCTACTACTTAAAGGCTTTTGCTGTAGTAGCAAAGATTTGAATTTTTCCCATCAGCTGGTAAGAAAATCTGATAGTTTTGAGACATCTTTTCTCCAAGCGGAGCCCCATCTTAAGCCATGTGGTGGGTGGTTAAGAATTTACGTATTCAGACTCTGTGGATTCGGAGACTGGCTTCTCCATCTAATGGTGTGACGATGGCAGAACCCGTTATCCGGCTGAAGAAATAGAACGGTTGTAATATCTTAGAGGAGTTCTCTGTTTCTCCCTCCTAGAGGGATTATTTTTAATATTCGTAGGACCATTCATTTTGCTACTTTTTCCTATATCAGGTTTGCTAACTCATGGTTTTTTTTTTTTTTTAAGGAGCTTGCCCATTTTATCTAAATTTTCAAATTTATTGGCCTTAAGTATTCATATTCTCTGGTTATATTTGTAAAGTGTACGGATCAAGGGGGATGTTGCCCTTCATCATTCCAATATTGATAGTTTTTGCCTTTTGATCAGTTTTGCCTGAAGTTTGTTAATTTTATTAGTCTTTTTCAAAGAACTGCCATTTATCTTTATTAATTTACTGGTATTTTTTGTTTTATGTTGTGAATTTTATCTGTATTATTCCTTCTACCTACTTCATGGGCTAATTCTCCCCCTTTCCCCCTTCTTATGTTGGATACTCGGCTCACAAATTTTCCTTTTCTAGTGTCAGAGTTAAGGCTATAAATTGCCTTCTTGTACCATTTTTCTGGCATCTTACTAGTTTTGATTTATAGACCTGTTAATTCAGTTCTGAGGATTTTCTAGTTTCAGATGGTTTATTTGACCTTAAGTTTTTAAAGAGTGTTTTACATTTCCAAATGTACAGAGTGTTTGTGATTAGCATTTTGTTCTTCATTTCTAACCTAATTGCATTGTGGTCCAAGAATATAGTCTGTATAGTAACTAGTTTGTCGTCGTTTTGTTTTCTTTCAAATTGTTGAGGCTTGCTTAATGCATAGCATGGAGTCAGTTTTTGTAAATGATCCTTTCGTTCTGGAAAAGAATGTATATTTTCCAATTGTTGGGGCCAGAGTTCTATATAAATCCTTAAGTTCAAGCCGGTTAATTATGCCGTTCAAAATTACATACATCTTTCCTGAGCTTTTTACTTGATTTATCACTTACTAAGATATTCTTCCATTATGATAGTAGATTTATTGTTTTATTCATGGAGGTCTGTCAGTTTTTGATTTGATTGTTTTGAGACAATATTATCAGGCAAAAATTGTATCATACTGGTGATTTGATCTTGTATATCACTATTTATCTCTAATGATGCTTTTTGCCTTAAAGTCAGTCTGTGTTATCTAGTTTTAGCTAGACAAACCTGTCATCTCTTGGTTAGCATTTACGTGTGCTATAGTTTTCCATTTTTTTCCTTTAAATAAACCTTTCATCATCTTGGTTTTAAGTACATCTTTTTTTTAACAGCTGGGAGCTGCTTTAGGAGCCATCTAAACAGTTTTGTCTTTTAATCAGAGAGTTTATCTCATTCATATTTATTGTGTTCATTGAAAGATGTAGACGTATTTATGTTCTTTTTATATGCTTCAGATTTGTCCTCCTTTTCCTTTCTTTTTTTTTTTTTTTTCCTTTTTGTCTCTTCCATCTTTGGGATTGATAGATGTTCTTCTTTTTCCCTTTACTTGGCTCTCTCCCTTCAACTGGCTTGGAAGCTATAGTCTATTTTAACACACACATACATGTTTGTATACTTAATTTAATAAAATCGATAGTTAATCCTTATTTTTATTCTCTTCCTAAACAACGCAAGATCCTTAGAATACTTTATCATTCGATATTCAGTAATTTTTTTTAACTCCACAAATTAGACAGTATTATTCTATCTAGTAAAAAATTGTTTCGAATTACCCAGATGTTTCATAAGAACTTTGTATACCTTCTACTTGGGATCACATTCTTCTGCCGAAATTACACCCTTTAGAATTTCTTTGATGAGCGTTCGTTGGTGATCAGCTTTCTCAGGTTTTAATTGAAAATGTCTCTGTGTTACAGACGCGCTTCCTCAGGTTGTTCCAGGCCTGATGGGGCTTGTTGCTGTTGAGAAGTTAGCTGTTCCTCTTACTCTTGTTCTTGACAGGTGATTCGCCTCCTAGGCTGCCTTACGAGCTTCTGTTCATTCTGCTTAGGATGCGTTAGGCTTCCCAGGTCAGAATTTGTTTTCTTCCATGAATTTGGAAAATCCTTAGCCATTATCTTTTCAAATACAGTTTCTTGCCCATTCCTTCATTCCCTTCTGGAACTCTGATTAGATGTATGTTAGCCGTTTTCACTCTTGTTCCCTTTGTCTTCTAATCTCTTCATATTTTCCATCTCAGACCACCAATGCACAGTTATTTCTTTGACTTTGTCTTCGAATTCAGTAACTCTCTTTATGTCTAATTTTTTAAAATTGTCCATTGCTTTTTTTTCCCTAATGTTCATTTATTTATTTTGAGAGAGAGAGAGCGAGCAGAGGAGGGGCAGCGGGAGAGAATCAGTGCAGAGCCTGACGCGGAGCTCGATCTCACGAACCATAAGATCATGACCTGAGCTGACATCGAGTTGGATTCTTAACCTACAAAGCCACCCAGGTCCCTACCCCCACCTTTTTTTTGTTTTAGATTTTATATTTCAGGCTTCTCCATGTCTTTAAAAAAAATTTTTTTTTAATGTTTATTTTTGAGAGAGAGAGGGAGACACAGAATCCAAAGCAGGCATCAGGCTCTGAGCTGTCGGCACAGAGCTTGACGTGGGGCTTGAACCCACAAACTGTGAGCCAAAGTTGGACGCTTAACCGACTGAGCCACTCAGGCACCCCTGGCTCCTCCATGTCTTTTTTGTTTTTCATATTTGTTTATTTTTGGCGGGGGGGGGGGGGCAGAGAGAGGGAGACACAGAATCTGATAGGCTTCTCCATGTCTTAAACATACTCAACACAGTTATATTCTGTGTCTGAAAAATTGAGTATTCCAAGACTTTGCATTCTGAATTTACTATTGTGTCTTTTTTGTTCCCGTTAAAGTTACTCTTATATTTTTTGACTGTTAGGTTGTATTCTTTGTAATACTATGTGGGGAGTTCTTTTAAGTTACATTCCTATGGAGAGGGTTTGCTTTTCCTTCTCTATTATAATTGCCCAGCAGCACCTCCAGCTCAAAACCACCTTAAGTTAACTTCTTCCCCGTGTGTACCAGGCAGATAGCATTACTTTGGACCGCAAACTCGTGGCGTGTGTGAGGAGCGGCCTGGGGCTAGGAAGTCTCAGATTCCCGTGCCCCACCTCCGCAGCGGCGTCGAGGCCTGCGGGTTTCCTGCCTGATAGCTTCACAGTAGATTCGTTTCCCTTTTCTCAACCGAAGCTGGGATCCCAGCTCCCTGTGAGGGCTCTAGTCGCGCCCCCTGCCTTCCGGAGGCCCTGCAGGTTATATTCTCTTCTGTGCACTCGGTGTAGCCTTCAGAACCAAAGCAGAAGCAATCAGGTCAAAGGCCAGCTTTGTCGTTTTCCTCCTAAGAGTCTTGCTTTGATTCCATTTTTATCCGAGTATTCCTTCCTTCTTGATGTACGTATATGTCTGTCTTATTTTGCCAGCACGGTGCATTTAAACCACGTGCCTGTGGCATTTCGATTGTTTTCCTCAGGGTCATCCGTTCTTGGTGAAGCAGAAGTTGGCTCATGAGCTCCCTTCCGTATGTCCTTGCTGATCGTCGCAGCTGGTTCTGGCAGGTCGCTGAGCCACAGTTAGCTCAAGGACAGATGTCCATACCTAGAGTTAATTCTGGATGACCGGAACCTACTCGGCTTCCCAGCATAGCCAGCGGTTGTGGTTTTCGATTTATTAATCTGATGGCACTGAATTTAGTTTATCCCAGCCGCCACACCACCACCACCAGTGAACCTACTGAAATTGGTGGTCCAAATGTAGGAAATGATTCTGATTAGTAAAAGAATCGCCCTTCCTAACCCCTTCCCACAGTTTGTCCTAACCGCGAACTCCCCTTCCCTTCCAGCCTGATCACACGGATGCTACAGAGAGATCCCAAGAGAAGGGCCTCCTTAGAAGAGATTGAGAATCACCCTTGGCTTCAGGGAGTGGACCCTTCGCCCGCCACCAAGTGTAACATCCCCCTCGTGTCCTACAAAAACCTCTCGGAGGAGGAGCACAACAGCATCATTCAGCGCATGGTGCTCGGGGACATCGCGGACCGGGACGCCATCGTCGAGTACGTCGGCGCGCGTTGGCGTCAGCGTCAGCGCGGGGCCGTGGGCGGGGGGCTCCGGGAGCGGGCTGGCCTCCGAACTCTCAGGGCTTGTGGTTGCCGTAATGGGTGCAGTTCCCAGCCGGCAGGGGTGAGGTCATTTATCTCTGGAGGCCCCAGCCCGGTGCCCGTCTCACAGGTGGTGTTTGTGGTTGTTACTCTTGTACTAGGCAAGTAGACCGTGGCTGGGCGGCGGCGGCACGCGCCGCGGCCTCGCTCGCTTCCTCCAGGGGTGGGCTGGAGTAGCCTCTTCGGCACCCCAGTACCTGTCTTATCCACAGCGCCCTTTTCCTGCCGTGTCTGCCGCGGGTCCCCACAGTGGGCAGGGAGAGTGGGGCCGACCACCGCCTCTAGATCAGGGCTTGTCCCGTGGGGCCTGTCGCACGCTGCTCTGAGTAGCATTTTAGGGGGCCACAGCCGGGCCTGGTGGCTTGGGTGTCATCACTGGCTGCATCGTGCTGTAATGCTCCCCGGCCCTTCAGAGCTGCGGCACCCAGGACCCCGCAAGGTACAAAGTTGGCAGTTAAGTCCCGTAAAACCAAAGCTAGTTTTTAATAACCTAAGAAGCGTGGAATTAGGGATGATATAAAGATGCCGCCGCGTTAACAGTGACTCGTTCCAGTGAGAGCCCTGTCCAGAAACTCGTGCCGCGTTTCCACCCGTGGAAGACCAGAACTTATTTAGCCTGTTGAATGAAACAGGCGTGATGGGAGGGGGACATATTCGGGGGGCCGGGGGGCTAAAAAGCCCAAACCAAAGAAAACCAAAAAGACCAGGTTCAAAATTTTGGTTTAAATGCACATTCCTACAGGTTTTCAGCTGCGTTACGAGTTTTCACAGGTTGGTCCGTGGCTGCTCGGTGACCTGGGTGAACAGGAAGAGCAGGACTCTCGCTCACCTTAGGCACGTGTGGAAGCTGAGTTTTCATTTCCGGGGGTAGAATGCTATCTGTGTCTGGCTGAGCCGGCTTGGTGCTCCTAGCTAGGAAGTATGCGTGCAGCGGCGTCGTTAGACCCGTTGGTTCCTGCAGACCCGGCGAGAGGCCCGCATGGAGGCACGGGCTCGGGCGACCCTGCTCCTGAGCACGCTGCCGCCGCGCAAACACGTGTGTTTCGGTCCCCCAAGCACAGGCCAGTGACCTCGTCTGGCACTCAGCTTAGGAAACCTCTCGACGATGTCATTCCGAACCCCGGACTGCCGCCTGGGGCTCTTTAGAGTCTCGCCCCTCAACCTGCCCGGCCCCTGTCAGCTGTGAACCCCGCCCCCCCCCCATTCGTTTTCTGAAAAGTGATCCCTGTATTGCTTCTTTCCTGAGTGTTGGTTGTGTATTTTCTACTACGGAAAGTTTCTGGAAAGCGCAGTGATGTATTTCCGGGCCCGGTAGACCTTTCTCGTGCTCATGCCCTTCCCGGGTCGGGCCAGCTGCGGGAGAGCGGGTAGCCGCGTGCCCTGTGGCGCGGCCCCGCCAGCCCCCGGCCCGCGGCGTGCGGGCCCACAGCGGGCCCTCCACGCGCTCTTCGGAAGTGGAGGAAGGAATACATTGATTTTATTCAACGAGGAGGCTAGCGACAGGCTCTCAGATCCATTAGTACTTCATTAATGTCCACACTGCCAATAAATGCAGAGCGCGAAAGTAAACACTTTTCCTCACTTTCCTGACTGATGCCAGTGTCTCTGTGCACGTTCCGGCCACTTCTGCTTCTGACAGAAGCCCGGGAGCCCGTGTGATGAGGACAAGCCCTCGGACGCCCAGGTGACGGTTTCGGGTGATGCATGCGTTCTTGGAAAGCTTCGCTGCCTTTTTTATGTGTTGGAAACAGACGCCCAGCTCCGCGGCTATCAGCGTTTCGGATTTTTCTTAGCAATCGAACATTCTTACGGGTTTTTTAGCATTTCAGGAGTGATCTAAATGACTGCCAGGTTTTTTTTCCTTGTCTGTGTTTTTTCATAATTTTAAGGATTCCAGGTCATTGGATTTCATTCGCTTATACCTTAAAAAAAAATCCGCTCTGCTTGTAAAAAAGCAAACCCGCTGACGTGGCTTCTGTGTGTTTCCCCGTTATTTTCCGCAGAGCCCTGGAAACCAACAGGTACAACCACATCACGGCCACGTACTTCCTGCTTGCCGAACGGATCCTGAGGGAGAAGCAGGAGAAAGAGATACAGACCAGATCCGCGAGCCCTAGCAATATCAAGGCCCAGTTTAGGTGAGAAACAGCCGCCCTGGTTTTAGTGAGTTCGCGTCCTGCAGTAGTGAACCCCGTTCTAAAAAATGCTTCCTAATCACTCTTTGGGGCAAGAGGGTATAAACAGGGGTGGCAGCCTCATCGGAGAGGCCAGCGGGAGCTCTCCGTGGGTGGGGGTCCTGTCCCTTCGTCCCCAAGGGCGCCTTCCCTCCTGTGCTCAGGGGAGACGGGCCGTGGCTGCCGGCCTGGCCCGGAAAACACGTGTGGAGAGGGAGCTGCGTGTCAACTATTTTCATTAAACTCTTCCAGATCTGATATGTATTAATGTGTTATTTTCTTTAATTTTTCAGTCCAGGAACAAGGCCAAATTTTCCCTCCATTTTTTGGAATAATGTCTAAGAACATTAAAGGCATTTTTGCGCCGTTGTGTTAGCTCGGGATTTCAGTGATGAGACAGAGCAGCCAGTTGGTTTTATTGGCTGCCCGGCCTTGGGAGGCCACTTGACCTCTCTCGGACGCCACTTCCGGGTCTGTGAAACGGGAGTGATCGCTCCGTCTGCCCCCGGAACCGGGCTCCGCGCGTTTGCTGCCACTGTTAGGGGCATTTCCCCAGCGCTGTGGTCTTTGGTTTGGTCGAGTCGTGACCGTGCTCTCCTCCATGGCCTCTCCTCCTCCCCTTCTCCCCCTTCCTCTGCCCTCCCACCCCCTTTCCCACCGTGCTTTTTCTTCTGCCATGTTATTTTCTGTTTAAAATCACGGAGAGCGTTACTTTTCGACATCACCATACGGAAGTTCTATATAATTGGTCTTTTCCTCTTCAGATCAAGGAATCCCCAGAAGGGTAGTGGTTCAGGAACAGAAGGGCGCTCCCAATTCTGAACAGTTCTCTCCTTGCACAGCCACATAAGACTAGGCCGTGTGCATATCAAGTAATAATTATTATTTAAGAGAGGCAGGAAGCCACTGGATTTCAGTTACTTGAGCCAGCTAGCCGTGGGTATGAGCTTGTTACTCGGGATGGAGAGAAGAGGGACGGAAAGGCTCCTGGGTGGCCAGAGAATCGGGGGTTGAGAAACTAGAACTGGAAAGCAAACTCAGGAACTTCTTTTCTATCCTGGACGGGGCCCTCTGTAGACACCCTGGGCACGCCGTGGTGTCTGCTGGGAAGAGGACCGGGTCCCAGGGGCCAGAGACTTGGGCACGAGTGACTCGGAGGGCCGAGGTCAGCCTCGTCAGCTTTCTCCTGATGGGAAGGAGCAGGGTCGTCGCCACATGTCGGGCCGCCGAGTCTGGAGTCCCCCCAGCCTGGGAGAGTGGGTTATTTCTTTGGATTGGAGCTATTCTCAGGGAAACAGATCAGAGCTCAGTCTAAAGTTGATCACATATGTAAATGAGTTAAGTTAGTTTTACTTTGTTATAAAAGTTACAAAGCCAACAGAGGCTATAAAGAAATACCAGAACCTTCCCTCAGCTTTTCGTCTCAACTTCCTGGGCGCGTTGGGGTGGAAGTGCTGTGAGGGCCCGGGCCAGGTGGCATATCTGCTTCCTTGTCGTCGTCTTATCGTCACTGCGACTCTGTCGCAGAGCCCTGGGCCTGACCGCGTTCTGCCGCCGGGCACACCTGCGGGCCAGGGTGGCCGGGCCAGGCCCCTGAGTCAGCAGATGGGCCTTGAAACCGGCGCGGTTAACTCCCGGGGCGGGGCGGGGCGGGTGGGGTGAGCCGGGGCGCCCCAGCCGCAGAGAGCACGGGGGTGGAGATGGGAGCGTGGTGCGGTCTGGGTGGTAGCCGAGGCCTCGGGGGTCCTCCGAGGAGCTGACGCCAGCACGGAGGGCTCGCTGCCGGCGTCCTCTCAGAGACCTGCACGTGCGGAGGACCGCCGGGGCCAGACCTCGGAGGCCCGTCTGTTCAGCAGCAGCCATCCGGAACCTTCTAGGTTGCCTCGGGGCTGTAGTGACCGTGGAAGCCAACCCCCGTGTCCCTGCTCGCAGCCGGCGTGGCCCGGGCAGGTTTCTCACTCTGTGCTCTCATCTCTGCGTCTGTGAGGAGGGAAGGTGCCCCTGCCTCGCGGAGCCGTGGGGGACGAAGCGCACGCACCCCTGTCGGGGATCCGCCGGGTCCCAGCCGGGCCGGCTCCGGTGCGCGCGCGGGCGGCCAGCGGTGCTGCGCGGGACTCCTTCCCACGTCTCTTTCCTTAAGCCGTAATTTGCTCACGGTGTCGTGGCAGTAAAGATGACTTCGTTCGGCACACCGTCGAGCTCGGATGTGTGCCCCGTTAGTGGAACAGTGCGATGGCTCCTGCGAAAGCGGTCGGCTCAGCGGTGGCACCCCCCTCCTTCCTGTTCGTGCGCACGGGTTCGGACAACAGCGTTGGCTGTCTTTTCGGGTGGGGTGGGAGGTGAGGCGGGAAGAGCCTCCACCGCCCGTGGGCCCCCGAGTCCTGGACTGCGCCGGCTGCCGCTCTGGGGGCTCGGACCCCGTGGGCACCTGGCCTCCCAGCCTGCGGCTCCCCAGGGCTCCCCGGCTTTTTCCAGCACGAGGGGCGGGGCTGCTCTTTCAGGAACGTCGTGGGTGGTTCCCCAGAGCCACCAGCGTTGCCAGGGCTTCGTGCATGTGTTTTGCTGGGGGACGGGTGACTTGCCCGCAGGCACTTAGCGACCTCGGAGACCTATCCAGCACTCCGCTCTTTGTGAGCTGCCGAGCAGCGTCTGGCAGATGGACCCTTGAGGAAGGACCATTGGTTCTGAGCTGGGGGGGAGAGGTCTATTCCTAGGGTTTTTTTTTAAACTATAGGTTTAATTGGGTTTTCTATCTAGGATAACATAATTGGTGTGAAACCGAAGCGTCCTAGTGTGGAAGAGGCTGTTTTAAATTTCTGGCATCTGTTACCCCGGACAGAGCAGTGTTCTTGTTCCTTAGGTGACGCTACATTGGAGAATAAAATTGAAATTTAAAAAATTGTGGATTTGCTGCCCACGACACTTGTGTGGGCATCTAAAAATACATGTATTTAGGGGCGCCTCGGTGGCTCAGTCAGTTAAGCGCCCGACTTTGGCTTGGGTCACAATCTCACAGCTCTTGAGTTCCAGCCCCACGTCGGGCTCTGTGCTGACGGCTCAGAGCCTGGAGCCTGCTTCGGATTCTGTGTCTCCCTCTCTCTCTGCCCCTCCCCCGCTCCTTAGTGTGTGCTCTCTCTCTCTCTCTCTCTCAAAAATAAACATTAAAAGAAAATTTTTTAAAAAGATGTGCATTTATATTGAGCCTAGTGTGTGTTTTATTTGCTGAAGAGAGAGGTGTGTACGCCAGCGTCCGTGTTTCTCCTTGCAGCCCTCTCCTGTGTCATCCGCTGAGCTGTGTCACTTGTGCACCATCCTGTCCCTCGGGAAGACTGGGAATTTCAGGTTAACCGTACTCTAGTTTTTCAGGTGAATTTTATTAGCGAACCATAGACCTCAAAGGTTGTGACCCAAAGGAACAAAGCGTGTGGTGGTTGAGTTTTGCTTTGGTGACCTCTCTGGTGCTGGTTTCCACTGTGCTCTTGCGCTGTAAGGTTTGTACGGGCAGATGGGGCGGCTCTTGGCCGTCTTTGCCGACAGCTCCGGTGAAGTTTCCACTTGGCCAGCGAGCCGCAGTCCGAGCCGTGTTTCGGAAGCCCGTTTGCCCTTCCCGTGCCCTCGCCGATCCTCGGAGGATGTCCAGTGGGTTTGCAAGGCTGCTGGGGCGTTTGTTTTCCTCTTTCCTTTTCCCTTCCTTTCTCTTTTTAGTTTGTGGGTTTTGCCCCAGTAAGCGTCGGGCGATGTAGCGGTTGGTAAAGCCAGCACGTTATTACATGGCTCTCTCCTTCCAATCTGTCACATAGGCAGTCGTGGCCAACCAAGATCGATGTGCCCCAGGACCTGGAGGATGACCTCACGGCCACTCCTCTGTCCCACGCCACCGTCCCACAGTCTCCCGCACGGGCCGCCGACAGTGTCCTCAACGGCCACAGGAGCAAAGGCTTGTGTGACTCGGCTAAGAAGGACGACCTCCCCGAGCTGGCGGGACCGGCCCTCTCCACGGTGTCCCCGGCGAGCCTGAAGCCCGCGGCCGGCGGGCGCAAGTGCCTGTTCCGGGTGGAGGAGGACGAGGAGGAGGACGAGGAGGACAAGAAGCCCGCGTCCCTGTCCACGCAGGTGGTTCTGCGCCGGAAGCCGTCGGTCACCAACCGGCTGACGTCGAGGAAGAGCGCCCCCGTCCTCAACCAGATCTTTGAGGAGGGGGAGTCGGACGACGAGTTCGACATGGACGAGAGCCTGCCCCCCAAGCTGAGCCGCCTGCGGATGAACATCGCCTCCCCGGGCACCGCGCACAAGCGCTACCACCGCCGGAAAAGCCAGGGCCGCGGCTCCAGCTGCAGCAGCTCGGAGACCAGCGACGACGACTCCGAGAGCCGCCGGCGGCTGGACAAAGACAGCGGCTTCACCTACTCCTGGCACCGGCGGGATAGCGGCGAGGGGCCCCCCGGGAGCGAGGGCGACGGCGGCGGCCAGAGCAAGCCGAGCCACGGCAGCGGGGGCGCGGACCAGGCCAGCCCGAGCGAGAGCGGCGCGGGCGGCGGCAGCCCCGCGGGCGGCTCGGGGGGCCAGCCCACGGGCACGTCGGGCAGCACGCGCCGCTGCGCCGGCCCGGGCCCCGGGGAGCTGGTCCAGAGCCTGAAACTCATGAGCCTCTGCCTGGGCTCGCAGCTGCACGGCGGCGCCAAGTACATTCTGGACCCGCAGGGCGGCCTGCCCTTCTCCAGCGTCAAGGTCCAGGAGAAGTCCGCGTGGAAGATGTGCATCAGCTCGACGGGGGGCGCGGGCCCGGGCGCCGGCGGCGGCGGCGGCGGCTTCAAGTTCTTCTCCGACCACGTGGCGGGCGGCGCCGCCGAGCTGGACCGGCTAAAGAGCCAGACCCTGAAAAATAACGTGCTCCAGCTACCTCTGTGCGAAAAGACCATCTCTGTGAACATCCAGCGGAACCCTAAGGACGGGCTGCTGTGCGCGTCCAGCCAGGCCAGCTGCTGCCACGTCATCTGAGCGCCCCCGCCCGGCTCGCCGCCCCCCTCCGCCGCTGCCCTCCTCCGCCCTCCGCCCCCCTCCGCGCGGGCAGGCGGGGCCGCCCTCCGTCCCCTTTGCGTTCGTTCGCTTGCCGACGTGACAATGCATGGTCTTTGTGCATGCTGCTAGACACCGCTTTTCTTTTCCAGCCGGAGAGTCTCTTGTGTAATTTTTACATTCATAATTTTAATGTGGATGATCAGTAGTAAATTAAAATGTATATTTGGAACCTAATATAAATGGAGCACTTAGAAATTGGACGTTCTGCACTTAATCTAGAGAGAAAAAATGCTGTTGTTTCCTTGTGAGAAACCTAAATTCCTGTCCCGACCTTCTGTGGTAACGGAAACTCCGTGGTGTCCGAGACAGAACCAAAGCAATAACGTCGTGTCGCCCACGGGCCTGGAGCCTGCGAGCGCGCGCGGGCCCCGCCCCCCGGGCCTGGCGGGCCCCGCCCCCTGGGCCTGGCGGGCCGAGTGCTGAGTCCCGCGGGCCTCTGCGCTGAGAACCTTAAACCCTGAGTCCAACACACCCACACCTGTTTGTCTTAAACTCTAGCGTGAAAACGAGTTTGGGCTCTTACAATTTCACTGAAAAGGATTTCCTTGTTTTGTACCAGGTGAGATAAAGTACTTAGATTTATAAGGCAGCTTCCCGTAGTGGTAAATTACGAGCAGACAATCTTTTGTAACGTGACGATATGAACTGATGGTTTCTTAACTCTGCTTGCAGAGTGTGTCTGTCTAACAGAACAAAAAGATGCTGGGTGTAAATTCCTTCCCGGAGGGCGCGACCATGTAGATAGAAGAGACTCTAGGGCCTGATACGGAAGCAAAAGGTGCACACAGAGGTGGGCCAAGTCAGAAGCCTATACATTAAAAAAATACATATTGGGATTTGGTAATTTTTAGGCGTTTGGTAATTAGGTTGTCCCTTCTGTTCTTTCCATTCTTCTGTATCCTCTAGCGATCCAGGAAGCTATGAAAATTGGCTGATGAAAAGATCCACCTAGAAAAGAGTAAAATTCGCACATACGGCGACCGAAATGCACAGAGCCTGCTTTTTTTGGTTGTCGTTTTCGGGTTCTTTTTTCCCTTTTTTCCTTTTTCTTTTTTTTTCTGGAAGTGTTTTTCACTTTGCCTTCCTGCCAAAACAATAATCAAAGAACTCTTGCTGTAAACTGTTCCTGGACAAAGACTACTTTTGACCAGATAATCCTCTCTCGTGGCATTGTATTTTGTAAGACGCAGTGTGTCGCGGGTTGCTCATTTTGAAAGGGGCCGGATCCTACTACGCGCTGGGCCCCGGGGGTCTGCGCAGCAGTGATTTCTCCACATCGGTGATAGGATGTGGCCGGGCTGGGGGTGGGGGGCAGGGGGCCTTCCCACACACTCAGCTTCCCGTCGGGTCTCCGAAGTGACGGTCACCTCGTCCGTAGAGTGGGCAGAGCACCGAAGGACTGCATTCGGTTGGTCGCGGCTCCTCCAAGTACACACCGCCTCTGCTACTCACGACGCGTGTAGTTTAGTCCGCACTCGGGATTTCCCAGTATACTTCCTAAACTAAGTACAGATGATACTTAAAATGCTTCTTTTACTTTCTAGACCTAGGCTAGATCCGTTTTAAGCTACAGCTCTAGTTCATTGTGAGATTTATAATTGCAAGCTCCCAGAGAAGATGCGTGGGCGAAGCCATAGAACAGAGTGCTTGAAACTCGTGAGCAGGGATCTTCTGAAGGGCCAGAGATACGATGTGTGGTTCACATAGACGGTGAGCGCGACATCTGTATTAAACGTCGAGAGAAGTTTCTAAAGGGCATTGGCAATAAACTCTGTTGCAGCTGTTTTCCAAGTCCTGTAAATACTTTTCCCCGTGATTCTGTATAGCCTCGGAATGGCACCTTTTACCTAACCCGTAGTGTTCGGTCTCCAATGGTTTTTTATATTCCCATGTATACGTGGTGCTCACTCTAGAGCAGCAGTGTTGACCATTGGTGCTGCACAGCTGTATTATAGAGCCTTATTAGTCGCGTGTGCTTGGTTGGCCCTCTGGGTGTACAGAGGTTAGTCTGAGTGGCGTCTTACTCATTCGTTCATCAGTGAATGGTTGTGCATGTGTTGTCTGTCCTAGTGCGTCGTCCTGTAACAGGGAGGGAGCAGATGACCATTACATTAAGATAATATCGGACCAAACTATTACCTAGCTCTGAACAGTTTCTTGTACCCCTTAACCTGTCTTCAGAAGTTGCATAGAGTTATAGTAGTGTGTAAATTAAATATTGTGGAAAAACAATTAGTCTTGTATTTTTCTGTATGTGTGTGTACATATATTATATATATATACACATATATATATATACATATATATAAAATTATGTACTTCTGGCAATTCTATCTGTATTTAAAGATGTGACAATCTTGACACCGCTTTTAAGAATAGCCGAGACGGAATCCAAGTAAAGACACCCCTACCGAGTGAGAACTGACGCGTGCTAAGAGGGTACGGAATTCTCAGCCGATTTGGTCAGTCGCTTCCGCTGCTGGTTGGTTTTCCTCACTGTGTAAACATCGGCAGGTATGCGGCAAATGGGAAAAAACGATCCAAATAATAAAGTGGCATATTGGTGTTCAGCAATACGAACCGAGTCCCGTGTCGCTCTCTCCTCCCGAGTGCAGCTTTGTCCGCCCCGGCTCTCCGCGTGCTGCCGGGGGTGACCGGAGAAAGAACCCCGGCTGTTCCTGCTTTACAGTCCTGACCACCGGTCTCGGGCGGCCCCGGGACTGGCCCCCAGTTCCTCGCCTTCCTCGCGGGGCTGGCCACCGCGCCCCCTGCCGACGGAGTGGGGCCAAGCAGTGGGGACTGCCGCAGGCCCCCCCCTGCCTTCGCCTGTGTCCGCGCGCCCCGCCTGCCCTCCCAGCGGTGGGGTTCCAAGGTCACTTCCTTCCACACCGTCAGGCTGTCCGGGCGGGAGCGAGGCAGCCGCGAGGACTGCTCGTCCGTCCTGCTCTGCCGTCTCTTGCACCATCCATCTTTGCTTCTCTGCTAGATTATTCCTAACAGCGAGCAAAGCAGACGACTGTCTTCCCCCATCTTTAGAAGATGTCTCTGTTGTGCTCTCTCCTCTTCGCCCTGGACCCTTCCAGTCAGGCTCTTGCTGCCGTCATCCCACCGGAACTGCTTTGCTCAAGGTCGGCAGGGACCCACGGGTGCTGAAACAGGCGGTAAGTTTTTAAAGACAGCTTCGAGATACAAGCCACACACCACACAGCCCACCAGTCGTACCGCTCGGTGGTTTGTGGTGTGGAGCTGTGCAGCTGTTACCATAAACCCCGAAAGGAATCTGTCCCCGTTTGGACTTCCTTCCCATCAGGCCCCCACCAGAGCCTTAGGCCCTGGCGGCCACGAGCCCCCGGTCAGCCTCAAGCCCGTGGTAGCGTGTGAGGAGTTGGTCACCTTGCCTCGTAAACCTCCCATGGTTCTGGGGCCCGCGTTCACCCCCCTGCTTCTCACCCCCCTGGCTCCTCATTCTCCCAGACGCTGAACTTGGAGTACCGCAAGGTTCACTTCTGGCTCCTTCTCTGCACTCGGTCCCTCGGCCATCCCATTCGGCTTAGGTGCTGATAGATCCCCAAATAGATTTAGCCCACCTCCCAGGAGCACCCGCTTCCAACAAGCTATTCGACTTAGCTACGTGGGTGTGTCTCATGAGCACCTCGGTTATTACAGGTTCAAACTTAGAACCTTCCCCTCCTAATGCTTCTCTCGTCATGAATGGCCGCTCTCAACTTTGCACAAGAATCTCGGTATCATCCTTCCCTCTGTCAAACCAATATCCAATATCCAATCCATCAGCAAGCCTTTTATTTTTTTCTTTTAGTGAGAGCAAGAGTGCATGAACTTGGGGGTTGGGGGGCGTGAGATACGGGGGCGGGGGGAGAGAGAAAGAGAGAGGGAGAGAGAGTTCCAAGCAGGCTCCACACTGAGTTTGGCCTGATCCCATGACCCTGGGATCATGACCTGAGCTGAAATCCAGAGTCAGACACTCAAATGACTGAGCACTCAGGTGCCCCCAACAGCAAATCTTAGGCACCCTTCAAAAATTGACCTCTTCTTGGGGCGCCTGGGTGGCTCAGTCGATTGAGCGTCTGACTTCGGCTCAGGTCATGATCTCATGGTCTGTGAGTTCGAGTCCTGCGTCGGGCTCTGTGCTGACAGCTCAGAAAACACAGCCTGCTTCGGATTCTGTGTCTCCCTCTCTCTCTGCCCCTCCCCTGCTCATTCACGTGCACTCGCTCACCTCTTTCTCTCTTTCTCTCAAAAATAAATAAAAGATCTTTTAAAAGACCATAAAAAAAAAAAAACAAACAGAGACTGACCCCTTCTTACCGCCTGCCCTGCGAACACTCTAGTCCACGACACCAACCCCACGAACCCCCCGGAGCATCGTGCTGCTTTTGCTCTTGCCCGTCTCTCGTCTGTTCTCCATTCAGCAGTGCAAGTGATCCTTTTATTTTTTTGTTTGTTTGTTTTTGTTTTCTTTAACTTTTTTTAAAAAATATAATTTATTTTCAAGTTAGCTAACATACAGTGTACACAGTGTGCTCTTGGCTTCAGGGGTAGATTCCCGTGGTTCATCGCTTCCATACAACACCCAGTGCTCGTCCCAACAATGCCCTCCTCAATGCCCATCGCCCACTTTCCTCTCACCCCCAACCCCCATCCACCCTCAGTGTGTTCTCTGTATTTAAGAGTCTCTTATGGTTTGCCTCCCTCCCTCTCTGTTTGAAACTATTTTTTCCCCTTCCCCTCCCCCATGGTCTTCTGTTAAGTTTCTCGAGTTCCACATATGAGTGAAAACATATGGTGTCTGTCCTCTGACTGACTTATCTCACTCAGCATAATACCCTCCAGTTCCATCCATGTTGCTGCAAATGGCCGGATTTCATTCTTCCTCATTGCTGCGTAGTATTCCATTGTTTATATATACCACAGCTTCTTTTTTTTTTTTTTAATTTTTTTAACGTTTATTTATTTTTGAGAGACATAGGGACAGAGTATGAGCAGGGGGAGGGCAGAGAGAGAGCGAGACACAGAATCCGAAGCAGGCCCAAGGCTCCGAGCTGTCAGCACAGAGCCCGACGCGGGCTCGAACTCACAGATCGTGAGATCATGACCTGAGCCACGGTCGGCTGCTTAATCAACTGAGCCACCCAGGCGCCCCATACCACAGCTTCTTTATCCATTCATCAGCTGATGGACATTTAGGCTCTTTCCATAGTTTGGCTATTGTTGAAAGTGCTGCTATAAACATTGGGGTACACGTGCCTCTAGGAGTCAGCACCCCCATATCCTTCGGATAAATTCCTAGTAGTGCTATTGCTGGTTCTTAGGGTAATTCTATTTTTAATTTTTTGAGGAACTGCCACACTGTTTTCCACAGTGGCTGCACCTCAGCATGCAAGAGGGTTTCCCTTTCTCAGCATCCTCACCAATGCCTGTCGCTGCCTGAGATGTTAGTGTGAGCCACTCTGACCGGTGTGGGGTGGTCTCTCATCATGGTTTTGATCTGTAGTCCCTGATGATGCATGACGTGGAGCATCTTTTCATGTGTCTGTCGGCCGTCTGGATGTCTTCTTTGGAAAAGTGTCTTCTGCCCATTTCTTCACTGGATTATTTGTTTTTTGGGTGTTGAGTTTATTAAGTTCTGGATACTCTTTATCTGATATATCATTTGCAAGTATCTTCTCCCATTCTGTCAGTTGCCTTTAAGTTTTGTTGGTTGTTTCATTTGCTGTGCAGAAGCTTTTTTGTCTTGATGAGGTCTCAGTAGTTCATCTTTGCTTTTATTTCCCTTGCCTTCGGAGATGTGTCGAGTAAGAAGTTGCTGCAGCTGAGGTCAAAGAGGCTTTTTCCTCTAGGATTTTGATGGTTTCCTGTCTCACATTCAGGTCCTTCATCCATTTTGAGTTTATTTTTGTGTACAGTATAGGAAAGTGGTCCCGGTTCATTCTTCTGCATGTTGCCGTCCAGTTCTCCCAGCACCATATGCTAAATAAATAGACTGTCTTTTTTCCATTGGGTACTCTTTCCTGCTTTGTCAAAGATTAGTTAGTCATATATTTATGGGTCCAATTCTGGGTTCTCTATTCTATTCCATTGGTCTATGTGTCTGTTTTTGTGCCAGTACCGTACTGTCTTGATGATGACAGCTTTGTAGTAGAGGCTAAAGTCCGGGATTGTGATGCCTCCAGCTTTGGTTTTCTTTTTTAACATTACTTTGGCTATTCGTGGTCTTTTGTGTGAGTGACCCCTTTAAAAGTGAAATCGTGTTATGTTTCAAAGGGTATTTAATTTCTAAATATTTAGAGATTTTCCACATAAGTTTCTGTTACTAATTTCTAGTGCAGTTCGTTTTGACAGAAATTAGGCTTCGTATAATTTAAATCTTTTTAAGCTCACCAGAACTCTCTATGGCTCGGCTAATGGCCTGCCTTGGTGAGTGTTTTTTTTGAGTGCTGGAAAAGTATGGTTTTCGGTAAAGTGATCTCAGTGTGTCAGTTAGTTCAAGTTGCTTATGAATGTTGTCTTGAGTCTTCCGTATGCTCACTGACTTTTTGTCTCCTATCACTTAGTGAGGAAGGAGTATTGAAATCCATAATTGTGGATTTTCTCTTTCTCCTTTTAGTTTTATCAGCTTTACTTCATGACATTTGAAGCTTTGTTGTCAAGTATATGCACATTTAAGATTAAGTCCTCCTGACAAATTGATCTTTTTCGTCATTATGAAATGTTCCTCTTTATACATGGTAAATCATTCTTTGTCGTGAAATCTACTTTGTACAATATAGCCACTCAGCTTTCTCTGATTCATAGGACTGTATCTTTTTCCATCTTCTTACTTTTAACCTATCTGTGTCTTCATATTTAAGGTAGAGTTATTTTGCTTTTGGATTTTGTTTTGTTTTTTATAGATAGCAAGCATATAGTGGGGCCTTTTTTATGCAATCTGCAAATCTTTGCCTTTTATTTGGAGTGTTTTAGATCAATTACATTTAGCACAATGTTCAACATGGTCAAGTTTAAATCTACCATCTTTCTGGTTTTCTGTCTGTCTGATCTGTTTCTTGTTTCTTTTCCACTCTTTTACTCTCTTCTTTTTGTTTACTGAGCACCTTTATTGGCTTACTGGCTGTGCCTCTTTCATTTTTTTAGTGGCTGCTATAGGGATAGATACACATATATCCATGTATAAAACCACAGTCTAGGGGCGCCTAGGTGGCTCGGTTGGTCGAGCAACCAACTCTTGATTTCGAGCCCCACGTCGGACTCCACGCTGAGTATGGAACCTTCTCTCTGTCTCCCTCTGCTCCTCTCCCCTGCTGGCACGCATCCTCTCTCTCTCTGAAAACAAAAACAACCCCGTGATCTACCTCATGACGAATGGAAGAACCTTACAACTGTATACTCCCGCTTCCATTCTCCTCTCCCTATTCTTTGTGCTACCGCTGGCATACATTTTGTGTTTACATATGCATAAATAATTTTGTTTTAAATTGTTTTCTTTTTAAGAGGTGAAACACGAGGGGGAGAAGTTTCTTCTTTTTCCAACACCTTCATCATTACCGGAACTCTCCATTCTTTGTGTAGATCCACATTTTGGTACATTCCTTCTGTCTCTAGAACTTTAAATTTTCTTACAGGGCGGGTCTGCTGACAGTATATTCTGTCAGCTTTTACTTGTCTAAAAAAGTACATTTAATTCATGACGGACATTCTCATTGGGTGTAGAATTCTAGGTTGATAGTGTTTTATTACAAAGCTGGACACATTTTATTGTTGAGTGCTGGATTTTTTTTATTCATGTGGAAAGTATTGTTTTTCACTCTGGTGTTCGGTTGCTTGGAATCAGGTAGATCCTTTGGGATCTTGCTTTTATAGTGTGTTAGTACAGGGGCGCCTGGGGGCTCAGTCAGCTAAGCAGACGACTTCGGCTCAGGTCACGATCTCATGGTTCGTGGGTTCGAGCCCTGCGTCGGGCTCTGTGCTGACAGCTCGGAGCCTGGAGCCTGCTTTGGATTCTGCGTCTCCCCCTCCCTCTTCCCTTCCCCTGCTCATGCTCTGTCTCTCTGTCTCTAAAATAAATAAACATTAAAAAAATAATTAAAAAAAATAAAGTGTGTTAGGACAGATCCAGGGCTAATTTGACCCACCACTGAGATGACACCTTCTAAGCACGCCCCTGAAGTGACCTGTCACTCCCCTGAAGTGACACATCAGGCTTCGGGTTGCCCCTTCGCCATTCTGCCCCCACAGCTGCCCCCTGGGATCCGGGGAGGGGTAGATGAGAAGGCGAAGTGGGATTTAGCGCTCCTTGAGCTAATAGGACGCCAACAGACTATATTTTTGAGGAGAATAGACTCCAGAACGGAGTATTGGTGGACACCCCACTCCAAGCGCAGTGGTACAGGTTGAGAAGTTAGGAAGAGAAAAAAAACTGAATCTTGGTCCTCGTGAGCTCATAATTAATTCCCTTAGGGAAGAAATGAGGATTTCAGTTAGTACCAGAGGAAGATCAGACGTGGCTTCTGGGAGGGTCCTGAGAGTTCCAAGGAGGGCGAGTCAGGGGAGGGAATCGGAGTCGAGTGCCAGGGACAGAGAACTGAATAGCTGGGCAGATGGGGATCTCCGGGAGCCCGGAGTGGACCTTGCTGAGGGAGAGTCTGCTTTGCCTCTTGGCTCCTTCCTCCTTCCCCTCGGCTGCTGACTTCTGGATTGGAATCCTGGAGGGCCCGGAGGCTGACGGGGGGCCCTGCTGGGAGGAGGGTGCTGAGTGGGAGGCCGGCATTAAGGCGGAGGCTGTGCGTGTGAGGCCCGTCATCACCCCGCGGCCCCCTTGATTTAACGCTCTACTCTTAGTTTCTCGTCTTGAAATTCTCAAAAACTTCCGAGCAAGGATACTGCATTTTCGTTTCACGTTGGGCCCCGGGGGGTTATGCACCTGCCCGAGAGATTCCTTGCAGGCCTCTGCTCCGTGAGTATGGGGAGGTGACCTCAACACCGAGAAGGGGGGGCTTTGGCAAGAGTACAGGCCCTGAGCGAGCAGTGAAGGCCAGAGACAGGAGTCCAGACACCCTCCAGCGCGGGGGTGAGAGAAAAAAGCATGGAGGAGGCAAGGAGCGGAGACCACAGGCTGCAAGGAGCAGGTAAGCCCAAGAACCTTCTGAGGCCGAGCGGTCTGTGGATCAGCTCTGGGCACCGGAGCCCCCCCCCCACCCCCGGCGAGCTGTGGAGAATGAGGCGGAAGCAGGTCCTTGCAGATGGGAAGGGTCAGGGGAGAGGTGGACATGGCCGAGGGGGCGGCGGGTGTCACTTTGAGGGCGCCCCACTGAGGAAGGGGTGGGTAGCGCATTGGCCCTGCTTCCCCGTGGGGGCGCTGAGGCTCGGGGGCCTGCGCAAGGGCGCGCCACGGACCTGACCCCCAGAGCCCACACCTCAGGCTGCCCACCCGGATGGGGCGAGTCGACAAGGGCCTTCGGCATCACCTTCGACCTTCCGGTACTCGAGAGCTGGGCAAAGCAGTGTTAAGGCCTCGCACTAGAAGGTTCCGCTTTAACCCACAACTGGAGCTTGTACGTGACACGTCTACGCATCTCGTTACCTTTCTAACACCTGACAAATTCCAAAATCGGAGACACACCTGGTCCGGGGGGCGGGGGTGGGGCGGACCTGTAGGTGAGACCAGGATGGACAGCTTATCGCGCCTCGTGAGGCGAGATTGTGTAGGTTCAGGGCCGAGGGAGATGGTCCCACGACGGTCCCCCAAAATTCCAGCTGGTCGAGGCTTCCCTGGGCGGGATAGCTTCCCTGGAACCCACCACCTGGGAGGACACTGGGACCAGGGAGGCCCCCAGGATGCCCGCGGTCTGTCAGGAACCAGGGCCTTCACCGTGCGCATGTGGAAAGCACAGCAACAACCCGCCTGCTGGACACGCGGTTTGGGTGGATGGCGGCCACGTCGCTGGGTTGCAAACCCCGGCCTGCATCCTTCCTTCAGGTGCGGCCCACGCGGGAGGTGCTGCCGAGTGACTTCTAGATGGTAAGCGGCGGCTGCAGCCAACTGCCCGTCAGGGCCCGGGGCAGGCAGGGCGCCCTCGGGATGGGGCAGGGTGACCGTGGAAAGCTCCGCTCTCCCCGTCTGGATTTGGCTGACTCTATCTGTGATGGACAGACCCTGTGGGGCCCTTGCCGGCCTTGCGTTGGGGGGTTGGGAGGGGCAGAGGCTGCTTTAGCGTGCCTCCGCGGTCTCCATCAGGGCGGGGACAGAAGCGGTGTGTCCCTCTTCCGCGACGGACGGCTGTGTAGAGGGAGGCACCCATCAGGGCCCACTCTGGAGTTGCCCTCAGGGTACTCGGTTCTCTACCGTCCCTTCCCTGGTGGCGAACAGCACCCGAAAGTGACGATTCGGCCACAAGCCCTTCGAGCCCCAGGCCGGCCGTGCTGACCAGCGCCTGTCGGGGTGAGGGGACGGTGGCGGCGTTCGGCTCCCCGAGAGGGTCCGTGGACCTGGGCCTCCCCGTGCTGCCCCGCGCCCTCCCGCCTGGGCCTCCGCTCGCTCGGGTCGGGAGAGAGAGGACATGAGGAAGGGGCCCCGTGCTGTGGACACCCTGTGCCCGGCTTCTCCCTTCCCCGAGCCCAGTTCGCCAGCTCTGTGGAGGGTCCAGAGAGGAGGCCACGTCTGTAAGCCGTGTGCCCTCGGTGCTCAGGGGAAACGCCACCGTACCTCTCCCTGTCTGAGGGAACCCCGTGAGGCCCACGGAGCCGTCAGCCGGGGTCCAGGCCCCTCCGTGAGCACGCGCGTCTCTCAGGGGCTGGGGAAGACGGAGGCCTTCTGATACCGGCGTCCAGGGAGCCGGCGGGTCTCCGGCCCCACGCACGGCCGGCTGCGCCTCGGCCCCAGGCCCCGGTCAGGCCCAGGGGTACTCGGCCAGTAGGTGGGGAGGTGCCCCACCTGGCACCGTGGCGACGAGGCAGGGGGGCAGGAGGCTGGCCCTGTAGGGCCTTGGGCGTCAGCCACTTCCAGAGAGAAACAAGAGAGGCCTCTGCCCCCATCGGGGCTCTCAAAGCATCCACGAGCATCCACGGCAGGCGTCCTCCAAGACGCAAGCTCTTGGGCCCACCTGCCAAAGTCCTGTTCCCAGGCCCAGGGTGGCGGGACCAGGGCGTCCGCTCCAGCAGGCTCCAGGGGACCGTTTCCCAGAAGACCGCGGAACCCGGGGCCCTGCGCTGCTGAGCGAGGCCCGCAGCCACAAGGCCCCGGGTCCGGACTTGCCACCCCAGTGGGGGCCCCCGGCTGGCTGGCCAGACCTCCCAACTTTGACTCTTGGCGCCGCGTCCCGCAGACGAGAAGACGGCAAACCGGGCCTCTTCCCAGGCCCAGGGAAAGTGTCTTCTGTCCTCTGAAGAGGCTGTGGCCCCTCGTGGTTGGGAGGCAAGGGTGCCCCCAAGCCGAAGGACACAGCTGCCCGGGCGCAGGGCCCACGTCCTCCCTCCAGGCTCCGGTGGCTCCAGCCTGCCTCAGGTCCCGGCTCCTCAAGCCACCCTAGGGTGGGCGTGGGGGGCGTGGACTTGGCCACGGGCACGGGCCAGGTGCCGTCCTTGCAGGGCCTGGGATTCTGGAAATAACTCCGCTGGAGGAGTCCGCGGCCCGGGCCTCTCGTTGTGTGGCCTCCGGCCTTCCGTCGCTGGTCTCCTGCTAGAAACAGGCTGGGGGCCGCAGGGGTTAGGGCCGAGGAGAGGCAGGTGGCAGGCAGCTCGGTGCGGGCTGTAGTCCCATCCCGGCCAACTCGGGCCTTCGCGGGGCGGTGGGGAGCGGGCTGCACTGCTGCAGGAACCCCGTGTGCCTTAGTTTCCTCATTTTTAGAAGAACAATAGAAGGGAACTGAGGCCCACGGTGTATGTCGGGGGGGGCCCTGGGCTGGGTGTCCCTCGCCACTGGCTTCCTGCTCCCTCCCAAATGCCGCTGAGCTAAAGATTTGTCCTTCAGCCTCAGCTTTTGAGCTGCCGGTAAGGAGGGACGGGGGTGTCCACTACCTGACCCCTTCTCCCCCAGGCTGCCGCCCAGGGGCTGGGCTCTGCCAGCAGAAACCCAGGCCTAGTCATAGGGGCACTCTGGGGTCTCCGGGGCGCCTGTGTGGGCATGACAGCCAGCCCCATCCCAGGGGCGCCCCCTAAATATCAGGGCACAGCAGGAGAGGTGATGCTGGCTGTACGAGGGGAGTCAGGCTGAGGAGCGAACCGGGCCCCGGCCAAGCTGTAGCAGGATCGAGGCCCGCCGACAACCTCCGGGCTCACTGACAGGATCTCAGGACCTCAGGGAGGTGAGTCGGGGGGAGACGCCTGGCAGGCTGGAGGCACGGTCCCCGCCCCTTTTCTGCCCGGCGACGGCTGCGGTCACCTCTGGGCCCGGCCTCTCCCCGGGCGGCCGAGGGGCTTTTCCGGGGCCTGCCCATGCGGTCGCTCCGCCACGGTCCTCGAACGCCGGTGGTGACTGGCCTTCTCCGGTTGACCGCAGCACAGACGGCCCCGCCGCCAGCCTCCGAGAAACACGGGCTTGGACCCACGAGGCTCTGCAGCCCTTTCCTGCTTGTCCCAGCCTGACCCTCCCACTGGGGGCCCCGGCTGGGTTCCCTCTGGGTGCCGTTCCATTATGCACGCCTCTCGGCCAGGGCTGGCACCTCTGGAGTCCACGCGGTCAAGGTGGGGGGGGGGGCGCGAGCTGAGGACGGGTGAGCAGGACTGTCACGCAAGCTGCAGCCCCCAGCGGTGCCCGAGAGCACCAGGCAAGGAGCAGGGGAGTCCTCTCGGGTGTGGCTGGCAGCGAGAGGCAGGGATGACGAGGACGACGGAGGAGCCCACGGCGAGCCGGGCAGTGGTGCCAGCCGGCTCCGGGGGCGGAGGCGAGGCCGGAGACGAGAGGACACGGGCCCGATCGGCGGGCAGAAGAGCTAAGGAAGAGGCACCGCAGGCCGCGGTGGGTGGGGTCTTTGGGGGCAGGGACCGCCAGCCTCCCTCCCGACACCACCCGGCCGGTCCTACGTCCATCCTCCCCAGTGGAGGTGGGTCCTGCATGTCCAGTGCCCCCAGGGCTACTGTGGTCCCCGTGCAGGTCTGGCTCCCGGGAAAGACGGTCTCAAGTGCGGGGACCGCGGCTCCGCCCTGGCACCTCCCGGGGCAAGGAGGGCCGGCCTGGGGAGGCCACCACTCGGAGGCGGCTGGGAGCCCACGGGTCGGGGGCTGGGCTAACGGGCTTCACGCCCGACTGTGTTCGTGTGCCTGACCCCCCACGGCCGGGACCCGCGGGACAGCAGGGGCCGGCCGGAGGGCCCCATCTACCCTTTGTCCTTCCCCAGCAAACACGGGCACCCGGGCGGGACTGAGTCAGGGCTCAGGACCACAGCGGTGGCTACCGTCCGCCGGTGTTTCGTGAGCATGTTCTATGTTCCAGAAAGCGCTCGGCCAGCATCGAACGACCCCCGAGTAACTGTGCCTGGAGTGCCTGACACCGAGAGGGGCGCAGGTCCGTACCAGGGGGCCTACCGGACAGCCGAGAGAGGTGGACGGGGGGAGGGGTGGAGGCCTCCCGCCCGCGGTGCTGAGGACTTCGGAGGCCGCCTCTGCGTGCGTGAAGGACAGAACCAAGGGGCCGGGCCCCCGAAGGACGGGTCTAGAAGCTGGAAGGTCCTCGGCCCCTCCCGGCTCTTTCCCGAGCGGAAGGAAGGGCCCGCAGGGCTGCGGTGGCCCGGCCGTGAGGGACACGGGCCCTGGCGGTGGGGTGCTGGCTGCTGCCCTCCTGGGTGGTCCTCACGGCTGGGCCACAGCCAGGGGCGCGGCCCGAGCCGCAGAGTCGCGGCTGTGAAAGAGGTGCGGGCGGCCCGAGGGCACGGGGGGGGGGGGGGGTGCACGGGCAGGGGTGCACGGGAGGGGGTGTACGGCACCCCTGGCGAGGCCCCCTTGCTTCCGCAGGGGTGAGCCCACGCCAGGTGCCGGGTGGGGCAGCGGACCCTCCCTCCGCCTGGGGCTGTGGGCAGGGAAGCAGCCCCAGGGGCCCCACGAGGGGACAGGCGCCAGCCGACAGCACCTCCTGAGCGCCGCCTGGGCCCCGGCCGGCCGCAGGCTTCGATGTGGCACACGGGTGCCCGGCCTCGAGCTGAGCCCCACTGCCTGCACCCCGCCTCGAGGGCTCCCCCTGGAATGACGTGCCCCGGGGCTGGTGTCGAGGGGGGCCATCCCAGTCCCTTACGGGAAGCAGGAGTCGGAGAGGTGCGTTTCGCCTTTAATAGCTCCGTTACCATGGTTTCCGCGGAGAAAGTGTGAACACGCTGCAAAACAGAACCGAGGAAGAGGTACTGAGAGCCGCCCAGGTGCCGGGGACGCGCCTTGTGGCACACGCCCCCCTCCCCCGGGCCGCCGCAGGCAGAGTGGCTGCAGAGTGGCTCCGTGGTGGCGCCCTGACCGGCTGCCAGGTCGGGCCTCGGGTGTGACAGTGGCTGGTGAGGGGGGAGGCCCGGGGGCCAGGGCAGGGAGGGGAGGGAGCGGGGCCCTCGCCGGGACAACACAGGCGGGGGGGGGGTGTGCCTGCCGCGTGGCACCGCTCCCCGTGGCCGCGCGTCGGGTCTTGCTCCGGGCGTCGCTCTGCCCCGCTCAGGCCTCCTCCTCCTTGTGGCCTCCCCTGGATTCCTCCTTCAGGTTTTCGGCCATGAGCTTCGTTTGCTGTTGAGAGAACACAGGACACCAGGTGAGCCTGAGTGGCGGCCCCCGGGGGGTGGCACGGGCGGCAGCGGTGCCCCTCGAGCTCCATCAGGACACGCTCTGAGCCCAGAGAAGCCGGGAGGCCGGGAGGCCGTGGCGTGCAGAGCCTCGGCTTTGACCCTGACATGGAGATGGGAGCCAGAAGGCGTGGCGGGGGGTGTTGTGGTGTGTGGACCCGGTGTGTGTGTGGGGGGGAGGGGGTTCTACGGATCCGGAAATGAGAAGCAGCTGGAATCCCCTCCTCCCGGGTCCTGGGGGACCAGCGCCAGAGGGGCGGGGAAGAGGACAGAGTAGGGGGCCTGGAGCGCTGGCGCGGGGCCGGGTCCTTGCTCTGTCCCTGCAAACCGGGTGGCCCTAGAAATTTGACCTCCCCGAGCCTTTGTTTCCACATCCGCACAGTTGGGGGCACGGGGCACGTTTTGCAGGGTGGCCGCGGGGCTCGCTGTGCGTGAAATCCCTGGCCCGAGCAGAGGTGCCAAACAGCGGACATTTTTAGCGGCCCTCCGTCCCTAGAGCCACAGGACCGCCCCGGCCGTCCAGTGCCACCGGGGGCAGCCGAGGAGATCTCCCTGCGGCCAGGCCACCACGGAGGTGCAGCCCGCCAGGCTCAGAGTGGGGTGTCGGCAGGAGCCCACCCCCCACCCCCCGAGGACGAGGCAGCGGGGGGTGGGGGGGGTCCTGGTGCTCCCGGCCCCAGCCCCTGCAGCTCCCAACCCCCAGTCCCGTGGGTGCTGGAAATCATGACCCCGGCTCTGCCTTGTTTGTTGAAAAAATGAATAACTCCTTTGGAATTTGGCTTAAAATACACACACTGATTTCTGATAACTGTTATTTACCTACGGGGAAAGGACCCGCACCCACACCTCTGGTGCCCCAGCTGCCTGGCTGCCCCTCGTGGAAGCCCCCAGCTCCCCCCGGGGCTGGACACGACAACACGCTCTCTCTGGCTTTCAGGGAGAGGAATCCCTTTCGTGGACTGTGATCAAACACTCAGTCTGCTGCTTCGACCCAATCTCCCCTCGTAAGGACCCTTTAGGTCTGTCATACCTCGGGAGACCCCACTTCACCCCAGACAGCCACCTTCTCTGAGCCTGGCCGCGAAGGCACAGTGATCGGAGCCTGGGGGCCGCCGCTCTCCCTGTGTGTGCTGGGGGGGGGGACCTGCCAGGCCCTTGCGTGTCCACAGCAGGCTTTGGGGAGGGGACGGTGGGTCACGGTGACCAGTCTGCTGGGTGAGCAGACTCTCCCTGCAAGGACACAGCACCCTTCAGCAGGCCGTGGGCCCACCGCCACCGTGTCTACACAGCATTCGGCCTGACGGGGTGGCAGCAACGGTGTGATTTAGTTCGCAAACCCGGGGAAGCAGAACCGCCAGCCCACCTGAGGGTCCCCCAGAGGTTCCGTTTAGCCTCTGCTGCCTTGTCTGCTCCCTGTCCTCTCCCGAGCCGACCCGGCCTGTTCGCCGCCGAGGTGGGACACCCCCCCTCCGTACAGGCAAGCCCTCGTCTTCCAGCCCGGAGGCAACTGCGCTCTTCCAGCTGAAGCCACTTAATCCTTAGGAGACCCTCTTAAAAGGTCTCTTTATGAGAGAATACGAGCCTATTTCCTAATTTGACAAGCAACCGTAAGAAATTATAGGCTAAGTAAATTTAGCTCCACTGGATAAAAGGAGAAAACACTCCCTAGCCTGCCGGAGAACCTTCTAGCCATGCTTCCCCAGCATTCCACACGGGGAGGAAAATCAAAATGGGTTTTGACCCAAAGGAGCCTTGGAGGCTCCCCGCAGGGTGCGAGCTGCTCCCGCATTACGCGGGTGGCTGCAGCCGGGAGCTCTTGCCTGCGACGACCGCAGGGGTGTCTGCGGGTCTCCTAGGAGGGCCCCCCCCTCCCCGGGAGCAGGGCCAAGGGTTCTGTCCGACGTGCCCTCCCCCCTGAACGACCCAGCCCTAAGTGACTTTTCTCTCGGGCCCAAGGTGGGAACCTCACTCAGGCCGGGGAGGGACTCGGAAGCCACCCCCTCACCCCCCCCCACCCCCGCAGCACCTGGCGGCTGGCTCCTGAGCACGGGGGACGTCCGGGAGGTCACCGGCTACCTGCACGGAGCCGCAGAGGTAGGAACAATGGCCAGCGACCCCAGCGTCCTCCCGTGCCTCAGCCCAGGCGGCGGGGGCACCTATCTCTGTGAAGAGCAGAGACCGGGCCCCTGAATCCGGTGGGCCGGGCCACACCGCCTGCGGCCCCTCCCCGCAGCGGCAGGTCCCTCGGGGCCTGGTGTGTCCCCTGGGCCCAGCGGAGACGCGGCCGCGGCGGGCAGGGAGGCTCGTGCGCCCCAGACCTTGGCCCGCGATGCCCGCGAGGGGGGCCCCGGCTTGGCTCGTCGCCCTGATCTCCCGTCCTCCCTGCTGGCCTCGCGGAGCCGGTGGCGGGAGCGGAACGCCACGCCCGCGGCTGAAGCCCAAAGAGACCCTCGAGCAGCTCCGAAGGGACGAGCTGCGGCAGCCGGCTTGCCAGAGACGAGGCGGTAACTGGTGCCGAGGTCGGGGAGCGACCCCAAGTCTCCCCTGTGCAAACAGGCAGGCCTCCGGCTTCCCCCGGGAGAGAGAGTCAGAAGCTACCAGGCCTTGAGACGGCCTCTCTCAGGTCAGGGGCCAGAGCCCGTCTGCAGTCGTGAACTTGTAGCAGAACCCCCTGCCCCACCCTCCTGGTGAAGCCCCTCCCACCGCCTCCCTGCCCGGGGTGTGGGGGGGGTGGGGGGGGAGAGGGCATGAGCATTGGCAGAAGGAACTCTGAAAGGACCCTGAGGGTCATTCGGTCCTGTGGCCGCTGAAGACTCAAAGCTCTTAAATGCAGACTCACAGGCCCCTCCCTGAGCCGCTGCCTCGCTGGTGTGTCGCGGGGCCCGGGTCTCGGCACTGTCTCCCCAGACGTCCCCAGACCTGGAGTCGCCGATTTGCTGGCCGCCGTCTCGCGCAGGCAAGCAAGCTGGAGCCGAGGGGCTGTGGGACGGTCCCCTCGAGGCCACACTGTGGGCTCAGGCTGAGAGTCCCAGGGCAGCCCCGGCCCAGCTGTTGCCTCCGGTAGCCCAAGTCTCTGGTCTCTTCTGCCCCGGGGGGGGGCGTGGGGGGGGAACACTATTCCTTTTTTACAAACACCTGGCTTCTTTAGGGATTCTTACGTTGAAGCCTTTTGGAAAACAGAAGCAGGAGAAGTGTGCAGACGTCTTCCCGCCCAGGAGCATCAGAGGGAAGAGACAGCAAGCTTCCCTAATTCGTGACTCACGGAGACGCCCAGGCTCCAAGCACACACTGACTTCCTGCGTCGTCGGCAGCGCTGTCAGGAGCGGAACCGAGTCGCCGAGCGTGTCGTCGGAGCGCGAAGGGACGCGTGGCCGGACCCGGCCCTCCGAGAGCTGCCGCGCTTCCCACAGACCCGGGGCACCCCCCGCCTCCCGGCCCGGAGCAGACTCTCTCTGCTCTCTCTACTCGCGGGGCTCAGGGAATCGCGACCGATGGCTTACACTACCCCATTCCCCCCTCCCCTTAAGAGCAACCACCAGCCACAGAAAGGCCTGTTCGAGCAGCTCCTGGCCGAGGGCAGAAGGAGGCTGTGCCCGCGTCTCTTCCCGGCCTCCCAGCCTGGGGCGCCGAGCCTGGAGGCCGCCGTGGGGCAGCGGCGCAAACAGGGACCGTGCTCTCGGGCCGCTTCGGTTCAGCCACAGCTCCCGCGGCACCCGGCGCCCCCCCAAACCCCGCCGGCTTCGGTGGGCAGGCGCGGCGACAGGGCATGGAGGTCGCCGGTCCCCCCGCCGCCTGCACTCTGACATGGCCGGGCTGGCCCAGGTGACTGGAGCACACGGAAGGCCGTGGCCGAGGGGGAGCCGCCTGTCCGGCTCCGGGGAGGCACAAGCGAGGTCTCCTCTGTGTCTCTGACCACGCTTGTTCGAGGTCATGGAGCTACGGTCAGGGCAAAATGTGATGTATCACGTTGATTGATTTATGAATGTTGAACCATCCCTGCAACCCAGGGATGAATCCTACTTGATCGTGGTGGATAATTCTCTTTATATGCTGTTGGATTCTATTTGCTAATATCTTGTTAAGAATTTTTGCATCCATGTTCATCAAGGATATCGGCCTGTAGTTCTCTTTTTTTGCTGGGTCTCTATCTGGTTTGGGAATCAAAGTGATGCTGGCTTCATAGAATGAGTCCGGGAGTTTTCTTTCTGTTTCAGTTTTTTGGAACAGCTTGAGGAGGATAGGAATTAACTCTGTTTTAAATGTCTGGTAAAATTCCGCAGGGAAGCCATCTGGCCCAGGCTTTTATTTGCTGGGAGGTTTTTGATAACTGATTCAATTTCTTCACTAGTTAAGGGTCTGTTCAAGTTTTCTATTTCTTCCTGTTTGAGTTTTGGTAGCGTGTGGCTGTTGAGGAATTTGTCCATTTCTTCCAGGTTGTTCAATTTGACGGCATATAGTTTTTCCTAATATTCTCTGATTATTGCTTGTATTTCTGAGGGATTGGTTGTAATCACTCCATTTTCATCCGTGATTTTATCGATCTGGGTTCTCTCTCTTTTCTTTTTGAGGAGCCTGGCTAGAGGTTTATCAATTTTGTTTATTTTTTCAAAGAACCAACTCTTGGTTTCATTGATCTGTTCCACTACCTTTTCTGTCTCCATATGATTAATTTGTGCCCTAATCTTTGTTATTTCTCTCTTTCTGCTAGGTCTGGGCTGTCTTAGCTGTTCTGCTTCTAGTTCCTTTAGGCGTGCTGTTAGAATTTGTGTTAGGAATTTTTCTTGTTTCTTGAGATGGGCCTGGATTGCAATATATTTCCCTCTCAGGACTGCCTTTGCTGCATCCCAAAGCGTTTGGATTGTCGTATTTCCATTTTCATTTGTTTCCATGGATTTTTCATTTCTTCTCTGATTGCTTGGTTGACCCATTCGTCTTTTAGTAGGTTGTTCTTTAGCCTCCATGTTTGTGGGGGCTTCCAGACTTTTTCCTGTGGTTGATTTCAAGTTTCGAAGCATTGTTGTCTGAAATTGTGCATGGTATGATCTCAATTTTTTTATACTTATTCAGCGCTTCCTTGTGTCCCAAAATGTGGTCTATCTTGGCAAATGTACCATGTGCATTTGAGAAGAATGTAAATTCCTTTGCTTCTGGATGAAGGGCCCTGAAGATATTGTCAGGCCCATCTGTTCCAACGTGTCGTTCAGGTCCATTGTTTCCATGCTGATTCTCTGTTCAGTGGATCTGTCCAGCGCTGTGAGTGGGGTATTAAGGTCTCCTGCAACTAGCACATTTTTATCAATAAGATGGCTTACGTTTGTAATTAGTTGCTTGACAAATTTGGGTGCCCCAGAATTCGGCGTGTAGATATTTATAATTGTTAGCACTTCCTGCTGCATAGTCCCTGTGATTATTATATAATGCCCTTCTTCATCTCTTATTACATCTTTTACTTTAAAGTCCAGTTTGTCCGATATAAGTGTGGCTACTCCAGCTTTCTTCTGAGTTCCTGTAGCATGGTAGATAGTTCTCCATCCCCTCACTTTCAGTCTGAAGGTGTCCTCAGGTTTCAAATGTGTCTCTTGAAGACAGCAGATAGATGGGTCTTGTTTTCTAATCCATTCCGTTACCCTGTGTCTTTTAATTGGAGCGTTTAGTCTGTTTACATTCAGTGTTAATATTGAAAAATGTGGGTTTAGAGTCAAGGTGTTGTCTGTAGGTTTCATGTTTGTAAGGATGTCTCTGGTCCTCTGTGCTCCTCGCAACTTTTCCTTCATAGAGTCCCCCTCAGGATCTCTTGTAAGATTGGTTTATTTGTGATGTATTCCTTCAGTTTTTGTTTGTTTGGGAAGACCTTTATCTCTCCGTCCATTTTGAATGACAGGCTGGCTGGATAAAGGATTCTTGGCTGCATATCCTTCCTGTTCATCACATTGAAGATTTCCTGCCATTCCTTTCTGGCTTGCCACGTTTCTGTAGATAAGTCTGCTACTACCCTAATGTGTCTGCCTTTGTAAGTCAAGGCCCGTTTATCCCTAGCTGCTTTCAGAATTCTCTCTTTATCTTTGTATTTTCCCAGCTTCACTATGATGTGTCTTGCTGAAGGCCTATTTGGGTTACGTCTGAGGGGAGTTCTCTGTGCCTCTTGGACTTCAGTGCCCATTTCTTTCTTCATGTTGGGGAAGTTCTCATTGATGATTTGTTCAAATACCCCTTCGATTCCTTTCTCTCTCTCTTCTTCCTCTGGAATTCTTATAATACGGATGTTATTCCGTTTGATTGCATCGCTCAGCTCTCGAATTCTCCTTTCCTGTTCCTGAATCAATTTCTCTCTCTTTTTCTCTGCTTCATCCTTTTCTGTAATTTTGTCTTCTAATTCCCCTATTCTATCTTCTGCCTCTGCAATCTGCGCTATGGCCGCCTCCAATTTGTTTTGCCCCTCATTTAAATCATTTTTTAATTCCTGTACATCTTTTTTTAGGACCTTGATCTCTGCCTCTAGGGACCCCCTGATTTCTTCTATGTTTTTTTCAAGCCCCGGTCAGGGCAAAATGAAGCAAGCGTTTGGCGGTTCTGGTGAAAAAGAAAGGACGGAACAGGACATCTCACCAAGACTGGTTGTTTCTTGAGATGCGTTTTAGTCATCTCCACACCCCACGTGGGCCTCGAACTCCCAACCCTGAGATCAGGAGTCACACGCTCTCCTGACTCGGGCAGCCAGCCGCCCCAAGACTGTTTTCACTCGTCACCTCTAGAGGACGGCTTCCCTCCAACCATCTGTGTTCTAACTGATGGTTAAACTCTCCAGATCTGCCCTGCGGCTGGCGATGCCCTCAGGCTCTGACAAGGCCGCAGCAGTGGGGGGCGGGGTGGGAGGGCACAGACAGGGGCGGTGGCCCCTCAGGCTGTCCTGGGGGCACCGCGTACACCACCTCTCCCTCTGCAGGGTCTGGTTCATAAGACGTACGACATGTGAGGCCTGTTGACCGTCAAACAGGCCAGCGCTGAGTCCCACGTCCCCACCCCCGCCGGCCTTCCTCCTTCACCCCCTCTCAGGGGCCACCATCACCCGGCCGCTCCAACCACAACTGGAGCCTCGTGGTGATGCCTCTGTGCCCCTCCTCTGTCTTCAGCCTGTCGTGGGGCCCCGCCGACCCCGCCGGCCCGGCACACCCACCGCTCCCAGCACCGGCCTCCCAGACTCGACGACGCCTCCCCACCAAAAGCAGCCCAAGCCAGGCTTTAAAACAGGGAACCAGAACACGCTCCTACAGAGCCTTCTCGTAGGTTCTGGACTAAAGCCCAGGTCGCTCGGCCCAGAGGGGCTGCCTGTCACCATCACCCTCCACTGTGATTCCTGCACTCCACTCACACCGGCTGTCTTCGCCGATTGCGGACTCTGGAGAGAGGGCACGGCCCTGCCCTCTGCCCCAAGGGGCCCACGACACAGCGCTGTGAGCCGCAGCCCGCTCTCCGTCAATACCTGCGGAAGAGGGACCCGGCCCGGAGCCCACAGCAGCAGCCAGTGAGGTGAGGGTTCAGCCTGTAACCCAGCATGACCACCGTGAACGGGTCAGCACACTGTAGTACGTGGGTGTGTAAACGAGACACACATTCCTGAAGTTAGCATCACTAATTTGTTGGGTCATACATACAGGATCACAGAAAAGACACACGAGGCTGGGCTTATGCCAGCAATCCAGGGGTTTGGAGGTCTAGTTACCTGAGCTGGTAGCAGTTCAGGTCTGGGCCCCTAAGGATTGGGACTCAGTGGGGACAGGACTCTGGGTGCCCCCAGCTCAGGTGGGCCACGATGACAGCGGGAGAGGTGGCACGAGGAGGAAACTCAGGGGCCACCAGGAAGGTTGCCAAATTACCAGCTTGAGCCCAGCTGGAAACTAAGAGTCCTCCCAGATCAAAACCCAGCTCCAAGGAGGCTCCAAGACCTGGTGGCCAGGCCCAGCTCCCCCACGGGTGAGATTGCGGGGGTGCCACCGGTTCATTAACTGATGAGCTGACCCTGGGGAGGGGAAAGTCAGTTTAACTTAAAAACATGTTTTTAAAAAAAAAAAATCTACTTCTTAAATAACCGTTTGGGTCCTGCTTTCTCCACATAACTGGGTTTCAGAGCTAAATTTCAGCCATCTCTGAAACCCGGGCTGTTAAAACGATCCTTCTGCCGATGCTAGAAAGTTCCACAGGTGGCTAAAAGGTGTCGAACACAGAGCGAAACTGATGAGAGAGCGGCCCACCTCGCTGGGTTTGGGAAGTGTTCTCGGGTGTGGGAAGGCCTCATCAGGGCCGCTCGTGGCCTCTGTCCTTCCACATTCCGTCAGTGGGTTCTGGCATTTTCTCTGAGTTATCGGCCCCTAAATGCGATCCTTTCCATTTATGCAAAGCAAGCATGCAATCAGCAAGCGATCAACGAAGCCGACCCTTCACCAGCACCCGGCCTTTCAGCCTGGGACGGGCACGCTCTGTCTACAGGTTCCCGTGGGCTGTGGACACAGACAGGGGTGTCCACACCGGCCCCCCAGCCCCGGGCTTTAGGCAGGTTCTCTGTACCAGCTTCACGTAATTCTTGGCTCCCTCCCTCCCCTCCTGCCCCTTTCCCGAGTTTCTAATTGTGCTTGTACATCAAAACCTCCTTTCCCCTCCCGCTTCATTGATAGAACTTTTAATGTCCGTTACATTCTATTATTTCTGTGTAACTCGGTGACCCACAGTTATGTCACAGTACACACCAGACACGGTCCTCGGCCCTATATATTAACTCCCTGGCTCCTCATAACCGCACGAGGAGAAACATACCATCGTCATCATTTTGAAGGTGGGACTGAGGCTCGGAGGGGCCGAGAAGCCTGCCCCAGGTCACGCAGCTCACGGGAGGTGTGGGCCCGGCCTGCGACTCTGCTCGGTTTTGTGTTGTCCGTCACAAGGTCACCTAGCTTTCCGCTGCGGTCACCGGTGATGAGATGCAGATTCGACCGATCACACTTCCATCTCCAGAGGGTTTGCTGCGATTTTCCCGATTCTCGGGGAGGCCTGAATTTTGTCCCATCCCACCAGGCTCAGATTCTCTGCTTCTGCGAACTCTCTCAGCCGAGGGAGTCTGGCTCTAGAACCCACCGCGCTCACCTCTCTCCTGACCGCCGAGCACGGTTTTCAGCATGGTATTAAGGAGTTGCTTACAATGTCAGGAAGGAAGTTAGGAGGTTAAGTTTTTTTTTAAGGGCGCCTGGGTGGCTTAGTCAGTTAAGCGGCCGACTTCTGGCTCAGGTCATGATCTCACAGTTTGTGAGTTCGAGCCCTGCGTCAGGCTCTGTGCTGACAGCTCAGAGCCTGGAGCCTGCTTCGGATTCCGTGTCTCCCTCTCTCTCTGCCCCTTCCCTGCTCGTGCTCTGTCTCTGTCTCTCAAAAATAAATAAATGTTAAAAAAAAAATTTTTTTTTTAAGAAGACAAATCCTTGGTGTTCTTCTTCTTCTTTTAAACAAAAGGCCTCTGAAGGGCACCAGAATCAGAAAATAGGGGACATGCTTTGGAAAGTTAGTTGGCAAAATCACGAGTGCCCAAACAGCTCACGCACCGAAAGCCTCGTGGTGAGCGGGCCACCCAGGGCAGCCCCTCCACCAAGCAAAACGGAAAGAGTCAGGACCTAAATCTGGCACCAAAGTGCAGTTCACTGAACACAGAAAGGGGGGTACGGGCAGTCATACGTTATTCAGGAACGACCAAGGTTAAGATAAGCCATGTCGTCTTCGTTAGATGAGGAGACAAAACTGGGAACAGATGTTGCTGAAAAGGCAGCTGCACTGAACGGATGCATTTTGGAAACCTCCAGATCCGAGGGTGGAGGATAAGAGCCTCGGGCCTGGAGTGCCCGGAAACGTCCACAAAGGGGGACGGCACAGCACGGCCTCCCACGGGGGCCCGGGGCAGAATGCAGGTAGACTACGTGGAACGGAAGTGCCATTACAGACGAAAAGGGCCAGGGTCCCTGAGCTCGAAAGCAAGCTGTGAGTAATCATACGGAAGTAAGATAATATAAAAATACGGATAAAACCATCGGTACTTCTGAAATGGCCATCCACTGTGAGCATCACGGCCACGTAAGGAGGGGGAGAACGGTGAGAGTGGGGAAGACACAGAACAGGTGTCCCTGGGAAGTCACACGAATCAGGTGAAGGGGCCGTCAGTTCAGTATGAGAAAGGGGGAGACAGCATCTTGTGTTTTGGCGGAGAATCATGGAAAAAGAGGACGGTGGTTGGTTTGCCTCTGACAGACTAAGTTTCTGTTAAAAATCGAGTTGCTTTCCTCGTGGCCTCTGAAAAAGCTAGATCTCTGGTGTGATGTCATGTTGCAGGCTGAGAGGCGGATGGGACCCTCCGGCCACCACGTCTTCTACAAACCGGCACCGGGCTGTTGGTCGGAAGAGACGGAGGTGGGCAGTCGAACCGATTTTCACCCGCCCACGAGACAGACACGCCCAGTGGTGTCACTTTCCGTGACCTTGACCCGGCTCTTCGGATCACCCAGAGCCTGAGCGTCCGGCCTGCAGGAGGCGCTTCCTGGGCAAGAGGCTCACAGCATCGCCTACTCCGGACCTGGTCCCCTCTTGACCCGGCTGCAGGAACGACAGGCCAGGGCCTTCAGGATGGAAGTCCCTTTTCTGCCTGGAAGCCCTGGGGAGCCAGGGAGGGGGAGCAGCGTTCTTCTCTCACCGCAGAAGGGTCCCTTGAGGAGACGAGACCCACAGGGGCTTGGAGCCAGCCAAGGCCAATGATGCTCCGGTCAACTCTCGTCTTTATCCGCAGGTCCCAGGTTGACAGGTTAGGGACGCCCCAGCGCTCAGGGTTCAGGTGGCGAGTCGAACAGGACACGGGCCAGGGGACACCCACAGAAGGATAAGGGGCAGTAAGCACCCCTGTACGCTCCAGAGAAAAACCCTACAAGCTCCTTCCCGAAAAGCCACGGCTCGGTGGTGTTTAGAGACCCAGCAACTGATACGTCAACAATTTGGTTGGGTCAACGTGCTACACAAAGGCTTAATTAAGAGCCCAAAGAAAAGAAATAAACACCACTGATTAACCACAGAAAGCAAAGGTCTCTTAACAGGACCCCGAGTGTGGGGTGAGTGGGAGGCGTGGTGGTCGGTGGAGGGGACCCGGGGCTCAGCCTCCCACAGAGGCCCTGAGTCGAGGAGGAGGGGGGCAGGATCTCACTGCGGCATGAGGCAGAAACCCAGACGGTCTAGAAAATAAACGGCTGAGGTAAACATTCCACTGAATGAAACGCAGGGGACAGTCTACTGCCCACACCAGGGTTTTGACCTGAGATGTTTGTTTTGTTTTTTTTTAACTTAAACACTTTTCTTAAATATGAAGGGCGGATAACCTTTAATCTAAGAAAGCGACGCCCTCACTACTAGGACAGAGGTGGCAGGATGAGTGGGGACGGTTTGCATGGGGTGAGCTGCGTCTCTGTCCCGAGAGGCATCCGCACCCCTGTCTGTGGGCCCGCCACGGGGTCCGGGGGTACGCAGGTGCCGCGAGGGCTCCGGCCAGCCTCCAGACGTGCCCTGCCCAGCACCAAAGCCTGGGCAGATGCCTGTGAGACTCTGGCCCGGTCGCAGGCCACGGAGAAGGCGCTAGTGCCGCCGCCATCTTTAGGGTCTCCCCAGGGCAGGGAGGTGGTGCCCCCACATCTAAACACCACGCGGCTCTCTGATACACAGGGACATCTCTATCCTCCGTCAATCCGGTTTTTCACAATCGATATTATGACCAGAACCAAATAAAACCAAACCAATAGTTAGAGAACGCTGACTGTGATGCTGACAACTCCGCGTCGCCTCCACTGCCCGAGAGGCTGGCGTGTTCTCCTCGCCCCAGGGTGGGGTCCCATCCCAGCAGGTGGGGACGGCAGCCCTGGGTGCCCGTGCTGTGGACCAGAACGGCCACCTTCGGTGCCCCTTCTGAGGAGCCCGGGCAAAGCTGGGGCCCGGGACGGTCTGCCTGGTCATACCTGATCTTTTTCTCTAAGACAAACACCCAGAGTGCAAGGAAGGCAGGGCTCTAGCCCTCACTCGCCCGACACCCCTTTCCCTCAGAGCAGCTAGTGCCTACTTATCCCCATCTATAAGCCTCATTAAATAGAAAAATTACTGCTTTTCCCTTAAATCTTTTATTTCACTTTACTTCCCATCACCTATATCCCCTCCTGGGTGAGTGGCAGCGACCGTAACCAACAATGACGGCTGAACCTAGGGTGACAGGGACGTCACTGAACACACCTCACTGCTCGGTCGCGGGGTCTCCAGCACACTGAGGCTGCCGGTGTTCCCTGGAATGCAGAACGGAAATGACAGCAGGCCACCGAAACCTATCCACGGCCCCAAACCACTGCTGCCCAAGGGACTGTCTGTCCCATTGACTCTCCTCCGGGTGGAGGGGTCCGGGTCAGCCTTTGTAACAGGTGGACTTAGTAGAGGAGGCTGGATGAGGTTTTTAAAGCTCATGTCTATGTTTTGTTTTTACTGATTAAAGGTACAACACAGGCAAGACATTTCAGCGCTTCCGTAAGAAGCAAAGAAAGCCAAGACCCTCATGCGATCGGAATGCAGAGGCTGGACGAAGAAAGAGGCGCATTCACGGCTGACACCCACATACAGCCTAGCCAGACCACGTCGGTTTCTTCCAAGGGCGTGCATGCTCAGCGGAGATGGGCCTGGTGCGTGTCGGGGTTACGTGAACCGAGATGAGGTTTCCCGGATTGCGACGACGACGGAGTCTCGCTGAACTGAGCTACGGAACCCACCCTGGACTCGCCACTCGGTGCACTAGACGCGACCCCTCCGGGCCTGGAAGAGCAGTGCTCCCGGGATGCCGCCATCGGAGGCGAGCACTCTCGGGGGAGGCTCTGAAGGACGGCAGGCGCCCGTGCGTGGGCTCTTCCCTGTCTCCGACCATGTTCCAAAGGCTCTTCCGGGTTCCCGCCAGAATGACAGGAATGTACAACAGCAGCTCCGTAATACCACAGGTTCGCTTTGCCCACGTAAGGGAAATACACAAGTTCTGATGGTCTTTAGGCCCTAACGGCACAAAGGAACTCAGAAGGTAGTCTTGGTTCTTTGAGTGAGGTCCATATTACCAAATTCAGGTGTGCTTTGGTGAAAAGGAAAAAAAAAGAAAAGAAAGAGAAAGAAAAGGAAGCAAAGAATGGTTTGCAAATTGAGAAAGGAGGAAAGCTAGGACAAGAATGTCGCCGTTCCATCCACACACCTCATGCGGAAGAGCACGCAAAACGGGGGAGAAGTGGTAAAATGGGGCTTGACGAGGCTCCTGAAATCGCTGCAGGAGAGAAGCCAGTACCCGATACTCCAGTCCCGCCCCCTCTGGTTCTACTCCCTGCTTCCGGCCGAAACACGGGGCTGCATTCCACGCGCTGAGGGCAGTGACGGCTTCCTTCCGTGTCCGTCGCACACTTCGCGGAATCCGGAAGGCTCTGGAAAAACGGAGTCTAGCCTGGGCGACAGTGCTGTCTTCCGTGCGACCTGCGGAGGCACGCATGGTCGCAGTCCGGGCGAAGCGGTCAGCCGGCACAGTCCTGCTCAGGCCACGCGGCTGCGGACAAAGCTTTCTGACCACGCGGCGGTACCCGGAGTGTCGCGACTCTGCCTCCTTGCTTCGCTGCTTAGAAACACGAGCTGAGCCACCTAAGAGGCGCTGAATGAAACACGCCTTCAAATATTTAGTTCCTCCTGCACCGTTCCTGCTGTTTCCCTGCACGAAGCCAAGAACAGCCGAGAACGGAAGGGATGAGCCGTTTGCCGGCAGGGGAGCCCCTGGTAAAAGTAACAAAATCTGGACGAGTTTTGCCTCTTATCCGGAACGACCTGCAGGGCGTTTTGTTACGAGGACGTGGAACAGATGCTTTCAGAGCCCATGGCCAGGTTTTAGTGAGGTGATCCTGTGTCACCTAGCAAAGCCTGCCGCTGAGTCGCGGTTACGTCCCATGGGTCTAGGAGGCAGGAGCAAATCGGGGTTTCCAGAAGTTGTTTGGGACCAGCCAAATCTACAGCCGTGCTGTTGTACCAGGTGTGGGTGTAGACGGTGTATTCCTCCCCTCCCCCCCCCGAGCCAAGCATTCTGGGTAAGCATGTGGCAAAGACATGGAGAAATGTTCTTCCTTTCGTGCTTAACTTAAAGGGCATGGAAAGTGCCGGAAGGGAAGAGTACAACGCCCGTCCGGGTTAACGCAAGGAACCCGCGGACAAAGCCCCAGCGCCCTCGCCCTCAGGAAGGAGCTGGCACCGGGACCCAGACTTCCCTGGTGGGCTCGAGAAGCCAGTGGGTCCCCAGGCCCGCGCGGTGCGGCAGCCAGCTGTCCCGGCCGGGAGGCGGCGAGGGCTAACCACAAGAGGAAAACATGCGCCAGGCGGAAACGGAACAGAACGAAACAGCGGGGTGAGTCAGAGCCGAAAGGCCTCGACACGACGAGATGACAGCTATTTCCAAAGCCCTCCTCAGGGGCCAGTGCCCCACCGTCCGGCCCACGGTCCAGCCCACGGTTCTCCAGGTGGTCCCGAGACTCCACCAGCTGACGACCCCCGTGATGGAAGGGGCGTACGACCCCCGTGATGGAAGGGGCGTGCGGCCCCTGGGACAGCGCCGGGGACTCCGAGGTTCCTGGCTCCCAGGTGGACGCGCCTGGACTGGACCTGGAGCCCACCCCTCGAGTCTCCTTTCCCAGGGCTCCTGGGCCCCCTCCTGCCCCAATCTCCTGCCCTTGTGCCCTGCTTCGGTGCAGGCCGCTCGGTGGTAAGCGGCTCCCTCGGGCCTGGCAGCAGGCTCCCGTCCCACGGCGTCACATAAACCCGAGAGTGCCCACCGCCTCTGGAAGACCCGGCGCACCGGGGCACACGTCCAGGGAGCTTCCCCCGCCTGCCACGGGCAGGGCTGGTAGGGGCCACATGTGCCCGCAAGCAGGGGACCGCGACATAAGACTGGCACGATGCTGTCTGTCTGCTGGCCTCCCGGGATGCAGCGGGCTCCCGAGGGCTGGGTTGGTCACCGGGGGGACCCAGAGCTCGGAGATGTGGCCTGGGGTCGCGAGGAGCCAAACGAGGCAGGGAGGAGGGCGGGGAGGGCTTCCGCACAGTCCTGTGCTTCGAGGTGACCACGGGCACATCTGCTTCCCTCTGCCACCAAACTCCGTCCCCTCCGAGGGGCCGACTGCCTAGCGGGAGGAGAGCCGAGGGTGGTGGTTAGGGAGCGGTCCGAGGGACTGCCTCACTTACTCAGAGAAGCGAATCCGAAGCCATTTCAGACGCTCCACGCAGGCGGCCCCGCGCGCCCACGCCCGGCCGGGCAACCAGAAGGGCCTCGGGGACTCTCTCAGGTCCTGCTGGCCATGCTCCTTCAGCAGGTCGGGGATGCGTCTGAGAATTTTCTCTTTCCAAACTTTTAATTTTGAGATTTCAAACTTCCAGACAACTTGCAAGCACAGTATTAGGGACTCAGAAATGCTTGGATTTAACAACTGCTTCTGCTTTGCCCTGTTTGCTTCGTTATTCGCTCTCCATTTTTCTCTGAACCACTTGAGAGGAAGCTGCAGACAATGCACCCCTCTGCCCCCAAACACGTCAGTGCGCATTTCTGCAAGCCAGGCCTTTCTCGCGCACCACACGGGAGAACGTTCTGTTCCCTAAGTGGTTTTGAAGGGTGAAGCGATGGCCACTTTCCTATCTTATCAAACTTTCCGAATTTGATCGAACGGACAGAATTCAGGAAGCGTCTAAAACAGGTGGCGTCTCTAAAGTATTATCGCAGAACGAGAAAACAGTGACTGGTTATTCTGAGGCTACGGGGTGACGGCAAGCGTGTCCGGTGATGACTCTGGGAGTATTCTGATGAACTGGAACAGAACGCTGCACAGAAAGGAGCATTCCCCTGAGCTGGGCTTCGGGACACTGGTGGGCCGCCTCGAACTGGCCCCCACGGGCCTCCCCCACTGGTCCCCTGCCCCTGGTGACTCCTTTGTGGAACCCTCCCTCCTGGAGCGTCGGCTGGACCTAGTGACTCACTTCTCGACAACAGAATGCAGCAAAAGTGAGGGGCCGGCACCTCTGAGATTAGGTTACAAGGAGGCTGTGTGGCTTCTGTCTCAGGCGCTCCCTCTCTGTGAGTGGTTCCCGTGGAGAGGCCCGCGCGGTGAGGAACTCACGTCTGGGCCCTGGGGCTCGCAGCGGTCGTGCTCAAGAGCCCGCCCAGCCCCGGGAGGCCTGCAGCTCTGCCCGCCACGGGAGGCACCCTGGTGAGCCGTGTGCAGACTCACAGAAACCGGGAGGGAGCCAGTGTACACTGTTTGGGGGTAACTCGTCGTCCAGCAAGAGAACCTACGGGATGGTAAACGTGGAATATCACAGCAGCTCATTACGTTGAAATATGCCTGATTTCACGGAGAGCTGAGTGGAGTAATTTACTAATTAAATAATTAATTTAAATGAATTTATTAATTTATCAAGGGGTCCCGGCCAGACAGGAGGGGGGTTACCTCTCCTGACTGCCTAACCTCTCTCTCAACCAAATTCTTCCCAGGGACCTTGAAAAATGTTTTTATTTTTAAAGTACATGTGTGCAGTTTCTAAAAGAATCTAGAAATACTGTGAGCAGGGTTCGTTCCTGCTTTTGCTCCCCGGCCCCGCGTCCGGAGGCACTTTCTTACCACACGACCGGCTTCATGACCATTCTTTCGCAAGTGTTGTTGCCCCTGCCTCCTCCAAACATCAACATAGGGTGTCTCTGGATATCGTTCCTGTGTTTCATACAAGGGTAGCAGAACATTCCCTGTTCTGCATCTTGCACAATAAATCTTGGAGATGGTTCTGGATCAGGAACTGTAGAAAGTTCTTTTTCTTTTGGATGTCTGCAGGAGTCGCATGGATGGGACAATTTATGTAACTGGTACCCTGACCGGGGTGTTCCTATGAACATGTGAGTGCATCTGGGGGATAGACTGTTGGGATTTTCTTTAGGCTATTAAACACCCTACTCTCTCTCACTAAACAGACAGACAAAATCCTCCCTCCACCCCTCACTCCCGCTCTGACCTCTGGGGACATTCGGCTTCCTCCTCACTCTCCCAGCTAAGCCTGTCGATGGAGTGGTCTCTCTCGGCTGTTTTCTCATTCTGGCTCCCCAATCACCCCACCAGTGGCTCGCGGCCAGCGAACCCCCTGAAAAAGATGCCTCCAAAGTCACCCGGCCGCCATGCTGGTGAATCCAAGGGTGTTCTCTGGTCTTCATCTGACACCCTGCCACTACCTCCCTCTGGACACTGCTGCCCTCACTGTGACGTGACCCCTCACCTGCCCTCCCCCTGCCTCTGCCCTGTGCCCAGCCTCTTCTGGAAGCAATCCTCAAGGGTCAACTCCAGGCCCTCTGTTCACGGTGGATCAGCACCACCCGCCAGAACATTCTGTGATGACAGGAATGTTTTATTAGCACTTAAAATGTGGTCGGTGCAACTAAAGAGCTGAATTTTTATTCTGATTTAATTTGACTAACTTAAATGTCAATGGCCACAGGTGGCTAGGGGCTACCGTGGACAGTGCCCTCCCTGAGAGATACCCAGCTGCAGCCACCACCTGCACCCACGGCACGCACACATCCCTACCCTCGGCTCAGATTTCCTTCCCAACCCACGTGAGGCTCAGAAACCAATGCCCAGTTGACATCTTCCCTTGGATGCCACTAAACTGATGAAACTCAGTTCAAGGTCGTCTCCTGAAGCCCGGCTCTCTGCCCACTTAGGGAAGGGCCCAGCTCACAGCTCAGGAGTCTCGGAAGGCCAAGTGCGGTCGACTCTGTCTCCTGATCATTCCTGAGGTGTCTGCACTCTACGGCTTGGTCACTGTCACAGGAATCCACTGTGAAACTGGGGCGACGGCCTCACTACTGGTCTGCTTGCATTGCCTCCGACCACCCCCTGGTCTGTCCTCACAGGTAGCCTCGTCGTCTGAGAGACACTGCTCTCAGCACGCCACAATACAGCTGGGGCACTCAAGTCTTCATCCATTAGACCGAGGAAGAGGCCCAGGGGCCTACTAGCCGTGCCGGGCACCACGCAGATGTCCGGGATCCTGAGCCCCCCAAGTCGAGTCTGGGTCCAGCAGCGAGACGAGCAGGGCTCAGGCCTGGCAAGTTCCAGGAGTTCGTGGGGGGAAACAAGGCAGTAATGGTCATTCCGCTTGGAGCCAGGAGAGGCTGCGGAAGCAAGCACTTGACCTAGAGTCATCATGGGAAGGTATCTGCTGAGCAGTCACTGAAAGGGGGCTTACCGAGCAGGGAGATCGTGACACCGAAGGACAGAAGTGGCAGAAAAATCCAGAGAAAAGAGATTGGGCAGGAGAGGGGGCCAGGACTGGACTCGGGAGGCCTCAGGGTCACGCCCCTTTGTTCTGGACACTATTCCCGCAGCCTCTGGTTACATAAGCTTCTCTGGCAGCTGAGCCGCTGGCTCACTGGGACTTGCAGCCAAGGAGACAGGCCTGCTTTTTTCACGTGTTCTTCGTTTGGTCAGATTTTTTTTTTTTTGCCTGTATATTTGTGATTGCCTCTTTTTTTTTTTAACGAAATACAAGACTTTCGGTTTACCCTGATTACATTTTAACCTTGTTTGACCTTCATCATTGAAGCCTGTCATGATCTTTTTGAATGCCTTCATCCAGAGCCTTCCATTGCCTTTCTGCCGTCTTCACCGTTGGTCTTCATTTCATGCATCTCCCACTGTGTGTATTTTTCTGACACTCGGAGCTTATTGCCAACTTGAACCTATCCTAACAAGAGACACTCCCTTCCACTGCTACCTAGTGCCTTCCGCCCCTGCCTGGTCTCTGCCTCTCCCCTACTCTAAGAGCCCATCTGGCGCTCCGGAAGTCAGCAATGCCGGGCACTTTCGTGGTTTCCCCGATAGTTAGGGCATGAACTAGTAACTAAATTCTGTCCGGTGGGGCTGGAGGGTAAGTCTCCTGGGGGACTTCTGGGCAAGATTTTCCTTCTTAATATAAAGAGACTCTGAGGAGAAGCCACCTTTCCTCACCCCTGCCTTGAATAAGAGTGTGTGAAGATATCAGGCCCGGAGTCGTGGCATCCACCTTGCGACCATGATGACAGCCAAGATACTGACACGGCTGCGTGGAAAGAGAGCCCAAACCTACCTCGTTCCTCCGTGCCCTCACTGGGCGGTCCCTTCAACCCCGGGACTGGCCCACTTAGTGACTTATTGTTATATTACACCTCGAGTTCATTTAATCACTTGGATAACTTACATGGAAACAACGCCGAAAGGCCCCAGGCTATGAAAGTCCCCACGTCTCGTCATTACCTCTATTCTCATGGAACTTACAAGACATTTTCTGAACTAAATATGTCACATCCGCGGCTTATAATTCTACGCAGACTGAAGGCTTTGTCTGGGCATGTTTTTCCCCCTTAAATTAGCAAGTTCTCTTGATCACACCAGCCAGTTTTGTGACAAGCTCATTCTTCTCGTGAACTTTGAGGTACTTTCCCCTGGTTGGTTGTCCCCCTGACATTTTAAGCCTCGTTCAGGAACCCCGGTCACGTGAACGTTCCATGCGGACGGCTTGCCTCCCTTTCCATTCAGTTACAAGCCTTGACCTCCGACGTGGACCGACGCCCGGTCTCCGTCTCCTGCAGGTGCTGCGACCTCAGGCGGGAAGCAGCCTGCGAGCTGAGCTCCCCGAGGCCCTCGGGCGGGGCTCCTTCCTCCTGTCATCCTGCCACCTCGTCCCGAGGCCCGGCGTGCGGCTTGTCCTCGGAGAGTCCGGACTTCCGTCCCCGGGAAAGCCTCCGGTCGTAAACACGTCGCCAGTAGCTCTGCGTTCTTCCTTTTCCCTCGTGTCGCATTCTTCCAGCCTCGACCTCCGACTCCAAGCCTCTGCGGGATATTTGTTTTCCTGGCTTCCTTCCTGGACCCGCTCCATCCTGCGCAGGAATCTTTAATCCCCTCTAAACGTGGGCGCCGAGACCTCTCCTGGCGGAAAGATCAGTTCGCTTTTAGAGAAACAATGAAACAGAAAAGAACCCTCACGCTCGCCGGTAGTGTTCACACTGATAGATAGCACTGTGCCCGGGCCGGCGAAGCGAGCGGGAGGCGCGCCCGTCCCTCCGCACCCCTGCGGGAGTGGCGCCGCCCGGCCCTGGGGCACCCGGCCGCCCTGTCCCTGGTCCTCGCAGAGCTTCCCACCTCGCGCCCGCGGTAACCGATCTGCGCGAAGTGAGCCGAGGTCTTAGGATGGAAACACGGGGCTGCTTGGCTCCCAAGCCCTGTCCTTCCCGAGTCCCTCCATCTCTGTGTTTTCCGGCGTGCGAGGAAGGCGCGGCTGACCCTCGCGCAGAGCCGGTTTGAACCGCGCTGGTCCACTTGCCCGTGGACTGTTGTCGACAAACACAGCACGGTAGAGCAGATGTCTTTTCCTTCCGGTTTTCTTCATAACTCTTCTCTCTAGCCTACTTCATACTGAGGATACAGTGTATAATACATATTAGCATACAAAGTATGTATTCATCGACTATGTATGTTATTGGCAAGGCTTCTGGTCAAACAGTAGGCTACCAGTAGTTAAGTTTTGGGGGGATGGAAAGTTATGTGCAAATTTCCAACTGCATGGGGGGGGGGTCGGTGGTCCTAACCCCCATGTCGACACGTTCACGGGTCAACGGCGTGCCCCTCTGGGGCTGCTCTTGAAAACAGTTTTTATGATTTATTTATTTTTAATCATTTATTGTCACGTGAGCTACATCGGCAGTGTAGTCTCGGGTTCTGGAGTAGATTCCGGGATCTGAACAGTGTTCAGGTCTCAGGACACTATGGTTTTGCTGGACTGGCTCCTGTCCGGTGGGGCAAGGGGCAAGCCACGGGGAGGACGCCGGGAGGCTGCCCTGTCGAATGTGGCATGTCTCCGCCCCACAGAGAGTAACAGTCTGTGTCTGAGAGGCCCCCGGGCAGTTTTCTAGCAGATTCTCCTGCTTTTCTTTGAGCTTTCTCCTTATGGAAACAACAGGTTCTGAAAAACATGTTTTCAATTTTGATGAAGTGCCATTTATCGATTTGTTCTTTTATAGACTGTGCTTCAGGGACTGTATCTAAGAAATCTTTGCCTCACGCAAGTCCCCGAGATTTTATCCTATGCTTTTTCCTAGAAGATTTCTACTTTCAGGTTTTCTGCTTGGGTTTAGGAGCCATTTTGGTATGAAGCATGGGCCCAAGTTCATTTCTTTCTTTCTGGCACATGGCTATCCAACTGTTTCCAAGCCATTGTTGAAGAGACGGTCCTTTCTCTACTGCAGCATCTGTGTCTCTGTCCAAAATCAGGACGTCCTGGGGGCTTTTCTAGGTGATCTTCGGTGATCTACTCCACCAAAGACTGGGTGACAAGGATGGGCACATTCCAGGGGCTCCCCCTCCTCGTGTCTCACCCGTCTCCACCTGCGCTCCCTCTGGATGGGGCAGTAGAGGCCCTGGACAGGCACCGTGTACGCACACACCAACCTTGCTTTTGGATTTGTGATTGTCTTGTGTTTCTCCTCTTGTGTAAATATGGTTTCTGGCAGAGGCTGAAGTAAGTGGGAAGTCTGATTTGACTGGTAATAACCTTGGGGACGTGAGGACTCGCTCTCCCATAGAATGTTCTCGAGTCATCCCCAGACACAGAAAGCAGAACTGGAGAGGTCGCCAGGCCGACCAGGGATACTGCGTACAGAAGGTCGGCTGGCTGGCCGTGATCTCATTCCTCACGTCTTTGAAAAGCTCTCCCGGCCGCGGAAGACTGTAGCTCGGTGCAGGGGAGGCAGCGGCCACGGGCAGGGCTAGGCAAAGAGCAGGGATGCCGGGAACCACAGGTTCGGCAGAATCGAGAATCAAGCCACGGTCTGTCATGACAAGACCTTTTTCTGTTTCCCTTAATCATCTTTCACGATGGACCGGAGTCTGCCTCTGGCTGCTTCTGCAGAAAAGTAAACATGTATGTATTTCTACTATCTAGTTAGTAACTAGCACTAGGTTTTAAAAAACCATATTGAGAGGTTTTTTGGCTTGGTTTTTTTTGTTGTTGTTTTGGGTTTTTTTTCTTTGTTTTTTTTTTGGTCCTAAAGTATCAATAATCATGGCTCCACAGACCACCTGTTTCAGCTGCGTGGCATTTTGTCCCGAGACCGGCCCCCCAGCATTTATAAAGGAACCAGCATTATCAAACCCTCTCCGTCATCCGATCTATTCCTGATCTCAAGGAGAACACGGTTTCATCTTAAAAAAGAAAATAAAAAACTTCAAAATTCCACATTTCCTTCTAGGCTCAAATCTTGTTACGAAATCACTCTGGGTCAAGATACATTACATTTTAAAAAGAGGGAAAGGGGGGAAAAGCAACCACAAAGTATGCCCCAAACAGACTTACAGACTCGCTCCTTTTGTCACTGGGCCTCTGCTTATGCTGTTAGACTCCCTTGTTAATTTCGATCTGGCTGTTTACACACGTTTTTAATTTGTTCGATCATTTCACAGACCAGTAGTTTCACGGCTCAATTTGTTTCAGGCAAAGTGGAGTGTTACCAGAAATCCCAGACTATTTTCAGGCTGGAAAAAATTAATGGGTTGGAATCGGAACAATTCTACATGATCAATTGCTTTTCTTGGTTCTAATTACAGGATGGAGCTCTTTCTGTACATGTGAAAATGTTCTGTAGCAGCATAAAAGATAGACAAACATACCCCTGTATTCCTTGCCTTCCCCTTTCGTTCTCTGAGGGACCAGAAGCCACCACGTTTTCAGCTGCAGGTTTGGCTGGTGCCGACTCTGGAGTTAAGAGCCAGGCTGGGGCACTGCTATCTTTCCATGTGGACTCTGAGAAGGGGTCCCTGCGCCCCGGGGAAAGCGGGGGCTGTGCGCACACGCTGGGTTGGGCACACAGAGCCTGGAAGGTCCCCTGTAGGCGTCTCCCTCAGCTCAGGGGCTGCAAAATGCAGGAAATGACAGATGGGCCCCCGGCATGCCTGCTTATTTAACTGGTTTTCCTTAAAGCAAATGGACACAAACCAAAAATCCGGTTCTCATAATCCCATGAAGTATTACTCTTCCTATTCAAAATCATAAAATATTTCACAAACACATGGAGTTGGGGAGAACAACAGAACCGCACCCCCCCATGTCCGCCCCCCCCAGCTTCTTTAAGACATGGACATAGCGGACACGGCCGCCTTCATCTTCTACACCCCTGCCCCCTGCCGAGGACCACTCCCCTGGGTTGGTACTCACCCCTCCCACGTGGCTCTCCTCCCCCAGATGTGTTACACCGACGTGGTGCGTAGTCCTGCTCTCCAAGTGTGAAAACGTCATGTCAGTGACAGAGTGGCAGAGTGACAGAGCTGGCCGCACAGGCTCCAGGGCGAACTGCCTCCCGGCGCTGGGGTCCTGACTCCGCCTGCGCCCTCGATCCCACAGCTGCCCTGCGCCCCGCCAGCTGCACAGGGGACCCAGCCCAAGGGGGGTGCTGAGGAGGGACACACGGTCGCAGTCTTCTCTTCGAGCTCGTCTAAAAACACACCTGGGGGTCCTCACGGAGCGTGACTGGACTGGTACCTTACCCGGGAAGCAAATCGGCGGGTCCGACAAGACCCCGGCACCCCGTCCGTGGTCTAGCGAGCACCCTAGCTCTGTTCCAGACAACTCAGAAGGATGTTGATCGGGGAACGTCCCACCACTGCGGACGTACGTTTTGTCGTGAGGCAAACTGCCACACTCCGCGCGAGCCCGCTGGCCTGCTGAGCCTCTCCGTCTGGCTCAGGCCTCGAGCCCCGGGTCGGCCTGTTTCTTCCTCCACGTGCTGCCCCTGCCCTGGACGGTGGACCCTGCCAAGCCGCCGTCCCCCGGCTGCGCCCAGAGGCCCCCCTCCCCGGCACCGCCGTGAGCTCTCAGGGGTGCCACACGTGACTCTGGATTTTGGAGGAAAGCACGATGACACTCAGCCTCCATCCGATGTCACTTAAAAGCCCACGAAGGCTAGTCTTGCGCCTCATCTGGTGCTCGGCCCAACACCTAGTGAGATGAGCCTTACTAAGCGGGATGGTTCTGACCGGGGGTGGGGGGGGGAGGCCGAAGAAAGGGGGTCTGGGCCCCCGGGGAGCCCGGGGCCAGGCCGGCCTGTGTGGGTGCGACAGCGAGGGGCCGGGGCTGGGCCGCTCCAGGAGTGTGGGGAAGGGAGCGGCGGGAAACGGGGCTGGAGCGGGGGCGGCCCGGTGCTGACGGACGGGAGCACCCTGTCCCCCGGGGATGTGAAGAAGCATCCTTGCAGCGCGGCCCCCGCCCTGACCTTACTCTGAGCACACGGGAAGTCGCACGGCGGTGTTTTAGAGGAGCCGCACTCTGTGACGCAGGCTTACGCGGCTCGCCGTGACCACCCTCTCCCTCTTGGAGCCGCGGCCCTGCATCCCAAACCACTGGCGTAGGACCTGCTCCCGGGGGGGTGGCTTCTTTCGTTTCGTCCCTTCAGTGTAGTGACTATTCCCCGAGTGCCCGTGGTGGGCGCCCTACGGGGTGTCCTAGGTTCCACGCCCCGTGAGTTCCATCTCCTGGTCTCCCTGCCTTGGACATGGTTACCTTCCCTGGAGGAGGAGCGGGAGCTGGCACTGGCTTCTCATCAACAGAATACGGCCAAGCGGACGGGATGTCACTCCTGCGACATGGGTGAAGGGATTTTGCAGAAGTAATTAACGAGCGGACTTTCAGTGAACCTGAGTCAGCTGGACTTAATAAATCGGGGGCCCTTTCACGAAGGGCACGGGCTGTCCCGGAAGTCAGAGACGGAAGCAGAGAGACCCTTGGCTGCCTGCTCTGAAGAAGCAGGTGGCCATACCACGGAGGTCTGTGGAGAGGAACGTGAACAGGAAACGCGGGTGGCCTCCGGAACTGAAGAGTGGCCCCCGGCACGCAGCCAGCAGAATGGGAACCTCGAAGTCTTGCTATTGGCTTCCGACCGCAGAGCCCAGAGATCTTTCTCCAGCCGAGCCTCCGAGGACACCTGAGCCCCGGCCGAGATTTTGACCGTAGCCACTGAGACCCTGAGCAGAGAACCCAGTTCCGCTGTGCTCCCAGAAACTGTGAGTTACTAAATGCGTTGTTTTAGGTCACTCCGTGTGTGGCCGTTTGCCCCAGAGCCACAGAAAACGAATACCGTGCCCGACACCGAGGTCAGGCACGCTCTTCTCAGTGCACTGAGCACAGGAAGCGGTGAGGCACAGATGGTCTCCAAAAGTTTATGGTCTTAAGTAAGTGAAGATTTAAAACACGTTTTGGGGGCGCCTGGGGGGCTCAGTCGGTTGAGCGGCCGACTTCGGCTCAGGTCATGATCTCATGGTCTGTGAGTTCGAGCCCCGCGTTGGGCTCTGTGCTGACGGCTCAGAGCCTGGAGCCTGCTTCGGATTCTGTGTCTCCCTCTCTCTCTGCCCTTCCCTTGCTCATGCTCTGTCTCTCTGTCTCTCAAAAATAAAATAAAAACGTTAAAAATTAAAATATTTTAAAACACGTTTTGGGATCTGCACGACAACTTCCCTCTGCACGCGGAGCTGACCTATCCTTTCGACCTTGTGCGAACCTGTGGGTGGCTTGGCTCTTCTGACACACTGGTCCCGGTGTCTCCGGATTTCGACGGCTCTGATTTTTAAGAAACTCCATCCTCTGGTGAGTTCTAGACTTTCGTTCCAAGCAACCCCACCTGGAGGAACCCCAGGGACTCCTAGAACCGTGCCCAGGGAGGAGGCCACGCGGGGTGGAAGGAGGGCCGCTTCCACCCAGGGCGTGGCCCAGGCACGGTCACTCTGGCCCAGCGACTTCCGTGAGCCCACTGTGTGGTCACTCTATGAGGAGTCAAAGCTTTCTGTTTATTTACGAGAAACTGACAGATTTCTCCTTATCGCTTTTTAATCTGTAGGTGTTTTCCTGAAGAACTAGAGTTTCAACCTAGAACGTATCTTTATCATTACCTAATTATTGACAAGCTCCCCTGATAGTGTTAAATGATCACATCGGCTACTCTGTCAAAGGGAATTACCTACTTCCTTGGGCCTGAAGAGAAAAACGTTTTTGCCCTGATTTCCGTAGAGGGGCCCAACGGTTAAGGTGGAATCGTTACCGTAGCCTCTCTTGAGAGCAATACGTGTGTGGAGAAGGACGTAACAGAAGAAAGGCCCCCCGGAGCAGGGGACGGGCACGCGAGCAGGCTAACCACAGGCCGCCGGTTACTGTGACACGCGGAATAAACAGCCGTAGACACGCGGCTCCCAGGGGAGCGGCGAGGATCCCATCCGTCATGGCAACCGCTCAGTGCCATCTTCTGGAACCTCCTGCACGGGCCTCCGGAGACTGCCTCTGCCTGGCTGAGGGGGGACTAGGGAGCCTGCTCCCCTGGGCGTGGGTGGGCCGCGCCGTGTAGGAGCCACCACTGCTCAGAGCGTGACGGAAAGCAGATCTCCAAAGCAGGTACGAGCAAAGGAGCCACCACCCCCCGTCCATCGCGAAGTTTGCAACAAGAGTTGCACCGCGACGCCGGTGAACACATGGGGAGCTGCCTCTGGCACAGGCGTCGTGGCTGGAAGGAGGACTGGTTGTTTGTGACACGGGGGTCTCGCACGCCGAACCACGCAGCACCCGGTTTGTGACAGTCACAGCGGGCAGAATGCACTCTAAAGACAGGTGTGCCAAAGCCTCTCCCCAGAGCGAACCGCTCCCTCGCGGCCCTGGTGCCTCACAGAGCTGGGTCCATCCTCGGAGGAGGCTAAAGCTAGTTAGCCCTACAGTGAGGACAGGAGGACGTGAGTGCTAAATTCCATTTACGACACTCCGAATCCTCTCCCCATCTTTGGGGATACAGGCCTCTTAAGCGATGGTGCCATCGGATCACTGGCCTGTCGTCGGAGCGGCCCGGTGGCTGCCCCGGCCCCCGGCGGGCACCCCGGGTCTCCACGGGTAGAGCTGCCCGGGAGCAACCCCAGGGGCGCCCACCGGGTCCAGCTCCTCTGGGTTGGCAACGAGGACGCCGAAGCAAAGGTTACGAGACTTGCCCAAGCTTGCCCGCCTTCTCCGAGCTGCAGCGCAGGCCGGAATCCATGCCTCAGACTCATGCATTCTCGAACACCAGGGAAGGTCCGTCGACCTAAAGGAGACGGCCAGAGTGACGGCAGGTGTTCTAACCCCAACTCTCATGGTTTTCTCCCTGCACTTCTCGGGCTCCCAGGGACAGCGCCCGTCCCTGAGCATCTTCCAGAAGGTTAATGCTGCTGCCTCAAGCCACAGTGCAGCCACGACCTTCTTGGGGAACACACAGGCAAATATGGGATCACCAGTCGAGGGGTGCCAGGTCGCTCTCTCATGCACCGCCCCCCCCCCACAAGCTAGGTCCTAGAACACAGGCAAGCTACAGTCTGGCTGTGGCGATTCCGGGACACGGGTAAGTAAACCACGGTCCCACGGAGCACGGACCATGACCCGGGAGTCTTAAGAGAGGAGGAGAATGTTTCCGGGAAGACAAGCGGACAGAAGGAAGGGAGCCAGGAGAGAGAGGAGAATGTGCAAAGGCGAAACCACGTGCGGTGACCCAGGAACCCGGTGCACTCCGATGGGGCCACGGAGAAGGGGTGGCCGACATCTGAGGCTAGAGACACGGCCACGTGAGGCGCTGGGGTTTCTCCCGGATGTGGACAGGCTGAAGGATTTTGAGCAGGAGCACACCCTAGAGTTACATTTTTTTTAATGCTTACTTCTGTGTGAGAGAGAGAGAGAGAGAGAGAGGGAGAGAGGATGAGTGGGGGAGGGGCAGAGAGGGAGACACAGAATCCAAAGCAGGCTCCAGGCTCCGAGCTGTCAGCACAGAGCCCGACGTGGGGCTCGAACCCACGAGCCGTGAGATCATGACCTGAGTCAAAGTCAGACGCTTAACCGACCAAGCCCCCCAGGCGCCCCTAGAGTTATGTTTGTGCTTGGGAGAGAGGGCTGTGCGAGTGGGTGGGCCGGGGGAGCTGGGGCGGTCGGGAGCTGCAGGAGAGTCCCAGAAGAGAGGGTGAGAGACCCCCGACATCTCCTCAGCAGTCCTGACTGAAGGGAAAGTTCCGGTACCATCATCCCGAGTGCGGAGCTGAATTCCTAACCCCAGCAGGGGAAACCTAAAAACACAGCTTGTCACCTTAACGAGCGGTTCTTGGTCACAGAGAATTCTCAGATGACGGAATGGAAGAATCTTCGTTCATCTAAAAACTGATTTCTTGGGGCCCCTGGGTGACTCAGTCAGTTAAGCGGCTGACTTCAGCTCAGGTCATGATCTCACGGTCTGAGTTCGAGCCCCGCATCGGGCTCTGTGCTGACGGCTCAGAGCCTGGAACCTGCTTCGGATTCTGTATCTCCCTCTCTCTCTGCCCTTCCTTGCTCACTCTCTGTCTCTATGTCTCTCAAAAATAAAATAAAAACGTTTAAAAAAAATAAATAAAAAATAAAAACTGATTTCTTAACATAGTTCATCTATTAGTTATATCTTAGAGGCTGAAGCCACATTCTTACGCTCTGTAGAATGAGAATTTCCGTACTTTTTAAAGTACCAAAGGCAAATAGAGACATAAGGGAAACCAGCAGGATACGCTGCGATTTTGAAAATGGGTTTGATTTTCAACTTTGTGCTTGCTCCTTTGAGGAACTCAAAGGTATAATTTGAGAGTCTGGCAACCGAAGAATTATAATCAGCACTTGCAATTTCCCCAAATATGTATCACTTTCAAACCTGCTCCTTCCATACCGCCCTACCTTTCACTCACGGCCCTACTTCAGACGCACAAAAGGTACAAGAAAGGTCTGCTGAGTGAAGGAGCGAAACCTGTGCTGCGCGGTGGGCGCCCCGCCCTCGAGGCCCTTTCCCTTTCCCTTCCGGCCGAGGAGGCTCCGTGCGGGATGGGTGTTAGGAGTTTTGGAGCGCTGGATCTTTTCTGACTAGACAATCTGTCCGCTCATCTCTTCTCGCTTTTTCAAGTGGCCGCACTACGAACTCTTCCCCAGTCCCCGGCGGAGCCGATCTGAGCCACACGTCACCACCCACCACTGCCCAAACGTCCCGCACCCACGGAATCGGAATGGCGACGGAGGCGTCCGCGGAGCCACGGCACGGCCGTTGGCGACAAAAGGAAGTGCATCCTGCTCTTACCTCCTCTGCGGCCGAGCACCTGTATCTTTCAGAATCCTCTTTCCCAGACTTAAAATGCAGTTTGCACGTACTAATCACGAACTACTGCAAGGAACTGGAGCGAATGTTACCTGTTAACTTTAATATACGATAGAAGAACCATTACGACCGCAAAAAACGTTCAAAAGGGTGTGCATATTACATTACTGAGTCGTGAGTGAGATAAAAACCAACTAACCCAGCTAGTCTGTATTTCACACTTGGGGGGTAATGTTGTGTTAACAAAATACTGTATAAAAAAAAAACTTATAACGGCCAAATGTGTCTCGGGTGTTTTGAGGGGAGTTTTGTCTTACATTTGAATACCGTTCTCTTTTTTTTCAGCATATTATCGCTGAAGACCCACCTTTACAAAGGGAAGCAGGAGGGGCAGAGAGTGCGTTGCGTCCTTCGTCTGTGCCCGAGGAGGGGCGGGCGCTGTCGGTGCCGTGCTAATCGCCTCGATGAGGAACAATAAAATGTATTACATTTCATGAGATTATCTAGCTTTTTCCTCCCGGGTCCACAGAAGCCGAGAGCAAGGCAAAACAAAGGCAGTCAGAACGGTACACAGGTTGTTTCTAACTGTATTTTACTAAGAAGTTGTTGCAAAGAGACTTTTTCTCTCAGTAATTTCGCATTTATCCTAGTACTGTCATTTACAGAATTATTTGGCAAAGTATTAAACCCTTCTCGCTGTGCTCCTGGCTGATTCTGCGGGACAAGGGCGTTCACATCTGTTACCTGGATTGTCATGGAACCTTTCATGATTACAATATTGTGAGTCTTTCTCTATTTATATTTTCTTTAAAAAGAAAGAGAGAGAGAAAGACGTTCCAAGCCTGCAGCACGGTAAGTGACTTCGATGCGTTCTTGGCGCCACACGAAAACCCCGGCGTGCCTTTTCAAGCAGGCCGCCGTTTATGTGACCGGCAAGAAGGTAATGGTACCAAAGCCATTCCGTCCTCCTTACCTCGGCTAACTGAACACCCAGAAGATTCACGCTCGCCCACCGCACGCAGTTGCGTGAGACGATACACTTTGAGTACAACAGTGCCGTCCCTGGGAAAAAGAGGTTTTCTGCGACCCTTTCTGGGAGGAGAACAGGACTCCGAGTAGTCTGAAGAGTAACTTCCCTCTGCTCACTCGCCACTCTGGTCACACGGCAAACGGAAGCCGACACCTTTCTCGCCGGGTTGTCGTCTGAAGAGTCCCGTGACAGCCGCAGGACGACGTCCCCCGGCTGGGATGGTCCGTTTGTGCGTGTGGGCATGGAAGCCAAATCATCACCCCAAGGGTCACGTCTACAGCCGTGGGCAACGGCGTTTGGATTCTCTAGTCCACTCAAACGCAGGGGCCCTGTAGGGAGGTGCTTTGGGAACCTCGGACAGTACGACTAAGGGGCTAAGGTGACTTCGCTGGGATCTACCTGAACACGCAAAGAGAGGCACTGCCCACCGTGGGGCCATGACCTCTGCTTAATAACCACCTGAAAGCAGCTCACGCGGGTTCCGACAACGGCTTTGCAGCTGTGAGAGTCTAAATAAATGCAAATGGAAACTCGAGGAAGGCAGATTGAGGGAGATTTGATCCTCTGGCAGCCCGGGAGGATATTGCAGGAGGGGCGCTTAATTTTGAAAAGACGTTATGTTTTTCCTCGGTTCTCTGTTCCCTAATCGAATCAGTGGAAATGAACTTGAAGTGCCTCGCGGAGCAGGCTGGCGCGAGCGCTTCCACGGGGCCCCCTTCGTGCTGCTTTCTCTGGAGGGACGCCACGGTCGCAGTGCTCAGAACAGTGGAAAATTGGTATTTTCGCTGCAAACGAGCAGATGGTTTCAAGTCCAATGGAGGACCATTTAAAGACGCGGAGTCTGTACCTGGAGAATGTGCCTTGGGGTGATGGTTTCCCGGAAAAACGAACTTCACGGGGATTGGCTATGTGCAACCAACCATTTCCTCCTGAGACTGCCACCATGTGAAGACGTGATTAACTCACAAAACTCGGCTTTTTTCCTCTCTGCAGTTAGCCTGGATGATCTGTGCACACTGTGTCTGTCCACAGGAGAGGCTGAGTTCCAGAGAGGAAAGACGTATGTACGTACGGACGTACGTATGTACTTTAACAGACAATTCTAAAAACCAGGGGTGTCTGGACTGTCACACAGCAGACACCTGATGGATTCCCGAAGTCGGGGATGAAAAACAGCCAGGTCCTAGAACCGAACATGACCGAAAATTGAACCCGCTGCGCCCTCATGACCACTGAGCCGCCCTCCAGCCGTTCCGCGTGGTTTGAAAGGGGGTCCGCGGGAGCCTGGGGTGGCAGGTGCCACAGCTTTCCAGCCAGCGGCGGCCGATCGGAAATGCCGAGGCAGCTGGTTTTCAGAGAACTCGGGAAAGGAGGCAAGCAGAGAGGACTGTCAAGATGCTGGGTGGTCTCCCCTGTCCCAGGCAGGACACCGATGATGCTGAGAACACAGCCGTCCCCCCGCGGGCGCTCTGGGAGCACCGCGGCGCTCCCTGCGGTTCCCGGCCCCATTCCAGAGGGCGCCCCGGCACTCCTGAGTCAGCGGCTTCTCTCGACACCAGTGCTGTCTAGACCTCAGGGCCTGTCACAGAGCAGTCTTTGATCAAACGAAAGAGACCATACGCACGGCAAGCGGCTGTCTTCATCCCCCGCCTCGCTGCAACAAGAGAAAGCAAGTGCACTCTGATCGCGAGTGGAAGCTTTGCCACGGCAGAGCCGCAGACACAGCCGCACTCGGGGTCCGGCAGGAGGCACCTTCTGTTAGAGCTCTCAAGCGCTCGGCCTTTTATTTCCGGTTTCTCCCACCCCAGGCCTGGAGAGAGGCCTCTGGAGAGGATGGACAGAAAGGGTTCTCCTCCCCAGAACGCACGCACTTCTGGGTTCCAGGCGAGACAGCCCCTCGTTGGCCATCTGGCCTGGCGACACGCAGAGGGGAGCGAAGCACGACCGTCGCAGAGGCGGACCGCGGGATCCGAAGGGGGTCCGTTCCCACCGCGCCCGCTGTTCTCAGGAAAGCAGCCTGCGTGTCTCCCTGGCCCTGCAGGGGGGGCGGCTGCACTGGAGGGGCTCCCCAAGAGCGCCTGGCCGGCATGGGCCGCTTGGAGCGGAGAAGCGCCCCTCCGCCCCGAGCCCCCCACTCAGAGAGGGCAGCCTTCAAGAGGGCTGTCATCGCTGACACACAGCTTCCCTAGAGGAATGCTGGCCTAGAGCACAGACCACGAGGTCCGTAGCCAGCCCAGGGGAGGGTCTGAGACCTAGGGCCCCGAAGGTGGAGGACAGAACCAGCAGAATAAAAGAGGGGTGCACGAGCACCTGCAAAGATAAACAGAAGAGAAAGCAGGGTAATTTGCTAAAAGGAAATGGAGAGAGAGAGAGAGAGAGAGAGAGAGAGAGAGAGAGAGCGAGCGCGCCCAAATAGTGACCCAAGCACAAAGAATGAAGGAGGGAGGGTGGTGCGTGGATAACATAAAATTCAAAGAATGGCCACTCTGGGCATGTAGGTCTCTTCCTTTCTTGAAAATCAGAAAAAAGAAGGGATGGACATGAGTGGGGAGGAGGGGAGCAGAGGAAAGGAAGGCGGTGACGGACAGGTGCGCGCAGGTTCTACGGAACCCACCCTGGAGCTCCGTTCCATCTCGTGCCACTACTCTCACTAGACACTCCAGGCTCCAATGTATTTCAAGTCCCCTACTGCTGAATTCGGCCACCGAGAGCAGGTGTGAGCCCGAGAAGAGCTATCCGACAGAGCCCCGCTCTAATTTTTGAAGGAAGCCCTCTGCCCAGGGAGTGGACACCAGTTTTCATGTCCAGAAATTCATTTGAAATCCAAATGAGTTTCGGTTGATTAGCATTTCAAAATGCCCTGTTTTGGGTTAAAATACAGCTGGGTAGTAACCATTTTGAGGGAATCACAGGGGTGGGGTTGGGATCTGAGACACAGCTCCTTGCCAGAAAGTAGGTAAATCTCCAAAGTAGGCAGTTCCTTCTCTTTTGCAAGGTCTCCAAGGATGGAGTATTAGACCCATCCATTTCCAAGGACGGAGTATTAAAAAGGAGTGTTTTGTCTCCCAATGGTCAAGTTCTTCATTGCCCTTGACAGAGAAGTCTGCTATTCATACCCATCTGCTCCATGGGGGGAAATGGCGGAGAAGCCATAGACTCAGAATCGGTTGTCGGCCTGGATCTGACTACTTCCTTACCCTGTGTGGTTAGTCCTACCGTTACGCCCACTTCACAGAGGAAGAAACGGAGGCCCGGAGGTGTTTGGTAACGTGCCCGGCGTTACATAGCAGTGAAGCTGGGGTTCCCGACACGTGTATACCCGACTCCGAAGCCACTTCGCAGCCAGGGCATGTAAACCCCCACCCCGCTCCTGGCACATCCGATACCCTTCAGAGAAGCGAAGGGCTGCATTTAAGGCCAGCGTTTTGGTGCGCACATAAAGATGACCGTTCCTTAGCGGGGTTCCGGACAGTAACTGTTTAGTGACACATTGTTTCCACAGGAATGACTTGTGCGCAGCTATCCTGAATAAAGTTGAAATATCCCAGACCGATGTTTTTGGAAATGGTTTTCTATAACTTACATTAAAGAAACAAAAAAAAAAAAATGAACTCATGAGTCCAAGGAGTCAAAAAAAGCAACCTGGTTTTATTCTGCTTCTAATTAAAGCACTATTTACCACACGTGAAAGTAGAGGCGTTGCTGCTGTGTTTCCCAGACGTTGGCAGTTCATTTTCTCTCGTGCCTGTGACTAAAACCAGACTTGAAAATTAAAAATACGCCTCCCGTTTTTTTTTTTTTTTCAAGACAATTCAAACAAAAGAGCCTGCAAATCTACCCACACAAACACTGCTTGAAGCAACCTGAATGAAGCACTGGAGAGAATCTTGAGATCCCTTTACTTGCCAAAGAACAAATAGGAGATTTTTTTTTTCCAGCTTGGTTAGTGGCCGGTTTGCTGGGGGGCCGGAGGTGGGGGGACAGGTCAAGAATTTAAAGTTACAGCCCCGAGCACACTGCCTTGTGTGCTCCGAAAGGACCGGCTCACAATAAACAAAAATTTAAACTCGAAAATTTAAGAGAAAAAATTCATCTCCTTCCACCCACATGTTTCGGATAGGAAAATACGACAGGAAGCAGATTTTTGGAAGGGAAGAGGGAAGAGGAGGTGATGCACTTTTGAGCGGAACTGCCTAATCCGACGGCATTTTGTCAGGCCCGGATTCTCTTCTCCGCGTCCTTTTCTCTCACGTGTGAGTTTGTCAATGGCATCACTGAGGACATCTGCTTAACGCAGGAGATGGTCAAACCCACCACCGAAACTTATTTCATGGCTCTCCTGGGGAACTACAGGAGAATAATCCAGACTCGTTCTCTGAGCCCAGAGGGGAGGTAAGGACATAGAGTCAATCCGGTGTATCAAAAGACAGGTTATTTCAGAGGTCCACTTTACGTACCTAACGATCCCTACATTAAGTTCTTTACATTGCCAACGAAAATCCTGTCAGGGCGATTTCCAATTTCAGAGGGGTTTTAAAGCGAGGTTAAACTCGTTGTTTTAGAACCTACTATGTGTCAACCACTGTGTTTGCACACAGTGAATTGTATTCTATTTAATGTCAAATCCTACGTGTTTCTCCTTAAGCACGAGAGAGGTAGTATAGGAAAGAAGATAGAACACTGGACCCGGCGCCTTTATTTGACCATTTAAATTTTCTGAGTCTCTGTCTTCTCAGCTATAAAATCCTGGGTGAAACCTGCCAGGCTGTTCATCATAGGCTGTGTAAAAATTACTTAAGATAACGCATTTGCGGGGCGCCTGGGGGGCTCAGTCGGTTGGGCATCTGACTTTGGCTCAGGTCATGATCTCAGAGCCCATGAGTTCTAGCCCCACACTGGGACCTGTGCCGACAGCTCAGAGCCTGGAGCCTGCCTCGGATTCTGTGTGTCCCTCTCTCTCTGCCCCTCCCCAACTCACGCTGTGTCTTCTCTCTCTCAAAAATAAGAAAACATTAAGAAAAACTCTTTTAAGAAAAGATGACGGATTTGCGGGTGCTCTGGTGGCAGCAGCGTTCAGTGTGAATGTACCGTTCTACTCCAGGCCACACAGAGGGAGGACTCTGTGGGTCTCTGGGCAAGGCTCCATCCCCCGGGAATGACCAATTCTACAGTCCAGAGAAGAAACAGGTAGAAAGAGGTAGGAGGGTCTCCAGGACGGCTCAACAAGAGCGATGGTATCAAAGTCCAAAGCACTATCTTGGATGTAAAGTTGGAGCTATTAAGGGGGCACAGAACCGAGGGGAAAGTAGGCAAAGAGCTAAACCTTCACTGCTTGCTATTTATGCAGGAAGGGGAAGCCGAGAGAACACAGGACTCCAGAGCCAGAGAGCCGGGCATGCGGCATGGGCTCTGTGATTTTGTGACTGTAGACAGATCGCTTACCAGTTTTTTAATTTTAACTTATTGCACAGAAGTGGAGACAATAGTACCACGAATCCCCATGTATCTACCTATCGTGTAGCCTCAACGATCAGCACCTCGCAGTCGAACTTGGTTCATCTGTCACCCAGCCTCCTCTCCTGGGCCACTGGTCCATTAGTCATCTATTGCTGTGTAACAAACTACTCTGAAATTTAGTGGCTTAAGACAACATGCGTTTATTCTCCTGCCTTCTGTAGGTCAGGAATTTGGAAGCGGCTGGGTGGCTCTGACTCTGGGCCCCTCATGCTGGTGCGTCAGGAAGCAGGGGCTGCAGTCATCTGAACGACTGACTGAGGCTAAGAGCTGGGGATGACGGTGCACAGGCCGTGTCTGGCCAACTGCCTGTGTTTATGAAGAAAGTTCTGTTGGAATACGGCCTCTTCCTTTCGTGCACGCATCACCCGTGGCTGCCTTTGCACTACAACAGCAGAGCTGAGTGGTTTTGACAGAGACTGCATGGCCCACACACCTTCAATATTTACTACCTGCTTCTTTACAGAAAATGTTTGCCAGCCCTCGGACTCGAGACTCTGACTCGAAGACGGTTCACTCGCTTGGCTGTCCCTAGTCATACGGGGCTTGCCACCGGTTGCTCGGGTATCGGTTCACAACCTTGGGGGCTCTCCAGGTGAAATCGGAAACTGGCCCTCATACATATAGGGCGAGGAGAGACTGAAGAAAGAGGGAGACTGAAGCGGTCTGCAGGCAGGCAGCAGGGAAATTACACAGCGGGCTTGTCTGGGGTGACCGCAAGATGAGTAGATCTCCATACGTGCCCGCCAGAGTCGTAAAATTTATCTGGAGACCTTAGGGGGGCTCAGTCATACACAGTCCAGACGGCCTCCACTCTTCTCTCACGGGCGTGTCCCTGAAATGGCTCCTGGTGTGGGAATGGTGGTCAGAGCCGACATTCCAGGGACAGGGGAGGAGCCTGTGACACCCCGGGGCCGGCTCTTGGGTCAACGAGCCACCACATCCTCTTGACCTTCTCCAACGTCGACTGGCCTCGCAACATGGCAGAGAGCTTCCTAAGTTGAGCAAATGATCCAAGAGGGAGAAGAAGGCAGAAGCTATAAATACATGTATATACATAATTTTTAATGACCTAGCTTCAGAAGAGACATAACACTAATCTGTAGTCTCCTGTTGGGATGGGACTTCACAGGGGTGTATATGTACTAGGGAGGCAGGGATCGTTGGGGGCCACCTGGGAAGCTAACAACCACAGTTAATGACTCTTTCCTTAATCTAGAAAATCAGGGTTTGGGACAGGACTGAGAACTTTTCCTCTAACTTTGGACAATTACATGATATAGGGAATTTCTGATAATTTATATTTTTGTGCTTTGGTCATAGAATGTACTCAATATTTGTTGAATTTTATTAACTGTATTTTAATTATGACTCATGCATGAATTCATTATAATTTACTATTTATGATCTTAGAGCCATTATTAATGTACAGTGATTATTTTCCTTTAATTAGGTAGTATTTCAAAAAGTTCCTAAACCAAACATTTCTTGTTTTCTGTATTCTATTCTTAGGAGACAGGGGCGAATCTGGGTTGTTCTTAAGAATTTCCTTCAATGTCTAGATTTTCTAGTCTATCAATCACCGTATTTTCAGCCCAATCTCTTAGGCTTACATTCACTGCATGATATAATATTCAATCATCTCCCATGGCAGTAGGCATCAGTGGGAAACAATACCGTTCATTGTATTAAATATTTTCTACTTTAGCAATTTACTAGTAATTAAAAACAAAAGTTAAAAAAAAAAGTCTATGGTTTCCTGACACAGTAAGTTTTCAGTAATGGTTTCCTGAATCCCAAATATAACATGCATAAGACAATTTTAAAGTCAAAAGAGTAGAATTTAGTCATAGAAAAAGGCACAAAGGGCTGGGGCTTTGGCCCTAGGGATGTTCATGTAATTACTGACTCACTTAGTCAACAAATACAAATGCCGCGTCTGGTGTCATCATGTCCTTAAGAAGCTTCTAGTCTGGTGGTCACAGACAAATATCTTTGATCTTAGTGAGCCAACAATATAGTCTTTAATATCCTAGAATATTTGGTTAAAAAATAAGTAAATAGATGCATTCCTAACAGCCCAGGTATTAGCTGGAAAAGAAAGGCCTGCTCTCAGACATGCTGGCTCCCAAGGCAACGCAGTTGTTAATCTAGTACAGAATCTGAGATTGGAACTCTCAGAACTTTCGGTATCTTACTAGGATACACGTTTTTTTCTTTTAAAACATATAGTTTCCTTTTATGGGTGAAAAGGATTAAGAGTACACTTCTCATGAGGAGCCCTGAGTATCACACAGAAGTGCCGAGTCACTGTACTGTACACCTGAAACTCACGTAACACTAAATACTAACTATATCAGCAATAAAAAACATGTATGTAGTTGTAAGCATTCTGAAATCTCTAAAATAACTTGCTGTAAGGTGAACGTTTTTCGTTACAAATACAGACACATTTTGATGACAAACGTGAACCAGGTTCAAAGCACAGGGTGTCCCTTGTGCAGCACGGTGACCTGCAAGGCCTCCCGGGTGGAACGGAACTTCCTTCCAGGTGTCCTCTGCCCAGGCTGCTTCTGGTTTCCTTACACGCTGGCTGGGAAAATGCGACATTTTATTCTGTTCCATGGCCTATCCAGTCATTTCCCCCGAGTAAAAATAAGTCTGGTTCTCATTTGGCTATATTTCTTACATCTAGGAAAAAAATTAAGATCTACAAATTTAAGCTTTTTCTTAGAAAACCAGGAGAGTGAGATAAGTAACAATTTCTAAGACTGTTTACTAGAGGAGACGAGAACGAGCAGAGCTTTCTAGAGCTCTGGTGAAGCCCCTTACTTGAGTGTCTGTAGGACTCTGTGTCCTCTACAGCCTTGTTTCTCTAGAGAGAACAGAAAATGGGGGGGGGGGAGGGGAATGTCTACACGTCGGTCCTAAGGAGAGGACTGGTCCGGGGTCTTGCAAAGTAAAAAGAATTCTATGTGGCCTCGATTTCTATGTGGCTCGATTCGGGCTTATTTTACCATCTTTTGGGAACCACCCTTGTTACTGATATCAACCACAGTCTTTCAGAAAAAAAAAAAAAAATAGAACTTGAGCTTTATCGGGGCTCGGTATGGGGGCCTTATAAAGTACCCGGACCCAAGTCCTCAGCGTGCGCCCTCCACGCTGGCGATCCCAGGAAGGCACATGACCTACTGTTTTCGTTTTTGCCGGGGAACCTATTTTAAGATTCCTCTTTTCTTGTCCAAGGACATCACTTGTCATTTACTTAATACATTAGCTTCTCAACTGCGTAGGAGTCAACAAACTTGGTTTGATTGAGGTGGAGAGGTCTCCAGAGCCTGCTGGGCACCAGGCCGTGCGCCGGATGAGGGGACGCAGGGGCGAAGAGCCGCCTGGCCCAGTGCGGCAGAGAAGCGGGCACCAGGCCCCGGCAGGGCGGGGAGCATGAAGCCCACGGCAGGGGCGCCTGGGGCCTGCGGACGCGCACCTTGCCAGACCCGAGAGGAAGAGGAGGAAGCGACAGGAGAGGGGCCGACGGGCAGTGATCGCCTGTGAAGCGGCAGCACGCGCGGACTGGAGAGAAATCCCAGGTGAACGGCTAGCAGACCCTCGGGCCAAGGAGGCGCCGCACACACAGGGGCTCAGGGCAGTGCCCGCTCGCGTGTCCGCCCGCGGCAGGCCAGCCTTGCCCCTCTGTCACCACTGCCCGGCCAACAGGCGGGGCTGCTGCCGCTTGTCGCCTCGTCTGGCTTCACGGCACCGCTTTTTCCCAGAATTCCTTGCCGGCCGGCCCGCCCGGTGACGCGGGGCACCCGAGCACGAGGTGGTCCCCGCCCTGCTTCTCCACCCTCATCCCTCCCGACCTCCCGGGTCCACGCGCCGTCTCGCCGGAGCCTCGCTCTGACCAGACGCGGTGGGCCCCACCTCCCAGGGCCTTGCTGTGTCGGGGCGACGACAACATAGGAGAAAGGGAGAGGGCAGCTCGGAGGGGCCACCCCAAGTCTCAAAGCACTGCAGCTCACTGGGCTGGCACCTGGCGTGGGGCCCTGGGGAACGGGCCACCCGTCCTTGAGGACCGAGGCTGTGGCACCGTCTGCCACTACCTTTCTTGGAAGCCGATTCCTTCTCTGGGCTGACTTCCTTCTGAACCACATGTTGGGAAACCAGCCTGTGATTACATATTCAACAGTCAAATGCTTAGCACCTTTATTCCAGACTGTGAAACTTTCAACTTTCCCTTAAAAGTGTATTTATCTACCACAGCTCGAGAACACAGATGGGGGGCAGAAGAAGTGTAGAGATTATGGGAAATGCTGGAAATGGTTTAAATATACTTCACCCTGGGCACCAAAGAGACGACTTAAGGCTGCTGCCCGCTGGCCCAGGCCGGGAAGGGTCCCGCACCTGATCCGAGGCCCTGGAGGGCTATAATTAGCACCGCGGCGTCCTTTTAAAGTCTTTATCTTGTTCTTTCTGACTGATTTTGGAGGCTGTTCTCGTTCTCAAAAGCTGTGTCTGGGGGGCGCCTGGGTAGCTCAGTCAGTTGAGCGTCTGACTTCGGCTCAGGTCATGATCTCACCGTTTCCGAGTTCGAGCCCCACGTCGGGCTCTATGCTGATGGCTCAGAGCCTGGAGCCTGCTTCGGATTCTGTGTCTTCCTCTCTCTCTGCCCCTCCCCTGCTCATGCTCTGTCTCTCTCTCGAAATAAATGCCAAAAAAAAAAAAAAAAAGCTGCGTCTGGGACCCAGCGCTCCGGCTTCTGCGGGTGGCTGGCTCCGGGGACGGCTGGCTGCCCAGAGGCCGGCTGGAGTGGTGGCTGTGCTGAGGATGCGGTGTCCTTGTGCTCCAGGACACTGAGTGACTCCTTTCTATTTTTAATTAAATCTCAAAATTACCGAGAACTGAATAAATCAATTTGGAAGGAAACAAAAGGGCATCGCTGGGGATGGGACCTACCACCTGGCATCCTGGCAACGGTCTGACCGACTGAAACCTGACTCTCTGAAAATGCTGTCTGTAGAGCCGACACTTTTATTTTCTCCAGTAAGTGCCCCCGTCTCCTACCTGACACGGAAGGAACTGCCCTCGGTCCCTCTCCTTTCCTCTGTGTCCTCCTGCCACGGCTAAGAGGAATCAGGGCGACCCACGGGGCACTTCTCCAGACGGCCCCAGGGCTCCTGCCTGGAGAGCCAGTGCTGGGCAAAAACGCAGATCTCTGGGCCTTCCGGCGGCCGTGCAATCCGGCCCTCAGCCTTATGAAACAAACACCGTGGTGCAAAGAGGTTATCTGCCTCGTTTATGGGGGCCGAACTTGGCCCAGCCCTTGCTTGTCCTTGGCACTCCCCTGGAGGTGCCTGGGGTCTCTCTTGCTGGGGACTGAGGATTAGGGGTGGGGAGGGGGGTTAAAGAAGTAACAGGAAGGGTTTTTAAATGTAGGTGCCTGGGCCCCACCCTAGACCTAGAGGATCCGACTCTCTGGGTGCGGGGCCCAGGCACCTGTGTCTTTCTCAAGTTCTACATTCGAGACGCACCACCCAGTTTAAGAACTGACTTAAATTTCTCAGACACGTTTTGTCCATAAAATGGGAACCTGAATGGAAGAGTAGCGATTCAAGTGTAAATTAAACACAATATACTAATTATTCATGAGTAATAATTCCTACTGACAATTTTACTGTCAATTTCTGGTCACTTATCCCTGCAAAGGTCCCGGGATAGGCTAGGTATTCGTGAGATTTATTCCTAAACACGTCTTCGAGAACTCCGTTTTGGACCTGGGGCCCGCCAGCTGACCGGAGGACACAGCGAAAGCTCTCTCTGCCTTGGATGTGTGGGAATAGCCCAGTGAGTCGAGGCTCTCCTTATTTACAAAGCAGAAAGTTAAATGTCAGGTTAAAGAAAAATAAGAAAAATTCTATATCCTAGAAATGTCAACAGTCCGGTAAGTACACTGAAGACGTGCCGGTTAATCTGAGTCTTTGAAGAGCATTAAATGGGTGACCTTTCATATCTAGGACCTTCTGGGCTTCTCAGGACCTCTGGGCAGTGAGACTAAATAAACAGGCGACGTAACAAAAGCCTTTGTCTCGACTGCCAGCAGCGAGAGCCTGTGTGGCCCGAGCAGCAGGACTGACCATGCGACAGAGCCTAGGCCAGGCGAGAGGACGGGAGAGGGCGGCTGTCACGGGCTCGACCGTCCAGCTTTTATCCCAGGGCATAGTCTCAGATCGTAATTTCAACAAAAAGCAGCGGAGAGAGGAACGCTTTTACCTGGTTTGCAGTTCAAGGTAGGAAACCTGACCACAGCACTCGCCACTCCTGTCCACTCGCCGGACCGGAGGAGACATCTGGGCCGAGCACACTCGAATTTAAAACCATCTTTAGGGCAGGCTGGCTAGGAATGTCCTGTCTTAAGGCATCTGATAAATACCCTGAGTCCAAACCTGGAGGACATTTCTGTCCCTCCAGAACCTCGACGGCAAAATCGGCACCAAAGTCACGTTTTCTTAGAAAGTGAATCAGAGAATCACATCTATGTCTTCAGAAGAGAAAAGCCCAAAGAGAATTAAAATCTTTTAGGTTCTTTTTTTTCTTTTAAAATAATATGAGACAGGGAGGGACGCCTGACCGGTTCAGTCAAAACAGCATGCGACTCTTGATCTCAGGGTCATGAGATCAAGCCAGACCTCGGGCACAGAGCTCACTTAAAATAAATAAGTACATAAATAAAATATGAGACAGAATTTTGGTGAGTGCTTCATTTTTCAATGACTTCGAGTGTAAATAAATTCTGCCTTTGAATTAGGGCTCCGTTTCGCCGTCAGGTAGGGCGTGATCTGAAGCCAGGGGAAGCCAGGGGCTGAGATGACCGGAGGGACCACTGAACCGTGTCCGCAGCAAACACTCGCACCTCTGAGCTCCCCCAGAGCCAGCACGGCACCCCTGCAGTGGGACTTCTAGGTAAATGCACTTGGTAACATGAGGCATGTTAATATCCAACATCATTATAGACCCTTTGCTCTTCCGACAAACGCGTGACAATGTGAAATCCCGATCGAGAGGAAAGCCTTACTCGCGTGGAGCGGGATCGCGCCCCGACACAGAATTCAGGTGTGGCCAGGAAGTCGCCCACTCCAATCTACGGAGCCTCGCTAGAAATGCAATTGATGCAGAAACCTGACTTACCAATACTCTTCCTAAGACAATGCTGTCCAATTAAAATATGCTTTTGCTTACACACCCCTGAAAATGTTTGGGCGCCACGTACAACTTTATGTTGACATCTAAAATCTTCACCACAGGGGTCCTTGGGTGGCTCTGTTGGTTAAGAGTCCGACTCTTGGTTTCAGCTCAGGTCATGATCTCACGGTTCATGAGTCTGAGCCCCCGTTGGGCTCTGCACGACTAGTGTGGAGCCTGCTTGGGATTCTCTTCCCCTCTTTCTCTCTCTGCCTCTCCTCCACCCCATGTGTGGTTTCTGTCTCTCAAAATAAATGAACAAACTTTAAAATAAAAGATTTAATTTACCATAAATTAGTTATGAAAATGCATTTTCTACTTACAGTAAATATTGCATATTATTGTGGTATTTATACTACAATATTTTTTATACAATACTACAATATTATTTATACAAAATACTCTATCAGCTCACTCTTTTAAAGATGTCCAAGAAATTCTGTTAAATACCACAGGGGTGTGATACCCACCATCACCTATTTAAAAAGTAGATGGATACCCTCTTCATTAATAGTAACAATTTTATGTTTTTCCTTTTTTTCTCCTCTCTGAAATCGTACTTTCTGGCCATTTCTCCCAAAAAATTTTATACTAATTTTTTTTTGCCTGAAATTATCAATCACGGTCATACTTCCCCTTAATAATGTGCTCATAAATGGAAATTTAAAAGTTTAAAAAATTTCCCGTGACTATAAATCTCTAAGTGTTTAAAATTTTCTTCTGGATAAACTGGCCATCACAATTATTACTGGAGCGTAAATGACAAAAATCGCATGAACAGAACACAGATTGATAAGCTATTATTGGACATCAATTCCTGGATACATTTTGGAAATGCACCTTCTAAGGAGACGGATTTGGTTTTGGCAGGTGGGGGAGGGGGCGCCTTTATAGAATGTAGTTTAGCCCCCGACCCCTCCACTGTGTAAGGTTCTCTCTCACCGGGGAGGCTTCCGCCCTGGGGACAAGGCACGGGGATGGGGGGGGGCGGGGGACAACTGTATGAAGAGAGGCAGTGTGGCCCAGGCCAGTGTCAGGTGGGGATCTGCACCCCGAGGCCCTTATAACTACCCACATGCTCCTCACCAGTCTGAGGAACACGGCCGTGGGGAGGGCTGCGCTCTGCCTCGCCCGGTTGCCGACTGCTCTGTCCCTCACCCCTAGAGTTTTAGCCTCTCCTTTAAAGCCCCTCCTCTCTGAAGGAGAGTGGGGCGCCAAATTCAGGGGGGCCTGCCCTCGGCCCTGGTCTCACCCTGACCTCACGTGAGGGTCACTGAGGACGCGACGGACAAATCCCACCGGGCCTCACCTCGCCTCTGGGTTTCCACGCTTGCTTCGTGCCCTCACACGTCATGTGTAAAACACAATTTTGGGAAAATAAATTTTACTCCAAAAACGTCACCTGGTATTTAAATCGTTTTTCTAAGAGAAAACCCAACAACACATGTGAATTTTGTAGAAAGAACAGGGGAGGAGGAGGGAGAACGTGTGAAGGACGCACTCAGGGGAGTGAAAACGGCAGAAGGAACTTAAGGAATTGTTCAAACCACCGACGCGAGGGAGGGTTTGTTCCTTATTTACCTCCGTCAGTGTTCTAAAGGCAGAAAAGCATGCAGGTGATAAGTGGCAAACCATCCCCCTTCCCAAAGGATTCCTGTTGACCTCAAGAAAGTAATACACGTGCATGGCCAGGAAATTCAAACTGGACGTCAAAAGAGAACTCTTCATCCTTCCTCAAAGGTGACTACTGCTCAGCGGTTCCCAGGAGCCCTTCCCCAAACTACATGTCTGCATTTGTCCATTTCTCTTCCCTTCCTGCCTCCTCTTCTTCGAAAGGAACTCAAACTTGTTCTGTACCTTGCTTTCTCCACTTAATAAAATAGCAAATACGCACTCATGCGTGCACACGCACGCACACACACCCTGCGGCACACAGAGATCGTTTTACAAAGCAGGACCACGAACTTCTCATATGGAGCCATTATCGTCCTGCGATGATTTTCATCTGTCTCCCCCCGAGCGTGCTTGTCTCGAGGTTCTGGCCAAGGGAGATGTTCCGACAACTATACTTTGGTCCACTTTGCGGTTGTAACTGTTACCCTAGCGCGAGTCACTCTGGTTGGAGGGTAATCTAAATTTTGATTCGACTGCGTTCTGGAAAGGCTCAGCAATTCACACTTCTGCCAAGTACATAAAAGTGTCCCTTCCCTCATACCAGACGAGAACAGATGGTTGACCAGCCTTGGCCCACAGAAAGTGTCAACTGGTATTTCGCTGTTGCGTGACCTTAGGTTTCTTTCATTGTGAGTGAGATTGAGCATCCCTTCCAGCGTTAGGTTTGATTTCTGGACTGTCTTTTTCAATGGACTTAGCAAAATTCTTTTTAATTAAAGATATTAACCAGTTTTCATATGTTGCCGGTATTTCCCGTTGGTCCAATTTATCTGTTGAGTTTTGTCTCTCTTTTTTTTTGGCCATATAGAAGTTTTAAATTGCCATACTTTTTATATCTCTTAACTATCTAAATTTTGCAGGGCGGTGGTGGCAAGAGGTATGTAAGGAATGAGGTAAAATAAACTGTAAGAATTTCCCCAAACGACTGTTTGTCATCAGGCCATGTAACAACGAGCCTCTTTTCCCACTACCATGGAATGTTAATTTTACCGTCAACTCAAGTCCCAGTTTCATTTGGGTCCATTTACAGACTCTATCCCGCGGATCTACGTCTTCCCTAATTCAAAATGGATTTAATTACTATAAGTGCTGTATTATTCGGAATACATTTAGTGTCTGGCAGGGCCAGAGGCCTCGTTTTTCTGCTTTTTCTCAGAAATCTCCTTGCTATTCTCAAATGTTTATTTCTACATACTTGAACTGGCCCCGAATCTTCACAAGATCGACTCTCTTGGTCCCAGCGGAGTTTTAAAACTATTCTTCATACCGATTATCCATTTCGTTTTTATAAATTACTACCTCAAGGTTTTGTCCTTCGGCTTCTTCGGCAGATGAGAATTTCTCTTCAATAATATTTTCAAATGGCTATTATTTTTTGTGAAAGGGAACAAATAATTTTAGATAACTCTTGTAACCTTACCAGGTTTCCTTATTTGTTTCCAATAATTCATCTTGTGGTTTTTAGATCTATAACCTAATAATCTTCCAGTAATGACACACTTGCCTCTTCCAGGTTACTGGACCTTCTTCTGTCTTCCCCGTGTCTCAGTGCATGGGTCAGCACCCACTGGTGGACGCACGCTGCTCCCTCTTCTCTGTCCGCTCATCACGCGTCTTACTCTGGGGACACGCCGCCTAGTCGGGGACACGTTCTGCTCTGTGTGGGGCCTCCCACCTCGTGCACCATCCTGGAGCTTCGATCAGAGGGTCAGCTTGGGTGGGTCCCCCTTTCCATTTTTTCCCCCCGGCTCTCCAAACATAAAAAAAATTCCTGTATAAGGTGGTTTGGAAGCCGAACGGGCTGTGTGGTTTAGAACCCGGGTCCTGGACCTGGAGCCTGTCATCTCAGATGACGCTGCCTTATAAACCTCCTCCTTGGTTTAACTGCTGTGTGTGGCTGGAGGGAACCGGCTTGGGCATGCAGGCATCTGTCTTCCCCCTCGCACTCTGCTACCGGTAGAAAGTCAAAGTGAAGACCCCCAGTATCATCTCGAGTAGAACACGGAACTCGCTGGGAAGAAGTTTCTACTTTCCCGGCATTGTTTGCTGCGTTTGCCCACACTTTCTCGTTCCCCCTCGCTCTCTGCGAGAAGTTACGCTAGATTCTACTTACTCACTTCTCCTTGTTTAATGCTTCTGGGGAAGGCAGACTTACAAACTGTGGGCGCTGACCCCGGGCGAGTCTTGGAAATCCCTGTCTTGCTCTCTTGCCGACTGTGGCTCTATTCCTCAGCATCGCTTGGGTATTTCTGTTTTGCCTAGTTTAGTTCTGTGAACCTATTTGTTGTTCTGATTAGGATTTTGGTCTTGTTATGCCGTCCTAAACTGCAGCCGTCTGTACTTATTTGAGCTGGCAACTTCAAGGGCTGAAGGAAAGGCTGAGAGGGAGTCCTCTGAGTTACGGCCCCTGGCATTTGCTAAAGAAATACATTGATTTTCAGAACAGTTGCCTTTACCTGCTGCTTGAGTGCCTCCAAAGACTCAAATTCCAATCGGGCCAGTTTCATCTGGATATGCCGTGGTTTATCAGGTATGGCGAACGCGAGTATAAACTTCAAAGCCAGGAGTGCGTGCTGAAAACAAGAAAGAGCACATGTTGGTAAGACACACGGGACCGTGTGTGCGGTGAAACAGAACAGCAGCTAAGCAATCTATGACTCTCCTCATTCCTCCCGCGGGTAATTTCTAATTACTGGCCTGCGATGTATCAGAGATCAGCTCGGCCCGAGAGTTAGAGTTAACCCTCCCCAGTGCGGCCCACTTCCTTCGCTTTATTCTTCTAGAGAATTCCCTTCCGTTGACACCATTCGCTACTTTCAGTGCTTTACAGGAAAATGAAATTTATTCTGAAAAGTCTTCCATGAAAATTTTTCTGCCTGTGTCTAACTTCCGACAGTATCTTAGCAGACACCCCCGGCGGACTCCCTCTAGTCTCTGCCCAATGGCAGCCTTCCCGTGCTGTGCTTCGGGCCGAGTTCGGTGAAACGTACAGGCAGCTTAAACGCCAGGGGCCTCGAATCCTCTGCACCCCCAATGGTGCCCGTGGTGAAGTTTCCTTCGTGAAATGATAGTCAATAAACATTGATGAGCTGACTGATGGTAATTAGCGCCCAATGCTGCTGACTCCGCATACGGTAGGGCAGGCGTGCGGAAATGCCGAGGGTGTGCACTACAACATGGGAAGCTTCGAACCCGTCTACACCGATATCATAAAAAGGTTCTCTGTACTGTCATAACGCAAGGCTTGTAATTATGCTTCTTTCTCTGCAGAAAAGAATAAGCCAACAGGATCGCATCCCTTGGTAAGGCTGCTCCTTACAGGCACAGCCTCGATCTACTGATCCTCCTCCAATTCCAGTATCTTCTTGGGACCCAGCAGCAACACCCACAGAAGTCTCGACGATCAAAAGAACAAAGTTGCCTCTTTGATGACGGCACGAATGACTAAATATTAAAAGCCGTGAAATGATTTTTAAAGGTAAGAAATAATTAAAAGGTGTTTTGGAAACCAGGGAAGGAAATGGAACAGCCTCTAAGAGGTGCCGCCTTGAATTACTGACAGAAAAAGAAGACAGCTGAAGAACACTAGATGAGTTCCCTCCTGTGATACTTTCAAAAGGAGGATGAGAGACGAATCCGCGTGGCCGCCTCCCGGGAGCAGCAGGGAGGAAGGACGGAGAGCAGCGGCGTGCCGGAACAAGCGGGAATTCACCCTGGGGGCCCGAAAACAGGCAGAGCCCTGGCACAGGCGAGGCACTCCGGGTATCAGTGGGACCCGGAGTGGCTGGCGCCAGGCAGCCTCCACGGCAGCGTGCCGGCCGTGACCAGAGCAGACCCGTGGGGGGTACTGATCAAGCGTCTCCGGTGTGAGAACAGGTCGGTGACACGGCAGGGCTCGGGTGACATCATCCGCTGTAATTCCGAACTAACTGGATTACATGAACGGGAAGCTGGATAAAACCTACCAAGAATAAATAAATAATTCAAAAAGGTATACGGTGTCATTGTTTCATTCCATTGGAGTACTGACATAGAAGTTTATGTAAGACTTAACCTCTTTATAAAAAAAGAAGAAAGACTTAACCTCTTTAGCAGAAATACTAGACAAGAAATAAACAAATGAGCAGATGAAAAGAAATCTTCCCCGTTTTCCAGAAACGGTGTGCCCTCAAACTGCCAGAGCCCCACCGTGAGCCAGTCACTGGGCTCTTCCCACTTCTCCTAGCAAATCTGTACCCATTTTCTCTTTGTGGAGTCTCCGAGAGAACTGGTGACCCTGCCAAGACCCTGCCAAGGTCTTTGCTTGGATACAAGGTGCCTTTAAGACGTTTCAACTCTCCTCTGGGAACCAGGACTGGTTACCAGGCAACCGAGCCAGGCTGCCACAGACCTCGGCGCTCACAGTTCCATATGAAATGTTCATAACCCTCATGAATTACAATTATTGGTATTTATCAGACAATATTACTTAAAATAGGAAGTTATTTTAACATGGTCAAAACATTTAGGAGCAATAAGCTTTGATGAGTAGCTCTGTAGTTTATTTTCCTACAGTTATTTTATAATAAATGTTGTTAAAGGCTCATATGCAGAGAGCTCAGTTTCTTTTGAACCATAGTTGCAAAATAGGTTCCTAATAGACCTGCGTATTTTAAGCTTTTAACTTGGCACTGAGCGCCTCGGGGCGATGCTCCTCGAAGAGCCGCGTGCAAACCACACGGCTCGGCAGCCTGCAGCCGGCTGCCAGCGCCGCGGAGGCCAGGAGGGACGTCGCGCCGTGCCCGGCCTCTCACACCGATCGGCGACTAGTGTGCTAGACACGGGTCGCGGGCTGAAAGAGTCCACGGCGAGAGGGGTGCTGTCCTGGCGCACGGACCTGGTGACGGTCTAGAGGAGGAGACGAGTCACGGGGCCGTCCTGCCGTCCTGCCATCCCGCGGAAGTGGTGCCGCCCAGCACGCCGGCGGTTACCGGGTTTCAGCAGTTCCGAGAGGGCGGCGACACTCAGGAGAGGAGTTAGCCCAGAGAGAGGACAGACGCCCTAGGGGACTGCGGGCCCGCGGCTGAGGGGAGAGGGGCCGCAGGGGCACTCCGGAGCCGGGAGAGCAGGGAGGAGGCCCCGAAGGCACCGGCGCAGGAATGGCGGGATCGGATCTCACTCAGGGCGCGGAGGGCGGGCACGTGCAGAGGCTGCAGCAATGCAGGCAGGGCAGCAGGGGGGCGGGGGACGGTGTGAGAGCAGGGGGCGGAGCCTCCCCGGCCTGGTGCCGCCCGCAGGACGAGGGGCAGGCTGCGGGAGACGGTCCGGTCCGGTCCGCGGGATGGGTGGCGAGGGCGGCTCGGCAGGCGGGGGGCGGGGGGCCTCGCGTTCACGACCGGGCTGGAGGCAGGCACTGGAGTTGCGGGGGCCTGTGCACAAGGGCGCATAAAGTCACGGGGATGGGTAAGATCCGCAGGCACACACGGTGAGGGAGAGAAAGATGAGACGAGGCGAGAAGACAGCACAGGGTGGAACTGGAGGAATGACACGTGTGTGATGAGCCAAAGGGAGGGGGGTGGCCTGAGAAATAGCTTGAGAAGTCGGTGGGGGGGGGGGTGGCCGAAATCCAGGAGGTTCTGGAGTTACAGAAGCGAAGGGGAGAGAAGGAAGCCAGTCAGGGTGGGCACTGGAAGGTCAAGCATGCGGAGGCTGGGGAGAAACCTTCGGCCTCAGCACCAGGTGGCCCTTGGGGACTCTGGTGGGAGTGGTTTCCGCTGAGTGGGGGCCACAGAAGCAAGACCAAGGTGGACTGAGAAGGGCCTGGGAAGCAAGGCTGGAGACAGCAGGGCCATCGACAGAGGTCAAGTCAGGACGTCTGGAAGGAGGGAGCCCTGGGCTAGCCAGGTATTTCGGCCTTAAACATGTAAGTTTACATGGTGTTAAACGTGTTAGATGGTTAAACCTAAGTTCAGTGGTTTTAAACACGAGTTTCAAATGCTCTGGCAGAAGGAATGGCAAAAGGTGAAGACGCCGGAAGGAAGAGTCTGAACACAGACCAGGCTGCCGTGCAAGGCAGGGGCTTAGCCATCAACGGGGGGTCTGACACTGCCACGCGGAGGAGGGAGAGTGGACTTGGGGGAAAAAAAGGCATTGGGGGCACGAATTTTAAAGAAGAAAAGTATTTGAAGAGAAATTTATTGTTCAGACTATGCGATTCGTACTTAAAATGAGGAAGGACAGGTGAGAACCCCACATAGTGACCTGGTCTTAAAGTATCGCTAAGTATCTTTTCCTTACGACAGACCTCCACGACTGAAAAAAATCTCCAGGACAGAAAAAAAAAGGTGTCTTAAAGAGCAAAACAAAAAATGCCAATTTTATTAACTAGATCAGAAGAAAATGTATCAACATCTTGACAATGGTTTTCTTTGGATGGTTGGCAATATGGGTAATTTCTTTATCTCTAGTCTCTAACAAACATGTATTAATTTGTTTTCCTTTCCCACATTTTATTGAGTTTTTACTTTAATCCCACTTAACATGGTGTTTATATTAGTTTCAGGTGTACCATTTAGTGACTCAACACTTCCATACATCACCTGGTGCTCGTCACAGTGCCCTCCTCACCCCCATCCCCTATCCACCCGTCCCCCACCCGCCTTCCCTCCGGTAACCGTCAGTTTGTTCTCTAGAGTTAAAAGTCTGTTTCTTGGTTTGCCTCTTTCTCTCTCCCCTCCCCCATGCTTGTCTGTTTTGCTTCTTAAAATTCCACATGTGAGTAAAGTCATATGGTATTTGTCTTTCTCTGAATGACTTACTTCACTTAGCATAATGCTCTCTAGCTCCATCCATGTCACTGCAAATGGCAAGATTCCATCCTTTTTTATGTCTGAATAATATTCCATCGCACATGTGCACCACCTCTCCTTCACCCGGTCGGATATGGTCGCTGGGGCGCTTCCATATCTTGGCCATTGTTGATAATGCTGCCATATGAACATCGGGGAGCATGTGTGCATTACTCTTATGAGGGAAAAACACTTCTGTGAAAAGGACTCAAGGACCCCTCATGCTGAGAAGGTCACTGGGAAGACGTGACCACTACTGGACCCATGAGCTGGACTTAGGTGATGAGGTTGCCCCCTCCCTTCCTTGTCCTTGGAATGTGGGGATGAGGTTTGCCTTTCCTGCTCCCAGAAGCTGCTCCAAGGTCATCGCCGTGAGATGGTGACGGGTGTGAACACCTACACAGATTAGTTGACTAAACCCAGTTAAGGTCTCTGTTTATAAAAGTTTATATTATAAACACTTTTAAGATGTGGCGGGAGGGTGCGGAGATCCGCTCGTCTTGCTGCGGCCCAAGGCGAGCCTGTATACAAGTTCCCTTTGCTGCTCAACCGCCCACCAGCCTGGAGGGGCCTGCCTCTCTCCTCCGTCTCTCTCTCCCTGCCTCTCTCCTCCGTCTCTCTCTCCCTGCCCTCTGCAGTCAGGGGCCAGTTTCAGATCACACCCGGGAAGCTCCCGGGAGGGTTGTGAACCAATACTCACTTAAACGAATTACATATGCTCTGCCAGGCTCCTAAGCCCCCTCGTTAGAACTGCCCATAAGCCCAGGAAACAGACCGAAACCAGACACCTTGCAGCCCAGGGAGTCTGGCTTCTCATCTGGAGTCCAAGGATAAAAGAAGCCGGTGAAAGTGGCCATCTTGTTTTCATTCAATCTGCAAGCATGGAGTGAGCATGGACACACAGCCAGACTGCCTAGATGGTGGCCTTCTTCCACCACGTCCTTCCCTCCCCAAATCTCTGTCACGCTGACCAAGCCCACACCCCCGCCCCACTTCGCAACACTGCCAGAAGTCCCACCAATTGTGAGTTCAATCGGGTTAACATACTCCTGGGAGGGTAAAGGAGCATCGCCATTCACAGGTTAACTGTCAATTAATTTAATTAGCTGGTGCTAGCAAACGCTCTCTGGCCTCCACCCACCCCCAATACTCTTGAGTGCTTGGAAGTCAGGGGGAAACGCCACAGCAGCTTCAGCAGTAGGGTACTGGCTTTGAGAAAGAGTAAAGAGAACAGAAAGGAATGGTCAGGAAAGGATAAATTACACAACTAGCCTCCACTGCTTTCTACTCACTGTGTCCAGATCCAGAGTTCAAGCTGATGGATTAAGTAAGCATTTGTGGGGTAGCATAGTTCTAGCACTCTGTTTCAAAAACTCAATTTTTAAAATGTTGTTTATATTTTCTCTACAGCAAATCTGTTTCAAGGCTGGGACTGCTTTATGCTAACTTAACTGATAAAAAAATTATAAAAAGCATTTTTGTTATTTCTACTTGTTTTCATAAATAAAAGCAAACCTAAGATAAAATGTGAATCTATTCAGATTCGAAGAAAAACATATTTAAAAAATGAATACTTGGGTTGGCTTTTCATAGTCTATCTATGAAAAGAGAAGACATTTCATGGGCCATGATTGTGATTCTTCCTACACTGACATTTTTCTTTCAAAGGAAAACTCACAAAATTTTATCCTAAACAAAGTAAAGAAGAAAAGAAACAGTAGGGGGTGGGGTGGGAAGATGGGCAGAATTTTAAAAGTAATAAATACAAAGAAGTTGTCTCTCCATTACAATATGCTTCAAGTCATGATTACAGGGTGTCTTAGTTAGGAAAGGAGAAAAGGACAAGACCAGAGAAAATTAGCATTCAGAGCTAAATGTTTCCCAGCGCCAGAGAGGCAGGAGCACCTACCCTACCATCAGGGCCACTCACCTCTGGTCACCACAGGGGGTCAAACACTTGGGAGCCTTGTGGCAGGTGCACAGAGTGTGAGCAGAACCATTCTATTTTACAAAATGCAGACACTATAGCACGATCGACAGGAGCAGCTGTGTTTGTAGCAGCGTGCTCCCAACCCGATCTCTTATGAAATACAAAATGCAAATTACAGATGAGTTCTTGGAATTCTGAAAAGCTAATTTGATCTCTTCAGTGGAATGTTGGCCATGCCACCTCTGTCCCCTCAGAGCCCAGACACCAGTGAATAAAAGAAACTCCAAAAGGGCATCCTCTGCTGATTACCAAATTATACGCCAAATGCCAATTAATAAGACATGATTAATGGATCGGATCCAAGATGGAAAAAAAAATTATGAAATTAGGCTCTTAAGAAAAAAAACCTCAGGAAAACAGAAATACAACACACCAAAATCAGTTCTAAGAGGGAAGTTCATAGCAATATAGGCCTGCCTCAAGAAACAAGAGAAATTCAACTTAACAATTTAACTTTAAACCCTAAAGGAACTGGAAAAAGAAGAATAAATAAGGCTCAAAGTTGGTAGAAGAAAAGAAATAATAAAGATCAGAGTGGAAATAGATGAAATAGAGACTAAAGATAGAAAAGATCAAAGAAGCTAAGAGCAGGTTCTTTAAAAAGATAAACAATATTAACACATCTTTAGCTAGACCCACCAAGAAAAAAAGGAAAGTGCTCAAATAAATAAAATCAGAAATGAAATAGAAGTTACAACTGATACCACAGAAATACAAAGGATTGTAACAGACTACTAGGAACAATGACAGGCAACAAATTAGACAACCTAGAAGAAACGGATAAATCCCGAGAAACATAAAATCTCCGGGTTGAATCATGAATAGAGAATCTGAATAGGCCAGTTACTAATAAGGAGACTGAATCAGTAATCAAATACCTCCCACAAACGAAAGTTCAAGATCAGACAGCTTTACTGGTGAATTCTACCAAACATTCAAATAAGATTTAATACCCATCCCTCTCGAATTCTCCCAAAAAACTGAAGAAAAGGAAAAGCTCTCCTCATTCTATGAGGCTGGCATTACTCTGCTACCAAAACCAGACAAGTACATCACAAAGAAAGACAATTACAGGCTGACATCCCTGAGAAATATAGATGCATCTCCCTCCCAACAAAATATTAGCAAACTGAACTTAAGACATATTAGAAAGATCCTATGCCACGATCAAGTGGGATTTATTCCAGGGATGAAAGGATGATTCAGCAACTGCAAATCAGTCAGCACCACAGCAACAAGATGCGTGATGAAATCATGTGATCATCTCAGTAGATGCGGTAAAAGCATCTGACAAAATTCAACACCCATTTATGATAAAAACTCTCAACAAAGTGGGTACAGAGGAAATGTACCTCAACACAATAAAAGCCAAATATGACAAACCCACAGCTGACATCATACTCAATGGTGAAAAGCTGAAAGCTTTTCCCCTGAGATCAGGAACAAGACAAGAAAACCCATTATTCCCACTTTTATTCAACACAGTACTGGAAGTCCTAACCACAGCAATTAGTCACGGAAAAAATAAATAAATAAAAGGCATACAAATTTGACAAGAAGAAGTAAAACTGTCACTATTTGCAGGTGACGTGATGATACAGAAAACCCTGAAGAGGCCACCAAAAACAAAAACAAAACAAAACCCCACAAAACTGTTAGAATAAATGCATTCAGTAAAGTTGCAGATAAAAAATTAATATACAAAACTCTGTTGGATTTCTATACTCTAATAACAAGCTATCAGAAAGAGAAATTGAGAAAACAATCCCATTTACAATTGCATCAAAAAGAATAAAATACCTAGACATAAATTTGGCCAATGAGATAAAAGACCTGTACTAAGAAAACTATAAGACATCGGTATAAACTGAAGAAGACACAAATTAATGGAAAGATATTCTGTACTCATGACTGGAAAAATTCGTATTATTAAAATGTCCATACTACTAGGGTGCCTGGGTGGTTCAGTTGGTTAAGCCTCTGATTCTTGATTTTGGCTCAGGTCACAATCTCATGGTTTGTGAGTTCGAGCCCTACGTCAGGCTCTGTGCTGCAGCACAGAGCCTGGTTGGGATTCTCTCTCTCTCTCTCTCTCTCTCTCTCTCTCAAAATAAATGAATAAACATTATTTTACAAAGCCCATACTACCCAGAGCAATCTACAGATCCAATGCAATCACTATCAAAATTCCAATGACATTTTCTTCACAGAACTCCAACAAACAATTCTAAAATCTGTATGGAGCCACAGAAGACCTCAAATGGCCAAAACAATCCTGAGAAAGAACAAAACCGGAGGCCTTACGCTCCCTGATTTCGAACTACAGTACAAAGCTACAGTAATCAAACAGCATAGTATTGACATTAAGGGAACAGAACAGATACCCCAGAAATAAACCCGTGCACATATGCTCAATTAATTTGTGACAAAGAAAGCAAAATATACGACAGGGGAGACAAAAGGCAGTCTCTTCCACAACTGGTGATGGGAAAACTGGACAGCCACATCCAGAAGGACGAGACTGCACCACTCTGTCACACTATACACGAAAACTCACTCAAAATGGAGTAAAGACTTGAAGAGAAGACCTGAAGCCATAAAACTCCTAGGAGAAAACCTAGGTGGCTAGATCCAAAATATATAAAGAACTCATATAATTCAATAACAAGAAATCCACAAGCAATCCAATTAAATTACAGGCAGAGATATTTTTCCAAAGAAAAATACAGATGGCGGCCAACAAGCACACGGACAGATGCTCAGTGCCACGAAGCATGGAGGAAATGCAAATCAAAACCACAATGAGATGTTGGCTTCACACCCGCCAGAATGACGATTATCAAAAAGGCGAGAAATAACAAGTATTGGCAAGGATGTGGAGAAAAGGGAATTTCTGTGCAATTGTGGTGGAGATGTAAACAGGTACAGCCATTACAGAAAACGGTATGGCGGTTCCTCAAAAAAATAAGACATAGAGCTACCATAAGATCCAGCAGTTCCATTACTGTAAGTCTACCTGGAGAAAATGAAAACACTAATTTGAAAAGACACATGAACCCATATGTTCACTGCACCATTATTTACAATATCCAAAATATGCAAACAAGCTAAGTGTCCATCAATGGGTAAATGGAATACGACCTAGCCACAAAAAATAAAATCTTGCCAGTTGCAACGACATGGATGGACCTTGAAGGTATTATGCTAAGTGAAATAAGTCAGACAGAGAAAGACAAATACTGCATGATTTCACTTATGTGTGGAATCTAAAAGACAAAACAAATAAAATAAATCGAGACTCACAGATACGGAAAACAGATCAGTGGTTGCCAGAGGGGAGGGGACTTGGTGGGCTGCAAAGAGTGAAGGGGATTAAGAAGTACCAAGTTCCAGTTATAAAGTAAACATGACCCGGGGCTGGAATGTAGAGCATGGGTAATACAGTCAATAATATTAACCTTGTAAGGTGAAAGAGAGTAACTAGACTTATGCAGTGGCCATTTCGCAATGTATACAAACGTCAAATCACTACGTTGTACACTTGGAACTAATATGTCAATTATACTCAATATTAATTTTAACAGAATGTTAATTGAATATCAGGGATATTCAATTTTAGATGGTAGATACATCTACTCTTCTGCTTCCCCACGGTCCCCTGGAATGACAGAAATATATATTCTACCAAGAATGAGACTAGGAACCAAGAGAATTTGCCAGAAATTCTGAGTAAGATTGATGGAACACAAAGTCTAGCATATCTCCTGACACAAATGCAGGGCCTTCCAAAGAAGCCTCCGGGAGAGGCCAATGTCATGTTCAGCCCCACAAAAGGAAAGGATTGGGCCAGAGAGTTATCGTCAAACTGAAGGTATTGAAAACCTGCCTTCAGAAAAGCGAGGGCCATAGAGAGCCCTTTCTTATGCCCCCTTGGAACAGAGTGCCTACGAGGTTCTACCCTTGCACTAAAGCCAGTGACCTGCCCTTTAAAGAAAGCGTGTAACCATCTGGGAGAGCTTTCTGTGTAGGGTTGCTAGGCCCATGACCGAAGTGAAGCCCACGGTCATGCCAGGCTCCTACTAGAGACCTGGAAGCCAGAGTGATGTCAACAAGATGGCGAAACAGAAAGCCCAAACCTTGTTCAGTCCTAAAAGCCTTTATGAGAACTCTGGAAACCGGTTAAGAAGTTGCACTACCCTAGGAGAGCACAAAGTCAAGAACAGCTACATTCAAATGTATAAGAGAAGCCACTGGATTTCACCTGGGATAGTTCTTCCTCCACGCTGATACAATTCAGCATAACTGGGAGAAAATATCCAATTTGTGGCGTCTCCCTCAGGAGAGGAGGAGAAGAGTAGAAGGTACATCCAATGTTTCAGCTTTTCAGGCGACTGCCCCAGGGACTGATTTCTAGCTCAGTGGGCTCAGAGCGCTGGAGGGTTTTGAATGCCTGGGGGCCACTAGGACAACCCGCGCTTGGAGGCATGCAGAGATACCAAAGAAGCTGCAGTACTGCAGACAGACAGTGGAGGGAGCACGAGATCACAAACTCCGGAAAACTAAACTGACACCCTCCCTAATTGGGAACCTATGTGCACAAGTTCGGAGAAGACACATTTTCAGAAAAGGTTTGAGCTCTCTGGCCAGGCCGACTGATGGAGTTCTTTCCCTGTACAAAGTTAGTCTGTAAAGGCTGGGAGAGGTGCCTTTTTTTTTTTTTTTTCCAAATGCATAAATCTCAGCAAAAAATAATAAGGCACATGAAGAAACAGGGAAACATGGCACAATCAAAGGAAAATAATAAATCTTGGAAAACTCACCTCAGAAAAACAGAGATCTATAAATTAGCTGAAAAATAATTCAAAGTAATCATCCAAAAGAAACTCGATGGGCTACAAGAACACAGAAAAATAACTGAAATCAGGAAAGCGATACATAAACAAAATATCAACAGAAGTATGGAAACTACAAAAGAACCAAACAGAAGTTCTGATGCTAAAGAATTCAATAATCAAAAATTTACTAGATGGGTTCGACAGTTGACTTGTTCAAGCAGAAGATTCGGTGAACCTGAAGAGATGTCATTTGAAATTACTGAGCGAAAATAAAAATGGAAATAAAGAAAGATGAAGAACGTCTGAGAAGCTTAAGGTACATCAACAAGCAGACCAATATATGCATTCTGGGAGTCTCAGAAAGAGAACACATTAAGAGGCAAAGAGCTTATTTGAAGACATAATGGTCAAAAAGTTCCCAAATATGAGAAAGGAAATGGACACACAAATTCGAAAAGTTCAAGAAGATTCCAGCTAGGATCCCACACTGAGACACACTATAATCGAGCTGTTGATTCCAGCTAGGATAATCCCGCACTGAGACACACTATAATCAAGCTGTTGATTCCAGCTAGGATAATCCCACACAGAGACACACTATAATCGAGCTGTTGATTCCAGCTAGGATAATCCCACACTGAGACACACTATAATCAAGCTGTTGAAAAGACACAGAGAATCTTGAAAGCAGCAGATATAAGTGTTGCATCAACGACAAGGGAGCTCCCATAAGATTATTAGAGGGTTTCTTGGCAGAAATAATACAAGCCAGAAAGGAGTGAGATGTTATATTCAATGTGCCAAACGAATAACTCTGCCAACCAGGAATACTATATTCAGCAAAACTGTCCTGTAAAAGTGGGGAAGAAATAAAGACTTTTCCAGATAAACAAAAGCTGAGAGAATTCTCACCACCAGACCTACCTTATAAGAAATGCTAAAAGGAGTCCATCACACTGAAATAAAGGATGCTGACAGCAACACAAAAGCCTATACAAATAAACACCAAATCCCATATAACTGTGGTGGCAGTGTGAGTGCATCACTGTTAATTCTGGAGTACAATTTAAAAGATAAAAGCATAAAAAAAACTATAAAACTATGTGGATGAATACTATATATAAAAAGATGTAATTTGTGACATCAATAACATAAAACTGGTCGGGGGAAACGTGTATAAAGGAGTAGAGATTTTGCATGTGACTAAAGCTTTTATCAGTTTAATACAGATTGTTGTAACTGTAAGATGTTTTATGTACCCATCATTGTAACCATAAGAAATACCTATAGAAGATACACAGGAGAAATGAGAATCAAAGCAAGTCACTGCAAAAAAAAAAAAATCAACAAAACACAAAGAAAGGCATCAAGAGAGGAAAAGTGGAACAAAATAACTATGAGATATATAGAAAACGATAAAATGGCAACAGAAATTTTGGTAGTATCAGTAATTAGTTTAACTGTAAACAGACTAAACTCCCCAAAGGATATAGAGAAGCTAAATGGATTTACAAAAAGTGAGGCACCCGAGTGGCCCAGTTGGTTAAGCCTCTGACTTCAGCTCAGGTCATGATCTCACGGTCTGTGAGTTCGACCCACATAGGGCTCTGTGCTGACAGCTCAAAGCCTGGAGCTTGCTTTGGATTCTGTGTTTCCTGTCTCTGGCCGCCCCCCTACCCCCAACCTCCTACTCATACTCTGTTTCTCTCTCTCTCTCTCTCTCAAAAATAAACATTTAAAAATTAAAAACAACAACAACATTATGCTTTCTACAAGAGACTCACTTTAGAATTAAGGACATACAAAGGATAAAAGTAAAAAGATATTCCACGCAAGTGGATGAGAAAACATACTCTGTCTCAACAACACAATGAATAGGAATCTTCTCTGTAGTTTCAAAAGAGGCACCTTGGGGCGCCTGGGTGGCTCAGTTGGTTGAGCGACCTACTTCAGCTCAGGTCACGATCTTATGGTCTGTGAGTTCGAGCCCTACATCGGGCTCTGTGCTGATGGCTCAGAGCCTGGAGCCTGCTTCGGATTCTGTGTCTCCCTCTGTCTCTGTCCCTCCCCTGCTCACGCTGTCTCTATGTCTCTCAAAAATAAATAAACGTTAAAAAAATTAAAAAAAAAAAAGAGGCATCTTGTACAATGTCTTCAGGTCCTAGCGCCTGGGGGGGGGGTCACTGATGGGCCCTGGGAGATGCAGTGGGGGCAGGGGGCACCTGTGACACCAGCACGCTGTTGGCGCAGTGAGGACACGCACCAGGTCACCATCATCATAGAGAGCCTGGGCCTTCGGCTGGTCTGCGTGAGCTACTTCCCAAGATGAGTCGAGTGAAGGAAGAGTTGGGTTTAAGGGGTTAGTGGAAAGTTGAGGGGCGCCTGGGCGGCTCAGCTGGTTAAACGCCCGACTCTTGTTTCTCGGTGCAGGTCGTGGTCTCACGGTTCATGAGTTGAGTCCCTGACAGTGCGGAGCCTGCTTGGGATTCTCTTTCCTTCTCTCTTGATCTCTCTCCTGCTCTCTCTCTCTCTCTCTCAAAATAAATAAACTTAAAAAAAAAAAGGTTAGTGGAAAGTTGAAATCTAAACTAAGTGTATAGGGAAAAAATAATGGAAAAACATCAGAAGAATCAACGAAAACAATGAGACAGAGAAGAGAAACTGCAATAAAAAACACAAAAGTTTTGTTTTTTTTACCTCCTCTTCCTCTAGCTCACCACTTAATAGAACCAATGCCTATTAGAACAGGTGCAAATAATAAAAGGTCACAAATAAATTAAGCTGAATGCCTCATCATCAGCATGATCTCCAGTGCTGACACCTGCTAACAGAAGATGCCCCTCGTAGGTGAAGGACCCTGAGTGAGGGCACGGTCCTTTGTCGCCGGGTGAGAAGGCGGGCCTCCGAGGCCTCGGCGACCCTGGTGTCCCCCAGGAGCATGTCCTACGCAGTGTGGAGCAATTTACACGTGCGAGTCTCGTTCTTTCCCCTCTCAGGGCCACGTTTCAGGCGCGAAGCAGTTTCTAAGCCCGATCTGATGACTGCGGAAGGAAATACAACCTGTAGGAGGCTTACGTTTTGTTTGGAGGTCGTTTTGTTCCTTCGACAATTATTTTGATCACTCGACAAGGAAAAAACCAAGCAACGCTTAATAACGCATGCCTGGAAGTGCTCTCCAGAGCCCACACGCAAAGCGGTACCCTCAGAGTGTGGTTTCGTTCCGCTGTGTACTTACTCCACTACTTAAACTGGGCAATCGGATCACTGAGAACGTAAAACAGGCTAGAGAAACACCCACTTGTAATCTCCAAGTCATTACTCACTCAGGCCAGCCACCGGGCACGCCAGGGGCCACGTGAGGGTGGTGGCTCCACCACAGTGCACGGAAGACATGCAGCCAGCTTCCTGAAGTCACTTGCCTAACGCCTGCCTGGTCAGCGGCACAGGGTGCGGAGGGCAGGGCTCGAGACCCTACATGCGAAGTCTTCTAGGAAACAGAGTTACTGTTCCTTTTAAGATGCGGCCAACTAAACTGTCCCTTAACCTACCGGCCTTGCGACACAGTGTGTATATTTAGAGATACAGCGGCGTCATGGACACTGGAATCACTGAAGGTGGAAAAAACGTCTCGACGGCCCAGTGGCAGTGGGGATCCCAAGCCATAGGTACAAGACGGGCGGAGACTTCTCCCTTCACCGCGGTGACGCCGGGTCACCTTCGCGGCTGTGGCCCAGGTATCGACGTAAAGCCGTGATCTCAGGACGGCGCCCTGTTCACACACTCCGTCTCCTTCCCTCTTGGTCTTCTGTCTTCCTTCTGGGTTGGCTGTGGTTGCTGTTGTTTTCCTGATTTAGATGCTATGGCCCTGGGAACAATTTGTCCCTTACAGAACTACATGAGAGCTAGTCACCTTAGTAACACTTCCTCAAGTCCCAACCGTGTAAAGCTGGCTGGCATTTCCTTGACACTACTGGGTGAAAGCTCCGGCCCATCTCCTTAGTCCTTCCTGGCTGCTCCGGGCCAGCTTCAATTCGCCAAGGTCCTGTGTGCACCTGGCCTCTGAGGTGCCCCTTTGGGGGCTGCTGTGTTGAAGCATCCCTGCCAGGCTGTGTTTCTTTCTCCCCCTCCCGGCATCTCCTCCGTTACTCTTACTAAGCTACGCTGTTGTCGTGAGGCTCAGCTGATATGCAGAGAAGGAAACAGTGGCTAAGAGCTCCCACGTAAGGGCCACCTGGTGGACAGTGATGCCTGATGTCCTATCAAGAAGGCAGGGATTTTAGGGGCGCCTGGGTGGCTCAGTCAGTTAAGCATTGACTTCGGCTCAGGACATGATCTCAAGGTTCACAAGTTCGAGCCCCACCTCGGGCTCTGTGCTGACAGCTCGGAGCCTGTAGCCTGCTTCGGATTCTGCGTCTCCCTCTCTGCCCCTCCCCAGCTCACACTCTCTGTCTCTCTCAAAGATAAACATTAAAAAGAAAAGAACAGAACGCAGGGATTTTAGAGCTGTAAGAATCTGGGAGAGCCCTTAATCACTTCACGGGCAAGAAACCGACCTTCGGGGACCAAGTGTCTGGGCTGAGAGCGAAGCTCTAGGTTCTTCACTCTGCACATCACTGGTCCCCTCACATGACTGTCCTGAGGCACTGCGGACGGGCCGCAGGCAGCCCTCTGCACAGACCCCCCCCCCCATGCAAGCCGGGGGCCTCGTCTTCCTCCGGCAGCAGGCCACAGTCCACCTGACAGAGGGTAAGTAGTCAGGATCCAGAGAGGCTAATTTCTAAAGTTGCCACGTTACTGTTTTGTCAGACCGGTTTCTGATGACCTTCAGCTCGGTCTGGGCATCTAAACCTCAGTGGCAGCGATTTTAACTAATCAGGTATGCTTTTGAAGAAAGAAATTATTTCAAAGATTTGTGTCCTTCAGTGGAGCCTCCTAACAATCAGAGGGTGATCTGTTTAGAACTGAAAAGAGAAAGCACCTCCTCCTTTCACTCTGACCCAGTGAATACCGGCCATCTGCACAGGTAAGGGTTCTGCCAAGGCCACAAGGCCACTATCGGCAGTCTTAGGAGCAATGCCCCTGGAAAAACGTTCCTAGACAAAACACGACTCTAAATTGAGAACTTGTGTCGGGAAACAACGGGTTTTACACCTCAGGCGCCAAACCACACCGGAGGTATCAGCTGATTACCGGGGTGGCAGGTGACAGAAAGTCGGTGAACTGAGCCTCGGGCCCACTACCATGGGAAAGTCCACTCCGCGGAGAAGAGGGGCCGGAGAGACCAGCGGGGCAGGAGGGCACCGACACCTGCCCCCTCCCCAGCAGGCCTTCCGCGGCCGCTGTGGCTGAGCAAACGGTACGCTTAGCTATTGAGACATTTTGCTTCATGTTCCCTAAAGCATGATTTAGCATCTTTACTACTGAATATATGCTTTGACTTACTATTTTTGTGACTGACACGTTTATATAAGCCAAATAACAACTCTTCGAAAAGACTTATGCACGCTTCCAGTTTTAGCTCCAACATGTAAAGAGAGCTTGGAAGTTATCGCTCCCATCAATACAGTGCGAAAACGCTGGACAAATGGAAGATCAACCACCTTTCCTGGACCTAAGACCTGTGGGTGAGCCACCACCCCAAACCTGGGGAGACAGGTGCATCCAGAGAGCTACAGCGACCAAGACCTACTTACCTGGAGTGGAAACTGCCAGAGCTGTAAGCTTACAGGAGTACTTAGAAGGTTCCGCGGAGGGGTTGCTGGTGGCGGGGCACGACAGCGCGAGCAAGAAACCCTTAGAGGCCGCAGTCCTAGGGGCCCCACGCTTGCACAGGCTTTCCTTCCAGGAGCCCCACCAGGCTCTCACGGGGAGGATATGAGCAGGCTCTCCTCAGACCTCTTACTGGGAGAGGGGAAGAGTAGGCATTACGAAATACTGCCCAGAGCCTCCTCCAGGGCTAAGGCTCAGTCTCCAGGAGGAAGGACTTCACCAGGGCAAATTCTGGAATGTGCTTCCAGCTGCAGTAAGGAAATTCCTCTGCACTCCAGCCCTCTCCAGCCTTCCTGTCTCATGCAGGGAAAAACAAAAACAAGAACAAAAACAAAACGGAGGAAACAGGGGTCAAGACTTCAAGGAAGTAGTTCTGGAGCCCTGCAGCCAGAGAAGGGGCTGGGGGGCAAGGGTATAGCTCTACTCACGGAAGAACACTTTTGGAGGCCACTCTCCTGAAACACTGCTGCACTAAAAGCCTGAGGGCTGATCCAAAGACCAGAGAATCTGTCCCCTTTTCAATACCTTCTCACCCACCAGCAGAGCTCCGGTATTAACAACAGCAAATTACAGTTTGAGGAGATGCAAGACACACTTTCTCTGAGGGGGGAACCCAGGGAAGCCCAATACACAGAGGGAGGCAAGAGTTAGCACACAATGCAAAGGGAACTTACTGCCTCTGGCATCTATGGGCCAAATAAACACCACGTACAGCCCAACTTATAGCCAGATTAACCCGAATCCTGACACCAAAGGCCTATTTACCTCAGAAGCTACTGCTTTCGACAACAAATCACAAGGTGTGCCGTAAGGCAAGAACAACACACTCTGAAGAGATGAAGGAATCGTCAGCACCAGACTCAGATGTAACGTTCTGGAATTATCAGACAGGAGTTAAAAGTAACTATGGGGCACCTGGGTGGCTCAGTAGGTTGAGCAACTGACTCTGGCTCAGGTCATGATCTTGCATTTTGTGTGTTCAAGCCTCGGGTTTGCTGCTGACGCTCAGAGCCTGGGGCCTGCTTGGGATTCTGTGTCTCCCTCTCTCTCTGCCCCTCCCTGACTTGTGTTCTTACTCGATCTCTCAAAAATAAACATTAAAAAAAAAAAAACTGATCGAGATTGTTGAGCACTTTAATGGTGAAAGCAGACAACGTAGGAACAAATGGACAGTGCAAGCAGCGAGATGGAAAATGTAAGACACAATCAAAATGGAATGCCAGAAATAAAAAATACTAATGGAAGTGAACGATGCTTTTGACAGGACCACTGGTTGCCCGGACACAGCTGAGGGAAGTCACCAATCTTGAAGACAGGTCAAAGGAAACTTCCCAGTCTGAATCAGTGCAAAGAATGAAAAAGAAAAACTCAACATGAAAATATCCAAGAACTGTGAGACCACAGTCAAAGGTGTAACATAGGCATAATTGTAATACCAGAAGGAGAACAAAGAAAGAATGGAGAAGAAATATTTGAAGAAATAATGCCTGAAAACTTTCCAAAATTAATGACTGACACTAAATCAAAGATCCGGGACATGGCAAAAGTCTATCCCCAGCCCTATCACATTCAAACCTGCAGAAAACCAAAGAGGTAATCTTGACAGAAGCCAGAGGGGGAGAAAAACACCTTGCTTATAAAGAGACGAGGGTAAGAACAGAAGCCATGCCAGCAAGAAGAGAATGAAATGCAGTGCTCATTAAATAAAGTGTGGAAAGAAGCCCCCGCCAGACCAAACTCTACATCCAGAAAAATTTTCTTTCAAAGTGCAGGAGAAATAAAGACTTTCCGTAAGCGTTTCTTTCTAGAAGTTATTTCTCTGGGAGGGCGGGGGGAAGAGACACACAGACGCGGATAATAATGCACTGCCACCAGATCTGCCCTGCGAGAGATGTTAGAAGTTCTTCGGGCAGAAGGAGAACGATGAGGTCAGGGAGTTAGGTCTACGGGAAGAGTCGGAAAAGGAATAAATGAAGATAAGACATTTTCTTTTTGCTTATTCTTAACTGATCCAAAGCATAACTGCTGATTTAAAGCAGTAACAAGATCCATGCATTAGGTGATTACGGCGTGTGGAGGAGTGACATGAACGACAGCTGTGTCATAAGGACAAGGGGAAGGGACCGAGGGTATTTTGTTATAAGGTACCCACACTACATGGGATCCGGTACAGTGTGATTTGAAGGTGTAATTTTGATGAAATGTACATTTTAAAGTTGATGGCAACCACTAAAAATTGTTTTAAAAAAACTAATAATTAGTAGGCTAAAAGATAAGACTGAATCATGTAAAATGCGTAAGTAAAACTAGAGAAGGCAGAAAAAAAGGGAAAAAAGAAATAACGAGGAAATATAAGAGAAAACAGTTTAAACGTGGTAGCTATTTTTATTTTTTATTAAAAATTTTTTTAAATGTTGGTTTATTTTTGAGAGAGAGAGACAGAGTGCAAGTCAGGGAGGAGCAGAGAGAGAGGGAGACACAGAATCTGAAGCAGGCTCCGGGCTCTGAGCTGTCAGCCCAGAGCCTGACACAGGGCTCGAACTCACAAACGGCAAGATCATGTCCTGAGATCATGTCCCGAGCCGAAGTCGCACACTTAACTGACTGAGCCACCCAGGCGCCCCTAAAACATGGTAGATATTAACCCAACTATATCAGTCATCAATTTAAATGTAGTTGGTCTAAATGTACTAATTAAAAGACGGAGAATACCAGAGTGGATAAAAAGAAAAGCTTAACTGTATGCTATCTACAAGAAATCCACCTTAAATACAAAGACTCAGCTGGAAATGCACAGGAGTGCACCCTGACGTGGTTTCTAATACCATTCTCCAGCACGAGGAACCAGAACTCCATGGAGAAATGGCTGATTCTAGGCCTGGGGCAGGAAATACGTAAGATGAGCCTGGAGCGTTTTATCATGCCAGAAAGTACGGGAGTGCTCAAAAAAGCGTACACACACACACACACACACACACACACACACACACACACACAACGGGGGGCGGGGGGTACCAAAGGGACACAGGACCAGTTGGACCAAGAGGCCCCAAAGGCCGAAGCTGGAACGATTTAAGCAACACAATAGAGCAGTATTGCATTGTAACCCAAAATATGAAATAAATATCCATGAATCTATATTGAAACAAAGACACAAATTTCCCTTGTGGAGAATTCCAAAAAAATGTATACGGATACTCGGCCCTGAAGGAGGTGAAGCACAAATTCCCACTCCTCGGGTGCGAGCTGGGCAGAGGGACCTCCTTCCAGAAAGTACAGCATGGAACAGGGAAACAGCAGAGCGAGTCTCCAGTGCAGAGACCTGACGAGCACCACGTCCGCCCGGGGAACGGTGATGTCACGTTGACGGCGTGTGCCCTCGACCCGAAGTGACCAGGAGGGCACTTCACCTCTGTGGTGAAAAACACCAGACAAATCTCAGCGAGGGATGTTCCGCAAAGCACTTGACCGACACTCCTCAAAACCGCCAAAGTCTTCAAAAAACAAGGAAAGCCTGAGAAACCGTCACAGCCCAGAAGAGTCTAAGGAGACACGACAACTAAATGTCACGCGGTATCCCGGATGGAATCCTGGGGCGGAGAAAGGACATTTGTAAAAATACGGAAATCTGAATAAACTATCAAGTTTAAATAATAATAATGCAGGGGCCCCTGGGTGGCTCAGTGAGTCAGTTAAGCGTCTGACTTTGGCTCAGGTCGTGATCTCACGGTTCGTGAGTTCGAGTCTCGCATTGGGCTCCATGTGCTTGGGGTTCTCTCTCTCTCACTCTCCCTTTCTTTCTGGCCCTCCCCCATTCATGTGACTCTTTCTCTCTCTCAAAATAAAAACAAACTTAAAAAAAAAACAATGTTAGTAGTGGTTCACTAATTACTTAGGTACACTAAAGCTAAGATACTAGAAATAGGGGAAATACGAGGTGTATGGGCAGTATTTGAACTGCCGGGCCAACTTCTCGGTAAATCTAAAACTGTTCTAAAAAATTATTTTTAAAACTTTATCATATACACTTCCTGAAAATTCTTAGGTAAAACCATGAGACCAGCATTTGAAAAAAACCTTCTAAAAACAACTCCGCGAAATAGTTCTTAACCAGTGCTCAGGAAACAATAAAAATCCCCCACACGTCCTGCATCCGCAAACCCACCCCCCCGTTTCCTACAATGGAGGGAACGCATCAGTCGTGCCTGCGTGGTCCATTTTTCCGAAGCTGTCCAGACACGGATGCCAGCGGAGCCGAGAGGCCGGGCAGGGGAAGCCACGTAGAGCGAGCACTGGTGTGCGCAGTCCTCAGAAAGAGCCGCCGATGGGCAGGGCTCCCGTCTCCACTGCTGCCGTTTGCTGCTGGGGCCCAGGGCTTCCGTCCTGCATTTCCGCACACATCAGGGGCGGCCTCGACAGAGACTGCTTCCTACCCGGCACTGCCCAGGGCCCATCAGGATTCAGCGTTCATGTCTACTCCCTGGAGAACTCACCAGCAACATCCTGCACCTGCCAGGTTCTGCCTTAATGGAACCTCTTATTTCTTTGCCGGAGCAGGGGACGAGGGAACACAGAGCCAGCGAGCAGAGAAGAAGGAGAAGGTTAAAAAAAAAAAATAGAGCCAGCTCCACAGGCTTTGCTCCCTAAGAGAGTAATTTCATACGACTGAACAGAGTTGGTGTCAAAGAAAAGGGCCAGAACTTTATATATTACACTTTTTTTAAAGATCAAAGTTAAATTTTATATTCTTTATGGCATATTTTCTTAAAGACGACACTGATTTGTTACACTTTTCTTTCTTAAACAAATGAACTAGATATGCTTAGTGAATATTACTGTTAAAAGAGGAGAGAAATCTGAACTACTTCTTTGGCAAAAGGTTTCACTAGGGACTTTAAAGGACCCTCATGGTTACAAAGTAACATTAGCAAACACCACGCTGGAAACACCCAAAGGAGGGATTTTCATAGGCAGATAAAAATAATTTCTAAGGCTTGACAATAAACAGCAAAAGCAACGTTTCCTAGCTATTCTGAGTTTATTCTTTTAAAAATGTACATATTTAATTTAGGTTTTTGAAATACATGTTTAAAGGCAATACGGTCACATGATTAGGGGAAAAAAAGCTAGCTAGCGAAACACCTCCCTCTGCCCCTGCCCGCCAGTGCCCTCCTGTGTCCTGTGCTCAAACACACAAGTAAGTAGGAGTATGTTATTACTCTTCTCCATTTTTACATAAAAGGAGCACGCAGCAATATTGTTCTGCAACTTGACTTTGACTAATATCAGAGCCCTTTCCATACTGGTACGCAGAAAGCAAGTATAATTCATAATTTATGTTATTTCTGGTATTATTAAGGATGCTGCAGTGAACGTTCCCATGTATTTACGATTTGGACATATGCAAATTAGGAATTTTATCCCAAATATAGAGCTGCTGGGTCCTGGGATGCATGTGGTTTTAATTCCGGCAGATTCTGCCAGATCGTTCCACATGCAGAACGAAGCCAGTATGCACTCCCAGAGGCCGAGGGCGAGGCGCCGGCTGCCCCCGGGAGACCCAGGAGAGTGGCCCTCATGGAGATTTCTGCTCATCGGATGGGCGACAGCCGGTGTCTCCGTTCAGTTTCCATTTGGATTTTTTACTCTGAGACCTGAGCCTCCATTCGTTTGCTTAACAACCATCTGCATTTTATTAATTTGGGAACTTTCTGTTCACAATGAAAAGCATCTGGGAAGGTTGAGAGACTAGAGGAAGGAAAAAAGGAAGGGGAGGAAGAAGAAAATACATCTATTCAGTTCTGTACAAGGATAAAGACCTCATTTTTTTGGCTTATATTTAATCTCATTGATATTGGAACATGTCCAATTCTAAAGATGTTTTATTATTACTTGTTTATTAAGAAATTTTATTTTTCAAACAGTTTTAGTTTTGCAAAAAAAATTGCATAGGAAGTACCGAGAGTTCCCATATACCCTTCCCTCCTCCAGTTTGAATAGTATATTTGGTGCTATTGTGGTGCATTGGTTACAGCCGATGAGCCAATATGATTAATTAAGGCCCACGGTTCACATCAGGGTTCATTGTGATGGGTTTGTACAAATGCATAATGTCACGGAGCCACAATTACTTACCATAAAGAATGGTTTTACTGCCCTGAACTCTGTGGATCACCTACTCATCCTATCCCTCCTCCCTTCCCCCAAACCTCTGGTGACCACCGTTCTTTTTACCGTCTCTACAGTCTGCCTTTTCTACAATGTCATACAGTTGGACTCCTATATTACTGTAGTCTTTACGGACTGGCCTCTTCCATTTGCTTATATGTATTTAACTTTCCCCTATGTCTTTGCATGGCTTGATGGCTCACTTCTTCTTAATTTAACACTGGAAAACATCCCATTGTATGGATGTGCCATAGCTTGTGTCTCCAGTCATTTATGGAAAGAGAGCTTGATTGCTTCCAATTTTGGGCAATCATGAAGCAAACTTCCATGAACAAACATGTGGAGGCCTCCGTGTGGACAGAAGTTTTTGACTTAGTTGGGTAAATATCTAGGTGGGCAGTTGCTAGAATGGTAAAGAGTATGTTTAGTTTTGTAAGAAACTGCCAACTTGTCTTCCACAACTAAGGGAAAGAACCCAATCTGTAAAGGTTGTACCATTTTGCATTCCCACCAGCAGTGAATGAGCTGTTGGATTGTTTATTCATGGAGTGTTTTATTGTGTTCAGTTTTAAGAGCTCTTTGTATATTTTAGATAGAAGCCCTTCAGGAGATGTGCCTTTTGCAGATATTTCCTCCCAGTCTGTGGCTTGTCTTTTCGGTTTCTTGCCACCACCTTTTGAAGAGCCTAAGTTTTTAACTGTAAAAAAGTCCAACTTGTCAATTATTTCTTTCATGCTTTTGGAACTGTATCTAAAAATTCACTGCCGAACCCTGAGTCACTTAGATTTTCTAGAAATTTTATACTTTCATGTTTTACATCTAGGTCTCTGATCCATTTTAAGTTAATTTCTGTGAAGTGTGTAAGGTCTGTGTCTAGAGTCATCAGTTTGCTTGTGGACATTCAGTTGCTTCACCACCACTGGTTGAAAAGATTATCTTTTCTCTATTGAATTGCCTTTGCTCTTTTGTCAAAGACCAGTTGATTATATTTATATGGATAGATTACTGGTCCCTCCATCCTGTTCCACTGATCTATTTCTCTATTCTTTTGCCAATTCCACAGTCTTGATTCTGAAACATTACAGTAGGTCTTAGTGTCAGTCCTCTGACTTTGTTCTTCTTCTTCAGTATTGTGTTGGCTATTTTGGGTCTTTTGCTTTTCCCCATCAACTTTAGAATAAGTTAGTTGACATCCACAAGAGAGCTTGTTGGGATTTTGATTGGAATTGTATTGACTCTATAGATCAAATTGAGAAGAACTGACATGTGATAGGGAGTCTTCCCATCCATGAACATGGACTATCCCTCCATTTTATTTATATTTTCTTTTATTTCTTTCATCAGGATTTTATAGTTTTCCTTATCAAGATCTCATGTATATTTTGTTAGACTTATGCCTAAATATTTCAGTTTGGGGGGGTACTGCTAATGTAAATGGTATTGTGTTTTAAATTTCAAATTCCAATTTTCATTGCTAGTATACGGGAAAGCAACTGCCTTTTGTTCTACTAGTCTTTACCTCTGTTTTTAGAATCAAGTAAGAATAAGATTTGTCTATATGTCTGTGAATGCAACTGAAAACAGAAAATCTGATTCCTGAAGCTGTGAAAAATTACATATCTGGCTTTTCACCTATACTAGAATCAGATTATCTTAGAGAGCTCCCTGGTTATCATAAAGAAATCTTACATTAATAACTTCATCATTTGTGATACATTTTTAAAAAATCAAATGATAAACTTTAAAAAAGATTCCTGAACATAATATTCAAGCCCACATGAACTAAAGCCATATTAAAGGACCCTGTGCTTCAGGAAGAATCGAGAACACTTGTGCCATCTATTGTGATACAATACAGCAGTAGGTTAAAAAGTGCTTCTATCAGACTGTGGCACGGTTCTGAAAAACTGCATTTTGGTCATAAATTACTCAAGTTTCTACTGTCCAGGCATTCTCTTCCGTTGCCTTGGCTTTATAATATACTATTGATAGGAGTATCTTAAAGTTAATATCTTTAAGATAAAGTTAACTTAAAGTCTTAAAGTCTTAAAGTTAATGATCTGGTAAGAAGAAACTCTCCTTATTTCCAATGTAAATTACAGAACAAATATGAAGTTTGTAATATCGGAACTGTGATCTCTAAGTCCACTGTCTCAGCAACAGATGCTTAAGGAATCTTTAGAGGAGGAGTACTTGGTGTGTAACGGAATTGTAGAGAATGTAGGGACAGGTCTCCTCCATGCCCCATCAGGACTGCAGGACGTGCTCCCCCAGGGGCTCAGAGTGCTGCTGGAAGGCACACCTCAGCTGAAGGAGGCCACCTTGCCCATGCCTACCCTTCCCCGAGGTGGCTTGCACCCAATGACTAATTTATGATGGGTGAAGAACAAAAGCCTGGCCACTGTCCCAGCTTAAGAGCTCAGTGCGGAATGGCTGAGGTCTCTGTTGGGACGGCACCGCTGCCCACCTTCTCCCTCTGCTGCTTCCTGCTTCTGTCCCCGCTTCTCAGGGGGTGATTCTCAAGAGCTCTCCCTAATAAACACCCTGCACACCAGCCTCCATCTCAGAGTTTACTTCCCGGGGAAATAGACCTGTGACGGCAACCAGTCAAATAATAAGGATTTTAAAGCACCTTTTGTATGGCTTTGTCTAGGCATGGTGGTTAGTGACGGAGGATGAGGTAGCAGAGGTGTGGGACAGGTTGCAAAAGAAATGCAACAAAAACCCTTCCACGCAAGGACCCTGCAGTAGCTGAGGACTCTAAATGCACTTGGATGAGACTATAAAGTAATACAGATAAATTTTAAACAAATACCCTAGAACTTATACATTCAAATAGCTGCTGTTTACATTAGTTATGAGTCTGGGAGCTCTTTCTTATTTGAAAGAACTGGAATGGAAAAATCACGCAAGATTTTTAGAACTCTGAGATGTACAGCCAGAGCGAGTGAATGAAAATGGCTCTTGGTTGTCATCGCTTTTCTATTTCCAACTGTAATAGGCAGTTTGGCCGCCAAGTAAACTCCTAAGATTTGGTATCAAATTATCTTTCCTATTCTGAAAGTCAAATCTACCCTCAAAGGCTAAATAAAGATTTGTTACTAATAGGGGTGCCCGTGTGGCTCAGTTGGTTAAGCATCTGACTCGGCTCAGGTCATGATCTTATGGTTTGTGAGTTCAAGCCCCACATGGGGCTCTGGGCTGACACAGAGGGATTCTGTGTCTCCCTCTCTCTCTGTCCCTCCCCTGCTGGTGCAGTCTCTCTTTCTCTCAAAAATAAACATTTAAAAAAATTTGTTACTAATTCAAGACGCTGCAGGGCAATTCTAAAAGAGGCTTCCTTCGTACTCTGTAGGCTTATAAATGCATTCTCCTTTTTTTCTTTTTATTTATTCATTCTGAGAAGGGGAGGCAGAGAGCGGAGAGAGAGGATCCCAAGCGGGCTCTCTATTGTCAGCACGGAGCTGAGGTGGGGCTGGACTCCCAAACTGTCAGATCATGAACTGAGCCAGAGTCAAGAGTTAGATGCTTAGCTGACTGAGCCACTCAAGTGTCCCACATCCTCCTTTTTAGAAAACGGCTTTATTGGCGTATAATCCCCCATCTTCAGTGTACAATCTGATGGCTTTTAAAATATTCACGGGGTTGCGCAATGACTGCTACAATTAATTTTAGAACAGTTTCCTTCTGCCCTCTTCCCCCAACAACCACCCTGCCCCTTGGCTAGCACTCACCAATTCCCATCTCTCCTAAATCTACACAATCACTGGCCTACTGTTTATGTCTACAGATTTGCCTATTTTGGACATTTCACAAAAGTGGAATCATAAAATATGTGACTAGCTTTTCACTTTGCATAATGTTTTCAAGTTTCATCCACGTTATAGTGTGGGCTAGTAGTTCATTTCTTTTTACGATCTAATAAATCCAACTAGGTCGATAAACATTTTATTTATCCATTTGCCAGGTGATGGACATATGGGTTGTTTCTACTTCGGGGAAACAAACAATGCTGCTCTGAACTTTTATGTACAAATTTCTGTGTGGACGTAAGTTTTCATTCCTTTTGAGTATACACCTGGGAGGAGAAATGATGCATCATATGGTCATTCTAATTTGAGGAATTATTAGACTGTTTTGCACCGTGGCTGTACCTCTTCACACGCCTACCAGCAACGTGTGAGAGTTCCAATTTTTCCACGTCGTCAACACTATAAGCTGCCTTTTTATTATAACCTTCCTGTGACTGTGATCTCACTGTGGTTTTGACTTGTATTTCTCTGATGGCTAAGATGTGAAGATCTTTACATGTGCTTTCTTCTATCTTCTTTGAAGACAAGTCTATTCAGATCCTTAACCCATTTAAAAGTTATTTGTCTCTTTATTATCAAGTTCTTTGTAAGTTCTAAATAGAAGACCTTTATCACAGGCATGATTTGCAAAACTTTTCTCCCTTTCTGTAGGTGCCTTTTACTTTCTTGATGGTTCCTAAGAAGCACAAACCTTTTCCATTTTTATGATGTCCGATTTATCTATTTTTGTCCTTTGTTGTTTGTCCGTTGGCTGTCATGTCCCAGAAACCTTGCATAGCTCGAGGTCATGAAGATTTACACCAAGGCTTCTTCTTCACTTTACAGGTTTCGCTCTTATTTAGGTCTCTGGTCCATTTTGAGTTAATTTTTGTCTATGGTGTGAGTAGGAGTCCAACTTCATTCTTTCCATGTGGCTGTCCAGTGGTCTCAGCCCCGTTTCAGGGTACTGCTTCTCTACTGAAAACCCTAGTGGGGGGTTATTTCTGGACTCTCAATTCTATTCTATTGGTCTCTAAGTCTATCCTTACGCCGGTATCCCACGGGGCACCCTTCTCAAGGTGACTGGTACACGCGTCCACTCATGACGAATGCTCGCTGGGCACCCGCGACGCACCAGACACTGCTCCAGGTGCGGCAGGACCCGAAGCGCGGCCGGAGCTCAGCTTCGAGCAGGAGACGCGTGATCAAAGCGCATCAGTAACACCGGCAGCGCGTCAGGGGCCGGTAAGTATCGCCGCGGAAGCGAGGAAGGCGATGTAAGCTATTGCGGGGGGGCTGAGCTCAGCCAGGACAGCCAGGAAGGCCGCGCCAAGCAGGCGAGTGACGAACGGAGGCCCGAGGAGGGTGACGAGCTGGGCCTGCCGCCCTCTGTGGAGAAAGCGCTTTAGCTGGAGGGAGAGGCAAGGGCCGCGGCCGGACGGGCTGTCCGCGCGAAGGCCAGGAGGAGAGCCGAAGGCTAGGAGGAGAGCCGGCGCGTCTCGAGCGGAGCGAGTGAAGGGGAGGAGCTGAGAATGAGAGAGAGGTAAGCACGGGGTGGGCCCTGGGGTGCCTCGTGAGTCACTGTGAGGACACAGGCTTTTACAGCGAATGGGACGGAAAGCTGGTGGCAGTTTCTGGGAGGAAGAACAACACGGTCCGGGTAAAGTGGTGACAGGCCACGACTCTGTGTGGAGCCTGGAGGGGCGGGAGGGCGGGCAGAGGGATTGCGTAATGACTGAGCCCAGCAAGGGTAGGGCCTGGGCCAAACGGGCGGCAGTGGGGTGGTGAGCAGGGCTCTGGCTCGGAGGTGCAGCCAGACGGGGCGTGAGACGGGCGGGGAGCTGGGGAACACGAGGTCTTAGGCCTAAGGCACTGCGAGGATGAAGCTTCCACTGACTGTGACAGAAAAGTCTCCACAGAAAGGGTAGCTTCGGGGACATCAAGCGCTTATCCTAGGAAGTACTAATTCTGAGGCGCCTAACCCTACTGAAGAGTCAAACGGGAGCTTCCGTCTACAGAGCTGAGTACAAATCTGAGACTCCAAAGCGCCTGGCCAGTACTTCTCGCGGAGATGAGGTCGCCTGAGGGATGGGTGCGGACCAGAAGAGGGGTCCAGAGCCGGCCCGAGGCGGCCTGGCCTCAGGGGCAGGGGGCTCAGAAACATGGGCACACGTGCAGACACAGGCACACGCACACGCACACACGGGAAAGGAGGAGAAGACACGGACGCGGCCAGGGCGGAGGACGCACGGCGGAGGAGTGGCGGGAGGGCAGAGGAAAAGCGGGTGAGGTAAGTCGCGCGGAAGGGAGTCAAGCAGGATGAGGCCGGAGGGACGGCCGTGTCGGCGATGCCGTGCCGCCCCGGGGACCTCGAGAGGTGGCACTTCGCTGGAGTGACGGCTCAGGGGAAATGGAAGGAGAGCAGCGGGAGAGGCGAGCATGCGCTCTGTGCCGCCGAGTGCCGCTTAAAGAGCAGCGGGGCAAGTGGAGGGAGCCGGGAGCTGCGGGGGGATGGGCACCGCAGCCTGTGCTCGAGAGCAGGAGGGGCGAGGGAGGGGGGAGCCCGCGAGGGACCTGCGGGGAGGGGGGGGCACAGGGCCGTCCCGCGGGCAGGGAGGAGGCTCGGGCGCTGGCAGGGGTGCAGGCTCAGCAGCTGCGAGGCGGCGGCGCAGGGAGGCCCTGAGGCCCGAGCGACGAGAAGGCCTGCGGCTGTCACCGGCAGAGGGAAAAGAGGACAGGCCGAGGAATCACACACGGCTGTCGGGCGGCCGGCGACGGGCGCCAGCTCCCGCCCGTCAGGTCACATGCGCGGACGAGACGAGGTCAGGGTGTGACCGGGCTGACGGCTGAAGTCGGGGGGCCGGCAGGCCACCGTGGGAGAGGGGTCAGGGAAGTGGACAGCTGTCGCGGCAGAGCAGCTGCGGAGACGTGCGCCAGACAGAGGGGGCCTGGAGAGGGAGGGGCGGCCAGCCGGCCCGCGGCCCCCGCGGCGGGGTGAGTGGCGTGGGGGAGAGCCAGGCTGAGGCTGGACGTGGGCCGGTCAGCGGGACAAGAGGGCCACGCCTCGGGGGCGGTTTCCGTCCCACCGATCCCCCTTCGGACCAGCCGACCTGAACCTGTGACCCTGAACTCGAGACCGGCCGGCGAGGACTCTCTGGCCCTTGCACCGCCAAGGCCCTCCTAGAGCCGCGCGGGGCTGCACTTCGGACCCTCTGGGTTTCTGAGTAGGCGGATGCCGGCGAAACTGTCAAATGTAACAACGGAATTAATTGATCAAACACTGGTCCCCAGCCTTTTCTTCTTTTTTGGCATCAGACTCTGACTCTGGGCCTTGGGGCACCGAGATGACCTAGACACGCGAGGAGCGCACTATAATACCCTGTGGTGCGTGCGGCCGCGTCTCCTCTGCGGAGTGGAAAGGCACAGCTATTCCAGAGCAAGGTCGAAATGCAACAGGAACGAAGAGTCACCTTTAATCTCTGACGCATGAAGATGAAGAAAAACAAAGAGAATATTTAACATTAAAAAAAACACTTAAGTACCTGCTCCATGAGGAAATAATTACTCCCTTAGAATAGAAATGGATGCACTACTGTTGCCCGATCCTCGGGTAACTCAGGCCGGCTCCCTCCCGGCGAGGCTGGCGCTCGGCGGGGTGGACGGTCGGCGGCACCTGCAGAGTCATTAGGAGAAAGGGAAAGGGACGCTACAAAAATAGAACCTTCAGACGGTGCCGCTCGCAATTAACAGTGAGCGCGACTGCGCTCTCGAATGCCATCTTTTATACGGAGTGCGTGTACGTTAAAGCTCTAAGAGTTCCGTGTCGCACCAGCGGCACTAATTTCTACCTTCAAGATGCTAACCATCTGCTAACCCCGGGCATTTTCTCCGCTTCTGCGTCAGCGTAAGCCCAAGAGAACAAGTATCAGGCTGCGCCTCCTTATGTAGCACTGGCTCTAGCAGCACAGGCTTGGAGGCAGACCGGGTGTCCGTCGCTGGGAGAACGGATGCACAAATTCTGGCACATTCGGAAGATGGGAATCTGTGCAGCAGCGTGCAACCACCACCACATCTTCTACACGGCGACAAAGACGTCAGAAGCATAGTAATGAGTGAAAACTAATTAGAGATTCAGAGCCCAAATCCATACATGTAAATTTAAGAACACACAGGAAACAACACAACTGAAATAAGTGAGTGGAAGGGAAGGACAAACGTTAATACCAGTGTGGGTGCTTATGCAGGAGGAGGGCCACGGAAGCAGGACTAAAGGAAATAAAATACAAGCAAAGATGCCTGAACCATGAATCAAAGCACAGGATCAACTCGCTTTGCGTGTCTCGGGGAAGGGAGCAGAGTGTCCTTATGCATGAAATGCAGTTAGGAGGTGTGTATCTTCCATACGTGAAGCCTTCCACTATTTTGTTACTTGTAAATCGTGCTCCAGAGATACCTATGACGTAGCACGATAATGCACCCAACAGTGTATCTCCATTCTGTAAACCTGACACGCTTTGGTACAATCATGATCACAACTTACGGGGGGTATTTAATAGCATCTAGAATAACAGCTGCCGAAAACTGAATCAGTCACTCCTGAATCTAATAAAGAGTAAAGCTTTGATCATACTTTGATATGTTTGGAGAGAAAAGTAGATAAAAAGATTCCTATAGACTTGAACTTGACGCTAGATTAATAACTCAGTACACGAAGCGCCTCTTAGCCAAACGCTAACCACACACATCAGCGCTCACCCTGACAGGTACAGCTTACTGGAAAAATGTACTCATGTTTCACTTTAGAACAAATGTGGGTTTCCAACAAGCTCCTAGTTCATAATATGCTTTTTGTCCTCCATCTAAACTACACTTTCTATTCTCAAATGCGATCGGCTGAATGGAGAAGATCGGCACCAGATGGAAATCAAATGAACTGACGTGTTCCGAGAAGCTGCCGCTTGCGATGCAGCTCAGTGCTTCAGGGAGAGCTGGGCAGGTGTGCCTCTGGGGCCCGAAGGGCTCACGATCTGATCAACCAGGACTCGGGGACCCCCATTCCTACTCCCGTGGCACTTTTTGTGTGATCTCAGAATAATCACTCAAGTTTCTCTGCCTCACTTTCACTGAGTGCCTGCCAACCAAGACGGTGGATGAATGAACACAGGAAGAAGGGTCAGGAACTCTCATTCTGTTCCCTGCTTAGTACCTACAAAAGGGGAGCTAACGACCTTTCCCCATTGTGCTACACGTGGCCTTTGTTACTTATAAAATAGAAATCTCGGAGCCCTGGAGGCCTGTTAGCAAGGCTGACGCTGGAGTCCTCTTCGAGAAGCCCCTCCCAATGGAGCCTGTTGTTCAGGACCCATACGGCACCCGGCAGGGGAGCCTTCTTCAAGGTCTAAAACAGACACACTTAAGAAAACTCTGTTCTAAGGAGAAGTTGAAGAAAGTTTCCACAATACTGGTTTCCCCCTTCTTGGAAGGCTGTGCTTAGCACAAGACAATGCAGCCCTGAGAAGTTTTGGAGTTTGAGCTGCAATATTTGATTTGCTCCGCAAAACTCCACATCCTCCTTTTGCTCACGGTAACAATAAAACATTCTGAAAGTTATTTCCACACAGAAAATATTTCTCCCTGAATTCTCTCACGGATTACAACTTCCCATTAACATCAACGGAAGCAGCGGCAGACAGGAAAGGCAGACTGTTAAATCTCAGGTGGGGCTTAGACCAATTTCTCGTATGCTGCGAGCTTCTGAACCCATGTTCCCACATGGGGGACACAAAGTCTCTGCTCTCCTTGTGTCCAGAATTAGGTCCTGAGCAGACGGGACACACCGCTTAGTGCAGGGAGGACACATTTCAGCCCCAAGGCCATTAGATGGCTCTAAGAGCAAGGGCTGTGCCACTCCTCACCTGGTGTGGCCCTTCTCTCTTTCCCTGACCTGCCTCTGTCCATCCACCCCTGCCGCCACCACCTCCTGCTGCCATGTCACCTTCACCTCCTGTTCTGTTCTGTCGTGGCCACAGCCCCCTCCCTCCTGGGCGTCGGTGGTGTTGAGTACAAAGGACTAGGGCTGCCTTCAGATGCCAGTTCCCTGCCCTGCACACTGCGCTAGCACAGGGAGCACACACTACCTGCTTCAGTGGGTGACAGAGGAGGTGGTGCTATCGGGGCAGCGAGGTTCCATATGGGGTCATGGGTGACAGGGCTGAGGGTGCGAAAAGGCTTGATGGGTGACGGAACGAGGCTCTGCGGCCCATGGTGATGCACACCTATGGGCCGCAGAGGAAGAATGACTTGTGCAGAGAAGCCCGGGGCAGGGAGTGGGCGCGAGTGGGCGCGTGCGGGCAGGGAGTGGGTGCGAGTGGGCGCGTGCGGGCAGGGAATGGGTGCCAGTGGGCGCGTGCGGGCACGGGGCGGGTGCGAGTGGGCGCGTGCGGGCACGGAGGGAACGCAGCTGAAAGGTGTGGCGTGGCTGCCAGGCTCTGAGTGAAACGCTCCTGACGAAGGTGCTTCTCAGCGGCCACCACAGGCTGGGAGCGCTTCCTGAGGGTGCGGTCACAAGCCTCGGCTCCGGCTTCCAAGTCAGGGGCAAAAAGTTGCTTTTTGTGGCTTGGGAAAGCTCAGCCCTAGCCGGCGGGGCCGATGCGGCTTGGCCGCGCCAGGAGGGCCAGGAGGCCGCACCAAGCCCTCCACCACCAAGGCTGGCCCTTCCCAGTCCCCACCTGCCTTGCTTATGGGCACCGTCCTGGTGAGGAGGGGGCCTTGCTCGGCCCCTCAAGATTACTAAGGCTTCTAAATACAAATGTAATTTAATTTAATGTGTTTATTTAATTATTACCACAGCTCTCTAACTGAGGGATGGAAGTGCACTATCCATTGTCATTGGTCTATCGGGATAGAAACGATGAAAAACAGACTTCCCATATCCACCATTGGGGGGAGGGGACAATGCTAAGAGAGCGATGTGGTATCTCTGTGGAAATCCAGAATGCACGTGTGCTTCCTCCCAGCAGCGTCAGCCTTCTGTGGACAGACTCTCCGACGCGCCCGAGCATAAGCACTACAGCTGGGACACCCATCTCCGCACTGGTGTACACAGAGCCGACTGGGGGGTGTGCACGAAACCTAGGCCGCGACCTAAACGTGGCACAGAAAACCTCTCTGCGGGGCTTCCTTATGCTAGACGTGGCTCTGCGGGCTTTACATGTAGCCGTTCATTTAGTCCTCGCGACAACCGCATGAAGTAGGTATGACTATCTCTGTGTTACGAGGGAGGCACAGGGAGGCTAAACAGCTTGCCCAGGAGCACACAGTGAGCCACAGCACAGGCTGAGACATCGGGCGCATCACAGACTCCCACGTAGAGCAGTTAAAAAGGAATGAACTATATTGGTCTAAGAGATGATTCCCAATCATCTCTCCCATCCAGTTGGAGAGACCATCCAAAGAACAGCAAAGAAATACAAAAGGCACAATTTCACACTAACAAAGGAAATGAGCAGGAGGCAACGAGCATGTGGGACATTTCCACAAAGTTCCGGAAATCTGAAAGTAGATGAAAGAGCCTAGGGTGATGAAACAGAGTGTATATACATGCCCCAAGGGGAAAAAGAAGAAAATGGATGCAAGAGGAAACAGATAATTCAGGGGACACGGAGAAGGTTTTTATCTTATTTTAAAGGGCAGCCCCAGAGAGAACTAAGAAAACCTAGCATTCACTTGCGAGAACAGCCACTCATGAAAAAGGAAGAATTAGAAAACCCAGAAAGAGTTCTTAAAAATTCCAAATGACTGCCAAAACAGAAACTGCACCAGCAGAGCTAGGGATCTAGCCTAAGAAGTCTTTCATGACACAGAATGAAGAGGGACTAGAAAAAGAACTAAACCAAATCAAGCAGAACAAAGAAAATATTAAAAGAAAATTCAGAAATCAGTGAAACAGAAAACAAACAGTAGCAAAACTCAATGAAGTCAAAAGTTGGTTCTTTGAGGGGTGCCCGGATGGCTCAGTTGGTTGGGTGGCTGACTTCGGCCCAGGTCATGATCTTATGGTTCATGAGTTTGAGCCCCACATTGGGCTCCGTGCTGACAGCTCAGAGCCTGGAGCCTGCTTTGGATTCTGTGTCTCCCTCTCTCTCTCTGCCCCTTCCCTGCTCATGCTCTCTCTCTCTCTCTCAAAAATAAATAGACATTAAAAAAAAAAGTTGGTTCTTTGAAAATAACAATAAAATTGATAAATTCTAGCTAAACTGATTAGGAGTAAACAGAGAAGAAAGAAATTGCCAATATCAGGATTGAGAAAGAAGTTATCATTAAAGATTCTATAAAAATTAGAATAACGAGAAAGTAACATCAATAACTTTGTTAATACATTTAACAACTTAGATAAAATAGACAAATTGCTTAAAAGAACCAATCACCAAAACTGACACTGGTAGATACAGAAAATGCAAATACTTCCCTGTATCTAATAAAGATATTAAATTCATAATTTAAAAATTTTTCAGGCTCAGATGGTTTTACTGGAAAATTACATCAAACATTTAAGGAATAAATAATACCAATTAAAAAAAAAAACAATCCTGCACAATCTCTCTCAGAAAAAAAGGAAGGGAAAGGAAATTTATGAAGATAGTATTACTCTGATACCAAAACTTGGCAAAGACATTATAAGAAAATAAAGTTACAGACCAATATCTCTTATTTAGCATAGATATAAAATCCTTAGCAAAACATTAGGAAATTGAATCTAGCAATCTGTGATAAAATATAACCAAGTGGGGTATATCTCAGTAATGCAAGGTTGGTTTTACAAGAGAAAGTTAATTAATGTAATTCAACCCATTAACAGAATAAAGGAGAAAAATGACCAATCACAGGCAGAAAATTTCTGATAAAATTCAATATTCATACATGATAAAAGTACTCAGTAAGATAGAAATAGAGGGAAACTTCCTTAATCCTTAAAAAGGCATCTAGGAAAAAACTACGGCTAACTGTACACCAAATGATGAATGCCTAACTGCTTTTCCTTAAAATCAAAAACAAAGCAAGCATATTAACTTTTACTACTTCTATTCGACATTCTGCTGGAGGTTGTAGCCAGTGCAATCAGGCAAGAAAAGTAAATACAAGGCCTACACGTTATAAAGGAAGAAGAACATTTGTTTTCATCTGTAGATAACACAGTTGTGTACACAGTAAATTCCAAGGAATGTATTTAAAAAGAGAAATTACAACTTCTAATAAGCAAATTTAGTGAATTTGCAGGATACCTGATCATGAGAAAAGTCAGGCTTCTTTCTATATATTAGTAATTAAAATTGGAAATTGATATATACACACACACACAATTTACAATAGAATCTAGAAACATAAAATACTTATGGGTGAATTTAACAAAATCTGCGTAAATCCTCTACAACAAATCTATGAAGTTAAAGAGGACCTAGATAAACAGAGACATACACAACACTGCTCATGGATTAGAAGACTCAGTATTGTTAAAATGCCAGTTGGCCATTTCCAACTTGATCTAAAGAGTCAATGCAATCCCCACAACCCCCAAGAGATTTTTTTTGTTTGTTTTTAGAAATCAGCAAATTGATTTCTAAAATTCATGCAGAAATGTAGAGAACCTAGAATAGCAAAATACTTTTGAAAAATAACAAAGTTTAGGACCAATAATATCTGACATGAAGACTTAAAGCCACTTAAAACTTTAAAACTAAAGATACAGACATATAGACAAATGCAACAAAGCAGTCCTGAAATTGAGCCATACATATGCGATTATTTGAATTTAGACAAAAATGCCAAAGCAATCAGTACATGGAAAAGGGTTTCTTCAATAAATGGATAGAGTAACAACTGGACATCCATTTAGGGAAAAAAAAATGAACCTCAAAGTCTCTCTCATACTATACACAAAATGAACTTGAAATGCATCATAGATCTAAACATAAAAGCTAAAACCAGAAAATTCATAGAGAAGATAATCTTCAGGATGGAAGATTTTTCAGAAAAAAACAGGTAAATAAAATTGCAAGTCACTGACTGGGAGTAAATACCTGCCTATATTTGACGACAGACTTATATAGGACAGAACCCATAAAGACCACTTACAACTCAATACTGAAATGACAATGCAATTTAAAAAAATGGGCATAATAACTGAACAGACCAGTCACAAAAGGAGCTATGTAACATGATAATAAACATATGAAAAGAGGCTCTTACATAATTAGTCACCAAAGAAATGCAAAATAAAACCACAAGGAGCTATCTCTACACAAGTGTTACAATGGCTACCACAAAACAAAACTGAAATATTGACAATTTCACATACTGGCAAGAATGTGGAGTTTCTGCAATTCACAACTCCTGTTGGTGGAAGAGTAAAAGGTTGGAAACACTTGAGAAATAGTTCGACAGTTTCTTACACCGTTAAACAAAAACTTACCGTAAGACTCAGCAAATGCACCCTGAGGTATTTACCCGGTGGAAATAAAGACAGATATGCATGAATGAGAATGTTCGCTGCAGCTTCATTCATAATAGTAAAAACATGGGGCAACCAAAACGTTCATCGGCAGATGGACAGTAAGAGAACTGTGGTATATTCGGATAATGGAATACTACTCAGCAATGTAAAAAGAAACACCACACACAAGATATGGATGAATCTCAAAAGCGTTATGCTAAATAAAAAAGCCAGAAGCAAACAGTATTCACGGTGTTGTTCCGTTCCTAGAAATTTCCAGAAAGGACAACTGTAATTGGTAGTGAGAGAAAGCGCTTCAGCAACGGTCTGTGATGGGGAGGAGAAGAGGCTAACTGCAGAGAGGAATGAGGAACTTTCTGGAGACGGGGAAATAGTCTAAGTAATTCTGTAGTGGTAGTTCCACGGCTGCATACAGCTGTGAGACTCATCAAACTCGACATTTAAAACGAGTGCATTTTATTATATGCAGATTATGCCTTGAGAAATGGATTAAGAAGACTGCATACCAGAATGATGCAGCGAATCCTTAACTCTTTCAACTTTATCTGCGATCATAACAACTGTATCAGATTGAGGTAGGTGCAAACCACGCTGTTAAGAGAATTAAAATAAGATACAGGGGGCGCCTGGGTGGCTCAGTCGGTTAAGTGGCCGACTTCGGCTCAGGTCATGATCTCACAGTTCGTGAGTTCGAGCCCCGCGTCAGGCTCTGTGCTGCCAGCTCGGAGCCTGGAGCCCGCTTCGGATTCTGTGTCTCCCTCTCTCTCTGCCCATCCCCTGCTCATGCTTTGTCTCTCCTGCTCTCAAAAAATAAATAAAACATTAAAAAAAATTAAAATAAGATACAGAGGAATTCAGAGTTTTCCCATCAAGGAGAAAACACTGATACTTTTATTTTTTTTAAGGTTTCATCACACTTACTAGCGTTTGAGCATAAGCATTCTTTTGAGTTTTAATGCAAGCATTTTGGGTCATATCTTAAGTTTTAATTATAAATAGTTCAATCCACAGTTGTTTTCCTTTCAGAGCAAAATTAATTACTTCCCTGCTCGGCCGTAAGGTCTTGTAACTTTCAGCGGTGCCTGCTCACGTGCTCTGAGCGGCAGCCGTGGACCGTGCTGGACGGGCAGGTAATGCTAAAGGGTTCTGATCTGTCCTGCACGTCAGTGTCCTAACTCCCACAATCGTCTCGGCAACCACTGCACCCCCAGCGGGCAGCACAGTGGGGCACGCGGTCCGCGAGCAGGGCGGGAACGGTGGACACGGGAACCGTCCTTCATCAAGAGGACTGTCCTGGGACAGCAAACGCCGCGGACGAATGTTCAGTCCCTGTGCAGGAGGCAGAGCGACAGAGCGCACGGGGCGCAGAGACGGCTCCAGCGAGAGACGTACCGCAGAGCGCCCGGCGCGCCTGCACGAGGCTCCCCGTGGACCAAGGACTGTCGGGAGGAGTGACCTTATGGGGTTCCCTCCCTCACGCGAACTCGGAAGGTAACAAGCTCTCAGGGCTCACAAAGCATCCACGTGCTCCCTGTCGTGATGACCGGCCGCACCCAGGCTTCATGCGGAGCAGCCTCGGGCCTCACAGAGTGGTGGCGGCGCGAACATCTCTTCGCTAAACCTCTAGGCGGCCTTTCAGTCCTACGTCAAATGGCTTCTTCTCATGATCTGCCTTCCTGACAATTCTTTCAGGTTCATGTTGATTTCATGTCCATTCTTGGACCTACTGTGAGTAACCAGGCAGGGCGAGGTCTGCCACGTATCAGCACTGCTTAACTTAAGGAAAGCACCAACAATTACTGCTGTATTTTTAAAATTACACTGAAGCGTATAGCAGCTTCATTCATAATTGTCAAACATCGGAAGCAACGAAGATGTCCTTCAGTAGATGACTAAAGAAACCAACCAGGGACATCTATACAATGGAATACTATCCACTGAAGAGAACAAAGGAGCTACTAAGCCACAAAAACACATGCAGGAACGTGAAATGCGTTTTACAAAGTAAGTGAAAGAATCTAACCTAAAAAGGCTGCATACTATATGGTTTCAACTATATGACATTCTGAAAAACGTGAAACTGTAGTGACAATAGTAAGATCCATGGTGGCCAGGGAACTGGGGGGTGGGAGGGTCGGTGGGATGAGCAGGTGACACGTTGGAGAATTCTGAGGATGGGGAAACTCTTTCGTGTGACTCTCTACTGGTGGACACGCAGCAGTGTGCATTTGCTAAAACCCACAGAATGCACAACACAGAGTGGACCCGAGTATGAATGGTGGGCTTCGGTTAATAATAATGTATCAACATTGGCTCGTCAATTGTAAGAAATGTACCATGCGTACCACTGCTGATGCAGGATGTTAATATAAGGGAAACTGTTTCCGGGACTTGGGGTTATGTGGTAAATATATAATTTTTCTATAAAACTAAAACTGCTCTAAAAAAATAAAGTGTAAGAGTGTAAAAACTTACATCGTAAATCAAGATTGCAGAGTTTTTAACATTACATCTTTAAACAGACATATTCTAATTGCAAAATAATTTTCCATTAAAGTATTTTTAGAAGAAAATTATAACGATTTTCTCTTTTACATAACACTGCTGTGATGGCCCAGAAAATATTCAGAAAACACTTTCTCCCAGTTGGAAACCCATTTAAAGTAACATCAAACATTCAATCCCAGGTTTAACTAACAGTGAAAGTATATCCAATTTCAAAAGAAATATTAAGAAAGCAAGTATAAATACAACATTTCCCCACCTTATTTGCCATAAAATGTCTCATGTTTTGTGGGCACAAAATTTCCAAATTCTACACTTAGGAAACAGAATATTCCTTGTGAGGTTTTCTACTCTTCATTGGAAACTCTGTAACGTCCCTCCCCTGCAGAGGACCCGTATCTCCGCTTCAGGTGAACGTCTAGGGGGTTAAAATTCTAAACTGTAACCAGTTTTACTAATGACATTTCTGTATACAATACACTCCTACATTCTGATAAAATTTCCAAAAGTGAAGGCCCACGATTAATCAAAATTGCTCCAAATATTAACAATACACTTGTAACAATTGTTGGGGGGGAAACGCAACTTCAAGGGAACTCCACGTAAACTCGTGTCCTCAAGAGGGCTCGTAGGGCCTGGCATGTGCTATTGTACCCTGGTCCCTTCGGTCTCTCACTCCCCTATTTGATTCTACACCTTCTCCTGGCTCTTCAAACCTCTGACACCTCTCTCTAGGTCCTGTCGGTGCCAACCGTAACTCGCTGTGTTGTGGAGAGAACAGAAACTTTCCGAAGAGGACATCTGTGAGTGGCCACCACTCGCTCCCACACCTAGAGGGAACCTTACCCTCCACCATCCACTCCCTCCGTCCTGAGATCCAACCTGTCCGCCTGTGTTCAATCCCGGGTGTCCCTCTCGCAGAGTCAAGGACATTATTCTAGCTGTTCTCATTTTTGGGGAAGCTGCTACAATGTAGTAGGTGGTATCATCACAATGTGTCTTTTAAACTATTCCAATGCATTTTTTAAATCCCTCATGTATACACCACTTGTGAAATGTTCTTGACAAAATTGTTTAAACTCAGTCTAATCGAACCTTTAAACCAAATTCCTAATATGATATAGGGATAGGGAGATCTGTTTTTAAAAAAAAAGAAAGAAAAAAGAAGAAACACACGCGCCTTAAGGGAACGATCAGACCGACCCTGTGAAATGTCCACGAACACGGCAACTAGAAGCAGGTGCTTCACGCTCGCTTCATCAAAGGAAACAGGTGATCGCAGATCAGCTCCTGAGAAGGTGCTCACACCACTAGTCCCCGGAGAAACGCAAACGCCAGGCACGACCTGAACACCAGCGTAGCAAAACTGAACAGAAACAGACACCAAAGTGTTGGTGAGGACGTGGAGGGACCGGAACGCTCACACACTGTTGGTGGGAGAAGGCCAAAGGGTACAGCCATCTGGGAAACGGCTGGTGGGCCTCGTAACGCCGGGCGTTTCCCTAACGTGTGACACACGGCCCGGCTCCGCGGCATTTACTCAAGTCAAATGAAAACCTTTACTCACAAAACACTGGGCAGGTGCTTGTAGCAGCTCTCTTCAAAATCGCAAAGGCTGGAAGCAATCAAAATACCCCTTTTCTGAAAAATGGACAAACTAAAGTACACCCACACACTCCCTCTGCAAAGCAAGGGACTCGTAAATGCAGTAACACAGAGGAATCTCAAATATTATTTTACATGAAAGAAACAGACTCAAGGCCCTACACTGCAGGGTCCCATTTATACGACACTCGGGAAAAGGCAAAGCTGTAGGCCAGGAGGGGGCTGCTGGGAGCTAGGGGAGGGAGAGGTTTGAGTACAGAGAAAATCTGAGTTCTCCTTTAGATGCTCTTCCTTTTTCACGCGAGGAGAGCGCCAACACAACACCACCAAGAGAAACCGGTGAGCTCAAAAATGTCCATCGAATGGGGTTATCCAAAACCACTATGTTGTTTCTGCAAGTCAATAAACCCCTGGGGGGCTCGGAGCGGGAGGGGAGACATTTCCTGAGAAATGAGGCCTTTTCCGGGCGCCTGGGTGGCTCAGTCGGTTAAGCGGCCGACTTCAGCTCAGGTCATGATCTCACAGTTTGTGGGTTCGAGCCCCGCGTCGGGCTCTGTGCTGACAGCTCGGAGCCTGGAGCCTGCTTCAGATTCTGTGTCTCCTTCTCTCTCTGCCCCTCCCCCACTCACACTCTGTTACTTTCTCTCAAAAATAAACCTTTAAAAGATATATATTTTAATTATTTTGGAAGGAATGTATACCTTTCATTTTTACATTTAAAGAAATTTACACTTAGATTCAAGGTGCTACCCAAAGACATACAGTCATCCCGCAATAAAACAAAAATCCAAAATCCCTTTACGAAGCCTATTTGATCTCATCGAGGGGGAAGTGTGAAGCTGTTTTCTCTCCATTTCTATTATCACCAATTATTTTGTGAGACCGTTTTGTCCTTTGTTTTTTACCTATACTTGATGAAACATATAGTCACTAAAGGAAAAAAATAAAGGCGATGCAGAAAAAGCACAAGGAAAGAAATCGTCCAAATCTTAACTGGAATGCCACTGTTGTCTAACGTGGGTCACGGCCAAGCCTCTTCCGACAGAGACGCACACGTGGAAACACCCACATTTGCGGGTTTCCACTTCTCGCTTCGCATCGCGGCCATCTTTCCACAAACAAAGATAAATACACAGTTCTGTTTTTACGGTGGCAGGGGACACCACCATAAGAAGAGGCCGACATTTCATCACCCCCCAGGTTGGTACACGGCCCCCTTTCGGTCCCGACCTCGCGTGAGCGTGGGGAACCTGTGAGTCTGTTCTCTTACAGTTCTGCCTTCGGTCCACTCACGTGGCAAAGGTCTCCCCACCCAGAGGCCAGCTGCATGTTGGCCTGTAATTCTTTCTAGCGTTTTCATGGTTTTCATTTTTATGTTTATAATTTTACTGCAACTAGACAGTAATGTGTTGTTAGTATAACCAGGATATAATTTAAAGAGGGGATGGACTTTTATCCATTCCTTCTAAATGGGTAGCCAGCGGCCCCGACACCATTCCGTAACCAATCCCTCATTTTCCACTGACGGGAAATACCCACCCTGACACATCCAAATTTGTGTACATCTGCACTCCCGACGGTTCCTGGCTCTGTTCTGCTCCGCTCACCTGTGGTTCCGGTGCCGGCGGTTACTGTGGATTCAGCTCACGTGTAGGACAAACCACCCCCCCCCCCCCCCGCCTCCTTTTCCTCGGAAGCGCTCCCGCCATTATCTCGCATCTGTGCTCCCTGGCTCGCTTCAGATTCATAGGCTTTGCTACGCTGTCTGCTGACTGTGACTTTATAACGTGGTTTTCGCTGGTATTAGACTTGAGTGATGGGGTTCTCTTTACTTTTCTCCTACAATCACCATGTACTTAATCTCGCCTAACCAAATACCAAAAGAGAGCTCCGTAGAATAATTGTCAGGCCCGACGGCTGTCCCTAAGCTGTGGCTCACTGTGGCGGTACCCTCGCGCCCAGTGGCAGAAAAGGATCCTCGCTCGGCCAGGCCTGCCCTGGCCTCTCTACTGAGCAGGCTTTGTGGCAGTCGACTGGAATTTGTTAAATTTAATTCTCATGACCCTGCACCAACTTCCTCAGAAAGGGAAGTCACGGGTTGGTTCTTGGTATCTTCCTGAAGTCGGTCTGTCCTTCCTTCCTTCACCTGTTTGCAGGCTGCGGTAGGCCCCACTTCCCTCTGGGCTCCCGGTCTCTGTGCTGACGTGATTTCCCCCCAACTTTCCTTTTTCTTCGGATGCTTGCTGGCTTCTCCCCTTACCTCACCATCTTCCCAGGAAACCTTGGGTTAGATCACTTTGTGGAGTTTTGCATGAGCAAGCGGTACCGGTAATAAACATTAAAAGAATGAGATAAGAGTAACTGTTGAAAAAAGTCTAGACCTAAGTTCCTGGGTGGCCGCGGTATGGATTTTGGAAGAAGAAATAAAAATGGCAAACCTGCTTCCCGACTGATAGAAAACGGACCGAGACGTGATCCTGCCACTCCTCCCCTCCGGTTTGGTATTAAGAAAACGGTTAAGAACAGCTGATGGGTATTTTTTAAGTGTGAAATCAATAATAGATCATCACGTAAAAGCCATGTGTGAACCAAGGAGAGTCATCTCCACACAGACCCTGGCTCAAACGCTTCCTCAGACGCTGGACTCTACCGCTGGGAAGGAATGGCCAGATGACAAAGGAGCCCTCGTCCCAAACGCCCTTACGGCTCCCTTCACTGTCGGGCGAACCCAGGCTGTGACCGTGCACAAGGGCGCCCAGGAAGGCGAGTGGATGCGGCCTCCCCGCTTGGACAACGTATCATCTTCGCACAAAAGACGCCGCTGCTGGTCCTGAGCAGGAAAAGAAGTATCACGCACGCGTGGACAGAACCCTTGGCCTCTGGGGGAAGACAGCCAAGCGGCACAGCAGGGGCACACGCGGCAGGGACGTCCTGGGGACGCGGTCCTGCTTCTCACGGCTGCGCTTCCCGCGCCCCGGGCCCTCCTGGGAAGGCGCCTGAGTTCCCGGCAACGCTGGCAGGCAGGAGGGGTACCCCCAATGCCAGGTGAGGCAGCTGAGCAACAGCTCCTGCCTAACACGCTGCCTTCCGCCTGGAGGGGAGTGTTCCGGCACGAGCAACTCATGCGACGAAAGTTCCTCTCTCCCCTCCTCGCGGTCTTCCTCCGCGGTACGGACTTCCCACTTTCCCTCCTGCGAAGGCACCGTGTCTGTGCGCAGGTGAGTCAGAAACAAAATGACTACGGTCTGCCATCTGGCTACAGCTTGAGAAGTCAAACGAGTTACAAGTCTTCCAAATTCTATCTCTGTCTTAAGACGAGCACCTAAAAGTAAAGCCAAGCCAAGCGCGCGGGAATGTTCTCGCAGCCCCCGAGGAAATGCCTCTACTCAGTTAAGACACTTCAGAACCTCTACTGAACCATCTGGATGGCACGGTATGCACATTTCCTAAGACTGTCTTGAGGACCTGGATCGTTCCACAATCGAGGTTCCCTAGTCAAGGAATTAAATGATGAGGTCATCTTTGAGTTTAATTCTCCCTGAAGAATTTTTATGCTTTTTGAAAAGTTTTCATTTAAATTGCAGTTAGTTCCCACGCAGTGCAATATTAGTGCTCCAGCAATTTGTTCTCTGCAGTTCAGCGTCTGTTTCTTGGTTTATGCTTCTTTATTTCAATAACGAAAGAGATGTGCCCCCTTCCCCATTTTGCTTCAGCTGACAGGAGAACTCAAGCACAAGATTCAGGGCCCAGGTGTATTAAGTACCTCGTGTTACGAGGGTGGATAAGAACACTCTGTCCCTCGTACTCCAGATCTTCTCTCAAAGTTTCTTAACCTCATTATCCTGTTCGCATTTTAATTTTGTTGTTACTTTCTTCTTCAAGTAGGTACAAGAAAAAATAAAAAAGAAATATTAAACTTTAATGAAATAATACAGAAGCTGGCAATCCAAAGTTCAAGAAAGGAGCAAAAAAACATCAAAATTCTAGGACTTAAAGATAAAAAGAGAACAGAGAACAACCTTTGGTGAAACATGATTGGTACGTTTGCCCTGAAAGAGAGCTTTGAAAAACAGAAAAAAGAAAAAAAAGCCAAGTTTACAGCTGCAGGCACTTCTAAGTAATCAGGACTGAACAGACTATGGAGGACAAAAGTCAATTACCAAATGGTTCAAATCAAAACGCAACTCAGGCGGGAGAGGCTTCTGGCACACACAGGTGAACTCATTTCTGCTCTCACGTCCTGTCAAATGTCACCAGGGTGGCAGCCCAGGAGGACCACCGGCAGCTCCGGAGGCTGGGTGCCAGGCCTGGCAGGGCTCCTGGGGCCGTCTCCCTGCCTTTCAGAGCCAGGTCCCTCCCAGCCAGAGACGCGAACTGGGACAAGGCACATGCCGTCCCCTGGGAGGAGACTCAGGTGGACACACAGAGGAGGCGGGGACTGGAAGCCACTGCAGAGACGTGACGCTGCATTCACGAGACAGAGTGCAGGACGCTGCTTCTAAAGGGGGTGGGATCATTGGGAGGACGGAGCAGAGCTCTTGGACGCCGAACGGACGACAGAAATATACTCAGCAGACTTCGAAAAGAGCTGAGGAAGTCTTCTCAAGTCGACAAAAACAAAAACGCAAAACAAACAGACAAAAAAAAGGAGACACAGCAGTGGGGGCCAGGGGCGGGGGGCGGGGGGTACACAACAAACGGTCAGTCCGGATAATGCCACGGAGGCCCAGAGTAGAAAAGACAGAGATGTGGAAACGACGGTTTTCAAACAAGATAATTCAAGACGTTTCAGAGAAATGAAGAACAGGAATTTGCAAGTGTCGTTTTCAACTGTTCAGAAAGAAAAAAAAAAAAAAAACACACCAAACTACAAAAGAATCACTATAAAATTTCAGAGTGTCAGGGATAAAGAGAGGACTCTGAAAACTTCCAGAGAGAACGAACGGGCCATGTATGAAAGAAGGGACAGCCTGGCGACAGCCTCTCCACAGCAGTGCTGCAGGCGACCCGATAGCGCCTTCCAAATGTGGAGGAAACACGGGAACGAAGATGTTTTCACACAAGACTCCAAAATTTCTGTCACGCATCTGCCAACACCAGGAAGGGGACTAGGAAAAGGCACAGGGAACGAAGCAAAGCAGATTCTCAAGAAGGTGGAAACGAGGAGGAGGAGAAGCACGCAGCCGATTTCGAGAGTAACCTGCCCATTCCGAACAGGACAGCTCCCATCTGGGACCAACTCTCCATGGGGAAGGACAAAGCACGACACTGACGGGCTATCTGCGTGCTTACGCGCAGTACACTCAAGGACCCACAGCAGGTACATGGAACACGAAGCGAATAAAAAATAAGGCGATTATCAACTCGGTTACATTTAAGGAAACATAACCACGGCACGCTACCTGCTTCTCTGTGGACACATTAGAGATTAATTTAGCCAAAGGCTGTGACGCGAAACTACGTGAGTGGCTGGAGGAACGGAGTGTGTGGGGGGCGTAAAAGCATTCATATCACCAAGCAGGGAGGCGATAACACTGAAAAACACATTATGTAGAAACGCAGAGGTAACTGGCAGAAGAAAGGGCTCAAATGTCCAGTCACTGATCCCAGGAAATTAGAAACGGGCAGCGACCTGCTACTTTGTCTTAAAGGAATACTGGGCCTTAAAATTATGATCCTGTATTACTTTCAAAAAATAAAAGATGATTTAAAAAGGAAACTGAAGGGGCCTGGGTGGCTCATTCACTTAAGCATCTGACTCTTGATTTCGGCTCAGGTCATGATCTCATGGTTCGTGAGTGTGAGTCCCATGATGGGCTCTGGACTGGCAGGGCAGAGCCTGTTTGAGATTCTCTCTCTCTCTCTCTCTCAAAATAAATAAATAAACATTTTAAAAAAGGGAAACGGAATATACTTGGTCAACTATAAGCAGAAGGATTTGTAAACTCTAGTTTCTAAATTCTAGTAAGTACTAGGAGTGACACCTAACCTGTGCCTCTAGAGAACCATGGGATCGCGGGGTTGGAAACACCTGCACGACCATCTGAGTCATGTCACCCGCTCCCCAGTGGGAGCCCAGCTACTTCTTGCTCCAGGAACTGCTCCCAGGATACCCATGCCTTCCAGAACGACACAGGACACATAAGATCAACGGGCTGACCCTCCACAGCCCCTGAAGATTCTTCTTGAGTCCCACTTCAGGCCACTCTCTGCCTCCTGAGGGGTTCTGTCTGCTTCCCAAACCACGTGGCAAAAAGGGCAAAGAACAGTAGCTCCTGAGTATGCGACTCCCCCGTGCAGGAGCAGAGCCAGACGGACACAGGCTACTCTGGGGGGCAACTCCAGACCCTCCAAGGAAGGGCGGTGTGGTGGAGCTTCAGCTGGGCGCTCACGTGCTCAGCACTGGGCAGGGAACGGGACGGGGTTGGGGCACAGCTGCCGTCAGGCATGGGGGCGGGAAGGGGGGGTGGGGGGGAGGGGCAGTTTCCAGACAAAATGGTTAATGGGCAGGCAATCCAATAATTAAGACATTGATGTTAGAGAAAGAGACTGCTTATTGAATTTGTCTCTTAAGAGATTCAATTTTTGGTCATGTTCAAGAATTATTTAATTATATCTTCTCTTGGAACAAATGATTATAAGCTATAAGCTTCCTGTGCTCTGGGCACTGATGAGTGATCACCACTGAACGCCACAAAGCAGAAATCCGACAAGACAATCGTTCCTTTAGGAAAATATTTCACTCTCTTCTTTATCTTTGCTCATTTGGTGTGGAAAGAATGACCTCCTAGGCGACTCCACCCAAACTAAGAAAGATCTGCTTCCAGACCCTAGGCCTTTTCCTTCGGTGAGTTTAGTCACCGTCTATTTTTTTAATTTTTTTTTAACATTTTTATTTATTTTTGAGAGACATAGAGACAGTGTGTGAGCAGGGGAAGGGCAGAGAGAGAGGGAGACACAGAATCCAAAGCAGGCTCCAGGCTCCGAGCTGTCAGCACAGAGCCCGACGCGGGGCTCGAACTCACAGACCGTGAAATCATGACCTGAGCTGAAGTCGGCCGGTTAACCGGCTGAGCCACCCAGGCGCCCCTGTCACCGTCTATTTTTATAGTCTTGGGGGGATCTTGCAATTTTTTCCTTCTTACTTGCATCGGGAGCTGGCATCTCATCAGGGGAGCCGCACTTCTGTAACTAGACTCCAGGGCCACCGCTCGGGCTGATGCACTCCGCACGGTGGTGCAGCACCCTTGTTGCCGCCCAGCCACGCACCAGGCACAGGTGACTAAAGTCAGCGGCCTCGCACTCGATCCTGCCCCGCGGATTCATCGGTCAGCACTGTCCGTGAGCGGGTACAGGCGTGAGGGCTCACTCCCTCCCGGCGCACAGCCCCAGCTGATGAAGCACAGACTTTATCTGTCTGCAGACTCCCGCACTGCTGAGTCGGGGCCCGCCCGGTATAGGCTAACGGGCTGATCATACACTCTTTAGGGTGGCCACTGAGGACACGGGGGACAAAGGGCACGCAGCGCGTTTTCGCCACGGTGCTGTGGGGACTACTAGGCAGGCTGATGAGATGAACTCTTCGCTAACTTCCATTGCAGGCGCTCACAACACGTGCGATTCAATTCGCTGGTACTGTGAGTGCACGCTAGAGAAGATAATTTTTCTCTTCTGTTTTTTTTGTGCTAATTTTGTGTTAAGTCCAAAGAAAGGGCTTAGAAAAGGTCTTTCTCTATGAGGACAAGAAAGGCAAAAAGGGCAGGGACACCTACAAAATAAATGACCTAGTGTCTTCTTTACTTTCTAAATAGATACTGCAAACGGCACCAGGAAGTGAAAGTGACCCGGCCCGGCTCACTGGGGCGGAGTGGAACATCTTTAAAACTGAAATTACTTAACAAAGTTTAAAACCTGTTTTATTTTCTCATGGTCAGTAGTAGTCCTGATCAAAAAGACGGTCTCACAATAAATCAACAACTACCTAAACATTTACAAATAAAAATTTCCTTTCATTGAGAGGTCTTCAATTATAATCCTCCGAAAAGAACAACCCTGTAAAAGTACCCTTGCCACAACATAATGCTTTAAGGATCTTGAAGTCCTTGGATATTATTTTTTCCAATCCTCACGGCAATTGTATCAAGCAGTTATGAACGTGACAGCCGGGTGAGGCAAAAACAGGCTCGAGGAAGGCTTGCTTCTGGTCACCTGGTGTGAGGGACCGGGGACTGGACTCAGGCTTGCCACACCGGCCCTGCCCTCTTTCTCCTGCTCAGTCAAGGTCCCTTCCCCTTCTCAGATCTCCAACTACGCAACAATAAAAGCCGCGGATGCTACGTGCATAGCTCGCCCCTTCGACTGTTCCTTCCTGTTGCAATAAGACTTCGGCCTAAAAATTACTGAAACTCTAAAACTTTTTATGTAGACACAAGCAAAATAACTACACACACACACACACACACACACACACAGACACACACACAGACACACATACGATAGCCCAAGTCCTAGCAGTTCAGGGGAGAGGGGAAGAAAAACATTTTAGAGTTCTCTCTTTAAAGCAGTAAGATCGTATTTTAAAATCATAACAGTAAAGATAAAAACTTGGTGTTACCTACACCTTTATTAACGCTCGGCAGCAGACAGCACCGGAGGACAGCTGCTTGCTAAGTAATAAAATTGGTCTAGACCACGGAAAAGGACGGAAAGTCTCCCTGGTTCATTCTAAGAATCTAGAACATACTCAGTACCAAAACCTGATAAAGAAAACTACAGACAATTTCACTTATAAAAAGACGTGAAAATTCTAAATAGTGCTGGCAAGTAGAACCAGCAGGGAACTGACAGAATAATGCAACATCACCAAGCACGGTTTATTTCAGGACTGCTGAGACGGCTCACCGTCAGGAAAACTAGCAGCATCATTTATTACACTTGCATTTTCATTTTTAAAAAGTGAAAAAATAACCCTATTAATAAGGCACAGAGGCTAAAAAAACAAACAACACTTGATAAAGTTCAATAGTCATTCCCAATTAAAATAAGTGAGCAAACAACTACCTAAAAATAGAATAAGATCCAAGCCATTTGCTACAAATTTCCAACAACCTACCTATTAAATGGTGCAACAGTAAGGTCATTGCCATTTGGTCAAAACCAAAGGATGTCTACTAGTTGGCAGTGTTTTGGAGGCCTAGCTAATGCAACAGCAGAAGGTACAAATAAATGGTATGAGTATTGGCAGAAAAGAGAAAACAAGATTTGCATTACAGCTATGAGTATAAACCCAAGAAACCACTAACAATCTATTATAACTAGTAAGAGAGCTTAGGAGTTCTCGGATACAAATTTTTTTTAAAAAGTTTTTTCTTTATACTAGTAATAAGTAGTTAGAAATAGAAATTGGTTAGAAAAATACTACTCATGAAAGCAATAAGAGCAATGAATTACCAAAGAAAAACAAGAAAGGTACAGAGCTTATGTGAAGAAATCCACAAATTTTTATTGAAGGCTATGTAACAAGACGGTGATAAACAGACCCCTAACTAGTGTTCTTAGATGGGCAAACTTACCACAAAGTATTAATGTTTCCAAAATTCATATATGAATTTAATACAATTTCAATGAGAACCCAATAGATTTTGTTAAAACTGAACTAACTAATTTTAAAGTTCGCACGGAAAAATAAATGTATGAGAATTGCCAACAAACTTTCAGGGGAAAAAATGTAGGAGGGAAAATTTGCCGGAAAACTTTGCCGCACAAATACCACAACTTTCTTGAACAGCTATGATTAAGACAACATGGATTGGCTCGAAAAGAGACAGAAAGGTCAGTGACATAGAGAATCTCGAAAAATGTGAGAAAGGTTTCAGGTTGCTAGAAAGACGGCTTATTTAAAAAGTGGTATGAATATAAACGGATACTCCTTCGGGAAATACAAAGTTGGACTCTTACCTAAAAACAAAAGTCCTTTCCAGACGAATTAAATGCTTAGTGTAAATATAAGAGTAAGCAGGACGCCACGCGATCACAAGAGTCACTCCTGCTGCTCTCCTTCCAATCCCAGGAAAGGAGAAGGGCCTCTCCTGGGGCTGGGGTCCCTCGGCGGGGGAGACCCAGGCTCCCTGTGACCCCCCCAGCCTCCACGAGCCCTCTGCCCCCCCAGGGTCCCTTTGCGAGCCCGTCGTTTATTTGGGCAGAGGCTCCCTGCAGCAAATTCATTGACAGAACCGTAGAATTCACCCCAAATACAGTACTTTCCATCCTGCTTCTATGATACATTCAAAGAAGGAAGGAAAGGAGCGACACAAACGGGCTCAACGCGAAGTCGGAGAACACTAAAGTGACATTCATGACACACAGCTTAATGCTGATGCTTAGTTTCTAATTTTGTTGCCTAATCTCTGTACTTCTCATATGGACCGACTCATACATTTGGTCCCTGACAGAATGAATTCTCAGCTGTGAATCGAGTCATCAACAATCTGGTAGTGATTTTAGAAGAACCGAGGTAACATAAAATTGCCCCGCTCACGTATCTTCTCTAACGCCGGCCGTAGGGAGCCCCCGCTCTGTGCGGGGAGGGTGTCCGTGCGGCAGGCTAAGGCCCCGGCGGCTGGCGGGGTCGCCGTCTGGCCCTGGGCCGCTGTCTCTCCCTCCCACTTCCCGGGAGGCTCCTGGGCGTAGCTGCGTGTCCCCTCGCCAGGACAGGAGACGGCTGTGCTGTGCTGTGCTCTCCGGGCTGCGGTGCCCGGGGCGCTGCAGCGAGCTCCCCGACCCGAGTCGACCACAGCCCGGGCCTAGGCAGGGGCTCACCCGCAGCCTTCGTCACCCGGTCCGGGGGCTCGCGCAGAGGAGCCCCGGGAGATGGCGGAGCAGGAGCATTGGCCCCGGTTTTTCTCACAAAATGTTTTCACCGTTCTGACTTCTGGTAAACTTTAGAGCCCAGCCAAAATCAACAAGCAGTCACCAAGGGAGCGCACCGCGGCGCTGGCCTTGTGGGTCAAACACAGGGACACGGACGACACTACCGCAAGGAGCTCGCAGTCCCCTGCGGGTGCGGAACCCGGGCGTGACGCAAACACAGAACACTTCCACGGTAACATGTGTTCAAGCGTGGTTCAGGTCATACACCTCCATACCAGGGCCCGGGTGTGAGGGAAAGCTCTAGATGGGACGCATTTGCCACGGAGGGCCCGGCGAGGAGGCGGCGGCGGCTGCGGGACGCAGGCGGCAAGGCCACTGACCAGCGCCCAGGGGAACCTGCAAGGCGCAGACGCCGAGTCCGCAGCAGTGCCACACAGCTGGGTGCTGGAGAGGGGGCGGCGAGGAGCGCGAGGCAAAACGCCACTTCCCGCTGCGACCTCGCGTCGCCCAGCCTTACACGACGCGTTCTCACCACATGCACGAAAACGCCGTCTAAGAAACAAAGCGCGATGCGCCAGTTAACACGCTCCTCCGTCTCCCCCCGCATCAGAGGCCGGCACTTCGGAATGGAGCCTCCTCCCCGAGTCGAGTGCGCTCAGGGCGCCGGTGCAGAGCCACCTCGGGCGGCCGGGCGGCGTCGGGCTGTGGCGCTGGCTGCCGGCGCGCTCCGCCTCGCACGCGGCCGCCCTCCCGGGCAGCTGGCGCGCGCTTGCGGGCTTCGGAGATGCTCCTTGCCCGATCTCACCCGAAGGCGTCCATGAGAGGTTTTCCGCACCACCCGGGGCTGGCTTTCCATTTTTCAAAGAGCGCTTAACAGCTGCTTTGCTGAAACCCGGAGGGGCTGCACTTGCCAACCCGTGCTGCCAGGAGACTCATTCGATTTGCCCATCTGTTGGCAGGGGCGACTATACCACGGCGGCCGCTGTTGAATGTGCTGGTGTGATGTTTTCGGCTTGTATCCTGAACTCTAACGCTACAGGTATTGGTACTAAAATCACCCTTGGTTTATCTTTATACCCTGAGAAGATGCATTAGTTAAGATGTGTGTGCACAGGTGTGACAGGCACACACAAACACAAACACACCCATTACAGAAACCATCACAGTAAATATTTTAGCTTTATCCGTGTTAAGCATTCTGGATTGGGTTGGGATAACTTATGAAGGTTTAGAAAGGTTTTGTTCTCAGTGACAAAATCAGTCCTGTCTGGGGTAGAAGGGGTCAATTTTATAAGTTCCGAAAATTTGTAAATGGGAGAACAAAGTCTTACCACTATAGAAGCCATTCCTATCAAATGGGTTCAATAAACCGGCTCTGGCAGAAATACTGGAAGTTTTCTGAGCCCTGTGCCTTGGCCCAGCTCGTCGGGCCCCTAACCTCAGCTCTGTGTGCACCTGAGACAGTAATTCGGTTCCCTCTGGGTGGCCGAGGAGCTCTGGGGTGAAGACGTGAATAGGAACAACTTTCGCTGCGTCCTATCGTAAGGTCAGAACGACACATTCTAAAACCACTGAGCTATCTTGCGCTTTCTTCTGCTAACATGTTCCAAATGCTCAACAGAGTCTGCGCGACTCTCATGAGTCCGGTGTGTTTGATCTGTGCCACTTACTGCTCAGAAGAGCTCGCTCGTTAGAGGGCAAGGATGCTCTGCCGAGCTCTTTGACGTGCTTGAGTCAGATGAGGTCTGCAAGGAAAGTTTAACTTAATTTTGTGTGCGGGTTGGTAGTTTAAGGAACCGTAGTGTGTTTATTCATGAGTGTACTGAATATGAATCAGAATATAAATGAAAGTGGGATTTTTATGTAAAATGTACTAGATGTACAAATAAAACAAAAGCGGGGCCCTCCGCAGACAATAACCCCTCACAGAACTCCATTAACGTCGAGACAGAAAACGTCGAGAATCTGAAGCATACGGGACAGAGCCCCCCAGGGGGAGGCAGAGGGAGGGAAGGTGGAAAGAGGCCGCCACAGGCTACCTGGGCGCACCTGAGCCTGAGAGTCCTGTGCTAACGGGCAGCTGTGTTCTTCACAAGGGCCCAGAGCCCAGCACACAGCTAGCTACACATGGCTGAGTTCTGCTGAATGGGACTAAATCTGCCGGGGGCGTTGGGGGGAAAGGGGGAAGATGGCAGTGACTGTTACGGGGATGGGGGCGGAAAGCCTGGGACCCTGGAGCACAGTCCTTGCTCAAGCACTCTGCCCGCAGCACATTCTGTCGCACTGAGTACAAGGTCACTGGTGTAGACAGTGTCTGCACCCGGCCATCTCCCATTTCCGACTTAAAAGCAAACTGATGGAGACCGCGGAAACTATGCACGCATAAATCAGAGGCTGAGGGTATCCTTTCCTACCGCCAATACAATCAGGCTGTTAAACACAACAGTTTTAGAAAGCAGAACAATGTGGGCGCCCTCTAGTGGTTCAAACACCTTTAAATACCCTCAGATACTTAGAGGAAGTTCCTACTTCGGTCATTTACTTTTACTTTTCGTATTGTCCGGTCCTTTTCCTCTGGGGAATCCACATCTTACAAACAGTGCACCACAAATTTCATCCCAGTGGCCGAGGAGAGGGGGAGGCCCAGAGATCAAATGCCATGGCTCCCAAGTCACAAAGCAGGTTTCTCTGCCCCTTCAAGGTCAAAGTAAGCAAGATGGGGACAGACAGGGCGAGGCCACGTGACTCAGGGAGGCAGTGGGCCAAGGGAAGTGAGCTACGACCCCCGCATTAAAAAAGTTCATCTTCTCAGGCGGCTACAAAATCATCTCTGAAGAAGTTAAAAAGGCCCCAGGCCGCTCCCGGCTAAGTTTCCAGGCGGCCGCAGCTGCTCCCACAGCTAAGATCTGTCTGAATTTTGCAATGTCGTCCTGTAAAGGAAGGTCGTCACTGCCCAGTGACGCGTCCTATTAAAACCTGCACCCTAGTGAGGCCATTTCACAGCTGAGAAAGGATTTTTTTTACCATGTGGCGAACCCCAGGGTGGCTGCCTTTGCACCGAAGCCAAGTCTTGTTACACAGTGTGCGATACGGTGCCGGCGATCTGCAGGGGAGAAAGATCAGTACGAACAAACGAAGAAGCCAAAGGCAGAGGAACCAAAGAAAAAAGCGTGCGCTACCTCCACTACGAAGTGTAAATGACAGTTATGACACAAGTGGGAATGTAGGTGCTACCTACGTGGTGACCCCTGTGGCCGCGATGGTATATATTTTCCGCCATTGCTAAGGGAGGTACTTGAAACTCGGGCTGGTTTGCTCGATTTAGAGGAGAAAGTCTTTTCAGAAAATTGTTCTTAAAGCAGTTTCTAACAAATTTCCCAACTAGTCCTAAGTCTCTTTCAAAGACGGTTGTAAAAACCTGAATGAAATTCTCCTGGATTCTCGGAGCGCAACAGCAGTGTCTCAGATCTGCTCCAGTAAAACCAAGACGAAAACAAAAGCAGCTTTCTGACACAGTACGAGACACAAGTCCACGGCTGGGACCTGGGTTTCTGGCTACAGCTTCAGTTGTATACGCTGAATGCCATTTAGAGTTGAAAACAAATACAGTTAAATCCAATGTGCCTGGTAATTTCCAGGAAATGTGGAACACTGGATCCCTGGTAAGAATAAAATTCGCTCTCATATTGCTTTTTCTATGGGAAAATCAGATTCAAGGTAAAATTGCTTTAATTACAAGGGCGTTTTTCCTGCTGAGCCCCGGGACTGCCTCCGGGCTGATTCCCCAACATGACTTCACTAGTGAGCCGACTGTCATCCTCTCCAGGGCTTCCCGGGGCTCCGGTGGAGCCCCAATCGCACTACACCGTTAAAGCCCTTCCCGCGAGGTGTGCTTCAAAGCCGCACGCGGGCTCGCTCACGCATCGGGCGCGAGGTAACGCCCTTTCTTCCCATCTTCTCTTCATGTCGTCTTTCAGGTCACAGGACCAAAACACCGCCACTCTGTGGCACATACTCCAGAGGAGTGTGTGATACACACGCGCACAAAGTCAAGAAGCCAAAACTGTCAGCCAGACGAACTTCTCTCAATCTGGTCATTATTCTACAGTTTTCACGTCTTTTATTGACGTTTAACAAAAGAATATGGTGCTCAGGGCACTTGCTTATTCCCCCACTGGACTGGGGTATTCTGAGCACGCATAACAGGGATAAAAGATACTTGCGGAACACGTGAATTTTACGTTTCGATGTGTAGCAGAGACAGATGCAACCTTGTTTTTTAGAAGAGTTAAAAAAGGTAAAGAATTTAAGATGTAAATAAAGAAAAAAACATTCTATCCAAAAATTTTTATGATGAATAAATTTAAGATATTGTGTTCCTGTAAAACTACAATTTAAACTAAGCATACTTGGGGCACCCGGTGGCTTAGTCGGTTAAGCTTCCGACTCTGGCTCATGTCATGATGTCATGGTTTGGGAGTTCAAGCCCCGCACTGGGCTCACTGCTGTCAGCTCAGAGCCCGCTTTGGATTCTCTGTCCCCCTCTCTCTGCCCCTCTCCGCTCACTGATGCACACTTTTTCAAAAATGAATAAGCATTTTAAAAAATTAAAAAAAAACAATTTAAAAAAAGCATAACTTATTACACTCTGTGTATGCCTGCTAATGGGCAACTTTTTAAAAAGGATCTAATGCTCCTACAGTATTATCTAGACCTTATTTGCCACAACTCATTCCTAATGTCTCTTAGAAATGACAGTTCTGTTCTCTAAGGTGCTCAGGCCAAACCTGGGGGTCAGCCTTGACGCCTCGCTTTCGTTACAGCCCACCTGCAACCAATCATCAAATCCTTCTGATTCTGCCTTGAAAATATGTCCGGAATTCAACCACGTCTGCTGCCTCCACACCGACGACCCTGGCCGAGGACAGTGTCACTGCTGTCCTAGATCGCTGCCCTGGCCTCCGAACTGGTCTCTCTGCCTCTGCCCTTCTCCCTTCCGGTCTGTGTCGCCACAGCAGCGAGAGTGGCCCCACTGCGCGCACGTCTGACCACCCGCTCTCCGCTCACAGCCCCCAGCAGCCCCCGCATCACCCGGAGTTACACCAAAGTCCTGCCCATGACCCGAAAAGCCCTGGGTGATCTGCCTTCCCGTTTCCTCTGTTACGTTTCTGGTCTATCTCTTCTTTCCCTGTGTTCACTCCAGTGCAGCGACAAGAGCCCCTTGGCTCTTTTCTTAATTTAATCGTGTTTTTTACATTTTAAGTAGGCTCCATGCCACGTGGGGCCTGAACTCACAAGCCTGAGATTAAGAGTTGCATGCTCCTATTAGGTATTTACCCAAAAGATAAAAAAAATACAGATTCAGAGGGGTACATGCACCCCAATATTTACAGCAGAACTATGAACAATAGCCAAACTATGGAGAGAGCCCAAATGTCCGCTGACTGATGGATGGATAAGGATGGGGTATATATGAATGAACTCGTAACCATGTGCAATGACATCAATGGGGCCGGAATGTATCCTGCTGAGTGAAAGCAGTCAGTCAGAGAAAGACAAATACGATACGATTTCACTCATGTGGAATTTAAGAAACAAAACAGATGAAAATACAGGAAGGAGAAAAAAAGAGGAGGGAAACAAACCACAAGAGACTCTTAACACCAGAGAACAAACTGAGGGGTGACGGGGCGGGGGGGGGGTGGGCTACATGGGTGACGGGCACTGAGGAGGGCGCTTGTTGGGATGAGCACTGGGCGTTGTTTGTAAGCGATGACTCACTGACTGGGTTCTACTCCTGAAACCAATACTGCAGTGTATGGTGACTAACTAGAATTTACATTAAAAATAAAAGAGTCCCGTGCTCTACAGGCTGAGCCAGCCAGCCACCTCTCTTCTCGAACACACCGGGCCCAGACCCACATCAGGGTCTCACTCTAGGTCTCGGTGTCACCCTCCCTGGGACGCCTTCTCCGCACCCTAGCAGGACAGGACCTGTCTCTCTTCCTTATCTGATTTCCCCCTTAGCACTTACCACTAATACATACTGAATACTTACCTGACTCATTATCTACCTTTCCCCCTAAAATATATACTCCACGAAGGCAAAGGTTTTCTTTCTTTTTGCTTGTTGCTGTGTCATTATTGCCAAGAAAGGTGTCTGGCACTGAACAGCTGCTAATAAATCCTTACTGAATTAACTGAATGAGTCATAATTCCTACTTATTGGAAGATTCTAGAACACACCTAGTTTCAGAAGGAAAAAAAAGTACTTCAGTGCTTTTTTGCTAATAGACTTGACCCTGTTACCCTTTTACCCAAGAGTTGATAAACACATTTTTCAGTATCCCTAGCATCCAGGAAATTCACCAGTGCCTTCTTCGCTAACCAGAGTCCAGATAAGACAGCAAAAAGTGAGACTTGTTCCGATACGCCCTTCGAGAAAGGCAGGCTGGGTGCTCTCCGCTCTCCCTGCCCTGCTTCACAGGAGGGAAGAACAGGCGTTCCGCGAGGCCCGGGAGCTACCGCAGCGTGGAACGGGGGCATGCCTGCCCACGGCCTGCTTCCTCAACCAGCACCGCACGCAGACAGGCCAAGTGTGCGAGGCGCCCCCGCCAAGCCCCCAGCTCCTACTAGTCCCTAGGAGGCGGGCACTCCGCCAGCCAGCACTGTCTAGAGGTCCTCACAGCTGAGGCCAGGCCCTTCGCGAAGGAACAGAGAAAAGAAAACATCCCAAACATCGCTGGTGGCTGAGTGACCAGGCCACCCGGCACAGGCATGTCTGCAGATTCTGATGGACAGCGGGGGATTTTCATAAGCAGAGACAATGAATATTAACCTACAGAGATGGCCTTTGTAGGCTCTAGGGAGCCACTGGGTCACTATTAACTGTGATAAAAATGAAGGGCTACCAGCACATGGATGTGGTTTTGAAAAGAAGGGGAAGATTCTACAGGTAGCGTGTGAATAAATAAATGACCCCAACAAGTGCTTACGAAGAATGTGGCTGAACAAAGAAGAAGTGTGCTAGATGTTTATAGAGGGCAGGAGAAAAATGCAAAGGTGCTTATTTAAGAACATTTGAGATGAATTATAGTTTGAATTATTTACAATATTTGTCACAACCAAGAAAAAGTTTATGATGCTAAAGAGGGCACAAAAGTGGGGGAAAGAAGGAAGTGAAGAAAAAAGGAAGAAAATTAATTTGAAAAGAAAAATGTTCTAATTCTACTGAAGGTAATTCTCCCTATTTAAAAAAAATTTTTTTTAACGTTTATTTATTTTTGAAACATAGAGACAGAGCATGAGCAGGGGAAGGGCAGAGAGAGAGGGAGACACAGAATCCGAAGCAGGCTCCAGGCTCCGAGCTGTCAGCACAGAGCCCGACGCGGGGCTCGAACTCACAGACCGCAAGATCATGACCTGAGCCGAAGAAGGTGCTCAACCGACTGAGCCACCCAGGCACCCCCCTATTTTTAAAAAAATACCGAGGTTTACAGAGTCACAAAGAGATCCTCATGCAAATTAACAATTTCGGGTCTGTAAAAGCTATTTGAAGCTACAGACTAGGATAAAATATTTGCAAACCACATATCTGACACAGGACTACTAAGCTAGATTACATGAAAAACTTTAAAAACTCACTGTCTAAAGAAAATCTAGCTAGAAAATAGGCAAAAGAGGGGTACCTGGGTGGCTCAGTCGGTTGAGCATCCGGCTTCGGCTCAGGTCATGATCTCATGGTTCATGAGTTTGAGCCCCACGTCGGGCTCTGTGCTGACAGCTCAGAGCCTGGAGCCTGCTTCGGATTCTGCGTCTCCCTCTCTCCCTGCCCCTCCCTGCTCACACTTCGTCTTTCTCTCCCTCAAAAAGGAAATAAACATTAAAAAAAATTAAAAAAAAAAAAAAAAGAAAGTGGGCAAAAGACATCAATGGACATTTCGGCGAAGAGGACACAGAGATGACAAATAAGCACCTGAAAAGAGGCGGACATCGTTAGCCCTAAGGAAGACGCAATTACAATCACAAGGAGATAGCCACGCAAACCCACGAGAACGGCTAAAACAAAGATGAGCGATGCCAGCGTTCCGGCCAGGATGTGGAGAGGCTGGGTCAGCCTTTCGTTGTTGGTGGAAATGCAAAATGGGCCAGGCACCTGGAAACATTCTGGCCATTTCTCGTAAAACTCAACATGCAAACGGGGCCCAGCAACGCTAAATGTCTCCTGGACCTTTATCCAGAGAAATGACGATTGAAGGTCACACAAAATCTACACGGAAAGGTTCGCGGTGGCTCCGCGTGGAGCAGCCCCCACACTGGGGTCGGCCCAGATGCTCTTCGACGGCGGAAGGGCTAAACAAACGGCGGTGCGCCCGCACCACGGGCTCCCTCTCCACAATACAGGGCACGAGCTACTGATGCACACAGCGACTTGGAGGACCCTCCGGGAACTGGGCTGGGTGAAAGAAGCCAATCTTAAAAGGGTATGTACTGCATGACTTACTCATGTAACGTTTCTTTTTTTAAAGACGAAATTTCGGAAATGGGGAACAGGGATTGCCAGGGGTGAGAGACGCAGGCAGTGAGGGAGGGGAGTGCAGAGGGAGGTGGGGCTATAGAAGGATTAGAGAGATCCTCGGGCTGTTCTGTGTCTTGACTACGATGGTGAACACACAAACCTACGCGGTAAAATTGTACTGAACTAAATACACATACGCGAGTGAGCACAGTAAAACTGGGGAAATCTGACCGAGATCAGCAGACGGTATCAATGTCAACGTCCTGATTTGTGACGTGGCCTACAGTCCTACAAAATGTCACCAGCGGAGGAAACGGGGTAGGGTACACAGGATCGCCACGGGTTACTTCTTACAACGACATGTGAGCCCACAATTATCTCAATAAAAATTTCAATGAAAAACATCGTAAGGTCACCACCTTATGATGGTCTCTTTAAGTGCCTTGTCCCAAGTCCTTGGGACCTAACCGAATATGTCACTGTGCAAGCAAGCAAGCAAGCCTGCATAGTTGATTCAGTTGATGGTTAACTGAGCCCACCAGAGGTATATACAAAGTCCCCAATAATCCTACTAAGTCAGCCAGAATTCAGAGTCTGCATGCTCTTCACGTCTCCAGCTAGACTGGAAAAAAGATGATCTCTTTAAATAGTAATGTGTTAAAGGTGACACAATCATATTTAGTTTTCGTACAAGCATGCTGTTCTCAAGGTGACAAAAATGAGCTACCTACTGGTTATACCATTTCATGGTTGAATTAAAATTGTTATAAACAAAAATAGTATAGCTTAATTTGACCTATTAGTGAATTTTTATAAACAACATTCACAATTTCATGATCACTTTAGTGATACCACTTTTAAAGACTATAGCTTTAAGTGATACAAAGACACTTAATGCAAAAAAAAAAAATAATAACGGACTACAATATGCACAGATAAGCGAGTATTATTCTATTTCCAATATAATTTACTTATGCATTATGGTTATTTGGCTTTTTTACTGCTGCTCTAGCAACACAAATTAGATTTTTTTAAAAAATTACAAAATATAGTTCATACATCAATTTATTGACTTGACAGTATCTGCAAAATCTCAGAAAAATGCCTTAACGAGGTCCTAGTTCTAGACTGACATTTCCAATTCTATTTGGCCTGACAGTGGAGTCTGCATACGCTCTTCCATATTAAATTAACGGCTAACAGCCCATCTCTATCTCTGCCTGAAAACGAGCTTTCGTATAATAAACCCAAGCATCTCTCTTCACATGCGGATCAGAATTGTGAACACACACAGATGTCTTCTGCCCGGTTTGGGTTCACGGCCGCTTGTCTCATCGCCCTTCACTTCTGGGCTGCCACCGTCGCTTCCCACGTTTAGTTTCAGGGACGTGTGCCCTGAACGGGCCCCGATACCGGAGAGGGTCACGGTGGCCCGCCCCTGCAGTCCCCCGAGAATGGGGCCTGTAGGTTTCCGTGGCGGGAGAAAACGCCTGATGGCACCCAGAAACCAGTCCCAAAGTCGGGGGCTCTTCGCTGCGAGGTCAGCTCTGTGCCTGCAGGCGTCGGGCACTGCGCCCTGCTGGGCGTTTTCCTGGGTGGCACAGCTACGTGACAGTGACAAGGGCTACATTGTGGAGCAGCACACGGTCCTGTCCCATAAACCCAGAGGTCACAAGCTCCGACTGCGCTTTCCTGACAGGATGGCCGGGCTGGCAGCTACAGTGGGAGCGGGAGGAGGGCTGGCGGCGGCGAATCCACTACGGGAACGCAAAGACGGACGGAAAGGAAGAGGGCACACTAGTGCTTCACGAGGCTGGACCTTGACCTGAACCAACTTTCTCCCTCCTCACTCCTGAAGCCTCCCTCCCGCCGTCACCTGTTTTTCTGTAGAATCCCCTGTTCCAGGAACTCTGCATCGATGCTGACACCTCGCTGACCTCAGCGCACACTTAGTGGTGAGGCCTGGGCGGCCGGCGTTAGCGCCAGTCATGAGACCACCTTGAGGACCTGCAAATGCGGCTGGGAGCACGTACCAGGTACCTATGGACACTGCCCGGACCCTGTATTTTCCTATAAAACCCCTCAGGCCTTTACCCCGGGAGGCCTTGCAGCACTGGAGGCCTCTGCCTGCTGCGGCCCTGTGCCTGGCACGGTAAGAAGCCGCCTTCCTTGTTTACACCCAAACTCCGTCTTCGCATTACACGTTTCCAGAGCACAGAGGTCAGTTTCTGACCACAGAGTCTCCCCCACCCCCACCCCTGCCCTCTGGCCACTTCGTACTTTCCAGCACGGACTGTGGCTCTGGGCACGTGGGAGAAGCAGAGGTAGGGGACGAGCACCACCTCAGGAGCCGGCCAGACACAAGAGAGAACCAGGTCTGCCAGTGTTCACCGAATAAACACCAGCCACTGTTCCAAGCACTTTGAAAGTGCTGACTCGTTTCTCCTCATAACGATGGTGTGAAGGTGGGTACTCTCATCTCGGGTTGTCTTACGGATGAGGCGCTGGGGCACATGAGGTTCAGGAATTTGTCCGGAGTCACAGACCGTGGCTCGGCCACGACGCCAACAGGAGAGGTGGTGAGCGGTCGTCAGACTCCGGGTATACTTTGAAGTGAACAAGATGTTTGGATTTCGGGCAGTAGGGAGCTGAGTCAAGGATGACTCCCTGGATTTTGGCCTTGGCAATTAAAAAGATGGGAGTGCATTTATGGAAACAGAAAGGATTTTATTTTCATTCTTACACAGTTAACTGTATTAAAAATATTACATTCGCACTGATTAAAAATACCCCGAGGGCCAACTTCCACTTCCACCAAGAGGAAATAACCCTCCCACCCAAAACGACAACAACCAAAATTTTATGAAACTATAGGCTTCAAGACACTGGACATTGAGCAATGGAGGACTATGATTCCTGAGACACAGGAAACAAGGTGGACATCCGGTCACTCTAGCTCACTGCCTCGAGAAAGTTCCCAGGGCTCGGCAAGGGGAGAGATGGGACGGTTGGGCCCAGCAGACTCCCTGAGCTGCAGTGAGAGTCCAGGGAAACACGGCACCGAAGGTGCACCAAACAAGGGCGTCTGCAGATGGTGTCGCTCAGCCGCGCGTCCAAGGAAGTGACCTCAAGTCTGGGAAAGCAGCATCCGAATGGACTGGAGGGAACGGTGTGCCTGGGGCTCGCACAGGACTGAGGAAGTGTCTGCTCCCGCCTGTCGGACTGGAAAACCTAACTCATGGGGCCATCAGACAGAGTATTCAGAGGGTCCTGATTCAATACTGGGACAGAATTATGAAGGAGGAGATAAACAGAAGTGTAACATGAAACGATACAATATCTCTTGAAGACAGGCTGTGATAAAACAAAGACACACGGTATTAACCTTAAAGCAATCACTGCATTAAAACAGAATTATAGCTACTAATTCCAAAAAGGAGAAAAAATATAGAATCATACACACACACACAAACTTCTACAAATTCATCAGAAGGCAGAAAAGGGGACAAACAGCAAGATGGCAGACTTAAGTCTAACCACACCAATAACCAAGTTAAATATAAATGCCATGACATCCTAATTAAAAGGCAGAGACTGTCAGACTGGTTACAACGGTAAGGCCTAATCATATCCTGCTTAAAAGAAACATACTTAAAATATACCGGCACAACTAGATTAGGAGAAGGATGTTAAAAAACAAAACGACACGGGGCCACCCTAATCAAAGAAGAGGGAACACGTGGGAAACACTTCGGACACCAGGACACACGGCGGAAGCACGGTGAGTAACCAGCAACCCTAAGTGGGGAGACCAGGGAAAGGTGACGTCTAAACCGGTACTTGAAGGACAAGGGTCCTCTGACAGCAACAGCTGGCGGGAGAGAATCCCGGGACCAAAGAAACTCCAGGCAGACACTGAAGCAGGAAGGCACGGACCCTGCACGGTCCGTGAAAGGAGGGGTGGCGGGCGGGGGACAGGAGGCAGGACGGCTAAGAGGCAGATCATGGAGGATCTTAAGCCCCTTGCTAAGGAGGCTGGTCTTTCTCTTATGACAAGGGGAACGCACCACGGGCTTTCCAGATCACAAGTGAGATGGCCAGGGCTGTGCGTCACTAGACGGCAGAGGAAGAAACTGAAGTCAAGGAGAGCAGTCAGGCACTCACTGAAATACTCCAGCGAGGCACCACAACGGTGGCCCTGGTGCAAGGTGGCGGCACCTCTGGAAGGAGGCTGGAGGGGGAGGCATTCTAGAGGCAGAATCAGCAGGCGGGGGACAAAAGAAATCTCTAAAGGAAAAGAGGGAAGAAAGCAAAAATGTCCCACGGTTTCGAAGGGAGTTACATGAAGACCGGGAAACCGTTTGTCGCGATAGGAAATCCGAGGAAGAAGGAAGCACAAGAGCGGGGTCGCCGGGAGGCTGCTGTGCTCTCTTCTGAGTGCTGCGATGGGGTCCTACTGAATGGCCGTGGGGACATGTCCTCAGGCGGCGAGAAGGCCCGAGCCAGCAGACGGAGTGTGGATTTCCGAGTCCACTGCATAGACAACACAGCTCCTCTCCGAGAGCAGCTACCACACAGCAATTACATCAAGCTCAAGCCCAGGCCTCTTTGGCAATTAACCACCCAATACACCTTTTCCAGATTTTAATCTAATCTCTTCCAAAGGCTCAACATTTCACACAAACAATTTTATAGGAAATCAAGATACATTAACTTCAAAAATATTCAAACATTTTTAACCTAGAGCAAACTGTTTCCTGTTTTGTTATTAGTAATACTGACCTGTAGATAAGTTAATCAGCCCCATTCATGTCTGCCACAGAGTTTCTCAAACCACCCATGGTGAAGGACCAAAGTTTCCAACTCCTGGTCCATCATGGACCTATCTAGGGCCCTGCTGTGCTTGAACGGAATGGTTGCCACCCAAATTCCTATGTTGAAACCCGCACCCCCACTGTGGCTATACCTTTAAGACAGGGCTGACAAAAGCATAATGAGGATTAAATGAGGCCGTAGGGTGGTGCCTGATGTAGCAAGTCTAGTCCCCTTACAAGAAGAGACACCGAAGAGCTGTCTCTCTCTCCCTTCCTCTGAACACACACACAAAGAAGCGCACGGCAAGATGGCGGCCACCTATAAGCCAAGGGAAGGGGCCTCAGGATGGAATCTACCCTGCTGACACCCCGGATCTTGAACTTCCAGCCTCTAGAATTGTGAGCGCTAACTTCTGTTATTTAAATAGCCCCCCGGTCCGTGGTAGTTTGTTATGCCGTCAGACTAACACAGACCACATGAGGCCAAAATCGGCTTGCACAACAGGCGGCCACCACGCACGCTGCATTCTGCTCTACTGGTCTATGCCTTGTTCAACAACGGGAGATGGCTGACCGCATGCTTAAATGTCGCAGCAACGTCGAACTTCTTAGACTTTTCTAGACACGTGCACCCTGCTGCTGCACTAGTTTCGCTGTGGGCCAGTATGAAGCACTTTGTGGACCAGCAGCGGTTTGCAGACCAAGGTTCAACCAGCACCGGTTTATAGTCTTTCTGGGAAAGTTTTCAAAAAATGCAACGTTTGGCTTAGGCATAGAACCGAAAATAAAGGCATAAATGTTAAACACATTTGAAACCAAATATATTATGCGGGGTGAGGAGCAGCTCAAGATTCCATCGTACATCTAGGCAAGATCCCTCAAAACACTGCAGGATACGGGCTCTTAAAAATGAACGGCGCTGTGCCTTGTTTACAACGCCTCCTGTATTCTGCCTCTCTTCTGCTCTCCCGTCAGCCTCTATCATCACATCCACAGAGCACGTTACAATTGGATTACAAGCTCAAAGCTGGAGTACGACGACTTCTTCAACTGACAATATATACACCAAATTCACAAAACAGATGCTCCCGAGGGACTCTAACTTAGTTAGACGGATAAACAAATTAACTCCCACGATCCTGCCACTGGGGTGAGGACCCTCTGTTCCCAGGGAGACGTCCAACTCTCTAGCCACCCCCGAGGACCTTCGACGCACAGAATCTGATGCACACATTTGGTGTTTACTCGGCGCCGCCACTGGTTTTTCTCCTATAAAGAAGTGTTTGTTCATCCTCAGAAGCTTCATGTAGCTTCTACACCATGGATGAGAACAATGTTTACCTTTCCAGCACTCCCGGAAACAGGACAGAAATCAGTGAAAATCATCATGGTTTTAAGCCGGTATCATGCCTTGGCAAACAGGTAAGTTTGCAAGACCAAAGGATATATTTTCTTGCAAGTAACATTGCTGTGAAAAACTTTGCTGGCCAAACTTTCCTCTTTTTTCTAAGTCCAAGGAAAAGGTAATTCAGTGTTAGTCTTCTCACTTCTTCACAGCTCTCATAACTGTAGGACTCAATGAGGAAAAGCTAATGAAGAATAGAATTTCAGAACTGTAAGGACCCAGAATAACCAATGGCAACCTCCTTGTAACAGAGATGGCCAGATATTCACCTAAATAAATTTCTTCTTTCTTTTAGACGCAGAATTGGAGAACATTTCCCAGGTTCCCAGTGGCACGTGGTCTCCCGAGGGCTGTGGCTGATTTCCACAGACTGCAGAATATAAACAGAAATGACCAAAAAACTGCCAGAACTGATACATGAATTCAGCAAAGTCGCAGGAAATAAAATCATTGTATGGAAATCGGTTGCATTTCTATACACCAATAATGAAACAACAGAAAGAGGTATCAAGGAATTAATCCCATTTACAATTACACCAAAAACCATAGAATATCTAGGAATAAATCTAATCAAAGAGGTAAAAAATCTGTATGCTTAAAACTATAGAAAACTTATGAAAGAAACTGAAAAAGACAAAGAAATGGAAAAACATTCTATGCTCATGGATTGGAAAAACAAATATTGTTAAAATGTCAATAATACCCAAAGCAATCAACACATTCCATGCAATCCCAATCAAAATAGCACCAACATTCTTCTCAGTGTTAGAACAAACAATCCTAAAATTTGTATGGAATCATGAAAGACCCTGAATGGCCAAAGTAATGTTAAAAAAGAAAACCAAAGCTGGAGGCATCACAATCCCGGACTTTAGCCTCTACTACAAAGCTGTAATCATCAAGACAGTATGGTATTGGCAAAAAAACAGACACATAGACCAATGGAATAGAATAGAGAACCCAGAATTGGACCCATAAATGTTTGACTAACTAATCTTTGACAAAGCAGGAAAGAGTACCCAATGGAAAAAAGACAGTCTATTTATTTAGCATATGGTGCTGGGAGAACTGGACGGCAACATGCAGAAGAATGAACCTGGACCACTTTCCTATACTGTACACAAAAATAAACTCTAAATGGATGAAGGACCTGAATGTGAGACAGGAAACCATCAAAATCCCAGAGGGTAAAACAGGCAACAACCTCTTTGACCTCAGCCGCAGCAATTTCTTACTCGACACATCTCCGAAGGCAAGGGAAATAAAAGCAAAAATGAACTACTGGGACCTCGTCAAGACAAAAAAGCACAGCAAATGAAACAATCAACAAAACTTAAAGGCAACTGACAGAATGGGAGAAGATACTTGCAAATGATATATCAGATAAAGAGTATCCAGAACTTAAAAAACTCAACACCCAAAAAACAAATAATCCAGTGAAGAAAGGGGCAGAAGACACTTTTCCAAAGAAGACATCCAGACGGCCGACAGACACATGAAAAGATGCAGCACGTCATGCATCATCAGGGACTACAGATCAAAACCATGATGAGAGACCACCCCACACCGGTCAGAGTGGCTCACACTAACATCTCAGGCAGCAACAGGCATTGGTGAGGATGCTGAGAAAGGGAAACCCTCTTGCATGCTGAGGTGCAGCCACTGTGGAAAACAGTGTGGAGGTTCCTCAAAAAATTAAAAATAGAATTACCCTAAGAACCAGCAATAGCACTACTAGGAATTTATCCGAAGGATACGGGAGTGCTGACTCCTAGAGGCACGTGTACCCCAATGTTTATAGCAGCGCTTTCAACAATAGCCAAACTATGGAAAGAGCCTAAATGTCCATCAACTGATGAATGGATAAGGAAGATGTGGTATAAGTTTATAGTGGAATACTACCTGGCAATGAAAAAGAATGAAATCTTGCCATTTGCGATGACATGGATGGAACTGGAGAGTATTATGCTAAATGAAATATTTCAGAGAAAGACAGATATTATATGTTTTCACTCATATGTGGATTCTGAGAAACTTAACATAAGACGATGGGAGAAGGGAAGGGGAAAAAAGAGTTACAAACAGAGGGAGCCAAACCATAAGAGACTCTTAAATACAGAGAACAAACAAATGGGGGGTGGGGAAGAGGGGAAAGTGGGTGATGGGCATTGAGGAGGGCCCTTGTTGGGATGCGCACTGGGTGTTGTATGGAAGCGATGAATCATGGGAATCTATTCCCGAAGCCAAGAGCACAGTGTATACACTGTATGCTAGCTAACATGACAATAAATTATATTCAAAAAAAGAAAATAAAAATAGAATTATGCTTCCAAAAAAAAAAAAAAGAAATGACCTTCCAGGTCTGGTCCATAAAACCCTCCCCCTGCCAACCTGCATGTCCCCCCCTCACACCTGCTCCCAGCCCAGGTCTTACATTTAGGTCACTGCTCCATCGTGAGTTGATTCCGTACATGGTATGGGAGTCAAATTGCATTATGTTATATGAGGATATTCAGTTGTTCCAGCACTATTTGTTGAAAAGACTATTGTTCCCTCCACTGAATTGTCTCGGCACTCTTGCCAAAAAAAAAAAAAAAAAAAAAAAAAAAATCGACAGACCATAAATGAGCACCTATTTCTGGACTCTCAATCCTATTCCACTGATCTACACAGAACTATTCTCATACAAGTACCACAGTCTTCATTGCTGTAGGTTTGTAGTAAGTTTTGAAATTGGGAAGTCTGAGTCCTCTTCCTTTTCAAGATTGTTTTGGGTATTCTGGGTCCCTAGCATTTCCATATGAAATTTAGGATCAATTTCTGCAAATAAATTAGCTAGGATTTTAATAGGGATTACACAGGATCTGTAGATCAATTTGGGGAGTATTGCCATCTTAATGGTATTGGTTTTATTTTATTCTTTTTTGAGACTATCATAAATCGAACTGTGTTAATTCCATTTTGGGACTGCTCATTGCTACTGTGTATAAATACAATTCCTTTTTGTGTATTTTTTTGTCTTCTGCAACCCTGCTGAACTCACTTATTAGCTCTAATAGTTTTTTAGTGGATTCTTTAGGATGTTCTACTAATCAGGTTGTGTCATTCGCAAACAGAGATTGTGTGTTTCACTTCTTCCTTTCCAATCTAGACGTCTTTAATCTCATTTTCTTGCCTAACTACATTGCCTAGAATTTCCAGGAAACTGTTGACTAAAAATGGCAAGTATCAAGAGTGGGCATCCTTGTCTATTCGGGATCTTAGCAGGAAAACTTTCAGTCTTTCACCAGTAAGCGAGATGTTTGCTAGAGGTTTTGTGTACACGCCCTTCATCAGGTTGAAGAAAAAGGATGATTTTTGAAACCCTGCTGACTGCCAAGCCTTTACTAGTATTTACACAGAAGCCTTATGTTTAAGGGCTGGGCTTGGTGATGAAACGACACGCGGTAAGAGGCACTGTTTGCTCCAGGAAAAACGCCAACTATGGAATGGGACTTCACTTAACTGACCTGGATGCTCCTGGCGCAGCGAGACAGTCGAGAAGGTCCATCGCCAGCCGTCAGGGAAACAAAAGGCAAACGCGACGAGACACCACCTCACACCCCCCAGGATGGCCACAATTAAAACAATAGCAACAACAAGCCCAGGGAAGAAGGGTTGGCACTGCTGGCGGGAACGTAAAAGCGGGCAGCTGTGTGGAAACCAGTCCGGTGGTTCCTCAAAACACGGAGCGTGGACTTACCATATGATTCAGCAATTCCACTCCTAGATGTAGACTCGAAAGAACTGAAAGCAGGGACTCAAACAGATATCTGTATGCCAACTTCACTGTAGCATTATTTATAATTATATCAAAATAGCCAAAAAGTGAAAACAACCCAAATGTCCACCAACATACAAATGGATAAACAAAATGTGGTCCATCCGTCCAGTGCGACATTATCCAGACACAGAAGGAATGAATTTCTGATACATGCTACAACACGGATGGACCTAGAAAATACTACAGTAAGTGACGGAGCCCAGACACGAAACGACAAATAATTCTATGAATCATCTACATGAATATCTAGAATAGACAGCTGCATAGAGACAGAAACTAGAGGTTAGGGGGCTTGGGTGACAGGGGTCTGGGGAGTTAATACTTTCTGGCGATGGCTGTGCGAGGTGGCGAGTGTAATTAATGTCACTACATTGTACACTTAAAATGGCTTAAATGCCAAACTTCGTTGTTTATATTTCGCCACAATACGAAATGTTTCAATGAAAGGCCCACAGCTCTCACTATACCCACATTTCTACCCTCTTTACTATCATAGCGACGTTCTGGTGTCCTTTTCTTGGGGAAGTTTGTGACTTGAATTATGTTTTTGAATTATGTTACCAATACACAGAAGCTCCTCTTGCTAAGTACCGCAACGCCTCACTTACGTGCAAGCTAAGAGCTCTGCACGGTTCTTACGCATGTATCATATGTCACTGCGGTTGTACAAATAATTACATTCTTCTCTCCGCCCTTGAAGGTACTGACGCTGGAATCTACTTGAGTCTAGCAGGGTTCTTCTTTGCGAGCTACAAACACCAATTCTGTTTTGCTTGGACAAAGAAGGGGTTTGTTAAAAGGAAATCAATCGGGCAGCTCGCATACCCTCTAAAAGGCCTAAAGAACCAGGCCTGGCAGTTACCCAGCCAGGAGCAGTGTCCAAAATCAAGCACAGAGTTTATCTAGTGAGGGTGCCAGGGCCACGGCTGCAAGACAGAGACGTAACAGCCCTGACAAGAGCCTCTGCTACGGCAGCCCTCGCCAGGCTGGATTCGGCACAGTACTTCCTTTCTGGAAACACTAGCTTCCAGTTCAAAGTTTGGAGTGGCAGAGTTATAACTGTCTAAAAATAAATCATGCGCCTGTATTCGTGGCCCAGAAGCAAGGGAGGCCCGGGAGGGAGCACCTGGCACTGCCTGCTCTGGGGAGGTGGGGCATGGACTCTGCCTTACGAGGTCAGAGACTCTGTGGACACAAAAGGGGGATTAGATGCTCAGAGATGAAAAAGAATGACTCACGTTCACTGCACCATGTCTTTAGGCAAAGCAATTTGCAAATGAGCAATTTAAGCTAAATATGCCTGACGAGGGTTCTCAGCAGAGAGAGCAGTACCACCTAAAACACCAAGCACGCGAGAGCTCAGTGCTTCGGAGAAGCCTCAAGGAGCCGGGTATTATCAAAGTGTGAGGAGGAGAGCAGTGGGGATGAGCTGCGTGATTTCACAACGCACTGCAAAACGAATCTGGATTCAATCCTGGAAACGGTGGAGAGCCTGAAGGCTTTTAGGGAGAGGATAAAGGCAGATTTGTGTGTAGAACAATCATTTTAGCAGCAGACTGGACTGAGATCCCAGAGCCTAGATGCCAGCTAAGAACATGTGATCATTCCGGAAAGAAACAGCGACGGCCTGTTTTGAGCTTACACAGGCTCTGAGTCGGGAGGAGCCGAAGGTGATGGCCGAGACTGGCTGCGGGCTGCTTGCACATGGCAGTGAGGGTCAGAAGTCTTGGCTAAGACTAGGCTGACAGTGACAGAGGAAATGGGTTCTGGGTGGCTGACTTTAGATCGCTGGGTGCCATCAGGTGGATGCAGCCTGGGTAGACAGACACACAGGTGGGTGCCCCAAAGGAACACGGAACGGACAAGACACACGGGGGGTGTATCACGGACAGGAGAGGAGGGAGGGGATGATTCGTCAGATAGAGAAGCCCAGGAAGAAGGTGAAGAAGGAACGGCCGAAAGAGGGAGGAGGAAAGCCGGGAGACGAATCTCTCACGGCATCGTGGCAGCCCAAGAATGAGTTTCCAGAATGAATGGAGTTGGTCATCTCAAACAAGCACTGTGTGGGGATCATCACAGCTCTCACGGCGGCCCAAGAATGAGTTTCTAGAATGAATGGAGTTGGTCATCTCAAACAAGCGCTGTGTGGGGATCATCGACTCATCCTCCCACACTCTGCTCCCGCAGTTCTCCACACAGGTAACGGGACACTTAAGCTTCTGTAACGGTGGTGCCGGCACGTTTCTAACTAGGGGTACAGTTTCCACCCAGCTTTGAAGACAGGTCTTGGGTCGGGGGATGTAAGGGAAATTGTAGGAATCACTCTTGTCAGGTTTCCACGTCAGTGCCCTCGCTCCCGGCACCTGCCCCACGCCTACGTGACTGTGAAGTGGTCACTCCAGCGTGGCTGTGACAGTTCCTGTATTGACAGTGCACCCCACAAAGTTTCCCAGCCCGACTGTAATTTCTCCGGAACCCTGGAGTCCTGGAGCCCCGGAATGTCTCCCCAAGATACCTTCCTGTCAGAGAGCCCCGTGCAGCGACCACGTGCAGCCCAGCTGGGCTGGGAGAGACAGGGAAAAGGGAGTATAGATTCCCGATGTCCCCATGCAGGCGACTCACAGACCTGGGGTTCCAGCTCATCCAACTGCCTCCTGGGCTCCTCCTGTCTGTCTCATGAGTACTTACGACTCAGTGGGACCAGAAGCAAATCCAGGATCTTCTGCCAAAATGCAGTCCCTGTCCAGCGTCCTCTCTTGCAATGCCCGGCCCTCTGCCCAATGCCCAAGCTGGAAGCCTGCATCGCTCACGACATCCCCTCTCCCCTGACACTCTGCACACTGACGCATCGCTGAGGCCTCTGAAGACTGCTCCCCACGTGTGCCCCTCCAGGAGAGCCCAGCTCCCTGGTCCAGGCTACCAGGATCTCTCTCCTGGACCCGTGCAGGTCCTGCCTGACTCATCTTCACTCCCGACCCCTCTGAGGAATCCTCCATGCTGAACACATCTTATCTCGTGTTGAGCACAATGAGGGGGTTGTTTTGGCTTTTCAAACAACAAATATGATCAGGTCATGACCCTAATCACACTCCTACCTCTTGCCCGCCCTGATTAATGGCTGCCCAGGGCCCGTAAGGGAAGAAAAAATATCCTCAGTACGGCCTGAACGGCCATGCCACCTGGTCTCCGGGTCCTCTCCGGCCTCACACCACCTTAACCCTGGCCTCTCATCGCCCTAGAGACTCCACGCTCTCCCAGTAGGGACGCTTTCCTCTCGCCCAAAGTATCTCGTCCATCCCCAGCCCCTCGCTCCAGGCTCCATGGTCACACCTCCTCTGACTCCTGAGGGGGCTAATTCTTCTATACCCTCCAGCCATTCTCTACTTCTCTGTGTGACTCCTTGGTGCTCCGTGTCCACACCAGAGGAGGCTCCGAGACGCCAGGGACCACGCCTGCTTCTGCTCAGGGCCCGGGACCAGGGTAGAGGTGAGTCCCCAGATGCCTGCTGGTGAATGTGCCTGGGGGCGCACACTCGGCCCCAGGGCAAGGCCAAGGCGCTGCCCTTCCCCAGCACCACAGGGCACTCTGGCGCCACTCCACACGGAGCAAGTAGTGGAAGGGAGTAGAATCGTTAAGTAGGGGAGACTCTTGGCCTCTCTTCACTCTTCTTCCTAAGTTCCTAAAATAAACCTGAGTGGGGCCGGAGGAGGAGGCTGACACCGTCATGACCAGCAGGGCCCCGGTTTCCGCATCTGCCCCTCTCCGTGGCAAATTCTTCTTCTGTTTTCAATGTCGAAATGTTGGCAGTTTACGAGGAATCTAATGAGGCCTGGTCACTTCAACCCTCGGGTTTTCCGGAAACCACTCCCTCCGAATCCAAGGAGCTGCTGCCGCTGTGACGTGCCGCCATCGTCTCTCTGCTTTGGATTCGCTTGTTTGTTTGTTTCGCAACAGAGCAATCGCTTCTCTTTTCAAATGACAACATTCAATATACTCGGGCAGAATCACGTAATATACTTAGAAAGTATTAAGTAAAAAAGTCACTGAAATCAGCACATTGAGGGAAATAAAACCAAGCAAATGATGAAAATGAGGAAGCCTAAAAAAGACTGCCAACTTCTCTCTTCAGTCAGGGGTATGACTCACATACGGACCGCAGAATTATCCCTCTCGTTTGAGACTCACTCTCAGAATCGGCACCATCCTAACTGTCCTGTTCTGTCCCATCTTTAAATATAGTCGTAGTTTATTAATCTCCCTAATTAGCCACCATTTTGAGAATTTCCTCACCAGACTTAGAGATGTAATATTTATGATCACTTTTCCAGGCCCAGAAGCAGTGCGTCTGGGGAGGAGTGCAGCTCGCCGCCAGCCCCGGGGAGCGTCTGCATGCACACCAACACGCCGAAACTCAAGCATTCATCAACGAGTCAGAGAAAAAAACTGTTTAAAAAGCACCACGGTTGGGAGAAAATTTCAACAGACTGAGAACATTGAAAAAAATACACTGAGAGAAGACAGTGTAGAACACAATCCACACGAGACTTAAGAAGAGTTAACATTAAGTGGCAACAGAAGTCAGGAGAGTAGTTACTTCTGGTTGGCACTGACTGGAAGGGCAAGAAAGGGCTTCCGGTATGTTCTGTGCCCTATGAATATGTTTGCTTCCTGAAACTTCCCTGAGATTGATGCCCACAGCCAGTATCTATGTGTATGTTACACTTCAACACAAATTCCCCAAAATATTTTTTATAAAAAAATCCTATAAATATTACAGAATATAACATCTATATCCTTGTTTCAGCCCACTTTAAAAAGTAACACTAGAGGTCCTTTAAAATTCTCTTAGGGTCAAAAATAATTTCTAACTCAATGACTTCAACAATAGTGGAAAAAAGGTGTATGTTTATAATAGATATACATAGATATGTGTGTTTTCACATATGGCACACAAAACATGTAACACACACATACCACGCTACTCGTTAGTGGTGTGGGGCAAACAAAGGATTTAAATCACAGATTTATGTGTAATGAGTCTCTAGGAAAAGTTTTCACATTTTGTTCAATGGTCATGTATTTACAAAAATGTCATTTCAAAAGACCTCTCGTCCATTTAAAATATTACGACACGCCCAGCACGCCCCTTACAGAGAATATATTAGACGTTTGCTATTATGTTGACAACAATGGACTTTGTAATGAACTAGGTATAAGTTAGAACAAGTATAATGATAGTTCGAGTAATAGAAAATATTGTATAAGCTAAATTAGAAGGTGAAGTATTTTTCTTTAGTTCATCAATGACTATCACATATTAAAACTGTCTGAAAACACCAAAATAAACTCAATTTTTTCCAGATTAAAAAATATTATTACAGAATTCTGGGTTTTTGTAGGTTAATGGAGCGACCTAAATTCGAATTTCTAAATACATCCTCAAACAAAACAAAACAGATCAACAAGGCGAGAACGAATGAAGCTGTACATTACTCATGCCTATCACATAACTAGGAGACAGGGGAAGCCATGAACTTCAGGTTACACGAATACAGGGAAATCAACCCTCAAATCCAATAACACCACCTCAAGAGCCCACATCTATGTGGGAAGTCAAGTCAGAAACTTTGAAAAAAGGCAAAGAGGAAAAAAGATTTCTAGGGGTGTTGGACAACAAATACAACGACCCACGGAAAGAGAAACTTCCTCCGTGAGTGAATAACTGCTGAAAACAGGTCTGACATATGGGGGATCAGAGGCTTCCCGGAAACACCGAAGGGACGGAACTTGAAAATGAATAGAAACAGAGACTGTAGTCTTAAGAAGGCACCAGTCGTGGGGGAAGGATTACAGAAGGATCAGGTATCTCATGGAGGCTGGTGATCACGGAGAAGACAGGAATAGGCAGAAACCACGGCCCCGCGCAAGCCAGAGCAGTATTCACACTCCTCCCCACAAAACAGGCACTCACTGAAGAAACAGCGTTTTTTTGCAAATCGAAACCACAATGAGATATTACCTCACACCAGTCCCAACGACTACTACCAAAAAGACGAGAAATGACAAGTGTCGGCGAGGATGTGGAGAAGAGGGAACCTTTGTGCGCCGTCGGCGGGAACACAAACTGGTGCAGCCGCGGTGGAACACAGCACGGAGCCCCTCAAACAGCACAAAAGGAGAGTGACCGTACGATTCAGCAATTCTGCTTCTGGGTATTCACTTGGAGAAAAGGGAAAATACTAATTTGAAAAGACATATGCGCCAGGCACGTGGGGGGGCTCAGTCGGTTAAGCGTCTGACTTCAGCTCAAATCACGATCTCATAGTTTGTGGGTTCAAGTCCCCATGTCGGGCTCTGTGCTGACAGCTCAGAGCCTGGAGCCTGCTTTGGATTCTGTGTCACCCTCTCTCTCCGCCCCTCCTCTGCTCACATTCTCTGTCACTCTTTCTCAAAAATAAATACACATTAAAAAAACATTAAAAAAAGAAAAAAGAAACGACATATGCACCCCTATCACTGCAGCAGTATTTACAATAGCCGAGATATGGAAACAACGTAAGTGTCCTTGTGAAATGGATGAGGGTGTCGAAAGGTACAAACTTTCAGTTACAAAACAGATCGGTCATGGGGATGTAATATACAGCATGATGACTATAATCAACACTGTACCGAATATTTGAAAGCTTCTAAGAGAGCAAACCTTAAAAGTTCTCATCACAGGAAAAAAAAAAATTTGTAACTGTGTGGTGTTAGATGTCCCATAGACTAACTGTGGGGATCATTTCACAGTATGTACAAACACAGAATCATCATGTTGTACACCTGAAACTAATAATAATATTATATGTCAATTATACCTCAATTAAACAAAAATACTTAGCCAAAGAAAAAGAAAAAAAGCAAAAGCATTTTCACCACACCAGAAGAAGGGAGTGCTCGTGAACCAAGGAGCTGACGAGTAATTTCCTTACCCCTGCCAACTAGCACTACTAAAACTAGTCCAGGAAAATCATTCATTTTGAAATGAACAGAAAAATAGCAGTAATATCTCTACAGAGTCACAAGGAGAATAAAACAGACACTGAAAATCAAGTTGTTTCATTTTTTGGTTTTGCTCACCATCAAAAAAACAATAAAAAAAACCCCAAAACCAAGGAAACAGAAAGAAACCACATGAAAGTTATAATTTGAGATTCAAATCTAAATTAAATATTAAGTAAGCATTTACAAATGTGCAAGAAAACCTCCAAATAAGAAATTTAAAAACTCAGAACAGAAATATCAGACAATCCAACAAACAGGAAGATGTGAAATGAGAGTGACAGCCCAGCAGAGAATCAAAGAAAATGATAAAATCATCTTAGAAATGAAGATTAAACCATAAAGTGTCCAAGGAAGAATAGACAGAAATGAAGTAAGGGACACCAAAGAAATGATTAAAAAGCCAAGATGACAAAAATAAAATAGAAAAGTCCAAATGAAATAAAATGATAGATATAGGAAACAGGAAAAGAAGATCCAACATACATATAACTGAAAACCCTAAAGAAAAACAAAATAACTAAAGAGAACACAATTAATTTTAAAAACTATAGTTCAAGAAAATGTTCCAGAAATAAAAGAAGACCTGAAACCTCATTTGAAAGGGCCCATTGTGTATCTGTGGTCTGGACCAGTCAACTCTGAGACACATATATATACACACCTATAAAACTATTAGATTTTAAAGACAAAATTTAAAAGTAACAACCTCTGGGCCTCAAAGCAAAATGACCAAGTCACTCACAAAAAGGGAAAAATCAGACCCACATCAAAGTTTGACAGTAATAAAGCAAGACAATATTACAAGAGCATTTTCGAAAACTTTTAAGGAAATTGAAGCAAAATATTTTATATACATCTAAGTTGTCCTTCAAATATCAACGTTATAGAATGGTCTCAAATGTTTAAGAACTTAAAATTCTTCTTGAGGAAACTTTTACTACTCAGAGTAGGGTTCGTTGCTACAACACTGGCATCATCTGGGCATATGTAAGGAACGAGAATCTGGGTGCCACCCAAGAGGTCCAAATGATTAGTATGCCCACTATTGTTGGAGAACAAGTTTCATGAAAAGAGAGGTATCAGGAAAACTTCGTAAAAGTGACTGATGGAAAGCGCCAGAGAGATTTAACTGCCTCCCAGGACTCCAAAGTTACACATGAATGCTGAATATTTTGACGAGGTAGAAAGAGCACAACTGAAATAATGAGAGGAGAAAGGAAAAAGGAAAATACATTAATTGTCAAAGAGATAACACATAATCAAAGGACATTTCTTTGAAACTGCCAAATCAGGAGCGCCTGAGTGGCCCAGTTGGTTAAATGTCCGGCTTTGGCTCAGGTCATGATCTTGCAGTTTGTGAGTTCACGACCTGTATCGGGCTCTCTGCTGTCAGCATGGAGCCTGCTTGAGATCCTCTATCTCCTTCTCTCTCTGCCCTTCCCCTGCTTGCACTCTCTTTTTCTCTCTCAAATAAATAAACATTAAAAAATAATAAAAATGAAAAAAAAAATAATAAAAATGAAAAAAAATAAAATTTATATACCAATAGTAGAAATCTAAGTAAAGAAAAAAAAAGAATTAAGGACATTATAGAAGGTATAACTATAAAGATACAAACCTTCCTAAACACCTCACAAAAAGAGAGTATATACCATATAGAGAAAAAACACTGTAAATAACACATCATACCATAGAATATATACATAAAATAACATGACAAAATTGAGACCAAACACACTGGCGTCTCAATTAATGCAAATGGGCTTAACACATCAATTAAAAGTAAAAGATTTCAAACTATCTTCCAAAAGAAAACTACAGATAAGAGACACACCTAAATGAAAGTGATTCAGCAAAGTTAAAAATAAGAATAAACTGGAGAAAAACAGAAAAATAGAAAGAAGGGGATACAATTCTAATATCAGACGGTAAAATTTAGGTCAAAAAACCCCACTAAAAATGACAAAGAAATATTTTTATAATGTTAAATGTCACAATTCAAAATGAAAATATGCAGTTATAAATCTCTATGTACCAAATAACATAGCATTACATTCATAAACCAGAAGCTACAGTAGATGCTTTGTAACAGAAGCACAGTATTTAAGAGGATTTTTAACCCCACTCTTAAATCAAGACAGAGTGGACAAAAAGCAATAATTTAGGAGACCTAAGCAACACGTTTGTTGAATACGGAGGAGCTTGCAGAGAAACAGGTACAGACACTGATAACATTACATGATTAAAGTAAAGGATCTATTTTCTTCTCAAGCACACACAGAAACTTTCGAAGTCTGATCCTATGTTTAGTCACAGAAAAAGTCTCAAACTTAAATGGCATGTATGTATCTAAAAAGGAAAATCTGAATATTATTTTAAGTAAAACCTGTATGTGGAATATTATTAATAAACTCCAGGCAAGAAGACAAAAAAAAAATGACTCTAAGCTCATGAATACAGGTATTTTAACTTCTGACTACATCTACATGCTGTTTAAGTAATATTCAACTATATTGAAGATACAGCAAAATGAAAGATTCTCAAGAATCAACATATTATTTTAAAAGCAGACTCCAGTTTACTTCGGAGTAATATTTTTAACATTCTTTAAAATTACGAATCCTGGCTTACTCCTTACCCAAAGAATTCACCAAGATCTACTTCGTTTTATTCTTAGATATGTAAATTATTCTAGTTCCCCCAAGTTGTTTTATAAGAGTGGAGGTGAAATAGGGCCTCTCATGACTCAGATAAGATGATCTTCTTTCTAACGTCTGTGGCAGAGTTTCTTCTTGCCTTCTTCTCTGACTTGCTATCCTCGTTCAACTTAGAGCTGATTTTAGGCTAAATACGAAAATACAGGTAGGTGTATATAAGGTGGGAGAGGCAGATACAAAGATCGGAAATATTCTGATGAGGTTCTTGAAATCCCAGTATTTACAATGGGGCCACACAACAGTTCATCCAATATAACAGTGATTCTTAATTAATGACATCCACAGAGATCTATTTGCAGGCATACGTGAAATTTTTAAAGTTATTTTGTTTTTAAATTTTATGTTATATCATACAATGAAGTTGACATTTTTTGTGTAGTTTCCTTAATTTTAACAAATGCGTAGATTTGCATGACCACCACTGTATGAGGGTACTGAACAGTTCCACTGCCCCCCAAAATCCCTCTTGCTCTATCTTTAGAGTCATTCAAAACAAAGTTAATTTGAATACATATCATTTTGTTTCATGCTTTTTCCCAAGAAAGAGTAAAACAAAACAAAACAGCCAAAACGATCCCTCCAAAGCATCCAGGGATCAGGGGCCCAAGGACTCAAAGCCACGGTGACTGGGAAGGGTCACACACAGCCAGTTCCTTTTTCAGACCGGGCAAAGGGAATTCACATAAAATACAAGCCCTGCCCCACAGACATTACTCTCTGATGAGGGACAGAGCTGCTCCTGTCCCACACCAAACAGACGTTCTCCCGCAGCCCTGGTGGCCTCTTTGGCAGGCTCTGGGCCCAAATCCAGAGGGGGCTCAGTAAAGCCCGGGTGCTCCCACACCAGGACACAGCCCTGGGCCTCAACGAAGCAGTCGGAGAAAACTGCCAACAAGAAAGAAGCCTAAAGGAGGGGTTGCGAGCAGAAAGGAGACAGTGGCAACCGGGGGATGCGCGGGGCCGGGGGAAGGAGGGACGCACCGGTAGGTGAGAGTGAGGAAGGGCTGTCACCTGCAAGGCCGTCCAGAGAACCGCACACCGAGCCTGAATCATCCCCGTCCCAAGTTCCTCTCTCGGGAGGAGAAATCACTTCGAGGAGAATTTCCAGGTCAAAGAATACATTTATTTAAATTTATGAAACTTAGTTTTTTAAAAAGCAACTTCGAAAACTCTGTAACCCAGCGCATTTTTGTTGAACGATCCTGCTGCGACAGATTCTTTTCCCATAGTTGCGTGATTATCTGTTTCAACAAGCTCTGGCCTGAGAATAACGCAATTCATTCTTACTAACAAATTAAGACAAATTCACAGACTGCTCCTCTGCTTTGGGCCCAATCTTGGTCCTGTGCTTGACTGTAAGCAGGACAAAATATTTATGATTAAGAAGCAGCTCTCGCTTTTCCTAACCCGTAGGAGAAACAGATCCCAACCATTCCTGACCCTTCAACCCAACATCTACTCATGATGCAAGAACTTCTATTATCCTGAAGAGGTCAACACTGCCTTGTAAAAGGTCATTCCAGTCATAACTTCTAGAACTCAACAGCATCAGAGGTCAGCTTCCATATGTGATTTTATGTAAAGTTTTTTTAAATCACCAACAGCATTCTTATTTGTACAAAACAACAGATGTAAAACAAATTCAGTAAGTTCTACTCGTGAACCATTATTCTCACATGTATTTGTTTATCTGCACATTAAATTTCCCAGGAAGCATACATAAGAATCCTATCCCACGGCCCTCATGAAGGAGAATTTGTTGACTGGGAGACAGAAGTAGAGGGATTTTATCACTGGGTGTTTGAATCTTTCAAGTTTTGAATCATGAAAACGCACTACTAGTCAAAAAATAGATTTTAAAAATTTACATAAGATCATTATTTCTGTAAGGAAATACCTTGCTGTCAGCTAAGGACACAAACGCAACCGTATCAAAAGATACCATCCAATTTCAAGACGGGGAAGATGAGGCGGACTACCACTTCCTCACAAAAAGGTGTCTACGGACGTGGGAGAGAACAGCTTCTGCAACAACTTGATTAAAAGTTACACTCGAAAACAAAAAGAAGAGCTGAAAAGGGAAGCTTGTCGCCAGCTCCTTCTTTGTGGAAACGCCCAGCTGAAAACCACCTGCTGTTTTCAGAACTCTGTTCACCTGCGCGTGTGCACGTGCTCGAGACTAGTGCAGCTGAAGCGACAGCTGAGGTCAAGAGCAGCACTGTCTCTACAGGACACCATGTGCTGACCCGGACAGCGTTCCAGCGAGCGGAGGCACAGGGGGCGGAGGCACAGGGGGCGGAGGCACAGGGGGGGCGGAGGCACAGGGGGGCGGAGGCACAGGGGGCGGAGGCACAGGGGGGCAGAGGCACAGGGGCAGAGGCACAGGGGCGCGGAGGCACAGGGGGCGGAGGCACAGGGGGGCGGAGGCACAGGGGGCGGAGGCACAGGGGCGCGGAGGCACAGGGGGGCGGAGGCACAGGGGGCCGGAGGCACAGGGGGGCAGAGGCACAGGGGGCGGAGGCACAGGGGGGCAGAGGCACAGGGGCAGAGGCACAGGGGCGCGGAGGCACAGGGGGGCGGAGGCACAGGGGGCCGGAGGCACAGGGGGGCGGAGGCACAGGGGGCCGGAGGCACAGGGGGGCAGAGGCACAGGGGGCGGAGGCACAGGGGGGCAGAGGCACAGGGGCAGAGGCACAGGGCGCAGAGGCACAGGGGGCAGAGGCACAGGGGCAGAGGCACAGGGGGGCGGAGGCACAGGGGGGCGGAGGCACAGGGGGCAGAGGCACAGGTGCGGCAGCCTCCCTGCAGGACAGGCCCCCATCCCACTCACTGTTCCAGGGTCCACCTGGATGGAAATGGCCCAGGGTCGGATCGTGGAGCATCACAGCTGCAGAGCACTGTGGAACGGGAGCACTGCTCCGCAGCAGGAAACCCGCCATCCAAATCCAACAACTTGCTTGGAAAGGGGAAGGGAAAGTATTCACCTCAACACTGCAGGCCAGAACCCTCCTGACCAGTGCACGGGGAGGCCAGAACGTGCATCAGCGTCTCTAGGCACACTTACAGCTCAGATGACCCTGCTTTCCACACCCGGACCCTAGACCCTGGCGCAGAAGGAAGCAGCTGCTGGTCTACACTTTAGCATGAGCTCCTTGTCTTTCTGCCAACGACTACGGGTTCCCGGACCAGCAAGCACGGCGCGTGAGCCACAGTCAGCGGTGCGAGCGGCACTGTCTACTGGGACAGTACCTCTGACAGCAGGTTTAGTGACACGCTGACCACGACAACAGGGGAAAACTCCTGGAAACTCAAATTCCATTCATCTCAGCTAACAGGTGAGTTGACAACTATGATATCAGTAGATAAGGATTTGAAATAAGACCCTTCTCAAGACTTGAGATTTTAAACCTCTTTCTTCCAAAGGAACGAATAAACAGGGCTTGGCGCCCTAGTTTCGAAAGGTCATAGACCCTTATTTTAAAGCATAAAAACTGCAAAATAAGTACTCAGCAAGTATCTGTTACCCAAGTGATAAATCAACTTTCAATCAGATCGTAGTTACATACTATTCAGGTTTTCATATTTAAAAATACATTCTTTAGGTTAAACCTTTCATAGCTTCTTGGCTCAGGGCTTCTGAAACATCCCTCAGAAGAGTCAAACTCATGAGTAAATGTAACATTCCAAGTTGTTTACAAACTTCCTTTTAGCTTGAAATTATTTACTGAAAAATCACCCAACACAGCCTTCTGGTTTTTAACGACTCCACTAACCAACCTCCAGCCCTCCTTCACGGGGACCCTGGAATTCCCAACCGCTCCCAGTGTGCTGCTGTCTACGGCCCATCCACACAGCCTGACGATTCTAGAAGCACCGAGGAGTGTCCTGTGGCAGCGGAAGGCGGGACAGGGAGAGCATCCTACTTCCCGTTCCGTTGTCAGCACTGGTGGGCGTGGCCTACACTCTGAAAACAGGCGAACACGGAACAGTGCCTCAGTTTTGTTCCGAAGCTGGGCCAGCGAGTCCTCAAGCATCCGAAACCGTGGCCTGCCTGCCTGATCTCCCCTCCTCGGCAAAGCAGTCCTCCAGATGAGCCGCCCCTGCATGTGGCCAGGGGTTTTGAGAGATTGAAGGAAGGAAAGCCAAAGAGGCCGACGCCCCCCGACATGGTCCTCATGGCGGTGTCTCTGAAACTTCTGTTACAAAATCCTATGTGGAGTTTGAAAAAGGCCACTTGCTGTGCCAAATCAAGTTTTAGATGAACTGGTATTAGGTCTCTTCAGTTTTAATTAGCTTTGGGGGAAAAATCACTTCTTTCATCTTGCAAACGTATCCTGAGCCACAGGCAAAAGATTTTCCAAAACATGTTTGTCAGTGAAGTTTTCTGTATTTTAAAACTTAGTTTTAAATCGACACGGAGTAAAAATCACTCACGTAGCTCTGTGAATGTGAACACCCCACTGGCGGGTGAAGCCATCGTGACAATCGGGACACTGAACAACTCCGTCCTTGGGCTGCACCTTCGCAGTCAGACACGCACCTCACTCCTAATCCGCCGCCCCCGCCCTCTGTAAATCTAAACGTCCGAATTTCAGAAGGGACACACAGGACAAAGCTAACAGCAAAGACAACGCGACGAGCCCTCCCCAGGGACTTGCTCGCCTGTCTTTCCTAAACTCCCAGGCGGGAGGACCCTGCTGACTGTCAGAGCTGTTCTTTCCCCTTGCGGCCGCTTTTCCACAGCTGGTCACACGAAAGACCATCAACCGATCGTATTCTTTCTGCTCCCACCCCGCCACCTTTTGGCCGTGAAGTACTCCCTCGACCTGAGTTCTCTGCGCGCCAGCGACCACATTACGGACTCCGTCACTCGCACAGACGGTGCCAGTTAGTTTCTCCACGGCGGGCCGCCATGAACCTGAAATGGAAGCCCCACGCCCTCCCCTGAACTTGCAGAAACGGTCACGGCCGGGGCGGCTGAGAGCATCACATCCTCACACTCTGCAGCTCACCTTCCACCCGACGCTCAGGCTGCCGGAGGAGACACTGGCCTCCAGGCTCGACTCGGTCTGTCCTATAACACACTCACACCACACACACACACACACTCACACACACCACACACACTCACACACACCACACACTCTCTCACACACACCACACACACTCTCACACACACCACACACTCACCACACAAACCACACACACTCATACACACTCACACACACACCACACACACTCACACACACCACACACACACTCCACACACACTCTCACACACCACACCCACACCACACACACACTCACCACACACACTCATACACACTCACACACACCCACACACACCACACACTCTCTCACACACACCACACACTCACCACACAAACCACACACACTCATACACACTCACACACACTCACACACACCACACACACACTCCACACACACTCTCACACACCACACCCACACCACACACACTCACATACCACACACACACTCACACACACCACACACACACTCATACACACCACACACACACACACACCACACACACCACACACACACACCACACACACACACTCACACACCACACCCACACACTCATACACACCACACACACACACCACACACACACTCTCTCTCACACACACACCACACACACACTCACACACACACCACACATACACACACCACACACACACACCCACACACTCATACACACACTCACCACACAAACCACACACACTCATACACACACCACACACTCTCACACACACCACACACTCACACACACACCACACACTCTCACACACACACTCTCACACACACCACACACACACACACACACACCACACACACTCATACACACCCACACACACACCACACACTCTCACACACACACCACACAGACTCTCTCTCATACACACCCACACACACTCACACACACCACACACTCATACACACCCACACACTCATACACACCCACACACTCATACATACCCACATACACTCACACACACACCACACACACACCACACACTCTCTCTCACACACACACCACACACACTCTCACACACTCTCACACACAACACACTCTCACACAAACACACTCACACACATGCCACACACTCACTCTCACATACTCTCACACACACTCTCACACACCACACTTGCACACACTCACACTCTCACACACCACACACGCATACACACTCACACACTCTCTCACACACTCGTGTGTATACATATGTAAAACATGGTGTTTCTACTCCTTCAGCTGGAAAATAAGTGTTTTTAACTAAAGTGTGTAAGAAAGTTTCTCACAACCTTCCCTTTTCACGGTTCTTAACCTCTTTGGAAATAGTGCACTCTCAGTGACAGCATGATGGGACCAGGAACACATTTTATTAATCAGGAAGAAAGGACAGTGGCAGTGTTCACACCCGGGGTCTACAAAACCCTCTCCGTGGCTTCTCGGTTAATCCGGTGTTGGCAGCAGGGCGCCTGGGGGGCTGTAACAGAAACCAAAGCCCCTCTGAGCCTCTGCAGCTTTTCAGCTGCGGACGAAAGGGACTGAGGCGGAGGGGAAACAGAAGTGACGACCAAACAAAAACTGGACAAATTATGAGCTGGGCGAACGGATGCCATTTCACCTAATCCAACTAATGCATCAATGTCTAGAACGCTACGAATGTGATATTCAAGCCTGGCCCAATTTTCGAAACAAAATTCCAATGCAAAAAGCAGGAAAGTGTTTCCTGAGGCAGGAGGGGGCCTAGAGTGCTAACACCACGTTTTGGACTGGGGGTGCTGTTAGTGCGGGAAAGCCTTCCTAGAGGAAATGGGTTACTAAACAGGGTCCACGTGGTGATGAACATGAATTTAGAGGCACTATTTTAACTGAGGGGAAAAACACGAAGAGAGACATCAAAAATGAGTGCTACAATGCTCCGCCTGGGGGCCCAAGCCTTCGTAGGGAGCAAGAGTGTGATTTGTCTCCGCTGCATTTCCAGCGTGGCCTAGAAACTCAGAAACGGTGTCCTCAATGGAAGCAAAACAAGTTACGTGAACGCACAGAAGGATAACCCTGAAGGACAAGCATTTTGTATTTCTGCAAAAAAGTAAGCCAAGGGCGCGGGCGCACAGAACTGGGACCTGGCCCGCAGGATGGCACAAACTGAAGCAGCAAGGTGGGCCGAACGACGGGAAGGCAGGCCAGGCGGACCCCGGCGGTCTGGGCAGAAGTGGAAAGAGCAGGACGCCGCTGAGGCCGAGGAGGGCAGGGTGCGGGGCGACGGGGAGGGCAGCCGCCCTGTCTGCGGGCACGGGGCCAGGCTTCACAGACACAGACCCGCGGTGTCCCCATTCTGCAGAGCCCCGCGTGGGGCGACTCCCCAGAGTAACGAGAGGACCAGAGGCTCCGTGTCATGATGCGGAGACGTGGTGGGCTGGCCCTCGCGCGGCACTGGCACGGCCCAGGAGAGGTACCCTGGCGCGGAGGAACGCTTACTGCCGTTTTCCCGAGCACGCCAGGAGAGACCGCTTGGAGTGAAACGGAATGGAAAATCGACCTTTCACCGTGGGCTCGGGGCCCTCTACCAGTTTCCCCACACTTTTTTTTCATGTTTATTTATTTTTGAGGGGGGGGGCCTGCATGGGAGAGGGGAAGAGAGAGAGGGAGACCCAGAATCCGAAGCAGGCTCCAGGCTCCGAGCTGTCAGCACGGAGCCCGACGCGGGGCTCGAACCCATGAACTGTGAGATCATGACCTGAGCCGAAGTCGGAAGGAGGCGCCCCTCCCAACACTTTATCCCTCATCCCCAATTCATGCCCTTCGCCCTCCCTAAGAAGCCCGTATGGTCTCAAATTTCACCATTCCTGGGCTCACACTGGCCTCTGGAGCAGCCCCGACGCCTCGCCCTTCCTCGGAGAGGCCCCCTGCCACACGAGGCCCACCCAGTGCGTTCCCTTTGGATTTGGGACTTCTCGACACCCCATCCAATACTATAAACACTGGCAGTCATATGTTCTTAAAGTGTCCTTCCATTTTCTGAAGCAAAACTTGCTTCCCACCCTAGGGGGAAAAGATTGAAAATATTTTGAAAGCATTTTGAATGTATTTTGCTTTCTCACCAACAGAATAACGTAGAAAAGTGGAGAAAGGGGGCAAGTTTGACTTGCAGCTGATTTCTGTATCTGAAAGAGAAGATCGCTGTCACACCAGAAGCGGGCTGGCAGGCGCAGCCGCGCTGGGCGGGCCTGGGCGGGAGGGCAGGGGGCACAGGCTGGGGCGCCACAGGACAAAGTAGGGGAGCACCCGCTGGGAGCACCAGAGAGAGTAACAGTGCTCGGAGACGAACCACCCGAGCCATTCTATTTGTCTCTGGAACTGGAGTGCCTACATTTGAAGATGGATATACACAATCTTCAGAGATTTCACTTAAGGAAAACAATGCAGCCAGGCACTGAAATTGTGCCTTAAAAGCATAGAGAAACTGTTGATTTTTCTAATTCTTAATCTTTGCACCATTTTTTTCTGAAAACAACTCCATTCTTTTTTTTTTTTTTTAATTTTTTTAACGTTTATTTATTTTTGAGAGACATAGAGACAGAGCATGAGCAGAGGAAGGGCAGAGAGAGAGGGAGACACAGAATCTGAAGCAGGATCCAGGCTCTGATGATGAGCCAGCACAGAGCCCGATGTGGGGCTCAAACTCACAGATGGTGAGATCATGACCTGAGCTGAAGTCGGCCGCTCAACCAACTGAGCCACCCAGGCAACCCCCATTCTTAGCACGATCTGATCTCTTTCAGAAGTGCGAGGCTTGCCTTTACTAAACCTTCTAGGACAAGACTCCAGTTAGCTTAGCTACTGTGATATCTTCAAAGAAACAAAGTAACTTGCAAGATCATATTTAAATGGGTTATGTCCTGTGCAACAATTTGGAGGACACGGGGCTCTTCAACAAAACAAGTATTTCCCACTAACTGACAAACTTCTAAGCCACGCCCCTAACTGCACGTCCCCGAGGACAGAAGAAGCTCGTTTAGGTGTGGTCTCCCTGAGACTAGTAATTCCTCAGTTAATCAACAGAGCAGGAAAATGAGGAATCATAAAAATGCGTATCTTTCATGTTTTGCTTTAGCAAATATTTTTAAGTACAATTTGCAAATGTTTTAACGTAGGGCCACTGACCTTTCCTTTGAGTAGGATCCAGGGACCGAGTTTCTCAGTCTCCCAGCCATAAATAACACCCGTAGCACAATGCTGAAGATCTTCGGGACTGTTTTCTTTAAAGAAGAATGAAAACTTAAAGACACGCGTGGAGCGAAGTGAAAACAGAACCTGGAAGCTGTCCATGTTTACACGATTTGTCCCTAATCTTTTATAACCGCCTCATCTTTATCCGATCTGATGGCAATTTGTCTTTATGGAGTCCTTCCAAAGGCTTTCACAGAAATGACGGCTCTCTCTGTTTTAGCACACACTTCATCAGCTTTCATCCCGCTTAATTAAATTATGCCAATTACAGTAACGAGAATGCCGCACACACAGATTCGGAGACGAAATGCCTCTTGGTGGGCGCTCATCTCAGCGAGCGGACACCTTCGCCACGGCCCCCGCCCAGCGGGCTGGGCGCCTGTGCCCCTCCAGGCGCGGCGGGGAGGGAAGGGAGAGCTGGGCCACCCGGGGAGGCCGGGACACGGGCCTTCTACTGCGTCGTGACCCAGCTCATGGAGGATTCTGTCTGTAAGGGCTGCGAAAGCCAGGGGTGCATCTCAGTGATACCCGGCATGTTCTGGGCACACGACGAGTATGTATTCAGTGAAAGAACTTGCCTTGACTATCTTTCATTACGCCCACCCACAAACAACAAAGAACACAGAGCAATGTTTCATTTGGCTAAAAACTAAAGAGGGCAACGGCCTATATAAAGACCAGAAAATTACCATGATTATCACAGAAATAAAGGGAAGAAAAAAACCCAACTCAGTAATCCCACTCGAAGGTACCCTAATCCGAAAGTCAAGAACCTTCTTTACCCTCCTAGGAGCCCAGGACCTGCTCCGACGCTGGGAAGTGGTACCAAATGAGCAGCTGGTTGTGGGTTTCTTCGTAATCAAGCATTTTAGCTGAATCCTCCAAGTTTAATCAGCCTTTTCAGTTAGGTAAAGAGACTTGTGTGGGACAGATTTTTTTTCTGAAGCCACAATAACAGCTAACAAATCCGGAGTACTTCGTCTTGCCAGGCACTATAGTAAGCATGCCATGTGCATTCATTCATTTAATCCTCATAGTAAGTGCAGTAACCTCAGCTCACTTTCTTATAAATAATTTTAATATTTTACCTAAAGGTTTTGTTAGTATACCTCCCCAAAATACATTGAAGTCTTTAACTATAAAGTTGAAATTCTAAGCTTTTATTTATTTTGAGAGAGAAAGAGTGCATGCAAGAGGGGCCAGAGAGAGATGGGAGAGAGAGAATCCCAAGTGGGCTCCATGCTGTCAGCACAGAGCCTGATGCGGGGCTCAAACCCACGTAGCCTAAGACCACGACCTGCCAAAGGCAAGAGTCGGACGCTGAACCGACTGAGCCACCGAGGTGCCCCAAAGTTGCAATTTATTCTTAAACAGTTCCACTAACCATACACTCCTCGACAAAACAACTGTACATGACTACAATCATTCACTCTCCAACATTTAATGAGCAACTGCTTAATCTCCCGAAAACGAAGAGGAAGAGCAAGTCAGGGGACACTGCCCAGTTCCTGAATATTTACGTACTGCATGCCTATTGCTGCCAACGCTCTCAGGAAGCTTGGTCGGCTGGAAGAGACACATCGCCGTTCTCTGGTTTTAGGAACTGCGAACGGCACTCACTACTTCACAGGAAGGGCTCGGGGACGTCCGGGTGTGGAATGGGACAGCGGGGAGGTGAAGGGGAAAGGACACCGGAAAGACTCTGACACGCCACCAAGAAGGCACTTCTCCCGTGAGGCACGGAGACTGCGGTCAGGGCCGCCGCAGAGGAGACACACGCGCGGCGCTGTGATCTGGCCTGACCCCTCCAGGAGGAGGGAGCCGGGGCAGAGGAGAGAGGGCAGAAAGCGAGGCGGCCGGGAGGAGCCCTGTGAGAGCCCTGTGAGAGTCCGGGTGGGAACTGGGGGGTGTGTGCTGTCAGTGAGGCGACTGGACGGTGCCCGAAGGTTTCTATGAAGCTGTTTTTAAAAAAAGTCCAGATGAGAAACGGTGACAGCCTGAACTCAAACCGCGCCAGCTGCCGCCGGGAAGGGAGACGAAACACATCCAGCCGTCAGAATCAGCACGACCCGGAGCGAGAGCGGGTGGGACGCGGGGCTGGCAGGATCGGAGAGAGGAAAACCTGGAGGCACGTCACGGGACAGGGCGAGAAACAGAACTGAGAAACTGTCCCGCCGACACCGGGGAGCAAAGCTGAGGGCTGAGGGGGACGCCAGCGCTAGCTGCTCAGGCATTAGCCCGCTGACAGCGGTGTCACTGTTCACGGGTAGCACTTTTCCGCCTCCTCCTTCGGGTCAGACCCGGCACCCCTCACTTCCGGCACCCCTCACTGCCGGCACCCCTCACTGCCGGCATCCTCACTCCTCCGCCCGAGCAGACCAAGGCACGCGGAGATGAAGAGGAAGAGGCGAGGTGCTACCGCAGCCACCCCCGGACTCTGGCGCCCCGAGCTACTTCCGAGCTGCCACACTCCCTGCCTAGCAAATAACGACAAGGACCACAAGGACGATGAGAGCTTCGCTCCGCCAGTGCCGAGCCCGGCAGAACGGCAGCTCTCAGCCCTGTGCGTCGGCCCCGCGCCGCGTGGGAAGCTCGCACGGACGGTCTGTCTGTCTGTCTACTGCCTGGCGCGAGGGGTCAGCCAGACCCGCACTGACCGAGCATCGGCGCGACGGCAGACGCCTGTCACACACGTGCTACGCCTCCTCGTCGGCGCGTCCCCGGGGAGAAGCTGTCCTGGTTTCGGCGTCAAGGAGCCGGGCTCCCAAGGCGAGGGGCCTGGGCCGCGGCCACGAGGCACCGCGGGGCAGGAGAGGGACGCAGTCTCGGTGATCTGAAGCACCCACGTGTACTCACACATACGGGTGTAAATGTAGATCGAGAGACAGTGAGCACTCGCGGGAAAATGTTCCAAATGAGCGAATCCCAGGAAATACAAAATAAATATAAGGATTGTCTATACTATTCCTGCAGCTTTTCTTGAAGTCTGAAACGATGTGAGGGCATAAAAGAACCCAAAAGCCTCTGTCCATTCTCAGAAGACACCCTTAGTCATTGTAAGCTGACGAGAATCAGTTGTTTCTAAGCAGTTCTAGAAAGAAAAAAATCACATAACTTCTTTTCTTTTTAATTATTTGAGAAACCTGCAATGAAGCGATATTTTTTAAACTACCAATTAATATGCGTGGTGGAAACTGGCTTGCTGGGCACCAGGACCCGAACATTGGAAACGCAGTGTAACTTCTGGGGTGAAGAGCTAATTCACTCTCACGTAGGAAAGAAAGAGTGTTCAGTAGGTGGACTGTGAGCATTCAGAATGGGAACCTGGTGCAGCTTGCCAAGTTTAGAATTAAAAGAGGACTGTGAATGCATTTAATACTAAAATAAGAGATTATCGAACATAGGTTATTTGGAGAATTCGAGTCATTTCTATTTTCTTAGGAATTAGACATCTTTGTGCAATTCCTCATTTTCCCCCCTGATTTTTGTTTAGTATGTTCCATGCCCAACACGGGGCTCAAACTCACAATCAGGAGATTAAGAGTTGCATGCTCTACCGACTGAGGCAGCGAGCCGCCCCAAGTGTAATTCTTCACCGAAAGTAGTGATCCTTTGTTTGCAATTACATCAAATAAAGAAATTACATTTGCCTCAAAAGTGAGGATAATGCTTATTTTTAAAACACATTATTTGGATATTGCCTTAATCTTATTGCCTGGACTATAACACCACCATTCTTTGGATATTTTTAACCTAAAAAATGGAATTTTCACATGGTTTCATACACTGGTAGGCTATTCTCTTGATCAGCCTGTAACAAATTTCTGTAACATTTTACAAATAAAACAGCGTTCAAATGAAACACTAGATGGCAGTAAATACACAAAAGTTGTGACATGACACTGCGTTACCAAGCATAATGATCATTTTTGCCTTTTACTGAATTTTATGTTGCACTATGTCAAGCTAAAAACAAAAAAAAATAACCTGAAGAATCAAAAATCTAATAAAAATTAAATTTCCTGGCTTTACTACTGAAACAATCAAATTCATCCACAATTTAAACTGTGACAACACTAACTCTCAACCCCAATTTTATAAAACTGTTAAATTTTCTATGTCTCCTTTGTTTTGTAAACAAATTCTTTTTTTTTCTTTTTACATAAATATATAATTTTTTCAAGTTTATTTGTTTATCATTAAGAGCAGGGGAGAGGCAGAGAGAGAGGGAGACAGAATCCAAAGCAGGCTCCAGGCTCTGAGCTGTCAGCACAGAGCCCGACGTGGGGCTTGAACCCACAGTCCGTGAGATCATGACCTGAGCCGAAGTCAGACACTTAACCAACCGAGCCACCCACGCATCCCATTTTTGAAGAAAATAACTTTAAGATAAAATACCTAAAATTGCTATTTCCATCAAGATGTTAAAAATTTACACAAAAATTTAAATACACTTCTGGTTTATTTACTAGGTTTTGAATTAAGTGAAATTTCTACTCTTTTTTTTTTTTTAATGTTTATTTATTTTTGAGACAGAGAGAAACAGAGCATGAGTGGGGGAGGGGCAGAGAGAGAGAGGGAGACACAGAATGTGAAGCAGGCTTCAGGCTCTGTGCTGACACTCAACCGACTGAGCCACCCAGGCGCCCCAAATTTCTACTCTTTAAGGGGCCACAAATAAATATATGTAAGTACAGCATGCTATTAATTTAATGTGCTGCTAGCAGAACATTGTTTTAAACTCAATAATTAATACTGACACTATTGAGATTTCAGGAAAAAAAACAGGAAAGTAAATATAATATTACGATTTTACTTCCTTATTTGGAAACCTATCTACAGATCAAAGGAAATATCTTAGAAACATTGTTGATCTGATCCATGTATGGTTTTAATGAACTTTCTGTAACATTCTGAATTAGAATTTCAGTAGGATTTTGCAGACTTGTATGGTAATAAACCAAAAACTTTCTAATTTATATTAAACTTTCTACTTTCTGGATTCATTACAAGACCAGATGGCATTCAGCTCAGGTCTCAGCAACCCAAGAATAAAACTAGCTGACTTACTAATTTTTGGGTTATTTCTAACACTTTCTCTGAGCTAGATTTTGTTCTGACACACAAAATTTTCAATTTAGAAAACAAAGCTGGGGTTCTCTCAATAGGTAGAAAGTCAATAAAATAAAGGAAAGACTATTTGAATACCAACCTGGGCCAATATAACTCAACTTTTGATCAATAGTTTAAAAAAAATCAGTAAATAGCTACAGTTACTACAAGCACATTAAAGCAAACACACATCCAAAGAGCCAAAACAATCTTTTACAGCCTTGAAAAGGCTCACGCTTGGTGACTTGAAAACCTACTACAAAGCTATCATGCTGAAGGCAACGTGGTACTGGCATGAGGATAGAAGGATACTTATCACCAAATTCATCGAGTTATATATATTAAATATATGCAGATTTTTTATGTCAATCACACATCAATAAAGTAGTTAAAAAAAAAAAAAAAAGACAGACATATAGACCAATGGAACTGAATAAAGAGCCCAGAGGTAAACCCTCACTTAATATGGTCAAATGATTCCTAGCAAGGGTGGCAATACCATTCACTGGGGAAAAGACAGTCTTTTCAACAGGGTGCTGGGAAAACTGGATGTCCACATGCAAAAGAATGAAGTTGGACCCTTTCCTAACACCATACACAAAACAACTCAAAATGGATCGAAGACCTAAACTTAGGACCTAACTCTACAAAACTCCTAAGAACAGATAGGGCAAACGCTTCATGACATTAGATTTGGCAATGATTCTTGGATATGACACCAAAGGTGTGGGCAACAAAAGAAAAAAGTAGGAAAAATGGACTTCTATGCATCAAGCAGTAGTATCAACAGAGTAAAAAGGGAACTTACAAAATGAGAAAAAAAATATTTTCAAATCATGTATCTAATAAGAGATGGATATCCAGCATATATAAAGAGTTCCTACAAGTCAACAAATAAAAAATGAATGGCGACTAAAAAAAATGGGTGAAGAACTTGAACAGATATCCAAAAAAGATATTCAAATGGCCAAAAAGCACATGAAAAGATGCTCAACATCACGGCTTCAAGGAAAATCATCAGGGAAATCAAAATTGTACTGAGGTATTACCTTATACCTACACTAGGGTGACTATTACTAAACAAACGAACAAAAAACAGAAAATGATAAATGTTGGCAAGGATGTGGAGAAATTGAACAAATGCTTGTGCTTTGCAGGTAGGAATGTAAAACAGTACAGCTGCTATGGAAAATGGTATTGTATTTCCTCAAAAAATTAAGAAATCACTTTCCATTTCCCTCAAATCCTCCAGCTTTGGGCAGCCACAAATCTACTTTCTATTCTAGATACTTCACAAAAATGGAAACATACCGTATATGATCTTCTGAGATTGGCTTCTTTTTTTAGCATAACGTTTTCAAAATTAACCCATGTTGTAGTATATACCAGCACTACATTCCATTGTATGGATATACCACATTTAGTCACTCATGAGCTGATGACTATGATGGTTAATTTTATGTTCTAATTTGACTATGGTAAGGGATGCCCAGACAGCTGAAAAAACATTATTTCTCGAAGCGTCTGTGAGGGTGTTCTAGAAGAGATCAGCATTTGCTTCAGTAGACTGAGTAGAGAGACCCTGTCTCACCAATGTGGGCAGGCATCGCCTAACGTTTTAAGGGCCAAATGGAACAAAAAGGCAAGGGAGGCTGGGTGGCTCCGTCGGCTGAGTGTCCACTCCTGGTTTCAGCTCAGGTCCTGCTCTCGCGGTTGGTGACATGGAGACAAGCCAGAAATTCTGTTTCTGGGGGGCCATATGCTCTAAAGAAGGGAAACAGGGACCCAAACACATATTTGTACATCCATGTTCCCGGCAACATTGCTCACAACAGCCAAAATGTAGAAGCACCTAAGTGTCCATCGACGGATGAATGGAGAAATAAAATGTGGTATATGCGTACCTGGGAATGTCACGCAGTCCTAAAAAGGAAGGGAATTTTGACACATGCTAGAACGTGAATGAACCGAAGACCTTATGCTAAGGGAAACAGCCTAGACACGAAAGGACAGCTACTGGACGACTGTGTTCTAGGAGAGTCCTGGAGTAGGCAAACTCACAAGAACAGAACGGAGAACGGTGGCGACCTGGGGCTGGGGAAGCGGGCAGTGGGGACTTGGTGTTTAACAGACACACACTTTCTGCTATGCCTGACCTGCACACTAAAAACCTGCACACTAAAAACCTGCACACTAAAAACATACCACGTATTTTTTTTTCACAATTAAATTTTTAATGAGGTTAAAATGGTAAATTTATGTTATGTTTACCACGCTAAAAAAAAAATGAAAAAGCAGTATACATTTAGTTACAACCTCCTCACACACCTTCACCCTTTGACTTAACTCTGGGTGATCCCGGTATTAGTAATGATCTCTATATTAATAAACACTGGTAACACGTCTATGAGTTATCTCGTTAAAGAAAAAACAACCCAGTATGCACCAAAATAATCACTTTTATAAGGATTTAATCTTGGTAACCAAAGGAAATACTTCTTGTTTAGAGGTGTAAGTCTACCAGGTAATGAAACAGCCTAAAACACTGCTGGCATTCTGGCCTACAGGGAATAACTTCAGGCTGAAAAATGCGGTTCTTCTTTGTCATGACAGGACTCTAAATCAGCGTGGGGCTGAGCGTCTGCCTTCCACCCTTCCGGTGGCCAGGTATCCCTAACTGGCATCCGAGGAGTAGATCTTACCCAGGCTAGAAGTCACAGTGAGAAGTCTCTAGTAGCCTGGAGGAAATCAGGATGAACTCCCATCCAGGCCTTCCATCGCAGGCTACAGAGGCCCCAGACCTCACCGAAGAAGAAGATGAAGACCACAAAGGGTCTCCTGGCTGTGGCTGGTGGTCGTGACCATCTTCTCCTCCGTGTCGCCACAGACCACTCCCTGGACCTAGCATTTCTTCTGCGTAGGGCATCTCCAGAAGACCTAGTTCACTCTAGCGCACGTATGTGTGCGTGTGCGTGCGGGTACGTGCGCGGGTATGTGCGTGTGTGTAGAATGTGCACATCTTCTCAGCTGCGTTCAGAAGCAGAGTTCTTGAGGACAAAAATAAAAAGACAGCTTTGTCTTTCCTTAGCACCAGATTCAGTATCATATACATAGCAGCTCTCAATACACTGTATAATTTAATTAAGGAGTAAAAAAAATGAGCACTTGCCACTTTGTGTTCTATAAGTAGAACTTAGAAAATGTTATAAGCAAATAGTCCTATAATACTGAATATAAGTTTATCAAAAAAGAATAATATCCATTATTTTCTTTTTATTTTGTTTATTTTTTTTAATGTTTATTTATTTTTGAGACAGAGAGCAATAGAGTGTGAGCAGGGGAGGGGCAGGGAGGGAGGGAGACACAGAATCCGAAGCAGGCTCCAGGCTCTGAGCCATCAGCACAGAGCCTGACGTGGGGCTCGAACCCACGAACTGTGAGATCATGACCTGAGCCGAAGCTAGATGCTTATCTGACTGAGCCACCCAAGTGCCCCCATGTTTTGTTTTTAAATTAAAAAAAAAATGCCCATTTTCTTTTTTAGTAGCTTAATTTATTACTTCCACACTCACGACACTGAGCTGCACACCTGCCGTCACCACTCTAGCTGGCACTCTTATTTGCCGGATAGAAAAGCAGACACTGCTCCTGGTCTTAAGCAGCCGACAGTGCATGGGAGAGACAGACATTACATAAACACGCCCACCAGTAGAGCAAGGGCAGATACACGGGATATTCACCACGAGGGAGGGCAGTCAGGCTTCCTGAGAGGCTGACGGAAGCGACCCGGCAGAGACGGAAGGATGGGAAAAGCCTGGACATCTGAGCTGAGACCTAAAGGAATAAGAGCGGGCTGGCTGGGCCCAAAGAAAGGGCCGTGGTCCTAAGCAAGAGAGGAAATGAGAGGCAACCAAAACAAAACAAACTCCCGCCCCAAAAAAACAAAACCAAAAACACTAATAAACAACCAAGTGAGGACTCCTGCTTCTGGAAGGACGGACCACAAGTACTCGTCACCGCTCCTCCCGCTAAGTACAACTAAAGACCGTGGACAGTGATACAAGATAAACATGAGAGAACTCTGAAAGGTAGAAAGAAGGCCGACATGCCGTAGACCCAGGGCCCTAAGGAACCAGGTACCCACAACCTCACACGTCCGAGACGAGGTGCTGAGGAAGTGACAGGCAGAAAGGCCAATGGGCACAGACCAAAGAAAAAGTCCCAGGAAGAGCCTGTTCTCCAGCCGAAGGGCTGGCACAGGGGCAGCCTAGCAAGACAGAGAACGTTTAGACACCGCAGCCAAACGCCACAGAAATAGTGCGCCTACCACACACAGGCCAGCAAATTCCTGGAGGGGTGCCCCTACAGAATGCTTCTGTAGGTCAGGATATCCCCAAATTAAGTGGGAAGAACCAGGCCCTGGATGTCTGATGTTACGACATCAGCAAACACGAAAGAAGAAAGCAGCAGGCCTGGGAACATACAGAACCCTGGACCAGCCAGAAACCCAGAGAAAGTGAAGGCAGGACCAAGAGGCGGCAGCGCACACGTCCAGCACCGGGGCCCCCCGACCTGGCTCACCGCGCGGCTCTGCTCGATGTGGGGGAGGGGACGTGTTCAGGTTTTCCGGGTCTCTCAAGAAGCCTGTACTCCTCTTGTTCCGGTTCCCAATTTACCAAGGAATCTTCCAATAAACCAACTGTTACAGTCATTGGAAAAGTCTCTCCTTACGGTAAACTAACTGCCTGGCATTCTGGTCAGTCCTTCGTGAGTCTCATTAGCTTTAAGTGTAAGTCGGTCCCAAAAGCCTAATTATAATTAACTCTGGATGCACTGGCAAAGACAGTTCCCAGACGCACGAAGTTAAAGGCCATATCCTAAATCAGAAGGTGCGTCACGAGCCTGGGCGGCTGGCCATCTAAGACCCCTCTGTTTTGGTCTCTCGCTTCCACAGGTGAGAACTCGGCCTTGCAAATAGCTCTCTCCAAAATCCTGTCCAACTCTCAAAACTCAGAACAGACCTACTTGTCTCTGCCAGAGCCGTCCCCTTTCCCTCCTACTCACTGCTGTCTAAAATCCGTCTCCAAAACGCATATTCTGCACACAGCATCACATTCCTATTAAATACACTGAAAGCGTAAATACAGCAAAGCAGGATCTATTTCTTCAGCCACTGCTGAAAGGCTCAAGTTCAGGTTCACTGCTCTACAGTCCTGCTAAATTCTGCTTCATCAAATTCCCACGATGGGTCTATTTTTAAAGTACCTACTTAAAAATGAAAGGTCACAGTATTGCTGACAGTAATCACAAGCAATAAAAAAAATTCCTGCAAATGTTTCCATTTGCAACCGGTCGGTGCTGAATTTTCAAGACGTTACAGGAATCCATATTCGGAAACGCCATAAACAAAATGACAACCTAAAAAGTACAGCCGGCCAGCCTCCTTGTACTTTGAATGTAAAATTATGAGTCTTCCTGTTACATATCACATTCTGGTGTTTTAGAGTTTCACAATGAATTCCACACCTGTTGCTAACGAGATTTAAGCCATTATCTAAAAGCATTTCTTAGGATTTATTTGCTGAAGCAGAAATGACAGGTCCCTAGAAGAGGCTATAAAAACATCAAATCTACCATCTTCCATATGGAAGTTACCTACTCGGCATTGGACGGGTCGGCACAATGGCGGGAAGAGTCACCACGGTGACTCTCTCTCATAGCTGGGCAGCAACCGGAAATGCAGGTCTTTCTATCACCTGAACCACCTCGCTTTCTTACCAGGAAATGCGTGTCCGACAGGGATAGGGCTGCGTTCTGCAGTCACCTCTGCTCTAACAGAGGCGTCCGACGTGAAGACTATATTTAGAATAGGTTGAAAGTTTCACTCACCTCCACGGCCACCACGATCAAGACGAGGTCCAATTTCGACTCTGGAAAGAGGGAGTTCACTTGCGGGGACATCCCGATTAGAGCACAGTTAGTGACCACAGATATAACACTCATTGTTTCAAAAGCCAACTGGAAGGGAAAAAAATGCGAGATTAAAAACCACAGTGACCTCTTCCACAATTCCTCACCCTTTTATTGCATTACATAAAATCAAAGAAAAAGCCTTTCCCCCGTTCTAAAGATCCTGCGTACTTTCTCTCTAAATGCTGTGATTTTCTCTGGCTTAAACAAGTCATGCTGTTACGAGGCACGTTCAGTATTTTTGGCCGGAGCACCCGAAGCAGCACGTTCCACCTCCGGCTGGGACCCGAGAATTTGGAACGCGTGCGAGAGGAGATTCTCCTGGGAATCTAGGAGCGGGCCACCAGAAAAAAACGGTTCACATTCAAAAACCGTCAGGTAAGATTTCGAATAGAATTTATTTTGTGACTGTCTTCCTCTGCCACACTACAGACACCTCGGGTCCAGCTACAGTACCAGAGGCTACAGAGGTTACGGTGACCCTTTTCTAGCGGCATGCACCTGTGGGCCTTTAGAAAAACACACAGGCCCCACTGAGCCACTCAACGGGCTGCTGCGAGGCCCCGGGGAGGAATCTCAGGCAGCACGCGACGGAGCACGGACTGTGGAAATGTCAGTCTCTTTCTAACGCACAACACTTGATCACTGCTTAATAACTTAACAACTGGGAGCGGGACACACTGGCTTCCGTTACCGACTGAGCGGGTCTCGGGATGAAAGCTGCAGCGCAGGGAATACCGTCAAGGTGGAACAGCGCTGCACGGTGACGCAGGTGACACACAGGCCCTGGCTTGTGGGGAGCACCGCACAGCATTCGGACTTGTCCAGTCACTGTGTTCCACACCCCAAACAAATGTAACATCGTGTGTCGCCTGTCTTTTAGTTTAAAAAAAGAATCAGAAAAAAGTCCCACTAAATCAAAGAAATACAATTACTATTAGAAACTAAAATTTTAAAGGAAGCAAAATAAAACATAATTGGCTCCAAACTGAATATGTATCTGGTCTCATGGAGGGTTTCCGCTATCTTACTTTAGGAATCCTTTGTGCAACCTGATTGTTTTTCCATAGTTTTCTTTACAACAAACCTACTCAAGACTTCATCTTCTCTTTAAATAAATATTTTTATGTATTCTTCACACATCTTCACATGGTTACAGCGAAGAGTCCCTCGCCCTCTATATGTACCCCTTACCTGCCCCGAGCTCCTGTTCTCCCTACAAAAGGATCACCAGCATTCATTTTTTTTGCACCTTTCCAGATACTTTATATGCAAACTTTATAAGGAAATTTGAATATATATATCCTTTCTTATCCTCTTTTCGGCCTAATACGTACTGTCAGGTCCCTTGTTTTTGTCACTTAAAATGTCTTGGAGAATATGCTATGTCAGTACTCAAAGAACTCCCTCATTGTCGCAACTGCTTAAATATTTTATTGCATAGATGTACTAGAACATATTTAACTATTCCCTTATTGGTGGGCATTAGCTGCTATTACAATCATTGCTCCATTTAGTTACCATGTAAATACATCATTTAACAAGGGCGGAATTAGAATAAATTCCTGAAAGTGGAATCCTGAGTCAAAGGTACCACGCATTCATAATTTTGATAAACTATGCAAGCTCCGCCCCATGGGGTTGACCAGTTCACCGCTAGCAGCAGCACAGAAGAGTGCCTGGCTTCCTGCACTTTTAATACATCTATAATAAAACAAGGTTTTCAAATACAGCTATATTGAGTTATAATTTATGTGTAATAAACTGTATTCATTGAAGGTACACATTTCATTAAGTTTCGATAGATGTATATACCTGTGAAACCACCACCACAAACAAGATATACAATATTTCTACTTCCCCTAAAAGATTCCTCATGACCAACTGCAATCCACCCTTCTCTTCACACCTGCCTGAAAGCAAACACTGATCTGCTGTTTGTCACCGCGATGTGCATGCTCCAGGATGGCCCAACTGGAACCACACGGGATCTCCTCCTCCTGAGCTTTCACCCAGTACGATTTTGAGATTACATGTCTATGTATAATCCTTTCCTGTTTTACTGCGGAGTAGTATTCCATTTTATGAATACATTATCATTTCTTACCCATTCACCTACTGAGGGCACGCTGGGTTGTTTCCGGTTCTGGACTGCTGTGAATGAAGTTACTGTAGACATACGTGTGCACACGAAGTGAAACATTCTTCTTCTCTCACTTCTCCTGGCTATCTGGGAGCCGATGCGCTGGGGGTACGGTAGGTGTATGTTTAACTTTTTAACAAACTCCATCTCGCTCTACAAAGTGACTGTCCCATCACACATCCTCTCCAGAAAACTATGGCAGTTCCAGTTGCGACACATCGTGGCCAACATTTCATACCAGAGTCTTCATTTTAAAATTGGGTATGTAGTGTGAACTTGTGGTTTTCGTTTGCATTTTCCTGGTAACTAATTATAAATCTTTTCATGAGTTCTTTGGCCATTTACATATGTTTTTTGTTGAAGTACTTCTTCAAATCATCGTCCTTGTATTTTAAAGGCTGAAATGTCTTACTGAGTTGTAAGAGTTCTTAACCTGAATACAAGTCCTCTGGCAGACATGTGTATTATGTATTTCTTCTCCCATTCCGTGCCTTGCCTTGTCTTCTTTCAACTTTAGAGGAGCAAACTTTTTCCCCCTATCTGGAGACCTACTTATATCTCAATGCTATTAGTGGACAATCATCTCCCCTACTGAATTAAGATTTCAGGGGCGCCTGGGTGGCTCAGTTGGTTAAGCGGCCAACTTCGGCTCGGGTCATGATCTTGCGGTCTGTGAGTTCGAGCCCCGCATCGGGCTCTGTGCTGATGGCTCAGAGCCTGGAGCCTGCTTCACATTCTGTCTCCCTCTCTCTCTCTCCCCTCCCCGACTCATGCTCTGTCTCTCTGTCTCAAAAATAAATAAATATTTAAAAGAAAAAGATTTCACATATACCACATAATCAGTTTCTGGATTTTTTCTGTTGTTTCACTGGTCTGATTGTCTACTAAGGCACTGTACCACACTCCGTTAATAACTGAATTTATAGAACAAGTTTTAATATATGGTAAGTGTCCCTATTCTTCTTTATAGTATTCTTGCTATTCTATTTTATTCATTTTTTCCCTGTGAATGTGAGAATACACTTACTTAAAAGAAAAACTTTGGCTGGTATAGTGCTACATTTATAAATTAATTTGTAGATTAATTTGTAAATGAAAGGAGAACTGATATACATTGAATACTGAGCCTTCCTTTATCGGCTAGCTATTACTACATAACCGACCACCCCAAACTCTGGCTTCAAAACAGCCATTTATTTAGCTCATGATTCTGTGGTGGACAATTTAGGATATGCCCATCTAAGCCATTCTTCTTCTGGTCTCAACTGACCTTGACTGAATTCGTTCATACACCTGAGGTCAGCTAGTGGGTAAACAGAGACCTCACTGGCCTTATTATGCTACTTAGAACTTCTAGTCCTATGTCCAAGAAAGGTAGCAAGAGTGAATATCCTTGCACTGTTTCTAATTTTAGAAGGAAAGCATTCAACCTTTCAGCAGTAAGTATGAGGTTGGCTTTAGATTTTAAAAATTGATGTCCATTATTAAGTTGAAGAAATACCCCCATTTCTACTTTTCTGAGCGTTTTCAAAAAGGAATGCTGGATTCTCTCAAATGCTTTAAACGCACTGGTTGATACAACCATGCAGTTTTTCTTTTTAAACCATTAAATGGTAGATTATATGGATTAATTTTCTATTAAACCAGGCTGGCATCCCTGGACTAAATCGCACGTGTCATGGTATACACTTCTTTCTATGGATTACGAAAAGCTTATTAAGGTGTTTTGTGTATTCACTCAAAAGGGATGTTGGTTTGTTGTTTTCATTTCTCATACTCTGATTTTCTACTACACTGATACTAGCTTCATAAAGTGAGTTGGGAAATATTCCGTTCTTCTCTGTTTTCTGGAAGAAACTGTGTAAAATCGGTGTTAATTCTTCTTTAAATGTTAGAATTTGCTAATGAAATCATCTGGGCCAGTGTATTTCTTTTTTGGAAATTTGTAATCACAGATTTAATTTCCTTACAGAGCTACCCAAATTATCTATTTCATATTGGGTGGGTTGTGGTAGTTAGTATTTTTGGAGGAGTTGGTCCTAATTGTCAAATTTATATGTGTAGAGTTGCTCATAATATTTCCCTTAGTACTTCTGATACCTTAAGGATCTGAAGTGATACCTGCTGTTTCAATTTTATATTGGTTGTCTCTTCTTTCTTTGTTTAGTCCTGCTGAGGTTTATGAACTCTACTGATCTTTCCAAAGAACCAACTCGTTTGTTTCAGGAGCTTTTCTATTATTTTCGTTCTTCATTTCATCCATTTGTACTCTTATCTTTATTATTTTCCTCTTTCTGCTGCTTCTGGGTTTCTTTTTTTCTTTGTTTCTAGTTTCCTGTGTGGGCATTTAGATTATTGTTTGAGATATTTTCCTCTTTCTCAGCGTCTGCGTTCAGTGCCACGAATTTCCCTGACAGCACTGCTTTAGATTTCTGGTATGCTGTATTTTCATTTTCATTCGGCTCAATGTCTTTTGAATTCACTCAAAACTTGATCTTTGACCCATCATTATTTAAGAAATGTGCATTTAGGGGCATTTGGGAGGCTCAGGTGGTTAAGCAACCGACTCTTGATGTCAGCTCAAGTCATGATCTCATGGTAGTGAGATCGAGCCCCGTGTCAGGCCAGGCAGGGAGCATGCTTAAGAACTCTCTCTCTCTCCCCCTTTCCTACCGCCCCTCCCCCGCTCGTGCACTCTCTCTTTCTCTTTGTCTCTCAAGAAAACTGTAGTTTTCAAGTGTTTGGAGACTTTCCTTTTATCTTTCTGCTACTGATTTCTGGCTGAATTCCACTAGAGTCCGAGAACATCCTATATGTTATTTCAATTCTTCAAATGTTTCAAGTTTGTTTTCCATGCCAGGATGAATGTTCTGTAAGCACTCGAAAGCGCATTCTACAACTGTGAGCAGAGTGCTCGGAAACGTGGACTAGATTCTGTTCTCTGACGGCGGAGTGCCGTCGGGCTCTTCTATCCCCTTGCTGACTTCCTAGCTCTCTTCCAGCTACTGTTGAGAAACAGACGTTGAAGTCTCCAACTATAATTGTGGATTCGTCTATTTCTCCATTCAGTTCTATAAACTTTTGGTACACATATTTTAAAACGTTGTTGTTCAGTATATATACATTAAGACTGCTATATCTTCTTGGCAATTTTATGTAATATATGTATGTGTGTGTGTGTGTGTGTGTGTGTGTGTGTGTGATCTTCCTTGACTTAGGAGGAGTTATGTTCCAAAACAGGAAGTTAAAATATCATAAGACAAAAATGTATCTAATACACCGAATCTACCAAATTATAGCTTAACCTAGCTCACGCTGAATGTGCTAAGAACCCTTAGATTAGCCTACAGCTGGGCAAAATCCTCTAACACAAAGCCTATTTTATAATGAAGGATTGAGTATTTCCCGTAGTTTGTTGCACACTGTACTGAAAGTGAAGAGCTGAAAGGCTGTGCGGGATGGAATCGTTCTGAGCGTATCCATTGTTTACCCTCGTGACTGTGTGGCTCCCTGGGAGCCGTGGTTTGCTGGCCAACCTCACGAGAGAGGATCCTACTGCATACCACTGGCTTGGGAAAAGATCCAAATTCAAAACCTGCGGTACGGTTTCTACTGAATACATATCGCTCTCACACCACTGTGAAGTCAAAAACTCGTCATTCTTACCCTTGTAAGTTGGGGACCATCTACATACGTTCAGTCTACGTGTGTCACCATTCACCAGTCTGAAAGAAGTACAGAAACTTCACCACCCTTTCCCATTCTGTAAAATATCTTCACATTTTCCCTACATAGATTTGGAATCATTAGACAATGATTAGACAATTTGACAAAATTGACAAAATTAGACAATTTTTGGTTCAATCGTCAAACATAACTTTAAAGACTCAAGAGAAGGACAGTCTAACTATGTTCACTCATATTTGTGCTTTCCATGGTTTTTCTTCCTTATTTTCCCAGGCCCCTTCTTTTATCGTTTCCTGTAGTTTAGAGAACTTCTTTTAACTATTCTTTTAGGGGATAACCTATACGGGTCAGCCACTGAAGCATCTGATTCTTGATTTCGGCTCAGGTCATGATCTCCTGGTTCACGAGATCAAGCCCCACACTGGGCTCTATGCTGACGCTGTGGAGCCTGCATGGGATTCTCTCTCTCTGCCCCTCCCTGCTCGCTCTCTCTCAAAATTAACAAACATTTAAAAATCAACGAATAAAGCAGTCATTCTTTCAGAATAGGTTTTCTGGCAACAAATTCTCTTAGTTTTCTTTCATTTGAGAGTGTCTTGATTTCCCCTTCATTCTTTTTTTTTTTTTTTTTAATTTTTTTGAGAGAGAGAGAGCGCTCAAGCAGGGGAGGGGCAGAGAAAAAGGGAGACAAGAGAATTCGAAGCAGGCTCTGCACTGTCAACGCAGAGCCTGATGCAAACCATGAGATCGTGACCTAAACCGAAATCAAGAGTCTGATGCTTAACCGCCGGAGCCACCCAGGCGCCCCTCCCCTTCATCCGCGAAGGATATTTCCTCTGAACGCAGGGTTCTGTACGGACACTACTTTTCTTTCAGCACTTGAAAAATACTATGCTGCTTTCTTCCGGCCTCCATTATTTCTGATGAGAAACTGGCTAGCATTCTAATCAGTTTCCTCTGTAGACAACGTCATTTCTCTCTTGGTGCTTTCAAGTTTTTGCCTTTAGTTTTCGTATGTTTAATGATGATGTGTTACACATGAACTCTTGGGGGCTTATCCTGTTTGGGATTCATTCATTTTCTTGAATCTGTAGTTTTAGGTCTCTTGCCAAATCAAAAAGTCTTGGCCTTCTTACTTCTGGCATTTTTTAGCCCCTCCTTTCCCTTCTCCTTCTGGGCCTCTGATAACAGGAACGTCAGATCTTTTGTTAGAGTCCCACAGGTCTCTGAGGTTATATTTACTTTGTCTAATTTTTCTCTGTTGCTCAGATTAAATCATTGCTATTCTCTATTTTCCAGTTTCTGATCTTTCCTCTATTCCTTCCATCCACTAAGCTTTTTATTTTAGTTATATTTTCCACTTCTAAAATATCTATTTGCCCCTCCTTTGTGTCTTCTATTTCGTTGCCAAGATATTCTAATTCTATTTTTCTGTCTGTTTTAGGTATATTCATTTTATCAAGGCTGCTTTCAAATCTGTCTCGTATTTCTAATATCTGTCACCTTGATGGTGCCACCTGCTGACTGCCTTTTTTCTTTTCCTTTTCTTCTTTTTTTTTTTTGTTTTTGTTTCATCCTGGTTCTTGGTAGGATGATTTTTTTAAATAGAAATCTGGACATTTTAGGTGTTACAAGATTCCATATTTAAAACTTTTGTTTCGGTTGGTTCCTCTAACACCACGCTAGCATGGAAAGCAGGGGTGACACCTTGTTAGGTTACCCATTTGGACACCACTGACACCCAAGGTGGAGAGTGGCGTCCTTACTGCTGCTGGACTGGGGTCGGAGTTCTGGTCTCCCACTGGACCTTCCCACTGATACCTCTGCTGCGAGGAGGGTACGAGTCCTCACGTGTGTTCCCACGTGGGCTCTGCGGTGCTGGGTGGAAGGCCTGACTCTCCGTTAGCCTTGATCTGAGACCATCCCAGCGGAAACTGGAAAAGGAACCTCATTATTGCTGGGTAGGGGTGAAGTCCACGCTCCCTGCGCCAACACTGCAGGGGGGAGGGCCTCGTTATCACTCGGTGGGTGAAGTCCCACCTGGCTACTTTCCTAGAAAACCATCGAGAGTGTTTTCATCTGGAAGGGGTCACAGAAATTATAACTTGCCTCGCCCACCCCACCCCCAATTTTAAAAACAAGGAAAGCAAGGCCCAGAAAAAGGTGATGACTGTTTTTGAAGTCCCACAACACAGCTAGTTTGTGGCCGAAAAAAAAAAAAATTCCCAAATCTCTCCTTAGCACCTTTATTTTTAATCAATGGCCCATTTTGTTATTTTTGCCCAAAGGGATAATTTTTTCTCAAATAATTACCTGCCACACACCAATATGGGCTGAAGGCTCTGAGAACGGACGTTTCAAGACCCTGCACATCTTTAAGGCATCCGAGTTAACTTCCGTGAAGTTATTTAACACCGCGAAGGCGGCCGCCAGTGGGTAAACGCAGGAGAAAAGGCTCACATAACCGAACTGAAGAAATAATTCCAAGTAATCATCAAAGGTACCCTGAAAATATAAACCACAAGAGAAAAACAGGCATTGTTTTAATACCAGATAATAAGAACAACATTTTGCAATACTATCCAAGGCACTGGCCTCCGACCAAAAAAAAATCGTAGAATTTCTCCCAATCTCTCCTTTTCAACAACAGAACTTACATAAATTCAAAAGCGATTTTATATTTCAGCCCCGGAAAAAAGGAAAAAACGATTTGGCTACTCACTTCATTGTGCCGAATCACCGAATTACTGCATAATAAACAACGGCGAAGCTAAATATGTTTGCTCTTAACCGAGTGAAGAGAAATGGCCCAACATCACTATTAGAAATCTTACACGTTTGTCCCCTCACATCATGGGTGCCCCAGAATCTCAGTCCCTGACCCTCCATTAAAAAACCGACGGTGGTGATGCCAGGGGAAACAGCGATCACCTCCAGAAGTCTTCCCTCCATAAAAGCAGCAACAACAACAAAAGGGCAACACGTGTCAGAACCAACTTTTCCAGTACTCTGGAAGTTAACCAAAGGCTTGAGCAATGCTGGTGGCATGGAGTCATGAAAAACAGCTCAGTCTGGCATTTTAGCTTACTGTAGTCTCATCTCCTACTCCCCAGCTCTGCAGCAACCTTGAAAAACACCCAACACGCACTCCCAGGACCAGCGGGAGCAGACTGGGGCTGGAGAGCTTGGAAAAGCCTCATTCTCTGGCCGGGGCAGCGGTACCCTAAAAGATCCCACTCAAAAGGCTTGTCTTTATTCAACTTCATGGAGTCTCTTCCAGTACTAAGGGCTTCTCCCTGGGTATGTCAGTTGAATTTTTAAACATCGGTCTGCCTGGGGTAATGGGTAGCAGCTGGGGCAAACAAGAGACTAGCCATGGAGCTCAAAATACAAGCTGAGGAATGAAAGAAATACTCATAGGGGGTTTAAAAAACTCCCAACATTTTCCTGGGAGTCTAGAAGCCCAGGCACCTGCAGAGGATCATGCACAATTTCAGGAAAGGCCTAGAAGGCTCTAAGACCTCACCTCTGACTGACCCTGGGCTCTGCACAAGCAGAGAGTGAATGCTAAGGCAGAATTTTAAACTTCCTGGTTTAGCGTTGAAGTCATGCCCAAACACAACGGAGACCGAATGGATAGGTGATGAGGGACAGAAGCAGAAAAATGCCCACTGTTAGCCCACCTACAGCCTGCAGAGTTTTCATGAAGGATCGGATTATGTGCCGGCTGCCACCTTCCCAGAGGGTCTCGCGACCACCTGTACGTCTCACCAATTACTATCGAACTGAATGATGAGCACTAGAGAAGTCTTGCAGAAGCAGTTGTGTGAGTAGAAATTTGGCGAAATATTTACGGTCTAACACTCCCTGCCTGTCCTCTCCCTTTGAGCACTGAGCACACAGCCACCAGCTCATCCAGCAAAAGCGCCGCTCTTTCTGCCCACGAGTCCTGTCCCCGTGCTATAAGAAAAGCACCGTTTTGCACCAAAAATGTCTCAACAATTCTTCCTTGACCATTCGCTTGTGGCCCCACGTCAACATCTACATCACTCTCAACGCAACAACAACAGGATACTCATTCTTCTCAAGTGCACGCGGAACAGTCGTCAGGACAGATGAGACGTCAGGCCGGAAAACGATTCTCAACAAATCTAAAAGGCTTGAAAATCACACAGAGTATCTTCTCCAAACACAATGGAATGAAAGTGGAAATCGATAACTGAAGGAAATTTGGGAAATTCATATGGAATGGAAATTAAGCAACATACTCCTAAAAAAACCAATGAGTCAAAGAAGAAATCACAAGAAAAACTAGAAAATACTTTGAGATGAATGGAAATTAAGACACGATGTATCAAAACTTATAGGATGCCGTGAAAACAGTGCTCAGAGGGAGGAAGCTCATGGGTACAAATGCTTCATTTTAAAAAAGAAAAAAGCAGATCTCACAACAACGGAAATTTTCACCTTAAGAATCTAGAAAAAGAATAGTAAACTAAATCTAAAGCATGCAAAAGGAAACAAACACAACAAAGTTTTATATATAGCACAGTAATTTATATAACATATTAATGTGTATTTTTATATAACTAATTCTATATAATCATCTCAATAGATACAGAAAAAAAAAAAAACAAAATCCGATAGCCCTTCATGATAAAAACACCCAACAAATGAGTAGCAGAAGAGAGTTCCCTCCAAGTGATAGACGGCATCTACGAACACCACAGCTAACATCCTACTTAACGCCGAAAAACTGGAAGTTTCCCCACCTAAGATCAAGACAAAATGTCTGCTCTTAAGTCTTCTATTCAACACTGTCCTTGGGGTTCTTACCAGGAAAGGAAAGGAAGGCAAGGAAAGAAATAAGAGCCACTGAGAACAAGAAAAGAAGTAAAACAATTTCTATTTGCAGAGGATATGATCTTATATATAAGAACCCCTAAAGAACTCCAAAAAAGATGATTAGGTCTAATTAGAAATGATCTAATCATAAACTTCAGTAAGGCTGCAGGGTATGAGATCAATATACAAAAGTCGATGGTATTTCTACAAACCAGCAATGAACAAACTGAACATGAAATTTAAAAAAATAATCCTACAATACTATCAAAAAGAATAAAACACTTAGTAATAGATTTAACAGTATAAGATTTGCACACCGAAACCCGAAAATCACTGCTGAAAGAAATTAAAGACCTAAATAAATGGAAAGACATTCCATGTTTATGGATTAGAAAACTTAGGGGCGCCGGGGCGGCTCAGTCGGTTAAGCATCCGACTTTGGCTCAGGTCATGATCTCACAGTCCATGAGTTCAAGCCCCATGTTGCGTTCTGTGCTAACACCTTAGAGCCTGGAGCCTGCTTTGGATTCTGTGTCTCCCTCTCTCTCTGCCCCTCCCCTGCTCGCTCTCTCTCAATAAATAAACATTAAAAAAAAAAAAACTTAGTATTGTTAAGATGGCAATACTCCCCAAATTGATGAATAGATTCAATGTAATCCCAATCAAAATTTCAACTGCATTTTTAAAAGAAATTGACATGCTAATACTAAAACCATAAGGAATTACAAGGGACCCAGAATAGCCAAAACAGTCTTGAAAAAGGACAAACGTAGAGAAATCCCACTTCCAGATTTGACAACCTACTACAAAGCTACAGTAATCAAGACAGTGTAGTCCTGGCATAAGGACAGACACACAGAGGTCAGTGGAACAGCACTGAGAGTCCGGAAACAAATCCATGTGTCTTTAGTCTTATAATTTTCTTTTCTATTTTTTAAGTTTATTTATTTATTTTGAGAGAGACACAGACAGTGCAAGTGAGGAAGGGGCAGAGAGAGAGAGAGAGAGAGAGACAGAGAGACAGAGAGAGAAGAGAGAAGAGAGAGAGAACCTCAAGCAGGCTCCACACTGCCAGGGCAGAGCCTGGCGTGGGGCTCGAACCCACAAAGTTGCGAGATCACGACCTGAGCCAAAACCAAGAGTCAGACACTTAACTGACGGAGCCACCCGGGTGCCCAGTCTCAGAATTTTCAACAAATGTGCAAAGATCATTCAATGAAGAAAACAATTATTTTTTATTTTTTGAAACAAACGGTGCCCGGGCAAGTAGATACCCACATGCAGAAGAAGGGCTCTGGACTCTGTCCCCACACTGTCTACAAAAATTACCTCACAAGGGATCGGACCTAAATGGAAGAGCTACGCCTATACAATTCTTAGAAGAAAACACAGAAGTAAATCTTCCGTCTTCAGGTAAGGCAATGGTTTCTCAGAGAGGACACCAAAAGAATGAGCCACAAAAAAGAGACAAATTTGACTCCCATCAAAGTTAAAAACTTGTACAGAAAATGACACTCAAAAGAAAAAGCTAACCCACAGGAGGATATATGTGCAAACCATATCTCTGATAAGAAATTTATGTTCAGAATATATGAAGAACTCTTGCAATAAAAAAATAAAAAGACAGGTAACCCACTGAAAATGGGCAAAGAATGATGAATACGTATTTCTCCAAAGAGATACATGAAAAGATGGTCAGTATCGTTAGGCATTAGGAAAATGCAAATAGAACCCACAATGAAATACCATTTCGGATGTATTAAGTGTGGCTACTGTTAAAAAGGGGGGGAGGGGTGTGTGCAAAAAATAACAAGTGTTGATGGAGATGTGGAAACAAATGGGACGCTCGTATATGGCTGGTAGGAATAAAAAATGGTACCACTCGCCCTTGAGAGCGGTCTGGCAGCTCCTCAAAAAGTGACACAGGGAGCGAACATGAGACCTAGCTAGGTAGCTAACGTGTGTTCATAAGAAACATACGTTTCTACAAAAGCTTGCACATGAATGTTTACAGCGGCATGATTCCTAGCAGCCAAAAAGGGGAGACACCTTGCTCCAAACGTTTCCCACTGATGAACGAAGAAACGAAATGCGGCATATCCGTACAGCGGGGTATTAGTCAACCATAAAAAGGCACGGAGTACCGGTACACGCTATGCTGCCGACGGAGCCTCGAAAGCACGATGCTTAGTGAAAGACGCCAGACACAAAGATCACATACTGTGTGCTTCCATTTCCATGACACGCAGGCGCGCGGCAAACCCAGAGAGACGGGAGGCGGGCTGGTGGTTGCCAGAGACTGGGGTAGGGATTAACTGCTTAATGGTCGTGGGGTTTCTTTCGGGGATGAGGGAATGTTCTGGAATCAGTGGCAAATGCTGTAAAACCTTGTGAATTTACTAAAAACCATTACACCGTACACTTTAAAACGGTGACATTTATGGTGTGTGAATTATATCCCAATTTTTTTAAAAAAAGTAAAGAAAAAAAAAGCTGATAGTAAGAAGGAAGCTCCCAAGAGCCACCCTAGCAGAAGTAGCAGACACACCAAAGAGGCCAGCGAGAGAAATCCACAGCAGAAAGTGGGGGAAACCACAGAAGCATGAAGAAATCCCTTTCAAACTATGTTTAAAAACCTTTCCAATACCGTTTTAAAAGGTTTGGTCCAAAGGAAGACAGGGGCACCAGTCCTTACATACCCTCCATTTGGGGGGAGGAACAGAAGCAGTGTGACGTGAGTGATTAGTGATCTCGAACGACTGGACGAAGAAGCCTTCGCTTCTACCTAGTGACATTTACCTTACTGGAAATTAAGGGCTGGGTATGTGGACCGAGCACGAACCCGCAGGAACCCGGGGACTCTGAGTCAGGCTCTGGCTGTTTTCGAGGTTCGCACGTGCCTCCAGAGCCGGCAGGCTGGGGCTCAGCTGGGGATTCGGCGGGGGGTAGTTTCTAAACGACTCTTCGGTCGCATGTGCTGTGTGGCAGCACGGAGAAGTGGTTCTAAAATATACCCTGGTGATACGGCACCAACTCACTTCTCTGCAAAGTGCAGAAACCAAGAGCAGAGGAAAAAATCTTAGCTGTTACGCCATCTTTACCACAGTTCGGCTTTCGGGAATCCTGACAGCCTGTGCTTGGCTTTCCGAACCGCTGTTTCGGCTCCGAGCTTACAGACAGAGCCTCGGCAGAGATGTGCAGACGAATTCTCCCAGAGGTGCCGCTGGGCCGCCCCCAGAAGGCGTGCTCGGGTCTTCCTGGCACTCCCGGCAGACAACGCCCAGGGAGCCCCTTCCCCACCCAGCAGCGCACTGCGCCCTGTTTCCGCCTCACGCGGGGACCGAGTGTAGTACGCACACGCTAACGTCAGGATTTTATACTTCCGAGCCCTTTTGAGTCAGTAAACTTAGCAAACCAGGGACATACTCCAAAAGCAAGAAGGTGAAAAAAATGCAAATTCGACAATGTGAATAATTGCATACTAACATAAAAATACGCGAAGATACAGTTACCCTACTAGCTGCAAGTTAGCAAAGACCAACTAAGACAAACTTACAAACTGTTAAGAACAAAGCAGTCATTGAGAATCCTGCGGTATTTCTGTGAAGTCATAACTAATTTTACATGTCTATTTACCAGATGAGTGAAAAGTTTCAGGTTTCCCTCAAACCAGCCATGGAGAAACATCACGTCTAGGAGTTCCCTACGCTGAGTATGTGACGAGGAAAGAAAGTATCGTACTGAAGGGTACAAGTAGCACACGCACATTAGGGGTTGGCCATTTTTCTCCGAAAACTGTTCCTTATTCAATATTATATTGAATGCTTGCTAGGAGTTACCATGATAAATAACATGGGGACAGTGCCCTCAGCGACAGAGAAAGAACAGCTATTAGAGAGTGGCACAAAACCCTAAATAAAATACTAAAATATTAAAAATGACAATGTATAGTTAAAAACACAGAACAAGTGGTGTTAAGCACTTAAATGTACACAGGTGGTCCATTGGAAATTTATTAGTGTAAATGAAAACATTAAATCTTAATATGATAATCTCAACAGAAGCAAATAAATGAAGAATTTGATAAAATGGAACATCTTTCCCAATACAAACTCTTAGCAATAAGGAAAAGAACATTTTTAAACTGATGAAAAGCTACCTGCCAAGAACATGGAACAAACACTGACATTCAATGGTAAGGAGACAAAAAAAGAAAAAAGAAAAAAAAATCAGGAACTAGAGAAAGATTCCTATTGTAAATACTTACGTCCAAATTATACTGAACATCTTCATGAGTCCAACAGGTAATAAAAACCATACAGATGAAGGAAGAAAGAAAACAGCCATATTTATTATAGCTATAGTATCTGTCTACACAGAAAACCCAATAAAATCCAAGAAAGTGGATTAGAAATAACAGGAGGGTTCATCAAGGTTGCTGGGTAAAAAGCTGCAAAAATCAACAGCGTTCCCATAGAATAGCAACAAACAAAAAAAACTTTTAAAGAGCTACCAATTACAGGAAACTGGAAGGCTCAAATTATCTACCAGCAGATAACTTGCTCCTTACAAAGTGAAATATACCTCCTGTGCAACCGCCTATCCCCAGGTCAACCGAGGGCTCAAACAAGGCGTGGGGCAGCCTGACATCAAGCCCCCGGACAGGGTGCACTGGAGGTACTCTCCCAGAATTGCTAAACTGGAATCAGGTGAGGAAACAATGGGACAAACTGGCTTCCCAATAAGCCAAAGCCTTGAAGAACAAAAAAAGCAAGAGATTATTCCAGATCTGCAGTTTTCAAGCTGTCTGGTCTTCGAAGCCCTAAACTCTTAAAAATGGCCGACGACCCCGAACACCTTGTGTTTACAGGAGTGCTACCTAGTGACATTTCCCTTATCGGAAATTAAAACTCAAAACTGTAAAAAATATTTCTCATTGATTCATTTAAACAAAAAACTTAACATCAATGAAATAGTGCTTGGAAAATAACTGCATTTTCGAGGACAGAGACACTCGGTGTAGACAGCAGCACGTGTTTGCGGTTCTAGCAAACGTCCTCACGTCTAGCTCACCGGAAGGCAGCTCGTTCATGGCGTGGCAACAACTGCTCTAGTCGGAGCACTCGTCACGAAAAGTCGCGGTCTCGCACACGTGCAGCTGGCCGGGAACCGGAGTTCACGGGAGGGGCAGCTGGGCACAAGGCAGACCTGAGGCGCCCACGGCCTTCGCCCTGGCGGGGGCAGACCAGCACACTAGCCCAGCTGGGGAGGGGCATCACGGAGGTTTTCTCTGTCCTTACTCTTCACTCTGACCTGCATGACCCAAGCTTCCTATCGCGCATAAACAAGTATTACTTTTATAACGTTTTTGTGTTTCAGTCAAATTGTCTTTTTCCCCCAAACTTGGTGATACTACTTTAGATTCACGCGCAGCAGTCAGGGTGAGCTTTCCAGAAAACATGATTCTAAGTTCACCGACTTCGGTGAGGAGAAAAATACACCCAGAGGGAAGGATCGGCGCGTGGGAAACAGAGGTCTAGCTCAAACGTGACCCCAAAGCATGCCCCTCTCCCAATACATGGAGAGAGCTGAAGTAGCAAATCCCGGACTGTCGCTCCAGGGGGAGGGCACAGGGGGACGTGAGGAGGGGACGTGTGGGATCACCCAGGGCCCCGGCCCCACAAGCACGTCGCGGAGCCGCAGCGCGAACCGCAGGCTGGCTCACAACTCGGGCCTGCAGGGGCAGCCGGCGCACTGCTTCCTGCGCTGCCATGGGAGAGCCAGGCTGAAGGACAGACTCCGCAGAAGCAAGGCCTTGGGCCCCGTTCCTCATTTAGTCACCGAGTGAGTAAGAGCAGAGAGCTCCAACCTGCCTGTTATTAACACGGGAAAGGCAACGCTCGCCTTACCTTCCTTCAAAAAGGTATTCTCGGATGCCAGGAAATGCCGAAAGGTGGGGCCGCGGGTTCTGGCCGTGTCCCCTTGTTAGCATAAAGCTAATTCTCAGATGAATTGAAGTTGCTTGCACGAGGGGCATGTTGCTTGAGTTACCGTAGACCACTCGCCGAGCCAGGGCGAATCCGGTCTGGAGAAGAGCGTAGATTTGGTTTGGGGCCCTTCAGGGGGTGATGTCGTTTGCCCTCATAATTCAGAGAGAGAGAAGAGACGAAAGCCTATTCTAACTGATGACAGGGACTCGAGAAGGGAAGTAGGGACAACAACACGGAGAATTACTTCAAGACCCTGGGGCAGGAAGGCAGAAGTGCGGGTTGGCTTGCTTTGGGACAGGAGGGCTGCTGACAGCTGGGGCAGGGAGACGGGGACGCGGGAGTTGTGGGAGCTCCCGGCGGGCACTGGGAAAAGGGGCCCTTACAGACGAGAGGGGGTGCAGAGGGGACGGAAGAAGAGCTCAGGGGAAAGACTGCTTGGCTGGCTCCCATGAGAAAGGGAAGGATGAAAAATAAATACAGCCAGGAGTCCCACTCCCCAGAACAAGCAAGGAAGGGAGTCAGACACAGACTGAGGCTTCAGGCCACAGCCAGCGAGCCCCTCAACCAGTTCAGGCAAGGGGGCACCACACCGTGCAAACGTGCTCCTTTCTTGCACGCCTGTGCAAGTCTGCTACTGGTCAGACTCCAACCCACAGGCCAACAGACACGGCTAGATCCGTGTCCTGTGGGGCAAGGGATTCAAAGGCACCCCGCTCCCCTCCCCTGGAGCGTAACTGGGGCTAGGCTGTCTGAACAAACCAGGGGCTAGGATGCTGGTCCTCCGTCCTTGAAAGGAGGCTGAAGAAAGCCACGGCTGCTGCCCGGAACTACAGTTTGTATCAACAGCACGCTACCCACGGGCTCTGCAAAGCCCCCAATGCCATCACAAGGCGGGGGCTCAGGGCTCCATCACCTGGTTCCGGACTAAGGACTTCGAGGCTCGGGGGCAGTTGTGAAAATAGGGCAGGAAGACATGAGCAGAGAAATACACTCCTGCCCAAGACGAACACACCAAGTAACATTCCCCAAGACGAACACACCAAGTAACATTCGTAAGCATACGAGAAAAGGGAGCATATGAGCCAAGAAAGTCAAAAGATGACTCATGCAGATGGGAAACAAGACTGAGAGTTTAGCAGTAATGCATGCTCACTGCCTGAGCCGCTGCAGGGTCGAATTCACTAAGAGGAGCGCCACACAGAGGGGCGCCTGGGGGGCGCAGTCGGTTAAGCATCTGACTTCGGCTCGGGTCATGATCTTGCGGTTTGTGGTTCGAGCCCCATGCCAGGCTCTGAGTGGAACCTGCTTCGGTTTTGTGTCTCCATCTGTCTCTCTGCCCCTCTCCCATTCATGCTCTGTCTCTGTCTCTCAAAAATAAACAAACATTAAAAAAAAATTTTATTTTAAAAAGTACCACACCGAGAAGACAGGTGCAGGATACAAGGAACAGCGGCCTAAAGCAGACAGGGCCCCGACACCCCTCGCCCACGAACACACAGTCAGGTCTCACGAGCTAGGGGCTTCGACTGTTGCTACAGGCGGCCAGCCTCCCAGTGAGCTGCCTGCAATTCCTAAAAAGAACTCCAAGGCTCGGTCTTAAAGGAACCATTTCATACTTCTCCCTCGGTAATTTAAACCAGAAATGAAACCCGAAGAGGGCGCTCCCTTTAGGCGGCCAGCCTCCCAGTGAGCTGCCTGCAATTCCTAAAAAGAACTTCAAGGCTCGGTCTTAAAGGAACCATTTCATACTTCTCCCTCGGTAATTTAAACCAGAAATGAAACCCGCAGAGGGCGCTCCCTTTCGGCGGTGGCCTGCCATCCCCTCCAGGATCCGGCAGCATCCCGAGTGACCGTCTCCCGTCTCGCCGGCCCCCGCATCTCTGCAGCAAGGGTGGCCTCAAGCCTCAGGGGAGCAGCGATGTGCAGGGCCAGACCCGCCCTCTACTGTCGTTAGGCATGACTTCAGACGGAAGGCGGCGACATTTCAGCCCACGGCCCGCCTTTTCCACTTTAAAGCAGCTCCTGGTGAGGATGCCGGCAGGAGGGCGCTTACAAAGTGGCCACGTCGGAGCCAGGGAGCGTATACACATTTGTGGAGGTCAGTGCCTGACTCCTACTCCCTCTGAGTCAGGGGTTAACTCAGCAATATTCAAACTTACCAAATAGGTTCCCATTTCTTTCTCCAGGACAACCTGTTCATACAACGTAGCATCGATGTCCGCTTTCAAAGCCTGCACCTTCCTCTTCACCTGTACGTGGTGCTTCCTTTGGAGCCAATAAGGGAGAAGAGACTCCATGATCTGGTTAAGGATCTGGGAGGTAATCAGGAGAGTGGCCAAACTCTAAAAAGAAGCACAGAAATGATACCTGACAATGCAACTTGGAAAAATCACAGTATGTGTGTAATTACATGATAAATAAAATGGAACCTTCAACAAACAGTATACTATTAACAAAAACTAATATCAGGAAACCTAGGTGCTAGAATAATCCTTCCAATTTACTGTTTTTTCACAAGAAAGCCACTTTAAAATACAAGCAGTTATAAAGAAGACTATAATAAAAAATAAATCAGTAATAAATAAGATTATAAAAATAATAAGAAAGTTTTGAGTTGGCAAGGGAACAATTTAACTTAAAATTGTGTTTTTGGTCATCTCATCCTTGCTACAACAGAATAATCTAAATGGTATTGCCAACTCTGAAAAAAAAAAAAAAACAAACAACAAAAACGGTTTGGCCAAACTTAAAAAATTTATAAAATGAATACATCGTCCTTCATTGTAGTAAACTTAGAAAGGAGAAAAAACGTCACCGATAGTTCCACGACCATGATGGAGCCTCTGCTAACATCTCGGGATAGTCCTTTCCAATCGGAGTAAAACACGAGTAGCCCGTGCACTGTTGTCGACTGTATTATCCCCGGCCATCGCTGTCATGAGTGCTGTGTGCATGAATCTCCGCCCTGTCTCCGACCATTTACTAAGGATGGATGAAGGTTCTTGGCAGAGCTGCCCTAGCAGTTTCTAGAAGTGCTGTGTCAATCTCCACTTACGTCGGACGGACAGAAGGGTTTCCCTCTCATACTACCCTTGCCAATATTCAAACTGTATTATTTTAAAAGTCCTCCCCTATCCCCTTGCCCTTCATCTCTGTTAAAAAAGGAGACTCTTGGGGCGCCTGGGTGGCTCAGTCGGTTAAGCGTCTGACTCTTGATTTTGGTTCAGGTCATGACTTTAGGGTTGGTGGGATCAAGCCCCACGTCAGACTCTGTGCAAACAGGGCAGAGCCTGCTTGGGATTCTCTTTCCACCCCTCCCCTGTTCATGCTCTCTCTCTCTCTAATAAAAATAAACTTCAGAAAAAGGAGACCTTCTAAGGTACAAGAAATGAGAAGTCATAACCTACTAATGCACCAGAATATACATCCAGCTTATCAAGTTCATATGTATTATCCTGAACTTCCAAAGTTCAAAAACAATTTTTTAAAAGTAGTGATATGTCTAGTCTTGTTCTTAAGAGCACACCATTTGATTTTACTTTGGTGCAAGCTGTTAGAACCGTAACTACAACATCTTTTTTAACTTTCTCTGAGTATATAATTTCCTGAAAAATGATCCCAAGCTCTCATTTATAACTATTAAAAAAACCAGGCTTTTGATATTTTTTACTAATGCTCACGGTATATTAAACCTGGGGAGGAACAGCCCTTACTGATAGCTGGCTCAGTCATAAAAAAGAGAATTTAGACAGCAGTAATCTGTACTTGACTTATCATTCACTGGCGTTTGTGGTCCAAGAATGGCCACATGCCAAAATAAACACCAGACTTCCTTAAACACTGCAGGAAAGATACAGCATTGCATGGGACCCGCTGGTCTCTAAGATTTAACAACTTATAAGGGCACTTGGGTCGCTTGGTTGGTTAAGCATCTGACTCTTGGTTTCGGCTCAGGTCATGATCCCAGGGTCGTGGATCGAGCCCGGTGCCAAACTCCATGCTGAGTGTGAAGCCCATTTAAAACTCTCTCTCTCCCTCTGCCCCTCTTCCCAACTCATGCTCGCTCGCTCTCTCTCAAATAAAAAAAAAATTATAAAAGTTAACAACTTATTAATTTAAAAATGAAATGTGAAACCTGTTTAAAGTTACATCAATCACCCCTCACTCTGACACACACACACACAAATTTCAATCAAGGAGTACTTTTTTCATTAGAATTGCTTTTACAAGCTTTGAGATGAACTATATATGTGATTTTCCTGTACCATATAATTAATTTTGCAAGTTGGTTAGCTTCAACTGATTTGTTTTCAGTTGAGTACGATACACAGTGCAATTGCTAATGGGTTTTTATTTAGAGTTGGCTTAGAAATATACAAAATGTAAGCTTTTATTCATAAAACAAAATCGTGCAGCCAATTACATTATCTGAATACAGGAAAGTACCTCTAAACCCACAAAACTGACACACTCACCTGACGCAACAGCTTCATGTCCCTCAGGACGAAGGCGATGTAGAAGAGCGAGGCGAAGCAATTCAGAAAGTTGAACTGCCAAAAAAAGAGACAGCGACATTTCACACTGCTTCGCGGTACTTTATCACAGTTGTGAACGCAGCATTAAAAATGTAATGAGGGACTTCCGGGCCTCACGAGACGGCGTAGACTCGTTTCTCCCACGCCTCCTCACTAAGCACGTCCATCAGCTCTGCAAACAGGGGAACTGTGACAGCTGCCAAGAGCTTGGAGAGTGAACTGGTTTGGGACCCCCGGCCTGAGGGAACTGCGGAGCACCAACACACTTCTAGTAAATTCTAACAGAAGAGGGAGAGCAAGGCCCAGCCCTCCCCCGCCCTGACTGGCAAGCCAGAGAGCCTGGGTGGGCTCCTTCCCTGCCCACCTCACCTCACCCCACCCCCTCTTCACCTGAGGAGCCCGCAGACCTGGCAAGGGGGTCTACCCGGACTCTCCTTCCCTGCGGGGCCTGGCGCCCCGGGGCCCGAGAGACACAGGACAGCCAGACGGCACCACATCCCAAACGTCAATCATCTCGCAGGGCTAGAGTGAGGCCTTCAAAGACTTTTTAGGTCTGTATGGCTGCTTGTCCCTTTTCTAATGCCCAAACTGCTAAAACTGTTCCGATTTATAAAAAATGTTCTATTTCCTTGCCACTCTTGCCTCTATAGACAGACCTACTTCCAGAAGCCTAGACACCTTCCTCTCAGTGCCTTCTGATCTCTTAAGGCCTCAACAACCAGATAACAAGCTTCTCGGAATGATTTCGGTAGCTGGAGCAAAACCTCTTTTCCCCGGAACCGTTCCTCGGGACTGAGAGACCCGGACTGCGCTCCAGGAGAGAGTTCAGAGGACTCTTTCCGCACCCTTCTCGATCCTGTTACGTTGCCAACGGCTGAGGTAAGCTCCTGGTGAACGAAGTGCTTCCAAACTCGTATTTCTCTTTCATAATCATGGCGGGAAAAGGCATCACGTGCGAGCTTTAACACGGACGCAAGCAGGCTACACTACGCCTTCTCCCCACGTCCTCCCCCGCCCACCAACACATGCTGGGAACCTACAGGACTTTAGAAACTTCTTTCGAAAATTAGAAAAAAAAATGCAATGGTCTATCACTAAACAGACTGTGGGCACCTGAAAGAACTGTTAACTAGTGAAACAAAGAAGTCACCAAAAGGAAAAGGACAGAAACATGTGTGTAATGTGCTTAATCAGGTTTTTAAATAACGAGAAACCGGCTACCCTACTAATCTCCATACTCGAAGCCCTACACCGCGTGCACGTTTGTAGTAAGACGACTGAACGTACATGTAAGCACAATCCATCCTGCCACGTGTACAAAATATATTAAGTATCTCATATCTTAAATTAGAAGCCAGTTTTTGCATTTATACTTTTAAGCATTAACCAATATACATTAAGTTTCATAATTCAAATGGATTTGTATATAAAAACTCTACTCACCACTAAAACTTTCAGAATTAGATGATTCTGGTAGGCAGATTCCAATCTGTGATTCTCTAAAATATGAAAAAGGAGAGGAAACTTCTCTTAGGTAAGAAGCGGTATGAGAGGCTGTCGTGGGGTGAAGGCTGATGTGTTGAGGCAGAGACAGCAGGCCGCAGGGCCGCAGAGAGGAAACGCGCCGCACTGTCAGTCGCGGCTACCGCTTAGCCACCAGAACACCACATAGGAAGAAACTAAGATCAGGACGCATTTGCCACAGTACTACAAGAGCCCTGTATTCTGAAATTAATATTTGTTTTTGAAATGTTTATTTTTGAGAGAGGAAGAAAGAGAGAAAGAGTGGGGGAGGGGTGGAGAGAGAAAGAATCCCAAGCAGGCTGTACACCATCAGCACAGAGCCTGATGTGGGGCTCGAACTCACAAACCGTGAAGATCATGGCCTGAGCTAAAATCAAGAGTCGGCTGCTTAACCAACTGAGCCACCCAGACGCCCCTGAAACTACTTTTAAAGTATTACTGCGACAAAGAAACATGGGAAGTATTGGCAAATGATCCCATAGACGGCCACCCAGAAGAAGACCCTGAATAAGTGGTCAGAGGGAAGCTGAGAGCAGCCTCTAAAGAGGGCAGTGAAGTGTCTGTGCGCGGGCCCTACAAGGATTAACTTAAAGAGGAACCCAAAATTCCACCCTGAGCCAGGGAAGGAGCCACGGTACCCGCCCTAAGAGAGCAGGGCAGAAAGACAAAGAACATTCTGGAGAGAAGTGTCATCCTGCAGAGAGGCGCTGGTACACTTGCCTGCACCGGAACCCCGGCTCAGCTCTTCAGCCACCGTCCCTCCTTGAGCAAGTCACTTAACCTCCCGGCACTCAGCCTCCTCGCCTACAAAACAGGCTGACGCCCCCCTCCTCCCAGGGTCACTGTCAGGATAATAAATAATACAAAGCCTTAAGCCAGTAACAGCACGTGGAGAGGACTCAATGAACAGTAGTTGTTACATGACTGATAAAAGTAATTTAAAACGTCTTTCCGGTCCATGAAGTTAAGGCACAGGCTTCTCCACAGGGAATCACACCGCATATTTACTTGTTTGAGGGAATAAATAACGAGCAAATGGCCTCTCAAGAGCATTTTTAAACCATGACCAGGTCCATACAAGAGCACCGCTACCTGAAGGCCAGTGGCAATCCTCGGGGCTCTAACCAACTAAACATCGGCTTCCAGATACCAGATGTCGTTCATTTGGCCAAAGTGTCTGAAGATCATTCAATCTACTCAACCCTCAACGGAAAACACAAAATTACGACATTGGGATCACAGGTTTTGGCCCCAGAGTCCGGGTCAGCCTGGCTCTACAGTTTGTCTGAATCTTGCTAACTCTCTGTGTCTTTGCCCCGAAAGACGGTGAAATGACTTCCATTTCACGGTGTCCTGAGGAGGTGAAAATGCGACACCGTGCATGAAGAGGCCGCAGGGCACCTGGAGTGCGGAAACTAACCCCACGTTGAGTCCCTGACAACCAGGGGCCCAAAGCATGGGAGCCCACGAAACTGAGGAAGTCCCCCCAAGTCTCTAGAGCGCCCTCAGGGCCACGTCCCCCTCCTCTGCAAAGTCGCAGTGATAGGAATCCTAGGACCCGAGCGACACTTCTGACAGGCAAACGAGACGTAGCCACAAGCGTCAAGTCTTACCCCACGAAGTCAGAAACTCGGCGGCGTATCGATAGAGGCGGTTCATGATCTCAATCACGACGGCGTAGATGATGCTGGGCACGTACAACAGGACGCTGGTCCACTCGGACCCGCTGCTCTCGTGCAGACTCAAGGCCCAGGCCTCCATGTCGAAGTAAATCATCATGACGTACAGAGAGAAATAGAGGCAGAGGCACACGAACGGCAGGGAGACCAGGTAAATGCGCAGCTGCCTCCTGCAGCTGGGGTAGAGAGGCTCCTTCCTGCCGGTGACGGGGTTGACGCCCAGGACCCCGTGGAATCCCGGCCGGGGCTCCTCGAACTGCCTCTTCATGACGAGCGTCCCCCACCTGTAGGTCATGCTGGCACAGCCCCGCTTCCACACTTCCAGGACCACTGTGGACCACAGGAGGTTGAAGGAGGCGAAGATCACGTACTTGTCGTAGTCTTCCCACACAAATAAGTAGTAAGGCAACCCGATGACCGCCATGGGGACTAAGGCAACAGTGAAGTACTCCAAAAATCCAAAGTAAAGAGCAATTGTTTCCCCGAAGTAGCCACGAATACGGTCTGCAATAAAAAGGAAAAAAAGACCTTAAGGACAGACTACGAAAGCTTTTCACCACTTATTTTTTTAGTCAGGTGGGGATCGTTTAAGACCCTCATGTCCCACTCGCCGTGCGACGGTCAGTCCACCGTCCGTGCAATACAAAGACCCCCGCCCGTCTGGATGGCAAGCCTGATACCGTCCCCAGCCTAGGGCCCAGGCCATCGCTGCCGGGGCTGCGCTGCCAGGCACCCTGGGTCCGCCTTCCCTTTACTCCCTTATCTGATGGGTGCCTTCTTCCCAAAGGAAAACTCGCCTTGGGGCTTGTCTCAAATCTCCAAGGACCTAGTTTAAGTCCAGCCATAGCCAACGAACCATTTTAATTTGGGGGCTAAATTTATGCTCCCCACCTTTCTCCCACTTTAATATCACGGTTACGGATGTCCTTTTCAAAGAAGACTCCCCATCCAGTCTCTGCTCCCACCACCCAAAAATATAAATTCTCATCAGTATATCATGGCAAATTTTTCAGTACACTGCGGGAAAGTTATTCAAAAGCACAGAACAATATTCTACACATAAGCTTCTAGAACAGCCACGGGACACATGTATCTATTACCTTCATACAGAGGGCAAAAGAAGGGACAAACAACATCACTGTTAATATTCTGTGAACTCAAGGCAAGCTAACTCGAAAGGGGTCGCGAACACCATCGTCCTTTGCCAGGTGCATCTACTCGAGGGAGTGACGGGGCTGAAAGTATCCCACACTGGGACCAGGGTGGGATGCAGGGGCTTCGGGGGTGCAGTAATGGGGCTGTTATAGCTTGGTTAATTACATGATATTAAAACTTGTTTGTTTTTTTAAGAGAATGTGTCAGATCAGTCTATGGAGGTGGGGCAGAGTAAACCGGGATAAGCTATTTCCCTCTACCCTTATTCTTCCAACTATCGCAGGAACACGTTAAAATAGCCAATGTGATAGGGCCACCTCTAATCTGAATCAGGTCAAAGGATATCCAAACAATGGAAAGAAGAAAATAAGGCGCTCACGGCCGAGGCCCCAAATCACACGACCTCCCTCTCTAGATCTTAAGGGAAGGTCGAGACTTGCCCGGCCCCTGCCCTGGTGGGTTCCCCAGCCCCGCACACTCCCCCAAACCTCACGCCCTCTACCGCAATTGTGCTCAGTCTTCACCATCAACTCACTTTTCCCTTCAGTTTCTAAGTAAGCTACTGGATACTGTGACTCACAAGTCCTAGAGGCAATACTTAAATTCACTGGACCTTGAAGCCAGACAAAGTGAAAAAATACCCTTAAGTGTAACACAAAACAGCTAGTGTGTTACCTCGAACTAGCAAAAACAAACTTTCCCTTTCAAAGGATACCAGAAAAGAATTCAAAACGCAATCTCACAAATATTAAAAACAAATTTTTGTTCACTGTTAGTAGCTGTTTTCATGAACGGAAAGTAGAAATAAAATTATTTAAAGAGGGATTCCTTTAAACGAAGTCAAAAGAGAAATGTCTTTTAAGAAAAACTGATGGCAATGCTCATGCTACAATCTACCAACTTAATACAATCCTGACGCTTAAAAAAACACAACTCAGCCCAAAACTCTGACCATCCACACTGATGTCAGTTTCCACACAGCGATGCTCAAATACACCAAATACATTAACGGACAGAGTCAGTCACACCCACCCAGATACCTGCAAACTAGCTCAAAAGATGCTTAGGTGTGCTAGTCTGCCCCAAGAATGAGCACGGCTCTAAATATTAGCTCTAAAGAAACAGAAGCTTTCGTATACAAAATATTCACAGTCAAATGAAATTCTCAAAACATCTGTTCTACTTCCAACTCTGACGTGTACTTATGAAGGCCACTCTGGACCGCCTGTGTTGTTGGTGAAATTTAGAGAAAGCTTGTAATTCGGTCCATCTGAAATGGCAGTAGAAACAAATTACTCAACGGGGCGTGCAAACCGTCTTACCCAACCCCGGTTTTTGCCCCCACGCAGCTGGTGAGCCCCGCCCAGCAAAACCCTAAACATCGCCCCAAGAGAGAGAACACCACGGCTGAACATGACCTCTCGCTCACTGAGCGCGCGCGGACACATACCGATGGGCTGGTACTTCAAGGTAAACCGAGTGTACCAGCTGTCCTCGAGCTTCTTCAAGGCTTCGTTATCGTGCAGGGGGAACACCTGAATCACGATGCCGGAGGTGAGCAGTCTTCTCACTGCGGGGGGAGAGCGCGCCAAGCTGGATGAAACAGATCTGAGATTGCTCGTGACACGACATACGTTTTCCACCGCTGTGAAGACAGCCCAGCGAGGAAGGGCGCCACACAGGATCAGTGTTATTTACACTGCCTGCTACTCTGAGGGCGTATGTTCTTTTGTTCTTCACCATGTAAATATCTTGACTATTTTAACTAGGAAAGCGACACAAGTATAGGTAAAATTTAAAACCATACAGAAATGTACAAATTAGAACTGGAGAGACCCCAGTTATTCTCTTCCTCCCACAAAAAATGACCCGTGTAAATAGCAATTTCAGGTAATATCAGGCTTTAAAACATATGCCCATAAATGTATATTATAAAAAAAAAAAGTCGGATCATTCCACACGCATTGTTCTGTAATCTTTTCTCATGCAGTAGGTATGATAAATGGTTCTCAATGCCAATACCTACAAATATGAAATGTCCTTTTTAACGATATCATAATAGTCCCTTGTATGAAGTGCTATAATTTAGTCCTCGATTGAAAAATACTCGTTTCCCTTCCCTTTTCCTGTGCTGTCAGAAATGTTAACATTGCTATACACATGTCTTTTCCCACCTGCCCACTATTTTCTCACATACATTGGAAGAAGAATCGCTGGGCCCGAGAGCACATGTATCTGAAATTTAATCATCTACTCTAAAACCGCCCCCAGAAAGACTTCACCAATCCGCCCCTCCCACCGGGGCGAAGGTCAGACCATGTTCTGTTCCTTTCATTCTTGTTGGTGCTGAATATTTGCAGGATCACTTTCATCCTTTCTAATCTGATAACAAAGGCCTATGTTTACAAACGGCCAACGTCAAAATCAAATAAAATCATATTTTCAGCAGTCAGCTGACCGGCATGATTTTATCCACTCAGGCGCACATTGGAAAGAGGCGAGCGAATTTAACCAAGGACACTCCCCGCTGGTCATAATAACTGAAAGCAGGCCATCCTCTCAGCCGTATGCTTGGAGTGACTCACGGGGTGGGTGGGCCTTAACCGGAGGTGTGTTCGGCAGACCTGGGGAACTCGGATGCATGTCTGGGACCACGTGTGGGGACGGAGTGTCTTCCCCACAAGTGCCTGGTAGAATCTCCAATAAAGAAGACAGCTGGCTATGAGTCGGAGTTCGCAGAAAGGAAAGACGCTGTGCTGTTTTCAGCCGGTGAGAAGCGTTGAGCTCTCTGAGGTTTATCAGCTCACCTCTCCCGAGGGGAACTCCCTGATCTCCTATCTACCTTGTCACCAAAGACAAGCGTCGAGTGTATCAGGCAACAGGCCCCCTCGTCATCGGAAAAAAAAAAAAACATGTTGTAAGTTTTCCGTGTTGAAATACTACATGTAACCGAGAGAAAGAGGATTCTCGCGACAAATGCCCCACCATAAAATCTTCAGAGTAATTTGAAAGTACAGCAGATTTCTTAGAAATGAACAAAGACTGCTCAACAGGAGAGACGTGATGATGAAACAGCAAAAGGGTCTGGGTTTCCTGGGTCTGAAGGAAAAATTCTTAATAGATGATCCTTACAATTCTACCTCACACAGAAGTTATAAACAAAAGTCTTAGAAAGCCAGGGTTGTGATGAAATCCTTACTGACTAAAAAAGGCATATGCTCAAGATACCCAGAGACACATTAATTAGGGGGAAAAGGTACATGGTTTAAGTTATATTAGCCACTGGTGCTAACAAATCTATTTTTTAGTATTTTTAGCCTGAGGTGTTTCTGAGGATTGTTCTTCAGCCGCATGGAGCCAGTCCCCCCCCACCCCCCGAGCTCTGACCCTTCTCTCATCTGAGCACGCACGACTGTACCTTATTCTCTCTTCCATTACTATCCTTTCCAATTACCGTATCACGTTATTCAGCCGTGAACTGACAACATCCAAATTACTTTACTATGTGTAAGTTCTTTTTAAAAAACTGACCGCATTCTACTACAGGTGACTTTCTAGGCAGGCATAAAAACCAGCTACTTCTGAAAATAGGACCGTGAACCGAAGGACCCAGAGAGATTATAAAGCCTCGTGTCCTAAATTACCAGGTTTCCCTTCACCATCGATGCCAAAAGCATGGTTCCAATTTCAGCTTCTAAAAATAGAGGTTTTTCTTTTCATCCTTTAACTTTCTCTTGTCGGCTAAGAATGTAATTAAAATGACCCTTACATCCAAGGGAAATAAGAGGCTGGGCAGGCCTATTGAGAGAAAGAAACTAGTGCTTCCTGGGAGCATCGAGATGGCAGGTTGGAGGCTCTGGAGCTCGCCCCTTCCCAGACACGCCAAGGCTACAACTGCATATAGAACGACTCTCTCTGCGGAAGACCCGAAGACCAGCACCACGGGTCTCCTATGGCTATAAAGAAAGAGTCATATCAAGAAGCAGAGGAGGGGCAGAGAAACAGTCTCATCAGGACCCATGCCCCACCCCTAAGCGGGAGAGAGATCACCTGCAGGGAGGTCCTCCCTGAGGAGTGAGGGGGCTAAGCCCCACGCGGGGCAAACTTGCACTGGGGACCAGCACAGGAAAGATGGGCCCCCAAAATGTCTGGCTTTGAAAATCAGCAGGGCTTAATCCCAAGAGGGCCGGAGGGCTACAGGAAACAGAGACTCCACTCTTTAAAGACCCAGGCACACACTCGCTCCAAGGCCCAGGCAGAGGCGGCAGCAGCACAGAGGCCACACCTGAAGATTTAGTGACTAACTTCAGGGCGTGTGCCAGAGGCACAGGGAACTGCAGGAACTTTCTCCATGAATGGAAGCAGTGGCAGGTGCCTAGTACTAGGGAGAAACAGTTTTTGTTTTTTTTTAAGTTTGTTTATTTTTGAGAGAGAGAGAAACCATGAGCAGGGGAGGGGCAGAGAGAGAGTGAGATAGAAAATCCCAACCAGGCTCTGCCTTGTTAATGCAGAGCCCGATGCGGGGCTTAAACCCACAAACAGTGAGATTGTGACCCAATCCGAAATCAAGAGTCAGATGCTTAACCCACTAAGCCACCCAGGCGCCCCGAGAAACAGTTCTGATTCTCCATCTACCATGCTAACACTGCTAGCCCTGCCTCATATTCCCCTGCAGACCTGCCCCACTCAACCCTCCCCACCCTGGCAGGCACCCCAAAGGGGCTCCCACCTCACCACACTCACCAGGTCACCTCCGCCTTCACTGTCACTCCCTTAAAGGGGCTCCCACCCACCATGGGCCCACAACAGTTGTAGCTCAGCCAAAACAGCAGGGAACGCACAAAAGACACCCCTGGAGTTCCAGATTCTGGTGACCAGTGGGAGAATGTACTTCTGCGCCCCACAATACACCTTCTACGGAAGGCGTCTCGTGCAAGACCAGATGTGGCTGATCTACCTAATACCCACAAACAAACACAAAGAGGCAAGATGAGAAGACAGAGGGCTGTGTTCCAAATGAAAGAACATCACAAAACCTCAGAAAACTCGGTGAAAAAGAGATAAACAATCTACCTCAAAGTAGAGTTCAAAGTAATGGCCATGAAGATGAAGATGCTCACTAAACTCAGGTGAAGACTCAATGAACACACCAAGAATCTCAAGAGATTGAAAAAAACAAAAAACAACAACAACAACAACAACAAAAACAAACATAAAAAAAGAACCAGAGCCAAAGAATATAACTGAGTTGAAAATACACTAGCGGGAATCAAGAGCAGATTAGAGGATGCAGAAAAATGGATCAGCGGTCTGGAAAACAGGGTAATAGAAATGACCCTAGCTGAATGGCAAAAAGAAAAAAGAATTTCCAAAGCTGACGATCCTTTAAGGGACCTTCAGGACCTTAAGATCAAGGGGGCTAATATTTGCATTACAGAAGCCCGAGAAAGAAAGAAGAAAGAGAAAGGGGCAGAAAGCTTACTTGAAGAAGTTACAGCTGAAAACGTTCCTAACCTCGGCAAGAAAAGAGACATCCAAGTCCAAACAGGAAAGAGAGCCCCAAACGAGATGAACCCAACGAGGTCCGCACCAAGACACAAAATAATTTGAGTGTCAAAAACTAAAGAGGAAATAGGAAAAGTAGCAAGAGGTAGGCAACCAGTTACAGACATGGGAACACCCACAATACCACCAGCTGACTTCTCCGCGAACTTCGCAGGTCAGGAGGGAGTGGCACAACATATTCGAAGTGCTGAAAGGAAAAAATCCACAAAGAGAAACACGCTACCCAGCAAGGTTATCATTCAGAATGGAAGTAGAGAGAGTTCAGACAAAAGGGTTCCCCACTAAACCAGTCTTACAGGAAATGTTAAAGGGACTTCTTTCGGGTAGAAAAGAAAAGGCCCCCACTAGAAGTAGGAACATTTTGAAAGAAAAACATCTAGCTGTAACAGCAAGCATATAGTAGAGGTGGTAGATTAACTGCTTACAAAGAGAGTGTGAAGGTTAAAAGACAAAAGTAGTAAAGTAAATGATATCTGTGACAGTTAAGAGATACACAAGATAAAAATATGCAAAATACGATGTCAAAAACATAAAACAGGGGGAGGTGAGGGTAAAAACGTAGTGCTTTTAGAAGTGTTCAGACTTAACCCACCATCAACCTGAAACAGACTGCTATCTACACGGAGTATTATACATGAACCTCATGTAATCACAAACCAAAAACCTATATTAGATACACAAAAAATAGAAAGGAATTCAAACAGAACACTAAAGAAAGTCATCAAATCGCAAGGGAAGGGAAAGGAAGAAGAAGGAACACAGAAGAACCACAGAAACAACCAAAAACAATTCACAAAATGGCAATGAGTACATACCTATCAATCAGTAATTTAAATATAAATGGGTTAAGTGTTCCAGTACATCCAAAAGATAGAGCGTGACTGAACTGGTAAACAAGACCCGTCTATACACTGTCTGAAAGAGACTCACTTCAGACCTAAAGACACATACAGACTAAAAGTAAAGTGATGACAAAAAATATTCCATGAAAATAAAAATGAAAAGAAAGCCAAGGTAGCAATATTTGTATTAGACAAAATAGACTGTAAAACAAAGGCTGTAATAGACAAAGAATTACATGATAATTAAAAAATCAATCCAACAAGAGGCTATAACAACTGTAAATATCAATGCACTCTACATGGGAGCACTTAAATATATAAAGCAAATATATTTGCTAAAAGGGAAAAACTGACAGTAATACAATCATAGTAGGGGACTTTAAAGCCCCACTTACATCAACAAATAGATCATACAAGCAGAAAATCAATTTAAAACAAAACAAACAAACACAACAAAAAAACAGATGGCTTAATGACACATTAAAGACGTGTCAGATGGACGTAACAGATACATATAAAAAATTCCATTCAAAACCAGCAGAACATACATTCTTTTTAAGTTCACATGGAACATTCAACAAGATAAATCACATAGTAGGGCACAAAACAAGTTTCAATAAATTGAAGGTTGAAATCACATGAAACATCTTTTCTGAACACAGTGGTATAAAACTATAAATCAACTACAATAAACAACCAATGAAATCAATGAGGAAATAAAAAAAATACCTTGAGACAAATGAAAATGGAGACATTACATTCCAATGTCAATGAGACTCAGCAAAAGCAGTTCTAAGAGTGAAGTTTACGGCAGCAGAGGCCTACCTCAAAAAAACAAAAAAAAATCTCAAATAAGCAATCTAACGTTACACCTAAATAAACTGGAGAAAAAAGAACAAAGCCCAAAGTTAATAGAAGGAAGGAAATAATAAAGATCAAAGTGGAAATAAGTGAAATGAAGACTTACAAAACAATAGTAAAGATCAATGAAACTAGTAGCTGGTTCCTTAAAAAGATAAACAAAATTGATAAACAAGAAGGAGAAGGAGAAGGAGAAGAAGAAGGAGGAGGAGGAGGAGGAGGAGGAGGAGAGGGAGAAGGAAGAGGAGGAGGAGGAGAAGGAAGGAAGGAAAGAAGAGAGGGGGGAAAGAAGGAAAAAAGAAAGAGTGACCATATAAATTACAATGGATTTTAAGAAACTACTGCCAACAGTTACATGCTAGACGAAGAAATTGATAAATTCCTGGAAACATCCAATCTTTAAAGAAGACTGAAACAGGAAGAAAGAGAAAACCTGAACAAACTAATCACTAGTAATGAAACTGAATCAGTAATCAAAAAACTTCCAACAAACGAAAGTCTAGAACCACACAGTTTCACCGGTAAATTCTACCAAACATTTAAGGAAAAGTTAGTATCAGGGTACATGGGTGGCTCACTAATTTAAACATGGCTCAGGTCATGATCTCACGGTTAGTGAGTTCAAAACCCATATCTGGCTCTGTGCTGACAGCTCAGAGCTTGAAGCCTGCTTTGGATTCTGTCTCTCTCATTCTCTCTACCTCTGCAACTCACACACTCCCTCACTCTCTTTCTGAAAAATAAACATTAAAAAAATTTAAAGAAAAGTTAGTATTAATCCTCCTCAAACTATTCCAAAAATTTGAAGAGAAAGGAACATTTCCAAGTTAATTATATGAGGCCGGCATTACCCTGATACCAAAACCAGACAAAGATACTACAAAAAAAGAAAATCACAAGCCAGCACTGCAGGCCAGTATCAGGCCAGGACGCAGACGTCCTTAACAAAATGAAAGCCAAATTCATTAATACATTAAAAGGATCACATATCATAATCAAATGGAATTTGAGGGGACAGAGAACTATTTATCATCCTAACAGATGTCAAAAGAAAGATGGAGTCCCTACACTTATATCAGATAAACTAAATTTTAAACCAAAGACTGTAACAAGTAACAAAGGGGTGTATCCAACAAGAATATCTAACAATTATAAATATTTATGCCTCCAACATGGTAACACCCAAATATATAAATCGATTAATAACGAACATAAAGAAACTCATTGATAACAACACAAAAATAGTAGGGGACTTTAACACCCCACTTACAGCAATGGAAATGTCATCTAAGGAGAAAATCGACAAGGAAACAATGGCTTTAAATGACACACTGACCAGATGGACTTAATAGATATGTTCAGAACATTTCATTCTAAAGCAATGAACTCCATGTTTTTTTCAAGTGCACATGGAACACTCACCAGAATAGGTCAGATACTGGGTCACAAATCAGCCCTCAACAAGTATAAAAAAGGTTGAGATCATAATATCACGCATAATTTCGGACCCCTAATGTTATGAAACTTGAATTCGATGGTAAGAAGAAATTTGGAGAGAGCACAAACACACGGAGGTTAAAGAACATCCTACTAAAGAATGAATCAGTTAACCAGAAAATTAAGGAAGAAATTAAAAAATGTATGAAAGCAAATAAAAATGAAAACACGACAGTTGAAAACCTTTGGGATACAGCAAAGGTGGTCCTAAGAGGGAAATATACTGCAATACAGGTCTACCTCAAGATATAAGAAATATCTCAAAAAACCTAATAAAGTCCACCTAAAGGAGGTAGAAAAGGAACAACAATTAAAGGCTAAAGCCAGCAGAAGAAGGGAAATAATAAAGATTAGAGGATAAATACACAATATGGAAACAAACAAACAAAAAACCCAGGAGAACAGATCAACAAAACTAAGAACTAATTCACGGAAAGAATCAACAAAATGGATGAACCCCTAGCCAAACTTATTAAGACAAAAGAGAAAGGGCCCAAATAAGTAAAATCACAAATGAAAGAGGAGAGGTCACAACCAGCACCATACAAATACAAACAATTATAAGAGAATATTATTAAAAATTATATGCCAACGAACTGGGCAATCTGGAAGAAACTGACAAATTCCTAGAAACACACAAACTACCAAAACTGAAACAAGAAGAAATAGAAAATCTGAACAGACCATAAACAGCAAGGAAATTGAATCAGTAATCAAAAATCTCCCAACAAATGAAAATCCAGGGCCAGATGGCTTCCCAGGGGAATTCTACCAGACATTTAAAGAAGAGTTAATATCTATTCTTATCAAACCGTTCCAAAAATAGAAATGGAAGGAAAACTTCCAAATTCACTCTACGAGGCCGGCATCACCTTGATTCTAAAACCAGACAGAGACTCCACTAAAAAGAAGAATTTCAGGCCAACATCCTGGATGAACCTGGATGTAAAAACTCTCAACAAAATACTAGCAAATCAAATCCAACAGTACATTAAAAGAATCATACACCTTGATCAAGTTGGATTTATTCTTAGGGTGCAAGGGTGATGCCATATTCACAAATCAATGTGATATACCACATTTATAAAAGAAAGGATAGGAACCATATGATCCTCTCAATAGATACAGAAAAAGCATTTGACAAAGTACAGCATCCATTCTTGATAAAAACTCTCCACAAACTAGAGATAGAAGGAGCATACCTCAAAATTATAAAGGCCATATAAGGAAGACTCACAGTTGACATCCTCAATGGGAAAAAACTGAGAGCTTTTCCTCTGAGGTCAGGAAAAAGACAGGGATGTACACTCTCTCCACTCTTATTAAATTTAGCACTAGAGGTTCTAGTCTCAGCAATCAGACAATAAAAAGAAATAAAAAGCATCACAACAGGCAAGGAAGAAGTCAAACACCCACTATTCACAAATGACATGATATGTAGAAAATCTGACAGGGGCACCTCGGTGGCTTAACCAGTTAAGCAACCAACTCTTGCTGTGGACTCAGGTCATGATCTCAAGGTTCAGGAGTTCGAGCCCCACATTGGGCTCTGTGCCAACAGCATGGAGCCTGTTTGTGATTCTCTCTCTGCCCCTCACCCTACTCTCATATACTTTCTATCTCTAAATAAATAAATAAACATTAAAAAAAAAAAGAAAACAGGAAAAACTCCACCACCATAAAATTGCTAGAACTGATACATGAATTCAGCAAAGTTGCAGGATACAAAATCAATGTACAGAAATTTGTTGCATTTCTATATATCGACAACGAAGCAGCAAAAAGAGAAATCAAGGAATCGATCCAACTTACATCTGCACCAAAAACCATAAGATGTCTAGGAATAAACCTAACCAAAGAAATAAAAGATCCGTACACTGAAAACAACAGAACACCTATAAAAGCAGTAGAAGAGGACACAAAGAAATGAAAAACCGTTCCATGCTCATTTACTGGAAGAACAAGCGTTGTTAAAATGTCTTTACTACTGAAAACAATCTACACATGTATGCAATCCCTATCAAAATAACACCAGCATTTTTCACAGAACTAGAACAAACAATCCTAAAATTTGTACGAAACCACAAAATATTTTGAACGGACAAAGAAATCCTGAAAAAGGAAAGGAAAGCTAGAGGCATCACGATTCCAGACTTCAAGCTACATTATGTATCACAAAGCTGTAGTCATCAAAACAGGATGGCACAAAAACAGACACTCAGATCAACGGAACAGAATAGAGAACCCAGAAAGGGACCCACAACTATATGGTCAACTAATCTTTGACAAAGCAGGAAAGAATATCTAATGGAAAAAAGACAGCCTCTTCAGTAAACAGTGTTGGAAAAACTGGACTGCAACACACAGAAGAATGAACCTGGACCACTTTCTTACACCATTCACAAAAATAAATTCAAATTGATTGAAAGCCCTAAATATGAGACAAGAAAACGTCAAAATCCTAGAGGGGAATATAGGCAAAAACTTCTTGGACATTGGCTGTAGCAACTTCTTACTAGACACGTCACTGAAGTCAATGGGCAACAAAAACAAAAATGAACTACTGGGACTTCATCAAGATAAAAAGCTTCTGCACAGCAAAGGAAACAATCAACACAAGCAAAAAACAACCTTTGGAATGGGAGAAAATATTTCCGAATGACATTTTGGATAAAGGATTAGTATCCAAAAATCTATAAGAACTTATCAAACTCAACACCGCCACCCAAAAAAAACCCAAAAAATTAAGTTAAGAAGTGGGCAGAAGACATGAACAGACATTTTTCCAGAGGAGACATCCAGATGGCTGACAGGCACGTGAAAAGATGCTCAGTGCCTGGGTGGCTCAGTCGGTTAAGCACCCAACTCTTGATTTCAGCTCAGATCATGATCTCAAAGTCAGTGTGATAGAGCCTCGCTGACAGTACAGGGCCTGCATGGAATTCTCCCTCTCCCTCCCCTTCTCCCTCAAAATAAAATAAATATTTCAAAAAATGATGCTCAACATCACTCATCATCAGGGAACTACAAATCACCATGATGTGATACCACCTCACTCCTGTCAAAATAGCTAAAATTAACAACTCAGGAAACAACAGATGTTGGCAAGGGAGGTGGAGAAAGGAGAATGCTCTTATACTGTTGGTTGGAATGCACACTGGTACAGCCACTATGGAAAACAGTATGGAGGTTCCTCAAAAAGTCAAAAATAGAACGACCCTATGACCCAGCAATTGCACTGCTATTTACCCGAAGAATACAAAACTAGTGATTCGAAGGGGCACATGAACCCCAATGTTTATAACAGCATTATCAACAATAGCCAAATTATGGAAAGAGTCCAAATGTTCACTGACTGCTGAATGGGTAAAAAAGATGTCACAGGTATGTGTACACACACACACACACACACACACACACACACACACACACACACCATGGAATATTACTCAGCCATCAAAAAGAATGAAATCTCACCATTTGCAGTGACATGGACAGAGCTAGAGAGTGTTACGCTGAGTGAAGTTTCAGTCAGTCAGAGAAAGACAAATACCGTATGGTTTCACTGTTATGTGGAATTTAAGGAACAAAACAAATGGACACAGGGGAAGGAGGAAAAAAAGAGAGAAGAGGGCAAACATTAAGAGATTCTCGACAACAGGAAACAAACTGAGGATTGCCAGAGGGGAGGTGGGCGGGGGTGGGCATGGGTGATGGGCATTAAGGCCTGCACTTGTTTTGCTGAGCACTGGGTGTCAGATGTAAGTGGTGAATCACTAAATTCTACTCCTGAACCCAAAAGTCTACTACATGCTAACTAACTAGCATTTAAATAAAAACTTAAAAAAGACAAAAGACTTGGGCAAAAATTAAAATGCAGATTCAATACTACAAAATAAGAAAAAAAATTAAATTAAATTAAAAATGAATGAAATCCTGCCATTTGCAACAACATGGATGGACCAAGAGAGTACTGTGGTATGTAAAGTAAGTTGAACAGAAAAAGACAAATACCATATGATTTCACTTATTTGTAGAATCTAAAAGGTAAAACAAATGAACAAACAAAACAGAAACAGATGTATAAATACGGAGAACAAACTGGAGGTTGCCAGAGGGGAAAGGCGTCGAGGGGTGGCAGAAAGAGGTGAAGGGAGTCAGGAGGCACAAACTTCCAGTTATAAAGTTAGTAAGCATAGGGATATGAAGTACAGCACAAGGAATATAATCAATAATATTGTAATAACCTTACGGTGACAGATGGTAACTAGACTTATCATGTGATCGTTTTATAAATAAATGTCTAGTCACCATACTGTACACATGAAATTAATGATACTGTATTTCAACAATATTTCAATTAACAAATAAAACTAAACAACTTAAGCCAAGATTCCTTCAAATGCTGAACGATCTGTTGTGAAGTACCAGCGTTACTACTATTATAGTCATTTAATGATAGCCAAACAAAGTAAAATCTAATTTAAGGAAAACTACAACTAACCTGGCTTAGAGTAGGACCTCAAATTAAATAATGCAATAACAATACTAAAACAGTACTGCTTCTGTCTTCGGTTAATGTGACATGTTCGCTTCAGAAGTAAAAACAAAAATCTGTCTCACGACTCCTCCATGCTGCCCCAATCCAGCAAAGGGATGCTGAAGGCACAGAGTACCAACGGGGAGTGAAGACCAGCGCAATGAAGACGGGGCCCCTCTTTGCCCCCTGCAGCTGCTGGAATGCCCCAGCACGCTCTCCCAGGCCCACTGGACTCTACCAGTCAGGCAGGAACACACCACTTGTTTCTTTTTTTCAATTCATTTATTTATTTTGAGTGAGACCAAGTACACACATGGGTGGGAGTGGGGGATAGGGGGAGAAAGAGGGAAAGAGAGAATCTCAGCACAGAGCCTCATGTGGGGCTCCTTCTCACGAACCGTGAGATCATGACCTGAGCTGAAATCAAGAGTCAGACACTTAACGGACTGAGCCACCCAGGTGCCCCACCACTGTGTCTTTATAAGGAAAAAACTGCTTCTTAGAAATATTTGTTTTCAAAATATATTTTTACACGAAAATGCATTATTTTCATTCCTGCTTAATATAAAAAATACATATATCTGCCAAAATACAGTGTGTCTCCCATCACCTCCTAACTGGCTCACGGTCATGTTCGCCACGACACAAGTGGCCATCTACTTAATAAAAACTGGAAACACACAGAATCGCGTCAAACAAAATCACAGTGATCGTGAGAGATGGCAGAGAGTTTCTCATGAAAGGCCTGGTCAGCTCTCACGCTGCTGAGGGGATCACAATGAGCGGGTCCCCACCTCTGCTCACAATTAACTTCGAGAAGAGGAGGCCCAGGGATTGTCTCCCATGAAACTTCAACGCAAAAAAAAAAAAAAAAAAAAAGTAAGCGTTTCCGCTTATTTCTATGATTAACTTCATGGAAATCTAAGATTTTAAGTTTTATTAGTCCCAAAATTTGCACTCTGGAAACAGTCCGTACTTTAATTATGCATATGCATATCCTATTTCTTCTTCAACCAAATAATATGATGTAAACATTTTATATCATTTATAACACTTTCAAAGACATAAAGGGAGGGAATAATGCAGAATTTGAAAATCCAAACTTGACAAAAGAAATATGATTCTTATCTAAGATGCATAAAAAAAGTATTTATTTTTTTATTTAAATCCAAGTGAGTTAACATATAGTATAATATTATTTCAGGAACAGAATTTAGTGATTCATCACTTACATATAACACCCAGTGCTCATCCCAACATGTGTCCTTTAATGTCCCTTGCCCATTTGGCCCATCCCCACACCAACACCTTGCCAGCGACGCTCAGTTTGTTCTCTATATTTAAGAGTCTCTTATGATTTGTCTCCCTCTCTCTTTTTATCTTATTTTTGCTTCTCTTATATTCATCTGTTTTGTATCTTAAATTCCACATATGAATGAAATCATGTATTTGTCTTTCTCTGACTGACTTATTTCACTTAGCGTAATATACACTCTGGTTCCATCCACGTTGTTGTAAATGGCAAGATTTCATTCTTTTCGATTGCCGAGTAATAGTCCATTGTATATATATATATATACCACACCTTCTTTATCTATTCAAGCATCAATGGACATTTGGGCTCTTTCCATACTTTGGCCATTGTCGATAACGCTGTTACAAACATTGGGGTGCATGTGCCCCTTCAAAACAGCATTCCTGTATCTTTTGGATAAATACCCAGTAGTGCAGTTGCTGGGTCGTAGGGTAGTTCTATTTTTAATTTTTTGAGGAACCTCCAGACTGTTTTCCAGAGTGGCTGCACCAGTTTGCATTCCCACCGGCAGTGCAAAAGGGTTCCTCTTTCTCCACATCCTTGCCAACATCTGTTGTTGCTTGAGTTGTTAATTTTAGCCATTCTGACAGGAGGTATCTCACTGTGGTTTTGATTTGTAATTCCCTGATGATGAGTGATGTTGAACATTTTTTTCACACGTCTGTTAGCCATCTGGATGTCTTCTTTGGAAAAGGGTCGATTCATGTCTTCTGCCCATTTCTTCACTGGATTATTTGTTTTTTGGGTGTCGAGTTTGATAAATTCTTTATAGATTTTAGATACCAACCCTTTATCTGATATGTCATTTGCAAATACCTTCTCCCATTCCATCTGCTGCCTTTTAGTTATGCTGAATTATTCCTTTGCTGTACAGAAGGTTTTATGTTGTAGAGGTCCCAATAGTTCATTTTTGCTTTCGTTTCCCTTGCCTCTGTAGACATGTCGAGTATGAAATTGCTGTGGCCAAGGTCAAAGAGGACATTCCCTGTTTTCTCCTCTAGGATTTCAATGGCTTCATGTCTTACATTTCGTCTTCCATCATTTCAAGTTTATTTTTGTGTATGGGGTAACAAAGTGGTCCAGGCTCATTCTTCTGCATGTCGCCGGCCAGCTTTCCCAACACCATTTGCTGAAGAGATGGTCTTTTTTCCATTGGATGCTCTTTCCTGGTTTGTCAAAGATTAGTTGACTCTAAGTTTGTGGATCCATTTCTGGGTTCCCTATTCTGTTCCATCAATCTGTGTGTCAATTTTTAAGCCAGTACCACACTGTGTTGATGATTACAGCTTTGGAATACAGCTTGAAGTCCGGGAGTGTGATGCCTCTAGCTTTAGTTTTCTGTTTCAGGATTGCTTTGGCTATTCGGGGTCTTTTCTGGTTTCATACAAATTTTAGGATGGTTCTAGTTCTGTGAAGAACGCTGGTGTTATTTTCATAGGGACTGCATTAAATATGTAAATTGCTTTGGGTAGTATCAACATCTTAACAATGTTTGTTCTTCCAATCAATGAGTATGGAATATTTTTTCCACTGTTTTTGTATCTTCTTCAATTTCTTTCATAAACTTTCTATAGTTTTTGGTGTATAGGTTTTTTTTACCTCTTCGGTTAAGTTTATTCCTAGGTATTTTATGGTTTTGGATGCAACTGTAAATGGGATCGATTCCTTGATTTATCTTTCTGCTGCTTCATTATTGGCGTATAGAAATGCAACTGATTTCTGTACATTGATTTTATATCCTGCGACTTTGCTGAATTAATGTATCAGTTCTAGCAGTTTTCTTTGTGGAGCCTTTTGGATTTTCCACATAGAATATCACGTTGTCTGTGAATAGGGAAAGTTTGACTTCCTTCTTGCCGATTTGGATACATTTCATTTCTTTGTGTTGTCTAATTGCTGAAGCCAGGACCTTCATACTATGTTGAATAACAGTGGTGAAAATGGACATCCTTGTTGTGTTCCTGACCTTAGGGGGAAAGCTCTCAGTTTTTCCCCATTGGGGATGATATTAGCACTGGGTCTTTCAAATATGGCCTTTATGTTCTTGAGGTATGATATTTCTATCACTACTTTCTTGAGGGTTTTTATCAAGCAAGGATGCTGTATTTTGTCAAATGCTTTGGAGGATCATATGGTTCTGACTCTTTCTGTTAGTGATGCGATGTATCACCTTGATTAATTTGCAGATACTGAAGCAGCCCTGCATCCCAGGAATAAATCCCACCTGATCGTGGTGAGTAATCCTTTTAATGTATTTTTGGATGCAGTTTGCTAGTATCTTGTTGAAAATTTTTGGATCTATCCTCATCAGGGAAATTGGTCTGTAGTTTTCCTTTATAGTGGGGTCTTTGTCTGGTTTGGGAATCAAGGTAATGCTGGCCTTGGAGAATGAGTTTGGAAATCTTGCTTCCATTTCTATATTTTGGAACAGTTTCAAAAGAATAGGTGTTAACTTTTCTTTAAATGTTTGGTAGAATTCCCCTGGAAAGCCATCCTGCCCTGGACTCTTGCTTGTTGTGAGATTTTTGATTACTAATTCAATTTCTTTACTGGTATGGGTCTGTTCAAATTTTCTATCTTCTTGTTTCAGTTTTGATAGTTTATGTGTTTCTAGGAATTTGTCCATTTCTCCCAGATTGCCCAATTTGTTGGCATATAATTTCTCATAATATTCTCTTACTATTGTTTGTATTTCTGCAGCACTGGCTGTGATCTCTCCTCTTTTATTCATGATTTTATTTATGTGGGTCCTTTCCTTTTTCTTTTTGATCAATCTGGCTAGTGGTTTACCAATTTTGTCAATTCTTTCAAAGAACCAGCTCCTGTTTTCACTGATCTGTTCTACTGTTTCCTTGGTTTTGACAGCATTGATTTCTGCTCTCATCTTTGTTATTTCCCTTCTTCTGCCGGTGTGGGGTTTTATTTGCTGTTCGTTTTCCAGCTCTTTTAGGTGTAAGGTTAGGTTGTGTATTTGAGACATTTCTTCCTTCTTTAGGAAGGCCTGGATTGCTATATACTTCCAACTTATAACCACCTCTGCTGCATCCCAGAGGTTTCGGGCTGTTGTGTTTTCATTTTCATTGGCTTCCATGTGCTTTTTAATTTCCTCTTTAATTTCTTGGTTAACCCATTCATTATTTAATAGGATGTTCTTTAATCTCCAAGTATTCGTGGTATTTCCAATTTTTTTCTTGTGGTTTATTTCAAGTTTCACAGCATTGTGGTCTGAAAATATGCATAGTATGATCTTGATCTTTTTGTACTTGTTGAGGGCTGATTTACATCTCACCTAGTAGATGATCTATTCTGGAGAATGTTTCATGTGCACTTGAGAAGAATGTGCATTTTGCTGCTTTAGGATGAAATGTTCTGAATGTATCTGTTAAGTCCATCCAGTCCAGTGTGTCATTCAAAGCAATGGTTTCCTTATTAATTTCCTGCTTCAGTGTTCTGTGCATTGCTATAAGTGGGGTGCTGAAGTCCCCCACTATTATGATATTTTTATCAATGAGTTTATGTTTGTGATTAATTGATTTATAAATCTGGGCCATCCCATGTTGGAGGCATAATATTTACAAATGTTATATCTCCTTGGTGATAGACCCTTTAATTATGATATAATGCCCTTCTTCATCTCTTGTTACAGTGTTTATTTTAAAGTTTTTTTTAATGTTTATTTATTTTTGAGAGAGACAGAGCACAAGTGGGGGAGGAGCAGAGAGAGAGAGAGACACAGAATTGGAAGCAGGCTCCAGGCTCTAAGCTGTCAGCGCAGAGCCCGACACAGGGCTCAAACTCATGAACCATGAGATTATGACCTGAGCCAAAGTCGGACGCCTAACCAACTGAGCCACCCAGGTGCCCCATCTTGTTACAGTGTTTATTTTAAAATCTAGTTTGGGGCATCTGGGTGTTCAGTTGGTTAGGCATCCAACTGTTGATTTCAACTCAGATCATGATCTCAGAGTTCGAGGGATAGAGCCCCACATCAGGCTCTGCACTGACAGTGCAGAGTCTGCTTGGAATTCTCCCTCTCCTTCTCTCTCTGCCCCTCCCCTGCTTGTGCTCTCTCCATCAAAATAAAAAAATAAACTTAGAAAAAATCTTTAAAATCTAGTTTGTCTGATCTAAGTATGGGTACTCCAGCTTTCTTCTGATGACATTAACATGACAGATGGCTCTCCACTCCCTTACTTTCAATCTGAAGGTGTCTTTAGGTCTAAATTGGGTCTTTGTAAGCAGGATATAGATGGCTCTTATTTTCTTATTGGAACGTTCAGTCCATTGACACGTAGAGTACTGAAAGGTATGAATTTAGTGCCAATGTGTTGCCTGTCAAGTTGGTGTTTCTGGTGATGTTCTCTGGTCCTTTCTAGTCTTTGTTGCTTTTGGTCTTTTATGTTTTGTTTCATCTTTTCTCCACTCAGAGAGTCTCCCTTAAAATTTCTTGCAGGGCTGGTTTAGTGGTCATGAATTCCTTTAGTTTTTGTTTGTCTGGGAAACTCTATCTCTCCTTCTATTTTGAATGACAACCTTGCTGGACAAAGAATTCTCAACTGCATATTTTTCCAAATCAGCCATGTTGAATATATCCTGCCACTCCTTTCTGGCCCGCCAAGTTCCTGTGGATAGGTCAGCTGTGACCCTGATCGGTCTTCCTTCCCTCACAGATTAAGGACTTTTTTTCCCCTTATGCTTTCATAATTCTTTCCTTGTCTGTGTATTTTGTATATTTGACTATGATCTGCCTTGGTGATGGTCTGTTTTTTTTAATCTAATGGGAGTTCTCTGTCCTTCTTGGATTTTGATGTCTGTGTCCTTCCCCAGATTAGGAAAATTCTCCATTATAATTTGCTGACACAAACCTTCTGCCCCTTTTTCTCTCTCTTCATCTCCTGGGACTCCTATGATGAGGATGTTATTCCTTTTTAAGAAGTCGCTGAGTTCTCTAAGTCTTGTATCATGCTCTTTTGCCTTTGTTTCCCTATTTTTTCTTGCTTTGTTATTCTCCAAGATTTTGTCTTCTATATTGCTGATGACTGCTCTGCTTTGTCCGTCCTTGCTGTCATGGCAGTCATTTGAGACTGCATCTTGGTTATAGCATTTTTAATTTCATCTTGACTAGATTTTACTTCCTTTATCTCCACAGAAAGGGATTCTGTGCTTTTTTCAACCATACTCTGGCATCTTTGTCCCAATACCAGCAAACATGGCTGCTCTCTGGAGTCCACTGCGACCTTTGCCTGTGTGGAGGCCGTATGGCCTGTACCAAGTTCACTCCAAGTGGAGGAACCGCTTCTCCCCATGTGGCACATGGACCTCTCAGATCTTACTGCCTCTTCCTGGGGATTCACCCTACTTCCTCACCCGAGCGCCACCAGGTACTGAGCTCCAAGCCTTCAGACTCTGCACTCCACTGTTTATAGAATCCTGGTGGTATTGAAACCCTCTCCTTTCTTCCCATCAATGGTTTTGGGAAACAGATCTCCTGTTCAGTCCCCTGAGAGTGTTTTCACTCTTTCTCTCTCTTTCTCTCCTGCTACTTTCAGGGGAGTTCTTTTCCTGCACTTTATGAACATGCCACACTCTCCACCTTTCTCTGTTCTCTCTTTGCAAAAACAGCTCCCTGCCCTCCACAGCTTTTCTCTTCCCAAGTTCACGTCTCCGCACCACATACCTGCGGAGTTATGTGGCTCAAGTTATGCAGACTGTTGTGTTAATCCTCAGATCAATCCCCTAAGTGTGCAAAATGGTCTGGTGCTGATCTGTGTTTCAGGGACAAGACAAGCTCAGGGTCTCCATGCTGCTCCACCACCTTCCAGAAGCTCAAAAATTTTTCAAGTGACCATGACTGAGATGATTTTATTGTTTTTATATGTATTATAAAAACAAACAAACAAACAAACAGAGGAAGGATCCTTGTTGACAAAAGTCTTATTCTGGGAGAAAGACTCTTCTTTCTATTATGGCTTTAGGACACCAGAGTACACTTGGAGTATACCCAAGAAAAAAATCCATTTATATATACTCTCTTCAAGGTGTTCATTAAGTTGAAAATTTCTCTCCGAAGCAACTAGGAGCATCTAGAAAACTGCTGCTCCAGAGTCCCATCTGATGAAAGCACATACACAGTCTTCATCCCAAAGACAATGTACCTGTGCAGACGCTAACAGGTGGAGGCAGGGACTTCCACATAAGAACCTGAGTAATGTGGATAAACAGCAAGAAATGGGATGCTGACATCAACAACCAAGACAGTGCCTCAGTCTGTTTTGTACCCAGCTGTGATACCCACTAAGAGATTAAGGAAAATTTTTAATTCTGGAAAGGCACCAAACAACTGCCTGAATACAGAAAGTGGAACTGCTGGTAACAAAGAGTGGCAGAAAGACACCTCTGCTCTGTTCTTGTTCATGACAAAAATGAAACCAAAGGAAACAAGACACATAAAGACAAACCCCCATCTCTGATGCAATTAAGAAAAAGCAACCTATAAATCCAAATCACAAACCATGAAGACAGCCTTTAAAAGTCAGCCCAGGCTAAGCTCAGAGTACCCATGGCCCTGCTAACTGGGGCCAAGGAGGAGGGCAGGGTTCTCTGGACACTGAGAGGAAGGAACCACTGCCCCACTGCCCAGATGCAGACAGAGAGAACTCTATGAAAAGCCCACAGCAAACATACTGAATGGTGAAAGACTGAAAGCTTTTCCCCTAGATCAGGAATAAGACAAAGATGCCCGATTTCACCACTTCCATTCAACATGGCATTGGAAGTTCTAGCCCCAACAATTAGAGAAGAATTAAAACACATGCAAATTGGAAAGGAAGAAGTAAAATAATCTCTGTTCGGAAGTGATATTATCTTTTATGTCATAAACCCTAAGTTTTCCACAAAAACACCGTCACAACGACTAAATGAATTCAGCAAAGTAACAGGATACAAAATCAATACACAAAAACAAGTTGCATTTCTATATACTAACAATGAACCACCTGAAAAGGTATTTATGGAAACAATCCCATTTATAATAGCATCTCAAAGAATAAAATACTTAGAAATTAACTAAAGAGGTATAAGATTCATACGATGAAAAACTACAAAACAATGCTAAATTAAATAAGACATAAATAAATGGAAATATATCCCATGTTCATGGGACTTAACATGGTTAAAATGCCAACAGTACCTAAAGCAATCTACAGATGCAATGCACTCTCTATCAAAATCCCAATGATGCCTTTTGCAGAAATAGAAAAACCCATCATAAAATTCATATGGAATTTCAAGGGACTTCATATAGCCAAAACGATCCTGAAAAAGAAAAACATTCCTGACTTTAAAACTTACCACAAAGCCACAGTAACCAAAACAGTGTGAAACTGGCACCCAGACATATAGACCAATGTGTCAGAACAAGGCAGAAACAAACCCTTGCATATATGGTCAAATAATTTATGACAAGGGTACCAAGGCCATTCAATGGGGAAAGGACAGTCTTTTCAACAAATGGTGCTGGGAAAACCGGAGATCCACAGGCAAAGGAATAAATAAATTGAACCCTTATCTAACACCATAGACAAAAGTTAACTCAAAATGGACTAAAGACCTAAATTAAAGACTCAGAACTATAAAACTCCTAGAAGAAAATATAGAGGAAAACCTTCATGACATTGGATTTGATTTCATGACACTGACAATAATTTCTCAGATATGATACCAAAGGTATGGGCAAAAAGAAAAAAATACGTAAGGTGGACTTCATGAATTTTAAAATTTTATGCATCAAAGGACAATATTGGGCCACCTGGGTGGCTCAGTCGGATAAGCGTCTGACTGTTGATTTCAACTCAGGTCATGATCTCACGGTTTGTGAGTTCAAGTCCCACGTTGGGCTCCACAATAACAGTGTGAGCCTGCTTGGGATTCTCCCTCCTTCCCCATATAATAAACTTAAAAAAAAAAAAAAGACAATATCAACAAAGTAAAAAGGGAAACCACAAAACAGGTTAAAAATATCTGCCAGTCACATATCTGATAAGAGATGAATATCCAGGATATACAGAGAACTTCCAAAACTCAACAACAAAAAACAACCTGATTCAAAAATGGGCAAAGGACTTGAAAAGACATTTCTCAAAAGAAGATAAATGAATGGCCAATAAGCACATGAAAAGATGCTCGGGGCACCTTGGTGGCTCAGTCAGTTAAGCATCCAACTTCGGCTCAGGTCTTGATCTCACGGTTCAAGAGTTCAAGCCCGGCCCCGGGCTGTCTGCTGTCGGCGCAGAGTCCACTTCAGATCCTCTGCCTCCTTCTCTCCGCCTCTCCACTAGTAGCACGCACACGTGCTCTCCCTCTCAAAAACTAGACATTAAAAAAAAAGATACTCGACATTACTCATCTCAGGGAAATGCAAACCAAACCGCAGGAGGTATCATCTCACATCCATTAGAAGGACTACATTCAAAATATCAGCAAATACCGAGTGTTGGCAAGGACGTGAAGAGACTGGAACCCTCGTGTCCTGTTGATGGGAACGTAAAATAGCACAACTGCTATAGAAAACAGTACAGACGTACTTCAAAAAATTAAAAATAGAAATATCATGTGACCCGGAAATTCCACTGCTGGGTATATACCCAAAATAACTGAGAGCAGGATCTTGAAGGGATTGTTCGCACGCCCATGTTCATAAAAGGATTACTCTAAACAGACAAAAGGTGGAGACAACCCAATGGTCCACTGATGGAGGAGTAAACAAGCAATATGTGGCATATACGTGTATACACACACGCACACACACGCGCGCGCACACACGCACACACACACTCTGGAATACCCTTCTGTCTTAAAAAAAGAAGGAAATTCCAACATATGCTACAACATAGACGAAACTAGGAGACATAATGCTAAGTGAAATAAACCAGTCATAAAGAGAGAAATACTGTATGATTCTACTTATTTGAGTAGTTAAAACCATAAAGACAGAAAGGAGAATGATGGTTGCCTGGGCAGGGGGCAAGGGGGGAAGGGAGAGTGATCGTGTCATTGATACAGAGTTTCAGTTTTACGAGATGGCAGGCGCTATGAAGAGGGATGGATGGTGATGGTAGCTGTACAATATTTTGCATACATGTAATACCAGTAAAAATTTTTAAAATTTTTAATCTTCAATTTTTAAATTTTATGTTATGTGTACTTTATCACAGCAAGAGAAAGAGTTAGTTAAGAGACACAACCACCATACAGAATGGGTGACCTGTGACTGGATCTTGGTTTGAACAAACCAACTCTGACACATATCTGACGACCACAGGGAAAATCTGAATGTGGACCGGTTCTCGGGCATCTGCGCTGCTGGGTGAGGCCTGGAAGGCAGTATTACACTGACTGGGGAACACAGCAGCTGACATGTCTAAAGTACATTTGGGCGGCGAAAATGCGCTGAGGCCTTGCCACCCAGGGGCCGGGGACGGGGAGGGGCGGCGGTCTGAGGCAAACTTGGAATCACACGCTGTAGTGAGCGCTTGGTCTGCAAACTAATATTCTCATGCAAACAGGATGACACGAAATCACAAAACTGCAAACTGCCGATGTGCATTCGGTACTATGTCCCTCTGTGACACAATGTCACCTTGTTCCCACGCTTTCACCCACTGAAAGGAGAGGGGATGGAAAGAGGGCTCCAGGAAAAGACAATGGCTCCCATTTTCATTCCTCATCTGGGCAGAATGTAAACTTTGCTCGTCGATACTGACTAATATGCATACGTGTTCACGCCCAATTTTAAGCAAACCCAATGCTGTCAGATCCTGATAAGTAAGAAGGAGCGAACCATACAGAACAATATATTGACCTAAAGATACAATACGATGAAGCTCTAATGGCAAACAATGTGTTAATGAAAATATATTATAAAGTTCTATATGTTTTCTGGTAAGAGAAAAAAATAAAGCTTCTTTAACTTGTTATCATGTCTATTAAGCAAAAACGACTGCATCAGAACACGCACTCATGAAGCGGTTGATACAATGACTCACACAATGATTTTCCCGGATACAACTTTGCCTGGGGGTAACCAGGAATCATCTTTTCATCTCTGGCTCTAAGATTTTCAAGTTCATGTTTGATAATGAACTGACATTCTGCCATTGAAAGGAAGTCATCATTGTCATCTAAATGAAGACAAAAAATTTCCAGTTATTTTCTCATAATGGCCAAAATAAAGTTAACAGTATTCAAATAACCTGGGATTATAGAAATGATGATAGAAACAAATAAATAATGAACATAAGGAGTAAGCAAACTATAAAACTGCTAAGTTAAATACAACATAAAACATCTTTTTCTAAGAATAAAAAATGTCACTTGGCATTCGCATAATACAATCCCTCAGTCGTTGTACAGCGGCTCCCCTTAGCCGAGGTTCGCCTTTTTGCAGTTAGTTACCTGCATCGGTCAAGGCCCAGTGGTGATGACGCTCCTGACCTACTGTCAGAAGGTCAGCGGTAGCCTGACAAACACCATGTTGCGACACCTCGGTCATTCGCCTCACGTGATCTCATCAGGCAGGCGTCTAATCACCTCGCATCATCACGAGACCAGTGCATACAGTAATATAGGGTACTTCGAGAGACCACATTTGCATAATTTTTATTACAGCAGATCATTATCGTTGTTCTCTCTTGTTGTTGATCTCTCACCGTGTCTAGTTTACAAATTAAGCTCGATCACAGGTATGTGCACACAGGAAAACACACAGCCTATACAGGCCCAGTACTGTCTGCTATTTCCCGTATCCGCTGAGAGTCTCGGAACGTAACCCCCGCAGCTAAGGGGCGCGAGGACTACAGTACTAGTTCTTATATAATATGATCCAAATACCCAGATGGCAGACACTTGCTTGATCTCATTTTATACCAATGAGCAGAATTCTAACACTATTCTAACCAGGGATGGAACTGAAGTCTGCCTACATGACAAAGCCTCCTCCTTCAGACTCTCCAGCCCAGGCTGTTCCCTTCTGGAGTTGAACATTCCTCCCATCAAGGAGGGAGAAGACAGTCTGATAAGAAAACAGTGTTGCTCTTTGACAAGCGAATTCTCTTAAATGAGGTGAATTTTTACCATTATCATTTATTCTAATAAATCATAAAGATACAAAAATCCAGAGTGAGTCTGAAGAAGCCTAATCACACCTTCTAACTCCAAAAGCCCTGGAAGGAACCAGTTTATTCCGAAGCCAAACTCCCACTCGGACAGCAGAGCCACCCTGGCTTTCTCAGTTCTTTCCAGAAACCATTCTCTTCCGGAACCCGCTATGAGGCCAGCACGGAACCAGGTTCTCCACCGGGAAATGGCAATTCTAGAACACTGAACTACTACCGCATTTCACACTATAACATTTTCCTGTATCAAGCCACTGTATATATACCATTCTAACAATAGAAATAAGCTATAGGCATCACCCTAATTTATGTTCATCTATTCTACGGATCACGGCCGTATTTTATAAGCAAATTTTGGTGGAACACAGTTGCACCCACTCATTCTTTATGGCCTAGGCTGCTTTTGCTTTACATGGACAGGCGAATGACTGCGAGAGAACATACGGCCCACACGGCCTAAAATATTTACTATATGGCCCTTTACCGAAAACGTTTGTTAACCCCTGACCTACTGATCAAAAAGTTATTTTTGAGATAAAACGATCTGGCAGAACCATCTTGGGGCTCACCATCATAATCTTTGAAGTTATGGCGGGTTCCGTACGTGAAGGCCCTCATGGTGTTATCGTTGCACTCTTTCACCAGGCCCACGGCTTCTGCACCGAGCAACAACGTAATCTTGGAGGCACCAACAAGATATAAGTTCTGATTTTCTAGTGTTTCCTTCTCATATTTATTTAACAGCGGTCTAAACAGCAGCTGGGCACCTTCAAAAACAAAAGCCAAGCACAATCTTAGAGAAGTTTCAGGAATGAAAACATTCTAAGGAAATACTGTTTCTAGTTCGATATAAGGAAAATGTATTAACAATTCAAATCTATCTTCCAAATAGGTAAGAATTACACATTAGTCAATCTCCTTCAGAAAATGCCTTCTAGCTTCCTGTGTTTCTGCTAAGAAGTCTGATCCTTATATATATGTTATTATTATATATGTGTCCTTCATCTTCTTTTCTTGATGTTTGTAGTATCTTCTCCATTCCCAGGGTTCCAGAACTTTCCAGCGACGCGCCTTTTCATTCACGGTGCGGGCCCTAGGTGGGTCCTTTCCAGCTGAAAAGGCAGGCCTCGACCTTGAGTCCTCCGTGGATGATGATTCTTCTTCTCCGCTTCTAGAACTCCCTTTACTCACGCGCGTGTCTCCTGGACTAGCCCTCCAACTTCCTTACTTTTTCTCTCTCAAATGTTCCAGTTTGTGCCTTTTGCTCTACCTTCTGGTAGGTTTTCTCAAAATTACCTTGTAACCCTCTTACTGAGTTTTTAAACTTTGCTTTCATACTTCCACTTTATAAGGCTTTTTTTCCTAAATGAATATTTTACAACATCCAACTCTTGATTTACAGAATGGCCTACCTTCTCATAGCTGAGAGTTGAGTTTTTAATTTTCTCTTGGTTTTCTTCTTCTGCAGTTCGCTGTCTTTGTCTCTTTAGTTTCGCTTTCTCTTTCATGTTGGAGCTTTTCCTCAGATGCGCGGTGAACTTGAATTGTATGCACGTGTTCAAGAAAGGGGTCCTAAGAGGGAACAGTGAACTTCTGAAGGCTTAGATGGAGCTCACTGAAGATGGCCTTTCACACAGTCATTTGGCCGGGTCATTTTCCATGGGCAACTCTCTGATTTCTCACCGTGGGTTATTTTGTCTTTGGTCAGAGTCCCCAAGACAGATTATTCGATCTGCTTCCTAGATGATTGAATCTAGCTAACATTTTGGACACTAATTCAGGTATGAGATTGGCGGGGCGGAGGACGGGGTAACGACACTCAGCGATTATCCTCTTTTCAGTACAGAATCTCTATTTTCAACTGTGCCTACCCCCCCCCCCCGTGCCAAAATCCAGGCACCTGACCCTCTGCAGGGAATAATTCACAATCCCCTGCCGTGACGGCAGAACACAGAAGGATCAGGGGATCTAACCAGTTCGTAAACGGATCTCGGTCGATTCTTTTTTCTTCTTCGTGGTACCACTTCTTTCCACCTCCACGGGTCTCGAGAGTCACTAACACCCGAGCCTTTAGAAGTATTCTGCAGTATCAACCAAACGGCACTTCGCCTTGCACCCCGACAGCCCCGGCTTTGGCTTTTTCAAGTCCGAGAAGTTATTTCCCACTCTTCCAGCTGTTTTCTAGTTTCCAAAATGGTGCTCCCGTTGTATTCTTTCCTGTCTTCTTTGTCAAACTGGACCTGTATTTTTTTTTTTTAATGTTTATTTTTTTTGAGACAGAGAAAGACATAGCATGAGTGGGGGAAGGACAGAGAGAGAGAGAGACACGGAATGTGAAGCAGGCTCCAGGCTCTGAGCCATCAGCACAGAGCCCGACGTGGGGCTCGAACTCACAGACCGCGAGATCATGACCTGAGCTGAAGTCGGCCGCTTAACCGACTGAGCCCCCCAGGTGCCCCTGGACTTGTATCTTTTTTAAATGGATCCTTTTATTGTCATTTCAATGGGAGTTTAGAAGAGAGTAAAAGTAAACATGAGTGTTAAACCTACTACCTTCTCATGTGTCTTTGCTGAAGCCGCACAATGAACAGAGAGGACTGAGAATACACTGAAGTCCCTCGCTCTCAGGAACTGCAAATGCTCTTCCAGCACAGGAACCTTAAAGAAGGGACTCCAGGGGCGCCTGGGAGGCTCAGTCGGTTAAGTGGCCGACTTCGGCTCAGTTCATGACCTCATGGTTCGTGAGTTCGAGCCCCGCATCGGGCCCTGTGCAGACAGCTCAAAGCCTGGAGCCTGCTTCAGATTCTGTGTCTCTCTCTCTTTCTACTCGTCCCCAACTCACACTCTGTCTCTCTCTCTCTCTCTCTCTCTCTCTCTCTCAAAATTAAATAAACATTTAAAGGAAGGAAGGAAGGAAGGAAGGAAGGAAGGAAGGAAGGAAGGAAGGGAGGAGGGAGGGAGGGAGGAGTCCAAACGAGTGAAACACCTCAGATTGCAATAAGCAGGTACTCTTGTTTCAAGTTTTCTTTTGGTTCGGTTGTTTCCAAAAAATTAAAAATTCCACTTTGAGTCAAGGTTTTATTTTTAAGAAGGCATTTCAGCTTACAGTCAAATCTTTAAAGACAAAGTCTAAGTTGTATTTGGCGTTTGGAGGTTGGGTGAAGTTGTCGGTATTGTTTGGTACAGTTTTATGAAGCATTTGCTCATGTAGATTGCCCTCCACTCTCTCCCCCAGACCTAGCCCGCCTTTTGCCCTTCCGGGAGAGGGCTAAGCTTTGGCTTCTTCTATAAAGTCATCCGTTTCCATCCTGAAAAGCATCACCAAGAGTCGCCTCTTTCTTCCCTTTTCTCTTCCAGCTAGTTGACATACAATTCACTCTGAAGTATCGTGCACTGCGCTCTAACAGCTCTCCCGTTAGGGTTTTTGTTGTTATTCTGTTACTTCAACTTCCGGGAGTCAGCATTCAGTCTCCTTACACTGACGGTAACTGTCCTTTCAGGCAGCGACCATCTTAATCCCTCCCTGAGCATCGCACCTGACACACAAAGAGCACTCGACGGAAACTTGGCCACTCATTTGATAATACTGACCTACCGTGCACCAGGCAGTGTCCTAGGCACAGCGTTTATAGCTTGAACAAAATCACACTTGTGTTGTTTACAGTCTAATGCTGACTTAGGATTCCCTTTCAAGTCTAGATAAATAATAAAAAGCAAAGAAGTGGATATTAACTTTAGAAATATATCAACAAAAAACTGCAAAACATTTGGAAATACATTTTTAGTCACTGATCAAGACTAAGTGTGAGTAATATCTGTTTTACTTGCCTCCATCCTCCTTTTTAGACACAATTCTGTTTTTCAGCCATTCTTTGGTTTCTTCTTTGACATCCTGAGCAAGTTCGAGGACTACCAAAGGCGTGAAGGAACTCTCACTAGCATCCAAAGCTGATAAGGTCACTTTCATCTTTTATAAACGTGCTGAAATGAAAATAAAATAAAAAGCACGTAGGTTATACTGGAAAAGTGAAATATATGGAAATATATAAACAAATATATACTTGTATTTTCTCTTAATTACACCTAGCTCTGGCTTCCAAGAAAAAGGAAACTGCCTCATGACCCAAAGGGGTTATAGGGCAGGCTCAACCAACGGTTCAGAGCACACGTGTGAGCCCGGCCCATGCAAAGTCATTTGGAAAAGAGAAACGTCATCCTTTTCGGTAAGCAGCTCAGAACCCAGCAGGGGGGATGGTCAGGTAAGGGAAGGACGAAAAGGGTAAACTCTGCTGTCACACAGGAGGAGTTAGAAAGTATTTACAAAGAATGGGACACCCGAACACGGTTTAGCGGAATGAACGGGAGTCGGCCAGCAAGACCTGGACGGCATTCTAAGCAGAAGAAACAGTATTCCTGTACAAAATAGTGGTGAAAAATCGCCAACGGAGGCAGAGAAGTACCAGTGATTAGGCACGGCTACAGCACTGCCTGCATGTGTAGGGGTGGGGGCGTGGGATGGGAGGGGAGGGAGCAGGTCACCTAACCGGGGACGTGATTACAAAGGAACTGGGCTCTGCCGAATAGACGATGGGAGTCGCCGGAGGGGTCAGAGCAGGGAACTGACCCGGTCGGAGGTCAGGGTTAGGTGCGGAGCTGAAGTCCCCGGTCAGCTTCCCTTCCTATTTTCTCATTCTCGGGAATATCGTTATCTCCATTTCCAAGCGTGAAAACTACTCTGATCGCCTTGGACACCCACCGGTGGCGTCAGTCACTAAGGCCGAATGGCCTCCCTCTCAAATGTTTCTCATGTGAATCTCTCGAACCCAGTGACCTGCAGCAGAGACAATTTCCAGACTTTAGACTTACTTATTCTAACTTTGTACTTGATGAGAGTTTTAATGACTCCAAAGTACAAGTGCAAATCAATTCTTGGGAACAATCGCGAAAGGAGTGACCAATACCACCGAACAGCCTTCCGTTCTCTGGGGTGAATTATGATCTTGCAACGAGCAGATCCAACAGACCTAGGTTATCTGGCTTAGACTGATAAGCTTTTGTTTCGCTCTGACAGAGCACAAGTTGTGGGGCCACGCAGGTATTATAAATCAATGCTGGATTCGTGTCGTAGCACAAATGCTTGAGGAACGCTATTGCAAAATACCAGCCAAATCCAAAGTGGGCATGCGAGGCTCTATGAAGGCCACCGGATCAAAACCGGACCCGGCACTCGCCTCCTAACAGCAAGTAATGTGGGCGGGAATTAGGATGATTCCTAATCAAATGAAATGAAAGAATGATAAAAATTAGCAATTAGAGCTGTGGGAACTCGGAACACTTAATGCACAGAAGTTTTCAATCAGGAAAAAGGAAGCAGCATGTTCAACAGAGGGGAACAGACAGGATAGGAGGAGAACAGTAAGTCTGGCCGGGCCGGAGCAGAGAGGCCAGCGTTCTGTGAGCCGTGACCATTTAAGGATAAGGAATGCTACAGGTCACATCTGTTCCAATGGCCGGAACGGAGTGCCTGTTGGTTTCTGAGCAGAGGATCAGGTACATGTCACAGTGATATGAATCTCAACAGGTAAATTTAGGGGGCAAGATTATGAGTGTTTTTCATCTATTCTTTCTACTCTCCTGAACTTCTGAAATTTGTCAGCACAAAGGCTGAGGAAAATGGTTACTGTGCCAGTAGACTACAGAGGCTTAAGCATCATCCTCTTTTAAGTGGAAACATCAAATACGACGAACATTTATGAGGTGCTTAATTTGAGCCAGACTGTGACAGAGTCTGAAGGTACAAAAGTAAGTGAGGTCCCCATCTTGCTTCTAGGGAGCTGCTTATAGCAGAATCAAGCGGGCACCGAGTCACTCTAACATTCTGACAGGAAGCCTGAGCACAATGGCAGTAACCGGCTGGGGCAGGGCAGCCCCAGGAGGCGGGATTAAGCTTCTGGGTAGGGAGGCTGAGAGCCTGGCAGCCTTCAACTTGGAAAAGGTACACGGCTAACTCTGAGGTTCCTTACCTGGAATGCGGGAAGAGGAAGTAAAGAGGCAAGCTGGAAAGGGATGGTTAGGCGAAGGGCAGAACCAAGAGTGCAGCAGGGTACACGTGGACATCCATCGAGGCGTCAGTTCTCTGGCATTCACGCATTGCCTCATGTCAGTAATAAAAGGCCCGCCTTATTCATAATTACCAGGCCATAAAACAATCATTCTGAGACACTAAATGCAGGTTTCAGTTCTAAACACGTATACGGGCACCAGCTAGAAATACATAATAAATATTTGCTCACTGATTTATTCTCACTTGAGATACTATATGCCTTTCATTACTTGAGACAACCTTAACAAGATTTCCGAGACATTACAGACAAAAGTGTCACCATCTCCGACATCCAAAGAGTTCCTACAAATCAACAAAAAAATACAAAGAACTGAAATCGCAAGTCACAAAGGAAGAAATGTAAACAGCCAACACACGCTTTGAAAAGATGTTCGAACATACTAATAAAAGAAATAATAATAAATAAACATATAAATATAACAAATAATAATAAAATAATAGTAAAAGAAACCCTTTTCAGGTTTGCTGAAGTTGAAAGGTGGACAGAACCTAGTTCTGGCACAGGTACAGAAAATTGGGCATTTTCACACATAGCTGACAGACATTGAAATTTGATATCACCTTTCCTAAAGCAGAGTGGCAGTATGAAAAATAATATCAAATACTCTTACCATTCAACACAACAATGCCATTTCTAGGAATTCACGCCAAGGAGATAACAGGATATAAGAACAGTGGAAGTTCATTGCAACTTTCTCTTATTGCTCTCTTTCTTATTTATTTTTGGGTTTAGTTATGGCGAAGAAACACAAAAGAAACAATCTACGACCTGAAAGTCCAACAAGAGATTGGAGAAATACATAAAGTATTTATGTGTCAGCACTAGACAACAGAGCCACCAATACTAGGATACAGGTGCAACTATATTAACATGGGGAACATTTTGCTACACATTGTAAGGTTAAAAAAAAAATACAAAACAAGACCCCATTCATGGGTATATACGATCCATACTAATATCAAAATGACAACAACACAAGCTAACTTTGGGGACTTAACCTGCAAAGCACTGGGCTACTCATTAAATTCTCACGCCAACCCCGTGAAGAAGAAACTCTTACATTTAGCAGATGAGAAAACTGAGGGCAAAGAGGTTACGTAGTTTGTCCGCGTCAACAGCAGCGAGCAGGAGAGCTGGGATTTAATTACCTCAAGCAACCTGAGGCCAGAGCTCACACCCTTAACCATGTGTGGCTACACTCACGGTTCAGTCTACACTGTGTGTGTTTTAATAAATATCCCATCAATGATTAGGCACGTATATTTCTCCGAACTGTCAAGTCTAGGTAGTAGGATTTAAGATGATTGTTATTTTCTTTCCATTTCTCTTTTTGATTTGAATTTTAATAAGCAAAGGGGTTTTTTATAATTAAAAAAATGGCTTTTACGGTTGTAAAATAGTAAAGAGGTCCCACATTTTCAACCGGAAGTGTAAAATGGACCCTTTAGAAAGGCTAAAAGATATTTTTTAAAACTATGTAATACAAGGTAATTTGCTTTAGTCCCCAGATTAAAAACATACCAACTTTGTAAAAAAGAAGTCACCTAACTTTAAAGATTGTTTAAAGATTCACTCAAAACGAAAAGCCTTCTAACAGTCTATAAAATGAAAAGGCTCCGCACCTCGGCACATCCAGTCCTAACCAGGCGGCCAAAAGCACCAGAGGAGCTGGGCAACGACAGAATTTTGAGAGCAGAAGGAACCCTAGGGGTCACTTAGTCCTGTGACCTCACTGTATCGTGGTCACAAGGTCCGAAATCACACAACCAGCACGGCAGATACAGGACTGAAATCCAGGGCTCTTTGAATGATACCAGGCGGTAAGAAAAAGAGCTCCTTTTTTGTTTTTTCCTTTTTGTGAACTTAGTCAATGAAGTCCGTCACAGTCCTGTCATTAGAAGAAACACTGGCCTGGCCACTGCGCAGCTGCACGCGTTAGCTCCCTGAAAGCCTCACAGCCCAACCGCAGTGCCGGTGTTGCTTGGACCCTGCTCTGACCCACGTCGGGTGGGAAAAGACTGTCCGTGAAGGCTTGTCAGCGGAGCTTGGGAAGCCCTGATCCCTGGAAGGCTCCAGGACATAAAATGCTCTCAAGGTTTCAACACTGTTGGTGACGGTCCTTGACGGACCACTCTGCTCGGGTCATGCTGGTGGGCGTTCAGCTCTTCTACACTTAGGCCACCCACCGAGCCACGCTGCACTTACAAGCCTGGTGACCTAAGAGGCCCCTCTCCCGCCACGCCACACCTTCTGTGCTCTCTTCTTGCTGTCCCTGTAACCCGCCTAGGGCACCCGTTGCTCGAGGAATTTCTGTCTCTATTTGGAACATCTCTGGGCTGCCCTTTCCTTGGGGGATTCCTGCCCCCGTGGTCTGCGCGCAGCAGGGTGCAGGTAAGGAAGCTTCTATTTTCTAAGGCCAGGGGAATGCAGGCCTGTGCTACACCCACCCTTCCCCGCTGGCGGGCCCAACGGCATGAAAAGCAAGTCCAAGGTAGTAAAACCAAGAAGCCTCACGGCGGCCGTGGGCTGAGCTGAGTTCTGCAATCTCCTTTTACCAGAGGGTCTTCACGGGAGCCTGGCCACCATCACCATGCACACGACTAGTACAAGGGACCAAAGTGCCAGATGGGGGCACACGAGGGCTTCAAGCGTGGGTACAGAACACAGGCTCACGGTCCCAGCTGGGGCCAATCTAAAAAACAACGATTCAACATGTGTAGTCTTCTTGGGCAATGGAAGGTAGAATGATTTCTGCAACTACAACCACTTTCCCCCTTCTCTCCAAGCTGTCAGCCAGGACAGCAGCCAGGAGTGACTAAAAGGCATAGCGGGGAGGGTCCACAGACCCTCTCCGTCCTTAGCAGGTGTTGCACTGCACACAGGGCCAAAGAGAGGCCTGAAAATGAAGTGGATTCGGGCAGCTTTTACTTTAGCTGCGACAATCGCCTGCCTACAGGAAGAGGTAAATCCTGACCACGGCGGCTGAAATGCGCATATGAAGATTGACAACCATGGGGGGTGGGTATATGCATCTTTTATCAAGGATCCAGAAAAGAATAGGAGACTCTGTATTCTCTTCCTGAGCCTGGGGGTGGGGCGGAGTGAGGGGGGAGCCAATGGAATTACAAATCCAAAGGCTAGTTAGAAGGAAATGCGCAAGCCGTCTTCAGAAATCGCCGGATTTCAGACTCAAGGAGGAACATAAACCGAAATCACTCAGTCATGAAGCAGCCGAGGAACGCATCGTTGAGAGAAAAATGAAGGGCCACGCTGACTGGGCTGGAGAATGAGAGGCGTTTCCCCAAGGAGAAAGGGGGCGATCTTAACGGCCAGGGCTAGAAGGAAGAAGAACAGGACCCTTCTGGAAGCCCTGAGAGTAAGAAAACTGAGAGACCACTTCTGAAACCTCCAACAGGTTCATCATGAGAGCGACTGTGAGACACTCCCTCCTGGGGACTCAGGGCGGCTGCCTCTCGGTGTTTCATAAGACGTGGTGCAGATTCGAGGGTGGAAAAGAACACTACACATGCCCGCCCCCCCAGAGCTTCTTGGTGACACTGACAAGGTAAGGAAGCTGGTGAGGCCCATTTCCTAAAAACGTATCTGGGGACCTGATGGCATCAGGATTGCACCGGAAGACACAGGAGAGGCGGGACCGGACATACTGGAGGGTGGCCTGGCCACAGCAGGCCAGCCTGGGCCTGAGATGTGACCCACCTGAAGGCCACCTCTGCACAGGAGCACCCAACTGAGCCCTGCCATGGACTGACCGAGGAAGTGAAGCAAGAATATGAGCACCTGGGTGGCCCAGGCGGTTGGGCACCCGACTTCAGCTCAGGTCATGATCTCACGGTTTGTGAGTTCGAGCCCCACATCGGGCTCTGGGCTGACAGCTCAGAGCCTGAAGCCTGCGTCAGATTCTGTGTCTCCCTCTCTCTCTGCCCTTCCCCTGCTCATGCTCTGTCTCTCTCTCTCAAAAATAAATAAACATTAGGGGCGCCTCAGGTGGCTCAGTCAGTTGAGCGTCCAACTTCAGCTCAGGTCATGATCTCGCAGTTCTTGAGTTCCAGCCCCGCGTCGGGCTCTGTGCTGACAGCTCAGAGCCTGGCACCTGCTTTGGACTCTGTGTCTCCCTTTTCTTCTGCCCCACCCCGCCCCTCACTTTCTCTCTCTCTCTCTCTCAAAAATAAATAAACATTAAAAACATTAAAAAATAAATAAATAAACATTAAAAAAAGAAAAAGAATACTTCCTCCTCTCATTCAAACTTTCTGTCTACTCTCGTTATGCCACGTACTGCCCAGATTTCACTTACTTTGTCTGGAACAGCATCTGAAACCCTGGAGCAACCCTGAGTCTCACCTGCAGGCACGGCGCGGGACAAAAACTACAACTCGAATACGTCATGAGAGAATGAATCCATACGACAATCACACAACCATAGAAACAGATGTTTCGGGAGAACTTTTAACGACCCAGGAAAATGCCAAGTGGGGGTAAAAGCAAACGACAAAGTAATACAACAACGTGACCCCAATTATGTAATATGTGCATTTAATACGCAATAAAATACAAAAAGAATGAAGGAGTATTGCACCAAAATGTTAATAGGGTTGGCTCAACTACATGGGATTTGAACTTTCGTCCTTACACTTTTTCTCTCTCTTCCAAGGTTCTGCAAGGAAAAAAAGTTTCACTGGTTTTTTTTTAACCACACACACTCCCATTTACTAGGCTCTTTCTATTCCCTCGCATTATTTTAGATTTTTTAATTTCACTCTTCACCTGTCACTCTGCAATTCTTTCAGCAACAGCTGGTCAGAACAGATATGATGCGCTTTCACAGTGAATTTCAAACTCGGGGCCACACTCACAGAACGGGCCCTCGGGAAACATCTAGTCCTGTAAGTTCGTGGGAGACTTCCAAGTCAAAGCAGGCAGATAATAAAGATTTGATTTTTTTTTAAACTCCAGAGGATTCGAATTTTGGAATAAACTCCCTAGGATTTAAGGGAACGGGATACTACTGCTTTTCCGTCTGAATAAACCTGCACTGTACTTTTGCAGTCCGGAACCTCCGTGCACTGTCGTGGCGGCCGGAACGGCGTTTTGCACCGAGTCTGGCGCCGGGAAGGCACCAGGAGAACAGGAGCAGCCTGTGGGAGAACGCTTTCCATCCACATTTCTCGGGTGTCCCGGGCACCGCTCCTGACTTGCATTTATTACTTAAAATGTACGATGTGTGCCAGTCAATCAGCATGATGGAAACAGAGCGTGATGACCCTGCAAGTTCGCTCCGGCCACGCTAGTTCCGAGATACCCCTAACCGTCCCCTGCTCCCCCGACTGTCCGCGGAAGCGTGAATCCTGGGCGCCGCTGAGCTGGTCCGTCCAAAAAACGTCCCTCGATAAGCTTCGCCGTCTTTTCCAACCCCACCCGCGACCTCATTCCCCTTAGCTCCGAAGACCCCCCACGTCTCCATCCTGACTACAGTCCCAGATTTCGGGTTCACCACGTTTCTTCCAATACTCAGCCCTCCCCCCACCCCAGACCCGTATCCCTGACCCAAACCTCGGCTCTCCCCAGCCTCCACCTGCCCCTGCCACCCCCCAACACCTTCAGTCCTCCCTCTCCCATCCCCCAACTGCGCCCATCCCGGTCCCACTTCCCCATTCCAGACACTGCCTGCACTGGGAGGTACCCCGGGAAGGAAGAGTTGACGGAGGCGCCCCCAGAGGGGCGCCGCCGCCGCCACCAGGCAGCCGAGGGGCTCAGCCCTACGCGGGCCCAGGCACCGCGCCGCGACAGCGGAAGGGTCTGCAGTCCCCTCCCCCACTTACCGGCCACAGCGGCGCTCCACGTCCTCGGAGGCGGGCCCCACAGCCGGCGCAACGGGGAGGCACAGCCGCGGACGCTCGAGGCGGGGGGCGGGCCGAGGCCTGTAGGGAGGGCGCGCCGGGCGCTGGGTGTGGCGGGCCTGGTAGGGGCCCAGACTCCACGGTGCGCAGGCTGGGCGGGACCACGTCGGGAGAGGCGGGCCCAGCCCTGCGTCGCACTGAGCGAGACGGGGCCTGGTGGAGCGGCTCTCCAGGCTGGGACAGGAACCGCTCGGAGGATAAGGTAGGAAGGGCCTAGCCGGCTTTTGGCCGGGAGTGGGAACGCGGCGGAGCACGGGAGAGGCGTGCCTTGCGGGCTGTCACTCCCGGGGGGGCGGGACCACGGTGAGAGAGGCGTGCCTTATGGGCTTGTCCACGGCTGGGGGCGGGGCCTCTCTGGGCCGTCCCACCGAGAGGGGCGTACCGGCGACCGGAGGGGCGGGCCTTACGGGCTGTCACTCCCATAGGGGGCGGGGCCTCGCTGGGCGGTCCCACGAGGGGAGGCGGGACCACGGCGGGAGAGGCGTGTCCTGTGGGCTGTCACTCCGAGAGGAGGCGGGACCACAGTGGGAGAGGCGTGTCTTGTGGGCCCTCTTTTCCGATGAGGGGCGGGGCCTCTCTAGGCTTCGCACCTAGAGAGGGTGGAGCCTAGTAGAGACGCAGAGAAAATAATACCGATATCCCGGCTGTTACAAAAGACCTACATTACTACATACCAGCTTTTTCAGTAAAAGTGGTCATCCTCTTCAGATTTCCTTCCTTTAGCGAAAACAGGTACTAATGTAGGTCTTTCGTAAAAGGGTACTTTCAGAAAGCAAGGTTGGAGGGGGGGATTATTCTTTGCTTTTCAATTTACAGGAATGCTCTGTCTTCGGATAGCCAGGGGAACCTGTATGCCTCTTCACATTTTCCTCTGGTCAGTCTCTTAGGGTCCGGGGCCCAATTTTCTTGTCACTTTCACATATAAGAACAAGTCACCCGCCCCCTTTCATCTCTCAGAAGACTTTGTACTTTTCCCCTTTTCTCTGCCCTGGCTGCATCGGTCTCTGCTCTTCCTGGATCCCCCCCACCTCCCACCTCAGGGTTTTTGCACTGGCTGTTCCCTCTGCCTTCCTTAGCTAAGGAGATTGCTTACCTTCTCTCCTCCCTCCAGGGAATACAATCCCGTCTCTGTATCATCCTGTACAATACTCGCTCTCCTCCATGTCCCACCATATATAACATTTTATATTATTATATGTTTACTGTCAGTCTCTCCCAAATGGAAGCTTCACAAGGGCAGAGATTTTTGTCAGTTTTGTCCGCCGATATGTTCCCAGTGTCTGGGACAGCCATAGGTCCACCACAGGCAAGCAATAACTCTCAGTGGCACAAAACAAAGCAATGAATGAACCCTTTGTAAGGATTCCCTCCATAAACCCAGGTCAGCCCAGAGGAATGCCTCCACGTCCTGCCAAGCCAGACAAGTGAGGTCTGCTCTCACTCCTCTGCCCCTTTTCTGGGTCTTCCAGGTTCAAGACAGGGAAGAGGGAGACTAGGGGACAGGAGGAGAAGCTTGTTACTTGATAGGGGCTGTTTGTTGTTCTTTCTAGAACCCCAGGGCTGTCATGAGAGTTCACAGCCTTACTGACCAGTTCTGACGTGGCTGTCTTTTAGTAAGTCCTGCACGGGTATGTCTGGAAGTTCTCTCTCTCTTCTGCACGTTGGGACAAATGGTTTGTGAGCTTCAATAGGTTTAGACATTAAGTACTCATTAGGCTTTTTTAAATTGCAGTCTTCCTATCTTCTCAATCCCTGAACTTGGAAGGCCATCCCACCATATAACTTCATCTTCTGATATTTATATGACCAGAAGGATTGGGGGGGGGGACAAAATTTGAAAGGAAATATAAAAAAATAACTTTCACGTGGACAATGTCATTTCTTCTCCACAATTAACAAATTAAAATTTTGTGTTACGCATGACGAATCGGTTGTTGGACAACACAAACGGCTGACCTGAGTGAGTTAATTTCATGGATGCCTGTATTAGTTACCTGTTGCTGCGTAACCAACCACTGCACAGAATGAGGGATTCCCTTCTCTCTCCTTTGGGGGATTTCCTTCATATTTTCTGGCTCCCAGGATCTCCTCTTTCCAGTTCTGCCGGCCAGAAAGCTAAGGTTCTCTTGGAATTTCCTATGCTTTCTCTCTGTCATGCACTTGTGTGCCATTGGGGCTGCTCTAAAGGCAGCGTTGAGGGAAGGAAGAGAGAAGAAGAACAGGGATTCTCCTCATGCTCTTTGCACAAGGGTCCCTTTTCCCACTTCCTCTGCCCAGGGGGACAGGTGTTCTTTCAGGGTCTTAGTCACCCATGTCACTGGACTACAGCGGCGCAGCACTGTGACTCAGACTGGCCTCAGGACAGAGGAGGGAGGAGGAAAAACAATCGGTTTTCACCACTTTCTCCAGATAGCGCAGCCTTTTTTGCAGATTTTATCCAGAGGTTTGAGGAGTAGTCAGTGGGGGACACAGGCTGCAGTGGACTCACTCCATTTTGGCCAGATTTGGAATGGAACTTACCAATCCGATAGATGGCAAAATGTTTCAATTTGCTTTTCTCTTATTAGAAGTATGAAAAAAAATTTGTATTTCATTTTCTGTGAATTATCCCTTACATATTTTGTCAAATTTTCTTTTTTTTTAAATGTTTGTTTATTTTGAGAGAGAGAGAGAATGGGAGAGGGGCAGAGAGATGGAGAGAGAGCATCCCAAACAGACACCATGCTGCCGCCACAGAGGCTGATGGGGGTCTCAAACTCACAAGCCATGAGATCATGACCTGAGCCGAAAACAAAAGTCAGATGCTTAACCAACTGAGCCACCCAGGTGCCCCTATTTTGCCCAATTTTCTACTGGATAGAGAAGGTTTATATAATGGTAAAAATAGTCCTTTTCTTAGATATGAATGTCAAAACTTTTTCTCAGCTTGCTTTATCTTTTGACTTATCCTGTTTTATTTGCGTGTGTTTTTATTTTGTTTTGTTTGGCCATGCAGATCTTTTCTGTTTCTAACTGGTGAATTTTATCAAGGTTTTCTTTTACTCCTGGGTATTTCCAGGTGGTTTCATACTTAGAAAGACCTTTACCTTTCTTAGATTGCTTTGAAAATCCTTCCATGGTTTCTTCTAAATGTTTCACAATTTCACATTTTTCCTTTTAAAAGGAAATCTGTTTGGGGGAACCTGGGCGGCTCAGTCGGTTGAGCGTCCAACTTCAGCTCAGGTCATGATCTCAGCACTGGTGAGTTCGAGCTCCTCATCGGGCTCTGTGCTGACAGCTCAGAGCCTGGAGCCTGCTTCAGAGTCTGTGTCTCCCTCTCCCTCTGCCCCTCCCCCACCTGCACTCTGTTGCTCACTCTCAAAAATAAATAAACGTTAAAAAAATAAATAAAAGGAAATTTGTTTTCGTGTGAGTTAAGTGGAACGGATCCAGCTTTACCATATATCTTGATAGCCACACATTTGCCCAACTTCATTTACTTACTCATACATCTTTCCCTTACTGATTTAAATATCATTATCATATACTAAACTTCCTTCTGTATTTATGGACTTTTGCAATATATCATTTTCTTTCTTAAAACTCTCCAGTGCAGTGAGAAAAGGCCAACCCACCCTTGACCGTCTGGTGTAGGTGCCGCTTAAAGCCTCCCCTTCAGCAAACTGTTCATTCCTGGTGACCACAGGTGATACGACCTTTCCCACCGTGTGCCCTAGATTCGTAGTGTCCGATTTTCCTCCAGTGACATCGTCTTCAAACCTAGCTGGGTCAAATCCAGTCCCCGATTTCCATCTTGAGCCCCTGATGCCTGCAACCGTTTCTAATACCCAACACAGCAAAACCTCGGATTGCGAGTAACTTGTCCTGCGAGTGTTGCGCAAGACGAGCAAACATTTGTCATAAGTTTTAACTTGATAAATGAGCGACGTCTTGTAATATGAGTAGTACGTGATGCCGAATGTCACATGATCACAACTGAACCAATGGTTCTTGAAATTTGCTTTGCTGCAGGAATGCTTTGGATTACAAGCATGTTTCCAGAACAAATTATGCTTGCAAACCAAGGTTTTACATCCACCCACAGCCGCTGCCTGAATATGGAGAGGGAACACCTTAAAATGTGACTGCGTGATCTCAGGATTGGATCAGGAAGCTGCCACAACTATCGCTGCTTCTTGATACCCAGGAAGCTTGAGAAGAGACTGGAACTTGCTGGAAAGAAACCCACAACCTTCCTCCCAAGGGGGAGGGCCAGGGGCCAGAGGAAGATGGTTTCCTAACTTCCACTACCTGACTTCAAGTGAGTGCCTCTAACTAGACAGCCTGGTGTTATTTGTAGACTTCCAACCACTAAACCTAGAACGTCTTCCCATAAATCTTGCCCGTTTCTTATGAAGTTTATTCCTAGACAGTTTGCTTTCTCTTTACTTCTGTGAAGGAGAACTTTTCTTCCAGGATAGGTTGATTTGGCTGTTGCCTATCATATGAACATTAATTTTCGTATAATAGTTTTAGGACCCGAATAAAATCTTTTAGGGTTGATATTAGTTTATTTCTTAAAGATTTCCAAGTTTACAGTCACAGAATCTGGAAATAATTACAATTTCCCTTCTTTCTTTTTTTGTTTCTGACATTAAGGAAATGCTTCTGGTGTTTACTCAGCAAGTAGGAGGTTCACTTTGAGCTTGAGATAAAAAGAATCCATGAATTCTTGTTTTATTGAAAGTTTTTTAGCGTATCAAGGAAGAATGCTGAAATTTTATTTAAAAATGCCTTCGCATCATCTGTGGAGATGTTCATGTGATCTTTTTTCTTAGTAATAATGAATTTTATTAATAGCTTTCCTTATTGAGCTTTTATTCTGAAGGAATTGAGAGCCATGGAGGAATTCTGAGCAGATGAGTGACACTATGCGGCTCACATCTAAACAGGATCACTCAGATAGATTCCTGTCTTGAGAACACACAGCAGAAACACAAGGTTGGAAGCAGACTATTCCAGAAATCGAGGCAAGAGATGGGTTGCACCAGAGTGGTAGCAATACAGTGATGAGAAGCAGATGGATTCTAGAAACTCGGGAACTACGGACATGTTGGATATAAAGTATGAGAGAGAAAAAAGTCAAGTGACAGCACTGTCTTTCACTGAGGTAGGGAAGACTGTGAGAGGGATGGGTTTGGAAGAGACTCCAGACCCCTGTGTTGGACTGGCTGAGTTTAAGGTGCCTTTTGGAAATCTTGGGTTGGAATACAGACCAGCAGGCAGGAGAGACGGCATGGCTGGAGGGGTGCATTTGCAAATTATCAGCACAGAGCTGATGTCTGAAAATGCAGGCCTGAATGGGTCCACTGGAGGTAAGGAGCCGTCAAGAAAGAGGACCAAGGACTGAGCCCTGGTCCTGAACTCTAACGGCGAGAGTTCGAAACACGAGGAAAAAAAACAGCAAAAGATATCTGGAAGGACTGGCCAATGAGATGGGAGGCAAGCCAAGAGCGTAGGAAAGGGGGCATCTCAGAAGCAGGTGAAGAACGTGAATGAGGAATAGGAAGGAAGAAGGCACATTCTGAGAGCAGGTCAAGGAAGCTGAGAACGGGAAACGTGAAATAATATGACAGGACTCAGACGAACGTATTCGGCCTACCAATTATGGTAAATGTGCCTGAATCACTTGTGAATAAGCAAAAATTGTTCACATTGGATGAATTAAAACTCGGCTCTATACTCTTCGTTAGAGACAACCTAAACTAATTTTTAAAGTTTTAAAAGGAAAGGATGGGCAAAGGCACACCAGGCAAATATGAACACAAATAAAGCCAAGATCACAATCTTAATATGTTCGGATTTGGAGCAAAAAGCATCAAAAAAGACAAAGAAGGGGAATTTGGAATGCCTATGTATAGAATTCCCAGTGAGATAATACACTTGTGAATATAGATGCACCAAACAACACTGTTGTCCCTGCTTTGGCCAGGCCTTTGCTCCTGCTACTCCCTCCGCCTGGAACACTCTTCTCTGGCAACTGCTAACCCCCCCCAGTCCTCCAGGACTATTCACATTGTCGCGTCCTCAGTGAGGCCCACTCTCATCTCCCTGTTAGAATTGTAACCTCGTCTCTCTGATCCGCTTAAACTCTTTCGCCGTTTTCCTTCCTGCTCCCCACGGCTCCGACTGAGTTTGCTTTAGTGTCTATTCTCCCTTGGACCATTTCCAGTTTTCCTTCAGTTCTTTGATGCCTTTTGTTTTTTCCTTCACTTCTTTTCCAAGTGCCCCTAGCTCCTGCTTTGTCTCCTGTCTCTCTGTCTCTCCTGTGAGCCACTTGCTGGAGGTATTGTTGGTCAAGGTCCCTGGATGGAAGCTTTTGTTCTGGCTCAGTACTGAGCGGGTGAGTCGACTTGGCCTCTACTTTCCTTCCACCCCCAAAATAGGCCCCTGGAGAACTGCTCGCGGTGCACGCAGACCACTGGCAGGCTCACTGGCAGACTGCTTCCTGCACCTTCGTGACGGTCTTTGTGCGGTCTGTGTCCCCATGCAGCCCTACTCCCTTGCTTCTACCTTCATCCTCTGCATGCTGCCGCCCGCTATGGCTGGGACTTGGCTTCGTGCGCCCCCGACCCTGGGCCATTTACTGTGGAGCGCCCCTGGGCCTCTCCGAGGCCGAGACCGTGGGTGTGCTTGCTCTGCTTCCACCAGCGTCCCTAATTACAGTCATCGCCTTGGGTGCCCTCCCATCTGTTTTGTGTGGTTTTGAATTTCAGGGGTCTCCTAGCTTTGTCAACGATGAGCGGTTTAGCCAGTCGGGGCTGCTATGACAAAAATACCATAGACTAGTGACTTACACGAAATAACCATTTAAAATTTTTTTCCACTTTGATCTCTCGGAGTGAAACACAGCAATTTATGTCCATATGTGAAAACACCTATCTCGTCTCCCTAGAAATATGTAAACTGTTTCCATCTTCCTTTAACTATTGAATACAAACCCCCATTTGCTAGAGTAGACAGAGTATCACATAGATATTCTTAATATCCTGGGGAAAGTGTTGTTTTATTTCCACCATGTGTTTACTGGAAACCTATAATACAGAGTAATGACCGTTTGACATCTGCCAAATAACCAAGGACATAATTTGGCTCCCAGCGTTATTTCAATTTCCTGTCTTAGCAGGGAGCAGGCTAAATGGCTAATGGGTCTTTTCTGTGTCTTCTCTGGATCAAATACATTCCTGGAATGAAGCCATTGAAGTAATAGAATTCCTCTATGAAATTGCTCACCTGAAGAGAACTGCTCAACCTAAATATTAGATTTTGATTGAGATGGGTATCTTCAACTATCAAAATCTATATCATTAGTGTCAAGAACTACAAAGGGCGTGACATTTTACCAGACTCGAGAGCTAGTCCGTTAACCTGTCATGGTTTCACGGATGCCAACAGAAGACGAGAGACTCCTGGGTCAGAGATGGAAGACTGTATTATTCCGTGCGTAGCAGGCAGTGCGAGCTCTTTGTTCGTGTCAGTTCCCCCAGAGGGAGGGTGGGGGGACCCGTGGGGCAGCTCAGGTGAATTCTGCACACTCACTGGGTTTGCATCATAGCTCAGAAACTCTGAGTTTCAGGAACCCTAGTCTGTTTAAAGGGACTGTTAACAAGCCTACTCGACCTTTACCTTTGAGGGAAACTGTATCTTTATAATCCTAGATACAAAAGAAATCTGCCCTTTGCTCCACACAGAGACACTAGCTCTAGTTCCCAGGCTATTTATTTCCTATCCAAACATATTTCAAAAGATAATTTGGAACAAAGACTTTCAGTGCCCTCGACTTGAAAGATGTGCAGACATGCAAATGACCCATATAGAATTATTTCCCAACATTAGGATTAGTCTTGCTACTGACACAACTCATGAGTGTCCCAATAGAAGTACAGTTCACCCTTAAGCAACATGGAATATAGGGGCGCCAACTCCCCAAAGAAGCCAAAAGTCTGTGTATGTATAGCTTTTGACTCCCCCCAAACTTAACCTATTATTGAACAGAAACCTTACTGATAGCATAAACTGGCAATTAACACATATTTTGTATGTTATATGGATTATATACTGTATTCTTACAACAAAGTAAGCTAGAGTAAATAAAACATTATTTTATTTTTTTATACAAAAAATTGTAGGACAGTAGGCAGAGAAAAGTAGGTCTCTCTCCCTATCCCCACTCAGTTTCTCCCCCAAAAGGAAACCTTCCTTCCTTCCTTCCCCCCCCCATAAGGGTTAGGGTGTGTGTGTGTGTGTGTGTGTGTGTGTGTACACTCATGCCTTTCCTCTACCTGGAACTCTTGTCTACTCCTCCACACGCCCCTACCCACCAGAAACAATCACAATTAAGACAGATGGAAAAATCTACAACCCCAAACAGTGCAATTTCCTCCAGTGACTTTCAAAATTCCTGCATTCCTTAATTCACGCATTCCCCACTGGTGACCACTCCCTGAGCTCACACATGTGTCGGGGAGCCAGGCATCCAAACACCTAATGATAAGATAAAGAATAATGGGAGTAGGAGAAATAAATGAACTATAGGAGGTCAGAGGAGGGATAAAATGCTTGGAGCGAGAAGGATTCATGGGAGCGCTGGCAGCGGGCATGACATTCAAGCTGGCCTGGATGAAAGGAGCCGCGGTCCTGTGGACGTGTGTGCACTGAGGTGGGAGTGGGGGGTATAGAAGTACGCAGGTGTTCAGGAAGAAGGAACATGAACAAACGTGCCGAGGCAGGAAAGCAGTGCATGCAGTAGGGAAACAGGGAGCCGTCGGAGGAGCTGGGGGAGGGCGGGGAAGGGCCATGAGGAAGGACGGGAAGGGAGGAGGAGTCATGCAGGGCGGGGGCCTCATGTGTGCTGCTGCTGACGGTGACAGTCTCCTTGGGCATGCGCGTGGCCACATGACCTTTTCAGTCCCAGCACAAAACAGGAATGAAACTGAACCCCCGTGTAACAACTCCCGTATCATTTATGACACCTCGTTGCTGGCGTCTTCTTCCCTCCTTCACAGCAAACGAACATTGGGAGCCTGGCTTGAGCCTCTAAGCCCCCGTGTCTGATTGTTGCTCAGCACTCATGCCCAATGTTGGTGCCCAGCACCCCGGAGGGCCCTGACCATCGCTTCGGGTCCTTTCGGGTATCGTGAGCAGAAATAATCCCTCCATCTGACTTCTTCCAATACACCCTACAGATATTACTCTGCTATTTAACGGTTGCCCAGTAAACCTAAGTCCATAGTTGAAAACGAATTAGGACTTTTAAAAATATAGCCCTTTCATCTGTATGATGAAATAGAAAACGGCAATGTTTTAACGGTCTTTACTTGACCGACATGGTCATTTTGCTTTATTTTGTCCCTACAGTTTGGTGTGCTCCAGTAGCTTCTCTTTGAGGAGTCCAGTGTATAAGAGGTCATTGTTTTTATATAGTCAATCCTTAACAAATACACAAAAAAACATAAGCAAGAAACAGGGTTGTCCTAGTGTGGGTGTCCCCAGAAGCAGGCGTTGAGACAAAGATCTGAGGGCAAGGAGAGCCGGGGAACATAGGTAGGGGAGGAAAGAAGAGAGACTGAGAATGAGGGCGAGTCATCACGCAGGTCACTCCTGAGGGGGGATGGAGTAGGCCCTGCTGGACAGCTCCTGGGCCAGTGGAAAACACTCCTCACGGTTTCCTGCCTGAGGACTGCTGGCTGGCAAAGTTAGTTCTCTGGTACCGTGATCTCCATCGCTGTGGGAAGCCAGCGCTCCCGCCACCAGAGGTGCCCTCGGGCAAGGAGATGCAGATGTTGGCCATCGGAAGTCAGGTGAGATGGGCGGTCCTGAGGGGAGAGGGCTGGACTTGCCTGTGTCTACTACATGGGTCAATACAGGACCAAGAGAGGCCGTTGGCTCAGATTCCACGTTCACAGATGCCCCCCCCCCCGTTTGAGCTAAGAGTCTGTGAGAGTACGGAAGTAGTCATAGAGAGATACACCCAGGATTGAAAGGTGTCTATCAAGTAACTTTCAATTTGGGTCCCATTAACAGACCACAATAGTAATGGATATAATGATATAATGGATATAATGAATTTTGTGTTTTTCATAAATCCTTTCTTTACCTTGAAATTAGTATAATTATATTGCCTTGTATTTTTGCGTGAAAGACAGATTTTGTTAAATATGGGTATTTCGAGTGTTTACTTAACCACTAAATATATTTTAATCACCTGCTTTAACATTTCATTTTTAATGCATTGCGAACCTCAAAAACTGAAAACGACCTGAGCCTTTGTCACCGTTGGAAAGGCCTCGGTTAAACACAATAGAACCATGGAGAAATTAGGGACAAGTTTTAGAAGAAAAGTGAAGGACCCAAGGGAGAAAGTGTCAGGGCCCTTTGCTCTCACCTAATTAATGAGGGCTGCGTGCATCGTACCTGCTCTGGGTAGTGTCGTCTTAGGCTTCCAAGCACTCAGTGGCTCAGAAATGGAGAGCGAGTCTTGGAGACTCTACTTTGTAGATCTAACTTGACACTTCCAACTGCTCTATGGGCCTCTCTTATGTCTTGCTTTTTATCTCTCATCTTAAAGAAAACAAATCAGAAGCAAAGCAAAGTAACCATTGTTGGATTATAAATCAGAAAGTTGCCATTTGCCTCCCGGAGCTGGTGGGCCTTAGTACAGGTTCTGAAGACAGTATCAAAGTGTCATGAATGAATAATCATGAATTCCCCAAAGGTGAATCAATCAGGTTTTTCAGGAAGCCTTGAGAAGGATAAATAAATGTGTATTATATTTATCTTTGTGGGTTTTTCCAATACAAGCTGATTAAAATGAGGTATCTTATTTTTCTAATTAAATTACAGTTTAAAAATTATGAATATGGTCTTTGTGAACCCAAGCTCTAACTTATTCCTGAGAAAAATGTGCCTTCCCTAAAAATCAAATGTTTCCATAATCGTTGACTCGCTAGACCATGAGTTCATTTATAGATAACTCATTTATAAGAATAACATCCCAACTAGCACTACGATTGAGGAGATGAAGAGTTGAGAGATATATGCGTTTTATCACAAGCAAGTAGTAGATGGTCTTTGTTGAAATTATGCAATTTGTATTAATTTTCTTTGATCAAAATTTACAAAAAAGTTAAGAGAAGCTCTTTTTGAGATATGTTCATAGAATGTTAAAAATAATACAAATTGGAAATTTAGATTTCCCATTAAAGCATTTGTCATTTTTACAGGGTTTTTAACTGTCAAAATCAAAACAAATTCATGTAATATTGGGTATCCAGTCTGTTCAATGGGATACGGATAGGATAGTGACAAATCTCTTTCTGTATCTTGGAATTTCTGGAAAATTAAGTGCTTATTAAACTTGAATTGTGTATTTTTTTAATGTTTATTTATTTTTGAGAGAGAGAAACAGAGCGTGAGCAGGGGAGGGGCAGAGAGAGAGGGAGACACAGAATCTGAAGCAGGCTGCGGTCTCTGCGCTATCAGCACAGAGCCCAACGCGGGGCTCGAACCCACAAACTGCGAGATCATGATCTGAGCCAAAGTCAGACGCTTAACCAACTGAGCCACGCAGGTGCCTGCTGAATTGTGTATTTAAAGGGTAAAAATATTTAGCTCAAGGCTATCCAAGAGCAGGTGTTTGGCACATAGTGTGAAGCAGTAGTCAAAGACTTGACTCCCAGAGTGCACTGGGCACTCCCAGAGTGCACTGGGCAGGAGTCGTATGGCCTCTGCAGGGCCAGTGGTATGGCCGCCTTCACAGGTGCACGCATGGCTGTGTGTGCGTGCGTGCTTGTGCGGCTGCAAGATGGCTCCATCAAGTGAAGGGTAAAAAAGGCAACTCTCAACAACTATTTTAGCCATCTGCCTATAGTACCTGTTGCCTCTTTAACAAATTACTCCCAGACGTAGCAACTTAGAACAACAAAATATTTAGTATCCAACAGTTTGAGAGTCAAGAATGTAGGAGTGGCTTAGCTGGGTGGTTCTGGCTCAGGATCTTCCTGAGGTTGCCGTCAGGGTATTGGCTGGGCCTGCAGTCTTCTAACGGCTTGCCTGGGGCTCAAGGATCTGCCCCCTCGGTGGCCCTCTCATGGCTGCTGGCAGGATAGCCCTCAGTTCCTCACCCATGGACCTCGTGGTAGGAGTCCGGATGTGTGCTGGTGACGGCAGCTGGCTCCCCGGAGGGGACAGGATCAGAGAGAGTAATCAGGACGTCGTAATGCCTTTTAAGAACCTAATCCCCCACAGTCACCCCATCATTTCTGTATCCTTCTATTTGCCAGAAGCAAGTCACTAAGTCCAGCTCATTGTCTAGGGAGGGGAATTCGGTTCCATCTTTTGAATGGCAAGGATAAAGAACTTAACATTTTACTTATTCATTTATGTTTATTTATTTATTTTGAGAGAGACCGAGACGGCGTGAGCAGGGGAGGGGCAGAGAGAGAGAGAAGGAGAGAGAGAGAGAATCCCAAGCAGGCTCTGCACTGTCAGCACAGAGCCCGGCGTGGGGCTCGAGCTCGAAACTGTGAGATCGGGACCTGAGCTGAAGCCGAGAGTCAGACGCTTAACCAACTGAGCCTCCCAGGCGCCCCTGAACCTGACATTTTCCATCAGCACAGTGCAGCAAGTCCGAAGATCAGACGATTCCCCGGCTTACCCGCACACACCTGTACCTGTCTCGGTGTTCGTGGTGTATTCCCAGCGCTAACGTTTAATAATAGATCCTAATGCCGCACAGCTAAAATACGTCGGGGAATCAGTTTGTGATGCAAATACTGTGTAGACGTCCTGGGTTTTTCCAGAAAGTACCGTCTCACACGTCCGAACACTGTCAGCCATGAGCCTGCTTGGACGGCAGCCCAGTTCGTTCTGAGAACTTCTCCAGCATTATTTTGTCATATCAACATAACCAGCTGTTTTCGGAGGCATGTCCTCGCCTAAACTAGTCCTGAGTGGGGGCCACAGAAGTACACGTTCAGGTGGCAAAGAGAGGAGGACACTGAGGGGGCCCGAAAACGATGTTTCTGGACAGTCACCTCAAAATGAACCACTTTACGACGATTGGCTTGAAGAACGAATACTTAAACGTATCAGTCATTAGACACATTTGTATTCAACAGGCTTAAATGCCACAGTACCTCTTAGTAGCAGTTGTGTATTTTGGCGGGATGCGGGGAACCGGTGAGAAGTGTACCCTCAGCTAATTGTGTGGAAAGACTACTTGAAGCTGTTCCGCTCTGCCTGCTTCATTTCGATGCTGTTTCCAAGCCAGCGCCAAGCACGGGAAAGAGAAGGCACTGGATCAATGCTGACCGCATGAAAGAAACAGCTGGCGGTGGGGGCGCGGAGGGGGGGACCCCGGTTACTCTCTCGTCCCCCCACCAGATCAGCCTGCGCCCTCTCCCTCCAGGCCTCCGCACAGAACTATCCCAGGCAGCAAGAAGAGTCTGGAAGGTCTGCTTCCAATAATCCCATTGTCTCTCCATACAGCAATAGAGTAGGCTCACACACACCCAAATAAAATGCTGACTTCTGGGGTGCCTGGGTGGCTCAGTTGGTTGAGCAGCCGACTTTGGCTCAGTCATGATCTCACGGTCTGTGAGTTCGAGCCCCGCATCAGGCTCTGTGCTGACAGCTCAGAGCCTGGGACCTGTCTCGGATTCTGTGTCTCCCTTTCTGTCTATGCCTCTCCCCTGCTCATGCTCTGTCTGTCTGTCTCTCTCAAAAATAAATAAACATTTAGAAAAATAAATAAATAAACAACATAAATAAATAAACATTAATTAAAAAAAGAAGAAAGAAACCAAGATTTGGGGGCAAGTTGTGTTCACAGACACTAGGGTATTGTTGCTTCTTGTCCCTTTTGGTGGAGCGATCTAGGAAAGACACATACTTTTGAAGGGGAGTTCCTATGTACATTCTCAACTCAAATTTCACCTTACAGCATTTTATTTTAAATTCTTTGATTTAATATTTGCCTTGCATCTCTTTTTTCTTACACTGAAAATCTTGGTGTGTAGAATATTTATTTTCTCCTCATCTGGAATTATATGTTTTCTCCTCGTTCAGAATTTTAATACTATCACAACAAATTTTTTCCATTTAAATCTTAGTCAGTTAACCTACACTGCAATATTGGTTTCAGGAGTAGAACTCGGTGATTCATCACTGAACTTACATACAACGCCCAGTGCTCATCGCAACAAGTGCCCTCCTTAATACCCAACACCCGTCTAGGCAATCTCCACCCGCTTCCCTCTATCAACCCTTGGTTTGTTCTCTATCGTTAAGAGTCTCTTGTTTGTTTCCCTCCCTTCTCTTCCCCACTTCCAATATGTTCATCCATCTTGTTTCTTAAATTCCGCATGAGTGAAATCATATGGTATTTGTCTTTGTTTAGTCGACTTACTTTGCTTGCATAATACATTCTGACTCCGTCCACGTTGTTGCAAATGGCAAGGTTTCATTCTTTTTGATGGCTGAGTAACATTCCATTGCGTATATATACCACATCTTCTTTATCCATTCATCATCTGGTGAACGTTTGGGCTCTCTCCATAGTTTGGCTATTGTTGATAATGCTGCTATAAACGTTGGGATGCATGTACCCCTTCAAATCTGTATGTTTGTATCCTTTGGGTAAATACCTAATAGCACAACTACTGGGTCACAGAGTAGTTCTATTTTTGGTTTCTTGAGGAAACTCCATACTGTTCTCCAGAGCGGCTGCACCAGTTTGCATTCCCACCAACAGTGTTAAGAGGGCTCCCCTTAACAGTGTTAAGTTGGGCTCCTCACCAACACCTGTGGTTCCTTGTGTTGTTAATTTTAGCCATTTTAACCACAAATTTCTGAGTGAAGTTTAAGATCTCTTTCTCTTCGCCTGTCTTTGGATCAGATCCCACAAAGGGTGTATAATCTGCCATCAACTATGAGATCGTGACCTGAGCCCAAATCAAGAGGCCAACGATACTTAACCGACTGAGCCACCCAGGTATCCTTGGTTTAATTTTTTAAATATGTAAAACATCTACATGATCCCAAAGTAAAAATTGTATGAAAAGGTAACCAAACTCACTGAAGTTTTACTTTTTTTTTTTTTACTTTTTTTTTTTAATGTTTATTTATTTCTGAGAGAGACAGAGCATGAGCAGGGGAGGAGCAGAGAGAGAGAGGGAGACACAGAATCTGAAGCAGGCTCCAGGCTCCGAGCTGTCAGCACAGAGCCCGACGCGGGGCTCGAACTCACAGACTGCGAGATCATGACCTGAGCCGAAGTCGGACGCTCAACCGACTGAGCCACCCAGGCGCCCCTGAAGTTTTACTTCTAACCTTCTCCCTTCCCTTCATTTCCCCGCCTCTTTATTGCTTCTTTTTGAAAATACAAGCAAGTATGTACATATATTCTTATTCCTCCTTTTATTCTCAAAGTATACGGTATATGCTCTGAATACTCCTTTGTGCTAAATCTAAAAGCGGATTCTGGAAATTATCTCAGTTCATAGACAGTTTCCTTTGTATTTTTAGGACCGCCTCGTCACTAATTTGTGTCTATTTGGCAGTTTATTTGCCCACTGACCCATGGGGGAACCTTTGGGTTATTTCTGAGATTTCACTACCGCGAACAATGTTGTGTTGCATAACCTTGTGCCAATTTGTGGGGGTGTGCTTTCAGGATAGCTTCCTCAAAGTGGGGCTGCTGGGAGGTTAATACGTATGTAATTTTGCCAACTTTGTCCGATCTCCTTGCGTAAGATTTCTTCCAGTTTGTGTTTCCACTCTCAATAGAAAAGGTCATCGAACTTTTAGATTCAGGAAAGGTTTAATTTGCCTTTCTCTTATTCTAAGGGACCGCGAGCATCGTTTCATACGTTGAAAGGGCGACTCACATTTCTTTTTCTCTCTTTCCTCACGTTTCTCTCAGATCGTGACTCTCGTCTATATTTCTATCCAGGTTTGGGGCGTCTCCATTTTTAAGGGCTCTCTGTCTACTTGCCCTCATCCGTGAGATAAGTTGCAAACGCTCTGCCCTGGTTTGTCCTTTGCCTTTGGACTTGGCCTACCAGGGCGTTTTGTTTTGTTTGCCGTGGTGGTAAATGTTATCAGTCTTACCCCCATTTTGTTCCTGGATTTTGAAAGGCTTGCTTCACTTCCGGGTTATAAAGTAATTCACCATGGAATACTTCTTTGGTTTCACAGTTACATTTGGATCTCTGATCCATTTGGAGTTTATTTCAATGTGAGGATTCGATGCACTTTTAAACTTTTCCAATAGGGCTATCTATTTGTCCCAACAGCATTTATTAAAAAGCCTATCTTCTCCTCAGACGGAAATAACTTGGTTGATTATTCGTCACTGGAATGAACGCTGGGCAACAGTGAGATCCACGAAGAGACACTTTGACTCTACTGTGGAACAGATCTGCTCCCTCGCTGTTTGGAACAGAGAGGAACAATGCTCACAGTAGTGTATATGTCTTATCCTTCACTGGCCTCCCCGGAGCCATGCTCTGTCCTACCAATGCCAATGTAAAAAGGCCCTCCTAAGCCCTGTCCACTTATGCCCCTTTGCCCTTTGGATATGCCATGTGTGCCCGGCCAGAGTCTGGCTGATGCCAACAGCATCAGAAATAAATACCAATCTGGGGCGCCTGGGTGGCTCAGTGGGCTGAGCGTCCGACTTCGGCTCAGGTCATGATCTCGCGGTCTGTGAGTTCGAGCCCCGCGTTGGGCTCTGTGCTGACAGGTCAGAGCCTGGAGCCTGCTTCAGATTCTGTGTCTCCCTCTCTCTCTGCCCCTCCCCCACTCATGCTCTGTCTCTCTCTGTCTCAAAAATGAATAAACGTTAAAAAAATTTTAAGAAATAAATACCAATCTATCAGCAAAAAGGGTAGGCAGCATGGCTCTGCTCTACTGTTCCCATATGAGAGAGTTTACAGAGTAAAGCCAAAACATCACGAGATCACATCTCGGTTAGAAACCCAGAGTGATATTATCTATCTCTATTATCTTCCTTGGTCACCATGCAAAGCGCTGGTCTAATTCGTGATTAGTTTCACAAAGTAAGCCCATTCTCAAACATCTCAGGCGGAACTACCCCTAGGATATTAAAGAAAGTGCTCCCTGCCTCTGAAGACAGTTCCACTAACAGCATTCCTAAATGTTTTGAGATGATACTCTCTCTGGGGTGCTTGCTTTGAAGTCAGACGTGCAGGCTTTGCTGTGTTTGCTGAAAAACCAAAACCCTACTCCAATTACTTAGCAGCCAGGCCCTGCGTGCTGCTTCCTGGGTACATTTCTTTCCTCCGATATGTCTGTACTTAACTTCTTAACATTTAAAAAGGCCCTAGCAAAAACTTTTAATGGTCTCCGACTGTTATAAGTTGCTCAGTTGACCACTGGAAAACTTCCATAGGAAAGTTGTCATTCTAGTGCTGAGTCATGTTCCAAGTTCGCCTTAGCTTTGTTTCAGTGAATACTGACCTTGGGAATAAATGCTAACTGTCTCACTATGACACGATATAAAAACAAAAGGTTCCAGGAGTTGTAGGTCTCATGTTTGTACGAGGGACACTTCCCAATCCCTTATTTTGAGCAGAAGTGACAGAGAGGGGGAGAGAGCAAACAGAGTCAATTAGACTTTGAGTTAAAGGATTCACAGAATGATGTTGTGGTAGAAGGGACCTTAGAAGTCATCTAAGGCAGCCCCGTATTTTACAGGGAGGAAACTGCAGCCCCAAAGGAATGCTGTTCAGAAAAGAAAGGACACGGGGCGCCTAGGTGGTTCAGTTGGTTAAGCATCCGACTTCAGCTCAGGTCCTGATCTCGCGATTCGTGAGTTCGAGACCCGCATCAGGCTCTGTGCTGACGGCTCAGAGCCTGGAGCCTGCTTCCGATTCTGTGTCTCCCTCTCTCTCTGCCCCTCCCCCACTCGTGCTCTGTATCTCAAAAATGAATAAATATTTAAAAAAAAAAGAAACGAAAAGACACTAAGCAGAAACTTGAATCCATAGGAAGAAATAAAGAGTACCAGTAAAGGCAAGTACATATGTGAGCATAAAAGATAGTATAACTGTACTTCGGTTTGTAACTCCTTTATTCTCCTATCTGATTTAAAAGACAATTGCTGAATCGCTAATTATAAAGCTGTTGATAGACGTATAATATGTAAGCATGTAATGTGGCTGACAATAATAGTACAATGAAGGAGGAGTGAATGGAGTTATTTTGGGGCAAAGTTTTGTATACTATTGAGATCAAGGTAGTATCGATCCATACAAGATAGTTGTAAGTTTCGTTTTAATTCCCAAGCAATCTCTAGGAAACATAGCCCCAAAATACAGTAAAAGAAACACAGGAATTAAAATGAAATATTATAAAATACCTATTTAACACAAAAGAAGAACAAAAAACATGTCAGATATGCAGGGGGAAAACAATGAGTAAAGGGGCAGATGCAAATCCTACCTTACCAGTGATTGTACTAAGTGCAAATGGAATACACACCCCAACCAAAAGGCGCAAACCAGCAGAATGGATACAAAAACAAGACCCAACTAGACTGAAAGATACGAATAGGGGGAAAGTAAAAGGATGAAAAAATATATACTGTGCCAGCAATACTCAAAAGAGAGCTGTTGTGTCTATACTCATATCAGGCAAAATAGATTTTAAGCCAAAAATTGTTATTGGTGCAAAAGAAAGACACTTTATAATGATAAAAGGCTCAATCCCTCAGGAAGATATAATACTTATAAACATATATGTAGTTAACAACAGAACCACAAAATGCAGAATTGAAGGGAAAAATAGAAAATTTAAGAATTATAATCGGAGACTTCAATGTCTCACTCTCAAAGACAAATAGAGTAACTAGGCAGAAGATTAACAAGGGAATAGAAGACTTGAATAGCACTACAAATCAATGAGACCTGACAGACATCCATAGAACACTCCACCCAACGACAGCTTTCTTTTCAAGCGCACGTGAAATATTCTTCAAGGATTATCATATGTCAGGCCATAAAACAAGCCTCAATACATCTAAAAGAATTGAAAACACATGAAGAATGTTTTCTGATAACAAGTAATAAAATTGGAAATCAATAATAAAAGAAATATTGGTAAATTCTCAAATATGTGGAAAGTAAGCAACACACTCCTAAATAAACAATGGGTAAAAGAAAAAATACAAGAGCAATTAGAAAACAATTTGACATTAATGAAAATGAAAAAACGAGATGGTAAAATTTATGGAATAAAGCTACTTTCTTCTGAAATTTATAGCTTAAATATCTATATTAAAAAAGAAGAAAAATCTTATATCGATAACCTAATTTTCCACTTTAAGAAAGTAAAATAGGGGCTTGGGAGGGGGTGGATGGAAAAAAAAAGAAAGTAAAATAATAAAGGCAAACTAAACAAAATGCAAACAAAAGGAAGGAAATATTAAATGCCGGAGAGGAAATAAATAGATAATAGGAAAATAATAGAAACTATGAAAGAAACCAAAAGTTGGCTCTTTGAAAAGATTAACAAAACTGACAAACTATTACCAAGACTGTACAAGAAAAAAGAAAGAAGACTCAAATTATTAATATCAAGAATAAGAGGAGTTGTCTTTGCTCACAATTCAGAAATAAAAAAGAGAATATGAGAATATTATAAACAATTACATGATGACAAATTAGAGAACTTAGATGAAATAAACAAACTACTAGAAAGACAAAAACTAACTCAAAAAGATATTAAAAATCTTACTATACTGATAACAAGAGACTGAATTAAATTTTTTTTAATGTTTATTTATTTTTGAAAGAGAGAGAGAGACTGAGTGCAAGCAGGGGAGGAGCAGAGAGAGAGGGAGATGCAGAATCTGAAGCAGGCTCCAGGTTCCGAGCTGTCAGCACAGAGCCTGACATGGGGCTCGAATCCATGATCCATGAGATTATGACCTGAGCCTAAATTGGACGCTTAACCGACTGAGCCACCTAGGCGCCCCTGAATTAATAATTTTTAAAAATTCCCTTAAAAAAAGCCCAAGCCCAGATGGCTTCACAAGTGAATTCTACCAAGCCTTCAAAGAAGTTTTAGTACCAATCCTTTACCCTGAAAAAACTATGAGCAAGAATAACTCTCAAATATAGGATTACCATGATACCAGATTTAGACAAAGATAATTACAGGAAAACTACACTCTCATCGTTTATGAATGTAGATATCACAATCTCCAACAAAATAGTAGGAAGCCAAATGCAGTGACCTATAGAAAGGAATACGCACCATGAGCAAGTGGGATTTATCCCAAGAATGCAAAGTCGGTTTAACAAATAAAGTCAATCCATGTAATATACACTATTAATAGATTAAAGGAAAAACATAATAATCTCAATAGATGCAGAAAAAACATTGGGCAAAAGCCAACACCCTTTTCAAATAAATACACTCCATGAACTAGGAGTAGAAAGGATTTCCTTGACCTGATAAAGAACATCCAAGAGGCGCGCCTGGGTGGCTCAGTCGGTTGAGTGTCTGACTTCAGCTCAGGTCATGATCTCACGGTTCGTGGGTTTGAGTTCCACATCAGGCTTGCTGCTGTCAGCCAGAAGCCTGGTTTGGATCCTCTCCCCCTCTCTCTGCCCATCCTCCGTTCGTGTGCACATGAGCTCTCTCTCTCTCTCTCTTTCACTATCCCTCAAAAATAAATAAACATAAAAAAAAGAACACCTAAGAAACATTCACAGCTAATATCTAATATCACGCTCAATAGTGACACACGGAATGATTTCACCCTTAGATCAGGAAAATACAAGGAAGTCTACTCTGACATGTTTTAGTCAAAATTGTATAGGAAGTTGTTTTTGTTTTTCAAATGTTTACTTATTTTTGAGAAAGCGAGAGAGAAAGAGAGAGAGTTCGATGCAGGGCTGGAGCTCACGAATCACAAGATCATGAAATGAGCTGAAGTCGGGTGCTCAACTGACGGAGCCACCCAGGCACCCCAAAATTGTATAAAGTTCTAACCAAGGCAAATAGGCAAGAAAAAGAAATAAGAGAGATCCGTATTGAAATTGAGAAAGTGAAAGTATCTATATTCACAGATAAAATGATCTTGTATATTGAAAGTCTTGCAAAATCCACGGTAAACCTATTAGAATTAATACTAGGGATGACTGAGTGGCTCATTTGGTTGAGTGTCTGACTTTGGCTCAAGTCAAATGAGCCCATGTAGGGCTTTGCTGACAGTGCAGAGCCTGCTTCGGATTCTCTGTCTCCCTCTTTCTCTCTGCCACTCCCCAAGTAGGTCTCTCTCTCTAAAAATAAATAAACATTAAAACAAAGAATTAATACTAGTTAGTAGGATACAATGTTGCAGGATACAAGACTAATATACAAAAATCAATTGTATTTCTATATTTAGCAATGAACAATCTCAAAAGGAAAATAAGAAAACAATTTCATAAACAACTTAATTTAAAACATAAAATACTTAAAATTAATTTAATAAAAGAAATTCAAACTTGGACACTACAAATTCAAAATATCCTTGAAGGAAATTAAAGATCTAAATAAAAGGAAACATCTCACTTTTATACTTTATGCCCTAAATTGGTTTCAGATTAAAATAATTCCTCTTAAAATTCCATCTGCCCTTTTCAGTTGTGTTTGACAAGTGATCCTGAAATTCACATGGAAATGCAATGAACCCTAATGAGTCAAAACTGTCTTGAAAAAAGAACAACGTTGGAGGACGCATATTCCAGATTTCCAGACTTATTACAAAGCTACAGTACTCGAGTCAGTGTGGTAATGGCATAAGGATAGACATGTCAACAAAATAGGCTTGCGAGTTAGCCTCACATACCCTTATACTTATGGTTAATTGATTTTTGGCAAGGAAGCTAATAGGAGAAGAACAGTTTTGTCAATAAATGGTGCACAGACAACTGGATACCTACCTGCAAAGAATGAAGTTGGATCCCTACCTCATAACCATATACAAGAATTAACTAAAAATGATTCAAAGACATAAATGTAAGAGCTAAAAATATAAAGCTTTTAGATGGAAATGTAGAAGAAAACTTCATGATCTTGGATTAGACAATAGTTTCTTAAATATATCATCAAAACACAAGCAACCAAGGGAAAAAAATAAATTTGTATTCATAAAAATTCAACACCTTTTTGCTGAAAATGATACCATCAATGATACCATCTCAGAATAAGAGAGAAAGTATTTGCTAGTCCTTTCTGAGAAAGACTTATATCTAGAATTTATAAAGAATTCTTGCAACTCAGCATAAAAAGACTAATAACTCAATTAAAAAATACACAAAAGATTTGAGGAGACATCTTTTCACAGAAGATGTATAAATAGCTAACAAGCACATGAGAAGATGCTCAACATCGTTAGTACTTAGGGAAATGTTAATCAATATCACGATGAGATGATATCGCATCTAGTAGGGTAGCTATCATCAAAAAGGACAATAACAAGTGTTTTCAAGGATGTGGAGCAACTGGAACCCTCATACCTGGCTGGTAGGAATGAAAATGTTGTATCTACTTTGGAAAGTGTTTCTGTTATTCTTCAAAACGTCCAATGCAGAGTTACTATTCGATCCAAAAATTCCACTCGTCGATATATACCCAAGAGAATTGAAAGACTATGTCCACACAAAAATGTGTACATACATGTTTGTAGCAACAGTAATTCATAATTGACAAAAATTAGAAACAACCCAAATGTCCATTGACTGATGAATGGATAAAATGTGGTAGTTCCATACAATGGAATATTATTTGGCCATAAAAAGGAATCAAGTGTTGATACATGATAAAACATTGATATTCTAAGTGAAAGAAGCCAGACACAGAAGGCCAAATATTTTGAGACTGCATTTATATGGAATATCCAGAGTAGGTACGTCTATGGAGCCAGAGAATAGATGAGTAGCTGCCTACAGCTGGTGGGAGGGAGAGAGGCTACTGTTTTCTTTGGGGGATGATGAAAATGTTCTGAAATTAGATACTAGTGATAAACTCATGACACTATGAATATACTAAACACTATTGAAGTGGACAATTTTAAAGGGTGAACTTTATGGCAGGTGGATTATATGTCAATAAGTCTACTTTAAAAATGCATTCTCGGGGCGCCTGGGTGGCTCAGTTGGTTAAGCATCCGACTTTGGCTCAGGTCATGATCTCATGGTTTGTGAGTTCGAGCCCCGCGTCAAGCTCTGTGCTGACAGCTCAGAGCCTGGAACCTGCTTCGGATTCTGTGTCTCCCTCTCTCTCTCTGCCTCTCCCCTGCTCGTGCTCTGTATCTCTCTCTCTAAAAAATAAATATTTAAAAAAAATAAATAAAAATCAAAATGCATTCTCTCTATTGAAAGATTCAATGCTGATGTCCGCCTATGAGACTAGTCCCTTGTCCATTCCACTTTGAGTTAATCATGAACCCTGTTTCATGTTGTACACACACATACCCTTCCAAGACCCCTCTAATCCATATAGATTATCCTCCCTTGAGGATAGAGAATTTCACCAGACCAGTGGGGTTCAGAGGTGAGAAAGAAGATACAGAATTCATCCAATTCAATAAAACCTGCGTAGGAGGCAGGGAGGTGTTAGGAAGGTCTTAGGTCGGTAAAAGGCTAATTATGGGTACAGATAAGAAAAGTAACAGGTAGTTGAAAGGAAACTGCGTTGAAAATTAAGGAAAGCCATGGAGTAGTACTAAGCACAACCAGCAAGGATATTAAGTCTGGCATCCTTTTTGGAAAAGGAAATGAAGCTTAAAAAAATGAGTTGCAGTAACTTGAACTTTTACTTAGGGAATCACAGAAAAAAATGCAATCAGAAATTATTTTGCAGAAGTTTAAAGAAAGTTCAATAAAAAGCCTGTCATCAAAGAGCTTCTGGGTAGGTATCAGAGCAGAGCTTAGGAAGAGTACACATGCAAACATTAAAGTCTTGGATCATTATTTTCTAAATTTTAAGCTGTTTTGAGCATTCCCCACGGCCCTAAATCATTATCTTAAGCCAGCTGGGTTCTGTTTGCATTAATTCAGCTTCTTTTATTTCCCATTTGACAAATTGTGCACATTAAGTTGTGTGTATTAACATTAATGTGATAAAACAGAAATTTACCATCTCTGAAAGAAGGCAACAGCCTGAAATGCACTCATGGAAGTATATTTATAACAAACACCTGTGTTAATTTCCTTTCGCGAGGAGTACAATAGAGCTCTCCTGGAGACAGCACCTTTTGACAAAGTGAATAATAAAGTCATCACATCATTCATCTCTTGTCCTTCTGATGTGCCAGAAAGCTTGTGTTCCTTTCCATTAATATTCTGTAACCTGTACAAAAGCTGTTTGACAGGAAACGTATTTTTGGAGGGCAGCAAATTAGGTGAAATAACGAATGTGAAATTTGGATGAGGTGTAGGGTAAAAACACTATTCATAACACCTTTCAAAAGATTTTATTCTGTAAAAGGGGCAGCCTTGGCAACGTTGGTGTAGGTGAGATGTTGAATTCCTTGAGAGCAGAGTTTTTCTCTTATTTAGCTTTGTGCAAACAGGTTTATTGAAGCCTTAACTGATTGAGTTAGAAACATGAAAAACAGGGGCACCTGGGTGGCTCAGTCGGTTAAGCGGCCGACTTCAGCTCAGGTCATGATCTCACGGTCTGTGAGTTCGAGCCCCGCGTCGGGCTCTGTGCTGACGGCTCAGAGCCTAGATCCTGCTTCAGATTCTGTATCTCCCTCTCTCTCTGCCCTTCCCCTGCTCACTCTCTATGTCTCTCAAAAATTAAAAAAAAAAAAGAAACATGAAAAACATTTTTTTTTCACTTTTTCCAATTATACTTCATCCATTTCTATGTCTAATCTTCCTTCCCTGAGCTTAATAACATCGGGGAATGAGAGCTTGTTCCCGTCCGTCTTAGTGATTCATGCTTACTCTGATCCAGTTCAAAACTTGATGTCATATCTGATTCAAATCACTTCTTCCTTCTCACAGCACGGTCTAGAGCTGGTTCCCGTAAGACTGCTTCATAGCTCTCTTCCGGTTCTCCTCCTCTGGAGTTGAAAGGGAGGCAGGAGTGATAAGGAAGGTGGCATTTCTTAGAAAACAAGCTTTTTCTTTCTTTCTTTCTTTCTTTCTTTCTTTCTTTCTTTCTTTCTTTCTTTCTTTCTTTCTTTCTTTCTTTCTTTCTTTCTTTCTTTCTTTCTTTCTTTTAAAAAGATCGGTATTGATGGAAAGACATCCCATGTCTTTGGGGCAGAAGACTCAATATTGTTAAGATGGCAGTATCTCCAAACCGACCTATGGATGCAGTGTAACCTCAGCCGGAATCCCAGCTGCTGGGATTTTTTGTAGAAACTGATAACCGGGTGCTAAAATTTACACGGAAATGCAAGGGATCCATAATAGCCAAGGTCTTGAGAAAGAAGAGCGCAGTTGGAAGGCTCGCACTTCCTGACTTCCAAACTTTCTGCAAACATGCAATGCACAGGAGGGTGTGGTGCTGACACACAGACAGACCTCTAGATCAATGGCATAGAATTGAGAGTCCAGAAATAAACCATTACACTTATGCTCCATTGACTTTCAACAAGAATGCCAAGACAATTCAATGGGGAAAGAATAGTCTTTTCAATGAACAGCACTCGGGCAACTGGAAATGTCATCATTTGGGGGGGGCGATGAAAATATCTCTAAGTAGATAATCGTTGTACAATCCATGAATACACTAAAACCAAAGCGAATACACTTTAAATGGGTGAATTTTATGGTTTGTGAATCATATCTCAATAAAACTACTTAAGAAGGATTAAACAGTTAGAAAATTGAGTTGGATATTTATATAATCTAGAGTCAAACAGGTCTTTCTAACTAAGCATGTTACCAAGGTAAAAAAATATAATAAGAAATGATTTATATACTTGATTATAAATTATTTTATAATTTCTCTCTGAAAATAGCTATTAATAAACTTTGTTTCCCCAGACACAGTATTAATAATATCCTTAATATATAGGGCACCTGGGTGACTCAGTTGGTGAAGCGTCTGACTCCTGATTTTGGCTCAGATCATGGTCTCACAGTTCGTGGGTTTGAGCCCCACATCGGGCTCTGCACTGACAGTGTGGAGCCTGCTTGGGATTCTCTCACTCTGTCTCTCTCAGCCTCACCCTTGTTCTCTCTCTCTCTCTCTCTCTCTCTCTCTCAAAATATAAATAAAGATTAAAAAAATAAAATTTAAAAATTTTTTAAAAATATAAAAATGGTCAAAATCAATAAGAAAATTATCAGTCCTTTTACAGAAATGTAGAGAAAGAAAATGAACAATTTAAAAATAAGAAATAGAACTGGCCAATAAACACATATAATAATATTAATATTTACCGATAGTTCAAGAAATGCTAACTAAAGCACAACAAAATGTCTCTCATCCAATGGATTGGTGAAGAGGTTTAAAAAGTCTAATACCCACGGCTGGTGAGTATATGGGAAAATAGGATTCTCAGACACTTCTGGTGGGAGCATAACTTGGAATAATGGGGCTGAAGGCAATGTGGCAATATAAATGAAATGCTTAGAAATGTTAATATTTTGAGCAATTCCTTTTCTAGAATTACATTCCAAGAAATAATGCAAGAGGTATTCCAAAGAGTATGTACAGGGTTATATGTCCTTGTGAATTTTTGTGAAAAATTAGAAACAACCCAAATGCCTAACAATAAGAGATTAGATCTAGCCATTACAGTTGTTTGGGGGGGGAGGATACTAGAGTGGACCTTGTTACCCAGAATCTGTTCTCCCTTCGTTCCTAGAATCCCATGAAGCCCCAGGACTCAGGAAAAGTTGACCCACCACCCCCTCAGACAGAACTTGGCCGAATGCATGACACATTGGTAATCACGACAATACAGGTCAATAACATGCAAAGAACAGCTTGCCAGGGTTTTTGGTGCAGCTTCTAGAAGTATTCACCTCCTCCCTGGCCTTTGGCACACTTGGATAGGAGCCCAGACCTTTGCAATCATCTCCAATGTTTCTGAAGAAGCAGCTGACCCCAGGGAAGGGCAGAGAAGAGAGGATTACAGGGAAATGGAACCAGGGCCACCAGATTTAGTCAGCCCTGAAGCCCCTCTGCTTCTGGACTTAAAGCTATGACTCTATACATTTTATTGTCATTGGAGCTGGATTGAGAGGGTTTTTGGAATTTGCGACCGTAAGTCACACATGTAGATTCACTCTATGTCTTCCTCATTCCCCCAAAAGGGGGAGGGATACAAATAGCAAATGGCTTTCACTTTATTCCTGTTTTTAGAATACTCCGTGTGGGTCTCCTCTCCCCACCCCTGAACAACATCTCAGGCAGACACTGTAGATTTTTGGATAGGGATAGATTTCACAGGCTGTGTGGGTTTAATGGGATGAATCACATTTGTAATTTTTACTAATCTCTAACTGAAAGTTAACGTTATCTACATCCGGAAATGCTGGAATGGAGGTCCCTCGTGTTGAGGTCTCCAACAAACTACCAGTGCTTCTCCTGAAAGAGCGAGCGGTGGGATGCTCTGTGTCGTGGAAGCTGTGACATCTAGCCAGTGTCAGGCAAGTGAGAACAGGTAACACAAATGCTACCAGCCAGGTGAAAAGCTCTCTACCATTTTCCTTATGTTCTTCTGTTCCCCTGCTCTGCGTACGGAAGAGCCCGAAGATGGACTGGGGAGGACAGGTGATCAGCTCACTGAAATCCCACCGCTAGAACAGGCAGAGACTACTCAAAACAGGTGCCTGCCGTAAACAACCGGGGCACAGGACTGATGCTAAAAAAACTGGCCCGGCCTCCAACCTCACTCCATGGGCATAGCCCTCTGATTTTCATTCCTTATGTTTGTGCATTCACAAATAGCAGTTTGCTCTAAGCAAAAGAATTCAGTGAATTACAGCCCGAGGCACCGGGGATGACATTGGTCACTGACTTTTATATCGTTTTTCAGATTAACTCCGTGAGGCGTAGTGATCGCAGACCCTGAAATTCTCTATTTAAATTAGAAAAATCTTCTAACAATCATTTTCCTTTTACCAGTCAGTATACAGCGATCAGAGAGACATTTTTTTTTTTAAATCTCATATGACGATTCCAATGAAAGGAGAGGGCTTTCACTCTTTACGGGTAACAGTTAAACCTAAAGGGTAAGGCCTTCGTTTCCATTTTTTTAATCAGCATTTTTGTAAATGACACCTTAGATGGGAATATACTTCTCCTCCAAAAATAAATGAATCTTTCCATTCGAAGAAAGATTAGATGCAACTCATGGAAGTGGGACGATCATTACGGTTCCTTCTCCAGTCCTGCTCTTCTCCAAGGAGTTCCGCTGGCTTTTTGTAACTTTTGGTTTTTATTTTATTTTCATTATTTTTATTTATTTATTTATTAAAAAATATTTATTTTATTTTTGAGAGAGAAAGAGAGAGTGTGTGTCAGCAGGGCAGGAGCAGAGAGAGGGGGACAGAAGATCCTAAATGGACTCTGTGGGCTCTGTATTGAGGCTGATGTGTGGCTCCATCTCACAAACCACGAGATCACAATCAGAGCCGAAGTTGGATGCTTAACTGACCAAGCCACCCAGGTGCCGCTCTTTTAATTTTCTAAAATCAGGGCAGAGATGCCCAGAAATAAAATCTAGAAATAGCAACAATCCCAACAATCCACAAGCCTGAAGAAGGGGGCGCCGATAATGACATAAACTGTGCATTTCCCAAACTGTGTCCATAAAGCAGAGGATTCAATTTCCATCGGCCCATGTTGGATCCAAAATGAAGTTGCTTTATCGGAGGATGTGGGAGATATTATTGGTTTGGAGCTTCTCTGCATCCATTTCTCTTTCCTATCTGCCCCTTCGTTCCCTTCATTATGATTGCCTTCCAACCACTGCATAAGTTCTTGTGGGACTATCGCTGAAGTTCTCCTCCTTCCACTACCCGCTCTGCCCAGCTAAAGGGAAAGCAGTTGGCCCAAGTCAAAGCAATTCTTTGCTCCCTCCTTGAAATATGAATCTTGAGCTGAGGAATAAAGAGACTGAAAACTAGTTTAATTCCATCTGACTGGTAGCACTGGTAGATTCTTCTTGCTACAAGGTGAGGATGTCTTTCCAGGCTCTGGGAAGGCCTTTATGCTGATCTCATTACCCAGCCTCCCCTGGGATGTATTGCCCTTGGGTTCCTTGAAGTCCATTTCTTCCTGCTTAAGATGGCTCAAGGGAGTTACTGTGATTGAAGCCAAAGAACCGAACTGATACAGAGAGTGTCAGTGCCTCACAAATTCCATCTTCGAAAGCAGCTATGTTTTTATTTATTGTGTAGAAACATTTAAAGATTCCAACAAATTACATAACCCTTAGTTCTTTCCTGTAGGATATGTATTCAATCTGGGGAGTCTGATGTTTCTTCCTGGGTTATAAATAAGCATTTTGTGTTTGTATTTTGAGCTTTCTTCCTTCTCCTTTGCCTACGACTCCCCTTTTCATCCAGGCAAAAGTACACAACTGTTGCTATTTAAATATTCCTTGGAAATATTCTGAAATAATTACAATAGTACGAGTTATTTTGGAAATATTAGCTTTAAAATTTCCCTTTTGGGAATCTGAACAATCAAGGCTAATATATCTTAAGTAAAGGTGTATTTTTAAAGCCCAAGGGAATGGATAGGCCATCAAGACACATGAAGTGTTGTAAGCTAATAAACTACTCGAACAGCTCCAAGGTCACAAAGCAAGTCATCAAAGAAAGGGCAATAGCACGGATCAATACATTGTGATGTCTTTTTGACAATGGCCGTGAACATCTGTAGGGAATTGCAATCACATAGATGAATGTTTTATGAGAGAAGCCAGATAGCAAAGCTCACATTCTTTATGAATCTGTTTATGTAAATGGTTAACACCAGGCAAAACTAAACTATGGTGTTAAAACTTAAGAGAGGAGTTAACTTGAGAAAGTTGGAGTAATGATTAAGTGGCATACAAGGGAGGTTCTGAGAATGTGGAAAAGTTCCATTTCTTGACCTGAGTGATAATGACATGAATGTTCACTTTATAATAAAGCATTGGGCTAGGTGTTTGTTTTGTGTACTTTTCTCTCTATTTTATTTTGCTGGAAAAAGAGTTTTTAAATGAAAGGCAATGTCCTTTTTGTTTTTTGTGCGTTTTTGTTTTTTTGTTTGTTTTTTGGGTTTTGTTTTTTTTTTTTTTTTTTTTTGTTTAAAGAAAAATCTCGGCCTTCTAGCATGGTGATTCTTAAGGCAGTTTATTACAGAAAAGGCAATACACCTCTCTTTATTTACTGCTCTACTGCCTCCCTTTTCATTTACCTTGCCCTCTATCAACACCTTCTGAAAACATACAGCTTCTGCTCAAGAAGAGAGTATGAGTCACTAGCAAAATCCATGGGATCTACTGTTGGACCATAGCTCCAACTCTGAGAATTCAATCAGCTAGTTTAAAGTTTATTTTGTTCAAATCATTATAGGTAAAGTTGGGTAATGGTCTCTTCGTGAACAACATAGGGAACTGATTGCCATATGAAATTTTTACTTTTATATTTCCTAACTAAGGGATATTTAATTATATAACTATAAAGAGGTTCTAGAATGTGCTTTTAGTGTTACATATTTAACTGGGTTTTTTTTTTGTTTTCAATACATTTAAAAAACTAAATGTAATTTTAAGTCATTTGTATTTTAAAGAAACTTTAATTTAAAACAACACTCTATTTCTTTCATAGACTCAATGTTTTTTTAATTCAAATCCTCATATGTTATTCACAGTGCAAACACTGGTTTTGAATTAAACCTATATTTTGGGCACTGAAGAATAATTCAAAAGAATATATTTATGTCTCTTTGTTTTCTTTCTTTCAAGAGAAAAAAAGTCTTACACTTGAGACTTGAGTAAAGGCTAGATTGCAGTGATAATTCAAACTATTAAAGGAAAAGGTTAAGAACTGCAGTTGCACGGGGACTGAAGTATCTCATTCTGGGTTTAGGAGATGGAATTGTTAACTAAACCTGGCAATCACTGTTCTGTAAGTTGTAAAAATGGTTAAACATTTATGTAAGATACCTAAATTCTCTTTTGCTTTGGAATTGACCGAGATCCTATATATTTTACCTAGAGTGATAATTGCTTTGTTTTCAACCAAATAAATTACCATTATGCTGACAAGATACTCAAGAGGAGAAAAAACAAAGCGGGTATAGCTATATATCTTTGTATCTGTTTATCTCTCCATCTGTCATGGATATTAGTCTGTTATCTCTCTATCTATCCATCCACCTATCTATCTATCATAATCAAAGCATATTTTTAGCTTATTTTTACATGAAATTCTAGAAATTTAGTTTGGGAGATTTGTAGTGAAGAGCCTAAACTTTTTAGCCTAAACTTGGTGATATTTTTACATAATGTTTCTATGACTGGACCAACTTGATTTCCAAGTTTCCAATTAGGGTGAAAAATAATCCATTTGATCCAATCGTCAAAAGTGGAACCGGACAAAAAGAATTTCTTCTTATAAGAATTATCCTGAACCCATGGGCAATTCTTATAATTAAATGGCCCAAGTGAGTAACTGATTTGCAAATTTAGTTGGTAACTGAGGTCTCAGCTGTTCTAATTTACTGGTTACAGCATTACTTGGATGGGCTGATTGGCAATGGAACAGAGCCTCTGGCTGGTGACGGTTGCCGTATGGCTTTAAATTACACTTTTGGCTGGTAGCTTGGTGGTTATTACTCCACACTAAGAAGGCCAAAAAAAACTAGTCTTGTCAATTTCCTAAGAGCTACGTTACTCTTTTCAACTAGAAGTAAACTTATCACCGTTGCTAGAAACACAGCTCCAAGAGATTGCCTTAGCAATGGGGGGAAGAGGGATACGGTGGGATGGCCCTTTCTCAACCCATCGCCACCTCTCGGGACAGCCACCACCAACATAGGGCACATGATACAAAGGGACGGAGAAAAGTACTGTTGGCTCTTGCTACCAGTTCTCTGCGTAGTTGTGGTAGAGAATGGAACCTCTCTATTCCCTGATTTCCCACTTGTTTCACGGAAGTAATATTAACTGTTTAGAATGACGGAAAGCTCAATTGGCTTAATCAGGTGGCATTTTTAATTCCTTGCAGGTGTTATTACTCAGTCAACGAGCAGGATTTATTTGGTCCTCACGGTATATAGATTATAGCATAGTTCTAAGTACTTCTGGGAATTATAAAGGAAGTGGAGAACACACCTCTATTCTCAAGGAACTATTATACTTCAGGTGAGCTAGTATCAACCCAGTGAAAACGGACAAGCACATTAACAAACATACAGCAAACTACAGCTACTGACTGTTCCCGTAATGGTCTGTGACCAGATTTCGACGTGGAGAACCGGAGGCTCTGCTGGACGCCAGGAAGGAAAAGAAGGCTCATAGGACGGATTCACTGCTGAGGGTGTAATCATTTTGGTAGATCATTTCAGCATAATCCCATGCTACGGTGTCATTTTTGTTTGAAAGGTTTATTGCACGGAACAAATGTTTATGATAAAAAATGCTAGACTCAATCTAGTAAAACTGCATGTGTTGATTATCATGAAAATGATCACTTTTGTTAATATACAACTCCCCCCCCCCCCGCAAAGAATTGCACCTATGCCCAGAAACAATAGTTTAAATGTCTAGTTTTGGAAGACTGGTGAGTTCACGCAAAAGTAGCAGATAGCCATATACATGTTGTAGATACTACTGAACTTGAAAGATATTTAATAATAATCCATTTCCCCTGCCGCGAGTGAAGAAATTAGTTGACCCTTGAACGAATGTGGGTTAGGGATACTGACCCTGCACAGTTAAAATTCACGTACAACTTTTGGCTCCCCCCAAATTTAACTACAAATAACTTACTGTTAGCCAGAAGCCTTGCTGATAATATAAACAGTTATATACATAACACGTATTTTGTATGTCACATGGATTGTGTACTTCATTCTTAGAATAAAGTAAGCGAGGGATAAGAAAATCATAAGGAAAACATGTTTATAGCACTGTACTGTATTTGTTGGAAAAAATCCACACATAAGTGGGCCCACCCAGTTTAAGCATATATTGTTTAAGGGTCAAAGAGACATTAAATCAGAGACCGTGCTTAGAGGGGAGGAGAGCTAAGCAATACCTTTGAATCTCAAAAGAGAAGAGTTATCCAAAGAAACACCCTAAATTTGGCTATTAAGTGTATGCTCATCAGCCCAGCTAAGAAAGTCTTCATAAATTATCCGCAGCATCCTGACATGAAAACAAAATAAAAATCCAGAACAGGTTATATCGTCCAACTGAAATTCTTAAAACCCAAATATCTGTCATGGAGGGGCAAGCATTTTTTTGTTTTTTTCTGTCGCATGCCTGCCTGGGTTCCTATTCCATTACTTTCTCCTAGAGTGTCCCTTTTTCTCCGGCAAAATGTCCCTAATCATCTGGATTGTGCTTACGTGGGGGTGTTCGCTTTGTGGTAATTATCACAGTGTGTGCTGTATGCCTCCGCTCAGAAGAAAACCAGCCTTATTTGAGACTCACTTTCCCGAATCATCACCATACCTGCTTGATTTCATCATCAGATCTCTACCTTTTAAGTGCTTCACTATGCCCGTGCATACCTGTACCATTCTAGAAAGTTGCTATAATTTTGTCATCTGTGTCTTGTGTATTTTTAGTTTACTTGGGTTAATTCATTTTCTTGTGACACCTTAATCTCTTCCCCTGCCGCCTTTGTAACTCGCCCATATTATGGTCTAGGAGACGATGGTGTTGATAAAACGGATCTTAAAAAAAAAAAAAAAAGACCCTGATTTCAAATGATTGCCAATTTCGGTGGCGTATATAATCCCCATTTCAAAGTTTCAGATTTCACATCCAGGTCAAAGGTTCCTGAATATTGAACAACAGACTCTCGTGAACTGAGAAGAGCTGGCTCTAGCCATGTTCGTCGGCAAGAAGATTACTGCTGCTTTCGCGATGACTTAGAACAGCACTTGCACTGCCAGCTCATTCACTCACACCGCCACAAAATTCTTCCAGCTGCGGGCTCGGACAATCAGCGTATTTCTGTGTAGAATCAATGATGGGTACAAATTGTTCCCTCTGTGCATCCCCGCAGAGCTGAAGCTAAAGAAGCCAATTTGCCGAATTACTTAGGACCAAGTATTTATTGCATCACAAACGGCTATGTCCCACTTGCCAGAAAACGTGATAGCGCCAAGACACCAGTTGCTGTTTGTTTTCTGCCACAAGTGCCTACTAGACGGGATGGATATTGCATAGCTGTCTGAAACTGCAGGACGCATTTGCAAAACGGTGAGGGGGTGAATAAAGCCACGTGAATGTCAGAGGGAATTATGGGTACAAGCACTTCCTGCTACTGTAGACGCCTGCCCCCGCTACAAAGGCTCAGGGGCATAAATAATGACTACCCAGAAAGGTCGTGCTCTTGGAAGTGCAAACACAGAAAGGTGACTGACATTTTCAATGTCAACATTTTGGAGGGCGTTTTCCTGATTTGTGAGGATGCTGACTCGTTCAGCAGCATGTGCTGATAAGAAAAAAACACCCAGAAGGAAAAGAGAGGTTAAAAGATCTGAAATCTGGTAGGAAAAAATGTTTTAAGCAACATTGATTCTACCAAAAATAAAAATCCGGGGTCCTTCTATTATAATCAAGTGACATGGGAAGTGGACGAAAGAAACGCCTCTAAACGCGTCTCCCCAAATCACAGGACTTCAGATTTCCTGGGGCTGCGGGAACCCATGACTGGAAATTGAACCTAGCCCCTGGGGTATTTTCCTTTCCCTCTTTTCCCTGCCCCCACCTTCATTGGCATTAGAATTTGAAGCTGGACAATCACTCTCCATGACTTCTTTCTCGGGGTCTGGGCTTTCTAAGGAGTCATAAAAATATTAGAAGGACATCAGAAGGGGAGGCGGTACTGGTTTGGGGATGGCTTCCAGGCTCATCACTATCTGATTTTTGACCAAATGTTGATGGGAGATTTGGCCCTGCAGTACTTCTGGGTTCTGACCTACACATCTACCTGCCTAGTGCTGGCACCACTGCGAACCGTGGTGACAGCAGAGACAGCAGCTTGCAGGTCTCACTCTATGGCACTTGTGATCTTTCTCTTTCTTATATACGCACGGTTTGCTAATCTTACCACTCCCATCTGTCCTCTCCCTTCCTTTCAGATTCCTTTCCACATCTGTAGTGGTGCCTGTTGAGAGTAGATTTCCTGAGGAAAGTCTTCCCATCGTGACTGGCTTCTATAATCAGAGTATAAAACCCACCAAGTTATAACCTTTTCACTTGTCAATACCTAAGCCAAATGCCACGCTTATCATTAAATACAAATGAAAACAAGTGTCGCGGTTTGGCTTCTGCAGGAAGCAGGCTCTGAGACAGAGTTTAGTGTTCCAGGAGCGCCCTTGCAGTCAACACCCATGGGAAGGCGGGGGTCGGTGGGACTGGGAAGAAGTTGAGCTGTGACGCAGGCTTGACAGCCTCAGCCACAAGAAGTTCTGGAGTCAAACAGACTCATCCGAACCATCCCATTTTGGGTAGAAATGGTTGGTCCTTTACAGTCCTACCTCCAGCCATCATTAGATGGGACTTGGGCTTAGAAGGGCATGACCTTGGGGAGGTGGCTCTTTGGAGGCGAGGTGTTCCCCAAAAGGACTGAAAGCTGTTCTGCTGAAACTCTCACGGCAGCTGGGATAAGAAGTCCTGCCTTGAAGGGGGGTTCAAGCACCACGCCTGCATGTCCACCCCTGCAAGTCTCCTTACCCCGGAAAATATCTACTATTCTTTGCACGTCATACGTCTTCCATAAGCGTACAAGAGACTACTGAGTAGTATGTAAAAACCGATTTGTAATTTCAACAGATGGTACCAGAGCCCTTAGATAGCCGTCGGCAATCAACAAACAACACCCCTGACTCAAACCTCTTTCCTTATACAAATAGTAACTCAAAACGAATCATGGGCTTCATGTAACATGAAAACCGTGAAACTTTTCGAAAAGGACAAAGGAGAAAATCTTTGGGGCCTCGGGTTAGGCAAGGGGTTCTTGGACAACAGCAAAGCATAAGCCCTTAAAAAAATTTAATTTTGTTAAATTAAAAACTCTGAAAAAGTTTCATTAAATTAAAAAGTTCCGAAAGAGCCCATGTAAAGAGGATGAGAAGACAAACAGCATATGAGAGAAAATGTTTGCAGACCCTGTGTCTGACAAAGGACCAGCATCTAGAGAACATAATAAGTTCTTAAAACTCAAGTTAGAATATGGGCAAGAGACATGAACGGACATCTCATTGAAAAGGATATATGGAGGGCGGACAAACATGTGAAAAGGGGCTCAGCGTCACTCGCCATCAGGGAAGTGCAAACCACAATGGGACACCACTATACACCCCTCAGAATGGCTAACATAAAAAACAGAGGTAACACCAAATGCTGGTGAGCTTGCGCAGAAACTGGATCAATTACGTTTTGCTGGTGGGCACAGACACTCTGAAAGAGTCTGGCATCTTCTTAAGAAACTGAATATGCAACCGTTCTGTGGCTTGGCAGCTGCATTCTCATTTCTCTCAAAAATAAATGAAAACTTTAGTTCACACGAAAATCCGGGCATGAATTTTTATGGTCGATTTATTTGTAAGGTTCCAACTGGAAATAACCCAGATGTCCTTCAATAAGTGAATGGTTCAACAAAATGTGGTGTGTGTGTCCAGCCACGGAACACAATCCAGCTAGAAAAAGGAACAGGCTACTAACACATTTGACAACTTCAGTAAATCTCCAGGGGATTATGCTGAGAGAAACAAGTCAATCTCAAAAGGCTACATACTGTATGATCCCATCTACAGAAGTTTCTTGAAGTGACAAAACCCTAGAGGCAAGTTAGTCGTTGCCAGAGGTTAAGGAGGGAGGGGTGTCGTGTGTGCAGGAGAGAAGCGGGGTGGCTAGGCGGGACCCTAGCGATGATGCAAATGTTCTCTATCTTTCTTCATGTCAGTGTGAATACTCTGGTGGTGATCTCGAACTATAGTTTTGCATGACGCTACCGCAAGGCAACACGGCTAAACGGTACATGGATTGCTCCGTATTCTTTCGACTGTGTGTAAACTGCAACTACCTCAAGATAAAAAGTGAAAAAACCTGAAAAAATCTTGAACTCGTAAATCAGCTCCTTCATTTCCTCTACGGAAGAGCAGCATCACACGTCGGTGAGGTTAAAGAGTTCCCACTCTCTGATGCAAAGGTGCTCCAATGGCCTGCTGATCCAGAACACACTCCCTCAAAACACAGTGGCTTCGAACAACCGTTATCTTGTTTTTACCATTCTCTGTCAGGAGTTTAAGCTCATCTGGGCAGATATTTTAATCCACGTGTTGTCGGTTGGTGTCCTTCACTCAGGCGCTGGGCTAGAAGTCTTGAGAAGCCTGTTGCCACAAGGCCAGCAGTTCCTCACAGCCTGGTGGCCTCAGGGTTGTCAGACTTTCAAGAGGAATGATATGAATTAGTAAACACTGAAGCTACAGATCTCTTAAGGTCCTCGGAAATTACAGCATCACTTCTGAAACCATTTATTGGTCGAAGCGAATCCCAGCTCCGACGGAAGGGGAGAGAAAATAGACTCCCGCTTTCCATGTGAGAAGGAGTAAAGAATTTATGACCGTCTTACTCCGCCGTTGGGGGAAGATTATTTAAGTATTCGAAAAAATGTTTCTCTGTAGGAAGTTTTTAAGAATTATGTATTCAAGTTTTTAAAAAGAAGTATTGAGTTGTTCAAGTTTCTTCTTTTATCCTGTCTGTCACTTTTTGGTAAGTTATGCTTATCAATTTTATTAATTTCCAAGAACCATTTTTGGCTCATGTTTCGTGGATTTTGCTTTTTTTACATATCAGTATGCTTGAGAGAGCTTTCCAAATTAGTGAATATAGATTTACCTCATTTTTATTAATTTCTGTCAAGGCATTTCATATTATGGAGGTATCAGAATTTATTTAATCACGGGCATTCTTATTTTGTTTTCTTTTTCTTCTTTCTTCTTTTTCTTTTCTTTCACTATTAGAATACTGAAAGAAGCATCCTTTTATATATCTCTATATGCACATGAGAGAGGCTGGCCTTCCAGAAATTAAATTGCTTGGTCAGAGGGTATATTAATTTTACATTTTTTAAACAGGCAACTTCCAAAATGTTTTCCAAATGGCTGTATCAATTGGCACTCCCATGGACTGGGTAGAAGTATTTGCCATTGATCCAGGTTCTTGCCAATAGTTAGTCCCATGAACCTTTTTTAGTTATGTCGTCACGGTTTGAATTTCCACTCTCTTGATCCCAGTTGAGTAGAGGCATCCTGTGCCTGTTTATGGCTTGAGCATTTTTTGAGAAGGATTTTTAAAATCTATTTTCGGGGCATCTGGGTGGCTCAGTCGGTTGAGCGGCCGACTTCGGCTCAGGTCATAATCTCACGGTCTGTGAGTTCGAGCCCCACGTCGGGCTCTGTGCTGCTGGCTCGGAGCCTGGAACCTGCTTCAGACTCTGTGTCTCCCTCTCTCTCTGCCCTTCCCTTGCTCATGCTCTGTCTCTATGTCTCTCAAAAATAAAATAAAAACGTTAAAAAAATTTTAAAAATAAAAGAAAATCTGTTTTTTTATTGTTTAATTTTTCTTTATATGTCGAAGATATTAAAACCAGGTCTGTTTCAAATTTTTGCGTTGTGCTTTATTCTATGTCTTTTTTTTCATGTAGAAATTTTAGATTTTGATGTGGTTGCATTACTTGCTCTTTTCCTTGATGGCCTGGCATGTGTCTCTTGCTAAAGAAGACCTTTGACCTGCTTTTGAAGAGTTCAACTGATATTCATTGGCTAGTCAGAGTCTCTTGTCTCTGGAGGGCAATTCTACCACTGGGTTCTACGATCTGGCCCTTAGGGGACCATGGCCCTCTCCCGCCACCCCATCATGGCAGACATCTTGATCCCTCATCCTTTATGCCAAATTTTAACATCTGTAACATCGGCCCCCTCATCAATCCCCTCCCTCCACACACACCTTGAAAACAACTTGGAACCACAGAACACCAGAAGGAATGTACAGGATCATCCAGTTTCGAACTCTCATTTTCAGAGATAAGGAGTGTACAGCCTAGACCTTGCTGTCCAACTTGGTAGCCATTAGCCTCATGTGGGGTTTTTAATTTAAGTTAATTAAAATTAAAAACTCAGTCACCCTAGCCAAATTTTAAATCGTCTATAGCTACATGTGCCTCATGGCTACTTTATGGACAGTGGGATTTAGACCCTTTCCATCACTGCCGAAAGTTCTAGCAGCTGCTCTCAAACTTTGTTACTTGAATGGTGGTGTGCTGACCCATACAGGACCATAGGCATCACTGGGAACTGAAATACAGAAGCTCAGGGCGCCTGGGTGGTTCCGTCCGTTAAGCTTCCAACTTCGGCTCAGGTCATGATCTCACAGCTTGTGAGTTCCAGCCCCGCATCGGGCTCTGTGCTGACAGCTCAGAGCCTGGAGCCTGCTTCAGGTTCTGTGTCTCCCTCTCTCTCTGCTCCTCCCCCACTTGCGCTCTCTCTCCAAAATAAACATTAAAAAAAATATATAGAGAATCTCTATTTATTATCAGGCCACATGCCAAATCTACAGAATTGGAATCTGCAATTTAACAATATCCTCAGGAAGTTCGCATGCAGGTTAGAGTCTGAGAAGCCCTAATCATGTACTTTTTCCCCCCTAAGGTCAAACGGCTCACATCCAGGCCCTTCCATTTCCCTTTTCCCTTACTATCCTGCGTCCTTCTTATTAACCTCCCTACCATACTTGCTTTCTCACTTTGTTTAATTATAGCACATTTACAGGTCAGCAAGGCCACTGGAACCCTCAGAAAACCTCTGTGCCTCAGCCTCACTCTGGTTTGCTAGTGCTTGCTTGGCAGACTTCTGAGAAAGACCCAGGGTCCTGTGATAGCATTCTCCCCCCCCCCCAAAAAAAAATAAAATTCCCATCGGGGGTGGGGAGGGCTAGAAATTAAAGCCCACCTAGCAACCAGTGGGGCCCCAGTCATCAACCTATACAGTACACTCAGTTGTGGTGATATAAGGGCTGCATTTAGTTTTTCAGAGGCCACAGTTCTGGGGAACAGCACGTCCCTGGGGACAGGCCTGTACTTGCCTTAAAAGTGTCACATCTGGCCATCTGATTGGACAAAGTAGGTGCTGTTGATCTAACATAAACACTCTTACTCAAGGTCAAGTGGAGAGTGGGTCACCAAAAGGAAGTGGATTTGGAAATAGGGCACTAGGTTGTCCTGGAAGGGGTGGGGGTGGGGGCGGAGATCTGCTCTCAAACCTTTTCAATACGTTCTCAGCTCCTAAAACAGAGCGGCCACATAGCAGGCACACCGCAGATAAGAATGGATGAACGGGAGTGAAGGAGGGAAAAATTCTTCTCTACCTGCGGGTCTTCCGACTGGACTAAGAATTAAATTTGCATGAGACAGATCGACAGGAGGAAAAAAATCCATTTATTACCCAGAGACCCAATAATGAAATTGAGACCTAAAGAAATGACCAAGGCAGGCAGGTTTTATACTTTTCAGACAGAGACAATATATCTGCGAAGAACTGACGGGATATAGAAAAAACTTAACTTTGGAAGCTTCAGTTAGTAAGGGATTCTAAACAGCATTTGGGCTGGGGTAGTAAATTAGTAAAAAGTAGCAAGTGTTGTTTATAAAGGCTTCTTGGCTCTAAATTTCCTATTTCTGGTGATAGGGATGCCTCCTTATCTTCTGGTCTCCTGTTTTCAGGGGACAGAGGAGGGTCCGAGTGTCCTTCCTACTTAGGTTGTCTCTTAAGTACCTTATTTAAAATAACCAGTATGCCCAAGTGGCACCTTTGGGGGCAGACTGCCCTCGGCCCTTACAACACGGAGAGGTGTGATTACAAACCCAGACGGTATGTGATGGCCAAAAGGCTTGAATAAAGGTCAAGAATGTTGAAGGTTAGGTTAGCGATTCCGCCTCAAGAACTCCACCGACTCCACACGGCTCCAGTGTGTGCACAGCGCGGGGCTAACGGGAATGGCTGGTTCTGGCCACTACTGGAACCCTAGCGCCTAGACCAAGACCTGAGCTTCAGGGAGTGTCGACGGAGGGTCCTGGGTCGCCCTTTCCCCTCACCTCCCCACCTGGAGGGCTGAGGCCAGAGGCACCTCCAGGACCGCAGGTCCATTCGCCTCTGCGGCCTCCATCGGATACTATCTTCTAGGAGGTCACGCGCCTCAGTCCCAGGGTACTGACAGAGGGCCTGCCCAGTGCCCAGCACGGACGGTTAACCAGCGTTTGATGCATGCCCATAGTCATTACTGAAATCAGTTACTACCCGGCACTGCCAGGCGAGCCTGACCGTAGCCTCAGCTGACAGCCCCGCCCAGCGCCCGTTCCAGAGGCCGCGGGGCAGGAGGACGCATGCGCAACTGGTGCGTGTAGGTGGGGGTGGCGCGCGCCGCCGCGTCAGGCGCCTGCCAGGGCGACGCATGCGCGGGCGGCGGTGGCCTTAAGGGCGGCGGCAGCTCCGGCTGTCTCAGTCGGCGAGCCAGCCGGCTTGGAGGCGCGGTCCGGCCCTCGCGCGGCGGCGACGGCCATGGCGGCGGAGGAGGAGGAGGTGGACTCGGCGGACACCTGCGAGAGGTGAGTGCGGCCGGGACTTGGTGGGGTTCGGGAACTTGCCCTCCACGAGGGCCGGGACCGGGCCGGGCGGCACCGCAGACGCCTCGTAACCCGCCCGGTCTCTCCGTCCTCCGGCCCGGCGTGAGAGCGCGCTGCGCCCCGAGGAGACGCCCCGGCCTAGCGCTGCCCCTGGCGGGCGCCCGTCGGCGCCGAGGCGCGGGAGCTGGGTGAGTCCGACCCGGCTGCGCCGGAGGCCGCCGCGATGCGGTGTAAGCGTCTCTGCGGGGCCGGCGGCGGGGGTGGCCCGGCACCCATAGCCGGGCCCGTCCTCCCGGGTCTCTCCTCTGACCCCGCCTGCCCTCGGGCGGCTGGCGGGCGGTGAGCGGCCGGCCAGGCACCTGCCTCGCGCCGCGGGGAACGGCTCCGGCTCTCCGTCCGCTCCGAGGCGCGGTTCCGTCTGGAGGTGCCGTCGGGGCCGAGCCTCCGGAGCCGCGAGGAAGGGGCGGCGCTTCTCTGGGACCCGAGGGGGCGACCCCACGACCTCCCTGGGAGCCGCGGGAGATGGGGCGGCGGGGTGGGGGGGGTCGGGGGAAGGAGGGGCCCGGCGCGAGGGGGCGTGGCTTTGTGACCGGGTTTCGGGAAGCGTTTAGTTTGTAGATACTTAGTAGAAAGTTAGCGCGGTGCGGGCGGCAGGTTCAGAATTCCTCACCTTCTAAGTAGAGGTCTCCCTTTGCCCCTGAGTGTTCGTTCAGGCGTTACTGGAAACGTGTGCGCGCCTCGGAGGGCACGCGTCTGCGGGAACCTTCGTGGAAGCTGGAGGACAGAGCCCCAGCGTGAGACTCGATCCATGAGTACGCTCAGTTTCAAAGGAGTCTTCTCCACCTGTAACTAGCTTCGTCCCCCTGTCAGTAGACGAATGGCAACTAATTCGTGGGAAAAAAATAAGTCACGAATGTTATCGGCATATTTTTCAAGGGTAGCGATTTCTTTTGGAAAATAAACTTTTGTGCTTCCCTATGTATAATATTTCGACAGCAATTCTACTTGAGCTGTCTAGAGAAGCTTGTGTGCGACACGTCACCTAAAAGAAGATAATATATAGTACCATGAAGACAGGTGTATTTGGAAAGATGCCGGGGATGGGGGCGGAGGGGGGGACAGTTTTGAGTATTAGAAACTGGGTTCTTCCCTCCAAGTTTGTTTCCATTATAAATTTGTTCCCATTGGTTTGGTTTGTTGATGAACTTCCCTGTCGAGGGAAGATGCTGACGGGAGCAGGAACCTAATTGGTAGCTTGATCCCATCTAGTTTGTCACAACAGTTTTTGCTGTTTCCGAATTGTGTTTAGGTGGACTTTCTGGTCTCCCTGTTGTCGTGGGGCCTGGGACTCCCGGGAATGACTGTGAAAGGGATTTGTGGATGGGGCGATGTACGCAGATCAATGGGGACAGACTGTACAGAATTTTGGAAGCTGACCAGCCACAGTCCCACACAGAGGTGGGGCTCCTCGGGGCTCTTGGCGTGTACTTGAACAGTGTCCAGACTCGTGTGGCCTTCTGAACTGTGCCAAGCAGGCCATCGAGTACCTGCTCCTGCTAGACGTTGCCTAAATGTGCTCGTGTTAAACCCAAGGTCAGGCCCGCGTGCATGGTATTACTGTTCATTTTTCATTAGGATCCGAACCCGAGAGGGGTACCAGCACCCCATTAGCGAGTGGCGGGGCCGAATTGGAGTTCCCCAGGTGTCTGGATTTAGTTTAAGGTTCCCTCCCCTTATCTCTGCTCCCTCTCAGTGGGACTGGGGCTCTTGTGGGAAGGGTGGTTCTTGTTTCTTTTACTCAACTGACGCTTTGTTATTTAGTCCTTGCGTTGACACAATAGAACTATCCCCAGAGCCAGTGTAGCTTGTGGGAAAACACAAATCTTGAATCAGTTTTCTAAGACCCTTCGAATCAACATTAACAAAGGAAACAATTATAAAATGGTTTAGGAAGGCTTTTTGGGCACATGAGATTCTTGTTTTTTTTCTTTGCGACTTTCTTAGTAAAGACAGGCATGCCTGGACACCATTTGGCTTTCAACATCCAGCCCTTTTGCGTTGCAATATGGTTGAGAAAGCTGCATGTAACAAGAGTAGGGTGGACTTCTGCGGGTTGCTGCAGGGTTGTCCCACAGAGGACCCTGTGTCGGTTGAGTTTGGAGAACTGCGCAGTTGCAGAGTAAGAGCAGAATAGGTGGTTTGCAGGGGGGCGAGGAGTTGGCTCGTGCTGGCAAGACGCCAACTTTTGGCAGCTTGAAATCAGCCTCGGTGGTAGTATTTACACCATGGAAACCATCAGATGCTATAAATAAAGGATTTTTCTTCTCCCTTTCTCCTCCAGTGGGTTTAGCAGCCGCCTGTTGGATTTGCATTAGAATTTGACTGTAGTTCTTTGCCTTGGAGATAGGATAGTGGAGTTTTCTATCTTTTAAAAGCCTGCTGGGGCGCCTGGGTGGCTTGGTCAGTTAAGCGCCGGACTTCGGCTCAGGACATGATCCCGAGGTTCTTGAGTTCGAGCCCCGCGTCAAGCTCTCTGCTGTCAGTGCAGAGCCTGCTTGGGATCCTCTCTCCCTCGCTCTCCTCCTCCTCCAGCCTCTCTCCGTCTCTCAAAAAGAAATAAACTTTAAAAAAAAAAAAAAAAAAGACTGCTGAGATCAGTGACTTCTCTCTGTTGCCATCTCTCTTTCCCAAATCCTTGCCATCCATCCGACTTCTTAAAGATCGTAACATTTTTCAGTGACTCATCTCAGTGGACTTTTATTTTTCTGAGTGCTTAATCTTTCTGGGATCTTGAATTTTCAGTGTTTGAAATTCATATCAGACATTGTAGCTCTTAAGACATTTTGCTTTGTCGGCTACCTCAGACCAGTAGTGACTTTTATTAGTTTCTCTTCTTTTTCCTATTCCTTATTTAAAAAAAATTTGTTTAATGTTTATTTATGTTTGAAACAGTGCAAGTGGGGGAGGGGCAGAGAAAGGGGGAAGGGCAGAGAGAGAGGGAGGCACAGAATCTGACGCAGGCTCCAGGCTCTGAGCTGTCAGCACAGAGCCCGACGCGGGGCTCGAACTCAAGAATGAGAGATCGTGACCTGATCGGAAGTCAGCTGCTCCACCAACTGAGCCCACCCAGGTGCTCCTTTCCCAGTCTTTAAATGGCGTAGCTCTCTAAGACTCTGTCTTCATCTTTCATCTTTGTTTCCGTGCTTTGCCTTGGACTTAGACCCCTCGAAGTGTCTTCTCTGTGGCGAGAACTGAAACGCCATCCTCGTGGTGTCCCCTCTTTCGCATTCTGGTGGTGTTTCCAGCTGCGTGCCAGATGTTCCGCCTCATTCCTTCAGCGTCACAAGTCCAGGCTGGGATCTTGTCTTCCCCGTTCTTCCCCTCCGCGAAACAGGGCAAGACGGCCGGTTCTTCCCCTCGGCCCTTCCTTATTTCCACCAGGGCACTTGGGTCTTCTGCTCGTCCAGAGTCAGACCCGCGGCCTGATCTCCCAACCGCCCCCTTCATTGCCCGGAAAGCCAAATCTGCCCAGTGCAGGTGACTTGAGTACATCAGCTTCCCGTCCCCAGTGCCACTGGGAACCGCCTGGCCTGAGTCCTTCTTACTCCCTTTCCTGGACCCTAGCAGGCTTTAGTGACACGTTTCCTTGCCACGCTTTCAGCATAGCTGTTTCATTCACTACTTTTATCTCTCCAAGAGGCACAGTCTTGTTTCTAGCAGAGCCACACTCAGTGACTTCATGCTATGTACTCAGCCTGACCTCAGGCCCTTTGCAGAGAGCGGCTCTTCTCTGTCTTTGGAGTGCTGTTTCCTCCTCTGCACTGGGCTCTAGTGTTCCATGGTTTCCTAGACCTGTTCCTTACCTCCGCTTCCTCCCATGGCTTGGTTCATCTCCCTTCCCGGAAGGTCTGTGGTGTTTTCCTTCATGGGACTTCTGCCGTGTTTTCTAGTACGGTTATTTGTATATTTGTTTCGTCGGCTCATTGAGGACATAGCTTTTGTGGCTCTCGTGTCCGGTAGAGCCTGAAGGGGCTTCATAAATAGGAAGCATCAGTTAATGTTTATTGAGTTAAACACTTCAGTATTGTGAATTTATGCTGACACAAACATTAAGATAAAAAAAATCTAGTAACTGGTTATATATTTTGCAGCTTTGTAACTTGATATTTTTACATCTTAAGATACTCAAAGAACATCAAATGATACATTCATAAGAATTCAAAGTCTGAATTTGACTAGGAAAACCATTAAGATCATAAACTGAAGTCATATTGAGGAGGTTGGGACTATGATTCTATTTCTTGACCTTGGACGAACCAACTCCCTCTTCGTTGTTTGCCTGTTCTCCAAACTGCCGGCCACAGACCAGCAAATGGATATCTTAGTGCTGTGACAAAGAACTCAATAAAAGACTGTAGAGTCCCAGGGTGGCTCACTTACTAGAAACAACGCCAGATCGTACACTGGAGGATCACAGGTGACTCTGTGATTGCCATTCATAAATATACGGTTAGGTTTTTAACCTAACCTCGTGGTTCTGTAATTCCCCACCCCTGATTGTGAATGATAAAAAATTGTGCGGAAAGATGATTTTATAAAAGTTATTATTGGGGCACCTGGGTGGCTCAGTTGGCTGAGTGAATGACTTCAGCTCAGGTCATGAGCTCGTGGCTCACAGGTTCGAGCCCTGCATTGGGCTCTGTGCTGACAGCTCAGAGCCTGGAGCCTGCTTCGGATTCTGTGTCTCCCTCTCTCTCTGCCTCTCTCCCACTGGGACTCTCTCTCTCTCTCTCAAAAATAAATAAACATTAAAACATTGTTTAAATTATTATTTAGTTTGATCTGGGATTTTTAGTTTTTATTTATCTGGTAGATAAACTTATTTTAAACCTTTAAATTTTTTTTTAATGTTTTTAATTTTTTTTTGAGAGAGAGACAGACAGAGCATGAGTGGGGGAGGGGCAGAGAGAGAGGGAGACACAGAATCTGAAGCAGGCTCCAGGCTCTGAGCTGTCAGCACAGAGCCCGACGCGGGGCTCGAACTTTTGAACTGGAAGATTGTGGCCTGAGCTGAAGTCGGTCACTCAGCACCCAGGTGCCCCTAAGATAAACTTATTTTAGAACTAGCATGAAATGTCACTTAGGTTTGTTCAGCAGTGTAAGTCTAAAAGTACACCTGTAGGTCTATTTAAGTGTGGTTGGCGCTGTGTCTGACTCCAGAAGGGCGTTTACTGTGCGAGAAACAGTTGGGGGAAAGTAGCGCCAGCACACGACTGTGTCTAACCTACTGACTCCTCAGCGCCGGGCCTTTAAAAGTTAGACGGTAGAAATATAGGGGTAAAAAGTTAAAGAATATGAATTAATATATTAAAACATATCAGAGGGGCTTGGGTTGTCATTGATCTTACGGCCAGTGATCATCTGAATCATGTAAGTATTATTTATTTAAAATAAAAGCGCATGTTACTCACCTAAATCATGGTTATGTGAGACACAGTCATTTTGTTTCCTCTTTTCCCAGAACTGGATTTAGGAAACCATTACCCAGGAAAGAAGGCCCTTTATTTGTGAAAGTGTCGTAATGTCCAACTTGAAAGTTTTTAATCATTCACTGGTTGAGGAATTATTTTAGAGGAATATATATGTTCACACCTCTAATTTGGAGATTTACAAAAGAAGCAAAACTTAGAGTTTCTTTAAATGAGATAGAATACTGTGCTTAGAGTTGGACAGAGAGCAGGAACAAACGAGTTTTCTCTCGTGACAGTACCGGTATAGAGATGGAGGCTGTGTTAAACAAAATTGTAATGTAATGAAATCCTCTTTACTCATAACCTAATTAGAAATGTTATTTAAGTGGCCAACAGTGTGTGGAAATTGGCCAGCCTTCTGTATATTTTCTTCAGAAAACTTTGAAACCTGTTTCACAATATTTATAGGTTGTGCAATTCAGGTTTGGTAATACTATAGATAGTCAGATGTCTTAGAGAACAAAACAGGGATTACCAGGAAACTTAAATGTTGATGGCAGTAGGGCGTAAATACAATGTTAATGCTATTTAAAAAATTGGGTAGAATGTTAAGGTAAAAAATGCAGTGTTTTATCTCTCAAACTTGGGATACTTGAAATCAGATTCTTAAGTTAATAAACTCTATTAATATGTCGAGCACATCTTTTCTGTCTTAGAATTGCCACCTCTAGTTGTGTCTCTCAAATTCTTTCTTTAAACTCAGGAGTCTGCTCACTAAGTAGGTTCTCTGTGTCTATGACAGATTTCGTAAGGCAAGATTCATTTTATTTGGCTTTTGATTAGATGCCTCAGAGCTCGCGTCCTCAGCCTCGCTGAGAGGCCGGTGCTCGGGGGGCTGTGTACAGAACGTCTCCGCGCGCATCGGTGAGTCTTCCTGTCGTCCCAGAGAGGTCCTACGTAGGTCCCCGGGACACATGACTGTGTCTTTATGTTGTGATCAACCTTTGGCTTGCTTCTGAAGTTAGGGCCTCAGCCAGTAGACGAATGGTGTCTGTGGATTATCTGCTTAGATTAAACGTTTTGCTTTTCTGTTTATCCTCCAAAGCTCTGAGGAGGCAGCCCGTATCTTGGCTTCCTTTTTGTTAGTTTTCCTCTTTTCCGTTTTATATCTGGGCCACATGAATTTCCTTTTTACTTCGGATTTTGTGACCTCAGAAGAATTGCTGGATATCTGACAAACTCCGGCCTTGCGTCCTTAGTTCCAGTTCCAGTTTCTTAGTTCTGAGCCTAGAATGCAGAACAACCCGGGGGAACACAGGAGACCTTGTCCTTAGAAGATGAGGTTGATTTACCCTGGAGGCCGAGGCGAGGCTGGATGGGAGTTTTGGAGGTCGAAGCAATAGACGTGGCAAGCGCAGGTGTGGGAACTGTGAACAGAGAGGGATCGGGACCAAGAACAGGACAGGACAGACCCCAGCTTCCCACTCCTGAGAAATGTCCTTCGAGCCTGTTACGTGTGCCAGACTCCGTCGTGTAGAGGGTCTCCCAGAGAGAAGTAGAGGCAGTCGCTGTAAAACATTTTATCATCTGGTTTAGGCAGAACCGATTGGACAGAAATATTCTCAAGGCTTAAGAGAGGGGAAGTATCTTTACAGTTCCAATGAGAGAAGATAAAATATTTTACTGTGCTTTGTTAAATATAGGTTTTTCAGTTTAAACATACTTTAGAAAAACTCCACTTAAAAACAGTTCCCGCTTTGATGAAGAGGTTGCCTTGAAAACCCGAAGAGGATGAGTGGCTCTCCCCTGGCTGAAGAGCCCTGAGGCTTGGTGCACTGCGCTAGACGCGCAAACGTACACCTCGTTTTGCCTTCTCTCTTTGAGGAAGCCCATTACTAGGAGGCAGGAATGAGCGGACAGGACCTGCTAGCCTTGGAAAGCTGGTTTTCTGATGAGAGGTCGGCATAATTCCTGTGTTGCAGGCTGGCATGTAACGTTTTAAACTCGAGGACCTGTACATAGTAGGTGTTCAGAGAGTGTAACTGTTTCCAGGAGACTGTAACATGGGGCGCCTGGGTGGCTCAGTGGGTTGAATATCTGACTCTCGAGTTCCGCTCGGTTCACGGTCTCACGGTTCGTGGGATCGAGCCCTGCGTCAGGGTCTGTGCTGGGCGTGGAGCCTGCCTGCACGTCCCTGTGCGCGCGCTCTCAAAATAAACTTAAAAAAAAAAAAAAAAGATTGAAACAAAGACTGCATTTGTGTTTTCTTTGCCCCACATGTCCGTGGTGTCTGTTGGAGCACTAGTTATTGTAGTTCATTTCACTGTATTTATTTATTTAGCATCGACCTCTGATTCTCTCCGGCCAACAACTGTCTCCGGCCAACAACTGTGCTGTGGTGTGAGGGACGTGAAGGACACTGATGTGACCGAGTCGCAACTAACTTCCTCTGGGTACGAGCTCTTGTTTTTGTGGCCTGACAGACTTCGATGACCACTGCTGGTCAAGGACACAAGAGCTTCAGCTTCATAAGGGTTTCCTTTTTAAATTTTAAGCTCTAAAGAGCAGGAGATTCTTTTAATTGCCTATTAATTGCTTTTTTCTCAACAATTGACAAATTGTTGAATGATTGAAAAACTCACTGCTAAAACTTTGAATTGTTTTCCCTTGATAATTTGTAAATAGCCTTATATATTTATGAACTAAAACTGATGTTTTCGGTTAGGTTTATACCTTGATAATAAGTCATGTGTAACATTTGTGGGGAGTGCCTAGGGGTCATACCGTCTTCCCTGTGACTGTAGGAGGTTTGGAAGCAGCACGGAGCACATTCGGAGTGGAGCCTGGTTACAGCGGAAGCTCTTAGGTTTCTTCTTTTCCAGGCAGGTCTGAGGAATGCGACTTTGTCCTGGGACTTTATCCTGTGGCTCATGGCCGTTCCTCACCCATTTTCAGGAAGGTAGTCACCTGAGAAAAAAGGGCTTTGAAGTCAGTCAGAATTGAATTTAAATTTCTACGTGCGTCACTTCCTTGCTACCTTAATACTCTGGCATGTGGTGCTTACCATTTCCGAGCCTGACTTTTCACATCCAAAAATGGGATCCCTGGGACTGAAAATGCCCCGGGCTGTGGGCAGCCTAACCGTCACGCAGACCTTTATTGAGCGGCTCTTCCGCACGTGCCCAGGGAAACTCTTCAGGGCAGGGAAATGTAGGGCGGACCCCAGAGCTTAGAAAAGGCCGGATGCCGGACCAGCCCGTCCAAACTTAGCCCGTGTCTCTACTCGCACCTACTTCTGTTCGTGTGTTCTGAGTGGTCGTTAGTGGTACCTAAGTCCGAAGCCTAGAAATCCTCTATTATGCCTTCTTTGTATCCAGCCAGTTAGCAAATCCAGCCTGTTTTCCTTTTTTTTGTTTTGTTTTGTTATGATGAAATGCTTCCATTTTAAGTGTTTATTTGCTGAATTGTGACATATGCATACATCTGTGCAGTCTGATCACCAGTTAAGATAGAGAATGTCACTGTCAGCTCAGAACATTCTCTTAGTCCTCAAGGGCTCCCCTTGTAATTCACTGTAGCTACTGTATTTCAGGTGAAGTGATGACTTCGTTAATAACATCAGTGTATAGTGACACACAGTGGTGATCACAGCGGCCTTACCTTTAGGGATCTTACAGCTGGGTGAGCATAGTGATGAGTAAATAAAACGTTATGACACAACTCGAGAAGGAAGAGAATAGAGCTTGGGTGTCGGGCGTTAATCCTGCCACCTGATCTAACCCTGCTCCGGAACATGGGCGAAGGGGGAACGAAATGGACTCAGGTTGGTGAGAGGAATAGTGGGTCATGAGAAGGGGAGACGCATAGTCTAAGGGTAGTCAGGCCCAGGAAGCAAGAGCACAGGGACTATTGTGTGGCCAGAAACAGAGTAAGAAATGGCAGAAACGATGCTAGCATACCGAGTACCAGGCTGGAGTAGGCTGAGTTTCCTGTTGCAGGCCAACCAGACGCAGCCTTGCCTTGGAGGTAAGGGGTGACGCCATAGGACCGTTCTTTGTCCATTTCTATCTTTGAAATCCTTCGAAACCTTCTTTAAAACTCCCACTTTAGGAATTACTAATTAACATCACGTAATTTTAGTGAGTCGTTTTATTGTCATCAGTATAATGTCAGCTACCATTTATTGAATGTTTAAATATTTTATCTTGGGGACTCCTGGGTGGCTCAGTCGGTTGAGCATCTGACTTTGGCTCAGGACATGATGTCGTGATTGACAAGTTCAAGCCCCGCGTCGGGCTCTGTGCTGACTGGCTCAGAGCCTGCAGCCTGCTTTGGATTCTGTGTCTCCCTCTCTCTGCCCTTCCCTTGTTTGTCCTGTCTGTCTCTCTCTCAAAATACATAAACATTAAAAATAAATAAATATTTTATCTGGGAACACACTCCATGCTTTATATTTGCGGTGGCAGTCCCTAATAGCCTCCAAAGATGTGTTCCTTTTCTAACCCTCAGACCCCGTGAATGTTACTTCATATGGCAGAGATTTTGCAGACTTTTACTGTAACCAGTTACGATTACTTTGAAAACTGTGACGATCCTGGGCTGTCTGGGTGGGCCCTAAATGCAGTCACTGGTGATCCTGTAAGTGACAGGCAGGGGGAGCTTGATAACAGACAGGCAGAAGGGGAGTCACACGGAAGGCAGTGTGGGAACGGATACGGGTGGCTGGAGTGACCTGCCCTTATACCCTGGGGTAAAGAATGCGAGCGGTCACCAGAACCCAGAGAGGGCACGGGGTGGGGTTTCCTGCAGAGCCGCTGTTGGGACTGCGGCCCTGAATACATTGCTGTTGTTTCAAGCCCGCGGTTTGTGGTGATGTGTTACAGCGGCCGTTGGGAACAGGGCGCTTGTTATCTCGGAACACGCATCCTGCACTTCCGTGCGTGCGCTCACGCCCTTTCCTTCATGGGGATGCCCGAGTTACCACTCTGAAACTATTTCTCTGTAAGATCTAGCCCGAAAGCGACACTCCGATGCCCTCAAGAAGAACTAATCACTCTTCCCTCGTTTGATAATTGATACGTCCCAAGTGATTAAAGTAGTTCCTCACAGATAGATAGTGCTCAGTAAATACTTGTAGAACGAATTAATTCCATCATGTATTATAGTTGCTGGGTCACCTGTTTCCTCCATTAGATTCCACCCTCCCCCTTTCATATAACACGGTATAAATTTATCCACAGATCAGCTGTGTTGATTTGATAGGTTTATATACCGCAGTCTGGTTACGCTGTAGCTAACACCTCTAACGCATTACACAATCACCATTTCTTTTTTGAGGCGACAACATTTAAGATCTGGGCTTTTAGTTTTTTAAATTTTTTTTTTTTTTTTTTTTTTTTAGCATTTATTTATTTTTGAGAGACATAGAGACAGAGTTTGAGCAGGTCAGAGAGAGAGGGAGACACAGAATCCAAAGCAGGCTCCAGGCTCCGAGCTGTCAGCACAGAGCCCGATGCGGGGCTCGAACCCACAGACCGCGAGATCATGACCTGAGCCGAAGTCGGCCGCCTAACCAACTGAGCCACCCAGGCGCCCCTGGGCTTTTAGTTTTGAAGTGTGCAGTGTTACTGACCGTGATCGGGATGCCGCGCTCTAGCCCTCCAGAACTTAGGCCTCTTCCAGTTGTGTCTTCTAGTTTGTATCCTTTAGCCTGTTTTGTTTTTAAATACTCCTCGGCCTCATCTTCTTGTCGCCAGAGTGTTGCTTTAGGCCCGTACCTCCGATCTGGAACTTGCGGTAGTTTGTCTTTCTTCCTTCTCTGGTTCACTTTCTCTTTAATCAGGAAGCTCTCCCTTTAGCTCTCCCTGGCGAGGAGCTAGCTCGTGCTAACTGTCCTAGACCTGCTGAGGCTTTAGGTTTCCCCAGATTGTTCGCCTAAGCTTGTGTCTGCTGCTGCCAGCCCCGGGGTTAAAGGTTCATCGTCCCCTGCGTTAGCTGCTAGCAAAGCCTGTCTTCTCTAGTGTCCTCACGCCTTGCCTTACTGGTTGCCTCAGGCCTGCTTCTTTGTCCCCTGCCGGATCCCTGGGTCATTCTTTTCATCTACTATTTTTTGGACCCCAGAGCTTTCTCATTAACAGCTAACCAGGTCCCTCTAGGCCAGCCATATCTACCTGTAGTTCACGGCGGAAGCTGAAGGCCTGTGGCCCCGGGGTTCACCACGGCGCCGTGGGTGTGCTAGGGGCTTCTGCCGTAGGCAGGGAGCTTCGCCATCACGGACCGTGAGTTGCCTGTCCTGCGCTCCTCCAGATGTGACAGGTGGGAGACGAGAAGAGCATTAACTTGTCGCTTTGTTTCTGGCGCCCTAGGTCAGGACGGCTCGCCGCTTGGCTCCCCACCTGGTGCCCCACGTCCGCATCGCACCTAAAAGAAGCTGAAGAGAAAATTTTAAAATGTAAGGTTTTCTTCCAGTAAGTTACCTGAGCTGTTTGCTGACATAGATCTCAGAGATCACGTTGCCCAGAGACTGGAGAGAAGGTTCTGTGGCCTGTTAGTGTGTTGGCAGAAGCACTTTTTCCCTTTTCCACGTTCTTCACAAAGGCAGAAATGTTGGGAGGCAGGGGTTCTCAAACTTTTTGGTCTTGGTCCCTATTATACTCTTTTCGAAAAAATTTTTTTAATGTTTACTTATTTTCAAGAGAGAGAGACCGAGCCTGAGCGGGGAGGGGCAGAGAGAGAGGGAGACACAGAATCTGAAGCAGGCTGCTGAGCTGTCAGCACAGAGCCCAGTGCAGGGCTCGAACCCATGAATGGTGAGATCGTGACCTGAGCCCAAGGTGGAGGCTTAACTGACTGAGCCCCCCAGGAGCCCCCCCTATTATACTCTTAAAAATTAAGGGACCTAAATTAGTAAGGACCTTAAGGAGCTTTGTTTATCAGCTATAGCTGTCAACATTTATCAACTAGAAATTAGAATGGAATTATTTGAAATGTTAATTTATTCATTTCAAAATAATAGTAAGAAACCTATTACAGATTAAAATAAATAACACGTTTTCTAAAAGTGACTACTTTCCAAACAGAAATGTATCGAGAAAAGTAGCATTGTTTGCAAATCTCTTTAATGTTTGGCTTAATATAAGGTAGCTGGATTGTCGTATCTGCTTCTGCATTAAGACTGTTGGTAATCACATCTGTGTCATCTTTGGAAAACCCCGCGGCATAGCCATCAAAGAATGAGAGTAAAAAACTAGTTCTGTTATGAAAATAGTTTTGACCTCCGAGATCTCCCGGAAGGGTCTCAGGGACTCCCCGGGGGTCCCCGACTGCACCTGATCACACGCTCCAGGTGTTCTGCAACAGGGAGCCTCGTGTGGTGCAGCACACACCGGACCAGAACGAGGTAACCTGGCCCGGGCCCACGGCTGCCGTCAGGTGGGGTCAGGATCCTGGCTAAGCCACGGTCCGTTTCCCAGTCGTTACTGTAAAATGAAGGGGCAGGGTGATCCTTAGAGTTCCTTCTGGTTCTGGTTCTTAGGATTCTTTACTTCTGCATTTTAGTGGCGTGGAAACCTTTTAGTGGTATGGAAAATTTCTTATGACCGCCGAAATTTACCCCAACTTGTACTGTTAGGGCAGTGCCGGGGTCTCTGCGCATGCTTCCCAGCAGTGGTGCGTATAGGTTCCGTGCTGATTCCTACTGCTAGAGTCTCGGGATGCAGAGAGGAGAACTGGCCCCGGGTCAGGATCAGGTGGGAGAACAAGCGGGCCGCCGGCGGGGGTCACAGCTGCTTGTCGTGGGCACGTGCAGACACCTGTGTTCAGAACGCTGCGGGGTTCGACTTGATCCTAGCGCGGGGCCGTCTCCTCTTCTAACCCGATGGCGTTTCCCCTCACTTGGAGGCCCGGGCTCTGCTAGCATTCTGAGCGAGCGCTGGGTCTCCTCCTCACTGCTGCTGTGGGGCGCAGGGCCTGAGGCCGTTTCCCTGGGAAAGTGGCGGACCCCCAGCTCTGCAGCGCTTGTCCACTGCAGAGGAGTATGGGCAAATAAGTAGAATATCTAAAGAGTCAATAATTCAGGTGATAATTTAACATAAAGGAATTTCAAATTGGTTTCATCTTTACTCAATTCGGGAGAGAAATAAAGTATTGAGTCCCATAGCATTAAAGGCAAGTAAAAGTTTTTTATTTACAAAATTGTGATTATTTGCATTATCTAGGGAAATTGTTGGACTTGAACCAAAACCACCTGGCACCTCATGCAAGACTTCCTACCATACCCTGTCACCTCTTTCCTGCTAAACTTCGAAATGACTTAAGGTTTCAGTTAATGTGTTTCATATAGATGCTGTTAGTCTTTCCCTAAATTCCTGGTCACTTTTTAGGGACAAATGCTTCCTTTGAGTCTGACTTCAATCTTCAGTGACTAATCTTCCAGTGTTAGACAAATTCGAGGTGTTCTGTTGTTACAGTCTGCACAGTTAGAGACCTGCAAACAGTGGGCCCAGTTAACACTAAATTCCTCACCAGGTCTAGGCGGGTAAGACCCTCATTTGGTAGATGTGAAAAGAAGTCCAGAGAACTAACATGACTTGCCAGAAGCCCTTGGCGGCAGGTACTCGAGACGCCTCTGAAATCATCTCCCCGGTTCAATGAGAATTACTTGCTTCAATAAGATGTAGCCTTTTTTTTTTTTTTTTTTGGAATGACCTGGTAAAGGCCAAAATCCTATGAACTGATACCAGTCAGTCTAGAAGATTATTAATTTCTGATTGCTCTGAGAATACTCCCCTTCTCAGGAGAAGTAGTGAAACTAAGCGGAATTTCTTTTTTATGTTTTCATTAGGTGTCCCCTGCACATACAAAAAAGAACCTGTTCGTATATCTAATGGGAATAAAATATGGACACTGAAGTTCTCTCACAATATTTCAAATAAGACTCCGCTCGTCCTCCTGCATGGTTTTGGAGGAGGTCTTGGACTCTGGGCGCTGAATTATGAAGACCTTTGCACCAATAGGCCCGTCTATGCTTTTGACCTGCTGGGCTTTGGGCGAAGCAGCAGGCCCCGGTTCGACGGCGACGCGGAAGAAGTGGAGGACCAGTTCGTGGAGTCCATTGAGGAGTGGAGGCGCGCCCTGGGGCTGGACAGGATGATCCTGCTCGGACACAACCTGGGTGGGTTCTTGGCTGCCGCTTACTCACTGAAGCACCCGTCCAGGTAAGCATGGCGACGGAGGAGAGGCACCCGGCTGCCGGCCTCTGCTTCCTCTCTGGTGGTCGTGGGTGTTTGAGCCTTACAGGACAGGCGCTCTTACGGGATCCTGGAGACCAAACGGGCACAGCCAACGGCCAGTTGAGTGGCTGAAATAATGATGTCGGGGTTTTCTTGTCACACGTGCGGGACATCGGTAGAAGGCTGGAGGCAAGGACTTTCTATTTGCCAGACTTAGAGTGTCTACAATTTAAAGCACAAGTAAGAATTGTTGTAGTGGCGGGGTGCCTGGCAGCTTAATTGGTTAAGTGTCCAACTCTCGGTCTCGGCTCAGGTTGTGAGGGCACAATTTGTGAATTCGAGTCCCATTGGGATTCTTTGTTTCCCTTTCTCTCTGCCCCTCCCCTGCTCCCCCCTCTCCCTCCCTCCCTCCCCGCCTCTCCCTCCCTCCCTCCCTCTCTCTCCCTCTCTCTCCCTCTCTCTCCCTCTCTCTCCCTCTCTCTCCCTCTCCCTCCCTCTCCCTCCCTCTCCCTCCCTCTCCTCCCTCTCCCTCCCTTTCCCTCCCTTTCCCTCCCTTTCCCTCCCTTCCCCTCCCTCTCCCTCCCTCTCTCTCGCTCCCTCTCCCTCCCTCTCTCTCCCTCTCTCACTCTCAAAGATAAATAAATAAACATAAAAAAAGAATTGTTTTAGGGTATTTATTGTTATCGTTATCATTAGCTCTGTGGACTGAGCAGGCTTTTCCTAACCTTTTTCAGGTTATAGTAGCTGTAACAGGACCCAAAGGGGAGAAGCTAGAAATCCTGGGGGCCAGTGTTCTCTTTTGGCTTAGAGCAAATCCTTCAACCTGCAAGCTTTAGTTTTTTCACTTGTAAAGTACAGAAAATATATCTGCATAGTGTATCTGACAGGGTTTTTATATGCAACCCACCTTTATTGTTACAGATTTATTTTTGAGAGTCATTTTGAATTAAAGACTTGAGAATTTTGCTGCAGAATCTTTGTAGCATCTCCTACTTTCTTTACTTTATTGTGCTATTTCCTATTATATGTTTCATCTCTGAGTGAAGGTCACATTTGGGTGCTAAGAGAATAGAAGAAAAGCTGTTTGTTTATTTATCTATTATCATTCAGAAAGAGACAAAAAAAATAAACATTTTTTATGTTGCCAATGTATTTTTCCATTGGGCTAATTTTTTAATTTTTTTTAATTTTTTTTTTATTTTTGAGAGACATAGAGACAGAGCGTGAGCACAGGAAGGGCAGAGAGAGAGGGAGACACAGAATCCGAAGCAGGCTCCAGGCTCTGAGCCATCAGCACAGAGCCCAATGCGGGGCTCGAACTCACAGACCGCGAGATCATGAGCTGAGCCGAAGTCGGCCGCCCAACCGACTGAGCCACCCAGGCGCCCCCCCATTGGGCTAATTTTTAAATCCAGAATTGCAACCGACTTGGACATCGAGGTCTGTGAATGAGACAGACCGTGCGCACGCACCCGTGGGCTGCCCGGCCGCATGGCGTCGGGCACCGTGGGCACGGAGCGTGAGGTGTGGGCAGCAGCCCCGTGTGCCGCGGGGGTTTTTCCCTTCGAGCAGCCTGACGCTCTCTGTACAGATTCTTCATCTCAGCTTCAGCATCAACGCTTTTTCCCCCGTTTGGAGAGTTTGTGGTCCTGTGTGTGCTAGATGGCCGTAGCCTTGTCCAATGACAGACCCCTTCTTTCAGGAAAAAGGGGTCTGTCTTTTTCTAGTCGGCCTTTGGGATTTACCATCTTTTACTGTGTCGTACTCTCAATGGCAACAAGAGAAGGAAGTGGATACTTTTCTGGTATAAGATAACAGGGCGATTGGGGGTGGCTTCCTTTGTTTCTAATCGGGGGTTTATGAAGTCTGTCTTGTGGTATTTATTTGTTGGCGGTGTGACACAGGACTCTGTGGGCTCGGCCCTGGCCGTGCGTCCTGACCCCTCGTGGCTGGTTAGTGTTTAGGTCAGTCGGTGAGATTTTCATTTGCAGTTAGGAAAACTCTGGAAGAAATCAGCGATTCAAAAGAGAATGAGCACTTTATTTTTAATTTTTTACCTATTTTTTTAATTTAAGTTTTAAATTAGTTAGTATACGGTGAAATATTGGCTTCAGGAGTAGAACCCAGTGATTCTCCACTCACAACACCCGGTGCAGAAAAGCTCTTTAAAACCACCTATGAAAGAGGATAGCAATGTCTTGAATGACGCGGTGGGCAGAACAGTGTCTAAAACAAAGCCAGTGACCCCTGCGGTCGACCACCTTTTAGAGAACAAGATTTGAGTATTCGTGCCTAATGCTAGAAGTGAAACTAAGGTGTTGTGTCGGGACCCAGAACCGCTAGGAGCTGCTTGAAATAATGAGCACGTTTCGGTCGGGTGCTTGCTGCCCGGTGTTTGAGAAGAACTCTGTGGACCACGTCGGCTAGGCAGGCCTATGTCCGTGCCCGTGTGGCTCACGTCGTTAGACACAGGTTCACTCCAGATCAGTGAGGCTCTCTGGAGTTTCAGATATCCCAGGTCACGGGTGAAGTTTAGTCGGACCACTGTGGTTGGCACCATGCGTGCCCAGTGTGAAGTTAACGGAGTGAACAAGGAGGCCGTCCGACTGAGGTGGCTCGAAAGCTCTCGTGACCTGCACGAGCAGATAAACTCGAAGCCCGTGAGTGCCTCAAGGTTATGAAATTGAAACCTAAGAACAACCAATCGCAAACAGCCAGCTTGGCTTGAAGCCAAGTCAGGTCATTTGCTCTCTTTGCTCCGCACCTTCTGGGGGTGAGCCTGTGCCCGCTCCCGCTGGCGGAGCCCCTCGGGTCTGGCTCTGCCACGTTCACGTTTGCGCTCAGATGAACTCTGAACGGTTATCTTTCAGCAGCATTGACTGAGTATGGAAGTACCTGCTCTAAAGGCCTCTTACCCAGCTTTCACTTGATCCAGCTTGTTGAGAATATTTTAATTTTTTTTAGAGCAGTTTCAGGTTTACAACAAAATTGAGAGGGAGGCACAGACGTTTCCCATATAATTCCTGCCTCTGTGCACACGTAGCCTTTCCCACAGGTACCATTTTTATCACGCTGTCGTGAGATGAAAATAAATCTTCGAGGGCCACCCTGGTGGCTCAGTCGGGTGAGCATCCAACTTTGGCTCGGGCCATGGTCTCGTGATGTGAGCCCCACGGTGGCTCGCTGCTGTCAGCACAGAGCCCGCTTCGGATGTCCTGTCCCCCTCTCTCTCTCTGCCCCTCCCCTGTTCTCTCTCTCTCTCTCTCTCTCTCTCTCTCTCTCTCTCAAAAATGAATAAACATTAAAGAATATAAATCTTTGCTTTTCAGAAAGATTTTTCAGGGAGGGGGTTGAGAAGAAGGAAACGGTGATCTAATTGAGATCAGAGGAGAGTCACTGCAGCCCCGTCACTCGCGGTGCGTCTCTTCCTGTGTCTCTCCGGGTTTCCTCCTCAGGGACTTTGAGAGAGCTGCCGGCTTGTTTGTTTCCTCCAGTAGCACAAATTCAGTCTTCCTTCCTGGTTCTTTCTGAAGTGAAACAGCAGCTCCTTAGTCTCTGTTTCTGTGCATGCAGGAAGAAGCCCCCAGGTAACGGTCCACACCTGTTTCTGCCCTCCTCTTTTATGGGTGGCCCCTTTCTTCTCTTCCTTTTTTATTTTTATAGGGCGGTTTGAGAAGAGAATGGAGGTGCCTGGGTGATGGTTTAATGTACCTGTTTGGGAAGCGTTCTTTCCCTGGGGAACAAGTAAAACCCGGTCCTTTTTCCCCCAATTTTTGATGCGCTAGGTCAACACAGACGTCACCTCTATGAGCGGCAGAGGGCCTCTGTCCGTGAAAGTTGTTCCATGGCCTCGCCGTGGGGGCGGTCACAGATTTCCCGGTTCCGAACCCTGATTAGGAACTGAGCAGTCAGCGATCGTGACGCCTTATGTCAAAGCCCCTGGGCGGCTCCCCCCTGCAGGACTGGTGACGAACATTACATCCCAGCAGGGTGGCTGTGCTTAGGGAATGTGTTTTTATGTCAAACTTTTTTATGTTTACTTTTGAAAGAGAGACAGCATGAGCATGAGCAGGGGAGGGGCTGAGAGAGAGGGAGACGCAGAATCGGAAGCAGGCTCCAGACTCTGAGCCATCAGCACAGAGCCCGACGTGGGGCTCAAACTCATGAACCGAGAGATCCTGACCTGAGCTGAAATCGGACGCTTGACCGACTGAGCCACCCAGATGCCCCTAAAGAATGTCGAGAGACCGACCGTCTGAGTGTAGAAGGCTCTGGTGTGCTGGAAAAGAGACACAGCTTAACCGCCCGAGGAGCACGAAGCCGCCGAGGGTTACGAAGGGGAGCGGGCAGGTCTGTGAGAACTCTTGAGGAGATGCTGGCCGGGCGTGACCCCCTGCAGAAGGGCAGCGTCAGCTGAGGGTCGTCTCACCGGGAGGGGCAGCAGGCGAGTGTTCCAGGCAGTGGGGGAGAAACCGCTGGGTGGACAGCCCGGGCCGCTCTGGAAGGGCCACGCGGCTGTGAGCAGAGCAGGTTCAGACTGGTGTGGAGATTTCTTTAACTGGGGACGCAGCCACCACGTTCCATCCCCCAGGTGACCTTCGCTGACCTCCCTTCTCTTCCCACGATGTGCAGTGGAGAGGCCATCGTAGTGGCGCTTGTAGATGGATGCGCCGTGTCACAGACGGCAGGGCCACTCACGGTGCGAGGTGTCGCGGGCTGCCGTTCTGCTGCCTTCTTCACCGGGCCGAACCCCCTTCCGGTGGGCCTGGGGGGAGATAGAGTAAGCCAGCAGTGATAGCCAAGTGCGCCTTCCCCTTTCTTTTGTCCGTGCGCTTTTCCCTGGTAATTTTCCTTTCCTTCTGGCCCCCGCTACTCAGGACACCATCAACACCTTGTTACAAACTAGGGAAAAGGCCACTGTAGAAAATTTATTAATTTAGGAAGTGTTTAGCAAGGAGAACAGATACAACAGGAGAGGTTACAACTGTTTTTTCCTTCCGCACTAACTGACTTTCAGTCTTCTGACCTGCGGCCTGCCCGGCTCTGCCTCCTGACTGTGCAGAGATGGGCTGAGCATTTTCCTGCCGGCCCGTCTTGAGAAGATTCTCTACTTGACCTAAAGTTGGGGTCTTGAGTTTGTTGTTCTCTGAGCTGCTGCCTTCCCCCCCAGAGGCGCGGCGCCGATGGGAAATGCCTGGGCCTGACTTCGTGTTGAGAACGCTTGCTTGTACGCTGGCTAGCGTTCTTCCTCTTCCTGTTCCTTTCCTTGTTCGGTAAGTGGGTCCTGTTGATTCCTTTGTGCTTTTTGGTTCTAGGTCTGATTGTTCTTCTTGTATTATTTCTGGCTGGTGGCTGACTCAGCTACCCCAGCCTGTTGGAGGCTGTAATCTGCGTACCATCTTCAAAGTCAAGACCTACTCTGATGACTAATTTGAAGAATGCCTCTTTAAATGTTTCAGAACTGATAGGCTGTTTCCTCTTTCCTGCTCTGCCAGTTCTTTGTTTTTCCTGTGGTTTGAATCAGTCTCTACTTCTTGACAAAGAAGTCTGTTAGGATGACTCATATGTGCTGTCTTGCTCGACTCATGCCTTAATCCTGGATGTGAGCTGACAGTCCCGTCAGGCCATCCTCGGGGGGTACCAGAGGGTTGGGTCTAGATGACTGTAATGGTTCAGATGTACGTTAAAGGCAAAGAACTGCTGTCAGATGTGGAGGTAATCTTGTCGCTGGAAGAGCTGGTGAGAAGGTAGCCTGCGAACTTGGACCTGTGAGCCCAGGCCTGTCACCAGGCTTTGCTGAAGACCAGCCGTTCAGTTCCGGCCACTGTCTTCTTCTCTAGTAGTCTTCCTAGTTTTGCTACTATAACTAGGTAACATTTACTAGGTATTTATGACTCAGTAGTCACAGCCTGAGTGCTCTACAGGGTCTGTCGCACTTAAAGGTCCTGTCACCAAAGCAGGTTGTTTTCCGAGGCGTCTTACCTGCAGTGGAAGCACTCCATCCAGAACTCCAGCAGAGACGCTGTTGAGAGCTTTGAGAGAGTTGTCTTCCAACCTCTGGACTATAATCTCTCACTAAGAATTATATGTGTGTCTGAAATAAAAGTTTCATGGAATGGTCCTCTCACTTACCTATTTGTCTATTCCAAACTACACAGTTAAAAAGACCAACTGACTGACTGCGATTCTCTACGTGGATTTTACTCCCACCAGTGGGTAGTGACCTGCAAGATTAATATAAGAAACATAGTGATGTTCTCATGTCTTCTGGGGGGGGAAGGGACCAGAAAAATCCAGACTGCACTAACTGCTCTGCTTACTTTAGGAGTATAGTTTGTAGAATTTGTATGTACTTACGTGCTTTCCTTTCCAAACGGAAACATAGAAAACCTGACACTCCGAATGTTTGCTGAGCACCTACTGTGTGCTAAGCACCATGCTAGGCTGAAGACACAAGACCAAACAATTGTTGGGGCCACTCAAAATAAAATAAAAATAAAAAGGTAGTCCTCTCTAGGGTATATACTTTGCCTAATTTGTTAGAAATTAAAAATAAAATAAAAAGGCAGTCCTCTCTAGGGTATATACCTCGCCTAGTTTGGTAAACTGGCATTTTTATCTAGGGATGCTATTTGGAAGATCTGTATTAAGCCAGGCAAGCCAAAACTAAGGCAGAAACAAAGAAGTCACTTAGCTAGAGATGGACCAGACTTGGCCTCCCTCACGGTCTCCTCTGTCCCCCCGCTTCTTGGAGCAGATCAGTACAAGCCGAGAGCAGGCTGGGCAGGGTCCCCAAACAAATTTATAACAAAATTTAATCATTTTTAGGGTAAAGTGTGTTTTAATAGGGGTTCGTTTTTCTCTCTAGGAGCCGAGCATGGTGAGTACTGCTAGCTCTTTCCCGGCTGCTTTCAACCAGGTGCCCGCTTCATTAAGTCCACTCACGCCTCCGGCATCCCGTCCCCTCCCCGCCCTCGCGCCTCACTGCGGGCCGTCGGAAGAGGAATGATCAGCTGTTGAAAACAGCAGACAAACTCCTTTTCCTCCCCCTTCCCATACACCAGCGGAACCAGTCTCCTAAATCTCCGAAGCCGTGAAGGCGCTCTTAAGTACATGGAAGTCTCCCTCACTGCACATCCCCATGCGGGACTGGTGGCTGCGTTCTGCAGACCTTGTCAGTGCTCCGGAATTGAGAGGACAGGCTTAGGACCGGCCTGGAGTGGCCTCTTACGCTGCTCGGCCTGTTCTTAGGGGAGAGGCCCTCCCGCTCGGCGGCTCGCCGACGCCGGCACAGCGGCACAGGAACGGGCTCAGCCCTGCTTCTGCGCTAACCAGCCGTGTGTCCCAGCGCAGGTCACACGGCGCGGCTCAGCGTCCTCCTCTGTGAGACGCAAATTGGGCCGAGTGTCCTCCAGGCCCTTGGCGCTCTGTGCTCTGGGTCTGGACTCGAAAGCGTTCCATTTGAGAAAATGCAGCAAAGCCAAGGAGTCCTTATTAACTCCTCCTCCCTGTGGTGCAAAAATAATAAAACGTTTTCTCTTGGGAGTGATAGTCTTCTGTGCCCACGCTCCGGCTTCTTTAGCTTCCCGTTTCAGGAACGACGTAGGGAAGGGACCTTAGGCTCGCTGTCCGGTTAGCCTTGGGAAGTTTCCGCTGGCATCTGTTGGCTCCTGGGTTGTGGTTGAATATCATTGGCGTCCCGAGGGCCTTCGTGCCCCACGCAGGATCTCCGTGACCTGTGACACGGCGATGCAGGCGCAGGGGAGTGCTGCCGGCAGTCGTGGCCCTCCCTCATCAGGAGGGGGTTCGTAAGATGGAGCAGCGAAAACTGTTGGTGAGAGAAAGGATTCTGCGTGAGACCGGGCTGAGCGTTTTGTGTCTCTTTGGTCACAGAAGAAGAACATTTGCGGAGGGTTAGGGACAGACTCTCGTGTCAGTGTCTCACGGTCTCACGGGCACGGGAGACATGCCTGTGTCTACCAGACTCGGGGAAGGCCCCCCGTTTTATTAGTTAGCCCGCTACCTGTGTTTATGGGAAGTTCATTTAAAAGTCCTTTTGAACGACCTAACGGGCTAATGCTTCCTAAGTTTGGGAGTGGTTGATCCATAGGAGGTAACTTGCTGGCCTCCGAAGCCACTCGGTGAGGGCAGCCCCGGTCCTGGGCCATCTCCGCAGTGTCTGCCTGGAGCCGGTCAGAACCGCTGGGCTCTCTGAGGGGTCGCCTCAACAACAGCAAGTTCCGTTCCGCACACCCTCTGTGGTCCACGCCTGCATATAGGAGGAAGGAAACCCTCTTCCTACCATACACCTCTCAACTCGTGTCAAAACTAAAGTTTTCACGTAGTAAGATCGTGCCGTGACCGGCCGGCCGTGAGTCCTGTCACAGGAAAGGTTTCGAAGGTGGTTTGTTCGGCCTTTGCTTTCTGCATCACGTTAACTCTTCAGAGGCCGGGACGGGTCTGCCAAATGCCCTGGTCTCTGTCCTTCCTCCAACAGGGTAGGTCACCTCATCCTGGTGGAGCCGTGGGGCTTTCCCGAGCGACCGGACCTTGCCGATCAAGAGCGACCGATCCCAGTGTGGATCAGAGCCCTGGGAGCGGCGCTGACGCCCTTCAACCCTCTAGCCGGCCTCCGGATCGCGGGCCCCTTCGGTGAGTGCTGGCGCCCGTGCCCTGGGAGAGCAGCGCGCTGGCGCTCGCGGGGGGTCCCTGAGCGCCTCCGCTCGCAGAGTCTGAGAGGCAGGCCGGACCTTTCTCTCCTCCTCCTCCTCGGAATTACCGATTTGCTAAATTACTTTTTTCCTCCTTCTCTAAAAAGTACTGGTCCTTTCGTAATGATCATGAAACCAGGATCTTCTCAGAGAGGAGATTTATAGATGGATAGATAATAGATTTGTATATATAACATGTTGTAAACATTATAGGTAGTTAGCGGAACCGAGAAGGTGGGAACACCGCGGCGAGGCCAGCCCAGGGCACGAGGAGGAGTGCAGCCGGCTGACCCGTCGGTGACACCAGAGGGCCTTTGGCCGGTCGGCGGTACCACTGACAGATCACCCGGCCTGACCCGGCCGCCCTTGGGGCAAAGAGTCGTGCTCACGTGCTTGCGTCCCCTTCTTGCCCCGTGACGTCAGAGGGTCAAGACGATAAAATCCTCCTCTTCCACAGAGGTTTCGAGGACTCCTGATTTGAAATGCCAGTGTTTCGTCTCAGATTTAATTTCATTTGACTCTCAGCCCCTCCGTCCCCACCCCCAGGTCTAGGGGATTCCCTTTCCTCACTGTCACCGCAGGTGATGGCTGACCCCTGCTTCCCCCTCAGAGCGCGTGTCCTGAGGAGCGCCTGACCCTCGGGCCGCCACGGGTTCCTCAGCAGGCGGCCGGAGGCAGGCGGGCCGCATCCGCTCTGCTGGCTGGCCCGTCGGCCTCGGGCGTTGGCCTGCAGCTGTGGTTCTCCCGACCTTTGTCCTTCCGGTGCCCCGTGGCTGCTGTGGCAGGAGGCCCCGTCTCACAAGGCAGCGCCCTGAGCGAGAAGAAGGGGAGGAGTGGAAAGTGGTCTTCTCTCCATCACGCTCTTTGTCAGGGAAGAAAGTCTTTCCCTGGAAGGTGCCAGCAGGCCTGTCTGTGTCTCCGCCCACCCCTAGTTCTTCCACTGGCAGAGAACAGTACACTGCTGTGGCCGAGCAATGGTGACTTGTCACCAGGGGCCGCGGGAGGGGCCCACTTACCTGGGCATGTTGCTGCCCAGCTGACAGACAGGAGTCAGCCTCTGTGAGCAAGACGAGAAGAGAGGGGTAGGGGGCGGGGAGGGGGTGGAAATAACTGCTGCTGAGGTGACCGTAGGTTCTGCTCCCCTCTTCCCAGGCCTGGCCCCTCTTTGCCCTGTGCCTCGGTTTGGGACAGGGGAACCAGGGACCGCACAGGGTTTGGGCCGGCGACCACACCACACGCCCTCAGTGCTCTGACAGATAGCCTTTCTCCCCCACCCCCAGCCCTTTCACCCCTCCCGGGCAGTAGAGAGCCACTACTCTTAGGTGCCTGGGCCTCTTTCAATGGACTGTTCAAAACTTTTAGTCCCTACAGTCCTAAATACAGATGGATCGTGCTGATCACGGTTCTGCAAGTAGCAAGTGTGGGAAGAGAAAAGTTTGAGAAGAAACTAGGAGACAGTAGTTGGGGAGGCAGCGGCCGTCCCCCGCCATGCCCTCTGTCTGCCCTGTTGCTTGCACGTGGTCGTGGGGGGGGGGTCATGTAGAGTATCGAGCACATCATCAGAGGTCCCCACGGAGCCGTCGAGCTCCGGCAGAGGCAGGCAGGAGCGCCCGTGAAGACGACCTTGCTAGAACGGAGGGAAACTGGCTAGCCCCCGGGGCTCCAGAAGGGAAAACAGTGACCAGACAGAAGCTCCTGTTTTTCCTCCTTTTTCCTCTGGGGGCCTCGCCCCTACTTCTCACCCCTACTTCTCACCCCAGGAGTGGGTGGCCTTAGCCACGGGGTTTGGCGGTGTCCCAAATCCAGCAGAAACTCTGGGTTTATTGTATATCCCAGGTTGTTTACTTTATTTAGATACTAATGTGTTATAATTGTGGGAGAAATTAATAAGTGAACTTGAGCCATGTTTAATAGAATTTATTTCCCTATGAAAACAAGTCTTAGAAAATTAACTTGTACGTTAATTTGAGCTCCTGAAACACACCTGTAAGTCAGCGTACGATACTCTGAACTCCTTATTTTAATTCTTAGGGGCCTTGAGGGGAGCAGCCGCTAGGACCTGTGCTCTTTTCCACCTAAAACACACCCCGGGGTAACGTAGGCCACGTCTGCTGTGACCCGCAGTCTGTAAGCACACACGAAACCTTTCTTTACGAGTCTGGCAGTTAACTGTGACTCAACGGCCTTCCTTTCCTGTTACGCAGGCTTAAGTCTCGTGCAGCGCCTAAGGCCTGATTTCAAACGCAAGTACTCCTCGATGTTCGGAGACGACACGGTGACAGAGTACATCTACCACTGCAACGTGCAGACCCCCAGGTGAGGCCCCGGCTCGCGGGCGCGCCTCCCGCACTCCCCCCTGCGACGCCCCGCGGGAGGCCAGCGGCTTCATCAGGGGTTATGTGACGGACACCTGTTCACGCCCTCACCTGTCCGCGGACTGTCGGCTGCGCGAAACGCCGTCCCGGGTCGCGGTGAGCGATGAGGCGGGAGGCCGCGCTCTCCACCCCAGAGTGCTCATGGGTTCGCCGCGGAGGCCGTGCTCCCGGGCTGGAGGCGGGAGAATTTCAGACAAAACAGCATTTCCAAACCGAGCGTGCGTGCTCTACAAAATCAGGGCTGCCGGCAAAGCACAGGAAATAGTGTTCTGTACCGCGGCTCTCAGGCCCGTGCCGTGCCGAGGAGCATCAGGTCCCCCGAGGGCACGGCTCCAGGTCACGCGAGGGCGCACCCCTCTTGTCCTGAGCCCGGACCGCGTGAGCAGCCCTGCTCCGGCGGGTGAGGAGTCAGCGAGGGCCGGGCGACACGGAGGGGTGGTGCAGGCGTTTTGGCCGTGAGTAGGAGAGGGGAGACACAGGGAGGAAGAGCGGGTGAGCACGGTGGCCACAGGGCGCAAGAGGGCCAAACGGAGGCGTTTCTTATTTTTCTTAACGCGTGACTTACGGACGTCAGGTGCAAGGCCCCAGTGGGCAGAACAGCCTGAAGTTGGCGGAGCCGGGAGGAGCCCGGAGACAAGGCCCCGGCGTTGTCGGGAGAGGGTCGAGCAGGCGGCGGGCAGAGGAGAGCCGCGTGGCCCCCCAGAGCGCGGGAGGCTTGTCTTGTCAGGAGTGGGCTTCCGGAGCTGTTTCTAAGCCCGGCTCCGGGTCGGGGCTGCGTCTCAGCAAGCACATCCGATGACTCCAGGGTAGGTGGGTGACGGGCCCCGCTTCAGTCCCTGCCGGTGGCACCGCAGCCTTCCCAAGGCTGAGCCTTGGGCGAGATGCCGAGAGGCCGGGTGCAGAGACAGCCTCCCTCACCTCTGGCAGAGAGCGCGCACACCGACTTGGTCGAAGGGGAGGCCCGGGCCGCTGTTGCGCTGGAGACTCCATCTCTGTAACAGAGCGGGTTAGAGGTTCTCTGCCGAGAGGGAGGGGGGCTGGGGAGGCTTGGGGTCCTGGAGAGACTGACGACCTTGTGACTCCCTACGCCGTCGCGTCGGGTGGATTAGGGCTACACGCTTTACTGACTTGTTACGGCAGTGTTTAGTCGTCCGCCCCAGGTACCGCCTCTGTTTTCTGCTTGGTGTTCCTGCCTTATTCCCTTCCATTCATGGTTGCGTGTGCCCGCATGGTGCCGATTTGTTGTCTTTCCTATGGTGGGACTTGGATTCTTCACAACGGGCAGCTCAGAGTTCTGCCTGGTGCTGCAAAGAAACAGAAGTGACGGCAAAGTGGGTCTGTCCTGGGCGTTTGCCAAGCGTTCTGCGTTCCCTTCTGTGATGGCCAGTCAGGTGCGGCCACAAGAGAAGGCACAGAGGCCCAAGAAAGCAAAGTTTATTACACTCACAGGACCTAGAAAGGGGGTCACCGAATGCCATGAAGGGTTACAGGGAAGCCCCAGATTTTGGCCGGGCAGCAGAACCCGAGAGTGAAGGGAAAGTTGAGGCCAGAACTTTTATTGGGTTCTTCAGGAAGAGCGGGGCGGGCGGTTCAGGATTGGCTCGCTGAATGATGCCAGTGGGCTCTCGGATCTAGGGGCGGCCTCTCGTTGCCTAGGACCTGGCCCTGGGACCACTAGGGCAGCGGGCTGTTGCCTTCTGGGCGAGCGGGCAGTACAGAGGAGGCGTGGCGCTGGCCTGTCGGCTGACAGGTGACAGGCATGTTCCCAGCCGAAGCCTTCGCTGTCTGTAAGGCTGGGCTGGCTCCCAGAGGCACGGCCTCTCCCTGGCCGGAAGGGTTTTTTTAGACATCGAATGTCATAATATGCTGGAAATAGAAAAGTGTCAATACACGAGGGATACTCAGTCTGCATTTCTTCTTGTCCTGGGGTTGGTGTTTCACCGGCGCAGGTAGGACGCTGGGGCCGTGCGCGTGTTGGAGAGCCGTGTTCTGCGTTTGCAGTTGGCTGCAGCGAGAGAGACATCTTAACTCCCCCGTGGGGACCTGAATAGTTTAAGGCCAGGAACGGGGAGTGCGGGTTTGATTTAGAAGAGGGCGACTTCTAACCCGCTGGAGGGAGGAGGTCCTGTCTCTCTCACGAAGCACATGCCTTCCGTGGCGTTTGACGCTCTAGCAAGTCCTTTTCCGTTTCAACTGAGGTATTTCTTCAAGAAAAGCTAAACGTGAGTGTTCCGATAGAGCTGGTGGGAGTGCGATGCGTCCACACTCCTGGAAGTCCTCGACATGGTGTTCTCCTTTCCCTCCAGTGGCGAGACCGCGTTCAAAAACATGACTATTCCTTACGGATGGGCCAAGAGGCCGATGCTGCAGCGGATTGGCAAGATGCACCCCGACATTCCAGTCTCGGTGATCTACGGCGCCCGGTCCTGCATAGACGGCAATTCCGGCACCAGCATCCAGTCTCTGCGGCCACAGTCGTACGTGAGGACCATAGTAAGTGCGGGCCCGGCCCGGGCTTTCGGTCGCATTCGTCTCCTGTTCACACCGTCCCCGCGCGCTCGGCGTGACCCAGACCTGCCGCCCCGGCGGGACCTGGCGCCGCTCGTGCGGAGGGCCGGGGTGGAGTCGCACACACCTTCCTGTCCGGGCCGGCCTCGCCCGTCCCTAGAGCCGCGGCCTCTCCGAGGTGGCGGAGAGCCCGAGAGGGGCGTTCGGTGGCACCTGAGAGACTCCTACCTCGAGGTTCTCCCTCGGCCCGTTTGATCTGCTGGCACTGTCTCAGCGGTCAGGTCAGGACGGCCTTTGGCGTATAGGATTGTCGGAAGGGCCAGTGGATTTTCCTCTTTATTCTCAGACTCTTTCTTTGCTGGAAACACACCACAGACCAGCGTTGCTCATCCTGTCGCGTTCTGTTTCCGGACAGCCGTTCTTGCTTCCGTTGCTGTGTCTCGTTCATGTCCTTGTGTTCTGGTAAATGCTTTTGCGCGCTGACCACCGACTCCTTCCTTCCCAGGCCATCCTCGGGGCAGGGCATTACGTGTACGCGGATCAGCCAGAAGACTTCAACCAGAAAGTCCGGGAGATCTGCGACACCGTGGACTGAGCGCGCCGACGGCCCCTCGGGGGAGCCTGCGGCCTGACGCAGCGCCCGAGCGGCAGCGCACAGCCCGCTGCGCAGAGCGAGGGGGACGCGGAGGGCGCGGCCTTCGGACTGTGCTTCGCCCGTGCTCTCTTGACGAAGTTGCTTGTGCATTTAAATCAGCTAGTGCCTTCTAGAAGAACGGCTTTCCTTTCTCCTACACAAAATCAAAATAGTCACGAGTCTCCAAACCTAATAGCTTTAATAAAAGGTCATTTGTCCCTCCGCTGTACTGAAAAATTGTAATTTTTCAATGGAATTTTTTTTCCTCTCTGTCTAATTCTGCTGTGTCAGGTACTTTTTATATTTCAGTCTATATGGCCAATTACAAAAAGTGATTATTGGGGCTATGATTGTATATGCTGTAAAGTTGCACTCTATTTTCTTCCCTTGTACTTACCGTGTCTAATAACTGGTCTGGTTGATCATAACTTCATGTGTTTTTGTGTAAAAACTTATCACTTGTTTAGAATCCTTTGCTTTATTTTTGAGACGGAGTGATGATGAAGCAGCCTTTTGGTTAAAAAGATGGGACTCGATCACCAGCAGTAGTTTTTCTGATTTTGCTCTGTTCTCTCTCTAAGGCTGCAAGGTCACGTTCAGCATTTTAAATGGGGCTCATCCTGACGTATCTTCGACGACATGATTCCTTGAGATCTTTTATATGTAATATAATTGTCTGCTTACAGGGAAACACGATCTTAATACGTAAGTGGTTTAGGTGCTGCAGAGCCTTAACTAAAAGTCCGTCTGTCCTTCCCCTTGCTAATGCTCTTTCCTACGGGCCGGCTGCAGCGTCGGGAACAGACTTCCTTCCGAGGGGTGTCAAGACTGTTACCTTCCAGGAAGCCGTCACATATCGTCACTAACATCTAACTCTCGTAGACGGGTGCTAACACTGGCTTACCTTCTAACCACTGAGATGGACGAAGAGGTGGTGCTGTTACGTCTCATGGCACCGGAACTGAGACAGCACTGGGCGGTTGGGTCTTTTTGTTTTCTTTTTTGAGGTTTGTGTTGATGAAATAATACACATACTTGAAGTTATTTTATAAAAATTATATAAGGTGGATTGAACTAGTCGACAATAACTACCATCAAGCATAACACTTTCTTGCTGTTTTAAAATGAGGAAAACTTTGACACTGTGAAAATTGCCATGTGGTGACTGGTTGCGGAGAAGACCCTCTGAAAGGGGAAACTGAAGAGGACGGTCGTCACCGGGGCGTCTTTGCCGTACGTGTTGGTAACGCCGCCTGTCTAGGAGAAAGGTGGTTCTATAAATAAAAACAGTGAACTAGAGCAAATAAGGGTTTAATGGTTTTGACTGTTGCATTTTTTAAATGGTTAGTTAGGGACTCCGTAGTTGGGACATGTAAGGTGGTATCACTTTGATTAACCGCCGGAAAGACGGAAGGTTCTATTTTCGACATTACCTTCCCTACAAAGGGAAAGGCAGGTTATACTGAAGCACCACAGAGAATTCCCAGTGAGCAGTTTGTCTCAGTTGGCGCCTAAACGAGGTTAGCGCAGAAGGTAGCGTGAGAGCCGAGACCCGTCGCCAGACCTCTCTCCCTGATGAACAAAAGTAGTCTGTACTTTTCAGTGAGTGTCTTTGGGGGCTAGCTCCAAACCTTTCAGTGGTACAAATAATTTGGGGAATATGTCTGTGTTTTTGACATACTTTGCAGTCTCTCTTCAATGGGTCCATGACAGTTTTTACTTGTACAGGAGGCTCTCTGTGCAGGAAACTTGGTCCCAACCCTTGGAGGGAGGTTACTGGTTCACTTAGTAAATGGAGTTTCTGGGCACAGATGTGCCCAACGATTCGGGGAAAAAGATGTACCCAGATGTCAAATGGAACTTATTTTCCTACCGACCGATTTTTCTTTATTTGAAAAATATTGTCACAATTCTTGAAAGTTAAATCTTCCCTTGGGTTATACAATATGTAATCTTGTGAGTATTGAGCTAGCAGAGAAGGTCACAGTCCTCAAAATGCCTGAAAATACAGCGGGTGCTAAATGTTTTCTCAAATTCTATTACAGTATTTGATCTTTGCTAAATTATGCACAATGTACTTTAACTTTATTTTACAGAATAAATTTTACTGTGATAGTTGGAACAAGACAGCTGCTGTGTATTTTCTTCGGTTTTTGGCATGGCCTGGTCTGTGGATACCAGTTGCGGTAGGACCGCGGGGTCCAGGGGGCGCAGGAGGTGACACGTGTTGGGTGCTGGGTGGGAAGGCCGCTCCGCGGGGCGCCGGCCTCCAGGCGCAGCTGCTCCTGTGTTGGTACCTCCCTTCGTGGGGTGTCTGTCTCTTTGAAAATGAATTTTCCAAACAAAGTTTGCCTGGAGTTGGTTTCAGAATATTATTTAGAAAACACTTGAAATGTCTCTATACAGATATGTATCTATATGCATATGTATTTTTTAAAGGACTTGCTGGATCCCGATAAAACAAGTTTTTTCCTGTATGAAGATATTAGGAAGAATAAACAGTGATAGCCAGAAGAACCCAAAGAATGGGGGGAGGGGGGGGACCCTACTGGATAGTATTAACATCGCTAAAAGTAATATGAAGCCCAGGAATTTCGCGCTTGGTAAAGGGAGCATCATACTGATGGAGAAGACTTAAACAGTGGTGCGAAGACAAAAGCGGTTAAGTGTGTGGAGGAACACAAAGTGGAATCCATCTCGCACACTGGCCACAAGTGCGTAGAAATGAAACCTAAATGGCTGCAGGTGTGCGTTCCTTTACACTCAGGAGGGAAGTGTTCCTACAACTGAAAATCCAGAAGCCGTAAACCGAAGGGTGTGTATCATTACCTGAAAATAGTTTTAGATGGACGAAAGAAAAGTCAAAAAGTAAATAAGCTGGCAAACATATTTGCACTATTTGTTACAAAAGGCACATACACATAGCTCTGAAATATGAGGCATTTTTAAAGTTTGAGAAGAAACCGCAAGAAGCATAGGCAAAAAGATACAGGAAGAGACAGTTCCCAGAAAACAGAATGCGCGTGGCCCTTAAGTACAGGAGGGTACGCAGGAGAGAAGCGCAAACGTAAACTTTCAAAACCCCGTTTCTTCCCTCGTCAGATGGGGAAAAGCCCAGGCCCCGTGCCCGCCCTGCTGCGGAGGCCGTGGGGAGCAGGCCCTCCGGGAAGGTCAGTTCCGGGGGGCGGGGGGGTTTGTCAGTAACAGCAAGGTTAAGGATGGGCGTATCCCGCGTCTTGGGCAGTCGCACGTCTATGAATCTGAGACGCACTGGTAGAACTACACCCAGCGGCATGCGCGGACACCTCTCTGACAGTGCCGTTTGTAGCCGGTAACACGGGAGGCCACCTCCGCCTCCGCCGAGAGGGGACTGATGGAAGAAACCACGGTGCGGCCACGCGGCGGGGTACCGCACAGCCGTGAAAGGCGCAGGGACTATTCCTGTGTGCCGTTCTGGACTTCGCTCCAGAGTGGAGGAGGTGGAGAAGGGGGTTCCGTGTGTAGGAGAGGAGACAATTGAAAAAAAAAAACAAATAGGTGTTTGCTTCTCTTGTCTTTAATGCAGTGGGAAGGGGTGTTACACCAATAACTAATAAATCGGTTCCCTTGGTGGTGGTGGTAGGGAGCTGCACGGGGATGGCAACGAGATCCGTGTCTTATTTTATACTTCAGACTTTGGGATGCTTTCAGTGTTTTCTATTGTTAAAAAAAAAAGCAACTTTAAGACAAACTTAGCTATCAAGCGGGAGGTAAAACCACACACAGAATTTCTTCACGTGACTTTAAAGCCCACCGCTTTGTCCGCACTTCCCTACAGACCGAAAGATCACGAAGAAATCTTAAACCGCATTCGGTAATTTCGTTTTCAGCAGTGATATTGGTGTTACCATTTTGAAACTATAGATTGATAATGCACACAATTATTATGCCAGTGGAATTAGGACCATGATTTTTCAGCGCAAAAGAGATACAAGAATAAAGTCAAGTAAAAACCCTGCGATTGTATATTTATTTCACTTGGAAATACCAGTAAAATACTGTGATTTATTTTTCTCTTTCTGAAAAAAACACACATCACATAGTTTTGTCCATGGAGAGTCCTTGAAGCAAACGCAGCCCAGCAGCGAGGCCATTCCTGACACCAAGACTGTCCCACTGCAGGGGCAGGGAAAGGCTAAGATGAGCCCGGACCATCTCGCATCCGAAAGCAAGGAAGCGATCAGAGTGAGGTCATGTCACAGGACCCAGGAGCCAACTCAAGGGCTCCCATTGGCCAAAGATGGAGCAGTATAGGCGTCAAAAAGGATAGCGGATTAAAATACGAAATACAGAAAAATGCACGAGGTCATAATGGTAGTTAAAAAACTATTTAGAGATCCCTAGGGCACCAACCCATTATTCTGAAAATTGCTAACTGGAAAAACGAAGCGTTTATCCTGAGCATTTTGGGTATCGAGTTGACCTGATATGGGAAAGTTCTTCCCTTGAGAATCCTAGCTAGATGGCAGAGAAATGATAGGATTAAGAAAGCACCGTTTTGCCATTTCTAGTGAAATCATGGACCTAGACTGCTGAAAGTATTAGGCGAAAAGTTGATGGGAAACATTTTGTTGAAGGGCTCGGGTTGGTACCGTGTGAACCCAGGGATTTATCTTAGTGTTACTAAAAAAGCAACAGCTGAGATTAATGCCTCCAAGGTGTTGCAATAGCAAGGACCCGACACCAGCTGTGTTGAATTATTGGCCAAAAGAAAACAGAACGTCATCAAGCCTCCCCGTCGGAAGATCAGTTGGGAAAGGTGCGGGATATTGAAGAACATGGTAGACGGCACACTAAATCCAGAACGTGGGCAATCCACAGGACAAACAACCCAGTTTCTTCAACAAATCGCAGGTGTGAAATGGTTGGACTTAAAGACTGGGGAACGTGGATGGAGACCGCCAGTGTAGACAACTTTTTTTTTTTTAGGAGTAAAAAAAGAGTAGACAAGGGGTTAATAGCTAGAGGGGGAACCCGATGAACCAGGTTCTGACCCAGCAGAGGGTGGGAGGGGGGTGGTGCAGCAGGAGAGAATGGTTGGGCTGATGTACTAGGAACGCTAAGGGCAAATAGGACCTCCCATGTAGTTTTGGTAGGGGTAGCTATGACCCCTCAGCAAGTAATTTATATGGTCAAATGGTAAATGTCACCTGACAGCAATTTTGTCTCTAGTTTTCAATCTCACAAATACGCCAGCACCAATGCGCAAAAAACATTTACAAGGTGTTTATCGCGACACGGTAACATTAGAAGTCTGGAACCCAATATGTGCTTAAATCCTAGTATATCTGGAATACGCTGGAATACTGGAATATTATGCAGCCTCAAAAACGAGGTAGGTCTCAATACATAAATGTATACATCGTATACGCATTGTATACCTAAAACTTATGTTTTATGCCAATAACATCTCAATGAAGGTGAAAAAATCTGAGGTAGATCTACAATGTAGATCTCTAAGTGAAGATATGGAAATTTTTCAAAATATCTTTAATGAAAATAATGAAAAAATTCAGAATTGTGTGCGTATAATATACATATATATTATACACACATACATATATGCACACATACATAAATATGTACATATAGAATAGTACATGTCTCTGAAGTTACATAAAGATATTCTTTCATGCTGATATAGACATTTTGGGGAGGATAACCATGTACATAAGTTTGTTCAAAGCAATTAGCTTTGAACAAGGACAAGACTGTTTTATATGTTCTTGTAGATTTTGGAGCCTGGTGCATTCATTATGTTTTGGTAAAAATATATAAATAGAAAAAAAAACAACACCTAGGCTAATGCTAACTAGGTAAGAAAGTAACTAAAGGGCTTACCAGCTGTGGTATTATCTACGTGGATGTGCAGGCCCAGACTTGTGGTGGAGGGACAGGTGTTCAGAGTGCGTAAGCCTCTAAGCTCTGATTTAATCATCAAAAATTGAGCTATAAAGTCACAATTTATTTATCTCTGTTCTAAAATAGAAATGCAGGGGCGCCTGTGTGGCTCAGTTGGTTAAACAGTCAACTTCAGCTCAGGTCACTATCTCATGGTTCGTGAGTTTGAGCCCCACATCGGGCTCTGTCAGATTCTGTGTTTCTGTCTCTCTCTGCCCCTCCTCTGCTCATACTCTCTCTCTCTCAAAAATAAATTCAAAACCATTAAAAAAATAAAATAGAAACACAGTCCCAACACAAAACTGCCCTCTTCATTTGTTAATTTTGCATATGCCTATAGCAATGGGCATCTGAATTAGAATATATGTAGTTCTCTATACCTCCAAGTCTCTTATATATATATATATATATATATATATATATATATATATATCTTGATATCTCTCTCTACCTTTCTCTCTCTCCCCATCTCATATGCACCACCATATCTCTCCTGCAATTTTCGTGTTAAATTAGAACTGATGAAGATGTATTTGTGTTCTGGCTGTAGCCTGGCTTTGGGATCACTTAATTAGATCAGCTCCCAGATTTAAGATTGAAAAACATTCTTAGCAAGTAGTTTTCTAAATGAATGGGTAAGGAATTTTATTCCACTATATATTTTAATCCTTAACCACATTCTACATGCTCGAGGCTTAACAGATGTCCATGCAGAGCCCATTAATTGAAAATTTAGAATATCCCACGCCTACTTTTTCTTTATGACACATTGCATTCATCCTGAGGAGTCGCTTGGCTGACAGATGTGAGGGCTGACAGCTTCGCCGCATGGTAGGGCACTGGACGCTCGTCATGGAACAGGGATGGCGAGCCCGATGACGGGGCCCATTGACTTGTTGGCAAAATGGGACACGTTAGTCACCGTGACCAGGGCGGGGAGGTAAGTGCGTTACGAACATCGCTGCCGTGTTCATCACGTCGACTATGAGCTGCTTCCTAGTTTGTTTTTTTTATCTAGGAATGTTTTTATAATTGGAACACACAGCAATGCAAACAAATGTACAGACCTGGATGCCAGGCACGAATGACTGGTATTTCGCCTTCCCGTGCCAAGCAGCCTGCTGGATGTCTGCTGGCCTGTGAGAACCACGGCAGCTCTTTGACATGGATCTATCCAAGACTGGGAAAAGCTGCTTGCCTGAAGTGGGAGGCGCACCAGAGTCGGGGGGTCTGGGGAGTCCGTGACGGCCGAGGAGCGAGGCCTCGTGCTGACCTGCGGGAGCCCGCTGACGGACAGCTGTCCAGGCTCTCCGCGGCCCTCTTCGATATCGAAAAGTTTTCAGTGATGATCTTTTTTTTTTTAATGTTTTATTTATTTTTGAGAGCAGGAGAGACAAAGCATGAGTAGGAGAGGGGCAGAGAGAGAGGGAGACACAGAATGTGAAGCAGGCTCCAGGCTCTGAGCTGTCAGCACAGAGCCCGACGCAGGGCTCGAACTCACAGACCATGAGATCATGACCTGAGCTGAAGTCGGACACTTAACCGACTGAGCCACCCAGGCGCCCCTCAGTGATGATCTTAAGGGCGAATCTTCTCCTCTCTGCTTCTGAATGACCTCTTGGCAGCTCCATGTGGCCGGCACCGAGGATTTAGGCCGCCGACTTATCTTCCTTGGCAGCCAAGGACCCACCGCGGCCTGTTTTGGCAAAATCTCAGCATGAGATGCGGATGCCAGCTCTCAGCGCGGCGAAGCGCGAACTCGCGTGTGTCTGAGTCACCGAGGCTGCTGTGATAAACGCAGAGTTGAGGCACGATACCCGAGATTCGGATTCCGCAGCTCCGTGGGTGGGGACTGGGCATCCACGCTGTCCACGGGCACCCCACCCCCGGCCCCCAATCCCTCAGTACATCCGAGAGGGAAGTGCCGATTTTTCGTTCAGTTCATCCGGCAGTGAATTTGGTCCGACTCCAACGGCAGATGCTGTTTCTTGGTGGCTGCCGAGGTCTCCGTTCGGTTTTAGCCTTAGCTGCGGCCTGCCCCCTGCTCGTGGCCAGAAAGTGGGGCAGAGGTTTCGGTCGGACTTCGAGGCCCCCCTCTTGGGCTCTCTCCTCTCCAGGACTGCCCCCTCGTTTTGCAGGGGCTGTGCTTGCCTTGAACTCTGTCTTCTGGTTCTTAAAGCCAGAAAGACTCCTGGTTTTCTACCAGGGGTCCAGGCCCCGCCCCACCTTGTGGCCCTAAGTTATGGCTTCTCTTAGGCTGAGAACCGTGACTCGGCGGTTCTCCCCTCCAGTGTTGAGCCCCTTCCTGAATCTGCTTCCTTTGGTTCATATCCTCCGGGGCCCTTCACGCTGCATTTTCTTCATATTGTCCAGTTAATGGCTGCTGTCAGCAGGTGCAGGTCTGACGGGTCCCTGGTCAGATCCCCCCGGCTGTGTTCCCGGGTCAGACTGTGGGATCCCTGTTCCCTAGTGTTCTTTTTTGTGCAAGCTTGAGACTTGGCTAGGCGGAGACTTGTTTTGCTGGAAGACACACTTGCGTGTTATTTCTGTACTTACTTTACTTACCATCGGCCTGTTGTGGCCACATCTAGCAATCTGTGCCTGTTTCACTTTCCTGGAAAGATGTAAATAAGAATTAGGCGAGGCGGGAAAAACGGTGTGGTATTTGCACTGCTTTTAGAGAATGAGGCCCCACACTTAGCCGAGATGAAAACCAAATATAGTTTGCAGTCAATATCCCGTCTGGAAACCACCATTTCTGTTTCATCTCTCTAAGGCTGCCTTTTTTTTTTTTTTTTCAAGCCCATCTATCTTTAGCTTTCACCGGCCTTGCAGCCCTTGCTTTTCCTGCCCCCCGGTGGCTCCAGAGACTTGCAACATTTCACCGGCACACTGTTCCGGAGGCCTCTGCCCTGTCTGGAATTTATTTCTCATATTTACGGTGGGACCCGTGCTGGTTCGTTGTAATCTAAGAGCCCTAGTGCTATAAATTTTTACTAAGCCAACAAAAGCAGAATGGTTCAATTCTTGAGAAATGCCAAATTCTCCTAACTCAAGAAGGTTCCAGCGACTTCGGTTGCTAAAGGACTGCAGTATTCTGCAGTACTCAACACTCCATGGTATCAACTATAGTATACGATGAGTGAAGTCTTATTCGGCTGGGACTCAGCAAAACTCTTGAGGGATGTATGCTTTTAAACTTCTTCGTTGCTGACGGAAACTCTTCATGATGCCCTAAAACTAACCCAAAGAGCCCTAAAGGGCGGCGCTCCCGACGCGTTCCCTCCAGGTCTCCACCGTCCACGGCCGATCACAAAGGATGTGAAAATCGTCATCTGACCCGAGAAGGGGTTTATTTACTATGCCGACACTGACGGGGAGGATCTGGAACTCTGATAATCACAGCCCCGTGACCCGTGAATTGTTGCTCTGACATCCGCCTCATCATTAATCTTTGGCCCGTGGGGACAGGAGCCAGCCATCAAGTCAGATGTCACACACACACCTCTCCTCCAACTATTGGAAACGCTGCTGAGAACCCGGAAGATGGATGAGGCCAGAGCGCACAAAGCAGCCACCCTTGAGTCTCGCACACAAAACCCCGGATGCGGGAGGACACAGAGACCCTCCCTCAACATTCAAGCAGCTAGCATTGTCGCCACAGATCTAAATTGGTCTTTTTCATCTGCCGGGTGGCTTAGGATTGCATGTAAGAGCAGGGGTTTCCTGGCTCCTGAGAGAGAGACTGAGCAGCAAGGAGTAGGCTGATACCTATTTCGTCCTTACTACCCGTTCTGCGTACCTCCTAAGCGCTTGGGTTTCATCCTAAGGATGACGTACAGATGTGGACATGTATGTAAGGTGGGTGGGGGATGGGGCAAGGTACATCTCAAAAGTATCTCCAAAGGCCATCTCCATTTCACAAAGGAGGAAAAGGAAGCCCACAGAGAAGTTCAGTGACTTGCCCAAGATCACACAGCTAACGAGTGGTCAGCCAGGACACTCAAAATAGTCCTGAGACTCAAAACCGTCTCATCCCCTTTAGAGTTCTTTTCATTCAAAGTCTTCCTTCTGCGAAGTTGGCCCAATATTATAACTCATAGTGGAGGGCTGGTCTGTCACAGGGTAGAGTGGGCAGGGTCTTTATAGAAAATGACAGATGTGACAAAGGTAGACAACTTGGTTATCTAGCGAGGTTTTCATCCAGGTGGCCTAAGTTTTCATCCAGATCTTGCTAGCCCCGTAGCAAGGCAGAAATAGGCATTTTCAGAATGATTACAAGTTACCACATGAGAGAAGGCATTCAAATAAAGGTGGTAACAGTACGGGCCAACACTGGATTCCACGCCTCGGAGACTCCAGTCAAGAAAATGGGTGCAGGGTTGGCTCTCCTGGGTCGGAGCTGTTTGGGAGTCTGCTGATTCTTTGATTCTTTGGGCAGTTTTGTCAGTTAGACTGGAAGGTAAATGTATTGTTGTAAAGAGGACTGGCCGCTGGCCTGGGGCGGGGATCCAGAAAGCCCAAGGAGGCAAGGTATTTGAACCGAAATGTTAAGATACTGGAGTTTAGGGGCGCCTGGGTGGCTCAGTCGGTTGAGCGGCCGACTTCAGCTCAGGTCATGATCTTACAGTCTGTGAGTTTGAGCCTGCATCAGGCTCTGTGCTGATGGCTCAGAGCCTGGAGCCTGTTTCGGATTCTGTGTCTGCCTCTCTCTCTGCCCTTCCCTTGCTCATGCTCTGTCTCTCTGTCTCTCAAAACTAAATAAATATTAAAAAAATTTAAAAAATAAAGATACTGGGGTTTAAATATTATTCATCTTTCATAAGACCAAAAATTCCTGGAACACTCAGCGTGTGCTAGGAGCTTTGCAACATTATTTTATTTAACCCTTGTAACCCCTATTTTAGAGAGAGCGAGCTTGGAGCAGATGCTGTGGGTGGCCTGTCCACGGTGACTTGGCTGGGCTAGCTTCTGCCGGCATTGGTGCCGGCTCACCCGGACCTGCTTCTCACGTGGCGAGAAGCAATAGTGGGGTTAGGGGGAGGGGATCGCATGTAGACATAGCCTAGTGAAATGTCAACCTCTTAAAGATGCCAAGGATCCATGGCTAAGGAAAAAGAATTCTATGCGTTCCAGAGAGAGAGATACACAGACAGCTCCAACGATCAGACTGGCACCCGGCTATTCACCTTCAGAGTGTGAGCCATCCACAAAATTATAAGGGAAAATTATTTCGAACCTGGAACTCTATACCCCATTTATGATCATTAAGAGCGAAAGCAAAATAATAATGCTCTTGAACTTGTGAAGTCGCAGCGGAGGCTCGATGTATAATTTGTGGGGCAGAGCGCAAAGTGAAGATGTGGTTTAAAAATATATTAGGAAATTTGGGGTGGCAACGATGACAGACAAGTCCGAGTCATTGTGATAGAGACGAGGGAAAGACTTGGCCAGCCTTTGCTGGCCTTGAAGATGAAAGGGGACCCAAGTCAAGGAATGCAGGCAGCTTCTAGAAGCTGGGAACGGCAAAGAAATGCATTCTCCCCCAGAGCAGCCTGAGGAACACTCCTTGATTTTGGCCCGGTGAGACCCAGTTAGGACTGTGGGCCTCCAGAACCGTGAGATAAGAAATCTATGCTGTTTTAACCACTGACAGGGTGGTAATTTGTTATCGCAGCAATTCAGTGAAAAAGGCCCTCAAATAATACAAAATCAAGACTAAGATAAAACAAATACTCTTAAGACAGTGGGGTTAAAATTCACTTGTCTGCAATTCACAAGAGAAAAGCAAGCTTAAACAAATTGGGAAGCTTTGTTTGTTCAAAAGTGTGTGTTGTCCATTTTTATTTGAGCCAGCCAGTGAGCTCACTAAGGGAACAGGACAGACAGACCGCTTGTCCACACTTGCCCTTGACTTTTAGAGTTGGGGAGAGGAAGAGTTTAAAAGGCACACGTTTAGACATATGTAAGTGATTACAGTTCCTAGGAGCACTGCGAGGGCGCACACAGGGTGCTGAGATGGAGACTCTGCGGCTGGTGGCCGGGGACATGTAAGAGCGGATTTTAAGCTTGGGGAGCGGCTGCAGGAAGCATCTTGACTTCTCAGAAAATGGTGAGGTGGCCATGGAAGGTGCCGCTCTGAGCTTCTGCTCTGGGGAAACACGGACTGACAGCCCCAGAGACGCCGCCCCTCCAGGCCCACCTCTGTGTCCCCTCGAGGCCACGCTTCTCTCGGTCAGCCCCAGCCGGTGACCGAGCGTGGTGGGGGCTCCGGAGCCAGGCATCCCCTGCCTGATGCGGGGCTCCCCCAGCGGGCACTCCCCGGCCAGCTGCGCCGTGGTCTGTGACCTTCACGTCAAATTTCTTTCTTCTTTCTTCTTTCCTTCCTCCCGCACGGGTCTGCCCACCCTATCTGCTGCTCTCTCTCTTCTGGAGACATTTTCCTCTGCAAAGGCCTCGCACACCTACTGCTGTGCGACGAATTACCACAAAACGAGTGGCTTCAAGCAACATGTAGGATCTCACAGCTTGCGGATGAGGAATCTAGGCATGGCATCACTCGTCCTGTGCCTTGGGGTCTTTTCCAGGGCTGGAATTGTGGTGGCGCCCAGGGTGGGCTCTCATCCGAAGGCTCAAGCGGGGAAGGACTTTCCAAGCACACGTGGTGGCAGGGGGTGGGGATTCGGTTCCACTCAGCCTGAAAGAGGGAGGGCCTCCGTTCCTACCTGGTTGTCAGCTAAGGCCACCCTCGGTTCTCTGCCAGGTGAGACCCCCCAGTGTGGTCACTCCCTTCATCAAAGCTTGTAAGCCAAGAAGGCCACGGAACACGCCACCAAGACAGAAGTCACCATCTTAGGCGCTCGAATCACAGGAGTAACAGCTTCTCAGCTTTGCCAGCTTTTCTATTGGTTAGAAGAAGCCACATGTCTCCTCCACACTCAAGGGAGGAGGTCACACAAAGGCAGGAACGCGGGGCAGCCGAGGTCGCTGGGACGACTTGCCTCCTGCTTCCCACTGCACACGTCCACAAGAGGGTTTGTCAGATGCCGGAGACTTGGTGGTACACTTGGTTTACAAAACGCCTTGCCTGTTCCGTGAAGTTGACAGAGTGAACGCCCTGCCTGTAAACCTCAGCGCGTGCGTCCAAATGTGTGCGTCCAAACGCAATCATGTCGTCAGCATTTGTTGAACGAACATGTCGATTTGTTGCCAATGAAAGCAGTTTTGAGAAAAAAAAGTCTGGCATCGCTAATGGGTGGGTTTAAATTTGCGTTATAAAACCGACTGGGCAGTTTTGTGTATTAATTAAAAGGTCAAAATTTCAAGCCATGCAAGATACAAAAAAAAAAAAAAAAAAGAGCTTCAATGATGAGGAATGAAATTTTCCACAGCACACCGTTGTGTTTGCCTTTCACAGTCCGGACCGTTGTCACAGTCCTGCCCTTCCCAGCCGTTTACATTTGAACCACGTTTCTCTCGAAGAAACTGGAACAAATATAGCACTTCCTTTTAAATGTCCTTTACTCAGAGAGAAAACCGTATTTTTGAATACATACCTTTCCACCACAATAGTTGCCATAAAACTTTAAAACACTGTGTGCAAAGGGCAGTGACTACGTGACATTAACCCCCTTAGTTGGTGCCTTTTAGATGACATTAATTGAGAATTGGTTCATTAACACCATTGCCATTTCTTTCTTGGCACAAGAATCACCCTGCAAAGCCATGTCGGAGAGTCAGGAAGTCTGGACTCTTGTCCCGGCTCTATCGTAGATGAGCCGAGTGGCCCCGGCCGTCACCCCTCCCCGTCCCAACCACAGTTTTGTTGTTTGTGGAATGAGAGGTTCGGGCGAAAAATCTCTCTGACCCTTTCAGGGATCTGTCAGTCCAGCCGTGAGGGCTCGGGGGTGACATGGTTAGGGGCTGTGGTATCCCACCCATATCCCCTTCACTGGGCTTGTGCCAAAGTAGCCACAGACAGTAAGTAGGTGAGTGGGCGTGGCTGTGTGCCGATACAACTGTCCAGAACCAGCCACCCAGTCTGTGGGCCAAAGTTGGCCGACTTCTGTGGGGCTGTGCAGTGCACAGACTACCCAACCGTGCATGACAGTCCTGAGGGTGAGATGAAAGAGAACAAGCCTTACGACCTAGACGGTGCCACCCTGGGCATGGGGCCCTGCACAGCAGCACCCTGCTCCTTGGTGGGGTGGCGGTGACGGAATGTGGAAGGACCTTGGAGAAGAAGAGGGGATGGCCCTTATCCTGCCCGAAGGCTTATGCCCGCCGAGAAAAGCAGGATCGCCCCATTGTCAGGAGGGTGCGAGACGGCGTGAGGCCCTGTTTCCTGCGGGGTGAGGAAAGCAGGTGCGCCTGGGGACCTGGCCTCGCGGAGGCCGCCGCCCTGCTTTCGCAGCACTGGGGTGGCCCTGCTCTGCCGCGGAAGCAGGGTGTGGCCGGGTCAGCATTACAGAAGGACACCGTCACCGGGCAGAGCCACACGTGCAAGAAAGGACTCGAACGGTCTTAGTCGTCACTTCCCTGGAAATCCCCGGGGCAGCGGGGCATGTGGCCAGGCCGTGGTAAGCTGGTTTCCCCTTCGGCCGCTCCCGGCAGCATCTACTCCAGCAGACAAGGACAGGACAAAGGGCGGGGGAGAGACTGGAGCTGGTGCGGCCTTGAGCGGCTGGGGCCGGGGTCGGATAAGACGGGTGGAAAAGGCGTTGGTCTCCCAAGCTCCGGGCTGCCGGCCGAGCCCCTCGTGAGGACTTCTGCCCTGGACGGGGGGCGTCAGCCCCGCAGGTGCCGCGACACGGGGGCCACACTCAGGAGCTGGGGCCAACGAGACGAGGCTGGAGAAGTGGACTTGGGGCCAGACAGGGAGAGGTCAGGAGAGCAAGGAGGCCCCGCGGGGAGATGCAGAAGGCCAGGGTCGTGGTCGCACTGCCTGCCGGAGGGGACCCGAGGCCCCGCGAGGACGGCGGCGCCTCCACGTGCCACGGTTACCATCCCAGTCTCGGCTGTGGAGCTGGGGACCCTCTGTGTGACATTAACGCTCATACCGCTCACCCAGAAATTAAACTCAAGCAAACTCCTCACCTCTGGCTTCGACTCCAGGTCCCCGGCGGTGTCCCGCGGAGAAGCTGGCTGTGTGCTCAGGAGCCGAAGGGGAATTATTCAGGCAAGTTTATGGGCCGATCCACCAGGAAGGGGAAACCAAAGCTAGTTTTCTAAAAAAGATCTCCAGAGAAGGAAGCTGCCTCACGGCTTCTGAGACCTGCCCGGGCGGGCGGTTTCCTGGAGGCCGAGGAACCTACTACGCTGAAGCCGATCATGCAGCACAGAAACTCGGGGTTCTTGTTAAAACTTCCGAGGCCCAGCTTCCTGAATCAGACTCTCTCAGCTTGGGGGTCAGGAGTCGGTCTTTGCCAAGTTTCTTGAGTGCGTTGGACATACCGCTTGGTTTTTGGAATTCTGGCCTACCGACCTCTAGAGATTTCTGCTGGCCCTGGAACAGAGCTGAAGTGACGGTCCCCAAACTGCACCCGTGCTGTCCCTGGCCTTTCTGCCCGACTCTGCTATGGTCTGGAAGAGGGAGCGAGGGAGCTCAAGGCGATGACATGCTTCCTGCCTCTGGAGGCCCCAGTACCAAGCTTAATCATGGCACCATTGAGAAGGTGTCCAAGGCAGAGTGACAGCAACCCATAGTCTGACGGTCAACACTGGAGACAAACACCTAACTCGATAGACATAACAAGCTGGAAATATATTTTAGGTTAAAGTGAAAATTTGTGGTAACAGAGAATCAGATCTAGAAAATCACTTGGGCAGAGCGTTCAAAAAAGTATAGAACTCTTCGGTATTTGGTAGCCTTCTCCAGTGAGACCATCCGGGCCTGGAGATGTCTTTTTGGGAGCTTTTTCATTACAAACCCAACTTCTTTCACGGCTGAATGGTCCTATAAGCTTTAGAGAAATTGAATTCAGAATTTAAAAGCTCCCGAAGAAGTAAGTCTCTTCTGGTTTCAGTTGTGACGTGGAAAGAACAGAGCGGTCCTTACTCCCCCCTTAAGAGAAAGCTGGCAAACCCGGAAGTCCAGGATTTCCCTACGACCCGTCACAGAACGGAGGCCACCAGGGCGAGCTGCCAGTCTGGCAACAAAAACTCACAGCCGGGGGTGCCTGGGGGGCTCGGGCGGTTGGGCGGCCAACTTCAGCTCACAGATCTCACGGTCTGTGAGTTCGAGCCCCGCGTCGGGCTCTGTGCTGATGTCTCAGAGCCTGGAGCCTGCTTCGGATTCTGTGTCTCCCTCCCTCTCTGCCCTTCCCCTGCTCACGCTCTGTTTCTATGTCTCTCAAAAATAAATAAAAACATTAAAAAAATTTAAAAAAAACCTCACAGCCAGGGGTAGGTTGACTTGGAACAGAAGCTAATGTCAACTGGCCAAAGGATTTTCCTGGACGAAACAAAGGGATGCTGTCCTGGAGAGATTAAGGAGTTGCACCTGTGGGCGGGGCAGGGCACAGATTCCAGAGACACAAAAACCGCTCCAGAGAGTTAGGAAAAAAATGTTCAGGGGCGCCCGAGTGGCTCAGTCAGTCAGGCATCCGACTCTTGATTTCGGCTTCAGGTCATGAGCTCATGGTTCGTGAGATCGAGCCCCGCGTTGGGCTCCACGCTGACAGTGCAAAGCCTGCTCGGTTTTCTCTCTCTCTCCCTCCCCCTCTCCCTCCCAATCTCAAAATAAATAAATAAATTTAAAAAAAAAAAGGAAAAAATATGTTGGAATTAACTCATGATGCAAGAAAAGCAAATTATACCAAAGAGATAGGTTTCTGAAACTCTTGCTGAGCTGCCTGGCACACACATTTTCTCTTGTGGCCACATTACAGGGGTTGCATTCTTTCTAGAAGGCAATTTGGCAGCTGGTGTCAGGGATTTTACGCACTGGCTGCCCTTTCCCCTGGTAACTCCAATTCTAGAAAATGCCTGGAGGAAACAAACACTTCAGGTCAAAGATTCACGCACAAAGATGTTTGTCTCAGTACATTCCAAATGCTGGTGAGGGGCGGTGTGTCAACGATTTATGGAATTATATACTATACTGAATTTATGGAATTATATACTATAATGATTGTTGAGGACCCATGAAAATTCCGCTTAGAAAAAGTTCTTAAAAATTTGATAAAATGCTGATGGTACCGTGTCAAGGGGAAGAAAAGAATACAGATTTGTGGCAATCAAAGGAAATTAGATTGCCTAAAAGCAATCAAAAGGAAACACATAAAATCTTAAAAGAGTTTATGTCTGGGCAGTGACGGGTGGGGCGATTGGAAAATACAGATACATGTTTTACAAACGACAGGTTCAATAATAAACATGCATTTTTATGTTGACTTCTAAAAATCTTTTTTTTTGGTTGAGCTTTAAGAACCTTTTTTGACGATAAAAGTAAATCAACTCAGCGAAAGTTAATTAACTCGAACAATGTGTTGAAATAATTAAATTGATAAGAAAACTCATTGAATTTTTAAAAAGCACTAAGACTACTGACTGTAATTATAGAAATTCTATATACACAGAAAATGATTTCACGATGGGAAGAAAAGGAGGAAGGGTGGGCAGGTAGCCGAGGTAGAAACCAGTGTGTGTGTGTGTGTGCTAGAGAATTTGTGGACTGCCTTTATGAATGTAGATCAGAGAGCGGAACTTTGTCTGTTTTTCTATTCTTCGAAAATATTTTAAATGCAGGAAAAGTGACCGTTTAGAACCCACTCTGAGATTCAACAAACGCCAGCATTTTCGCCATGTGCGGATTCTCTTATTTTTAAGAACATAAACATCGGACACACTTTTGAATTCCCTCCCTAAACCCCCGCCCCCTCCAGTTCATTCTCTCCACCCACCACCTCCTGTCACACTCGCACCTCCTTTGTTGGTTCTCTGCTTTCCTGCCCTGAGAAGCTGCCGGGACTTCTGGCTTGTGAACCCCATTCATTTGGGGACCCAGTGCAGCAGGGGGTGTGGGGTGCGGGGCTGTGGGGGGGCAGGGCGCCCACTCTCGCCCCCACCAGCCTGTCTCTGCAGCCTGGCTCGGCGCCTCCCTGTGACCATGTACATTCAAAGGCACCCCATCCAGTCAGAGGCCCTGAGAGCTCTCCCTGCCCCCCTGCCCCCATCCCGTGACTAAGTAACCTGGAAAAGTCTTCTCCCACGGGACAGCCTCTTCCTTGGAAGAGGCATCTGGGTTGCAGGCTGGGGCCATTTTAGGCTGGCCACAGCAGGATAGGGAGCACCCCCCAATCTCTCCCGAAGCTGCAGGCGGTCTTCCTAGCTTTCCTTTTGTTGTCTTTTGAGTGGAAAGTTTGGGAACTGGTTTCCCACGTTACTACCTTCGGGCACTGGAAGTGAGGAGCTGGGGGCCAGTACGCCTGAATCCTGGGCTCGCTTCTCATTCATCAAAGGTTTACTGTGTGGCTCAGTCAGTTAAGCGTCTGATACTTGGTTTTAGCTCAGGTCATGATCTCACCGTTCATGGGATTGAGCCCTACGTCCGACTCTGCACTCAGCATGGAGCCTGCTTCGGATTCTCTCTCTCTCCCTCTCTGTCTGCCCCTCCTCATCTCATGTGCACACTCTCTTACTCTCTCTCTCTCTCAAAATAAATAAATAAACATTAAAAAAATAACAAGATTCAGGGAGCCTCTACTATATAGGAGGTTCTATCTTGGGCTCGGGCGACTCCGTTTCGAGTGGACCGTAGACTCAGCTCCTGTGTAGCTCCAGTTGGCTATACCCCGCTGTAATAAGTTACCAGAGACTTGTGGCTTAAAGCGACACAAACTTACCGTCTTGTAGTTCGGGAGGTTGGAAATCCAGATGTCAGTAGGGCTGGCTTCTTCTGGAAGCTTCAGAGGGAACCCTGTTTCCAGCCTTCTCCAGCTGTAGATGCCGTCTGTATTCCTTGGTTTGTGTCCCTTCCTCCATCTTCAGAGCACCCCCCTCCTGTCTGCCTCTACTTCTGCCCTCCACTCTCCTCCTCCTGCCCTCTGGCTGTCTTGCCTCCTCCGTCTTTGAAGGATCCCTAGGATGAGGCCGGGCCCGCTTGGATGATCTGGGCTAATCTCCGTAGCCAAGAGCCTTAACTTGGTCACACCTGTGAAACCCCCTTGGCCAGGCAGGTGCTGTGTTTGCAGGTTCTGGGGGTTTGGATGTGGACGTCTTAGGGGTTGTCCTACCGCACTGTCACCACGGTGGTTTTCACCCGAGTAGCTGGTACGCAAATCGAGGGGAGAGGTAGAGAGTCGTCAGGGAGGTGAGGGCGTTCCCTGAGGAAGTGACCCTGAGACCAAGGCCTGGAGGCTGCGGAAGCCTCCTCACGCGGAGTGGAAAGAGAAGGGCGGTCCACGCAAAGGGAGCCGCCCTTGCGAAGGCCAGGTGGCAGGACCGGGCTGGGTGCGGACGAGGGACTCTTTGAAGCTGGCAGGTCAGGAGGACGGAGAGGAGGCAAGAGAGGCCCCAGACGAGGCCACGGGGAAAGCAGGGCCCAGGCCGAGGGATTCGGTTTAGGCTCTCTTCCTTAATATCAGCGGACAGGTGCCGCCAGGGGACGACTAACTGGCTTGTATTTTGAAAGCTCCCCTGGCCGCGTCGTGTGGAAAAGATGCCGCGAGGGCATTCTGACCTGGGCCTGAGCGATGGACAGAATAATGGCTCCTCCAGTGACGTCGGAGCCTTGATTCCTGAAACCTCTGAACACACCGCAGCCATGCCAAGAGGGAGCTAGGTCGCTAATCAGCTGACCTTAAAGGAGGGAGAATAGCCCGGATTATCCAGGCAGGCCCGACGTGACCACGAGGGTCTTGTAATGCAGACGGGTCAAAGTCATCGGGGTATGACGGCACAGAGCACTGGACCAGAGGTGGCCGGCTTTGAAGGTGGAGGGGCCACGGGCCGGGGAAATGCCAGGAGACAGACTCTCCGCTTGAGCCTCTGGAAAGGGGCAGGAGCCTTGTGATCTTAATTCAGAGAGACCCGCTGGGGACTTCTAAACTCCAGAACTAGAAGACGCCGAATGTCTGTTGTTTTGAGCAATTAAATTGAGATGGCGATGCCTCTTGGAAGCTCCGGGACGCCACTGAGAATTTGAGGGGGGAAGAGGGTAAGGGCGGCCATGATTCTTTGGGAGACCTCCATCCTGGAATTTTGGAAGCTGAACAGATGCTTTGAAAAGCGTCCCCTCGGCCAACGGTGCCGACAGGAACCGGGACCCTGAGGAAGTGACAGAAAAGAGGATGAACAGCGTGTGAAGGAGAGAACGAAGGAGGGTCTCGCCACCTCATGGAGGGTGGGGACGAGGGGCAGGAAGTGAGGGGACAAAGGTACACACGTGCGCCCAGGGCTCCAACGCCTTGAGTTCTAGGAGTCTTCACACCCCATTTTATAAAAACAGATAAAAGGGGCGCCTGGGGGGCTCAATGGGTTAAGCGTCCGACTTTGGCTCAGGTCATGATCTTGCAGTTGGTGGGTTCGAGCCCCACGTTGGGCTCTGTGCCGACAGCTCAGAGCTTCGGATTCTGTGTCTCCCTCTCTCTCTGCCCCTCCCCCATTTCTCTCCCTCCCTCTCTTTCTCTCTCAAAAGTAAATAAACACTAAAAAGAATTTTCTTAACGTTTAAAAAGGAATCGGAGGCTTAGAGGCAGAGCTAAAGTAGCACGCCCAGGCCCAGGCCACACAGCTGGCAATGGTTCAGCGAGTGTTTAAACCCTTCTTGGTTTAAAGACGTGAACAGTGCCCTGCTGAGAAGTTCAGCCCCAACATGGCATCGGAGTGTTCCCGTGTGTGTGTGTGTGGCAGACACGAGGAAGGACCGCGTGGCCCGCCGCCTCTGGCATCACGGCCTCGCGTCTGCCTAGCCCGAAGCCGCAGCCCACACTTGGCACCTGAGCCAGCCCGGGGGACAAAAGCCTAGCCGTTGGGGCCACGCGTGGGTGCTGCCAGCGCATCCTGGCCCTTCGCAGAACCAGGACGCGTCTCTGGCAGTGAGGACCGTGCTTGCGGAGAAGGGAGCCGCAGCCGGGGCCGAGGGAGCTCAGCTCTGCGTTCCGGGTAGGCTTTCTCCATGCAGCCTTTTTTTTAGCACAGAAAGGAAAAAAATGAGGCAGGAGACTCCTCACCATTTACTGCTTGTTTTGGCTCTTGTTTTGGCTCTTCTGAAGGCAAGGCGTGGGGGCTGGCACGCGTGCGTCTTGATAAGACAGAAGCCGAGCTCTCGGGCCCGGCGAGATTCCTGGGGCAGCGGCGTCGTCCTGCCCTGGCTGAGTCCCGCTCAGTTGCCCCTTCAGCCTCTGCCTGGCTGGCCGTCTTCTCGTCCGGCCCCTCCAGCCCCCACTGCCTGCAGGTCACATAATGGGTCCAGGGCTGGGCAGGGGGCACCATTCGTTACCCGATCCATGGTCCGAGAGGGAAATGGACATTGGCCCCTCAAAGGGCAGGGAGCCATTTATCCCTGCCCATCGATCCTCCCTCCTGGCACCTGCCTCGACCCTCTGGGGAGGCAGAGGACCCTCTATGCACACAGCAGCTGTGGGAACAGAAGGGAGCAGGGGCTCTGGCGGCCGTGAGCGGAGCCTCGGAACGCTACGCTAGGGACACGGAGACCTGCCCAGATCACTTCTCTCCATCCATCTCGGAACGCTTGGCCAGAAACCCCGCGTCTAAATACGGAGGGATTCAGGGCTCCTGCTCCTTGGTAAGGAGCCTGGAAGTGGCCTTTTCATCCCAACAAGTGAAAAGCTACATAGACAGAGATCCACAGCTCTTTTCGGATCCGTGAAAGAGAGGACAGCCCAGGCAAATCGCTGCCCCCAAGACTGGGGAGGCAGGGGCGCATGGGAGTCCTGGCTCCCCTGAGCAGAGATTCAGGACGAGAAAGTCTGGTGGGGGCCGGCGCGTGGGTAGGACAAGCCTCCGCTGTCACCCGCCAGCTGCTGGAGCTCAGGGCGCACGTCTCAGGTGTAACTCCAGGGGGACCCCATGAAAGGGGAGTTCCCCCCGTATCGTGAGACTGACCTCCAGTGGCTCCTCTGGATTCCCACCATAAATATCTGAAAAAAAGAAATGCAGGCTCCTGGCCCGGGGAGGGGAAAGGGACCATTCTGCAATGTGCCGAGAGCTCTGCTTTTCTTAGCAAGACCCGCTCTCGGGGGGGGGGGGAAGCAGTTAACCAGAGCCTCGCTGACTCGGGGGAAGGCAAATCCCCAACGCCAGCCCACTTGAGCCATCTGTGCGACCGCGGTGGGGGGGAGGTGGCGCAGAAACTGAGAAACTCTTGTGAGGTTCACAGTCCAGAACTCACCGGGAGACCGAGTCCGCCCCCTCCCCCGGACTACAGGGGGGTTCCTCTCCCCCGCGCCTTGCCAGCGCATCGCTGAAGCCCCATTTCCAGTTCCTCTTATCCAACACCTCGTTTCTGGCTCGAAGTAAAAAATGCCAGGTGCCCCAAAAGGCAAAAGCACAGTTTGCAGAGACAGAGCAAACGTTAGGACGAGACACGACGGGGATGCTGGAGTTAGGAGGCCAGGGATTTGAAACAGAATTCAAATGCTAAGGCTCCAAAGAAGGAAGTAGGCAGCACGCAACAGCGGATGGACGATGGAAGCAGAGGCGGAAATCCCAAGAAGGAACGACAACAACAACAACAACAACACAAAAAACAAAACAAAACCCGAAAAACAATGGAAATCAAACACTGACAGAAATAGAGAAATGCTTTGATGAGTATTTGATGAGTACTCAGAGAATACTTCTGAGTAGACTGCGTACGGCTAAGGACAGAATTTTGGAGCCGAAGGATATATCAATACAGTCCTTGAAAACCGAAGAGCAAGGAGAACACGGACTCGAAAAAGAACAGAATATGCGAACGAGGACTTTGGGACTACGGAACACGCGTAGTGGGAATAAAATAAAGACTTTTATTTTTCTTATTTTTAATTGATCTAACAGATACATCTGCTCACAACAAGACCAACGGTGTATCTGACAAGGTACACGTCTGCTTCTATATAGATGAAGCGAATGCAGGCAATGGGAGAAGGGGGGGAGGAATAAATCCTTCTATGATCGTCGTAATGTCCCCACACGACTTCTGAAGTGCAGAATTATTTGGAAGTGAACTTGGATGAGTTGCAAACACAGTGCAAACTCTAGGGCAACAACTAACAAAGGTGAGAAAGGAGGTGGTAGCTGGCATGCTAACGGAGAAGGGGAAGTGGAATAATAAAATGCTCAGTTAAAACCACGAAAGGCCAAAAAAGAGTGAAAGGCAAAAATAAGAACAAAGGACAAGGGCAACAAATAGAAAACAGGAGTGAATATGATGGATATTAGTCCAACTATATGAAAACTCACTTTGAACATCAATGGTCTAAATGCCCCAATTAGGGGCACCTGGGTGGTTCTGTCCGTTCAGTGTCTGACTTCGGCTCAGGTCGTGATCTCATGGTTCATGGGTTCAAGTCCCACGTTGGGGTCTGTGCTGACAGCTCGGAGCCTAGACCCTGGAGTCTGCATTGGATTCTGTGTCGCCCTGTCTCTCTGCCTCTTGTCCACTGTGCTCTCTCTCTCTCTCACTCAAAAATAAATAAACTTTAAAAAAATATATCTGCCCCAATTAAAAGACGGGATGGTCAGGGTGGATCAAAAAACAAGACCCAACTGTATGTTGCCTACAAGAAATGCACTTTAGATATAAAGATACATATAGATTAAGAGCCAATGGCTGGAGGGGCGCCTGGGTGGCTCAGTCGGTTGAGCGTCCGACTTCGGCTCAGGTCATGATCTCACAGTCTGTGTGTTTGAACCCCGAGTCGGGCTCTGTGCTGACGGCTCAGAGCCTGGAGCCTGCTTCGGATTCTGTGTCTCCCTCTCTCTCTGCCCCTCCTCTGCTCACGCTCTGTCTCTATGTCTCTCAAAAATAAATAAACGTTAAAAAATAAAAAATAAAAAAAAGAGCAAATGGCTGGAGAAAAATGTACCACGCTAACACATATCGAGGGAGCAAGAGTAGTTATGAATTAACTCAGAGCAGAATTCCGAGCAAGGAAAGTTGCCGGGGATGAAGAAGGGCCTTACATAACGATAAAGGTGTCAGTTTTCCAAGAAGAAGAATCCTTAATGGGCTCGTGCCTAATAACAGAGCATCCAACTCTGTGAGGAGAAAACTAATCGAACTTCAAGTGAAAAACTAATCGAACTTCAAGTGAACGTGAACTTCTGTAAAAACACAGTGTTAAAAAATGCAGTCAGGAAACTTTCCTCCGCAGGTCTTTTTAATGAGTCCCCAGAACGCAGCAGGGAAGGGAAAGAGCCAGCCCAGCCGGCTATCTCCCAGTCACCCCACTCTTGTTACCTTTGCACATGTATACAGTGACGTGTTCGTGAGTGGCTAAAGGCTCTGATCCGTAACCTTTGCTGATTTCTGTATTGCGAACATTCCTCCCGCCCAAGGCTGATACCGAGTTGCCAAAGTGGCACCACTGAGCACAGGGGCGACGGGAGACGGGCAGCAGCTCTCCGTGGCGTGGTATTCCCACCATACACAGAGCAATCGACGGAGGGAACCTCAAGAGCTCAGAGAAGAGTAAAATGTAGTGAAGGAAGCAGCAAGTGACAGATTTGAGTGTATCTTTGGTTTTCATATAATTTCACTGTTAGTGTATACCATTTAATTTTACAGTGGCTGTGTTTACCAACCAGCTTGTAGAACTGATAAGCGGTTCTCACGGGCGTCAAGGCCAGCACACGTCCCACACACGGCCATTTAATGTCTCAAAGTCACTTCATAGCCACCGTCCCTCATGCCCCTAGGGTTGAGTCTAGGGCTCAGATCCAATAAGAGAGGAGACTGTGCAGCTCCCCCTCCTCCCCCGCCAGCCCTCGCTCTCTGGCGCCATAGCTCTGCAGGTGAGGTCACGCGAACTTCACTTCTTGCAGGGAAGGAGCACGGTGTCCTGGAGAGAGCCCAGGCTGCGGTGGAAGGCTTTGTCAGGGTTTCAGGTTTGGGTGAGTCAATCCCTCTGAGCCTCAGACCTTCTTCTCTAAAGTGAAGTAATACTGGTTACTCCACAGGATTATTACATAAGGCTTTTGAAAGCGGGCTTGCTAACTAGATCCCAATATCCATTCTTCCCCCTTTTACACAGTCGTAGAGTTTTTGGCGGGACACATACCTGTCTGGATGAAAGACTACAATTCCCGGGCTCTGCTGCAGCTTGATAAATACCTTCTGATTAATGGGATAAAAGGCAACTCGCATGTAAGGTATCCAGGCCATGACTCCTAAAGGGAAGGAACATGGCTCCCATTCCCGTGTTCCCTCGTCTTTCGGGAGGCGAGGCCGGGGGGGGTGGTGGCAGCGGAAGTAGCCACATAGACCATGACCGGGACGGCCCATGTGGTAGTGGCATGGTACCCGGGTAGAAGAGGACTCGGCCAGCAACCCAGGGTCCCCTTGCCAGCCCCGGAGCACCTATTCAGCCTTTCGTGAGCAACAGAAAGGATTTGAAGCCTCTATTCTTTTGAGTACTCTTTAAAACTTTTGTATTGTGGTAAAATACATCTAACATAAAGTTTACCATGTTAAGGATTAGTAAGTGTATAAGTCAGTGGCATTAAGCACCTTCCATCCCTTGCTGGGCCACTATCACCACTCTCCATTTCCAGAACTTTCCATCATCCCAAACAGAAACCCCGTACCCATGAAACACTAACTTCTCATCCCCCCAACCCCTGAGAACCCCTATTTTACTTTCGGTCTCTATGATTTGACTCTTCCAGACACTTCATACAGGTGGAATCACACGGCGTTTGTCCTTTTGTGTCTGGCTTCCTTTGCTTGGCGTAGTTTTCAAGCCTCATGCGTGTCGCGGCATGTATCGGAACTTCATTCCTTCTTAAGGGTGAACAGTATTCCATCGTAGACGTTGACCCCACTGTACTTACCCATTCGTCTGCTGCTGGACACCGGGGCCATTCCCACCTCTTCGCTCTTGTGAGTACTGCTGCCAGGAACTTGGTTATTTCAGGAACAAGTTATTTTGGGTCTTTTTGTTAAAGCAGCGGAACCAATATACCAACGAATACCAGTCTTAACAAATGCACACCGAGTGTTGTCACGGTGACGGGATATATGTCCCCTCCCCGTTCATTCTTTTTCAGGAGAGGAGGTCAGATGGTGTGATGAAGGAGTTTAGGGTGAAACCGGGACCGTGGCATGAGCACAAGCCATCCCTCGTTGGGCCACTGCGGCCACTCTCCATTTCCAGAGCTGGCTCACACCAGCTCACGGGAGCTAACGATGAAATAGTCAGTCAATTTGTGAGCTGGTTGTGAGAAGCTTGGTGAAGACCGGCCACGGTGGGGGGATGGACACCATGGTAACTGGCAAACGGTTTAAATCGGGGCTTCTGGGTTTCTGAGAAAGCAGATGGTCAAACATTTACCGGCACCCAGCTGGGAAACCGTCTCTGCCTGGGGGTCCAAGCCTTACTGCCCACGGGACTTTGTTCTAGCTCCTTCTTAGGTAGGGAAGTTTGCGAAAACATTAACTGCCCACAGGACTTTGTTCGAGCTCCTTCTTAGGTAGGGAAGCTTGTGAAAACGCGACTCTGTTGCTTATGGAAGTGGATTGTCGTGGGTGAAGTTTATGGAGTGGACACTGATTTGTGCGTGTATGTGTGTCCAGAGGTACCCTTTCTAAAAACTGCTTAAGGTAATGACAGAGAGGACACCAGCTGGACATGCCGGAAGCTGCCGGTTCGGAAAGCGTGTGGCTCTCCACGCTCTAGTCCCTGCCACGGCACACCCTGAGGCTCTGTGCTGGCAGGGCTGCTCGTAGGAGCCGGAGCCTCCACCGGCCAGGGCTTCCTGCGACATGAGTGAGTAGACGCCCTGGCTGACCTGCGGTGGACAGTTAGTGCACCGCTTCTTGGTGGTGTTAAGCCGCTGACACGTTGGAGTTGCCTGTTCTGCATCATAAGCTGGCTTTCCCTGACCCATAAACTTCCAAGTGGACACGCCGGTGCTGGCCGCATATATAAGGAAAGCGTACTGGGCTACATATAGAGAGCACTTACATCTATGGGATTAAATGGGGTCACCACGGGAATACGTATACATATACATAGATAGATAGATATAGACACATTAATAAACAGCCAGCACTCAGCACGTATGAGCACATGTATAATATAAACATATGTATATTTCATATATTATATATGTATATTGTGTATATAATATATATTTTATATATTGAATATATTTTATATAGTATATATAATAAATCCACAGACTGAGCGCTGGCTGGTCACTAATGTGTCGATGTCGGGGAGATGAAGAACCAGCCCGGCAGAGGGAAACCGGGCATGTGGGCGTATTTGTACCGGGCAGGAGGGGGGCACACATTATCAGCCCAGAGTGAGAACGGCACCAGCCAGATGGAGTCGGGGGCGCTGTTGAGCTGTGGGGGGCGGGGCTCACAGCTGAATGGTGGGTCTGGGGGAGTGTTGGAGACAGGTGAGCCACACAACCCTCCAGTGTCTGCTGCAGAGAGAACGAGGGCAGGGGCAAGGCCTGCAGGGACGCAGGCTTCAAGAGGCTCTTTCCCTTTAAGATAGAAGGAACGAGATGGTGATGGTGACAAGGTTGCCGCAGACAGGCCGGCGTGGCCAGAGCTGTAGAACAGTGTGTTGGGGAGTGGGGTGTCAGGAGGAAGGGTGGCACCGAGTAGCAGCAGAGCAGGGAAACTGAGGCCCAGAGCTCAGATAGCAGGGCGAGGAGGCCTGCGGGATTCTCTGAAGGCTTCTGCTCTCTGCATGCCTGGTGGAAGGCAGGGGAGGGGAGGAGCTGGAGGGTCGAGGGATGAGAGAACCAGCCAAGGCGGAGAGCCCTTGAGTAGGATCAGGACCGAAGCCAGGATCTGAAGGGGAGGAAGACTGCGGTCTGGGCCACAAGGGAGTCCAGGCGTGTGGGGCCCGGGCCTGCCACCTCTCCTCCCGCCGCTCCCTGGGTGCGCTGGGCTCACGGGGAGGAAGGTGCCAGTGTCCCGGCTGCTTTCCCCCCAGCCCAGCCTCAGGAGAACGCGGTCTCGGAAGGAGAAATGCCAAGGGAGGTGAGGCCCAGAGAGCGCTCCCTTCCGGCCACCGCAGAGGTGGGCCGCCCTCCGCCCATGGGCCAGCCAGGCGCGACATTCATTTTATTTACTGAACGACTCCTGAGCTCAGCCCAGGCTGCGCGATTGCTGAGAACATTAAAATCCTGCGTTGCCTACTACGCTACCTGCCATTTAATGTGACTGAGGCTCAGCGACCCATGGACCTCTGCAGAGGGAGGAACTCCTTCTGCCCAAGAGGAGAGGACGGAGCAGCGGAGGAGCGAGCCCTAACCAACGAGTGCCGGTTTTCATTTTCTAAGAAGAGGGTGGGAACGGCATCCCTCCAGGGGAACAGCATCAGCTAGGACACCAAGGTGGGGAGGACTCTGCCCATGGGCCGCTCCCCCACCCAGAGCCGCCACTCTGCTTTTGCTGGTTGGATCCACTCTGCTCCTCGACCACACCCGGCCTCTCCTTGCTTCCTTGCTGTTCCCTCTGCCCCGTGCTCGCTGCTCTGGCTCTGCGTGGCTGACTCCTTATCATCACTTAGGTCGTCTCTCAGCACCTCTGGGCTCTCTACCCAGGGCTCCTTGGTGGATACTGTTCCCTCTCTTGGGGGGCCCAGGAATGCAATCCCATCATACCCATGGAGGGCGATGAACCAGAAATATCTGGGAAACAGCGAACAAAATACTCAGTACGTGTGGGCGAGGCCAGGTAAGGGGCGTGTCTGGTCCAAGTTTACTTGTATTGCTCTTGGTGCAAACCTCCACCAGGGAGGCAAATCTGGGGTGACAACTGCTCTTGAAGGAAGTCATTGTCCCCCTGAAAGGTGCTTGTTTCTGAGCCGGCATGAGCAGAGAGGAACCTGGAACCCAGTAGAATTTCTCCCAATTAAAATATGGAACGTTCTAGACTCCCACGTCAGTCAATCTTGGATATCCTGTTCCATCACGTGATCCCTAGAGCATCTCATTCGGGAGTCACCTCGAAACTCTTCCCCAGAAGCTCTCCGGCTGGGTGTAGGGGGTGCAGCGGGGAGGGGGTGCAGCGTGGGCTGAGAGAGAGCTGGAGGCCAGGGAAGGGTTAAGTGAGAGCATTCCTGAGGTTCACAGGACGGACTTCCGGGAGACTCTGGATAGGTGGGGTTTCATGACAGTCACGGGACACATTCCTTTCTTTCTATGTGAGATTATGTTAACAATGGTGGCATTTTGTTTTCCCTGCTCTAGGATGATTTCCCAAATATGGCGAGACAGGGAAAGAGCTCCCCTCCCCTCTCCGACCTCCACCCCCAGCTTGAGGCATTTGGCTTCCCTGCCACTTCGGGGTAAGAATGTGTGAACTGCCGAGTGCCGAGTGCCACCGTGAGTGTCTCTCCCTTCTCTCAGCGAGTGGGAGGAGCTGCGGAAGATGTTAATTCACGCACATCAAAGATGCACCCTCCTCTGGCCGGGGAGGAGAGAACAATGGAATGCACAGAGCTGTGGGCTGATCAATTCACTTCCGCTCTTTGCAGAGAGGTTTGAAAGGAAAAAAGATTAGTGGGCTAGGGAAAGCCTTCTTAGCTTCCAGAACTCTAATCCCTTCCTCCACCATCATTATGCCTGGCGTGCTGATGGAGGAGGAGGCGCTAGAGTCTGCAGACTGCCAGGGGTGGGCTGTGAAAGCTCCAGGTGGTTCACGGGCGGAGGCTCTCCACGCCTGACACTGGCAAAGGCTCTAGTTTAGGTCTTCCGTCTTTCTGTTTGGAAGTTTACTGTTATGTTCTTGTCATTGTTTCTGGCGGGGTGGTACTCTTTTTTTTTTTTTTTAAGTTCATTTATTTTTTTATTTATTTTTGAGAGGAGGGGGGAAGAGAGGGAGAGAGGGAGCAGGGCAGAGACAGAGAGAGAGAGAGACAGGGAGACGAAGCATCCCAAGCAGGCTCCGCGCTATCCGGGCAGAGCCCAACATGGGGCTCGAACTCGTGAACTGTGAGATCACGACCTGAGCCAAAATCAAAAGCCAGATGCTTAACCGCCTGAGCCCCCCAGGAGCCCTTCAGGGTGGCGCTCTTTTTGGGGGCAGTTTACACAGTAGATCATTGAACCTGAATTTGAGTGGGGGCTTTGGCACTTACAGCCAAGCGATGGCCCAGGTCTGGTTCTCCAGAAGCAGACCTCCGAGATGAGGCTTCGCGTGCACGTGTTTCCTTGGGAAATGGGCCCAGGAAGAGCCAGTGGAGAAGGGAAGTGGGGTCTGGCCGGGGCAAAATGTGCAGCCTCAAACGACATCCCACAAAGGAAGGCTCCCACTCGACTCAGTTCTGGGAGCCCCGGGGTCAGTGTGGGTCGCACGTCAGAGGTCCCTATCAGAGGCGAGGCACAGAACATTTATAGTCCTACACCCAACAGTCCCAGCTTGAGCCTTCCTCCAGAAGACCTAAATTCCCAGGCACCCGGGGCATTCCTACAGGTAGGCAGGGTGGACTCTGGCGGTCGGAGGGTAAGGGTCCCCCGCAGCGACACGGGACTGGCTATCGCCGTGAAGGCACGTGGGAGTTGTTGTTGGCATAGTGGACGGGCACGGACTCTGTCTCTTGCACGTGACCTCAAGTCATCTACTTAGTCCACGAGACCCACCTGGAAAGAAAATGGGGATAATAACGTATCTTCTTCACAGGATTGGCATAAAAGAACTTGAAATGGCACATGAATGCACAGCACCCAGGGTATTGCCCGGATATGGTGAACACTCGGTGAAAACTTTATGATTGTGCTGACCAATGGCACAAACTTAAATTCTAGGTCCGTGGCCTATTAAGTTGCCCCCAGAATGGGGATGGCGATGTGAGCTCCCTCCCCTCCTCTTCCCTCCCGGAAGATGCGTTCACCGATGGTGTATCCCTCCCTTGAGCCAGCATCGTGTCGCCTCTTGCCACGGTGGAATCATGCCTGGCAGCTGTTACCAACCCACCCGAGCTGGTGGGAGATGTAACCATTTGCTGGCTCTCAAGTGGACGGGACAAAGGACCTGGGTATAAAGAGGAGAGGGAAGCCTCGTTGCTTCTGCCTCACTTGGCCCCTCCAAGTGCAACAACAGCTCGCGGCCACCACCTGCTCTCCCTCCCACACCAGCCTCTTTCCTTGGCAGGTCACCAGTCCGGGCACCCGTCCGCCAGCCAAGAGCAACCACCTCCCACCTCAGCCCTTCTCCTTTCTTCTCCTCTCCATCCTGAAGGCCCAGCATTGAGATTCTGCACTTTCTCAACCCCGGAAGATAGTTTTACAAGGAACCAAAGCCCGTGTGGACAGAGACCCTGTCTTAGGAAGCACTGTAAGGAATATAATGATGACAAGGATATGGTCCTGCCCACCAGGAAGCCAGGTTTGCTGACCAGAGACCTCACTCCTGTGCCACGGAGACCAGTCAACAAGTGATCCTCGTGGAATGCTCTGGGCCTCTCACCTTCCTGGTTATTCACGAGAATCCTGACTTTCAGCGCAGCTGGATAGGAGGGCTTGTGCTGCTGAGTGCCACTGTGTGACATTATGAAATTTGCTGTGGACTAAGGGACAATGTAAGGTGCTGTCTTGAGACAGATCTGCCTCACCCCTTTCCAAACAGGAAGTGTTTTTGAACTTGCTGTATATTTCATTACCGTGTATAGGGTATATTAGTGACTAGAGCGCTTAGGTTAAGCAACTGTGGGGAGGTAACGCTTGGCTTGACTGTTTGAGAGTCTAGAGAGTGATAAATATTACTGGAAATCCTAGACTCTGAGAACAGTGGGGGTTGGAATCACCCCCAGGTGTACTCAGTTGGCCGTGACTTTGGGTGTCCCTCATTGGCAAGTGGCAAGGATGTACGTGTTTGTGCATTTGTGCCTTTAGATCATGGTAAATGGAAGACTCTTTACAAGTTGCATGGGAAAAGGGGGCGTGAGCCTGACGGGCAACGGGGTGGACCGCAGCGGGCAGGTTCCTCGGTCTGGACAGCCTTGGCCAATTCTAAAGAAACCATCCTGCCCACGGAACAAAACGAATCGTTCAGCTCTTAACTCTCAAGCATTTGAGGCAAGAGACACAGACTTTGTCACTGGTGGCTGGCAAGTAGTCAGGCTGGTGTGGCCCCGTCATCGGGCCTGGGCAAGGTGAGGCAGGCTGGCAGGAAGGAGGAGGGGAAGGGAGCACCAGCTGGCTCTTCGGCTAAACGCCTTTTCCTCCCTGGCCCTAGGGTTTCCACTGGTTTTCCCCTGGCGGCTTCTCCCCTCCCATAAACCTCCCCTCCCTGCCCGGGGAGAGGGCTTCTGCTGCCGGTGACCCCTGACTTCGGCTCTAGCGCAGCCCCCTGGGCAGCCTGGTCCTCCCAGCCTTGTCCACCTGGTCCGCCAAAGACATTCCAGAAGCACTTCAAGCTTCTGGTCACAGGCGCCTTCATCCTGGCCTTCCCTGTCGTGACTGTCCAGGCTCTGGCTCATAGCAGGAGCCCCATGGCCGAGGAACAAACCACGTGACTCTGTTGAGTCAGATCATTCTTCCTGTAAATCAGCTGCCACCTGACCGAGGCCCAGAACAGTCACTGCCTGAGTCATCCCGAGCCACCGCGTAGGAAAACAGTGACCCGCAGAGGTGTGGAGGGTTTGAATCCACAGGGTGCTGTGAACGCCGGCCTCTTTTGTGTGTGCGATGACATATGCCATCTTTTAAAGCCTATAGAGCCCGTGTTGTCCCAAGGTACAAACGCAAAGCTTTAGGATTAGTGTATACAGCAAGACGAGCCCGCTCGGGTGTGTAGGAAGTGGCTTAGGGACCGTTAGAACCGGAACCGCCCAGCGAGACGTGAGGACCAGTGGCGTCTGGTGACCTGGGAACTTGACAGACAAGCATGCTCTCGGTTTCCCCGGACCTACTGGATCAGAATCCACATTTTACCGTCTACACCCCTCTCCCCACCCTGCGGTATTTGGAAACATACTCGACTTCATCACCAGAAGATTTCTATAGTTCCAGATACTTTTTTGGATTCAACGTTGGGCTTGGGAAGCTTATGTGTTAATGTGAGCAGGGCGCCATATGGCAGTTCCGAGTGCGGGCCTGACTGATCTCACCGCATTACCCAGACGGTCTCCTAACCTCCCCGAGACTCAATTTCCTCATCTGCGAAATGCGGATAATGACAGCAATTTGCTTGAGAAACCTGCTGTGGACGTTAATTGAGAACAGGCACACGGAAAGCTTGGGGCCAGGTCCTTACCCCACGCGAGTTACTGTCATTGTGCCTCAGAAAAAAATGAATACCCATTTATTGGGTATTTACGGCGCCTTAAATACTGGGCTACGCACTTCAGACCACGCTGGGAGAGATTATCATCCCACCGGAGAGGAGACAGAAGGTCAGAGCGGGTGAGGCTCTTGGGTTGAGATCTTGGCTCCCCGAGGCTGGCAGAGCTTCTACTAAGCCGTATTACCTCCCGAGAGCTGGGGCAGAATTTTGAGATGCCAGGCAAGAAGGGAACACAATTTCTGTGGGTTGTAATATTAGCATAATGTCACACAAAGTAACCCAAGAATTGCTTGTGCAGTTTGCCTTGGCTTTGAATGGCCTTCGCCAGTGTATGTTCTTCTAATCGCTTTCTATTTTCTGTAGCCACGTGAAGTGGCTTGAACAGTGCAGCGCCTGGCACTTGGTAAGCAGTCAATAGTTTGCAATAAATATTGGCCATTATTTGGAGGAGTTTGTATAATCTTTACACCAATTCATTTTAAGTCTCACGCGTTCCAAATATCTTCTCTCAGTCTGTGGTTTATCTTTTCATTTCCTACGTGGTGTGTATCGCACAAAAGGCTTTAAATTCGAATAGTGCCAGATTTAGCAGTCTTTTTCATTAAGGTTTATGCCTTGCATAAGAAATTTTTCCTTGCTCCCTGGTCATAAGGATCTTCTCCTGTGTTACCATGTTACGGTGTAAAATTTTGCTCTTCTCATGGAAGTCATTTTTTAACTTCTCGAGGCTGCTCTCCCACCCGCCCCGCCCTTAGCCGTCCTTTGAAATGTGTTTGGGATGCGTCCTTGCATATGTATATAGCCTTGCGAGATATGCAGGACTGGCTTGCATTGGTTTTCAATTTACATAATGGAATTTTGCTATAAATCTCATCCTGGTTCGACTTTTCCCACTCTGCGTGTGGCTCTGCAGATGTCTGCTTGGCTTCTGAGTGCTGAATGTTACTCTAAAGTATGCATTGTCACAGTTTACTTCTTTCCCTAGTGAAAGACCCCAGCCTGCCTCCAGCCTCCCCACGTAAAATCACCACGATAATCCCCCCCCCTGCTATTTTGTGAGAATCTCCATGGGATTTATGTGACCAGGGGCGGGATCGTGGGGCGATGGGGCCAGGGGATCCCGAACTTTGCTGAAGGTGGCCTGCAAACGCTTGCCCCCGTGGCGAGGGTGAAGAGGACGGACGTGTGGTCTGAATTTGAAGTCCTCTGACCGCTGCCGACCTGGAACTTCTCTTCCCCTACTTGTCGGCCCCGTGGCCTCCCCACCCGTGCATTGCCTGATCCTGATCGCCATTTTCGATTTATTTTCTCTGGTTAGAAAAAGTTTATGTATTTACTTTCAGAGGGAGAGGAGCAGAGAAAGAGGGGGAGAGAGAGAGAGAATCCCAGAGAGGCTCCCCACCGTCGGCGTGGAGCCCCAGGTAGGGCTCGAACTCACACACCATGAGATCGTGACCTGAGCCGAAATCAAGACTCAGGTGCTTCATCGACTGAACCGCCAGGCACCCCTGTTTATTTCCTCTTGCAATTGTGGTTGTTGGTGATTTGTACTAGACTTCGGATATTTGAGAGTCTGGATGGTTATACTTGGATTTTCAGTGCTGCAAATGCTTTCTCACAGTTCATCATTAGCCTGTTAATTCTCTCCTGGGTTCTTTAACCAGACATGAAGACTTTCTATACAGTCAAAAACATTAGCTGAGCACATAACTGTGCCAACCCTGGGTGAGGTCGCCCTAGAGCAGACGCTGAGCCAAGGGTATTGGTGTAAGTAGTGAATTTGGGCAGGGAAGACCACGTCTGCAAGGGGTGGGGGCGTGACCGGGGAAGGAAAGGCGGCCAGGAAGGGGTGTGTCATCCAGCAAGGAGCCACCCAGGTGAGGTGAACTTCATTCTGCCGGAGACTCCTGGGAGTAACAGAACTTGCCACTCGGTCATTCAACCCAAAAGGCAAAGGAGCTGAGGCGTTTACACAATTTCTCTCGGCTGCTGGTTTTGGGGGTGGGGAGAATGTTGGATCCCAGCACTTCAGGCTCGCCGCTGGGGCGGCAAAGGCAAGGTCTCGGGCAAAGCAGCCAGGCGCTTGCAGCCCCCACCCCCACCCCACCAGGCATGCACTGAAAGAGTGAGGGGACATGGGCAGGGCACCCGTAGGGCCCACCGCTGTGCTGTACGTGTATCACCCTAATCCAAGGATCGAATGAAAAACAGAGAACGAAACAAATTAAAGAAGCGCAACTCTCATAAGCAGGCATGACATGCCCATTTTTAAGGCATGGAATCAAGGGTAGGAAAGTAAATTGCCCGGAGTTGATGGCAGAGCTGTGACTCAAATGAAGGATGCTCAGCAGAATTGGGGCGCCCGGTGGCTCGGGCGGTTAAGCGTCCGACTCTTGGTATTGGCTCATGTCATGATCTCATGGTTCGTGGGATCGAGCTCAACATTGAACTCTGTGCTGACAGCATGGAGCCTGCTTGGGATTCTCTCTCTCTCTCTCTCTCTCTCTCTCTCTCTGCCCCCCCCTGCTCTCTCTCTCTCAAAATACATAAATAAGCAAAAAAAAAAAAAAAAAACCAAGTGCTCATCAGAATGGCCTTGGGGAGTTTATATAAGGCAGGTTCTGGGTCCGGAGGGGGAAGCTCAGAGACTTATGTTTTTAACAAGTGTCTGATATAGGCTTTTGTATTAATTATCTATTTCTGTATAACAAATTACCTCAATACTTTGCAGGTTGAAACAACAAAGTATCTGTCACGGTTTCTGAGGGTCAAGAAGCCAGAGTGGCTGAGTTGGGTGGTTCTGACTCGGGGTGTCTCCCCAAATCGTACTCAACACGTCATTCACTTTCAAGTTCACTCACGTGATCCTCACGGACTGTCGGTCATGGAACTGACCGTGTAGTTTCTTGACTGGCGGTGAATATACCTACACTAGTGATAAAGATGTATAGACCTCAACACACACACACCACACACACACACACACACACACACACCACATGAGTTCAAGTAAACTGGGAATCTGAGCAAGATTTGTGGTGAATTGTATCAAGGCCAATGTCTTGACCTGATACTAATAGTTTTGCAAGATGCTGTCATTGAGGGGACCTGGGTAAAAGGCACACCAGGTCTCTCTGTGTCGTTTTTTTTGTTTGTTTGTTTGTTTGTTTGTTTGTTTTAACATTCATTTAGTTTTGAGAAACAGAGAGAGACAGAGCTTGAGCAGGAGAGGGGCAGAGAGAGAGGGAGACACAGAATGTGAAGCAGGCTCCAGGCTCTGAGCCATTAGCACAGAGCCCGATGCGGGGCTCAAACCCACAGACCGTGAGATCATGACCTGAGCCGAAGTCGGCTGCTTAACCGGCTGAGCTGCCCAGGCGCCCCCTCTGTGTCGTTTCTTACAACCGCGTTTGGATTTACGGTGGTCTCAGAATAAAAAGTTTAAATGAAAGAAGAGACTAGGTGAGAATACTCATAGCAGCCTTATTCATAATCGCCTTGAACTTAAAACCACCTCGAGGCCCATAAAACCAAAGGATGGCTGAACGCACGAAGGCATGGGCACACAGCGGAACGGCATAAAACAATGAACATGAACGGAGTGCAGCTATGTCCAGCATGAACGAACGGCACGGGCACAGTCTCGAGCGACCGAAGCCAGGCGCCCAGTCTGGGTCCATTTACGTAAATGCCAAGCGGAGCATACACGGGCTGGGCTCTTAGACGGCAGGAGAGCAGTTAGCATCGTGGGCAGGCACTGGCAGGCGTCCACAGGAAGAGGCTCCTGGGGCCCTGACAGGGTTCCCCTCTGTGATCTGGGTGCTGGTTACATGGGCCCGTCGTTTGGGGAAACTCACGGAGCTGTGCCTGTCTGGTACGTGCACTTTTCTGTATGGGTGCACCAGTAAAAGGGTTTAAAAGATTTAATATATTTTAGATTAATACCTAGTATGAACCAAGGGCTACCTGTCCGGCCCTTTCCTCCCCACTTCATGTGTGTCGTGTCATTTAAGCTTTTGAGGAAGTTTCTATTATTACCCCCGTTGCGCGGAGGAGCAAACTGAGGCTAAAGGAAGCAGTTTTCTAGGGTCACCCAGCTGCCCCGTGAGGGCCTGGGAAATCGTCCAAGCCCTTAATCGCCGTGGGGTTCACAGACATTATGCAACGACACTGAAAACAGGCCCGTGCACTCAGCAGCAAATGATCGTCCTGGTCACACCGACCTTGGTCCTTTGCCCGAGTGAGCGGGGATTTCCCACCAAGAACACTTGCGAAGTTCAAGTACTTTATCTTCTACTGAAGGCCAGGGCAGGCCCGGGGCAGGGGATGAACCTGTAATTGCTCAGCGCTATAATTGAGTAGGGAGGCCTCAGTCTAAACTCCCAGGCTTGTAGTTGACCATGGAAGTGTGAAAATGACCATGATTAATGAACTTGCGGAGAGTGGTTTCCTGCTAATGACGTCCTTTTATGTTTTGGTGGGAGTACGCGGGTGATTGCAAATCAGCAAGTGAGCGCACCGGGGTCATTTTTTTCTTTCACTGTTGCCCATTTCTGTCCGGGAGCCCCATTCTGCCTGGCGGTGACAAGCTCAGGGTTAGCCTGTTTGGCACGTCTCCTCTTTCCTCTTGTTCGTGGGTAGAGTGGCGGGGTGACGGTGTGGTGTCCAGGCCTTGGGGGTGGTAAGGGGCGAGGGGCATGTGGTTCCTTATTGTCGTCTGTCCACACTGGTCCCCCTGGGATGACGCCCTCCTGATGTGACAATGCACACTGACCCTCTGCCACACTGGCATCTGCCGGGATGTCCTTGTCTCTCCGTGGCCTACAGTCCTCTGATCTACCGCTGTGCACTCCTTGTCTTGGCCACAAGTCTTTGCCACGGGTTCCTCTGGTCACCTCCTTCGATGCCTTCTCAGAGCGAATAGAAATATCTGACTGTACTGGCCATACTGGACGCCGTTGGTGCCCCACCCGGGACGCTTTCTCTGGGCGCTCATGCCCCCGAGTGCTGAGGCATTGCCAGCTAAGAGTTCACGGCTGCCTTCCTCGAGAATCACCCTTGACCAGTGGCAGACACCTTACCTGGGCCAGGTCTTCCCAGGGCAGCCGGCAGCCTGGGCTAATTGATGACTAGTTGATGGGCTAATTGATGACAGTGTACAGAAGACCGCCCTCTGCCTTCAAGTGGTATGGTGCTCTTTCCCCTGACACCAACGACGGTGTGTCTTTTCCAACACCGATTCTGCAATTCTCCTACACCAGCTGGGTGTCCAACAATTCAGCTCACTTCTGACACTGACCCCCGGAGTTAACATCGAACTTCATAGGCTTTGAGAGTTCGGTTCCGGAAGACTGCCCTTATTCTGGAGGCCAACTGCAGATGGATTGCCCAGAGCACCCTCACTTCTGCCTGGCCTATGACAAATTTAGGGACTCCCATAACACCTCTTCCACCCCTCCCCCAGGTTCAATCACTCGCTAGAATAGTCATTCTAGAACTTAGGAGAGTGCTTCTACTATTACTGATTTGTTATGGAAGGCACAACTCAGGAACAGTCCAGCAGAAGAGATACCCAGGATGGAGAATGAGGGGAGGGCAGTTAAGGGGTGTGGTGCTTCCCTGGCCTCTCGGGTCACCACCCTTCCAGGACCTTAGGGTGCTTAGGGTGCTCTGAGCTCACGTAAGAAAATCTAACACAAACCAGCTTAAGTGATTTCTCTGTTGCTCAGCTGGAGGCCCAGAAGAGGAGCAGGCTTTGGGGTTAAGGTCATTTAAACCCCAGCTCTAATTTCTGGGATTCTTTCTGCTTTACTCTCTTCCCCGTATTGGTATTATCTTCCATGCAGATGCAAGGCCCTGAATCCCACAGCCGTTCTATCCACGGCTCACATCTGAGGGAAGAGAGAGATACAGAACCGATTCTGGAAGCGAATTTAGCAGAGTAAGGAAAGACTTCCCCCAAACCTGCTGACAAACCTTGCTTTGAATCTCGGTGCCATAAATTTGGCCATGTGCCCATTTCTGAACCAATCCGGCCCAGCCTTGGGCCCAGGGAGGGGTGGGGTCTGCTTCCCATCCCAACACTTGAGCTGCTTATGGAAGAGGCATACACGAACACCACCAGGAGTACACGAACAACACCAGATCTCATTTCTAAACGAGAGACGGGAGAGCCTCATGAAGGGTGGACAATCAACGATGTTCACACGTAACATTATCGTCCTGTCGACTGGGACGCGGTTGGGCACGGGTGTATTGTCCTGTTGACTGGGACGCGGTTGGACGCAGGTGTATTGTCCTGTTGACTGGGACGCGGTTGGACGCAGGTGTATCGTCCTGTTGACTGGAACACGGTTGGGCATGGGTGGCTTTCCTGGGGATCTCTCAGGTTCAGTATCAGCAATTTCATATCGCTGAGCCCATACAGCCAGGACACTCTGCAGAATGGTTCTATGAGCTTAGGCTCTAACCTCATGGCATGCAGGTTCTCATTTTTCCCATCTTCACGTGCACTTGATACTACCTACCTGTGAGAGAATCTCAATATGGTTTTAATAGGTACTGTTTTGAATTCTGGTGAGATTATTCATTATATCATATACAGTTAGCCAGTCCCTTTCTTCTCTGATGAATAATCTATTTCTAGATTTTCAAATTTTCTTGTGTATTTCCTGCCATTCCCAATATATTCTAGATTAGAAGTCAACAAACGTTTTCTATAAAGGGCTGGATGTTAGCGTCCAGGCTCTGAGGGCTGTACAGTCTGTCACAACTGCTCAACTCTGCTGTGGTAGCACCAAAGCAGCCACAGATAATAAACAAATGGGCATGGCTGCGTTTCAACAAAACTTTATTTACAAAAGCAGGCGGCCAGCTGCATTTGGCCCTATGGGCTTTACCAACCCTTATTCTAACATTAATGTGTTGGTTTTAGACAATGCAAATCTTCTCCGAGTCTTCACCCGCTGTTAGCTTGTCTCATGCATTCTTTTTTTTTTTTTGAAGGAAATCTTTAATTTTGATGTAGCGAAATTCATCTGATTATTATCTGAAGTTTGTGTCTCTTGGATTAAAACACCCTATCTCGTCCCAATAAGACAAAGATATCCTGCTCCTTTTCTTGCGATTAACTCCGTATTTCTGCTGGCTTTCACACCGAGCGGGCCCTTGGATCTGTTGGGTGTTCCCATTTGTGTGTGCTGTTGAGATGCGGCTTAACTTCTCCCCCTTTGGTGAGCTATCTCCCTCCCAGAGCAGCCAGCCCAGTCATCCTTGCCCCGTGGATCTGTAGCAGATGAAAAGTTCAGTGGGGGTGGGGGTAAGGCTGAGGTGGAAGGCCTAACTCTCCAACCCAATGCTGGTCCTCAGTGCTTGCCCTGTTCACCGGTCCCAGTTCCACTGGTGTCCTTTCTGTCCCCCCCCCGCCACACCCAGGGCCTCGAGGCTCAGGGACATTGGACAGGCTGTTCCCTCGTCCCATGGTGGACCCTTCATCATGCTTTCTGTCTCACCTCAAGTTTCAACTCCTGTCGGATGCCTTACCTGAACACCCTGTCTCATTTACTCTGTTTCTCAACCTGATTGGAAATTTCCGCTCTATTCGGGGAGGCCATCAAGAAAGCGTGACCACCAATTGGCCTGTGAGCTGAAACTGGCTGATCTGAGGCTCCCTGTCCCCTCTCCTGTCCCTGGAGCGTGGGTTCCACCTGCCTTCCTGCTGCCAGAGGCTGCTCGGGGACATGGCCTTGGGACAGTGATGTGGTGTCGAGACCGTCTGGATAGTTCAGCCCTCTATATAAGCCTTTAAGATCAGAGACATACTCCTTTTGGTGCTGCTCAGGACGAGCCTCCCATGTAAGTTCCTCGGCTTCTACGACCTGCCACCTACGAGCCTTGAGTGGCCGGCCTCTCTCTTCGGTCTTTCCCTGCCCTCTGACTATGGAGGCCAGTTTCCAATTCCACCTGAGACGCTCCCCCAGGAGCTTGTAAACCAACACACTCCCATCTGTGTACCTGCTTACTGTCCCATTAGAATGTGAGTGGGGGGCAGGGGCGGCGCTCTGAACCACATTCATCACCAGTCACGGCCTCCCTGGCGCCTGACGCATAGCAGGCCTGAATTCGTTTCCAGAAAAACAGAACAAACGAGCAAGTTTAATTGATTTTTCAGAGCCAGTGGGTCATTAGATAGCCCAAGCATTGTCCAATACGTTCCCTGACCCTCTCTGCCAAGGTGCAGAAGGAGAATTAAGGTTTGTCCTTCAACCCGCCCCCACACTCGACACCTTCATCGTTTGATAAAGCAGCTCAGCTGGAGTGTATTTATCACACCTGCATCTATTCGCAGTTCGATCCGAGAGCCCTGTTAACTCCCTTAAAATATCTGCTCGGATTTCACGTGGAAGCGAACGCCACAGATGAAATCTATGTTGTGTTAAGAAGTTTCCCGTTTCATCGCAGCCTGTGCGCTGCATGTTAATTAAGATAGCTGGGGGCTTTAAAAAGCCTTCTTTCTCTGCCTTTAACTTTATAATGCATTCAGAGGACGGGGACTGAGGCAACTATTTGTAAAGCTGTGAAAATCAGTGTCGAGTCGGATGGCCGTGGGTCCCGGTGAGCTTCGGGGATGGGCCGGGGCCCCTGCATCCCAGGGGGCGTCCTGTGAGCTGGGTACGGGGAGGAGCGGGATGACACTGCAGGGAGAAGGCTATGACTTCTGGCTTCAGTGGGAACAGTGCCCTTTTGGCGAAGCCTGGAAGTTCGCCCGGGGAACAGTGAAGCAAGAGGCAGGGGAGGGAAGCAAGCGAATCCGAGAATCAGTGCGGCAGGATGAACTGGGGTTCTGAGGATGTGCGAAAGTCTGGCCTTCCTCCCAGTAGAGCGTCAGTGTAGCCGGGACTGTGTGGCAAGACCAAGAGGGCACCACAGGGGCCTGCCTTGGACGGCAGGAAGACGACGGCACACGGGTGTCCCCGATGGGCCCAGATCCAGAGGTCACGTGAGGATGTGAATAAAACGTGGGTAGCACTGATTCAGATCTGGGTTAAAATCGTGGGTCAGGGGCGCCTGGGTGGCTCAGTCGGTTGAGCGGCCGACTTCGGCTCAGGTCATGGTCTCACAGTCTGTGAGTTCGAGCCCCACGTCGGGCTCTGTGCTGACGGCTCAGAGTCTGGAGCCTGCTTCAGAGTCTGTATCTCCCTCTGTCTGCCCTTCCCTTGCTCACACTCCGTCTCTATGTCTCTCAAAAATAAATAAAAATGTTAAAAAAAATTTTAAAAAAATCGTGGGTCAGCCTCTTGCTTAAACAAGTCACTTACTGAGCCTCGGTCGCCTCATCTATACAGTGAGTACGGGGGCACTGCAGGACTCAGAGAGCACCGCGGAGCCGGCCCGCGGCAGGCCCGCAAAGTAGGCCTCTCACTGCAGTTATGCAAGAACCTGGGCCCGCTTCTCGCTGGCAGGGACTCGGCGCACCGCTGATTGTGCCTGATTGTTCGAAGCGCCTTTCACCTCCTTTCCCACAGCTCCCGCCCTTCGTAGTCTTGAGAGGCAGCCGGCCCTTTGGAGCACAGAGAAGACGGCCAGGTGATTCACACCATCCGGGTAGGCTCTGCTTAGAACACCCTCAGGCAAACAGTTCCAGAACAATACTGCCCTTCGGTGGGGAGAGTCCCTGGCCCGCAGTATAGGAGTCGGGCAATACCAAAATAGTGTTGCAGGCACTTTCGACAATAGCCAAATCATGGAAAGAGACCAAGTGCCCATCAACTGACGAATGGAGAAAGCAGTTGTGGCACATATATACAATGGACTACTATGTGGCAATGAGAAAACATGAAATCTGGCCATGTGTAGCAACATGGATGGAACTGGAGGGTATTATGTTAAGTGAAATAAGTCAGTCAGAAAAAGACAGATACCATATGTTTCCACGCATTGGTGGACTTTGTGAGACTAAGCCAAAACCAGGGGGAGGGGAAGAGGGGAAAGGAAAAAAAAGACACAGAGAGGGAGGGAGATAAAACATGAGACTCTCAAAGACTAAGAACAAACTGAGGGTGAGGGGGGTGAGCGAGGGGGGAGAGGGGGTGACGGGCATTAAAGAGGGCACGTGTTGGGATGAACACTGGGTGTTATATGGAAACCAATTTGAAAATAAACTATTATAAAATTTTAAAAAAATACTGTTGCGGCTGGGGCGACCCCGGAAGTCTGCGGGGCTCCTCCCGCTCCCGGACACCCGGCCCGGCTCGGCTTGCGGCGGTGTCCTTCCCAGCTCCGGCCAGCAGGGGGAGGCACCTCTCGCTCTCGGCCGTTTCCCCGCTCCTCCCGGTAGGGTTCAGAATCGGGCCTCCTCGGGCTCCGCCTCCCAGGCCCCCAGCCCCGAGACTCGGTCCTGGCTCCCTCCTCCTCCAGCGGGGCTGACGGCGCGGCCGGGATCTCCTCCCAGACCGGCGACCGACGCCCTGGCGTCCGTGGCACCCGTGCGCTGCTCTCGGTGCTTCCCGGCTCCGTCCCAGGCAGGACAGGCCTCAGGAGAGACCCAGGCTGGACACAGAAGGCATCCAGGGACCCTGGGTCCCGCGACAGCCCTCCGAGACACGTCATGTACCAGGGCTGACACATACCTTGCCGAGGTGATGCACCGCTGAGGGGCGACGTGGCTCACAGAGGTGACACGTCCCTCAGGGGTGACATGACCCACAGAGGTGACATGCTCCACAGAGGTGACACTGCCATTGTCCTCAGCCCTCCTCAGCCGCCTCAGGGGGCAGAAGCACGCCCTGAGGTGCTCCCCTCTGCCCCCCCAACAGCCTGGTATTCAGAGGCCTGGGCCAGTCACCAGCTGAGGGTGGCCGCCACCCCCACAGTCCCCACCTAGGGGGAATGGGGCCTCCCGAGCGCCTGGCCTGCCCCGCTTCCAGTAGGAGGCTGTCACGGTCACAGGCCCCGGCAGACAGAGATACAGACAAGAATGGATGATTTATGAATAACGAACTAATCTGATCCCGGGTTTCTCTTGTGCCTCCCATTTAGTAATTTGTTCCATTTCTTAATGGCCCGAGTTCGTTATCAGGCTGTGACAGAGGAGAGTGGTGAGTCATCACACTAGGGGTCTGAAGGGTGACCTATATACCGGGACTGGGCGAGCAGGTCCTGCCAGGCGGGAGTCAGCGCCACCCTCCGGGGCCTCCGCGGCCGGCGTGGGCGCGGCTCCTGTCCCTGCTGCCTCCTGTCCCTGCACGTGGGCCGGGGCGCGGGCCGGGCTGGTGGCCTGCTGGGTCCTAGCTAGCCTCCGCTCTTACTTAGGTCGAGTGTTGGGGAGCCGAAGTCCTGGGGTTCTGGCCGCCCCCCCTCCAGGCCATCTCCACCCCCCGCTGAGAGTGGGACCAGGCCTTGGGGCCAGGCTACCCGTGGCCCTTGGGCGCCTGGCTCAGCGCCCCCCGCCCCCCCGGAGCCAGGAAAGACTCCCTGGATGGTGAAAGGCCATGCCTCCGTCAGGGTCCTGCCGCCTGAGCCGTTCTTCGAATCCGTCATCTCGAATCTGTTCTTTATTTGTATTTTTCACACGAGGTTACCGAGGCATGGGGGAGGCGACGCCCCTTCATGAAAAGGGAGGGAGGTGGTCTGTGAGCAGAGGACGGGGGCCGGAGACTGAGACGGTCTGCGGTGGGGACGCCGGGCCGGGTGCCGAGGACAGGCTCACCCACGCCATCCTGCCCGTCGGGGTGCCACCCCAGGGGCGCGCTGGCGCAGCAGGAGCAGGGGCGCGGCGGGCCGTGCACAGCTGCCGCCGAGCCAGCTGTGGAAGGAGCCTTCGCCTAGGCCGCCGGGTATTGGAGGAGGCGCTCGGGAGAGGGGAGGGCCGGGTCGTCCTATTTGCGACCTTAGCGCTCCCCACTGGCACTTCCCGAGTGATGCCCGCGCCCACTTTACAGGCAGATCCGCTGGGACCGAGAAGTTAGCTAAGAGCGGGGGTGACACGGCAGGTGCGGCAGGTGCGCACGGAACCTGTCTTCTCCAGCCTCTTGGCTGCCCGCGGTCTCACGGCTGCTCGCCACACCTGACGGGTGGGGGTGCCCCAGGCCACCTGCCCTGGGGTAAGGGCTGTCCTCCTCTTCCTCCAGCGGTCCAGAGGTCGCAGGTGCTTGCCATGTCCATCACCCGCTTAGATTCTCCCGGGAGGTAGGTGTGAACAAGGACTTTCTCAGAGTTCAATGCACGGCCGGGAGGGTGTGCCTGCGTGTCCAGCTCTCTGCATGGTCGCGAGGACTATGGTTTTAATGCCTTTTTGCCTGGAGAAAACTGGGGTTGAGAGAGACCGAGTGGTGTACCCAGGTCCGCTCGTGCAGCCCACGCTGGCGGCCTGCTTCTCTCTCTCTCCCTTTATTTCTCTCTCTCTTCTCTCTCTCTTTCTCTTCTTCCTTTGTGAGGTGGAAATTCACATTTTTGTCTTTTTTTTTTCATTTTGGAGGTCGTTACTGAAGCAGAGCTGACACACAATGCTATGTGAGTTGCAGTTGTTGGGCACTGTGCTTTGACAATTCGATACGTTACTCAGCGCTCATCACCATAAGTGTCATCACCATCTGTCACCACACGTTACGACAAAACCATTGACCACGTAGCCTCTGCCATACTTTTCATCTCCATAACTTACTATTTTTTTCAAAATTTTTTTATGTTTATTTATTTTTGAGACAGACAGAGAATACAAGCAGGGGAGGGGCAGAGAGAGCGAGAGACCCAGACTCTGAAGCAGGCTCCAGGCTCCGTCAGCACAGAGCCCCACACAGGGCTCGAACCCACGGACTGTGAGATCACGACCCGAGCCGAAGTCGGACGCTTCACCGACTGAGCCGCCCCGGCGCCCCTGACTTCCTCACTTTCTCAGTGGAAGTCTGTACCTCTCACTCCTCTCCACCTATGTCCTCCGTCCCCCCATCTGGCTACCACCCGTTTGTTCTCTGTAGCTTCCATTTCTTGAGGCCTATGTTCTGAAATGGATTTTTTATTTAAAGTTTGGATTTTGGCTTCATTTGAGAGCGATACGATTTCATGGAAAACGGCAATGCTTGGACAACATCGTTACCACAAGTGGTTATATGAGAAGGAAATCAGTACAAAACTCTTTATTTGGAGGATGAGAGTTCTGAAGTGTCTTAAGGAGAGTTTGTTAGACAGCTTTCAGGACAGGCTTCACGGTCACGTCTAAAGTCTGCCGATTCAGAACGGCTTGAGGAAGGCAAGTGGACTCAAATCACTGATTTCTGCGGCTTTTAATGTAGCATTCATTATTTACATCGACACTTGGAAATATTTTGGAGAAAATCAACAAAGCCTTCGCAAGGACGGCCTGAGCCTCTGCCTGCAAGTCTGGTTTTTCACTGTGAAAAGGCTTTTTTAATCCCACGTTTCAGAAAGAGGAACCGATTTCTGTTACGTGAGGGGAGGAGGGGGTGCTGTGGACACTTGTCCCTGTGCAAGAGCAGAGACCCGGCCGCTTAGCGGGGAGGCCTTTCCCTTGGGGCTGGGGGGCTGGGGGTCTTCTCACTTCTTCGCTTGTTTTCATTGGACCCCTGGGCCAAAGCAGAGGTTGGGGGGTGCACTGGATGGCCCTTCCCCAGTCCCAGGAAAGCAGGATTTAGGGCATTTACAATCATATATCTCCTCCAGAGAGATGCGTGGGGACCTTCCCGGCTGCCTTTGGAGAAGGGACAAAAACCCAATCACTCAACCAATACCCACGGATTGAAACAGACTGTGCCTCTGTCTGGAAACAGCCGGCCAGGCGGCAGAGCCTGAAAGTTGATCCCTGCGGCCGGAAGGGAAGGTGAACCCCCAAATCCGGAGAGCTGGACCGGCCAGGCTGCCCAGGGCTGTGCAGACGGGGACCTGCTCGCACGACCCGCAGCCTGGCTCAAGGCCACCGGCCGGAGGAGGAGCTGCTCCCACCCCAGGCAGGAGCCAGGGTGCTCGGCCAGCAAAACCTGCAAGTCATCCTGCGCAGCTGACGCCCTGCGGAGACGGGCGGGCCCTGGGGGGGGGGGCGGGGCGAGGAGGCTCCTCGGTCATGGTCACGGCTGTCTGTGTCTGTGTTGAGCTAGAACTCCGCACCTCGGCTGGCTTCGGAACAGCCTGGGCTACCTACCGGCGGGCTCTCCATCATACCCCGGCTTCCCGGCTCCGGCTGGGGGCTCCCTCCAGGGATCCCGGCGCCCCGAGGGGCCGCTGCCCTGCGGCCACGGCCCACGGAGACGGCGACAGCGTGTTTGGTGTGGTCCGTGACGATTGCTCACGGGATCTCGCTGTTTTAATGGCACTAGTTGCCAACTGCTAAAAAGTAGGACATTTTACATATGCATCCAGACTTCCGGCTTCTCTTGAAAGTTGGTGGCCCTGGCAGCACTGAGCCTGAGTGCCCCCCTGGTCATGGCCATGGGCTGAATCCTCCACGGCCGCAGGCTTGTCGGTCCCATTTTCACACCCCGTTCTTGTGCCTGGCCCTTGAGGGCCCCTGAGTCGGGGCGGGCTCGCCGGACACCTACTGGGTGACAGCATTCTGCCCCCTGGACTAGCTCCCTGGGCAGAGAGGGGCCTCCTCTCCCTCCAGCAGCCCCACCCGACGTCACCGTGGCCTGTCCCCCTTCTGTACTGAAACGACCCGTTGATTTCACAGGGGTCCTGGCCACTTATGGACGTCGATTTAAATTTCCTTCCTCTTGCTCGGGGTCAGGATTTCACCACCTTTAGAAACAAATTTTCAGCCGTGTTCTCCACCTCCACAGCCCGAGGAGGGGCGATGGGACCCAGTGACTTATCCTGTCGTGAAGATGAAGAAACCGGGTCTTAGAGTGGTGTCCGGGTCCCGGTGTGCCGCTGTCACACGTGCGAGGAGCACGCTCCACTGCAGGGGGGGCAGGGGGGGGGGTCTGGCGGTGGAGCTGCAGGGGTGGCCCTGTGTCCCCTATCCCAGAACCCAGCGTCCTCTCCCAAGAGGGTTCACGCAGACTGCGGCCAGGATCCCCGCCAGCCCGTGTGCTGCGTGGCCACCCGCACTCAGAGTCACTCACCACGGGGACGGAGCTCTGCGCCTGTGGCCTGTCCTGTGGCCGGAACCAGGGTCCCCGGCTGTGGGTGGAGGTTCTCTCTGCTGGCATGGAGGACACCAGGGGTGGGTGTGGGGGGTCCTGGAGGCAGGCCCAAGGGGGTGAGGCGTGCACGCGAGTGTGTGTGTGTGTGTGTGTCCGTGTGTGTGTGTGTGTCGGGAGATGGGCCCCACCATCAGGAGGGCCTCGGGTGAGTCGACTCCAGGCTGTTTATCGGTGAATTGATAGAATTCCTGCCTGGGTAGTGCTGGTTGACTAACTGTCCTGGTCGCAGGGAGCTCGCTGCACATATTAGGAGAATTAGGCAGGATTTTCGGTTCTGCCGCCATAATTTTCTGGTTCTCGGGCTCCCAGTAGCCCAGAACGTCTTCATTAAATGAGGTTTATATCTCCGATTCTCCCTGCCCTTCCATTTCATCACGACCCCAAATGAGATAAAATTCACCTTGTCCTGACAAGGGGGGGTTTTGTGAGCCATCGAGGGCTTTGCCGGAGAACGAGGTTCAAGTGTGAGGCCCAGACCCGCCAGCACACTCGTGGAGAGCTCAGCCGGCTGGGTCAGGAGCCGGCCCTCGCTCGGAACTCCGTCCCGTCCTGGTTCCTGTACTTACCGACCGGCGTTTCAGCCTCAGCCCTCTTCTGAGGAGCGATGGAGAGCAGGTTTCCCAGCGTGCTAGGTGGACCGAAGACCAGGGCGGGGCAATGGTGATGTTTGTGTCAAATAAATATACAGGGGCGTCTGGTGGCTCAGTCGGTTAGGCCTCCGACTCTTGATTTCGGCTCAGCTCGTGATCCCGCGGTTGTGAGATCGAGCCCTGCATCAGGCTCGGCACTGAGCGCAGAGCCTGCTTGGGATTCTCGCCCTCTGCCCCTCCCCCGCCCGTGTGTTGTCTCCTTCTCTCTCTCTTTCTCTCTCTCAAACGAAATTAAAAAAAAATAAATATATAGTGACTGTGCAGAATGGAAAAGTTTATGAATTTTTTTTAACGTTTATTTATTTTTGAGACAGAGACAGAGCATGAGTGGGGGAGGGGCAGAGAGAGGGAGACCCAGAATCCGAAGCAGGCTCCAGGCTCTGAGCTGTCAGCACAGAGCCCGACTCGGGGCTCGAACCCATGAACCGTGAGATCATGACCTGAGCCGAAGTCAGACACTTAACTGACCGAGCCACCCAGGTGCCCCATATGAATTTTAATGCTAACACAGGAGCAAAGAGCTGCCGTTGCTGGTGGAGGGACGGGAGGGGAAGGCTGCCCAGCTCTGCCTTCCTACGGGACCCGGGGACCTCGGCCCTGTGCCCCGCCGCTGAAGATGCATTACTGGCAGAGGTGAGAAGCCCTGTTGTGTCGTGTGGTGGGCAAGGCGCTGTGCGGCCTTCGTAGGAGGAGCAGCAGCTTTGAGGAGAGAGGCCTGGCCCTGGGGTGGAGAGTGGGGGTGGGGGGACTTCAGCCGGCAGTTTCCTTACCAGGCTACCTGGGAACGCAGAGGTGCCGTGGGAAGAAAGCTTATATCTGACTGGAGGTGATCACGGGAGACTTCCTGGAGGAGGAGGGGAGATGTTAGGACCCCGGGAACACTCACTTAGAAGCACCTGCTTGGTGACTGGCAGGAGAATCAGACCCTGGCCAAGGGTTTGGAGATGGGGGTGTGGCAGGGGTGGCGGGGACCCCCGCTGGGGGATTTGGGACGCACACTCTAGGGTGGGAAACTTCATGCTGGAGATGGATCTCTCGTTGTTTTCTTCGGCTCGGACAGTTTTCCAGATGAGGGGTCCTTTAAGGGGTTTCTCCTCCCAGCAGAGAAGACACCCCCCAGAGAGAAAGAGTCTCTTAGCTCAAATCCGGCCAACATTTATAACAATTTTTTTTTTTTCCTTGCTGCTCAGATGAGGCCTTGTGGCCTAGGGAGGTCAAGGGCCTTGCCGCGCGCTGCCCAGCAAATTAGAGATTGTTGGACATGGGAGTCGCAGGTCGCTGGGGAAGAGAGGTCCCAGCAGATCCTTCAGAAAGGCGGCGCTGCGTCCGATGTTCCCGCGCGGGAGCGTGCCTCTCTTCATACGCGAACTCTCCGCGGGAGCCCTCCCTGCGAGTCCAAGGGCTGAGCAGATAGGAACGACCGCCGCCTCCTTCCTCCCTGCTCTGGAGCTGATCGGGCCCCTTCGAGCCTTCGGACCGGCAAGACCTCACATTTCAGGTCTCGCTGAAGAAAGGCATCCACCCCACGCCGGGGCACATGTCCCGTCTCCCCGCCCAGAATGGAACTTGAGGTAGAATCTGCAGCCGCGGGCGTCCGGGTGGAGACGACAAAGGGCTTCCGAATGGCAGAAGGGGGCCCCGGTGGGGACACCCTCAGAAAGTTCGCACGTCGTCGGCAAGGACAGCCTGGCGCTGGCGGAGGCACAGCGGGGTGACTCGGGTGTGACCTCCTGGCCTGCTCCCCGTCGACCGCCCGCCCAGGATGACGTCGGCTGGCCTGCTTGCTGTGTGGACCCGTTCTTCTCAAACCACTTCACGTGCAGAGGGCACGGCGGGCGTGCTCGAGCGCAGTGCGGACTCCGTGGGGCGGGTGGGGCTCGGCATCTGTGCAGGAGTCCGGGGGCCTCCGTGGACTGGAGCGGGTACAGCTGGGTTTCCGGAAGGGAAGGTACCGCCCTCTGGAGTGGTCTAGCCCGCCTGCCCACGGCCTGCAGGCTCCCTTTTGCAGCTCTCCAGTCATAACCGTCTCCATCCATTCTATACGTGTGTGCCGAGCACCCCCAGACGCCAGGTCCTGGGGTCGGCCAGGACGTGGCCGGGGAGGCCGCAGAAGCTCAGGCCGCAGTGTTCGAGGGAGATGGGCAGGGGCCGCAAACAAGACTGAAGGAGACGGTGAGGCCAGGAGACTGGGTCTCTTCTTCCTCCCGGCCCGTGTCGGCTGTGGGAGGAATCGCTCGTTGAGGTCCCTCACTAGTTGGATAAAAGAGCTGAGGGGACAAGCAGAGGGTGGGGGGGGGTGGCGGGGGAGAGGTGAGCAGGACACAGATGGGACCTCATGCTGAGCCACCTGGTCACCACATGTGTCCTTCCACCTCTGCGGCGTGGGTTAGGCTGAGGCCGCCTGCCCTGGGGTCCCTGGGGCCAGCCGCCCACAGAAGAGCCCGCTCCACTCTGGGCTAGAGCTAGCAGCCAGGGGCCGAGCTTTCAGCAAATGCAGTTACCCGCTGGGCCGTCTAGCAGGTGGGGCCCTCGGCGCAGCCTGGCTGGGGGAGGCCGCGCACCCACGCGCCTCCGAGTGCTCCAAGCCTGTCTGGGAGCGGAGAGGGTGCCCACACACAGAAATGAGTCGCTGCGGCATTCGCATTTCTTGAGTATTTGTGTTGCAAGCGTTGTGACTGGTGGATTGTTACAAGCAGGGGCCCCGATGTACTGTGTCTCCTGTCGCCCACGCCCTTGAATACGCCTCTCCCATGTGCACTCTGACCTCGGCCACATAACTTGCTGTGGCTAAGGGGACATCAGCAACGTGACGCAAGCAGGGATTCGTCAGCCCCGTGCAGGGAGGCTTGCCGCCCCGGCGTGCACGGGCGTGCTAAGAATTCTCGCCTACACGTCCAGGAGGAGAGCCACGGTGCCCCGGTGTGAGTGTGGGCGACTTGGTCCTCCCAGGCCCAGGTGAGTCTCAGATAACTAATGAGTGATCACATTGGCGACCAGCGGGAGAGCCGCCATCGAACCCAGCTTGAACTACAGACGCAGAGTGACAGACGGTCGTTTTAAGTAACCCTGTCGCGTGGTCATTTGTGACCCGACAGTGGTGAATGGACACGGTGCCTAACGAACGCCTGTGATCTCACTTCAGCCGAACGACAGTCCCGGGAAGAAACCCTAAGCCGCCCACCTCTCCCGTGGTCCTGCCACGGAGGGAGTCACCAGCTGTGATTTCTAGTCCTGTGGTGGTGACCAGCGGGGGCTGTGTCTCTTCTGTGGCCTTGAGAATGAGGCGGCCGCCTCGGTCACAACACTCAGAGCATGAGAAGGAAGACAGGCCGGCCTTTATCCTTCATTGCTCAGGTAAACTCCACAGTGACCTGGCGTTACCAGCCTCTGCCCACCTACGGGTCACCCCCCCCCCCCCAGGCCTGGTTCAGGACTTCCGGGATTGCTTGTTCTGTCGTGTCTTTATGACTCTTCTGTTACCTTCACCCTTACTTCTGGCCACCACGGGGCACATGTCCTTCTAGATTCTTCTCCCAAAGCAACCGCAAGCATCTGGCGATTGCTTACAATACGGCCCCTTTATTAACCATCGTGAGGTCGTGAACAGTTTTGTCCGACGTTGCTCTGAAAGCATCTAAAATCGTGTATCGGTTATCGTGTCTTCAGCCGGCAACTTCTCACTAGCGACTTTGTCCCCCCCGGCACCGCGTGTGTGTCGTGTCCTGCTCTCCTCCGTCTCCATCCCGTCCAGGCTCCTCGCCCCCGTCCTGAGGACACCCCCGTCCCCGCCCGACCCGGGGCTTCAGAGTCCGCCCTCTGCCCAGACCCACGGCTTCCCGTGGAGACCCAGAGCTCGGCAAGATGTGGAGACTCGCCCTAGGCTCCGGGCTGCGTTCGGGGCTGGGACCGGAGGGCAGCGTCCCCTCCAGGGACGGGGCCGGGGTGCGTGTGGCACCGAGGCGGAGGACCTGGGCCCCGTGTCCCCTGCTTGTGGTGGACGCCCTCGGCCAAGGCGAGGCGAGGTGAGCAGACGTGCTGACCTGTACCGTTCTCTACCCCGGCTCCTCGGTCCCCGCGGTAATGCACACGTGCCCAGCCCATAAATATCTTATTTTGTGTTCCTGCCAGCCCCCACTAATAGGGCTAATGCTTCCTGAGGAGCAGCCCTGAGCTGCATTAGTCGCAGATGTTTGATTGATTTAAAACAAAGAGCCTGACCACCAACCTCTCTCTCTGGTCTCTCTTCCTGCCACTTTGCTGGCGGGGTTATCTCTAAAATGCAATTAAGGGGCTTAAAAGTACATTTTCAGGAAGATGCAGAATTGATGAGGGGAGCCGGCCCCTGTGGGTGCCTCCAGATTGTTCTAGTTCCAGGGAAGGGAGCTGGACCCCGCCTGGAGCTGTGTCCACACCCGCCAGAAGTCTTGGCTCTCCAGGGCAATATCTGCCCCCAGCAGCCCCTGGAGGACGGAGGGAGGTGGGGCTATGGGGCTGTGGGGCTTCCCATGTGCTTCCCTGTGGGGTGGTCCCGGGGGGGGGGGATCCAAGTGTCACGCTAGCAAGAGGGTGCGCGTACGACAGAGCTCTTTTCCCCAGCGCCCAGGTGTGTCATCCTAAAGCAGCTGCTTTCCGGAACACGCCCCTGAGGCCCACGCCGCATCTGTCAGGCACTCCCCGGTCATGAAGGCTCAGCTCCACGGGTCCTCCAAACTGGGGGGCCACCCAGCCAGAGGGTGAGACAAACGCAGGGCCGCTCAGATGGCCCGGCACAGTGCTAGGGGGCCCCTGCTGACTGTCGCCTGCCACACAAGGACCAGAGGCGCCGAAGTGGGGTCAGAGCCTCCGCGGGGAGGGCTGGCAGCCCCAAACCACAGCACGAGGGAGCAGAGAGGGGTGCCGGAGGGGTGCGGGCCGGCAGCTCGGTCAGGTGCCGAGGCTGTTCCGGTCAGAGCTGCCACAGCACTCAGGGAAAGCGGGGAAGGAGAAAATGGCATTGACCAGAATGTCTTTTAAGGAAAGGCTTGCCCGGGTGGGAGGCAGGGTCCGAGATGGCGAGTGTGTGGCCTGGAGGACACCCGAAGGCTGCCGCAGGTCACAAGAGCGCGTTGCGGAAGGGCGCCTGCTTTGCCAAGCGGTGTGTCCAGTTGGGAGCGGTCCCGATTTGCCTTGGCCGGCAGGACGGTCCAGGCCGACCCCTCCCTCGAGCTGCTTTTCTGCTCCCTCCGCAACCCACCCCAGCGGCATCGACAGACAGTTCGAAGATGTCAGGTTTAAAGGGATACCGCCTTCTTAGCCTGCGTGGCCTCTAAACTCTCCCCGGTCCAGTTCTGGAGACACAGAGAGGAGGGCAAGGTCGTCTTCTGCCAAGGTCATTGGAGAAAGGTGCCCCAGTAGGGCCCGGGAGAACGCGCAGGTGTTGGGGGTGGAGAGAAAGGCACGCGGGAGGAAGGGAGCGTTCGGAGTGGGCGTGGGAAGTGGCACACCATTGACCTGCTGGAGCACGATGACCAACAAGCTAGCGGAGCAGGCAGGGGACATGTGGCGATGGATTTCAGTGTCTTGCTGAGAAATTTGGGGGTCTACCTGCTAGGCAATGGTGAGCCATAGATGGCGGCAGGGCCAAGGAGAGGCCATGTAGAAATCGGCTCCTTGCAGATGAATCCGGCTGGGAATGGGGAGAGAAGGTAGATACTCATGATACTCAGGGGCTTCTTTAGTTTCCGGAGGGGAAATTTATCTCAAAGTATAGGATGTATAGCTGTGGTGTTCAGTGAGCCATCTCGCCTTCGTCCGGCATATCCTCTATTCCTCTCCCCCTTTGGAAAATCCCGGACAATGACCGCCTTCCCTGGTAACCTCCCTGCTTCTCCGAGGGGCTCGTGCCCCTCTCTACCATGATTGGCTGAACACTCGCTCGATTACACTCTTCCTCTTGCCTCTGTCCTCGGTGGCGTCGGTATCCACAGCCCAAACCCTCAGCATCTCATTCTTGTTGTCAGCCGTACTCTCCCTCCTTCCCCTCGGTCCCTCCCCGAGACACCCTGACCTGGCCCTCACCGGATGGCGCCGCTTCCGCGCTCACCTAACCAACTCTCCTCTTTATTCTAATCCAGGGCTTGGCAGACTGCGGCCGTGGGCCCACCTGGCTTGCTGACCATTTTTCTAAATAAAGTTTTTTTTTTAATGTTTATTTATTTTTGAGAGAAAGAGACAGAGTGCAAGCAGGGGAGGGGCAGAGACAGGGAGACACAGAATCCGAAGCAGGCTCCAGGCTCTGAGCCGTCAGCACAGAGCCCGACGCGGGGCTCAAACCCACGGACCGTGAGATCATGACCTGAGCCGAAGTCGGAGGCTTAACCGACTGAGCCCCCCAGGCGCCCCTGCAAATAAAGTTTTATTGGCACCCAGCCTCGCCCATCTGCGTATGGGTGGTCTAGGCTGCTGCAAGAGCAGCATTGAGTAGCTGTGACAGAGCTCATACAGCTTACAGGCCTAACTGTTCACCGCCCGGCTCTGCAGAAAGAGTCCTTCCCATCTAACGCTTTAACTCACCAGCTCCTCCTCCCCCCACTCCCTCCTTATCCAGCAGAGACTCACACTTCCGATGACCCTTCCCGCCACCCTGCTTCTGTGGCCGCGCTGGGTGACCCCAGCTGCCCACTCTCTCTTCCCCGCCTCAGAGCAGCCGAGGGCCGCTGGAGGAGGTCACGTGTCAGGCAGGGTGCGTGATCAGGCATCTGTGATCGCCAGCCACAAACGGACCTTCCGTACTCCTGGAAACCCTTCTGTTTTCTCTGCTCGGGCCGTCTTGTGATGGCCTTCCCCATTCTCTTCCGGCAGAGGACCCCAGCTCTCACAGAACAGAGGACGTAGGAGACATCAGGGGAGACCTTAACGCCGAACCCCTCTGCTGCCTGCTTCCCATGTGTTCACCGGTGGTGTCCGGCCCTTCTTGCTTTCTTGGGAGTGTGCCCGACATTTTCCATTTGGGCTCCTCCTAAGACCGTGAGACAGGAAGTTGGGTGAGCACTTATTGGTTTCGCGATCCCGGGAAGCCCAGGGAGAAAGTTGAGGGTGGGCCAAGGAGAAGAGCCCACCAAGAGTGGGTCACTGAGCCAAGGACTGCTCGGGGCCAGGGGGCTTCCGTGTCTTATGGGTCCTTCTGGGAGGCTGTTAGGGCACAGCTAGAATCGTGCTACGTGTGGGCAGGGAAGCTGAGGCCCTCGTCCAGGATCCCATCCCCCGGCACTGAGTGTGGCCGCCGCGGCCTGGTCTGCCCACACTTCCCGACTGCGCAGCACAGAATGTTCCTCTCCTGCCCGAGGAAGCTCCCAGAGAGGCGTGAAGACACACAAGCACACAGGAGTTTGCGGGGAACTGACTGTGGCTGCAGGATTCTCGTGAGGGCTGCGAGGGTGTGGTGCTGGCCTCCCTGACCCCCGCTGCCACTCAGGCGTCCTCCTCTCTGTCACGCACGCCACAACGTCCTCGACGCTAGTTTTTAAACACGGTCACAGTCCTCCCCTTTAAACAACATACTCTTAAACGTTCACCCTCCACAGTCCCTTCCTTCTCTCTCCTCCTCAGGATCAGACCAACCAGAAGTGAGCCAGTCTGCGGCCACTGTTGCGTTCCCTCATGCCCACCAGTACCTCTGCCCACTGGAGTCTGGCTTCTGCCCTTTGCTCGGACAACACTGTCTCCTCACGGCCAGCTTGTGTTGCTCAGTCCAGTGGACACTTCTCCGCTCTCGACGTGCCTGTCTTTCTGACCGCACTACACACGGCTGACCGTCTCCTCCTTCCCCACAGCTCTTTTCTCTTGGATTCCATGGCATCACTTGATTCTGGGCTCTCTCCTGCTTCCCGGAAGAAGCCTGTTCTGACTGCCGAGGGTCTTCGGGGTGGGCAGCTAAGCCTACAGGAGACCGGTTCCCTCGAAGGACCCCTCCCCTTCCGGGACCCATCCGGGAGCATGGCTTTAAGTCCCCCTGTTGAGGGGACAACTCATTGTTTTCTGTACTTACTTCTTTCCAACTGCCTGTTTGACGTTTGCTCTTGGGAGTCTGAAAGGCGTTTCAGAGTCCAGACTGAACCCACGATTTCCTCAGTTACGCGAGACTGTCCTTCTCCTCCTGACTCAAAGTCAGCAGTAAGAAAGCCACTTGTCTCAAGGCCCTTTTGCCAGATTCTCGACCTCTTCGTTCCTCCTTGAACAAGGTTGTTGAAGACTGACTTGGGAAGCTTTATTTCGACTTCCCGTTCTCGCCTTCCTGGAGCCTGCTTTGGCCCGCCTGTCATTCTGCAGGGATTTCAGAGAGGGAGGTGCAAAAGAGGAAGTTTTATGGTCAGGTTTCTGCTAACCGTACAACTGGGTTTCAGTAGAGTGATTCACGGACGTCCATTTACCGCTGAAGTTGTAGATCTGTTTTTAGAAATTATTAGCAGGCATTAAACAAAAACAGGCTTTATTAATAATTCACCAGAAAAGAAAGTTATGGTGCAATATCCCGCAATCGTGATCTTTAATGCCGGAATAAGTATTCCATTTGTTTTGGTTTTGTTTTTTCTTCTTCTTCTTCATTCGACATAACAAAGACCCAAATCCTTTGTAAACTGAGAGAAAGGCAGACCTAATAAGGCACATTTATCAGCTCAGCAGAGCAGGAGTCTGCTTGGGAAACCTCTAGAAAATCAGAACAGCTTCTGGGAGCCGATATTTAGAAATAGAATGGAATCGTCTGTGACAAAATCAGGGCACGGGATCTACGGTACAGACGTGAGGCCTCTGCTCTTTAGGCCTCTGCTTGGCTAGAGTTTCAGGGCCTCACTAATCCAAGGATGTAGCAAGACCCCATCGGCCCTGCCCAGACCCATCAGGCCTGCCCCAGGGGTTGCCTCAGACATCCTCGCACACACCGATGGCTTTCTGGGTCTTCCTGCCTGGGGCTGTTCTCCAGAGGAAAAGCTCGCTTGGCGTGGAAGTGCCAGGCATTGGATGCTCCATGCTGGTGGTGATTCTCAACCCGTAAGGGGAGAAGTTAGGTCGATCCGTCCCCCAGCCTCCCCGGCTCACTTCTGTGGGACGGCCGTAAGGTACGTTCTATACACACTCTCCAAAGTCTCCCACCGGCCTCTGGAATGCATTCCTTAATACATTCTATTTCGGGTTTTCCTCTTGATGAAGTTTTGGGGTGATGGTGGGGTCTGGCCTAGAAAGAATTCTTGAAGACGTCTTTGGTGCAAAAGGGTGATTTTATTACAGCACGGGGACAGGACCCGTGGGCAGCATAAGAGTGACTCCTTATATCCTATGAAGTTGGGGGAGGTAAGATCAAAAGGGAGACCTCCAGAGGGACTTGGAAATGCCAAAGAGAACTCCTAAGATACCGGAGGCCTTGCTGTTGTCAAGCTGAGGTTGTTTTTCCTTCTAGCAAAGCATTAACATTAAGACAGTAGGGAGTTCCTGGAGAAACTTTACTCTGCCTGCCTCAAGTGTTTGTCCATGGGCTGTAGCTTAGAAGGAAATTCAGTTTTCCCTGCCATTTCCTTGTCTTTGTTCCCCACATCACTCTGGAGGGAGGGTGATGTTGGGGCTCCAGGAAACCGAGTCCACAGGTTTCTGGAGATAAGGCTGTTGATAAGACTGCCTTTTTCTTGTCATTTACTAAGATATTTGTAAACTGATGGAGGTTCTGTCAGTTTCGCTGTTTGTTTTCTGTGCTGTCCTTGGCACTTGGGCAGCCAGGAGTGCCTGAGGAATGCCACACGGATGCCACCTGGGGGGGGGGAGTGCTAGCTTGTGCTTGCCCCATGCTCTCTCATCGCTCTCTTCTCTTCCTTGCTTCCCCACTCCTTCGCCAGGTTTCCTGGAATCCACCAACGAACCAACCTCCTGCACCCAAGTTCTAACCTCAGGGTTTTCTGGGACCATGGGGAGGCCAGACAGGGAAAGGAGGAAATCTAATGGAAGTGTGGAAAGGAGCAGGTCCCCATCTTGCCGGGGACCCTCTGCCATGCTGAGGAGGAGGGGGAAGCCTTTATCTCCCAACTCCTATCCCCGACTGGTTGAAGGCTGACCTCAAAGCCATTAAACCTCCCCACTCCCACCCCCCACCCCCGCCCCCTCCCCTCCCATTGCTCTGACCAAGGTCCTCATAACAGAAAGAATCCCTAGGCAGAGAAGAAAGACAGTCCCAGAGGTGGGAAGGCGTTAGCTTGCTGGAAACGGTCTCCTGTAGCTGCTGAGAATTCAGGTGGCTAAACACAGCAACCGTGCATTTGACACAGGTGCCCTCTCCTGGGCCAGTCGGTGTGGCCAGAGAGCGGGAGGGGGTGGGGCAGGATGGAAATGGATGTGGCCACCTGCGCAGAAGGAAACGGTCAGGGCTGTATTCTTGCAGGGGCGGGTGTGGGTGTAGCTGGAACCTTGGTCACTAGCCCTAACATAAGCAGAAATCTTCAGGTCATGGAAAGTAAAACCGAGGCAGGGTGCAGCCAGCGGCACTCAAGGCGGGATGCCCACGTAGAACACGAGATAGCTTTCAGCGGCTCCATGCTTCCCAGCGCTTTCGGTGCTCTCCCGCACCCCTTTCTTGGATGCCTCTTTGGTGTGACAACCCCTCCTCCCCCAGCCTCCAGGGACCTCTGTGTGGCCGTTGGCTCCCAAAGCCTTGCCTCCCAGAGCCTTGCAGTGTCCTGTTCCACAGTTCACCTCTCTCTCTGAATAGACCTTCCCCGTCCTTCAAATTCACTCCCCTACCCCAGACCCGATGTCCAGAGAAAGGGCCGTTGACTGTAGGAGGCGAGCTAGTATATCGATTCACACCGGATTGTGAAGAGTAGACAGTTTCAGAGCTCTCGCGGGATATTTGTAGTTTAACAGGGGACAAAAGTTATAGTAGAATACATAAACACTAACAAAAACTCATAAAACTTCTTGTAAAACTTTCCTAGAGAAAGGCAGGATAAACTAGCAGGGTACGCTGTGAGCTCTGAGGCAAGGATCCTTGGTTTCAAAACTTATTAGCACCCCTTCCCAGAAGCACGCTTACCACTGGCGTGAACGCAGGCATGTTCCTTGCTCCTCTGTGCCTCAGTGTCCCGTCTGCAGAATGAGATCAAGACTTGCCTTACGGGATTGTGGTGAAGACTGAGGAGTCTAGTTTGGCTCTACTGCATCTGGGACCCACCACAAGCTCAGCACACGCCAGCCATTGTGACTCTCTGGTCTTCGAAGATATCAGAAATGCTTCTTTCCTCTGAACTCAGGTGGGGTCAGAGCAAATTTCAGTGAGGAGACAATCCAACAGGCAGTGTTTCCAGGGACATCCATCCCAGCCCTGAGGACTTCTGGGTGGCTAGGATAACTCAGACCTGAAAAGTCCTCCTGGGTCTCTTATTGTCCTGCGTCTCTGAGTTGCCACAACAGTGAGGCCTTGGAGACCCCACCCTCATAGACACAGCAGAGAGGGGACCAGCTTCCGTCTGCTTCCCTGTGACCTGGGCAGCTGAGGAGGGACTCAGAAGTTGTAACTTTCAGGCAGTGTTCTCAAAGTCCACCCAGTGCTCACGGCTGAGATTCAGGGAGGGACTGCTACATAAACCTGGCTGGAGGGACTCGGGCATGGGGGGAGGCCTAATTCTTTACTTTGTTGGTGTGCATGTGTAAACACCTCTCTCTCTATGGGATAATGGACAACAGTCCTCTCACGGCAATCCTGCTGTTCCTGCTTTTCTCTTCCCCATCTGGCCCCCGCTGAACACCGCTGGCTCCATCGGTTCTCACGTCCTTGCCTACAGAAGGCCCCTACACAGAGAGAGTGACTCAGGGGCTGAGGTGGAGGTCATTCGGGCACTTTTTAAATGGCGCATTCCAGCTCATTACTTAGCAATTATACTTGAAGTATCCTGAAGGTGAATTACAATGTAATGTAGAGCCTTTTCTTTTGGAGAGGGCTAGGGGGAGAGAACCCAGGCTCTTGCTCAGGCAGAAGGCCTCAGGTGACTATCTTGGGATTTACACCTCCCCATTTGATACCTGCCATGAGTTTATAACCTTGGGTTGCGACACTGTCCTTTCTGTATAATGAGGTATAAACAGGTACGAGGATGGGCTGCCCCAGGATTAAGGTCATCCCAGTGACAGGGCCCCTGGGCCATTGGCTGAGGGCTGTCTCTAGAATCAAACATCCAGGCACTTCCTGCTACATCATGTATACAGGCAAAGAGGCTCCAGAACCCAAGAGCTGCCTTCCAGGAAAGCTACCAGGCGCTGTCAGACGGGAGTGAAAGCCCTTGGGGAAGCTGGTGTGGGGGCAATGGGGAAGCCATCCAACAAGATGTGGGGGGAGCACCTGCTCTCCCATGAAAACCCCTGGGTGTGTGACGGCAGCACTCGTTTGGGAGAGACTGACCTTGGAAAGACTGAGCTCTAGGGATCAAGTTTCCCTAAATGATAGGAAGACGCGATGGGGGCGGGATGTACTAGGAAGGACTGACCGTTCCCTCACGGCTAATCCTAGCAACCGGAGGCAACATTCACCTTGAGAAGTACCAACAACTTCGTGCCAACTGATCCGACAGCAAACAGACCTCTGAAGCTCAGACCAAATGGTAGAGCCCGGAAGTCCAAGCCAAAGACAAGGACGCTGCAGATGGAAGGAGATTGAAAATAAGACACAAACAAGAAACGCTTGTTTCTCGGGCAATGTTTTTAGACAAAGGGAGAGTGGTGTAAGAATCTCCCTTCAGCTCCCAGCTGCCGACCCGGACCTCCATAGAGACCCCCAGCGCCCCCAAGGGTGAAAACTCCACTGTGTTGCTGTGCACGATCTTGGAAGGTCTTCCACCATCTTGAGACCAGAAAATTTTGGATTTCCCATCAGGAAATATAATGGATTTCTTGGCAGTCATAGACAAAATTGGGCCTTCCTTTATTTTATGGGTTTTTTTTGTTGCTGTTAATCACTCTAGCCTGACTCATGTGATCTAAAAGACCAGCTGCCTGGACTAAATCATCAATAAATGTTCTCAGTCTGTCCTTGGAGGTGACCCAGGAATGAACTCAGCATTCTGCAGTTTAATTCCAAACATTTATTGAACACCTACTATGTGCCAGGCATTATAATAGATCTTGCGGGGGATAACATTAATAAGATCTGGATGCCACTCTCAAGAAGTTCTATGTTTCGGAAGCCGGGTGGAAAGCATCGCAACGACAACAACTTCGTGGTCCTTAATCGCGCTCCCCACACTGTGCAGGAACTATTCAACGAAGGCTACGTGTGAAGCAAGTCAGAGGTTTTATATCTGTCTGTATGTTGTGTTTAAAGTAAGGCAGAGACACAAACTTCCTGAGATCATAGGCCTTGGCAAGGCTGTGAGACCAGAATTCAAGAGCAGCCCTTAGGTCAGAGAGAAGGTGAGGAGAGTCTTATCGAGCTGAAACAAGAACTAATCTTGGAAAACTCATATGTGTGAGATCAGAAGCAATTTGAGGAATTAACTGACATATAATACATCTCGATGTTATTCGTGGTTTTCTCCAAGGGACTGGATTTTGGTTAAGTTTAATTTTCTTTTTTTTTTTCTCTTTCTTTTTATTAGTTCCTCCCATCCTTCCTTCCTTCCTGCTTTCCTTCCTTCCTTCCTCTTTCTTTATTCTTATATTTTATACCTTCATATACTGTTGAAATAAAAAAATGTCTTATTTTAAAAATGACATCAACTGAGAATCTAAGGCATGTTGTATTTGGGGCTGAAGGCCAAATCGATGCCAAGTATAAGCTAAGTCTGCAGCGGGTTCCCCCTTTCTCTGACTCTCCTCAACTCTCCTAGTACTGGGCTATATTTACATGGGCAGTATTGTCTAGGAACTGGAGTCTACGAAACAAATCCAGTTTCAAAACGTGTATTCATTACCATATTGTATCATTCATTGCATATTGTTCTCATTTCCCCCTCCTTCGAGAGTCACAAGAGTTTACTTCTCTTGAGAATAAAAATAATTAGAAAACCAAAAGTTTACCTTGATCAATTATTGACATGACTGACTTTTTAAAAAAGGAACGTTCCCTTCAATAAAGTTGTCGGTGGCTCGCATGCAGCCCTTGTAGCCTTGGTGGTTTATCGCATTTTATATCCGGGAGGGAAGCCTCAGGACAAGGGGATAAAGGCACCAACAACTACCCTGTGTAGCAGAAGTCCCCCAAAGAGAGAAATAAAATCAAAATTGTTTATGTTTGCTTAAAACAATATCTAAATAAAAATCCGAGTGCTCCCGAGAATGAAGCAAAGCAACCGAGGAAGCATAGAATTGTGTCTGTTGTTGTCTGTTTGACACCTGAGAGTCTGTAGTTTATGTCCCGGGCAAGTGTACAACATATTAGCTATAAAATCTATTTAGTGGGCTGAGACCACTGACATTTACAGTGAAACAATAGAAAACATCAGGGTGCATTTTATGCAGTAAGAGTATTGTCTCAGGGGCATCGTGTGTGTGCGCGCGCTTGCACATGTGTGTGTGTTGTGTGTGGTGTGTGTGTGTGTGTGTGTGTGTGTGTGTGTGTGTGATTTTTCTCACTGTGGGTTGCGGAGATCACCACACTGGACAGTCTTATGGTGCCGTGGATGAGTCATGTTGCCTTGAGTTGCTTGCGTGGTGTGTGGAAAGGCCTGACCAGAATGGGCCACCCTGCTGGGGTACTGAAGGGACTAGAGAGAGGGACTAGAGAGGAGGGTTTGGAACGGGTGACCCCTTCGGCTCTCTCCAATGTCGTAGTCCTGATCCTAGGATCCAATAGGACCGTAACAGTCCGGCCAATAGGATGTTGCTGCGCAAGGCTTTACAAGTTAATTATGCAAATAAATGATCAAAATCATGGTCCCACGATAAGCCCTGCAGTGACTCAGAACCCCTCTCGCAAGTTTCTTGATGTCAGCACGGGGGATATTTTCCCAAAACTCCCTCCCAGTCAGCTTCTCCTTCCATGTCACTAACTGGGGGGGGGGGGGGGGGGTGGGGGTTCTTGTGGGCAGTGCCATCTGCCCACACACTCCTGCAGGCACATGGGGACAGTCAGTCACAGAGCCATAGGAGCGCTTGTGGGCTTCCAGGGTCAGGAAAGAAGCTGCTCTCTCTTCCTCCGTCCTCTGTTTTCCCACTCTCGGGAACACCGCCTCCATTCCACATCTAGGATTCGTGTCCTTTGCCCTTCCCCTTCCCACAGCCAGCTCTCTGCCTGTCCTGTCCACCCTCCCTCACACTGGGACCCAGATCTGTCCATTTCTCTCCCTCTCACCTTGGGCAAAGCCACACCACTGCTTGCCCAGACGACCAAGTCACCCTGGGACAGGTCTCCCCACACTCCCCCACCACTTTGCGCTCTCTGGTGTGAGAGGGATGTTTTTTCAAGGCAATTCAAGTCATACCTCTCCCCTGTTGAAAGCCCACCAATGGCTTCCTGTCACACGCAGGATAATCTTCAGACTCCTGAGTCTGGCTCGTCAGGCCTCACAGTCTTCCCCTTGACTCAGCCCTCCCCTTTCCCCCCTCAACTCCTGCCACACTGCCCTTGCTTCTCCTCAAAAGCAACAAGCTCTGGACATCGCCAACAAACAGAAAAGTCTTTTCCAGCTTCATCCTGCTAGATTCTTCTCATGCCTCAGATCTGAGGGATTACGCTGACCCTGGGCCCACCCCCAAATTATTGGGGCCCCCTGTGTCTCTCTCTTCTGTAGAACTCAGCTTCCTTCCTTAAAACACTTAGGGCACACTGTAGTTGTGTGTGTATTTGAATTGATTCATTTAATGTTTGCTTCCCCTGCTAGCCTGTACACTCCAGAAGAACCAGCAGTGTCTGCTCATAATAGATGATCAATAAGTATCTGTTTAATGAATAAATTAATGGAAAAATAGTGCTGCCTCCTTCCTCTTGGACACTGAAAGCAGATTTTACCCATCGAGTCACCCCTAATGATTTCTTCTTCTGGTCTTATCCCAGCCCCTTTAGCTTCCTAATTTATAACCCTTTAATAATCTCCCAGACTGTTGTAGTTCCCCTCCAAACTGGCCCATCTCCTTTTAGCTGAGAAGCCCAGCCTGGTATCTTGTGTTCTAAAGAATTTCTGGGCCATTACCGAGGGTGTTGGGATGACAGCCCCATGATTCTGACATGGAGTCTGCTTCTGAAACTCTGCCACAAAGAATCCTAATCCGAAACTAATGCTGAAACTGCCAGATAATTCAGTCCTACTCAAAATCGTGGCTCACCCTGCCTTGACAGTGCTCACTCAGAATTTATAGTTTTCTCGCTCCCTCCTTCCCTTCTTTTCTCTCTTTCTTCCTTGCTTCTCTGTTTGTTCTTCCCTCCTCTCCTCTCTCTCTTTCTCTTCATTCGTTCATTCATTCACTGATTCATGCTTCCTGTTTTTATTTCAATCTGAAGGTAGTTACAGGTGACCCTTGAGCAACATTGGGGTTAGAAATGCCAACCCCCGTTTTATAGTTGAAAATCCACTGAGTGTTTGACTTCCCCAAAACTCAGCTATAACAGCCTGCTGTTGGCTTACTGACAACATAAACATTCGAATAACACATATCATGTATGTTATATGTAATACATACTGAATTCTTATAGTCAAGTAAGCTATAGAAAAGAAAATGTTATTAAGAAAATCATCAGGAAGAGAAAATACATTTGTAGTACTCTACCATATTCACCAAAAAAATCTGTGTGTAAGCTGACCCGCAAGCTCAAACCCGTGTTGCTCAGGGGCCGGCGGTACTTCCTTTCCCGTCTTGAGATGAGGACAAGAAGGAAACAGTGAATGTACTTAGAATGAGGATCCAAATCCATTCTTCACAGTGGCGTTGAGTCTCCCAGCAGCCAGAGGGAGTAGGTTCCTTGGGGCCCTGTTCCAACTGCCTGCTTTGTTGGAGGGTCAGCCTTGCGTTCACAGTCGGTGCCCCTCAGGAGGAGTGGGGGCCTGTCAACTGGGCAACAAAGGCCTGAGCCTCTGCTGGGGGGCCTCAGCCGTCACGTCCACGTGGAGGATCAGGCCGGCTGAATCGATGAAGCGCCGTTACTCACTCTGAGGCTGCAGTTAGCACCTCAGCCCTGGGTTTCAGCAAAGAGAAAATCTTCTGGAATCGATACCGCTATCATTCCACAAAATTACAGTATTGTGTACTGAAAATGAGCCATAAATCAACTTCAGGCTTCACTTGCTGGAGGAAGCAGCTTTGCTGTGAGAAGGCAGGCAACCTGGGATGAGTTTCAGGAACTCAGAAGGTCCAGGCCTCTCCCACGGCTCCCCCCCCCCACTCCCTGCTCCCATCTGGAAAGGCTGGAGATCTGAAGGGAGGGTCCTGAGCACACGGCAACACAACTGGGCCTTCCTTGGTGAGCCAGAGAGATGTCACCTGTGGATTTTAATTCCAGAATCTGGCTGGGAGGGGGCGGAACTCTGACCTGGCACCATACAGGGGCATTGTGAAGGCTTTTCTCTTCTCTTTGGTTTCTGTCTATGTATTTACAAATACGTGCCAGAGTTCCGGGCACTGCTGTCCCAGCTACGGGACTTTTGGAAAGTCTATGGAAATAGCGAGCATGATGGCTGGGGGCTATCAGAAGCCCAGTCCTAGCATCTCCACATGAACTAGTCTGCCCAGCCTTGGGAGGCCTGACATGCTCCCCATGGGATGAGTCTTGGGCCACTGCTTGCTGCCCATGAAAATTGTAATTGCTGACGGGCACAGACTATGCCCTCCACTGTTTGTAGTCTTCCCGGGTCCTACAATAGTACAAAGTACCAAAACACAGAACTGCTGAGATTGAGAATGAAATGTATGCTGTAGCCTTCTGATTGCCTTGAAAAAAAGGAACAATAAATCCAGGTCATATAATTCTAATTATCTGTGTATTCATCTACTACTAAATTCTAAAAAGAATTTATTTTGGGTGCCTGGGTGGCGCAGTTGGTTAAGCATCTGACTCTTGATTTCAGCTCAGGTCATGATCTCACAGTCATGACATTAAGCCTTGAGTCGAGTTCCATGCTGAGCATGAAGCCTGCTTTGGATTCTCTGTCTCCCTCTCCCTCTGTCCCTCCCCCACTCACACGCAAAATAAATTAATCTCTCTCTCTCCAAATAAATTTTTTAAAAAAGGAATTTATTTAGATGGGTGCTTATCTAAAAGATTTTGGAAAGCATCATGAAAGGTATCTCCAACATGGTTTCTATAAAGGATGAAGAAATATATTTGATATGCTATATGATTGACCTTCAGTGGTAATAAAGACAATGTTATCATTAGGTTTGGCATACCACAGTATGGTGAATTTCAAAAAGTTAGTGTAGAAGAATACCTTTTTAAAATGGCTGAGTGCCGTGTGAGCATCATATGACCTTGACATGAAGATCATCAACACCTCCCCCCATGGCATGCAGGAAGCTCAGCTCTTGTCCAAAGGCAATGCGGTCCCCCTGGTCATGCAGCCCACCATGCACTCACAGAGGGTGGGGGGAGGCTCTATTTAAAGTCTCCAGAGAGTCTCTTGTAGGAGAGTTGGCTTCCCTGTAAATTGCCTCCGTATCCACTCTCCGCGGAAGCAAAAATAATTATAGGGCTCTTATTTCTTACGTGTCTACCACGAGACAAGCCTGGTTTATCTGCGTTACCTCATTTAATCCCCTGACAACATGGAGAAGGTGTCATCTCCTGGTATTTCACATAAGAAAACCAAGCTTTGGAAAAGTTAACTGGCTCAAGGTCCCACTGCTGGGAGGATTTGAACCCAGATTGGTTCGACTGTGGAAACCATGACCTGCCGCTAACCATGGGCTGTCCTTTGCAAAGGGTGGTGCCAGGGACAAGGGATGGTTGGGATTGTGGGGAATGTAGAGGGCGTTGGTTGTGAGAGACTGCACAGCAGCGGGAGTGAGAATGTATAGTCAGAAAGCTTGGGTTTGTTCTCAGACTGCTAGAAGTGCGACTTCTACCCAACTACTGAAATCCTCTGAGCCTCAGCGTCCTCAACTATAATTAGGCAGAGCACAATCTTAACATACTCATCCTACGTTTGTGTGACACTCTACAGCTTACAAGGTTCTCCCAAGTTAATCCCTACAGCAACTCTGTGAGCAGAAGGAATCATTGTTCCCACTGTACAGATGAAGAAACCGGTCTTGAGTGGCACTGTTGTGAATTTGAAAAGTTTCCATGGATGAAATCCTTTTAGAAGAGTGACGTGCTGTGGAGTATCATCATATCACTGTCTTGAGTCAGACTTACTCAGAGTCACAGTGTAGTTAGAGAGTGAGGATGAGGGCCAAGCGATTAAGGCTCCACATTCGTTTCCTTTCAGGCTGCCTTCCACATGCCCCCTGTTCTTGTCCACCATCCCACATGGCCCATGTTCTTGGACAGACCTGCCTGCAAACCAGCCCAGGGGGTTCATTCCCAGCCTGAATCCCAGGAGATGCGTCTGCCTTGAGGAGGCCCAGCTAAAGTTTCTGAGCACCTCTGCAGACTTCTTTCTTATTGAGACTGCTGGAAACATGAGCTTATGTTTGAAGAAAGACAGCTGTGGTCCCACCGATGGGGAGGACAAGTCTCAAGGCAATAATGGTAGGGAATTTTTAAGACCTAAAAAAAGGCATGAATCCCCAAGATCGAAAATCACACGGAAGTAGAAGCAGAAAAGCACCAAAAACCCCAAACCAAACCAAACCAACCGAACAAAACCCTCCATAAACAATAAGATTGTAATTATAGAACACTAAACAAAACAAAAAAACAAAGCTATCAGAGAGATACGACAACCCAAATAGCAAGGGTTAGCTCTACGTCTAGCAAGGGTTGCAATTAGACTTCTGTTAGCATCAACAGGTTGCTAGAAGACAAAACCATTATACACATACAAAGTCAAGATTGGATAGTTAAGAAGACTTCTCCTCGTACCTGCTAAAAATCCCAAGTGTAGACTGGGTATTATATGTAAGTGATAAATAACTAAATTCTACTCCTAAAATCAATACTACACTATTTGTTAACTAACTTGAATATATATATATATATATATATATATATATATATATATATATATATATATATATATATATAAAATCCCAAGTATAGAACATGCAAGAGACAGTTTCACACTCCCCTCTTATTATCAAAGGGGCCGTCTTTCGACTAATGGATATTGTTGTAGGTTTAGCCCTGTGAATGCTTCTCAAGTGATCATCAAAGAACTCTTTTCACTTAGTGAAAAAGTAAAGTGTCTAGTGTTGGTGAGGATGTGGAAGCAGATTGTCTCATTATTGACAGGAATGTAAAGCAAACAGCCTTCTAGAGCATTTTGATGCATATCTGTGTACCATGAGTTCCACTTTCTGGGATCCATCCCGTATAGATACACACGAGCACAAAGCTGCCAGCTCTTTACTACCTTCATTCTTGGGTCTTAGCTTGCTGGGTCCCTGGTCAGGTGGTATTCAAAGAGACATGACCCAGTGGCTCTGAGGACCCACCATTAAGTCAGCCTCTCTGTGTGTCATGCTCTGACCTCATACGCTATCTAGAACCTGGTGTTCTGCCTCACTCCTGTGAGTCAACCTCTACCTCATGCTTCCAGGAGCTGAAGAGGTGGAAACAATGATTGAGCCCTCTGCGCCCCCCTGAGACTAGTTTTTGCCTTATCACTGTGCCTCGTACCTAGTGTTGTGACTTTTCTCTGCTTTGCTCCCCCAAGACTGCTAGCTGTCCTGGATGACTTGCAAGTCCCTACATTGGAAAGTTGCTGGCCTAGAACACTATTAGTGCTGCTTAAAGAACGTCAAGGCTACGCTAGAGTTTCCACTGCGTTTCTGCTCTGGAATTTGGCTACACTGAGCCACTGGAAGTCCCCTGAACCCAGACATAACCTTTCTATGATTTTGCAAGTTTGATTCCTACCACTCCCTATCCATCCTCCACTTATAATATCATATTTATTTACCCACAATCTCTATCATTTCTCTCCTCCTTCCTAGAGATAGTGCTTGCGGTTCTGTGTTTCTACCCCCCTGACCTCTCAGAGCTGGGATTGGTCCCTGGTCCCTGCTTTGTTCTCCCTCAGTGCCCCAAATGTTTATGTCAGACACCCTAGCACTCTGTCAAATTTCCCTTTACTTGTTTTTCTCCTCCTCTAGAGAGTAAATCTGCCAGCAGAGGTCAGAACCCTGTGTGTTGAAGGGATGGATGGATGATTCTGCCCTTTGCACTTCCTTTTCTATACAGCAGAAACATACTCAAGCCAAGTGACAAGGATGGGAGTTTTGTGACTGTCAGACCTTTGGATCCAGCTTTGTGTGGGCTCTCCTGCTTGTCTCTGCTTCTCCCCATGTCTCTCTGGCTGTCTGAGTTGGAAACAAGGTCGGAAGTAAAGTTGGAAATCTGAAGTCTCTAATACATTTTAGTCATGTCCTGTTTTACTTACTGCCATTTCATTTGATGCCTGTCTAGTTGACCAGTTCCCTTCACCTGGGGACACATTGGATCATACAGAACAGAAAATTGGAGGTGTCCAGCCCTGAGGAATTTTGCATATTTATTTACCCACAATCTCTGTCACTTCTCTCCTCCTTCCTAAAGATAGTGCTTGTCGTTCTGTGTTTCGACCCCCACAGAGCTCTCTAGGCCTGATACTTCTCTTCATTGCTGATCCACTCATCATATGGTCTTTGCGGAAAGCCCCAGCTTTCCTTCCCTTCCTTTGGCTTCCAGGGCCATCTGAGAATGTGTCAGCAGAGCAGCATCACCCAAGTCACAGGCTTAGGAAACTCCTCCCAGAATGGGGCTATAGAAAAGCCATAGGCAAGCTCGTGAGCTGTGTCTGGCTTGGGTTGTGTCTTTACACTAGCCGGATACACAAGTCTTGGGCAACGATGAAGACTGAAATAATAAATGTTATTCTGAAGATGGACAATTACTAGTTTATTCCTCCTCATTCTTGCTGCAGATCTCCTTGTCTTTGAAATGGGTGGAGAGAGGAGGCCGTCATGCCAACCTCTAAACCTTTCATGAATCATCTACTGGAGATGAGGGGCCCAGGAGATGGGGAGGAGGGTCCACTCCACCAATGGCTCGCTCCTGCGACCACCCCCACAAGCCTGCCTTGACTCTCCTTTCAGTGCCAGGCTACCATATGCCATGTGTTTGGGCATTCTTCTTCCTGCTAGGTCTGGCTAAGGGTACCCCCGGGAATCAGTAGGTGGAGTCAGGATGGACCTGGGTGTTTCTCACCTTGATGCTGTCCTGGGATCTGTGGGAGCGATGACAAGAATTCCCTTCTAATCCCTCTTAGTTCTTGGCTCTCTGAGGCCAGGGACAAGGCGTTTAATTATCTAGGAGCCTCGTTTTCCTCATCCTTACAAAGGGAGTGTCCCAGGAGTGCCCATCTCCAAGGGCTTCTGTGAAGCCCACAGAAGCCATTGATAGTGAAGTACTTTGTGAACTGTAGACCAGTGGATCTCAAAGTATGGTCTATGGACCCTGGGGGTCTCTGAGACCCCTTCAAAGGGTCTGAGAGAGCAAAAAAAAAATTTCATAATAGCACTAAGACTGCATTTGTCTTGTTCAATGGGTTGACATTTGCATTGATGGTGGAAAAGGAATGGAAGGTAAAACTGCTGGTGTCTTCGCATGAATCAAGGTGATGGCACTAACTGTACTAGCAGGTATTGCATTCTTCACCTCCTTGAACTTGCAGAGAAAAACACACCAGTTGCAATTAAGAAAATCTTTAATGAACTGGTAAAAAATATTAACTGCATTGAATTGCAGTTGTTGAGTACACATCTTAATATTCTATGTGCGGAAATGGGAGCTGCACGTAAAGCACTTACATGTGTAATGAAGCATGGCATTCGTCTCAAGGAAAAGCAACGTGTGATTATTTGAATTGTGAGACAAACCAGACACTGTTTTCGTGGAACACCATTTTTACTTAAATGAGCAAGTTACAGACGTAGGTATTCGGCAGACATTTTCTCAGAAATCACGAAGCGAGCCTGTCACTTCAAGGAAAATAAATGACAGTATTTGTTTCCAGTGAGAACATTTAAGCTATTGTGCAAAAATTCAAATTTTGGAAAACTTGTATTTGCCTTTCTGAGCTTGAGAGTGTCTTGATGCTTAACCACTTTTCTCATGAAATTGATGAGAGTATCAACATATGTGGTTGTGGCTTTTCATATTACGTAATGAAATGTCTCAACGTTTGAAAGATCTGCAATGAGTTCACTGAACCAATATTTTTCAAGTGACCAATGCAGGATGCTACGAAATGAAGCCTGGGTAAGAGATCCATGCAAAATGGAAGATTTTAACGTAACGGCATATGATTTTACAACCATTTGTAGAATTTCAGTTTAGTATGAAAGAACAGCCACGATTTTCTGAAAAGTCTACTTTAATATTCCTCCCTGTTCCAATTCCGCATCTACTTCAAACAAAACAGCATTTCTTAACAGATTGAATGCAGAAGCAGGCAGGAGAATCTGGCCGCCTTCTATTAAGCCAGATGATTAAGAGCTTTGCAAAAAGATAAAATAATGCTACCCTTCTCACTACGTTTTTCTTTGTTTTCAAAAATATACTTTTTTATAAGAATAGTTTTTGTACTTATATGGAGTGGTCTTATTATCGTCATGTTAAAATAAAAACAAAATAAATAAATGTATTTCATAAATATTTCAAATAGTTATGTTTTTTTTATTATAATAGTTTATTTTCAAATTGGTTTACATATAACACCCAGTGTTCATCCCAACATGTGCCCTTTTTAATGCCCATCACCCCCTCTCCCCCCTCCCTCATCCCCCTTACCCTCAGTTTTTTCTTTTTTTTTTTTTTTTTTGAACTCCTCAGTTTTTTCTTAGTCTTTGAGAGTCTCTTATGTTTTATCTCCCTCCCTCAGTTATGTTTAAATAAATATTTTATTTATATTTAAATAAAACAGACTTTTAAAAATTTCTGTTTTAATTTCTAAAATGGTAAATATTAGTAGATGTAACCCATATAGAAAGCTCTTTATAGGCTTTAAGAAATTGTAGGCGTGTAATGTTCCTCACAAGAAATGTTTGGGAAGCACTGTCATAGAGCACAGTATACATTTCAGGGTCTTGAAAGAAGTCATTGTTTCTCCTCCAATTCACAAAATGGTTTCTAATGGGGACCTCGGACGACGGCTCCTACTCTCAGGGAGAGAGCCCCCATGGCCCGGTTTCATTTTCCAGAGCAAGGCTGAAGAACTTTTCCTGGGATCCGAGGGTTCCACTAAAGCCCCCCAAGTTTTTCCCCCAAGCCTTTGCTGATGTCGGAAAATACAGTCTTGTTCTCAGTGTCATGAACTCAGCTTGGGGCCACCCACAATGCCATTCAGTTTTATAGCAGGTCAGTTTCCACAGCATCCATCACGGACTGAGAACAGCCATCCTTATCCACACTTTCATTATATTTGTGCTGGATAAATTGCATGACCTGCCGCTCCCCTGCCCCACTTTTCTGGGAACTTAACCCCCTCTTCAACCCTTTCCCCCATGTGCATGGTTACTATGGGAGCAGCTACTTTTTAACACATGATCTTCCTCTTCTAGCCACAGTTGACTGGCCAATCAGAGCATGTCCCTGTAGTGTTTCGGGTGTAGAATTCAGAAAGCCAAACCGAGCATCATTACAGTTGCTTAAAGATAGAGCACATAAAAAACTCAAGAGCTGTTATTGGCTGCGTTTTCTGCCACAGGGACTGAGTAGCAAAGAAAGCCGGTTTGCACCCAAAGGTGGGCATGAAAAAGATGTGCAGAGAGAAACCAAGTCAAGAGATCGAAGGGATGTTGTGTGTCCTAGCCCAGCTGCGATTTTTTCTGGGACTCAGCCACATCCCTTGAGTCAGCCACCTCCCACTCTGCCACTCTCAAGCTCTAGCTTTTGTTGCTTGGTTGCTTAAATAAGGCAGAATTGCTAATCAGTACCAGATACTCTTCTCTTAGTAGCCTCAGCACAGCACATACTCAGGGAATAAAGTAATTTGCTGCACTAAACGGATGACAGATAACTTTGTATCCCTTGGTGGCAGTGAATCAATTGTCCTTGGGTTCAAGCAGAGCGTTCTGGTGTGTGTGAGCACATGTGGGCTTAGGCTGATGCTCTTGACTCCACAATACAAAGCCCTGGAGAATGCAACTGTCTTAGAACTTTCGAAGGAGTCACGTGTTTCCCTGTTGCTTGTGAAATTCAGGCTGAGTGGGTAGAAGAAGGCGGTTGTCCTGACTGCTTTTGTAATCTATGCTTTTGGAGAAAGATTATTTTCAAACTCGGTCTTTACCGAGGAATGCAAAGTTATTCTATTGCCATATAAACTATAACTGGGTAGTTCAGAGTTCTTAACCTGAGGTATGAGAATACAATTTAAGGATTTGTGAACATCTATGGGAAAAAGGTTACCTATGTATTTTCACTAATTCTCACTGAAAACTAGCATTCCCTTCAACTCTTCACGTAGGTAACAAAGCATAATTGTATACATAAGATCCGCCTATAAAAATCACAGTTATTTCCATATCACATCGAGGGTTGCAGATACCTGGAAAAATTATTTGAGCTCATCACACTTCAAGTTTATGGTAGTTATTAGAGCCACCACTGGATTCTATTATCTCATATATAATTCCTTTATAAAATTTTTTAATATTTTAGGGACTACATTTCTACTTAGTGTATATTGTTTTATGTATTTAAAAACATTATTCTAAGAATGGGTTGATAGAACTTATCCAAGGGTTTCATGGAACCAACAAAACAAAACAAAACAAAACAAAAAACCAAAAAGATGGTTTAACTCACCTTCCTAGAAACACAATAACATAGAAGCAGCAGACATTTGATAAAAATACTATAAATTCGACTGACTGTTACATAGGACAGATTTTCTTCATAATGGTGTTCTAGCTATATACTGTTGGATAATAAAACACTCTGAAGCTTAGTGTCTTAAAATAGCCACAGTCATTAATTTTGCACCTGAATCTTCAATTTAGGCAGTGCTCTGAGGCAACAGCTTCTCTGCTCCATGTGGCAGCCGCTGGGGAAGCTTCACTGTGGCAGAAAGATTCACTTTTAAGATGATTCACTCACCTGGCCAGCAAGGTGGTGCTGGCTGTTAACTGAAAGCCCAGCCAGGGGCCTCTGCTTCTCTCCATGTGGGTCTCTCCTCCAATCATTCGGATTCCTAATTGCACAGTATCTGGGTCCCAAGAGATTATTGGAGAGACTTAATGCTGCTGTTCCTTAAGCCTTGGAGCCTGGAAATTCAGGCAGTGTCCTGAATTTATTTTATTGTCTAAGCTGTCAAAGTGCCCGGTCAGGTTCAAGGGGAAGGGACACAGATCTCTTCTCCTGCTGGGATAGGGGGGCATCAAATAACTTGGAGCTAGCTTTTGTCTACTGCAGATATGAACTATGATTTCCCTCGGAATTTATCTTTTCATAACATAAAACTGTAACTCCTCTAAATGAAATCTTTAAAATGGATAATGTGCTGGTATTTGCAGATGAAATGTTCTTGTCTGGATGAAGAAAACATCTGGGGTCATATCGCCAGACTTCTTTTCCTTCCTCTCTCCTGCTCCTTTTTTCCCACCTTAAGCTTCCTCTTCTCATTTTCCCATTTTTTTTTTCAATGCTTATTTATTTGTTTTTAGAGAGAGGGGGAAAGGGAGGGACAGAGAAAGGGACAGAGAGAATCCCAAGCAGGTTCCATGCTGTTAGCACAGAGCCCAGTGCAAGGCTCTATCCCACGAACCGTGAGATCATGACCTGAGCTGAAATCAAGAGTCCGACGCTTGACCAGTGGAGTCACCCTGGCACCCCCTCCTTTCCCCATTAGTTTGAAACTTCTTCAACAGCAGATGATAAGAATAAGAAAAGGAGGACAAGGAGAAACAGAAGGAAAGGAGAGTATGAAGGGAAAGAGGAAGGCCAGAAGGCCTAGAAAAGTTGAAGGCAGGGGACAGGGAAGCAGGGGAGACATCTTTGGCAATATTGATCAAAGGTGGAAATGTCTTTTCACACTGATGCAGCAGCCCACTTATGGGAATATATCCAAGGGCTCATTTCCCAAACATGTGTATAAGGAATTTATAGAAAGTTGTATTTACAGGGAACGAAAAGTTAGGAATGATCTCGATGTTCTGTAAACCCAATGTTAATGCTTGGGACACTTTTGTGGCCATTCGTGGACTCATGCAGAGCAGTGAAAAATATGAGTCCCCCATTGTGCACATTCCAGCTGAGGTGGAACAGGGCAACTCTCTGCCTGTTTATGTCGGCTCTCACTCTATAAACAGGGTCCTTTCCACAGTATGGTTAGTGCAACATTTTGTGCTCTTTGCTAGTGCTTTCCCTGTTTTAAGTGATCCCCAAGCATAGTGCTTAAGGCCTGTCTAGTGTTCCTAAATGTGAGAAGGCTGTGATGTACCTTATGAAGAAAATACCTTTGTTAGGTGTTTCATTCAGGCAGGAGTTATATAGTGCTGTTGGCTGCAAGTTCAATGTTAATGATCAATGATGTGTCTTAAATAAGGTGTCTTTAAACAGAAACACACATAAAACAAGATTATGTATTGATTAGTTGATGAAAATGTGACCAGAAGCTCATAGGAACCTAACCTGGTATTTCCCCTATGAGCAAAGGTTCAGTTTTTGCTAATTCAGTGTTCACAGCGACTTTACAGAACATAACTACTGTGATAATGGGGTGTGTCTGTGTGTGTGCACAAACACTGAAATGATGAAGTATAGCTACGTTTGTTGGCAGAGATGACAGGGCGGCATATGTGGTGAGGTCTCAGAGAACTATCCGGAAGGATTTCTTGCCAGTTAATAATGCTTATATTTTGCTGATGAGGTTTAAGGTGATTTATTTTTCCTTTTTCTTTATTTATTTACTTACTTTTTTAATGTTTATTTATGAGAGAGAGAGAGAGAGACAGAGCATGAGCAGAGGAGGGGCAGAGAGAGACACACACAGAAACCAAAGCAGGATCCAGGCTCTGAGCCATCAGCAACAGAGCCTGATGTGGGGCTCGAACTCACAGACTTGTGAGATCATGACATGAGCTGAAGTCTGGACACTTAACCAACTGAGCCACTCAGGCGCCACTCCTTTTTCTTTTTCTTTTTTTTTTTTTTTAGCATTTTTATTTTATTTTTGAGAGACATAGAGACAGAGAGTGAGCAAGGGAAGGGCAGAGAGAGAGGGAGATACAGAATCTGAAGCCGGCTCCGGGCTCTGAGCCGTCAGCACAGAGCCCGACGCGGGGCTCGAACTCACAGACTGTGAGATCATGACCTGAGCTGAAGTCGGCTACTTAACCGACTGAGCCACCCAGGCGCCCCCCTTTTTCTTTTTTTTAAAAGACTTTTTAAAAGTCTAACTGACTACAATATCCTATTAGTTTCAGGTGTATCATAGCAATTCAATATTTTTATACATTATGAAATGATCCCCAGGATGTCGAGTTAGCATCTGTCCCATACAAAGTTATCACGATGTTATTGAGTATATTTCCTATGTCATACATTACATCTTCATGACTTAGTTTACAACTGGAAAGTTTTACCTCTTAATCCCCTCCACCTAAAATCTATTGATAACAACCTATTAGGTGAATATTTCCCTTGGTGAAGGGTGAAAGGGCAATTTCTCTAAACTTCTGTGTGTGTTTGAAAGTTTCCATTAGAAAAATTATACCATCAATCTCATTTTGGTACCATCTCTGGGGTGCCTGGCAAGAACACAAATTCACTCTAGAGAACTACGTGTTTCAGCCAAGCCCTATAAAATTTTCACAGATAAAGGCCATTGAAAATGAGCTCAAAATTCAAAATTACAATATTCACAAGGAACCAAGATATCAAGAGTGAGTCAATAGAAAACACACAGAATTAAATTCCCCAATCACTTTTAGATGATATATTAATTGGGTACAGAACATAAGTCATGTATGTTTAAAATAATTTTTAAATAAAGATGGACAAGAAAACAGGATTCTATGAAAAGAATCCTATCAAAAAGAATCTTTCTATATTTGAGAAAGTAACCAAATAGAATTTCTAGAAATTGAAGACGTAGTCATGAAAACCTCTGTGGAAAGGTTAAACAGGAGACTGAACACAGCTGAAGAGAGAACTGGTAAGCCGAAGGAGAGATAAAGGAAGAATAAAATTCTGACAGATAAATGGGAAGGGAAGTGTGAACAAGGTTAACAGACCCAAAGATAGCATGAAAAAATCCAATGTATGTCTATTTTTAATTTCAGAGAGACAAAAGAGAGACCAGAGCAGAGAAAACATTCAAAGAGATGATAGCAGAGAATTTTCCAAACTTGATAAAAGAAATAGATCGTAATATTCAGAGAGCACAATGAAGTCTATATAGCCAGCGTTAAAGAACTGGCAGAGCTTCAAAGACAAAACAAAAAATTAATAGCAAAACACAGAGAACGGACGGGTCACTGGCAAAGAATAACTATTAGACCAACCATAGATTCCTCCCTAATAGCCATAAATAAAAGACAGTAAAATATTATCTTCAAACTGTTGAGAAAAAATAACTATGAACATGGAGTTTCAAACTACTTAAACCTGTCATGAGACACAATATAATAATATTTATAAAATGGTAATATAAAAACATTTAAAAACTAACAAAAACTGAGGAGTTTATTTCCTAGAAACCTGAACTTATGGAACTTCTAAAGATTGTCCTTTTGTATGGAAATTGATCCAGAGGGGTGCTCGGGTGGCTAGTCGGTTAATCATCCTGGGTTTTGATTTTGGTTCAGGCCATGATCTCATTGTTCCTGATAGGGCTCTGCACTGACAGTGAGGTGCCTGCTTGGGATTCTCTCTCCCTCTCTGCTTCTCCTCCTTTTGTGTACTCTCTCTTTAGAAAGAAAGAAAAAGAGAAAGAAAGAAAGAAAGAAAGAAAGAAAGAAAGAAAGAAAGAAAGAAAGAAAGAAAGAAAGAAAGAAAGAAAGAAAGAAAGGTAGGAAGGAAGAAACTGACCCCAAAAGAAGAACTGTGCTACAGTGCAGAATGGGGCATAAAGATCTGACATATCTGAACTTCCAAGTGCAGTTGTAGAGGTTGTGTTTTGCATAGAGGTGTCATATCTGGGGATGCCATTTACATGGCAGACAGTGTAGGTTCTACGCTTATTAGGTACTCTGTTATTGAGTGGTAAAGGTATATTACCCACTGAGTGCTGCTTTTCACAGTTGGAGGTAAGTTTTTTGAGAAAGAAGCATCTTTTCCTGTTTGTACAAAAATACAGTAGAGTTTGGTAGCAGCCCTACGCAAGCTTGTGGGTAAATCAAAGCAGATATTGACTGCACGGAACAACAGCAACAGAGGTGTTCATTTATGATATAAAAGGAGAAAAAAATACTCGATAAGAATGATATTTAAGAAGGGACAGGTCGTCAGATTGAAAATATTCTCAGGTCTTGTTGCTCTGGAGTACAGCGAGATTTGCAAAGGTTGCCTCTAAAAACCCTCAACAACTTTATCACGTGAAGCATTTTAAAATAGAGCAGAAGCGCTAATGTGCACCACGTACTGCTAGAAGGACCTGGATGAAGAATAGAAGGGCAACATCCAACTCGAGTGGAGGAGGGAGGCGGAGATGGGGAGCTTCTCACCTAGAGTTGCATCTGCTAGGGCTTCCCCCGCAAGGCCTCCCGGTTGCTACCTTGGACTGGCCCCACTGGCTCCAGGAACATAGCCTCTTCCATTGGCTCTGAAGGCAATTGTCGAGGGACTCTAGGTCCCACTCTAGGGCCAAGGGGTCAGTAAATTGCAGCCCATACCCAGTGAGCTGTGGCACACCACTTGGGTGGCTCTGTGTGAACCAGAGCCACTCATATAAAAAGTGGATTATTCTTTTAAAAACCACGTTACTGAGGTTTACATAATGTGTCATTTATTGGAAGTTTGAAAACATGAGAAAAATGAAAACATATTGCTTAGGGATATATTCATTTGTGGGAAAATTGTAAAGACCTGCCAGGAATTGATCAATCAAATTTAGGGTAGTGATTACTGCTAGAGATATGGGAAGAAAATGAGTTTGGGGAGAAGGAAATATTGGCCTTCAATTGTACTTTAACGTTTTGTATCTTCTATTGAGTGATGGGTACACGTATATTCAATTGTATTATTCTCTAATCTTTTTGGTCTATTTGAAATACTTCATAATGAATCAAGGAAGATATGAGTCTTCAGACTGGAAAAACTCATTATGTACCAAACATGTTAATAATAATGTATCAACACCTACACACATCATAATGGAATGAAAGAGCATCAAAGACCAAAAAAATCTAAGCAGCATCAGAGGATAACTGAGGAAGAAAGAGAGAAATAAGAACAAATAACATTAGCTTTAAAAGAGACATAGCCTTAGATATAGAACTTTATACATCTTATGAGGGTGAATGAATATACTTATTCCAATAATTGTGCAACTAAACTAATTTTGAAAGCCAATATCAGCAATTACAAAGTGCAAATAGCATCAAAAGGAATGAAAATATTGCATTGACCCATGAACAATAAAAAATAAAACTGGCAATATAAGCAATTCCAATCCCACATACAAGGAGCTGGGAAGCTGACATTCCATCCTGACAAAATGTAAAAAGCTGAACAGACTGAAAAATCAACACCTCCTCTGGAATCCTCAAGAGAGGTGAGGACACAGGACGCCACTTCCCCCAAGATTGGATAGATGGATACAGGGAGTCATGGCTTTATGGATGTTGACAAATTGTTTCTAGGGTTTGTATGAAATGTCAAAAGATCCAGAAAAGCCAACACGATATGAAGGAGAAGAACAAAGTCGGAGGATTGATACTACCCAACTTTCAGACTTATTATAGAGCTACAGTGATCAAGATAGTGTGGTATTGACAACAGATAGACAAATAGATCAATGGAATAGAATAGAGAGTCTGGAAATAGACCCTTATAAATATATTCAACTGATCTCCAAGAAAGGATTCAGCAAATGGTGCTTGAACAACTGAACATCCACGTGCAGAGAAAGGAATCTAGACACAGATCTTACACCATTCACAAAAATTAACTCCAAATGAATCATAGATCTAAATGTAAATGCAAAACTATGAAACTTCTAGAAGATAACATAGGAGAAAACCCAGATGTCCTTGGGTTTGATGATGACTTTTTGGATAGCACAAAAGGCATAATCCATGAAAGAAAGAATTGATAAACCGGACTTAAAAATGAAAAACATCTGCTCTGTGAGAGACAGTATTGAGAGAATGAGAAGACAAATGACAGATTGGGAGAAAATATTTGCATAAGACACATCTGACAGGGATTGTTACCCAATATACACAAAGAACTTTTAAAACTCAAGCATAAGAAAAAAATACTTGATTTCAAAATGGGCCATAAACCTTAACAGACACCTCACAAAAGAAGATATACAAATGTGAAATAAACATGTAAAAATATGCTTTACATCATATGCCATTGGAGAAATGGATATTAAAGCAACAATAAGATACCACTACACACCTATTAGAATGTTCAAAATCCAGATCCCTGACAACACCAAATGCTGCTGAGGATGTGGAGCAACAGAAACTCTTATACATTGCTGGTGAAAATGCAAAATGGTACAGCCATTTTGGAAGACAGTTTGGTGGTTTGTACAAAACTAAACATACTCTTACCATATGACCGGGACAGTGCACTATTTGGCATTTACCAAAAGGAATTGAGAGTTTATATGCACACAAACACTTGCACTGTAGTTTATAGAGGATTTATTCACCATTGCATGTTATGAACATTAAGAACAACTTCGGTGTTCTTTAGTAGGTGAACAGAGAAACTGTGGTGCATCTTGACAATGGAATATTATTCAGTGCTAAAAAGAAATAAGCTATCAAGCCATGAAAACATGGAGAAACCTTAAATCCATATTACTAAGAAAAGAAACTAATCTAAAAAGGCTGAAAAGACATACTATCCACTTGCAACTGTATGGCATTCTGGAAAAGCTGCCATGTTGGAGAAACACTTTGGGGAAAGGAAGAAGATCTATTGTTTCCAGGGGTTGGGAAGAGATGAACAGATAGAGTACAGAGGATTTTTAGGGCAGTGAAACTAGTCATAGGATGCCATACTGATGGATACACGTGACTACACATTTATACAAACTCAGAAGGGTCAACACCAAGAGTGAAACCTAAGGAACACTATAGATTTGGGGTGATAATTGATGTGTCAATGTAGATTCATCAATTGTAACAAATGTATGGCTCTGGTGGGACACGTTGATAATGGGGAGGCTGTGCGTATGTCAGGGCAGGAGGTATACGGGAAATGTCTGTGCCTTCCGCATTTGGCTGTGAGCCTAAAGCTGCCCTAAAAACACAAAGGCCATACCCCAAAAATGGTCTAAGATTCTTTGAAGGTTTAGAAAGTGCATCTGGTATGTTTGGAAGTTGGGAGGTTTGGAGATTATAAACAAGACTAACCCAAAGAGTGCAAGATTTAACTCGCTAGCATGGTATTGGTATGAAAAAATGACAAAGACGATACAAGGAAATAAAATTACATACCAAATTCACTTATGGACACCAATGTACAAGTTCTAAATAAAGTATTAGCAAATCCAGTCCTCTAGGTACTGCAGTGTCAGGAGAACACTCTTTGTCCACCCCCTGTAGGTTATCTCAGACACTCAAGATACTCAGGCCAGTGTGTTTGGGCATGACTCTCCCGGAACTTTCTACTGTTACCTAGTGTCTACGTTGTCAGGCTTCATCAGTATCTCAAGGTTGCCCCAAAACAACCTTGATGACCCTTCCTTCTCTTATTTATGCCTCTCCAGTCTGCTCATCTTGGTTGATGGCAGCTCCATCCTCCTTTTCGTTGTTCAAAAACCTTGGAGTCACCCTTGATTCCTCTCTTCCTCTCATAACCATATCTTCTTCTTTGTTTTTCTAGAAGATACTACAGAGAATTAGTGTTAATTTCTTTTTTTAATATTTGGTAAAATTCTTCAGTGAAACCATCTAGGCATGATGACTTCTTCGGGGGGAACTTTTAAATTACGAATTACAATTTTTAGTGGCTTCATTCAGATTACTTATTCTATCTTTGTCTAGCGTGGTTTTCAAGGAATTGATTCATTTATCCTAAGTTGTCAGATATGTGAGCAGAAGTTTGTAATATTCCCTTATTTTGTTTTTCATGCTGGCAGGATCCGTGGTGATGACTTTTGATCTTTTCCCCGTGTTGGTGATTTGTATATTCTCCTCTTATTTTTGTCAGTCTTGCTAGAAGTTTTTTCAAAGAATCATCTACTTGTTCCACTGATTTTCTCTATTGTTTTATCTCTTATATATAAGATATATTTAAGTCTTACTTTTTAATCCCAATGGAAGTAGTAGATCTTGCTTTAAATAAATATATCCTGTGTACTAGTATTTTTTGACAGAGGAGTTTGGACATATCATTCTACGTCATGTTCTTTATTTTTAATCACTCACTAAATTGTTTCTATTCTCTTTGTTTTTGCTGTGTGTGTGTGTGTGTATGTGTGTGTGTGTGTGTGTCTGTGTGTGTGTGCTTTCCTCTAGTCATTTGGGATGTTTAGATTTCATCTATTTTGAAAAAGTTTATACTGCTATTATAAAAACTACCCTATACTTTTATATAATAACTTAAAATCATTTTTAAGATACTAGGTAATGCCTACTTCTTTCCCAATGTGAAATATGAATAATCATCACATCTATGCTTCTAACTTCGTGCTGTACTATACGCCACTGGACTTGTGTTAATTATATGATGATTTTTAGTTGTTTATGTGTTTTCACAATATACAGACACACTTGTTAGTTAGCTTGTTACTGATAATGTGTTTAGTATCTGCCTTGTGTGAGATTTGAGAACACTGAACTGCTTAAAGGAGTCCGCACCACTGAATCTTTCACTTCTTTTCTCGAGTTTTGTTAGTGATACTATTTCATATCATCATGGTTTTTAACATCTATGTTCTTTTCTATAACTAACATTTGCCTAATGTAGCCTTAGTTCTATGTAAATTGGTTTGATGCTCACTAGTCCTTTTACCTTGGCTTTTCCATCTTCTCTTGAAAGATTGATATTTTGAAGAAAGCCTTATTCCCTAATTTTTGTATATTTGATCGTGTTTTTGTATGGCATTTACTTTTGGATGATAGCTTTCCTGATCATCACCCTAAGTTGGTTACATTTTCTTTCCTTGATGGCTTTGTTGATACTGGTTTACTGGCTTCTACTCTTGAGTACTGTGTGGACAAGTCTAAAGCAAAGCTGATTCTGTTTCCACCTCATGACTCCATGAATAAATTGGTAAACTAAAACTAAAACTAAAATATAAAATGAAAAAATAAAGCCAGCAAAATGAATTGGAATAGAGTTCTGACAGGATTCAAAAGAAATGAAAAATATGAAAGACAAAGAAGAACCAACATTAGTACGCTTAAGAAAGAGACAATAAAATATAACAAAATGCTCAAAGTCACAGTAGAAGAAACTCTACTGAAACAAAAAAAATATTTGAATCTGGAGATTAAAAACTTTTACTATTGGGACACGTGGGTGGTTCAATCTATTGAGCATATGACTTTGGCTCAGGTCATGATCTCACGGCTCTGGGTTCGAGCCTTATGCTAGCAGCTTAGAGCCTAGAGTTTACTTCCGATCTATGTCTCCCTCTCTCTCTGCCCTCCCCCCACTGTGCTCATGCTCTGTCTCTCTCTTTCAAAAATAAGCATTAAAAAAAATGTTAAAAAACCTTTGCTATGTTATCTTATCCCTGTTTTACAAAATTCCATTCTTTTTCCTTTTTCTAATATTACTTTTATTTTAAAAGTACCTTTTTTTCTTGAGACCTGCCAGATCATTTTTCATCTTCTTCTGTTATAATACCATCCTTTCTTTGAATATTTATTTATCTTCTTTGAGCTTTTTTTTTTTTTTCATTAAAGCTGTATGTATGACTTTTGTTTTCTTCTATGGAGAAATGTTCGTCTATAAATTTTCCTCTGTTTTGTTGCATCTGTTCTACCATATTTATCTGCTTTTTGTTTGTCATGCTTGTGTCTTATTCTCCTGGCATATTTACATCGGTTTTGTATTATTTCCTTTCATTTTATTCATTTTTTAATGGAGGCTAATGCTTTCTTGGTCCGCTCTTTGTTGTAAGAATCAAGCACTGTGGAGAAAAGATGAAGAGAATTAATTGGATCAGAAGTCATCTGGGCTTGGGTGGATGTTCTCCAAATACTTTTCACCAACACACCATCCTGCAGAATGGATTTGCTTCAGGTTAGTGAAAGTCCTCCTGTTTCAGGATGAAGCTCAATACATTTCTCGCAATGATCAACAGTTCTCATCTTCGGCTAACTGACATATCATATGCAGAATTGCTTGTCACTTTTTTACCCCCTGCCCTACCTACTGAGAGCCTGGATTTTTGCAGAGATAGTGTGTATAACTTCACAGCTTATGGGGTAACCTATGACCAATGAAAGAGCAGAAGCTGGTAGATAATGTTGCCCTCTTTCGTCCCACAGTCACATCAAATTTAAAGCACATTCTACCTGGCTCCTCAGAAGTCCTAATAGGATCAGACCCCAGTTACCCACAGCAATGACCAACCGTAGAACACACACTCTAATGGTTATTCTTCCTGTCCCATTTCCATATGCCTGTTCCCTGGAGGGACTTCCCAAGCTAAACTACCTGGTATAAACTCTTCTCTTAGGCTCCAGTTTTTTAGATAGCAGCTCTCCTTTAAGAGTGTGGTTAGAATTTCGACTATTTTTCTTTCATCAAAGTCCCAATTGCACCCTGTCCTGTCTCTACATAGCATCTTGAAATGGTAGGAGTTTGGGAGTATGTGTCTTTAAAGCCCCAATGTTTAGCATGGGACCTGCCTCACCATAGGTATTCGGCAAATATTGAATGAATGAATGGAGATAAGCAGAGGGTTGCATTGTCTTTATTGAAAGTAATAATAATGTGGTATCTCACAGAACCCCCCCCATGGAGATACGACATCACATGGAAATAAGAGTTCAGGCTAAGAGTTCATTTGCACTCTTCCTCTTATAGACTGTGGCCTTGGCAAGTTATTTAACCTCTTTGAGCCTCATTTTTTTCCACTATAAAATGGGGACAAGGATACTTGCTTCATCGGGTTAGTGCAAAATATTAAATGAGACTATTTATATAAAACACTTAACTCTAGAGTTTTGTAAACACTTCTAATTGCTTCTTATTATTATTACCATTATTACTCTGCCATCTTGTGTTCTTCCAGTCAGGGAGAAAATAAACTAACCTGCTGTCAGTTAAACAGAACAGGATTTGCTTATCTGGGCATTAAAACTTTCGACCTGACTCAGATTTGACAAATGCCCTAAGTGGTTCCCTTAATAACTTAGACCTAGGAATTGTGGAAAAGAAGAATATGCTTAAGAATGTGTAATATGTAAAAACCCAAATTCTCTTTCCCATGTCTGGGGGGGAAGAGTGGGGCAGGCAAAGAAGATGTTATCTAAAGACATCTTTGCACTCCATCTGTCCAGCATCTCATGGTGACCTGCAGGGGGCAAGAGAGTGGTCTTTTTGTGGTATCTCAGTTAGAGGCCAACTCCGGAGTGGACATGGGATTAGGTGGGATGCCTAGTCATGCCCCTGGTGCTCCAAATGGGGTGGGGGTCAGTGTGAAATTTATGAACCCCTGGTTGGGCCCCACCCAGATTGGGGGAGAGGGGAGGACTCTGTACCTGTAGCAAATCCTGCTGGAAAGGTATAATTCAAGAAGGGTGAGGACCAAGGACCAGGGAAGAACTCCCTGTCCTGGTAGAGTTAAGTGGGTCCTGACAGGCAGATGAGTAGGGCAGTCTGGGTTGCTGCTGCTGCTACACCATGTACACACTACACAGTTGAGTGGCTACACAGTGCCACTCAACCAAGATGGTGTGGCAGGTATGGCTAAAAGATGAAGCCAGATGCACAGGAGCAGAGGAAGTACAGCTGAGACCATGGGGGTGATGGGCAAGTGGTTTCCTTCTGCCACATCCACGATGCATGGGAAGCTGGGCATTACAGCTAATGAACATGGTCCCACCTCTGCTTCTTACCAGCTATGTGACGTGGGCAAATTGTTTCCTTCAATTGGATCCAGTGCCCTTACCTGTTAGCGTGGGAAGTGGATATTAATTGAGTACCTATGACAAACCAGGTGCTGTTGTATGGCCCTGGAGATAGATCTATGAAGAAGATTAAAATGATCAATGAAGATTAGTTTTGGCCCCATATAATAGAAACACCAAAAATTTAAATAAGATCAGGGATTTCTTTGTTTATGTCACATACAGCAAGTCCAGAAACCCCCAGATCAGAGTTATTACAGTGGCTCTGTAGTCACCAGGGACACAGGATTTTTCTATTTCTCTGGTATGTTATTCTTATGCTATTTAACCATCAAGGTCACCTCATGGTCTCAAGATAATTAACATAACCCCGGTCATCGTGTCACATGAAGAAGGAAGAAGGGAAATGGACAAAAGGGAGCCCTTCCAGCTAAGAGCTTTTCAAGAAGCCCACAGGATTATTTCCTACATCTAATTGTCTGCTTCTACCAGCAAGGCAGTTTGGGAAATGTGGCTTTGCAAGCTAGATGTGTTGCCACACCCATCGTTGGAGGGGTTCTGTTTATAAGGATGCAGGAAGAAACGCAACCCAGAAATCTCCACCACAAACAGATAAGTTCCTGTTTCTCAGGGATTTCATGTCCCAGCAGAGAAAGTTAGATAACCAACAAGAAAACAAATTAAAAGGCAATTTTAGATGGTGATAAGCTCTGTCAAGAAAACAGAATGTAGTGATGAAACACAGTGGGCGCTAGGAGGGTGGTGGGAATCCAGTGTGCATTGGCAGGACAAAAAATATCCTTGAGAGGAAAAAGTTCTAAAAACCCTTCTAACTCTGACATTCTGTGAGTTGAGGTATCTGAGTGACTTCCCCCACTCCAACCTCATCCATGAGAAAAATAGCGATCGTAAGGAAGTTTTCTATGAGCAAACTCCATCCTCTTTCCACAAACTCTTAATTTCTCTTATTATGTTCAATCCCACCTTATTGGCACAAAAGACGTATCAGTTCTTTCAAACTGCAAGAGATAGAAAACCTAACTCAAATGGGTTAGACATTAAGAAAATGTAGCCTCTAACAGAGTTGAAAGTTCAAAAACAAGAGGGAGCTCAATGGTTACTTGATTCAGCAGTTCATCGATGTCACTTAGGGCTCTTTCTGCTTCCTGGCTCTGCTATCCTCATGAGTTGGCTCCATCATCTGGCTGTTAGCAAGATGACGGCACCATTCTGGCCACCATTCTATTATGACAACATCTAGATGGAGAAGAAAGACAACCTCGCCCTGTGTGACTGTTGACCTCCCTTCAGGCTCCCTGATTCTTTCTTCTGGCATCTCGAACCCTAGTGAATTTTTTATTTCTAATTTTTTCTTGGGGTTTCTTTGACTAATGGGTAATTTAGAAATGTGTTGTTTAATTTCCACATATTTGGAGAGTTCCCAGTTACCTTTCTATTGTTAATTTCTAGTTTATTCATACTGATCAGAAAATACCATCTGTGTTAATTATATCCTTTTATATTTATTGAGAGACTTGCCTTATGGTCCAGAATATGGTCTATTTTGGAGAAAGTTCTATGTGCACCTGAAAAGAGTATTCTACTGTGTCGGCCGGAGTGTTAGCTGAGCCAAGTTGGCTAGCACCTTGCTTCCTGTCTTCTCAGGCCATGGATGGGTTCTCTGACAACTGAGACAGGAATATGAGGTCTTCCATGATAACTGTGAATTTGTCTATTCGTTTTTATGGTTTTTGATATATATTGTTTGGTTTTTGATATATATATTTATCAAATATATATGCATGTTTATATCTATATTTGAAGCTCTATTATTGGGTGGATTGACATTTAGGACTTGTATTTTGTTGATGATATGATCCTCTTATAACTATGCAATCTCCCTATTTATCTGTGGTAAAAATTGCTAGTACTGAATCCTACTTTGTCTGATAATAATTTAGCTACTCTAACTTCTTTATTATTAATATCTGCACAGTATAACATTTTCCATCCTAGAACTTTTAATCTATTTGTGTATGTATTTTTTAAGTGTTTTTTTAAAATATAAAGTATGTAGTTGAGCCTGGCTTTTTAAATTGCAGTCTAATAATTTCTATATTTTATTTGGAATGCTTAGACAATTTACACTTAATGTAATTATCCATATAGTTAGATTTAAGCTACCATCTTGTTGTTGAATTTCATTTTTTGTGTTCTATAACACTGTCACTTTCGCTTGTTGGTTATGCCTATTTGTTTTTGTTTTCTTGTTTTTTTGGTTGCTCAGGTGTCTAGAATATACCTTTGACTTGTTCTAGCAAATCTTCAAATACTATATCATTTTATGTGTAGTACAAGCACCTTAATACAGCATCCCTCCTTTTTCTCTACCTATCCTTAATGACATTATGGTCATCTACCTTGCTTCCACAAATGCAATAAAACACATAATACATCATTAGGAATTTTACTTATATGGTTGATAAAAATGAGAAGAAACTACCCTTTATATATATCCACCTATTTCCTATTTCTAGCACTCTTTCCTCCTTTGAGAAGATCCAAGTTCTATCTCATGTAATTTATCTCTGCCCAAAAAGCTACTCTTAACATATTTTTGTAATGTAAGTTTGCTGGTGGCAAATTATCTTCTTTCTTTCAGTTGTCTGAAAAAGTCTGTTTTGCATTAATTTTTGAAAGATTTGGGGGGAGTATAAAATTCTAGATTGATGATTTTTTTTTTCTTTCAGCACTTTAATGAGGTTATTCTATTGTTTTTGGTTTGCATAGCTTCTGAACAGAAGTTTGTAAAATTCATATCTTTGTTCTTCTCTATGTAATGCATATTTTTTCTTTTGTTGCTTTTAAGATTTTTCTTTTAATCATGGGTTTTTAGACATTTGAATATAATGTGTCTTGATGTGGTTTTCTTTGTATTTATCCTGCTTGGCATTTATTGAACTTTCTGGATCCATGAGTTTGTAATATTACTCAAATTTGGAAAATTTTGGTTGTTTATTCAAATAGTTTTTCTGTCCATTCCATCTCTTGCTGAGACTCCCATGCACATATGTTAGATTGTTTGATATTGTCCCAGAAGCCACAGTTCTATATTTTTAAGTCTTTTTTTTTGTTTGTTTTGGACAGTTTCCATCCCTATGTCCTCAGTATCCATGAACATTTTTCTTCAATGTCTAATACACTACTAATCCTGTCTGGTGAATTTCTTATTTCAGATATTTTATTTTTCATGTCTACAAGTTTTATATGATTAATCTTTATATCTTCTATTTCTATGCTTCTTGCTTTTCTGCCTTCCTTTGAACCCTTGTAAACATTTATAATAGTTGCTTTAAAGATCTTATTTGTTAATTCTACCATCTCTGTTAATTCCCCATGCCTGTTTCAACTGTCTGAATTTTTTTCAGACTTTTGGTTGCAATGTTTAATTTCTTCATATATCTTGTAAGTTTTGACAGGATGTTACACATTGTGAACTTTACATTGGTAGGTGCTGGATTTCGTGTACCCTTTTTAAAAATTTTTTATAGGTTTTTCCTTTTTTGAGAGAGAGAGAGAGACAGAGAGACAGAGCACAAGTGGGATAGGGGCAGAAAGAGAGGGAGACAGAATCTGAAGCAGGCTCCAGGTTCTGAGCTGTCAGCACAGAGCCCAGTGCTGGGCTTGAACTCACAAACAGTGAGATCATGACCTGAGCCAAAGCTGGATGCTTAACTTACTGAGCCATCCAGGAGCTCCAAATTTTGTGTACCTTTAAAGGGTGTTGGATCTTTGTGTGGCATGCAATTAAGTTACTTGCAGATAAACTTGATCCTTCTGAGGTTTGTTTTCAAGCTTTTAAGTTTTCTTAGGGTGGTCCTGAGTAGGTTTGATTCTAAGACTAGGTTAAGCTCCACTGTTAAGACGTGACTCACCCAGGTCGCCCTCAGAGGACTGAGAGTCTGAGAAGTCTCCATTCCATTTGATATGATATGATTTCCTCTCAGCCCTCTGTGAGGTCTGTGAATTGTTTTGCTTATAGCTTCCTAGTTTTTCTTTTCTTAGCTTCATGGAACTTCGCTCTATGCTTATGTGATTTACTAATCAGCAACAGACTCCAGGGATCCCTGTGCACTCTTCTGGAGCTGTTTACTTAAGCAGCCTTTCCCTCTCCAGTGCTATGCCTCAAAAAATTCAGCCCCTTAATTTTTTTCTGAATGACAATCTCTGCCTCTTCAACTCAGAAAGAGCAATGCTCTGCGTGGAGCCCTTCCTTGTAGAAAGCACCTTCAGACAGAAAACCAGGGTGATAATAGTCTCATTCTGTCTGATCTTTTTCTCAGGTAGCCGTGTCATCCAATGTCTGAAAACAGTTGCTTTTTATATTTTGTTCAATTTTATAGTTCTTAACAATGAGAAGTAAGTCTGGTCCCAGTTACTCCATCATGGCTAAAGATAGAACTCCTTAATACCTTTTTTAAAAATATTTATTTATTTTTGAGAGATAGAGAGAGTGAGAGAGAACACATGTGCATGAGTGGGGGAGGGGCAGAGAGAGAGGGGGACAGAGGATCTGAAGTAGGTTCTGTATTGATAGCAGAGAGCCTGATGCAGGGCTCAAACTCATGAACTGTGAGATCATGACCTGAGCCCATATTGGCCACTTAACTGACTGAACCACCCAGGCACCCCTATCTTTTTAACATCCCTATCAATTAATAGTTCTAGCTCCACTGAGCTAAAACATTTGAATAAAAATTAACAAAACACTAATTTACTGAATTATTACTCATACAAATTGCATGCATTTGTGCTTTCCTGACATTGTACTAGGCACCAGTACAATGGATGTTTGCAGTTTATGGAATAATCTATTTCTAAGAATTCCATCTCATTAAAATTTAAGATAGTTTAAAATGTATTCACAAGAAGCACAAAATAAGATTAACTGTGCATAAAAGTGTGGTTTTGAATTCATTTAAAACAAGTCACACTTTCACAGGCATTTAAATAAGTCTGATAAGGTCCCATAGGAGGGGAGAGAAGGGGATGGAAGCAAGTCATGTTGGTGGCAGAGGCAAAAATGGAGTCAAGAATTGTTACTCATTTCCCAACATAGTCACCTAGGGGATTTGGAAAAAACTGAACCAGAAAAAGTCAATCTACTGTATTTGAATATTTCTTCACAGACTCTCAGGGCATAGCTTTATCTATTCAGAGGGACCTACCATAAATACAGCATTAGCTTCTTCACAAAGCGAATTTGTTCATATATTCTTGGAACATTTGGAAAGTTTTTAGTTTTGCTTTGTCTAAAAGTAAACAGACACTGTGTGAGTTTTAAAAAAACCTTTCAAAATCTCTTTTCTATTGAAAGCAATTGACTGTGAATTTTTCCTTCTCCAAAGCCCCAAACAACTGCTTAACATCATCTGTCCCAACTACATCTCCACCTTCAACTTGCCACTCTTCCCCTCATTCTGTGCACAGATTGGCCTCAGTGCCTTTGCACATGCCTAGAAAGTTCTTACTCTCCTGGACACCTCCCATTGTTTGGATAGCTCTTTGTAATCTTTTATGTTTCAACCTAACTGCCTCACAGAGACTTCCTATGATAATCCAACTTAATAACACTATCCCTTTAATTCTCCCTCCTAAGTCTGTTGTTTTTCCTTCAGAGAATGGGTGCTGGTTCTTTCTGGCCTGTATGCTTTCAAATCTATCTCACTATCCTTACCCGGATCACTTTGTACCTCTGGGGGACTGACTGACTCCGGTGGACTGCATTTCCTAGATTACCTTACTTCCAGACTTCTGTAGAGCCTCAGCTGTTGGAAGGTACTGATGAATGTCCACAAAAGCGAGAAGAAGGGAAAAGGTAGGGTTTTCCCCCCTTCTCTTTTGAATTTTATTTTACCTGCACGAAATCCAAGGTTCCTGTATGTCTTCCATTCATACCAGACATCTGTTCATTCCATGGTCCCAATTCTTCTTGGACTGTTTCTATTTTCTCAGATGGCCCACGTCCTGGACTCTAATAGTATCACCTCCTCTCTTTGTCCCTTTGTTGAAGGCTTCCTGCTGCTAATAATCTCTGAGTCCCTTCATTGCCCCAGACTTCTTGGCATTCCCACTGATGAGGTTTTGAGGTGATGGTGGGGTTCTTGGGGTTTGGAGCTGACAGCCAAGAGAATTCTTGAAGACATCTTTGGTGCAAAAAGTTAATTTTATTGAAATATGGGGATAGGATCTTATTAAAGTATGTGGACAGAAAGAGCTGCACAGTCAAAGGGGTGACTATTTTGTGGAGTCAGGGGAGATAAAGTCAAGGGAGAGTTCTTAAAGGGATTTTAATATACTAAAGACTCAGATTACTGGAGGCCTGGCTATTGTCAACCTAAGGTTGTTTTTCCCTCTTGCAAAACATTAACATTAAGACAATAGGGAGTTCCTGGACTTTTGGCTATTGATGAGATTTGCCTTTTTCTTGTAAATTGGTGGAGACTCTTATTAGTCTAACCATTTGTTTTTCTGTCCTTTCCCATTTTGGGGTAGCCAGGAGGGTCCAAGAAATATCATACAGATCCAATCTGGACAGGGGTGAGGAGGTGGGGTGCTAGCTTGTACTTTGCCCTTAGCCTGCCTTATGCTCCCTCATCACTGTCACTCCCGTAAGTAACAAATCCCCTGCATTCAATTCTCTCTGCTCTATATACTCCGAGTAGTTCTGTCTCTCTGGTTGGACCCTGACTGATACAGCAGTATCTCAAATTGTAGATAAGAATTTATCACCTGCTGTGTCATTTAATCTAATATCTGAAAATCTCCCTCTCCTCCTCCCACACAGTCCATGATAAAAGAACATCTCTTTTCTTTAGTACCAAATCTTTGACTCCCAGCACAGTGCTTGGCTTTTGGTAGTCGCCTAATTAATATTTGTAAAATAATGCTTGAAAGAGAAGGTGGCAGTGATCAGATCAAATTTACCTTCAATCCCAGGTGACCCAAGTATTTTCCTATCTCAGCTCAAGTTCTATAGACTGTCAAGACCAAACCACAGTGAGCTGTCCTTCATGGTTATGCAAAGAAAAAGTTTTACTGTGGGGAGACCAGAATGCTAAGCCTTGCTGCTATTATTGTTTTCTCCTTTCTTTTTCTTTTTTTTTTCAAATTCCACTTTAGTGGAGAGAAAACTTTCTCATTTCCCATTTCAGCTCACTGAATTATTCATCAAAATTGTTCCGCTGGTATTTCCTCCTCTGTCAGAGTTCTGCAGTTCCAGAAACACTCTGCCCTGGAGTTGCAATCAGAGCAATTAGCAGCCCTTATGGGACCCACCCTGTCCGTGCCCTCAGGTTCCCAGCCTGGGGCTGCAAAGATGAGAGCCAGCCCTCCCAGAGTCTGATTTTTCTGCAGGGGTGGGGCCAGCCTAAGTTTGTAACCCCACTGAAGGCCTGCAGGCTTCCCCTCCCCAGCTTGCTGGACCAACTGATCAAGTAAATATTGTACTAAGAACTCAGGAGTTCTGCTCACACAACCCCTTGTCTGACTGACTGATTCCTTTGCACCTCAGTTTCCTTGATTCTACAGTGGGAAGGACAGCCCTCTCCTGCCTGCCTTGCAGCGCCCTCGTGGTTCTATGGGTCCCATCTTGGCCTCAAGCAAGGTCTCCCGCTGGGATTCCAGTGGGCTTTGCCAATTGGTAGAAGTTTCTTCAGAAATTAAATTGCCTAAAAGGATGATTTCTCTCTAGAAGGCATTCCTGTTTATGTTGCAAGTTTTTCCCTGTTGCATGACCTCTGTCTCTGGAAGAGAGGACGAATTCTGTATCCCTCCTGCTGTCTCTTCATTCACATCTGTTCTTCAGACCTATCATCGTGGACAGGCATCTGCGTCCCGATAGAGCAGTGAAAGATGAGCGTCACCCAGCAGCAATTTGCACAAAATAGGAGAGAGCATGCTTCTCATCATCATAGATCTCTCTGGGCTCTGTCGCCTTGGGAATCCTGCGTGGTGCTGTCAGCAAGCAGACACCTGGGCTGTCCGCATGAAGCTATGCTGGGCCCCACAGTTCTCGCTTTCCAGCGTGCCTGACAGGCTCACCACGAGGGGGCGCTCGAGAGACTAAAAGGCTCTGATCTCCCTCTGCCTTCTCACCCTGCCAGCAGCACCTCACATGGCTTCTTGTCCCTGGCAGGAGCGGCTACTGAATCCACATTGTGTTTTTTCCAGTTTCTGTAGAATTAGCTGCGTTGCCTTCTCCCTGGCTAGAGACACTGCAAAAGCTGTCTGGAGTCCCTGCTTCAGAGTCTGGGTCTTAGTCCCACGGGCATCCTCTGAGCTCAGAGACACCAGCACCAGCTGGCTGCCTCCTCTATCTCACACCTAGATTTGCTGGTCCCAGCTCTGCCAGGTCCCCCTCTCCGAGCTTCTAAGAATTTCAACAATTCCAATCTCTTCCCTTAGTGCCCCCAGCCTGAGGGACGGTGGCCGCTTTCTCTAGTTGCCACCTGTCATAACTTAGAGTACTCTCTACCTTCTCAATTTCAGTTAAGATTTCTTGAATGCAGTGTTATGTGCCGATTATATCTCAATAAAAATTATTATTGGGGAAAAATAAGGATTTCCATTAAATCATAAAAAATTCTTATTAAATTCTCTCTGTTAAAATACCTGGAGGTATATGTCTCCTAACTGGGACAGTTGGGGTCTCCTCACAGTTCCCTAATTGATCCAGAACTGAGAGCCAGGGGTGGAGGCAGGGATGGTGGGCATCAGGAGATGAGGGAGGCCAGGACAGCCTGTGGTGCAGCAGATGTGGTTGGGGTGGGTTATTCCAGAGGCACCGGCATGCACCAACTCTTCTGGGAATCTGGGTCTTGGAAGCAGAACACCAGCTTGGGAGCTGGGGTCAGAGGGCCAGTCATACTTGGCCAAAGGGACTTCGTACCCAGGAAGCACTCCACACGACAGTCTGCCTGAAAAAGTGAGGACCAAAATAAATGCTACCTGGCCTGTGGAGAGAAGAGAATCTTTTCCTAAGGAAAAAAAGACTATTTTCCTGGTTGGACCAGTCTCGCAACCATCCTCAACATATTGTATCTGCTTTCAGTCCCAAGATGGGGCAGGACAGATGGTCTGGGTGATCCACTGGGGACCAACCTTAAGCTCATGATGTTTTCAAGGTCGAGCTTAAGTGCTGCTGCATCCATAGGGGTTCTGTTATAAAACCACCTTCCAGTCGTCTCTCCTCTTTCTGCATTTATAGTAGTGATGGTCAGTACCACTCACTGGGCCTTGGGAAGAGGTCCTGGGGAAGTAGGCACGTTCCCTGCCCTCGATGGATTGTCAGTGATAAGAAAAGATAGAAAACTCAGTAGTGACTATCTATCTTTCCATGTGTCATCACCATCCATCTACCTTATCTACCTAGCTAAAGTAATGTTTGATAAGTTATTACTGAGTGGATGGATGGATGGAAGGCTCCCCTAAGACCGAGACTGGCAGACTGGAGCAAGGTCATCTATTGCTGATTCTCCCTGTTTTCTTGATGCCTAGTGTACTATCTGACCTGTGGTTGTCACTTATCCCTGGGCGAGTCTGTGACTTGAATACAGCAATGAGGAAAGGTGTAGAGGAAGGAAAAGCCAGAACATATACATGATCAGAGATGTAAATCCCAACCCAGGGTGCTTTCTCGGCCTCCCAGTACCTGTGCGTGGTGCCTGCTCTTCCATCCTGGGACTCGTTCCCTTGGTTCACACCACACTCTGGCCCAGCTTCACCAGAAGCTGTAAGACCTAAGCGACTGTCCCCCAATGGGAAGAACCTCGGACCAGGAGAGTCCTGGGGCTCACAAAGGTCAGAAAACAGAGACAGGCTGTGGAGGAAGACATGAGGTTGATGAAGAAGGCCGTCCACCTTGGGCCACCTTTGCCTGGCCTCCTTAACCTCCCAACAGCACTTGGAATGAAAACCATAGTGAGCTCCTGGGATTACCACCTGTGGAGGGAGGAGCAGCGCCCAGGGCAGCAAGCGGGAGCAGGTTTCTGCTGACTTCACTCCCGTGGGGCTCTGGAGTTGGAGTAGCCCTGAAGCATGCTCTCCACTGAGGGGGTGTGGTCTGCACTGTCCCAGATGTGACAGCCGCAGACTGCAGGTGGTGTGACCTGGGATGGGACAGCTTTCTTCATTGGAGGCATCTCCAGGAGGGCTGACATCAGAGGACATCTCCAGGCGGCACTTCTAGGGACAGGGGAATAAGTCATGTCTGGAGGGGAGTTGGGGGAGCACCTTGTAGAAATGCACATTACATTTCCTGAAGCCAGCTAACCGTGCTCCCTGCTGTGCCTGCCTCAGGCCAGTGGGGAAGCCTCCCTTTCCTCTCCCAACCCCAGGTAGGCCTTCCCGGGCCTCCGGGCCTCCGGGCCAATCTCCTTCCTGCTGCCCTGCCCGCAGCCCTGCACTGCATTCGCAGCTGGCTGCTGCTGTCAGAGGCTCCGGGAAGAGAATCTGGCCCGAAAAGTGCGTGCGAATTACTAAATCAATAAACACTGCTAACCTCTCGATTCGCTGCCTCTCTGCAGAGATCGCCTCGGCTCTGCAGCTTCGAGAGCAGAATATGCTTAGTGGGCAGGACTCACAGGCCAGGAAGGGAGGGGGCAGCCCTGCTCACCTGACCCCTCCTCCACCTTTGGTTTCCAGGTTTTAGCATCGTGCCCAAGCTCACCTTCAAACCTTCAGCTCAACGCAGAGGTCACCTCGAGAGGCCCACCCCGGACTCTATGTGACATCTTTCCCTTGCCAATTCAAGCAAAAGGGGGCAAACTTTCATTTGTTTGGCCTCAAACAAGGCAGGACGTTTTGATTGCTCATCCAAAACCCTTTTAAAGAGGAAGAAATCTATTTATCACACACAAATTCAAAATTAGAAGAGTCTATTTATTTTAATGATTAACACTAACAACCATTAAAGCTGTTAGTGTTGATTGCTCATTCCATGCAGAGCATGGTTTTAAGTGCTCTATGGATATGAACCCAACACAACGGCTCTGTGAAGTAGTGGTTATTACTATCGTTATCGTTACTGCCATCCTTAGCTTACAGATGATAAAACAATGGCACTGAGAGGTTAAATACCCAGCCCCAGGTCACACAGCTAGAACATGGAAGTGCAGCTGGGACTTGACCTCAGGGCCCATGCTCCAATAGGTGGGTTCCATTCAACACCCATTTGTAGCAGGATAACTTAGAGGTCGTTCCTTGACCCCCATTCCCCCACTTCAGGAAAGCAACAGAGCATTTTGTATGTCCTCTCCTGGGCTTGCTCCAGTGCGGAGAGAAGACAATCAAGACAGCCATTCCTTCTGCTGTTTGTGCTAGGCTGCATTGTGCTAGAGAAATTTAAGCCCTGATTTCTTACTGCTCACCTCTGTGAATGCTAAGACTTGGAGACCAAAAGGTGGGGGGGGTGTCCTTAAATGTGGGGATCCTGGTGAGTTTGGCCCCGGAGCTGGCATCTGCCTCTCTTTGCTAGAGGGCTGATCTTGATACCCAGCTTTGCCAGTGTCCCCTGGGTGACTGATGGGGTTCGAGTACCTGGTCTCTGATGGGCACACTCCTGGTGTACTGCACACTCAACCCTCTCAGCCCTCACACCCCTGCTGGGCTTCTTCCTTTCCTGGCCCCATTTCCCCCTCTCCTCCTAGGTTTTCCCGGGAACATTCTCTGATAAACCTCATTCACATAAATCCCCTTCTCTCCCTATGCTTCAGGGAACACTGCCTAAGAAACCACCTTCCAGGCTATGGCCCAGAGAGGAATGAGTCTTCTGAGCGCCATGAGAGCTGGAGCCTGGAGGAGGGGAAACCAGGGCAAGCAGGGAGGTGGAGAGAGCCCGCGTATCTGACCCAAGAACACCTGGCTAGTAAGTGGGATACTGGGAAATGGATGACAAGCAATGTGATTCCGTGGCCAGAGTTATGAACCCATCACCCAGTTCTGTTTTCAGGCCCTAGAGCATGTAGCGTGCCATAAATGTGGGATGCTTTTAAATCTGCCACCACAGTTATGCAAGAAACATCTCATTTCTTCTTTAAGGAAAAAATGAAACCAGACTTTGGACTCCTATGGGGTTGAAGGGAAATTCGATTCCCTCCCACAAAGGTGTGCCAAGATCCTGGTGTCAAGTGAGAGCACAGCATTCTGGGAGGACCCTTCCATCTTCACTCATGCTGGTCGTTGCTGACATGTCCAGTGAACAAGCCTGCTGGGCCCCAACCTTGTGGGCAGGACACCCTCCTGTATACCCCAAAGCCCTCCCTCCAGAGAACTGGGAGTCCCCCTGTTCACATCCCCACCAACCCCTACCCCCTTTCCAGATTGTGGGTGCTTTCTCTCTTTGCAAACATTTTGCAAGATATGACCTAAAAACAATGGAATTTACATATCTGATTTTGAATGTATGCTCAATGTTATTAGTTATGACATTATTCTTCCCAGACTTGGAGGCATTTCTTAGGATATCTTGAGGGAGGGCATATATTAATATGGGGGAAGGGATACAGAACATGTGCCCCTCAAAGCCATGCTAACAACTCTTCATGTCCCTTCCTAATGACCTAGAGAAAGGGGTGGGTAAGAAGAAACATGTCATCTTACCCAATATCCTTCCATCTCAACCTTGCCTCCGGCTGTTCACCAGAGAATTGCCTAGTAGATACTGCCCTTTGTGTATCAACAGACTCTCCTTTTCAAACTAGCTCATGATTCCACCAACACAGATGTGTTAGTTCTTCCAGAGTCTTCCATTCCTACCCAAAAACTTAGCCAAATCCCACAAAGTCAAGGAGTATCCCTATAAGTCCCCTTGTTGTGCCATCTTGAATGTTGGGCCAGGGAGACTCAGGTGTTTGAGAAGAGGTGCCTTGTCTTTGGGTGGCCATTGGTCTGGGGAGGGGAAAGTTCACTAGACAACCTCAGTCAGGCCTCAGTGATCCCTCCTCCTTGTTCTGGAGGCAATACGGTCTCTGGCAGGTCTGCAACTTGAGCTAATGGCTGGCTAAGGATCTGTTCCCACAAACCTTGGCAGGGGCTTATTTAGGTGTCTGTTCAGCTCTGTCTCTAGTACCTGCTGGATCCTGTGACAAAGAAGTGGTGGGACACAGTGGGAAGAAGGGGAACCAACTGAGAAGCTAGGATGGCCATGAGCCTGCCTTGCACACCCATTTCTGCATTGTCCCAGGTACTACCCACCGCTGATTCATTAAAAAGAGGCATTGTCTCTGTTGGTCATTCTCCATTTGCTGCCCTGCCTCCAGCTCTGTTCTTTGCCCTTGTTGGCCCTGTTCTGCTTCTTGGGAGAATCCAGGCTCTCTTGCCCTCTGACTTCTAATTGGATATGGTAGGTGGGAGATGCTGGCAGGAGATGGAGTGTGAGGGGAGCATTTGGGGTGTCATTCTTCTGCCTCCCTCTCTCCTTCAATGCCCCATGGGGCTCTGTTTACCTCCCCTATTCTGGCCCCTGGAGACAGGAACAGCTTCCTGATGTCACTAGTCTCTATATCCCTCAACATCCCTGTTTATTCTCTTCACCCCGTCTATCCCTCAGGAATTATCCCCTTCATCGAAGTCTGTCCATTTGAACTATGTAGGGTGAATTCTGTCTCCTGCCCAGCCCCAACTGACACAATATGAGGCTCCCTCCTCTGAAGGGGAATTAGGCATTATCTGTAAAGAGGGTCTGGGCTGCCTGCAGACGCCACATGAGGAGTTACAATGTCCACTTCTCACCATCAGGCTCACACTGACATTTGGCCTCTCCCAGACTCCAGCAGAACCACGCCCCTTCCCCACCTGCAGTGGTCCAAACTGGGATGAGTGAAAGCTGTCCCAGGGGCAAGAGCTCTGCTTCTCCTTTCTGCTGGTTATGTGACCTGGGACAAGCCATACTACGCTGCAACTCTGTTTCTTTCCAAGTCTCTCTCCCAGATGTAGTCCACCGGAGAGGTGAGCTGATGGGTTCTCAGAGACAGTTCCAGGTGCCAAAGGGGAGGATGGGGCAGAAGCAGGCCAGACAGGCCTACAGGGGACAGACAGATTCCAGAGGCAGACTCAGATGCAACGGACTTATTTATGGCAGCCACTGAGCACGAGTGGAGCACCTGATGGGTGCTGGGCATCTTGGCAGGAGTGAGGGGTCCTGAGAGCCCATAGTTCGGTACAGATTGACCCTGACCCCCACCTCTGACAGCTGGTAGCAATGCTCTGAGACCAATGCTCTGGCAGCTGTAGGTACCAAGTGCTTGGTGGCTCAATGGAAGCAGCCATGAGAGGGTGGATATTCAAGCTGGGCCTTTTTCATGGGGTTAAGTTGGGGAGGGCATTCCAGGCAGAGGAACTGTGTTTGCAAAGCCCTTGGGCTGGGGGTGGAAAAGTACAACAAATTACAAGAAGGCAAGTCGTTCAGAGAGGCTGGAGTGTTGGTGGTATTGGATGAGTAAGAAGAACAGCATTGGGGTTATACGATCTCTTAGCTTGCTTCCCCAAAATCGAGTTTGAGACTTGGATCTTTAAGCATATGATTAATTGAGGGAGTGCTCTCTGGAAAAGAGTGGCCAGGGAAGTGGGAAGAGTGGGGAAGGAAAGGAACGAGGACTTGGTTTCACCCAGGGTGTAGCATGAGCCATATCCCATCAGGAGCTCCGGAGCACAAGGTGGTCGGTAGTCTGGACTTGAGACAAAGGTCCACGAGCTGCAGGAGCCAGAGGGAGGGCAAAACACCTGGGTCAGTCGCTTCCTGATCAGCCCAAGGCAACTCTTCAGGCAGCTGCACAGCAGCCGCGCTCCCGGCCGCGAGAGCGTGGTGCACTTGCCAGCAGAGGGGTCTGGGCTGTGCCTGGTCAGTCTTCACCTTCTGCCTGTCTCACAGGGTCCTCCCAGTTCCCCTGTGGAGCTTTCCCAAGGGAACGGCGCTGTCTGATCTTCCAGTCTGCAGGGGCCTGGACTCCTGAGGCCCCTGTGAGCATTCCCGACAGTCAAGACATGCTCATCTCAGACTGGGGCTGTTGGAAGAGGTGAGTGTGGTCCGCAGGGAGAAAACTCAGGGAGAGAGTATCCCTGACACACCTGCAGGCACAGCCGTCTTGAGGAGCAGTGAGGTCTGGTGTGGGCTGGTTGTGAGGGCATGCTGACCACAGGGTTTCTGGGTGTCCTGGATCCCCCTGCCCACCTGGTGGGGTTCTGGGCCACCTGTCCTCCTTCTGCCTTCTTGAGACGTTGATGCTTCATTACATAAGGTAATCTGTTGGGGAAGGGGCACAGCAGGGCTCAGAGTGCATTTGGCCTCTCACTTGAGATTACCTTAAAATCCCAAAAGCTCAGGCTGGAAGTCAGCACAGTTCCCCTGGAAAGAACCAGAAGGATCTTCCCCTCCCCGACTCCTTATCACTTTTACTCATCAGCTCCAGACATCAGCATCCCCCACTGGGTCCCCATGAGAATGTCCAGGCCAGTCAGGAGATGGCTCAGAGGAAAGAGCTGGGGTCCTGGAGCTCACAGGACTGGGATTCAAACACTGATGGGTCCAAAGGTCATAGTGGGCCTTTGTGGGGCCCTTACCATGGTCCCAGCACTTTCTGCAAATCCTCAGGGAATCCACATGTACCACATTATAAATAAGGAGACTTGGTCCCCTGAGAGAGCCAAACTGTCCGACTAATGAGTGATGGTTCTGGGATGGAGACCCAAGTATAGCTGTGAGTCACTGCCCTCAACCAGCTAGCTCTGTGGGCTTCTCAGTCTGGTTGGAGGATTGAACCGAATGTCATATTTAGAATGTCCTTATGATGAGGTTTTGGGGGTGACAGTAGGGCTCATGGGGTCTGGAGCCGATGACCAAGAAAGAATTCTTGAAGACGTCTTTGGTGCAAAAAGGTGATTTTATTAAAGCACATGGACAGGACCCGTGGGCAGGAAGAGCTGCCCCAAGACCATGAAGAGAGACTGGTTTTACACTATGGAGATAGGGCAGGTAAAGTCCAGGGGAAGTTTACAGTGAGACTTTCATCTGCTAAAGAAGACTCCCAGGATACTGGAGGCCTGGTTATTGTCAGGCTAAGGTTGTTTTCCTTCTAGCAAAGTATTAGCGTTAAGACAGTAGGGAGTTCCTGGGGAACCTTTTACTCTGCCAGCCTGAGTGTTTGTCAATGGGCTGCAGCTTATAAGGAAATTTAGTTCTATCCGCCATTTCCTTCCGCCTTTGTTCCCACATCACTATGGAGGGGTGATGGAGACTTAGGTCCTACAGGACAGTGATGTCTCTCAGTTAACCGTTAGTTTCTCCCCTTTCCTTTGTTCTTGGGCAACGAGGAGTGCCCGAGGAATGTCACACATACCCCACGGGGGGCAGGGGTTGCCACCAGTCCCCTTGCCTGACATGCCCTCGCCATTTAGCCTAAGTGCGCAGCTCACTACATTGGTTCTTATCTCTCCTCTTTCATGCATCCGTGCACCTTAGATCACTCCCTTGCTACAGACAACTCTATCGCTTGGCACGTAAAACCAACAGCTGCAGGTCCTTGCTTATCTATCCAGCACAATTTCTCACCATTCTTGTCTCTGCCCTGCCCACCCCCGCTCTCTAGACCCAGCCATGATCTCTCACAGAATCTTCCTGCCAGCCCACCCACCCTCCACATCTTGGGCTCACCTCCACCACTCCGCAGCATGCTGTTCAGTCACCATCCTTGTCCAGATTCCCAGCTACACACTGAGCTTCTTCTACACGCCCCTCATTCTGCTCTAAATGCCACCTTGGAACCCTGCACAGGGCCTGCCACCGGGAAGTACCCAACATGCAGTAACCCCACAAACAACCCTGAAAGAAACAAATGAATAGCCAAGCCTAAGAGCCCTTTTCCTTCTGCTGGGCTTTCCCTGTGGGACTGGTCTCTGCAAAGCAAAGGAAGCCTTCATGGGCTCAGGCTGCAGCAAGCAGTCTGAGATAGCTGTGCTCACCATCGAGGGCCCCACGAGAATCAGGGAGGGGAAGACCTTATCAAGGCGATATCCAGTCTGACCCTACAGCTTTGGAAGGAAAGACAGAGAAAGGGAAAGAAATCTTATCCTAGGACGGCCAATTCTGTGGACGACATGTTGGACCGACCCCCCACCTGAGTCAATACCCCTCCTTGCTCACTAGAGTATCTTAGGTTAACTTTTGAAAACACCAGCCCTTTTAAAGGTATTTTTATCCCTGTCAGTGCATCTAGAGAGTGTTTGACAAGACTTTGCAAGAATAAAATTGTTTTGGAAAGAAAGGAGTGGAGAGGAGGAGGGAGAGGAGGGTAAGGGGGCAGATGGGGAGCAGTGGGAGAAAAGGGAGGAGGAAGAAGAGGAGAGGGAGCAGAAGGAGGGGAAGCAGGAGAGGGAGAGGAGGAGGAGGAGAATGAAAGACAGAGGGGGAGTAAGGAAGAAAAGGAGGGAGGGGCAGAGAAAAAGTCATTAACTCCCTGAAATTTCAGCTCTAAGAAATTATCCAATCTTATATTTTTGTTGTTACTGGTTTTTTGTGGGTTTTTCTTGGCGGGGGGAGCAAATGAAAAACTGAGTTTCCCCCCAGTCAGCTAGTGACACAAACAAAGCCCCAACCCAGTCATCAGGATACGGGTTGCCATACTTAAGTCAACCAGATGCTTGGGGTGTGACAGAGGGCAGGTTGGAGTCAGTGACTCTTGAGTCCACCCCTCCTCTGGACTTGGCTGCAGGTGAGGGCAGAAGGCAAGGTCATCAGGTGTCCCCCTGTTCCCAGTAACCAGGTGATAGTCAACAGCGCTCCCCACAAGCAGGCAGTGAAATCCTACTCCTACCTCTCTGTCTTGCCTTCCAGCTTTACGAGTGTCCGCATCACCAAGAAGGGCCCACCCCGAGGTGTGGCACTGAGCCTGTAAGGTTAAGAACAAAGAGCTCTCTAGTTTCAGCCAAGGTGTGGGCTGTAACGGGAGCTGTCTTTTGCCAGGAGGTAATGGCTGTAAATCAGACCGTGCTGGATGGAAATTCTGCTGCAGTTTAAAGTCCATTTGGCCTTATTGCTTGTTCAGCTTCTTAATGCATTAATGATAAAACATCAGGGTGAATATATATTCCAAAAAAAATTGCAATTAATCAATACTGCACTTATTCCATTTGGCTGCGACTAATGGTAAACAGGAGTTAGGCAGGGTCTGTGAGCATGAGGCCTTTCCCAGCAGGGGCAGGGTCTAAGGGGCATCAACTCCCAGGAAGGAAGGAGCCAGCCCGAGGCCCTGTGGCCGAATGGCCAGGGACACGCTCAGGTCTTCTAGGGGAGAACGAGCATCGTGGTTGCGGCGCTGCCTCAGCCATGTGCCCTCTATGTCCTCCAGCCTTAGGCGAATGCCCTTGCCTCTCTGCCTCCCATGCTCCCACCCATGAAATGGGGCTGTGATGCCAGCCTCACACCTGATGGAGGTGTTCGCAAAACCTCTGAAATGCATGAGGTGTTCAATGAGTGTGGTGTCACTGCAAGAATGGGTGTCCAGTGCTCACATGTACTGGCTGTGGTGAGTGCACGTTGCTTTATTATTATTTTCATTCCATTCCCCACCCCCCACCCTCCAGCCTCTTGGGATCTCAAAGCATTGTCCTCAGCAACGGTTTCAGTTGGCCTGGCTTCATCAAGGGCTTCAGTCCAAGTCTTAGCTGGTCATTTTATCGATAAGGAAAATCAAAGCTCAGAGAATGTAAGTGATTTGTTCAAAATCACACAGCTGGCTAGAGACAGAGTTGTCTTGTCATCACTGAACTCTAACGTCTGACGGTGCCTGACCTAAGTGATCAGGGATGGTAAAGACTGGGATCTCCGGAATACAAATATGCTGTAACTATACGTGTTCCTCTTTGATTCAAGAGAGGGGCTGAGGTCTATGGTGGGAAAGAAGATCTGTAGCAGGAACCCAGCTTACACCTCCCACTTGGCTAAATGAGAGCCCTTCATTTAAGGAGACCCAACCACCTTGGGAGGCAGTCATGAGACCCTTTCGTGTTTCTCAAGCATTTCTTCAACAAGTTCTTACTAAGCAACCGCCGGTGTCAGCCACCAGGCTTTGCACCATGTACCTCGGGAGCATAACTTTCTTCCGCGCAGCTTATCAGAGGTTGCTTTCAAGCACATGCTGCCTGGAGTCTTTGCTCCCTGAAAATTTAAGCCATTCTCTTCCACCTCTAGCACCTCTTACATTCTGGCTGGTGGTGCTAGCATGATCTGCCTCTCTGCCCCGCTTGGCCTCTAGGCAACTGCTCCCTACTGTATAAACAAAAGTGTGTTATATGAAGACATGTTCGTTGACCAGGCTGTTCCCAGCTCAATACTTGGGTGTCTGGAAAATTCAGGGAACTCAGCAGCCCCAGGGAGTGTGCCGTTTGTAGTGGTAGACACTTGATAGCTGCTCAATAAAGCCCTCTTGCTACATGTCCTTCAAATGTCTAAAGGCTGGAGCCACGTCCTCTCTGAGCCAGGTGTTCCTTGTTTCTTCTCGCTCCCTCCTCCCTTCTTCATGTGATGTACCATACTAAGTTAGTTCTTCTCTTCAGGACCATCCCTCGTTGGTCTGTCTCCAAGCAGTCTCCATCCCCACTGCTGTCCACAGTGGGGGTGGGGTGATGGGGGTGCCACAGCATCAAACTCCTCAGTGCCACCAGCCAAGGGCCAGAGGAGGATCAGTGGGCCAGCAGCCACACAGTGGGCATTCCACACCATGTCCTGCTGTGTTCACTGCGTCGGCCCCTTCCCTGAGTGCCTACCAAGACCTGGCTCTTCGTAGGGCCTGATGAGATGGACCTGGGAAACAGCCAAGATGGAGATGGGCTCCCAGCCACCCCGGAGTTGTTCACAAGACCCAGATAGAGTTAAACTGCCCATGGGCCTTTGAGAAAACTCAGTGCTCAATGCCTGAGGCTGCCTGTCCTGGGCACGGCTGTCCCCTTGACGAGAGCGAGCCACACAGCTCAGCGGCAGGGCCAATGCTACAAGGGCCCATCTTGAGGCAGCCAAGTCCATTTGCAGAGGAGGGGCTGTCAGATCCCTATTTATCTTCTTGCTGCCATACAGCATCCTGCATTAAAGTCTCGGCAGACTTCCAGGGGAGTTTTGCTTTTAACTTTATTATGGTGGTTGGGCAACTAGGGACATTTGAATTCCACTGACACATTTACGACCCTCTTGCCTTCAGCCCATGGAGGAAATCCATCTCATAGGCACAGGGTACTCCTGAGGCTAGGCCTCTTCAAAGGCAAAGACTCCACATTGTTCGATGGGATAGGCCAGGCTTGCTGGCCAGAGCCTTTGTCTTTGGGCTTCTTTCTCCTTGGCTTGTCACTGAGACAGTGACTCCAGGCCACAGGCCCTTGCAGTTGCTCTTTGGGACACTTTGTTCCCTTCAGTCACCACCATCAGAGCCATTTTCTCCACAGGACCCACGAGCTTTCCAAGGGCTGCAAAAAATGTTCCAAGGTCTGGAAAAAAAATGTTGGCTACCCAATGCCAAAAAAGAAAACTTTATTTGAAATTAAAATTAAACAGCTACAAAATTTAACATTTTGTTGGCTAGTCAACGGCAACTCAACTCGGGTGGTATTTTCACATGTGAAATCTATTTGTGTGAGGTGTGGGCACGTTGTATATAACGTGGGATGAGACCCTAAAAAGTCAGGAGGCTGGATTAACCAGTGTCTATGGAGGAAACAGAGCTCAGGCCAAGTAGTTGAAGCGAGAGGAGGGATGTGAGGAGGAGCTCGTTACAAAGGCCCTAAAAGCTGCAAGGGAACCGGGAGAGGGTGAGGCAACCCAAGGTCACCATAGCCAGAAGCCACCGCCTCCCCTGGAGCTGGAGGGTCCCAGAACTGGAACCACCTGACAGGCCGCCGGACAGGACCTGGAACAGCGGGAGGGCCCCATAACGGGGTGTGGCTGGAACCAAGAAGGAACTACAGCCATTTTCTGGGACAGCACTGGAAGCAAGGGAGGCGGGAAGAAATGCCTTGCCTTCTCCTTTCCTCTCCCTCCCCCTCCACTCTCTCCCCCCCCGGAAGCTTCCACTTAGCTACACCTGGCTGGAAGCCAAAGAGTGAGAGCTCCCTGGACACTAATTTGGAGTGTTCACCCCGCTATGGCACAGAGAAGAATGCGCAAGGCAGGAACTGGAGAGCAAACAGGCACATGGCCCTGGCCATGACTTCAAAGGGACACTGACAAGTAGAAATGGATTTGCTTATAGTGACAGAGGTCCTAAGGGGCTCTGGGGCTGATCACACAAAGAGAAGGAATGGACTGTGGGTGTTAGCAAAGCATAGATTGTCAGGGCTCAACCTAAGGAAGACCTCCTTTGAAAATGTTCAGAGAGGGAGTGGGCTGCCCTCAGAGGCAGTGACAGACGGAGACTGGAGGGCCAGGCTGGATGATCCCACAAATGCACTCCCTCTCTGAGACCCTGACCCTGCACTCCCCCACCACGATGCCGAAAGCCGGACCATGCAGCGCTGGCCAGGCTAGAATGCTGTCAGTGCGACGGGGAGAGGCTCCTGCTGAGATGATGGTGTGTAACAGACAGCCCCAACAACCCAGTGGCTTATGACAACAACCACCAAGCTTGTGCCCACGGTGTGCTGGTTGGCTGTAATTGGCTGATCTGGGCTGGGCTCAGCGGCATCTAGATGAATCAGCCTGAGCTCTAGGCTTCCCACTGGGATCAGGTCTCCACCACAGGTCTTCACGCTGGGGCTCAAGCTGAGAGTTGATGGCTTCTTCATGGCAGAGGGCAGAAGTACCGGGACGACTTGCAGAAACGTGCCGTGCTCAGCTCAGAATCGCACGCTTCCGCCTCCATTCTCATCCCACTGGCCAAAGCAAGTCACATGGCCCAGGCTGAAGTCAGGAGTAGAAGATCAGCCCATAGAAAAGTCATATCAAGGGAAGGGAAGGAAGAAAGATGTTCAAGGAAAATAATACAATCTACCGTAGGCAACGAGACCCTTCTCACAATTGTGACGGTAGAGCAAAGCGGTTAAAGACAGTAACTGATGAGGGTTTGTGCCCCAGCTCTGCTGCTTCTTGGCAGAATGACCTTGGGCAAACTGCCTGGGCCTCCGTTTCCACATCCAGGAAATGGAAGCGTTAATATGCGGCTCTTCCAGGGTGGTGGCGAGGGTGAGTTGAGAAGACAGACAGAAAATTGCTGAGCTGGGTTCCTGGCATTGAGTAAGAACCTAATAGATGCTGGCTGGTGTGTTAGGAAGAATCTATTGAAAATTGTGCCTTCTGGGGACAAGGCATGCAGCAAGGTGAGGGGAGAAATATTTCAGGGAAATAATTTGAAAATCTCCGCATGGTAGGCTCATGAAAAAAGGAAAAAGCTCAGTAACTGAGTCATCCCTGAGCTCTGGGAGCAGAAAGCCTGCAGGCCGGCACTGTTCTCCGCTGCAGACTTGACAGCTTGCTGGAGGAGGGAGGCATGAGGTGGGGGTGGGGGCGATTTCCTCTCCCGACTGCTAGCTCTGGCTCACCCGCAGCCCTGTGCACACAGGGGCCAATTTCTGGAACAGCCTCCCCGGCTTGTAGAAATGCTGGGTCCCAGGACCTGCCACTCCGCAATTTGAGGAATAAAATATATATGTAGATGCTTTGTCTATACTTTTAAAGAAAGATTCCAATCCCTCCGAAGATGCACCATCCTACGTCATTTTTTATTCTTGTGCCTACCCAAATCAAGCCCCAAGCTGCTGGAAGGGAGAAAATAAATAATAGGAAAACCCAGATGACCAGATCAGAAGTCGCACTGGTTACGAGATGCCCCCGGTTGGGGGCCGCGACAGCAGTTGTGGGTGTGTGGGTCTCCACGGGGCACAGTGCTTCGGGTGTAACTGCAGAGTCACGTTGCCTGAGTTCAAATCCCATCTCTTTGCTTCCCAGATATGTGACTGGGAGTACACAAGTCCTGCTGAGTCAGAATCCTCACCGGTTGAAAGGGGTGACGACAACTCACAGGTTCCTGCAAGACTTGCGCGAAATGCTGTGGGTTTGAAGCGCTCGCTACGCTGTAGCCACACGCATTGTTTGTCTTCGCGACTGCTCAACGCAGTCGATAAACACTCCATTGGCCAAGGTCAAGAGTTTTTCACTCCCATGTGGAAAACAGTGTTTGCTTTGAGGGGGGACCAGGGGAGGTTGGGGGAGGCACTCGGAACAAAACACCGTGGCAGGCCAGGTACGGCCCGGTGGCACCAGTCTGCCGCCTCAGGGCGTTGGAGGCTCAGTATCTCAGTTTGTCCAGGTACCCATCTTAGGTAGTGTTCCCCAAAAGCAGACTCTGAGAGGAGGACTTGGGTGGAAGTGATTTATTAGGGAATGATTTTTCAGCGAGTGTCTCCCGGAAACACTGGTAGGAGACCGGGGAAGTGAGACTACACAGCAAGCAGGCAACACTAAGCCCAGAGGGCGAGGCCGGCTCCATGGGGCTGGGGACGGGGTGTGTTCCACCGCAGAGTGTCTCCGTCAGGGCCAAAGTGGTCCTTGCTCCAGGGTGGCCCCAAGAGGATGCCCTGCACGCAGGCACAGTGGGCTTGGCCACCTGACACCTCTCTTCAGGAGCCGGCTGCCGGAGGGAAGCGAGAGGTGCTGGGGCACACGGACAGGGTAAGGGCACCTGAGGGGTTTGGGCGAAGCCCCAACAGCAGCTGGTACAACATCCAAAGGTGACTGGGAGCCAGGGACTCGCTCGTGAGGAGCAAACTCCCAACCGATGGCACCTCTCCCAGGAAAAATGGAACAGCGGGCACTCTAGGTCCCGTATCCAAGGATTGGCCCGTGTTCTCCAGGGAGGAGAGCCTGCCACAGACAGACCGCAGGGCGAGGCCCTGAGCGGAGGGCCGGCCAGACTCGGCGATGAGTGGTAAGGCGAGGAGGGGTGCCCGTGGGTCAGGATCCCACATCGTTGCTTTGACAGTGCTGGAAACGAGCTCTCCTGGCCTTGCCTGAAGCAGTGTGCATGGGGGCGAGGGGGCGTGGGGGCGTGGGGAGAAGCCCTTGGAAGTACTTGGACGTCAGAAGGACCCAGGTTCAAATCCCAACTCTCCAGGCACCAGCCGTGTAACCTGGGGCAGAGCTCCTGGCCTCTCTGAGCCCCATCACCTAAGACCTGGCTGAAATGACTGTCATCCCACTCCTCGTGGGGTGGTTTCAGAGCCAGTGTCCCAGACACTGAGAGACATAGAGACAGAGTATGACATAGAGACATAGAGACAGAGTATGAGCAGGGGAGGGGCAGAGAGAGAGGGAGACGCAGAATCTGAAGCAGCTCCAGGCTCCGAGCCGTCAGCACAGAGCCCGACTCGGGGCTCGAACTCATAGACCGTGAGATCATGACCTGAACTGAAGTCGGCCACTCAACCGACTGAGCCACCCAGGCGCCCCAATCCCAGACCACTTCTGTACAGAGCCAAGGGATTACTACTGTTTCCAAGGGGACTGTCACTCAGAACGAATGTATGACAATCATCACTGCCTGTGCCTCCTCAGAGCCAGCCTTCCCTAATTTGAAGCTCATCTTCCCCTTTTTTTTGAGGAGAGGGCGTTTGTCCTGAGCCACTCCTAAATGAGTCCTAAAAGCCTATCTGTCACTCTGAGACAGGCTGTTGTCCCCTCTCCTCAGCCAGCCCTCTGCCTTCATTCCCCAAGCGCCACCAACATGCTGCTGCTGTGTGGCGTGGGGTTTCACGCACGGCTTGAGAGAACAGAAAGGGGATTGCGACGGAGCATGTAACAGGCCACGGTTTTCAGCCCCGTCCTGGGGCTCCCGTGCTTGCAAGCCGCCAGCCCTTCCCACCCTTGGGAGCTCCCCTGGCCCTTGGTCTCCCCAGGATTCTCCTGGTCTTCCTGCTGAACCCCTTTTTCGACAGCCTCCCCAGGGCACTCTCCCTCAGTCGGCGGCCAAGACCCAGTCCTGTGGCCAGGCAGCGCCCTGCTGTGCTGTCTTTACCCTGTCCTTCTGGTCCTCAGGCTTCTCGACCGTGAACAAAGAAAAAGAGAAATCTCTCAGTTGTCATTTTGTTTTTGTTTCTAAACAAAGAGGCGACAGAGCCCAAGAGCCAAGACGGGCTTTTTCCCAAGAAGTCCGGCTCGATGGCAGCTTGGTTTTAGCACGAGCGATTCCTTCCTGCCCCCTGATGGTTGCCACCCTCTTCTGCCTGCATCCGTGGTCCTCTCTTCCTAAGTTCCCACTGTTCTCTCCACCCCCCTCCCCTTGTCTTCTTCTAGCCTTTCCGCTCCTCCAATCAAATCAAGTCTGGGCTGGAGCCCTCCTGCCTCTTTAAGGTGACTTGGCATTTCTCTGCGTGGCTCCATTTTGCTGGCTTTATGGTTTAACTGGCTGACTGACGTCTCCTTTCCTTATTTCTGGATTCTTTCAGGCACATGTCTCTGGTGTCTCACCCCTGCCCCCATGGGTGTCCGCAGTGATCAGCCCCCACACTCCCCATTCCCACCACCCTCCTGTTTTCCGATGCAGCTCCTAGGCTTCACCCCATCACCTGCAAGTCCTTGGGATTCGTTGAGATTTTATAAAATGTTTTTATTACAATAAGAATGCATGTTCATTGCAGAATAAAAATACAGACAAACAGATCTAAAAATCAGTCTTAATCCGCCACGAGACATAGCATCTGCTAACATTTTGATAAATCTTCTCCCAGGTTTAATTTCCATGAAAACTCATGCATCTCAGGATTCCCTTGGTTGCAGGTAACAGAAACTCAACTCCAACCCCTTGTCATTAGTCGAATTGTGTCTCTGCCCTGCCAATTCAATTCTGAAGTTCGAGCCCCCAGTACCTGAGAATGTGACTGTATTTGAAGACCGGGCCATTGAAAAGGTGATTCCAATTAGGTAAGGTCATCGGAAAGGGTCCTGATCCAAGATGGCCGGTACTGGAGCGGGCCCTAATCCAAGATGGCCGATGTCCTTATAAAAAGAGCATAGGACACGGAAGGGAGAGAGGAGAGAGGCCTCAGAAGAGACCAGCCCTGCTGCCTCCTTGGCCTCAAACTTCTGGCCTCTGGAGCTGTGAAGAAGTACATTTCTGTCGTTTCAGCCGCTCAGTCTGTGGTGCTTTGCTATGGTGGTGCCGGCAGACGAATGCATCGCTGAAACTGGCTGCAGCCCAGAGGGGAAGTTGTTTGAGTATCATACAGGGAAGAGCGGAGTGACCCTGGGGCTCAGGCGGCCCACAGAGGACAACAGCAGGGGTACTTGAAAACCATCAAGAGCTCACGTTCTATCTTCCATCACTTCTATCATGGCTTCTCCCTGGCTTTGTCCTCCCTCCCCAGCAGGAAACAGCTTCCCCACCAAAGAGGGATGGGCCTTTCCTCTCACTGATAGTTCACAGAACCCCAGGGGTGGGGTTCGATTGACTCTGCCTAGGTCATGGCCCACTCCAAGACCAATAACAGGGACACAGCAGCTTATTTGTTGAGCAACTATTCTGCCTTGGTCGTTGTGCTAAACTCTCCATTCATTCCACCCTTTATCTTGCCAAACTTGCGGGGTTATTACTATTCCTACCACTTTCCAGATGAGGACACTGAGTCCTAGAGCAGTCAGGGAACTTGCCCGGTCACTGCCATGTTGCTGGGTCTCGGATGGGGGTGGTCAGTGAGGACAGCCGGAAGGCCCCGTCTAAAGTGTATCAGCCACACCCTTCAAGTGTTGTCCACCACACAGCGACCTGGCCCACCAAAGTGTGCCTTCCAAGGTCCTGAGGAACAGCCGATTCTGTTTTTTATTTGAAGGGCGCAGAGGCCAATGCAAATCAAAGCCAGCAGGGTGGCATCCTAACCCTATCCACGCGTCATCCTGAGCTGGGCTGCCGTGTGCTGCAACCTAGCTGAGGGCCCGAGTCCTTCCTGGGCTTTCCAGGCAGGCATCTGCAGGGGACGTGGTGGGCTTGTTTCCCACCTCTCCTTTCTCATCTTCTTCTTTCTCCCACTGCAGCTGCAGACCAGGGCACATGCTCAAAGGCAGTTGCCTGCTCCCATCAAGCCCAAGACATAGGCATTCCCGGGCCCTTTTAGCACGCACTGGCCAGAAAGGGCACTATCCATAAGGCCACCCAGGCTTCCATTGTTGGGCTGGCAGGAGCAGGGGGCAGGAGTCTAACCTTAGGAAATTGTTCAATGATCCAGCATCTCAGGGATTAAATATGCTCTTTATGGAGGTCACCCCCCGGGATGCCATCAAGTGGAGACTGCTATATTCATGTTTTCTTGGCAGTATTCAAGCTTAGCCCAGGGGAGTTTTGACAGCCGTTCAAGGTCATACAGGAGAACAGGACCCTCTTCCCAGCACTTCAATGCCACATTCTGGTCCTGCTAGTTGTAATCTGTTCCCATAGGAATCATTCAGGTCATGGCATCGAGGAGCTAGGCGGAGGCTAGGGTGAGGCAAGTGAGCCATGCACCTTAAGGGCAAAATTTACGAGGTCCCAAAAAACTCAGAAATCAAGAGAAGTAGCATTGTCATGCAACATTTTAAAAAATCAAATCAGTAAAGTATGGCCTCAAGGCTGTCTGCCCGTTTTAATAAATACGCTTTTATTAGGATGCTCTGGGCTCGCCCATCCTGCAGTACTTTGCTGCTATAATGTTAGAGTCTGCCAAAGACAATGGACTTCCCTGAGACACCGCTGACTTTGCTACTGTATTAGTCAGGATTGTGCAGGGAAACAGAACCAACAGGATGTATATACAAGAGAGAAAGAGAGAGAGAGAGAGAGAGAAGGGATTTTAATTTAAGTCATCAGCTCACACAATTGTAAAGGCTTGACAAATCCAAAATTTTCAAGGAAGGCTGGAAAGCTGGAAGCCCAGAGGAGAGTTGCAGTTCAAGTCTAAGGGTGGTCTGCTGTCAGAATTCCCCTTTCTTCTGGGGAAGTCAGCCTTTTTTTTGAAACGCCTTCAACTGATTGGATGAGGCCCACCCACATTCTGAAGGGTAGTCTGCTTTATACAAAGTCTATTGATTTAAATGTTTATCTCATCTACACCTAGAATAATCAAATTCTATGAAACCCAGATTCAAATATCTGGGTACGAAGGTCTAGCCAAATTGACACATAAAATTAACCATTACAAGTGCCTTCTATTATCAAATGCATGATTGCCACTTTATTTTCTCTCTGCATACATTCTTTTACTCCACGGCAAGGGAAGAAAAGCCTCCCTTTGCAGAGAAGTGACTGTATTTTATTATCTCTTTTCATGTTCTGGCATTTTCTAGAATAATACTTTGCACAAAGTAGCACGTGTTTGTTATTTGATGAGTAGCTACTAATTTGGCTACTTTTTGGCCTCAATTCCAATTTTTTTTTTTGGTCAAAAATTTATGAGATCTTAGGAAGAAACTGGTTACTTTTCAAAATCCAAGTACAAAATAGTCCAGGCACAAACATCATAAAAAATAGGCCTTTCAAGAATATGTTCTCCTGTTCTTCCAACACATGACTTAAAATCAGTTTCCAGTACTAGACCTTTGAGGGAACTCTGTCCACGAGAAATCAAAAGCCCAGGCAGTCTTTCTCTGTGGAATGCAGGCACTATTTCTCTTACAATTTCTTTCTCAAAATCTTAATCCTAATAATAATGAAAATGATTTATCAGATGAAGACATAAATTAATCCGCCTGAAAAACTTGATGTTATCATATTTAATTTCAAGTTTAATTACTTTGGTATTTAATTACAAAACAGTTAATTACTTTATTGTAATTGTGTGTCTTTTTAAAGTAGAAAGAGGCCAGAACTCCCTGATAAGGGGCCATCCCGAGGCATGGCCATCTTCTGGTTTATCTCCAACACATACCAGCCCTGCTTCCTGATTTTCCTGTTGCTCTAGCTTCTCTGTCCAGTCTCTTGAATTTCTCACTTCCTGTCAGTTCTTGGTCTCTTCTTACACTTCTAGAACCAACATCCGACGCCACCTTCTGCTGCTCCATTGGTTTCTACACGCAGGGCCTCCAAGCCTCGCTGTTGGACAAGATCACTTTATTTTATTTATTTTTTTTTCATTTTTTTAATTTTTTTAATGTTTATTTATTTTTAAGACAGAGAGAGACAGAGCATGAGTGGGGGAGGGGCAGAGAGAGAGGGAGACACAGAAAACGAAGCAGGCTCCAGGCTCCGAGCTGTCAGCACAGAGCCCAGCACAGAGCCCAACGCGGGGCTCAAACTCACGGACCGCGAGATCATGACCTGAGCCAAAGTCGGATGCTCAACCGACTGAGCCACCCAGGCGCCCCAAGGTCACTTTAAAAGGCACCACTCTACCCTCCTAGGAGCCAGGAGCTGTGTGGGACTCGTGAACCTCAGGATTCTAAGCATCACCCTGTTCACAGGCACCTCACACCGGAATGGGGCAGGCGCCATCCTGTCGTGGTGACTGCTGTTCCTCGCTCGGCCACCAGACTGTGGGCTTTGTGACTTCATCCCTTTGGAACAAGGGGCTCTAAGGAAGAGGACAACATGGCTGGTGTGGTGGGGTGGTCTGGGGGCTCAAGGAACTGGCTCTTTGCCTATTGATGCGGAAGTATTTTAACCCCACATCTGGGCTCAGCCTTCTTGCTGCCCCTGGCAGGCAGCGGGGAGAAGAAGGTGTCTGAAAGGGGGTGACATGCCCGTGTGCCAGGGATGGCAGGGAACTGAGAACCATGCCCCCCCATCAAGGAAGCAGCCTGGTGATGATCGCAGCGGCCAATTTTTTTCAAGAGAAGCCCAAAGCCATATTTTTAGGAGAAATTTTCAGATTTTAAAATATTGGAAGTCTACTCAAGTTTTTTTTTTTTCTCCCAAATTCCTAGGGGTCAACTAAAAAATAATTTAGGGCTGGAATCAACTCATGGGAGGCTCCCTCTCCTGCTCAAAGTTACTGCCTCTCCATCCAAAATGGGGGTTCTACGTTCCATTTTCTGTTTAAAAGTGAGGATGGACTTCTGGCTTTCACGTACAATAGAGAAAGCTGGGACACACCACTCCCACCCTTACAAGAAGATCAAACTGAACATCCTACAAGTTAACAACTTCTCTGGATCCCAGAGGACAGATGAAGCTGCCAGCTAAGCATCTAATCCCGAATCTGAAGAGAAGGCACCTCCAAGGAGCTTGCCTTACTAGAACAGATGTCGCCAGACGCCATACTAGTGATTGAGAAAAGAACCTCCGATTTGTAATGATTTCCTAAAGACCAAGTGTGAGAACATGGAGCCCCTGAGAGCCACAGACACGGGGACTTTGCCCCACCTTCGGGCTCTCCCCCACTGACCCAGCGGGCACTCACAGGAAGATTCAGAGCACAGCAAGAGTCCTGGGCTGCTGCAGAAAAGGCAGGCAGTCCTTCCCTGTGGGCTGATGTGGGAAGGACAGCCCACTCTCCTGCCTTCAGAGCATCCTCTCCAGCTGGGAAGAGAACAGAAAAGGCCTCCATCCTGAGAAGAGGCACAAGTCCATCCTGGACCCAGACGATGAAAGGTCTCCTACAACTGGGGGCAGTACGGAGCATAAGAAGGACTCTCTCCTGCGGCACAGGACGCCACGCCTGCCCAAGACTGAGTGTGAATCAGAACAACATCACTAACTCCACCCACATGCCATGACTAGGACAGCCAGTGGCAGGTAACAAGAGGCAGCATCTATTACTAGGAGAGGGGCAAGAGCGTGGAGAGACGTCTTCTCTCAGGGGCAACTGCAAAGGACATACCTGAAGCGGAGGGCGGGGCAGATGTTGAGAGAAACCTCTGGAAGCAATTCAAATGTCCAAGTGGGGAGTGGATAAAGAAACTATGGTACATTGCACAATGGAATACTCTACAGTAGTATAAAGGACGGAGTTGCTGGTACACTCAGTAACATGCATGAATCTGACAGGTGTTGTGCTAATTCCTACAAACAGGACATTGTATAGGACATCCCTGCAAAAGTAAATCTCTAGGGATAGAAAACAGATCGATGGTTCCCAGAAGCTGGGGGTAGGCAGGAGATCAAACCTCAGAGGAGAATAGGGCAATTCCGGGGGGCGACAGAGCTGGTCTTTATTGTAACTGTGCTAGGGGTTCCATGACCCTACTTTTCTCAAGACTTGCAGGCTTGTGTGCTACAGAGGGAGATTTTGACCCTGTGTGAAAGATTCCTTAATAAAATAAATGGGAAAAAAATGAGCATAAAATTATCAGATCAAGCATCAATCCATTTCTTTTGACCATATTTTTTTTCTTTTTACGTTTTAATTTAAACTCCGGTTAGTTAATATACAGTGTTCTATCAGTTTTAAGGGTACAATTTAGTGACTTGTCGCTTCCTTACAACACCTGGTGCTCATCACAAGTGCCCTCCTTAATCCCCATCACCTATTTCACCCATCCCCCGCCCACCTCCCTTCTGGTAACCATCAGATTGTTCTCTATAATTAAGAGTCTGTTTCCTGGTTTTCCTCTCTCTCTTTTTGCCCCCACACTCGTTTGTTTTGTTTCTTAAATTCCACATACGAGTGAAATCATATGGTATTTGTCTTTCTTCACTTAGCATAACCCTCTCCTGATCCCTCTTTTATTTTCAGTGACCATCCTGCCTTAAGAAAGGTAAAACAGTAGCAAAAGACAAGGACATGAATTGGTCAGCCCGCTTTTAACTGTAAATGATGGAAACTTAACTTCATCTAGCTTAGATCCAAAGGGTAATTTGATGAGAGGACTGCATCTGTTTCAGACTGGCAGCCTGTGTGCCCCGGGGTGATGGGAACCAGGGGCTCACTCCTGTCCCTCATCCCCTTACCTCTCTCTCACTGCACACCGACTTCTGAACACGCCCGCCAGTCGCTCCCAGCCTCATGTTTCACAGCCTTCCCAACAAGGAGGAACTACATCCCTTATTCTAATTCCAGTTCAAAAATCCCAGGAAGCACTCTGATTGGCTCAGCCGAGGCCAGTCGACAGTGGCCAAGGGAGAGACATCCTGTGATTGTTACCTTCCATTCCACATGGTTGGAGCAGGGAACAGATGCTTCCCCCAGAAGGTAGAACACTAAGCAGACAAAATATTGTCTCTTACGGCTCCTCATCATCTTATGCACTATCTTCTCTTTGTTGTTCTCCAAAAGAGGCTGGAGTTCCCTTTCTGGCTTTACTTCATTTCAGTTTTGTGAGCCTGCTCTGGACTGAGAGCTGGAGGCATGAAGTTGAGTTAGACACAGCCCTTCCCCTCAAAAGCTCGCACCCCAGGCTAAGGAGGAGCCCGACAAATAAACAGCTCATTACAAAATCCAGCAAGAAGTGCTCCCAGAGCACAATGGGAGGGGGCCACCTAGCCAAGGCCCAGGGCTGAGCCAAGGTTTCCTGTAAGAAGGGACCCCAGGGCCATTTGAAGGTTGCGCAAGAAGGGAAAGGGCATTTCAAGCAGAAGTCTATGTCCCAGTGAGTTCGAAGGAACGACTCTCACAACCAATGGATTATGAATCCCTCGATGGGGTATGTCAGGTCTTTTATGATAAAGACGCAACACTTGGCTTTTTAAGAAAGGACTTTGTAGTTTTCAGAACACTTGTAAATCTGTTTTGTTCCTCTTCAGCAGCCTTATCCGGCAGTACCAAAAATAGGGAAATAAAAACAAAACAAAGAACTGAGAAAAAGCTGGGTGGCTTTGCTTCGACAGAGCTCAGCCCACACTGCCCCCCCCACCCGGTCCCATGTATGGGATTGGCCTGCGGGTAGGTTGATTGCTCCAAGGTTGAGGGTTTGAAAGATGTGTGTGGTGGAAACAGAGAGTGGCCAGGACCTTCCAAGTTACTAAGTAATACCTCGCGGGATCTGGACTGGGCAGGGAAAGCGGACGAGGAACTGTGGTAAAAGGGGAGAGGGGGTCAAAGAATCAGAGTCCGAATGAGGTCGAAGAAGCAGAACATGGGAAATCAGGGCACAAAGGGTTGGAAGGGTGAAGAGTGAAGTCTGAGGTCAAAAGATTTCTTTTTTAATGTTTATCGACTTTCAAAGAGAGAGAGGGGGGAAGGGCAGACAGTGAAGGAGACGGAGAATCCCAAGCAGGCTCTGAGCTGTCAGCACAGAGCCCAACATGGGGCTTGAACTCATGAACTGTGAGATCATGAACTATGAGATCATGACCTGAGCCAAACTCAAGAGTCAGCCACTTAACTGACCGAGCCACCCAGGAGCCCCCATGAGATTAAAAGCTTTCTGAGGTCATGTAATTCTAGGAGGTGGCATGCTCCACAATATGCAGCCATCGGTGGTTTGCCCAAAGGGGGAGGTGGTGAAGTAGTTATTGGAGTTATTGGAAGAGGTCAAAGATGAAATCAAAGCCGAAGGTATGAGGTTTATGGACGGACTTGGAGTGGAGAAGAAGAACAAGCAGCAGGTGCCAACGGTTTCAGGGAAAGAGAGGGAGTGATCAGAAGGTTGATGGAAGGTGGCCACTGGGAGGGGAGAGGGAGACAGGGACCAATGACCGGAGCTTCAAGAAGGGTGTTTGCATGGGAATGGGAGAACAGTGTCCGGGGGCAGCCTCGGAGGCAGTGGGAGCCAGGCATTGCTCCCCTGGCAGTGAGGCGAGACAGGAGAGCTGGAGACAAAAGGAGCAGCACGCACGCAGGAAGTACACGGCACAGCCTTGGCTGGGACCGAAGGAGCCAGCCCGGAGAACATCTACTGAACACCAGATTCTGCCTCAATATGCAGATGAGCTCAGTGTCCATCAAGGGGCAGCATGTACGGCTTTGCCTAGATGAGAGGCAGGTGTCAGGTGGTCCATGGTGATCATTTTCTCAATTTCAGAGTAACACGCTCATTCTAATACATATTATATATATATAACCTGCGTATCATCCTAGAGAATTCACAAATCACTTTGCTTAGAGTAGGGCTACAGTCAAAATCCAGTCAATTTAAAGAACTATATCAATGGGGCACCCGGGCGGCTCGGTTGGTTAAGCATCTGACTCTTGATTTTGGCTCAGGTCGTGATCTCACTGTTGGTGAGTTCGAGCCACGCATAGAGCTCTGTGCTGACATCGCAAAGCCTGCTTGGGATTCTCTCTCTCTGCCCCTCCCCTGTGTGTCCTCTCTTCCCTCTCTTCTCTCTCTCTCTCTCAAATAAATAAACATTAAAAAAATAAAGAAAGATATCAACTAAATAATAAAAACAGATGGCACACAGGTAAGGGCCGAAATGTGAAGGTAGTACCAAACGCCCCGAAGGTGGGAAACCTTCCTTTACTCTGCTCAGCTCTGTGAGTTACACACACCTGTCACTTCGCCCGTGTGTCAGGAAGCCCTGGTGCTAACCGCTGAGGCACACCGTGGCTCCAACTCACACCCAGGAAAGCAGTCCCAGGTCTCAGTGCTGCGGAGGGTACCACAGCTGTTAGGCACAGGTGTCTCCAAAGCCTGGAATGAGCCAGTAGAATCTGGGCACGGCTCTTTCCCAAATCACCCTTCATGTATCTTTTATACTGAGGCATCTTAGAGGTCGTTTAAGCCTGATTTCGGCACAGTTCCTTCTAGAATATGTAAAAAAGGAAAATCACCCTCGCTGTATCAGACACCTCATGTTGCTGCCTCATTCTCTCACGTGGCCACCACCACGCCCAGCCCCGGCCATGGTGGCCTCCAGGAAGCAACGGAGTTCGACCCACCTGAGGCCTCCATGCGGGTCTCTGGCTGCTCCCATGACTTCCAGACTCTGACGACCTATCATGCGGCTGGGTATTTCCTAGGATCTTGCTTCCCCAGTGGCTCGGACTCAGGTGATACAACCCAGAAGAACAGGGAACTTTAACTCCCTGTGTGGAGAACTTGGCCAGTGAAGGGCAAGAGACAGGAGAGAGCCGGAAGACAAATTCCCCTCTCCGGTCCACCATAATGGACTCTTTCAAGGCATGAGGTTTCCGAAAAATCTGTTCAGAGACATCCCGCACGGCAGAACGACCAGCTTCTTGAAGAAGGGCCTGCTCAGCGAAGCACCGCCTTGAGCGTTCTCCCCATATTTGCCTGGGTCGTTTCCTCCATGCTGCCCCTTGCTGCCCTGGCGTCACACCTTTGGTTGAAACGCCAGCACTGAAGCCTGCCTCAGGCCATCTATTCAAGGGAGCCCAGGCCATCTGAAACCAAACGGGAATTCTTTTTCCCCCCATTCTCATAACAATTTCAAAAGTTTGGTGGGCCACTCTCCTCGCCTCCAAAGACTGCCCCATGGAACAGAGTGATTCGCTGGCAGAGGCTGGGAGGCAGACAGCCTACTTGCATAAAAGGGGTCGTAGCAGCCATTCTGCTTCTCCAGGTGCCTGACAGAAGGCGCCCACCTGCCAGACAGCCCAGAGCCATCACACGCGCATGGAGACGGCAGCTGAACACGACGGAGCCGAGGGGAGAACAGCCGCCATGAAGGCCATGCAGCCTTGCCACCACTGGGCTCTGGCTCACCCCTGCTCGCGAGGCTGTGGCCTGGCCGGCGGTCCCTGAGATCTTCCCATCTGGCGGGGGACGGGAAGCACCTTTCCCAGTGAGAACTTTGAACTGGATTGTGATTGAATTCTTGGATTAGACTAGCATTTTTATTGGATTAGGCTGGCCTTCGCTGGAGTGGACTGAATTTCGTCTTCCTGCAGCCAAGTGGGAATGAGAGCTCATTAAAGAAAGTACATGCAATTATTATTATTTTTTAAGTGCATTTGTACTCTCCCAGGCCCCACTTTAATTTGGCCAGGAGCCCTGTCCTTGAGTGTGAGTCCTAAGGAGAGCCAACCAGACTCCGGCACTTGGACAAATAGGGTTTTTGTCTGTGGCTACAATAACAAGGTCTCGGGTAAATGACCAAGATGTGGTGCCATGGTTGAACCTTGTCTACACGAGAAGCCAGCCATATGCTCCTGAGCGCAGAGGTCTTGGAAAAGAATGAGACATCAGCACTCCGACTACGTTTTTAAATTTTCTTTTAATGTTTATTTATTTTTGAGAGACAGAGACAGAACCCGAGCAGGGGAGGGGCAGAGAGAGAGGGAGACACAGAATCCGAAGCAGGCTCCAGGCTGTGAGCCATCAGCACAGAGCCCAACGCGGGGCTCGAACTCACAAACCGTGAGATCATGACCTGAGCTGAAGTCGGCCACTTAACCAACTGAGCCACCCGGGCACCCTCCAACTATGTTTTTAATATGCTTTCTTGTGTATAGCCATTGTGAACACAGTCCTAGGATCAGTTTGCTGGCTGTCATCTAAAAGGTGTGTGTGTGTGTGTGTGTGTGTGTGTGTGTGTGTGTGTGTGTGTGTGTGTGTGTTTTGTGTGTATAGAGTGTGATGGCTAAGAGCTCAGGTTCTATGACCATCAGATCTGGATTGGGACCCAGTGTTTCCCCAGCAGAGGTGAAGATCTACTCACCAGCAGTGTAAGCTTAGGAATTATTAACCTAAGGCAGGGCTTTCTCATCCGGAAAGTGACAATGATCTCACCAACCTCCCCAGACTGCTGTGAAAACCCAAACCGCAGCCTTTGTGTAACTACGTTCACACTGCCTCCCGCCTAGGCTGGGTATTCTCTGCTCCAGCCCTGCCCCCTCCCAGGCCCGGTCTCCACCCAGACCTGTAACCCCCGGAGCCTGACCCTGTGGACTGCCCCACTGGCCCCCACTGCCACTGGCCCCCAAGCAGCTTGGTCCATGGAAGGCCCTGACACAAGCAGGGAGCTCTAAGGAAGAGACTGGGTAGTGGTCCGTCTTCCTCACATTGGTGTCTTGTCTCGGTCCACAGCTGGCCTCTTTGGGCCTCAGCTCTCAGTGAGGCCTGGTTCTCTTCTTTAACTGTTTGGGCCTCAGTGCTAATAGTTGCTGCCAGGGCTCCCCTGGGGCTGGCTTCAGCATTTCTTTTTTAACGTTTATTCACCCTTGAGAGACAGAGAGAGATGGAGCACGAGTGGGGAGGGGCAGAGAGAGAGAGGGAGACACAGAACCCGAAGCAGGCTCCAGGCTCCGAGCTGTCAGCACAGAGCCTGATGCAGGGCTTGAACTCACACACCGTGAGCTCATGACCTGAGCCAAAGCCTGGCACTTCACCGGCTGAGCCACCCAGGCGCCCCTGGCTTCGGCCGGTTTTAGGGCTCTGATTACCCGGTCCCCGAGACCTGCGATTGTCCCCTTCATCAATACCTGCCAACGGAGGCCACCAGGGAGGATTCTTTTCCTTACCTAACCCTGGGTGGTACACGCCCGGATCATTGACTAACTGGATGAGTGTTTCCTGAACACATTTAAAAAATCGAAATGATTTGTTTTAGAGGAATATTATGTCTCCATGTCATCATGAACCTGATACGCTGGTTTTAACCTTTCTAATACACCTTAAAATAAATACATACTCCAAAAAGGAAACCTGCTCACCACTTTCCACCTGAAATCACCCCTGGGCCCCCCGTGCTCTGCGGAGCCCCCTTTGGAAAGGGCTGCGTCGCTGTGTGGTGAAGCTCTCAGCTCGGGACACAGCCTGCTTCCTGAATGCCGCCCTTCAACTCGGGAACCACGCTGTCACCCGGCAGCAACGGCGGGCGCGCCAAATGCCCGCCGGGCAGGCACCTCTTCCCTCTTAGACCATCTATACTTTTCCCGTGAAATAGGACTTATTATCCCGTTGCTAATAAAGAATGAGGGCCCCCCGTCGTGACAGCTCTTTTCACGAGACACATCTTCTCTCCCCTGCAGAAAGGGCAAGGGGTTCATTTCGCCAAAGAAATGATCTCCGATCGCCCCCCGTGCAAACAGAGAGTCCTTCTGAAGTCCGACTTCAAATTGCAAGTGTTTTAAAAATAAACGTGGTGGAATCTTGCTGGGATTTTCATACCAAGAGGCTGAATAGTTAAGACGGAACATCTCGCTCTTTGTGAAAAACACAGACTGTGCCCCGAGAGCAGGGTTCGACCTCCTGGTCTATTCCACCTCCCCCACCCCGCCTCCCAGCCCCTCCCCCACCCCTGCACGCTCACGCTCGCGTGCACACGCGCACGCGCACTCGCGCCCCCACGCCCGCGGCCCCGCCCGCCGTGCCCAGCCGCAGGGCCTGGACTGCGCGCCACCTCCCAGCCCTCTACCCTCTGCGAGCTTGCCGCTCTCTGTCCAGATCGTCCCCGGAACAAAGCAGGTTGGCCTGTGACAGGGTTTTGCCACCTCCTCTGGAACCGCAGCTGCTCGGGATCGAGCACGACCGACGACGAAATTTATTTTTAAAACTCCTTTTTGCTCTCTTTCAAGTCGCCGCAGATGAGGGGCTGAGCCGAGACGCGTAGACGGGTGCCCTGGTGGGCGCCCTGTGACTTCGGCGTGGTTATGGGAACGGGAGGGGGAGGGAATGACTTTAAGAGAAGAAACACACTTTGGTCACTGATTTGGTCATTGAGAGGTTTTTTTTTTTTTTTTCCTGGGGCAAGCCTATCGTGTGTCCAAATGCCAGTACGTCCTACTCTCTGCAGAGGGGAAGACAGCCGTGGTGGCGGCCTGCCAGCAGGGGTCCCCTGGCCGCGGCGGGGGAGGCGGGGGCGGGGCGGGGAACGAGGCCCGCAGACTCCCACGTCCACAGTGAGGAGCCGGGTCCCCTGTCCTCCGCAGGTGTCCGCGAATTCTCAGCGCTTACCTCCAGAGCCTCCGCCTCCCGGCAGACCCCCTGACTCCAATCCAGGTGGTGAGCTCCCCCCTGGGCAGCCCGCTTGCACAGCGTCAGCCCTTTCGCCATCTCCAGGAAGCAGGGCACTCCTGCAGGTGCCCTTTCCACCCACGGAGCGTCCTCGGTGGACAACACCCGCCCCCTCCCAGCCGTCTAAGGCAGAGGCATTTTGCAAAAAGGCCCCGACTGTTTATTTCAATGGGGAACCTTCAATCCATCCATGCCGCTGGTCCAACGGACTCTGATTTTCACACACATAAAATCCTTGTATGTAAGAGAAATCTCCAGGTACATATCAAGTGAAAAGCATAGGTTTCTTTTTTTTTTAAGTTTTATTTATTTTTGAGAGACCTAGAGACAGAGCGTGAGCAGGGGAAGGGCAGAGAGAGTGGGAGACACAGAATCCGAAGCAGGTTCCAGGTTCCGAGCCATCAGCACAGAGCCCGAAGCTCGCTTGGGGGCTTGAACTCAGAGACTGCGAGATCATGACCTGAGCTGAAATCGGCCGCTCAACTGACTGAGCCACCCAGGCGCCCCTAGGTTTCTTTTTTAAAACACCATGTATTTCAATAACTAAAGCAGCCAAAACCATTCTCGAAGTTTCCTGTGCACTGTTTCTCCCACAACGTTACAGTGCTGAAGGACCTTCTCCGTGTCGGCAAAAACGTAGCAAAAGAACGACAAGAAGGCAGCACCACAGTGCTGTGGACCAAATGTGTCCCCCCAAATCCAGATGTGGAAACGCAAATGTGAAGGTATTGGAGCTATTGGGAGGTAATTAGGTCGTGAGCGGGGAGTCCCCAGGACGGGACAAAGGTCCTTATAAGAAGGAGAAGAAGCTGGCCCTTTCTCTCTGTACCACGCGGGGACACACTGAGAGGGTGGCCCCTGACAGGCGTGGAAGCGGGCCCTCACGGAGAACCAGATCGGGCAGCCCCTTGATCCTGGAGGCTCTCCCCAACAGCGAGAAATGTTGTTGACGCCCTCGGTCTACCATAACTTATTAGCGCCACCTAACCGCCTAAGGCAAACGGCAACCCAAACCGATGCTACCGCACAGGAGAGACGTGACGCTACAACAAATCTCAGTGGCCGGCCTTTGTAACTTCCCTCTCAGGTTTGCTGAGAAAAGCCACGGGTTGCTGGAGACAGAGATGGGAAGGGCGACTTCCCACCCGGCGGCCAACGCTTCCCGAGGGCCAGGTACGGGGCCTACCTAAGGGTACGGGGCCTCGTCCTAAAATTTAGTTCTATTTGTACCAAAGATTACTTAACATATTAACGTACATATATTTTAAAAAGCCAAATAGTACTAGAAGGGAAGGGAGAAAAGAGCTTTTCCCTTCCCGTGCCTCTTACCCCAACATCCGGCTCTTGGGCAAATAGATTTTTTACTTACCTCCATTTGTCTGAGCAAAAGGCTTATACGATAGTGTTTATTTTTCCGTTTTAGACATAATCTCCCGCCTTCCTGCGACGGGTGATGAGGGTTTGAGCACATAGACCTTCGCCTTATCTGCTTTCCCGCCTACCTCCTCCCCATGTAATCATATCACACGTTTTGCTAAGTAAATATTCCATGAATATATTATTTTTACTAAGTAAACACGGGTCAAGCTGCTCCAGGAGAGTCTTACACTTCCTTTCATATACGACTTGGTGTTTTCCCTGGACTTAAGAACTGGCTTTCTCTCCATGTGCACAATTTCGGGCATCGCCACTAATTCTCCCCACCAACTCTCCAGAAGGGATGGGAAACTCTCCTCTGTATATTCGAACGCAGTGGTTCTCCTGTATTTTGGAGCTGTCCTTCCTCCCGATCCAGTCTGCTGGGGGCTCCCCGTCCTTGCTTCCCAGGGGCGACCCCAGGGCGTCACTCACTGAGCCTTGAATTCCCTCTGTCTTTCTTCTGTGTGGAATCCATTGTTCAGATCCTAGGCCTTCCTTTCTCTTTGTTGCTTCCCTTTTTTGGTGTATCTCTGTGAGCAACCACGGACTGCCCTTGGTTGCCTGACCGGGTACAGGAGTCCCCGTTTTTCCAGGTTTGGTTTTTGTGGTTACAGTTAGCCACAGTCAGCTGCAGCCTACAAGCGTTCGATCCTCCTTCTGACGATCTACGACAGTGCCCTTCCTCCGTCTCACCAGGTAGGCGTTCTGTCCCCTCGTATCATCACAAGAAGAAGCATGAGTACAATACAATAGGATATTTTGAGAGAGAGAGAGAGAGACCACATTCACATAACTTTTATTACAATAGATTGTTACAACTGATCTATTTTATTAGTTATGGTTGTTAATCTCTTACTGTGCCTACTTTATAAATGAAGCCTTAAAAAATTTTTTTTAATGTTTATTTTTGAGAGACAGAGCATGAGCAGGGGAAGGGCAGAGAGAGAGGCAGACACAGAATCTGAACAGGCTCCAGGCTCTGAGCCATCAGCACAGAGCCCGACGCGGGGCTCGAACTCACAGACCGTGAGATCATGACCTGAGCTGAAGTCGGCCGCTCAAGCGACTGAGCCACCCAGGTGCCCCAAATGAAGCCTTATCATAGGGATGCATGTGTAGGAGGAAAACACAGCACGTACAGGATTTGGTACTACCTACAACTTCAGGCATCCGCTGGGGGTCTTGGCATGTATCCCCCACAGAGAGGGGGGACTCCCCTATAGAGTTCTAGCCCAGAAATATGTTTTCTTCAGCATTTTGAAGAAACACTGACTCTGGACCCTAATCTGTTCTCTGTGCCCCTTCTCTCCCAGAGGGTTTATTTCGGATCTACTCTTCATTCCTGAAGTATTTAAATGTCATGCAAATGTGCTTTAGGTGGGTCCCTCTCCCCCTTTAAAAAAATTCGGTGTGCTGGCACTTATTCTGGGCTGTTCAGAATATTCTTTCGTTCTGGGATATTTTAAAATATTGTTTCTTCTGATAATTTTCTTTCCATTTTTGTTGTTGTCATTCTCCATAGAATACCTTTTATTTTCTATGGGACGTCTTGTCTTACCTGGCGTTCTTTGTCACACTTCCTGAGGGACGATCTCGGCTGTAGCCCCATCCTCTTTATTTCTTTATTTCATTTTATTTGTTGTGTGCCGTTTTCCAGTCTGCCTACCGTCTTCTCAGCACTCTCGTCTTATGGATGCTACGACTTTTCTCCCCTCGAAGGTGGGGCGTGACCTCTGTTTGCTCCGTTCCTTGTCTTCTCATCTATTTTGATATCCGCTTTCCGTGTCGAGGGGTTTCCTTGGGATCGTTGGCCTGTCCCTTTATATTAGGACAGTGGCATCAAAGGTTGGCTGGAAACTCTTTAAGTGGGAAAGGGCTTGCCAGCTATGGCTTCGCCATCAGGCAGCAGCCCTGCTGTTTGTTTAGGAGCTTCTCCCAAATCCAGCTTTTTTGTCTTTTTCTCTGGTTCCTGGCCGGGGACTGTATGCTTGGCAACCAGCATTCTGGGAGCCTGCTTGGGAAAGAGGACCGAAGCGGGGGTAAGATCACAATTTTGCTCCCTCTCCTTTCCATCCGCGCCTCACCTCCTCCCCCGCTGGGCCTGGCATCTCCAAACCAGGAGCGGCCCTGGGTCTGTTTCTCCAGAGGGAAAACCCCAGGCTTTCTGCCGGGATGGGGGAGGGCAGGGGCTTGGCTGCCCTTCAGACAGACCGATGGATGTTGGGTAGGGCGGAGGGAAGGCTCCATACAATGGAAACCGACCCAAGATGGCCGACATTTCCGCCAAAAACCCTGAAGAAGGGACCCAAGATGGCCGAAGTTCCCACCACAGCACTGGGAGGCGGACACGTCGTTCCAGTAGACCAGTAGGACTTTAACTCGTCACCAGTTTCAAAATCTCCTCCCCAAACCCATTAAAAACTCCTAACCCCTAATCTCACGCGCGACTTCCCCGACTCCTCTTTTGCTAGTTGCAGAATATCGCCCGAGGGTGCTTGCAATAAAGTGTATTTTCAGACCACACTTTGCCTTGGCGGTCTTACTTTTATCCATCAACGACTCGTAACCTTACAATGGATTCTCTTCCTCAGCCTTTCCATTCACCTTGACTTTCAGGGATACCTGGCTCTTTGATTCCTGAGTTTTTCTAGGAGTCTGCGGCATGAATGGGCATGTTGCTCGTTGGCATCTCTGTGTGGACGCTTTTAACAGCAGAGACAACTGAGCGCTAATTAGGTTTTCCTCTGCTTGGTCCTATTGGGGGTGTGTCCTATTTATTGTTTGAATACGGAGCCCTGGTTTGTGGTTTCTGTGCATTATCTCCGATCCAGCCTCACGATCCTGTGAGGTGAGTTCTATTATCAACCCCACTTAAAGAGGGGAACGCAGCCTTCCGGGGAGTAGGTATCCATGAGGGCCCGGAGCTGTGGTGTGGACCCAGGCCTTCCAACCCCAGCGCCCTTGCCTTGAGCCGCCACCTTGGGCAGCCAGAAGCAAAGGTAGGGGACAAGGTGTGAGGCCAGAGTGATCCCGTTCCCGGGTCGCAGCTCCTTCCAGTCACCACGTGACAGGCCAGGAAGTCGAGAGGCAAGATGCCGAGACAAGGAAAGTGACTTTATCCAGAAAGCCAGCCAGCCCAGGACGTGGCAGACTGTTGTCCCAATGGTCCGTCCCTCCCCCCACCCCCACCCCCAGCATGAGGCCGCGCTTCTTTTATGTTGGGGCAGGGGGAGAGGGCTGGAGTCCAAAGGGGACTGACAACTGCAGACATCCCAGGAAGGCCGTGTAGCCTCTTTGTCCTTGGTCAGCTGATCTTTGTGTACAGAATCGGGCCATATCATTCCTGTAAATCTTAACCACGGCCTAATCATCTCTGTATGTACTTCCTTATCTCTTCGGGTGAGGTCGGTGTCAGGGGAAGATCTTAGCTGTAACATGCCTACGTGCAGGGCTAAGCAGGAGTTTCCAAGCGACAGGTGACAGCAGCGAGAGAAACGGAAGCAATATGGAGTCAGACACGCTAAGCTTCTCCCTGTTACAATCCCCGAAACTCCTCTGAATGTCTGCCATTGGCTTGCGTCTTCCATGGAGGCTGGGGGTGAAAATCTGTTAGACCGGAGTTTTAGAGGGCGGGGGCAGTGGCTCCAGGAGAGAGCCGTGGTCAGTGAAGGCACTCAACTTTGTGAATGGCCCAGGTACTTTGCAAGGTGCCTGGGTTTAAAAACGATTTGGAAAAGGAAGTGTTCTGAGATCAGGGCTTTTCGAACATTCTTACAATCAAATACCATTATAACCATCAGAGAGGCTTTAAAATCCCTGAGGCTCAGGGTCGTCCCTCCCCCAAGCAGTTAAATCGGAATCTCTGGATGAGGGACTCAGGACTGCAGTGTGGGAAGCGTCTCCACGGACACCGGTGGGTTTAGAACCAGTGCCGCAGACCAGCGCTTTGCAAACTGTAACGTGCATGCGCGTCGCCAGGGGCTCTGGTTAAAAAGCAGATTCTGAACCACTAGGTCTCTCCGGGTCGCACACGATGCTGCGGTCCTAGGACCATACTGCATGCACTGAGGACATTGATGGCGCGGAGCAGGTACAACAGTAGGAAAAACCAGCCTGGGAGGCAGCACCTAAGGGTGGCATTAGAGTGTGCATTTCAACTTCATGGTTAACTTCTTTTTCATAATTACGATAAAAAATGTACGCACTGCAGAAAGGGAAATGAATTCTGGAACAGTTCTAAACAATGTAAGGAGAATATTAATTAGCAAAGGCTTTCATGTGTTTAGAAAGTGTAGGTGTTGCTGAAGATGTCATAAAGGAGGCGGGTGGTTTACAAGTCATGTTAGGTGCGTGATCCAAACAGCCAGCTGAGCGCCCAGGTCTGCCCGATCTCAGGACCCCCAGGGGCCACCGCACCTCTCCGTGGCTCCGTGCAACTCCTCCAGCAGCTTCCGGGCTGAGCCTGCTGCCAGAGCAACACGAAATCCCTCCCCCGGAATAAAAAAGACTAATCTTCTCTCTCCCCTGGAAGCACCTACCGGAATGTTCCAAACGCAGATGTCCCCAAAGAGCAGTACTGGTTCTTACAGGAATTTTGAGATGTTAAATATTCCTTCTTTCTTAGACCATGAGGAGAAACCTAGCTTTACCAAATACTTACGTTTTCGTGCGTTTCTATATGATGATGAAAGAATGCCGAATGTACCCCGAGGGGTCCCAGCATTCGGGAATTTCTGCGTTGCTCAAATGACCTGTAGTAGCGCCTTCCTCCCACCCCTGCCTGGCGTCTCGTATTGTCTCTGCTTTTCTCCACCAGCAGACATGGGTATCACATATCAAAGAGAAAGAATAGTTCAAGAGGAAATCTGGACTGTCCTTATTTTATAAATTGGGTTTAATAATTCATCTAAAAGAGAATTTTTAGCAACAAGGTTTGCATATAAAAAGGGAACATGCCTTCCCTAAATAGGCATCTGTTACTCTTGCTGCAATGCTGAGTGGGGAGAAAAAAAGGCCAGGCGGGTCCAAGTGCCTCTTTCAGATTCTCGAAGGACACCATGGTCTCCTGGCCCGTGAGGCAAAAGGGATTTGAGAGCACGCTTTGCAAGGAAAGGAATTCAAACCACACCCCAAAAGCCTCGTCTTGGTCGCTGCAGAGATCCACCTAGAAGTCATTGCAACAAACGCAGATATCCCAAAAAACAGTCTGCAGACTGTAGGTCTGTTCATTTCCCGGCCCTCAAAAGCCACCTGCCCGGACCCCCACGCCTGCCTCAAGCACCCAACCCACAGCGGCTTGCAGGCCAGCCGGTGTCGGCTTTGAGGGGCTGCGGGTCTCCGCACGCACACCCAGAGCTGATCGGAATGTCAGGAAAATCAGTCATTCACACAGCGGTGCTGCTCATGCGTGACAGGCTGACTTTAAATATTTGTCACTCCAACTTGCCGATATGGGGGGAGGGGGAGTTGGGAGAAGGAAAGGGGAGGCAAATGAACAGAAACCTCGAATTGCCCCGGTTTGCCGCCTGGAATATTCCTGCAGGAGCTCTGCGGCAGGCGGCCCCGCCAGTGTTTTCAGACCTGACAACGGGAAAGTTGCCAGGGAGCCGAGGCCCAGCAAAAAAAGGCATTAATACCTCCTCTTTCAGCTTATAGACAGCATCCGTCTCCTTGCCGTAGAAAAAAAAAAGTGTTGGAGAATTAACTCCCCTCATTTCGTTTTCGAAAATGTCCCTATTTCTCCCGACGACATTACATAGGTATTTTCTTCTTTAACTATGTCATTGGTTTGTTTGTTGGGATATACGTGTTTGTTGCGATGACCTCTTTGTTCAAGAGACAAAGAGTCTCTTGAGCAATGACGCCCAGAACGGGGGCGGGGGGGGGGGGGAGGGGGTGGACTGACACATTGATTTTACCTAGAGGTGTGTAGACTGAGTCTACCTTTCTGGAAGGTGTGTGACCCCTTTAAGAGCCTGATATTCTTTGACCTGGCAAGTCCATTGCTAGCCGTTTGTCCTGAGGGAATAGTCGAGGGGTATCGAAGATTACTGCATTCTGCTGTTCACCATTTATAATAGCACAACTAAACGTTACAAAAAATAAGGCTAGCGATTATGGCCAAATCATACAATGAAATACCGTCATTAAAAAGAGGTGCAGGAGACTATTTGGCAGGGAAATGTTCATTGACGTATTGTTAAATTGAAAAGAGTATAAAACAGAATGTAGATTATCATACTGTTTTAAATTTTTTAACGTAGCCATTTTAATTTATTATAATATACATGCACAGAAGAATGACTGGAAGGAGTTTTCAACGACATATGGCAGAGGGGGCGCTGAGATTATAGGGGACTTTTTGTTTCTTTTTTGCTTTCTCCTACATTTTCCTAACAGGAATCAAGAAGCAAACGTGTTAAACCATACGTGTAACATTACATTATACCCTAACGGCGGGAGTAAAAGATGCTACCGACAGGTTTAAAATGATGGTGACCTTTATTTGATAGGGTCGAGAGGTGTCACTCTGGCAAGCCAAAGTCAGTTGCTTTGATGCTTTCTGCGCCTTCGAGAGCAGCCCCTGGGTTTTAGACGAGCCGCGACGGCCGTGCGAAGGGTCCGTCAGCCTAGGGCTTTGAGACAGGAGACCGAGGGCTCCGGGGTTGAGGAAGTAAGGAGGGGTCGGCAAGGTGGAGACTCTGAAGCCGCGCTGGGTCCCACGGCTCTGCGGCTCAGCCTCTCTGTGCCTCGCTTCCCCATCCGGAGGCTGAAGGTGACAAGGACGGCACCTGCTTCCCCGGGTCGTCGCTGGGGACGACCCGGGGGGAATCCGAGGGCGGGGTGCGCGCAGCGGACGCGGGCCGGAAATCGCGCCTCCGGCCACCCCCGCGCGCCTCGCGGGCCGCGGCACCGCAGACCCAGACCCCAGGGACGGGAACCGCGCGCGCCCCCCAACGCCCGCCGGGGCCCCCGAGGCAGGCGGAAACAATGCGCGCGCGCCCGCCCGCGCCCGCCCCGCTCCGAGCGCGCCCCCGAGAGAGCGCGCCCGCTCACGAGCGCGCGTCCCCCGTCCCCCCCCCCCCGCACGCGCGCGCGCGCGCGCAGCCGTGGCCCGTCGGGCCCGCGCCACCCGCCCCGCGGACCTGCGCGGGCTTCGAAGTATTTCTCGCTGTCACCAGACACCGCAGGGTAAAAGGGGAAAATGAAGCAAGAACACAGACCTTTGCACGTTCTGCCACCTAAAACCGCCTCGCGATTCCCGAGCGTTCTCCCGGGGTCACCACCCGGCCTGGCCGAAGCCAGAAAAGCAGGCCGGCTGAGAGCTGGGTGGGCCATGAGCCGGACGGGTGAGCGACGGGGGGAGGGGACACGAGCGCGTCCCCGGGCGAGTGCGCCCCAGCCCCGCCATCCTCGCCCCCGCGGGAGGCCCGCGGAGCCAGCCGGTCCCCGCAGGGGCGGCCCTGCGCGGCCAAGGTCAGGGCGCCCGGGGCCGGGGCTTGCAGCTGGGGGCGACACACGTGCTCGAGACCTGCCCGGGGAACTGCCTCCAAGGAGCAGGGCAGCGGGGTCAGCCCGCGGCCCGGACCCCTCCCGCGCGACTCCAGAGGGCCTTTTTCAAAGAACACTGAATTCACCTTCGAGAAGACATCAACGGCAAACGGATGATCATTTTGTTTCTATGTTGGGAACAGCAGGCACAAGAATCACGCAATTTTCATGTGGGCTCAAGAGCTCTTCAAAGTAAAAATGAAACTGGAGTGTTCTATATCCGATGGAATGTGTATTAACTTCCTGAATGCTCAGACTCTGTTGGCATTTAGTTACCGTTATCGGGTGACTTTGACCTACTGGACCAACTTTGAAGAACAAAAAGTGGGGGCGGCTGGGTGGCTCTGTAAGTTACGCGGGACCCCCGATTTTGGCTCAGGTCAGGATCTCCCCTTCATGAGTTGGTGAGGGTGCTGAGTCGGCTTGGGATTCTCTCTCCCTCCCTGTCTCTCTGCCCCTCCCCGGCTTGTGTGCTTGCGTTCTCTCTCTCTTAAACAAACAAACTTGAAAAAAAGATCAAAGTAAAATCACCAGATAAAAATGTCAAAAGCCCACTATCTTGTAGCTGTTGGTCCTGGGTTTGAAAGCTATTTTTTCACCCTTTTTCTTCTTGGTGTTGTTATCTGTGCATTATTATCATACAGACAGTGGGGTCTCCCTTTGGAGCTGAGTTGACCCCACGCCCCTTTTGGCAAAACTTTTATTTGCATTTCCCTTGTGCACCCAACAAGCCCGTAGATGAACAACATGCCTCGTTTTTGGCACAACGGCCTCGTTAATTATGTCAGCAGAGAGCTGGCATCGGGACTCGTGGTAATGCCTGTTTCCTCTCTGCTGGCGTTGTCGCTTCTGAACTACCAACCTCCCATCAGCCGGCTTCCTTTTCCCTCGGCCTTCCCACCCCGCTCCTCGCTGCTGTGCTGCGGTCTCCCCACCTCCCAGTTCTGCAAAGAACAGAGCATGCGGGCTAGGAGAATGAACTCTACTAGTTTTAGTATTATTTGGCTTCAAAGAGAATTTCTGGGCCTAGATTTTCAGGTCCTTCTGGACTCACTGATAAATTTTTTTATGATGAAGATGATTTTAAAGATGGTTACCACTTATCGAGTGCTTATGATGGATCCAGTGCTTTTTTTTTTTTAATTAGATTATGTGATTTAATTCCTAAAAGAAATGCCAGAGGCAGCTATGATTATTAATACCATTTAACAGATGGGAAAACTGAGGCTCAGCGAGTTAAGGTCACAGGGCCAGGACTGGCAGGGCCAGGGTTGGATTTTGATATATTTGCCTTTGCTATGCCGCGAAGCAGTCCCCTCTCTCCCAACACACAGTACCGTTGGCAAAAGGCTAGGGGCTCAAAAGTATGAAATTTGGAAAATCGCTTCGAAAGTTGACTAGCAGGTAATGGGGCCTAAAAAAATGTGGCCGGTACAGCCCAGGAAATACCAGTGCCCAAAACACAAAACTCGAAACTCTGGTTATGTTTTATTTTTCATTTCCGAAGTTTCCACGGAAGTCTGAGATCGTAGCCAGTAATTTCTCCTTGAGGCCTAACGCGCCTTACCCAGTGACTAGGTGAGTAGGGCATAAGCGGTTGTTTTCACAGAGATTACTCCTAATTTAGTATTATTCCAGTATTCAGGCCATCATGTCTCCTTTCCAACTGTATCTGGCATCTTGGTTGATGTCCCAGGTGAAGCTTCTCAAGGAATTGATGGTTCGTTCCCACAAAGGGCCTGCAGTGGCCACCTTATTAAAACTCAGTGGGGGCGCCTGGGTGGCTCAGTCGGTTAGGCGGCCGACTTCAGCTCAGGTCATGATCTCACGGTCTGTAGGTTCGAGCCCCGCGTCACGCTCTGTGCTGATGGCTCGGAGCCTGGAGCCTGCTTCAGATCCTGTGTCTGCCTCTCTGTCTCTCTGCCCTTCCCCTGCTCACGCTCTGTCTCTTTAATGTAAATAAACATTAAAAAAAAAATTAAAACTCAGTGGTGGTGAGGAATCCCTTGAATATGAGGGCTCAGCCATTACTCAAAAACGTTTATAAAGGATCAACTTTATACCAGGCACCAAGCCGAGGCACTGCAGATAAATAAGTGTGGCCTCCGTTCTAATTTTACTTAAAATTAGTGTCTTAAATAAATCAGAACGGCCGACCAGTAGGGCAGGTGGTAAGATTGAGGGACAGTGCATATTGTGTTAGAGAAAGCTAAGAGCAGGAAGGAGTCAAATGCATTCCCAAGAGAAGGAGAGCCTAAGGATTGGCTTTGCCATCAGTTACCAAAGACCAAGAGACCCTCTCAGGAACAGATGGGACAGATGCCTTGTCCCTACCGCAGGTAAGGCAAAGGCTTATCATAAAGTACATTATTTTTTTAAAGTTACCAAAACCTTATACGCTTAATATGAAAAATTCAAACTCTATAGAAATCTAATAACTTGGCATTGACCTCTGCCCTACAATCTCTCTCTAGAGACAACTGCTGTGAACATTTAGTGTTGAATCAAAGGAGCCTAGTGCTTCTTTCTTGAACATGACAGAAAAAAAAAATTCCAAAGAACGAGGCCCAAAGGAAAACAGACCACGAAACTTAAGGAGTCCCAGCTCGCTGGGTTACGAGATCCTTCTGAAGGGCGATCCACTTATGTTTAGCCTTGACTTCTGCTATCTGCACTGGAAGAGAAGCCTAAGACAGGTAATATCTACTTGTCGCATGGAATCTGGGACTCAGTAGCAGTCACCACGCAAGTGACCGTCCCACCCTCTGGATAAGGCATTAACAGGCTCTGGTTAGACACCAAATGTGTCCGTCTGGTGGCCGTCACAGTTAAGCCTCCGCCCACGTTAATGTCTTTATGTTAAATTAACTTATCACATCGTTAGTAGGCAGAGCCTTGGGGAATGGAACAGGTATGTTTTAAGGAGGAGAAACTTGGGTTGGTGAATCAGTGCCTGGGGTGGGACATTGTAACAGGGGTTCTGGGCCGCTGAAACTCTGGAGGGAATTGGAAAGGGAAAGAATGGGCCATGGCCCAAAGGGTGGGCTACGTTCTGGGCACAAACTTTACACACTTTGGGGTTTTGCCTTGGGCGGACCACAATCATTGTAGTGTAAAGTTAGACTTGGGCTGATTTTGATTAATTTATATCAGCACAGACTAGTTCAAAGACTCTACCTCTTTACATGCCGCTCCAGAACCTCGGCCTTGGAGGAATTTGAACAGGCCTCGAAGGCCGAGTCAGAAGTAGCCATGCTGCCGGCAGGGCCCCTAATATCCATCCTCTCCTGCGTGGCCCATCTGGGAGACTGCTCGGCCCCGCCTCCCTCGTCCAGTTGGCCATGTGACCAGATTGCGCTCCGGGGTGGTGCGTGGGAGTGATGCGCGCAGTTTCTCTGTAGTGTCTTACGTCCTAGGCCGGCTGCCCCAGAACTAGATGCTGACGAGATTCCAGCATGAGGTGTTTGTTTGAGAAGGCGATTCTAGGAAGCAGAAGCAGGAGCATAGGAGAAGTGTGTCAGCCTGGATCTTCTAAGTAGGTTCCAAGTGGGATTAAACATACGAGGGTTTTATTAGGGGGAACACGGATGTGAGGGACAGTGGGGTCGGAGCCAGACCACCAGGCGAAGGTGAAGAAGAGAAGGAGAGAGACTGCCTGCCCGTCTAAGGACAGGTAGCAAAGTCAGCATCAGGGGAACCCCAGTTCACCTGGAAACGACCCGCTTTGGAGTCTTTGCGACGCTCAGTCACCGACTGGGGCGGCCCGCGGGAAGCAGGTCTTGCACAGACACAGCGGGGGCTGCACAGCACAGCAGCCGGCCTTGGTCACTGTGCCCTTGTGGCTGGAGGCCAGCCTGCGAGGTGCACCCCCCCCACCACCGCAGGACGTGAGGCAGCGAGGGTAGGGGCACTGGTGAGCAGCTGGGGCCACTGAGGCACAACCTACTGGGTGTCCTAAGGTGATGAAATTATGGATATTTTTCTTTTATTCCATAATTAAATGCCGTTTTAACTCTTTTATTTAAATGTTTACAGTAGACCATTTTTTCTACTTTTCTGTATGCTTAAATGCTTCTGTAATAAAAATTATATTTTAATTTCAAAACAGCTGTTCCTCTTACCCTTCCCGTTTTTGCTACGTTAATATCCTCTGCTTCCTGGTCCTCCTTTCACTGCCCCGCTCTCCCTGCCACCAAAAAACAAATGATGCCATCGGTTCCAAATCCTTCGTGGTTCGTTAGGGACGCATGTGATTTTGGGTGGATGGCAAGCTTTGGTCATTCCTGGCTGAGCAGTTCACTGAATCTAAGGGGTGATGATGGTGGGGTCTCACCTGAGGGGAAGGTGACAGGTGAAATCCGGTCTGAGCTTCTATTCAGTCCTCTGAAGAAACGTCATTTTCTCCAGCAAAACCAACTAGCTGGTCATCAAATCCGTGTCCTCTTCTCCCTGGGAACAACAGCGGGCACATATTTCCCAGATTCCCTTGCAGTTCATAAGTATCCATGTGACAGCAGCCCGTGGAACAGGAGTGGAAATCACGGCATCATTTCCGGAACTCAGGGTTAAGTTAGGAGCTCGGGTCCCTAATCACTACTTGGAGGAGAGCTGCCCATGGAGGAGGGATACCTATTCTGGACTTCACTTGGTAGAGAAATGACCCGCCATTTTATCAAGCCGTGGAAATATTTGTTTGTTACAGCAATGAGCCTACCACAACTAATACACTGTTAGCCTCTCCTGTCTGCCGAGTTGTCTCCAAATCCACATGGCCCAAGGTGAGTTTGGCTGCAGAGAGCAGTGGGGCTCCACTTTTTTCAAGACTTGCAACCTGGACTCATTTGCAATCATAATACATTGGCGAGGTAGTGCCCTGTTGTTCCCAATCTCAAAATGTCCTCTAGGTTGCAGTCACTCTCTCCCGTTGAAGCAGCTTTGGACAAGGAACCCTGATCCTGTGTCCCTAATTGACAACAGCGTGAGGCATGAAGCACTCAACCCCTGCGAGCCTCGGAAAATACCCAGTTCATTTGAGAGACGGCCAGTCACAACAATACTAACAGCTAACTGTATGCCGAGTGAGGGAGGCTGAGCCCTTTGAATAGATTAACTCACTGAATCTATAGAGGAGCCAGTGATATGCCTTATAGTCTCACCATTTGGGGAATAGGAGACACCGAGGTGCAGAAAGGTTAGAACATCGCCCAACTCCACAGCTAATAAATCTCAGCTTCGAACACAGGCAATCTGATTCCAGTGCCAGAAACGAAATTCTCAGGATTCCCAAATGCTAGCTTTGCACCAGGACGCAGTGCAGTCACTTCCTGTGACCGCAGTGCTCTTGTCGTTGGCCTTGTGCGAGGCCTGTACTTGGTCCTTCCCTCCCCTCCTGCTCTTGACATCCAAACGCATCCTTGTGACGGCTCCTGCTCTGGAAATGCACAGCCTCGCAAGGGATGGCACGATACCCCTCTTCCTTGATCTACTTAATCTGATTAGACACAAATTGTAATGTGCCTTGATTCGGGGAACTTCCCTTTGCCAAATTAAGTCCCTCGAGATCGCTCACACACAGGCCTTGATTTATGAACACCAGACCCTTTCAGTCCTCTGTGATTTTCTTTATTGAAACCATGCAATGCCAGCTCTCAAGCAAAAGAGAGCTGGTGATAAAATCTTGGTTTCCTATGAATTCAGAGAATTCAGGAAACATCAGAAATTATGTGTTTCACATACAGAGTAAATCGCTTTGACTCCACTCACCAGGATAACAATTAGACTATGACAACCAGACAAGCCCTGGGCTTTAATAGGATGCTTGGGTTAGTACCAAAAATACTAATAAAATGATCTGTTATGATTGTTTGCAGTAATTCAACGTTTCTCTTACAAAATGCCTCATCTACTCTGAATTTCTCCAAGTGCCGTACGTGGTGTATAATGAGGATAAAAACACTGGCCAGTTATTAAGTGTCCGTTATGTTCCCAGCACTGTGCCAAACAGACCATCTACTTACAGTATCATCCCCATTTTCGAGATAAGAAAACTGACACTCAGGTTACGTTACCCGTCCAAGGTGTGGTGGGGGAGAATTATGCCCCCCCCAAAGATGTCCATGCCCTAACCTGCAGAATCTGTGAATGGTTACCCTGCAAGGCAAAAGGCACACGGGAGGCATGATTAAGTTAAGGACCTCGAGGTGGGGAGAGTATCTTATTGTAAGAGTCCTTATAAGGAAAAGAATTAGACAGAAGAGTGGGAAAAGGAGGTGCAACAAGTGAAGCAGAGTGATGTGGAGTCATGAGTCCAGGAGGATACACAACCTTTAGAAGCTGCAAAGGAGGGGCGCCTGGGTGGCTCAGTCGGTTGGGCGTCTGACTTCGGCTCAGGTCATGATCTCATGGTTCATGGGTTTGAGCCCCGTGTCGGGCTCTGTGCTGACGGCTCAGAGCCTGGAGCCTGCTTCGGATTCTGTGTCTCCCTCTCTCTCTGCCCCTCCCTTGCTCACACTCTGTCTCTCTAAAAAATAAATAAATATGAAGAAGGAGAAGAAGAAGAAGGAGAAGGAGAAGAAGGAGAAGAAGAAGAAGAAGAAGAAGAGAAGCAGCAGCAGCTGGAAAGGGAAGAAAATGGATTCTTCCCTAGAGCCTCCCAGAAGAACACAACCCTGTCAGCCGATTTAGGGCATACAACCTCCAGAACTGTATGGCTATAAAGTTGTGTTGCTTTATCCTACTCAGCCTGTGGTGACTTGTTAAGGCAGCAGCAGGAAACTGCTAAACAGTGTCACATGGATGTTGAGTGATAGAGGCAGAATTCGAACACTGTCCTCTATGTTGGCAGAGACCATGCTCCCTATTTATAAGTTAAATGGCCTTGGAACTTAAGTATATGGTGTTTAGAATACGGGTTTTATGTTACAGAAACTATTATATTAAGAAACAGAATATGCAACCCTAAAGATTTTTTAAACATAAAATAAGAGGGTCAAAAAAGTACAATAGACTGAAGGAGCAAACTGAGGGCACAGATCTAGGGCCATCTCTATTTCGTACGCGGGTGCGATGATGAAGGTAGTGTCACAAAGCCGCGGGGTAAGGATGGGTTGTTTAGTTGTGCTAAGAAACTGGAGTTTAAAAAACAGTAATAAGGTGTGTGCAATACAGTAAGGCTGCAGCCTGTCCTCACACCCTGAAAGGGAAGACTCCAGACTGATTAAAGTTCTAGATGTGAAAGGGAAGATGGCAAAAGAGAGAAAAATGTCTGAGAAAGGTCTTCATAACCCAAAGATGGGCAACCCTTAGGCAAATAAAGAGCAATGGTAATTATTGTAGGTAAAAAGATTTCTGTTTGGGAAACAAATCTAAACAGGTATCAATCTGGTAAGACACAGTCACCATGATTCGAAAAGGTACAGAATTTTTATACTCTACAGAGAATTCCTGGAAATTAACAAGGAAAACACAAGAAACCTAACGGACAGTGCGCAAAGGATATGTGTGGTCAATTCACAGGTGAGAGTCTCAAACTCATATTAATGCAATCAGGTTACTGCAATTAAAACAGTGGACATAACATATTGCATCCATCTGAACAGAGGACAAATAGAAAGGCCGTTAACAATGAGGGCTGACGGTGCTGTGAGGAGATGGGAAGTTCTGGGCACTGCTGATGGTAGGGTCACGCAGGTCCTGTGCCCTGGGCCAATGGCTTCTCTCCTAGATAATACCCTAAAGACCGACTCATATAGGGTTGTAAGAGGGCATTTATAAGGATATTCACATCTGTGTTATTGGGTAGTAAAGAGTTGGAGGAATCCAGGGGCCCATGCTTGGGAGCACTGGACAACGTGATGTGGCCATACCACAGGGCACTCTCTGCGGCAGTCAGCGACACACTAGCTGTCCAGCCCTGTGGACGTATCTTACAACATAGTGTTGAGTGAAAAAAAAAAGAAGGAAACAGCAAGTTTCGGTACCACATACACAATTAAAACACAAAATAACACTATATTCTACAAAGAAGCGTCACGTATCGAAGGGCTTTTATCAAACACATTGAAGCGGGTGCCTAGGGGAGGAAGGGAACAGAAGGAGAGAGCAGGGATAAAACGGGACATAAATCAATAGAACAGGAGAAATGAGTCCTACAGGGCGATGATGCTAATACGTCATAACTTCAGTTCTTTCTACACCTGAAGTAATAGAAATGATAGTTCAGGCAGGGGAGGGGTTCTCACTAAGCCACACCATCCTACAGAAGCAAGTCCCCAGAGGAAGTCACTTTTCCCTGTCGTGTTGGTTAGGAAATGCGAAGTGTTGACAGGCACCTCATGTCCCCCGATTCTGTAAAACGCTCCGAGTTGGGAAGCACAGAGACAGGGTAACCTGCATCTCAGAAAGACCTCTTACAGGAAATCCACTTAAAATGGGAACCGAATGGCATTTCGAGCAGTGAAAAAAAAAAATTAGAACAACAGCTTTTTAAGCTTCAAAACTAAAACAAAACATTTCAAAGATATGTTTTTGTTTTTGTTTTTAACGTTTTATTTATTTTCGAGAGATAGAGCATGAGCAGGGGAAGGGCAGAGAGAGAGAGAGGCAGACGCAGAATCTGAAGCAGGCTCCAGGCTCCGAGCCATCAGCACAGAACCCGACGCGGGGCTTGAACTCACAGACCGTGAGATCATGACCTGAGCTGAAGTCGGCCGCTCACCCGACTGAGACACCCAGGCGCCCCTCAAAGATATGTTTTGTCTCTGACTTTACAAAATTGTACTATTAATGCAGGACTGGTCTGCGGGATCGCCCGGAGTTGGCAGCTGTGCGATCAATATTTGTTGGACGAGTGAACGAACAAATGATGACCGGCCCTTAGAAAGAACACAGGCTGAATCACGGGTTAACTGTTTTCTCCAGAGCTTGTCAGCATTCTTTTTCTCAATTTTTAACTAGTTTAACTCTGCAAGATGTTTTGGTTTTGCTGGGTTTGCGTGTGATTTTAGCGAGCTCCAAATTCACGTTTCTCAACTTGGTGGTAAACGGTCCCAGACACTGTGATTTCTCTTTGCAATTGATGTGCATTATATTTGTTTGCATGGGGGAGGGGGGTCTAGACAGGGGCATTTCGATGGGAACGGATTTCATAAGTGATCGTTGAGAAGTGACTTTTTGATCCTTATCTTCACTTCTGCTCACCATGCCACCCTGTTTCTCCGAGAACTCAAACAAACAGTGCTCAGGTTACAAAGGTACTCTCTACTATCTCCATTCCACAGGTTCCCAGGGGCTCAATGCTCGCCCAAAGTCTCACAGCTGGAAAGTGGCAAACCACAGAAAGCACCATGGGAGGGAGCCTCGTCACTCTGTCTCTGGTCCCACTTTACAGATGTGGTGCCATTGAGGCTCAGAGAGATTAACTGCCCATCAGGACTCTCATTAAGTAGAACACAATTTGAACCCAGGCCAAGTTTGGATTTTCATGTCCAGCTGCTGCTTCTCTGCCTGCTCTGGTTTCTCAACTCTTAATTCCCCCCCCCCAATGTTTGTGTCGTGATAAAATATACATAACATAAAGTTTACCATCTTAGTAATTTGAAAGTGTACAGTTCCGTACTATTAAATACTGCTGTGTAACCACCACCACCACCCATGTCCATGACTTTTTTCATTTTATGAAATCAAAACTCCGTACCCATTAAACTATAACTTCCCATTCCCCTTCTCTCCCAGCCCCCAGCAACTCCTGTTCTACTTTCTGTCTTTATGATCTTGACTGCTCTAAGTCCTTCATGAAGCGGAGTCTTGTGATATCCGTCTCCTTGTAACTGGCTTATTTCACTTAGTGTAATGTCCTCAAGCTGCCTCCATGTTGTAGCGTGTTCCAGAATTTCCTTTCTCTTTAAGACTGAATAATATTCCACTCTCTGTATACACCACATTTTCCTTATTTGTTCATCCATCAATAGACATTTGGGTTATTTCTACCTTTTGGCTATTGCGAATAACGCTGCTATGACCATGGGTGTAACACATACCTTTTTTGAGACCCTGCTTTCATTTTGGAGGGATATATGCCCACAAGCGGGATTGCAGAGTCATACGGTAATTCTGTGTTTAATTTTTTGAGGAACCTCCATGCTGTTTCCACAGCAGCTGTGCTACTTCACATGTCCAACCAATAGCACACAAGAATTCTCATTTCTCCACATCCTTGCCAACATTTGTTACTTTCCAATGTCTTGACAGCCAACTCATGGTCTATCTTGGTAGCCAACCTCATGGTCTGAGGGGGTATCTCATTATAGTTTTGATTTGCATTTCCCTAATGATCAGAGACATTCAGCATCTTCTCATGTGCTTATTAACCATTTGTATATCTTCTTTGGAGACATGTGTGTTCAAGTCCTTTGCCCATCTTTAATTGATTTATTTGGTTTTTATTGTTGTTAAGTTTTAGGAATTCTCTATATACTCTGGATATTACTCCCTTCTTGGATATAGCATTGACAGATATCTCCTCCCATTCTGTGCATTGCCTTTTGCTTTGTTGATCAGGTCTCTTGGTCCACAGATTTTTTAAACTTTCATGAAGTCCAATTTGCCTCTGACCTTCAATTCTTGTTTACAATCTCATTCCCACCCTCTTCTCTGCACCATTTCCTTTTCAACCGTTTGGAAAGTTTGCTTGAAGAAACAGCATGATCGATACTCATCTCTCTGATGATAGATCCCAGCTTGGCGTTTTCAGAAAGTCGTACTTGGTGAGTGCTTTCATCACTAAGTCTTTATTGACATCATGCTACACACGTGTCACAGTCTGGGAGTCCCTCCCACTCCAAAAACAGACTCTGAAATGAGGACTTGAGTGCAGATGACTTCTCTGGGAGTAGGAGTGAGAGAGGTAGGACAGGAAGAAAGGAAAATTGTCACGTTGAGGACCTCACTATGAGCAACTGGAGTTAAAGATCCCTGTAGACATTGTTGGAAGCTTAAAGGATGCTTTTCAGAATTGTCCTTCGTGGGTCCCCATGTATCCATTAGCTCCTACCCTCCATGGACTGACGCTCTCTTGCATGTCTGGGCTGTGCATAGTGGGTGCTGAGGTGACTTCCAGATTTCCCTGCAGAGAGGAAGACTTACTCCCCTGGGGCTGGTAGTGTTGCCTAAGAATGTTTGTCTGCCCTCAGCCCTCCTGCGGATGCCTCAGGGGAGGAAGACCGCCTCATCCCAGGACACACTTCCCTCCAGGGGATAGTCTGTCAATGCCAGGATAGATGGGCCCTCCCCACCCACCTAAACAGGGAAATTCTGCAGGGCCATCCCGGCTCCAGGGCATGCTGAAGGGTCAGCTCAGGGTCTCCTTGAGAGGCATCATGCCTGACTTCTTCCTCTGCCCACACCTGCGTCCATAACCTCCCTTCCTCCGGGGTTGATGCCCAGAGCCCTCCCCCGTGAGCCAGACCTGGCACATGTCCACATGCCACCTGTGGGCCTTCCCCTCGGGCCAGAGAGGAAGCAGAGAGCACACGGTTTGTGCAGGGAGGCTGCAGGCCAAAGCGGTAAGGGGGCTCGTAGCTCGCCAGGGCTGCGACTGCACACGAGGCTTCAGGGGGCAGGAGGCAGGGCCCAAGGGGCATCTGCAACCACAGGAGTCAGAGCTCATCCCCAAACTGTCAGACAAATCTGGGTCTTGGCCCATTGAAGCTTAATGATAGTCATAATTCATTGTCATTATTTTTGAGCACCTCAGTGTGCTCAGGTAAAATGATGTGAATGAGAAAGTTACGACATCAAGAGCAGTCATGATAACAGACAAAGGCTAAGGACACATTGGCCGCTGAGCCCAAAACAAAAGTCCTGTTCCCTTCATAAGCTCAGCAGTCGACTTCCTGTCTGTAAGGTTATGAGTCGCTGATGGATAAAAGTAAGACTGCCAAGGCAAAGTGAGGTCTGAGAGTACACTTTATTGCAAGCACCCTCAGGCGAGGTTCCGCGACTCGCAAGAGAGGAGTCGGGGAAGTCGCCCCCGAGATTGGGGTTAGGGGTTTTTAAGGGGTTTGGGGGTGACGCTGAAGTTGGCTACATAATTTTTCCTTTTTTGGAGATTCTGTCTGCTTGCCAAGGTCCTATTGGTCTGTCGGAGTTTGGGGTAGAGGTTTAGGTCCCTGTTAGGTATTGGATTTCTGAGAGTGACGTGTCCCTCCTTTGTGGTTGTGGCAGGAATGTCGGCCATCTTGGGTCAGTTCTTCAGGGTTTTGGCGGGAATGTCGGCCATCTTGGGTCGGTTTCCATTGTGTGGAGCCTTTTCTCTGCCCTAGCCCAACACTGTCTAGTGCCTTTGGCCCCCTGCTGGGATGCTGGTGAGAACTGGAATCAGCAACCTCCCACTGCTGCCTTCTGAGCACTGCATGGAGAGTGCCTCGTCACCAAGGAGGGCCTGCGGTCAGCTCTTTTCCACCCAGGTCGCTGAGAGGAGCTGAGGCCCATAATCAGAAGAAGCAAAAACGCCTCTGTCCACACTGCCAAGGGAATCCTGGCAGAGGACGCACAGTGGCACCAGGGAGAAGGTTGTGGGGAGCTGAGGCAGGAGCGTGGAGGAAGGGTTGAGGACGGCACTACTGATCTCATGAAGTGCTGACCTGGTCCTCCTCCTGTGCACGATGCTCTGTGCTTTGCTTTGCGCAAATCCCTGTTTCGGATATTCCACTGAATGACTCTGGAGAGTCATTTAAAGGGACTCTCCAGAAGGGAAGCCAAAAGGGAAGAAGACAGCAGGGCCGAAACTCTAATGGGGACATAGAGATTTTTCTTTCATTTACCTAAGAACAAAATACAAGGAAAGAATTTAATACTAAAGAAAGTAATTGCAGCAGAGATGGTGGAAACACTGGGTGGACCAGAAAGATGCTGAAGGAACTTTAGAATAATTGAATTGCTCTCAAGGTACTTCCTTCATCACACACTGTGGGCTGGTTGCGACTTCCTAATGAATATTTATGAAGTCTGGGGGTCTGAGTGTCCAGAGACGTTCCAAATTATATCTGGGCAAAGAGAGAGTCACTCAGCAAGACGACAAAGGTGAATAATTGTTGAGGGCATGCGCGGTACCTTGCACCACCTCTAGTCCTATCCTTTTGGCAAGAGCCAAGCAGAGTAGCATGTTCAACGTCTTTCTTCCCTTCCAAATGGAAATGAAGAGAACAGTATTCAGCAGAAGGAATTTTTGCAGACCCCTAAGAACTCTGACTTGGCAAGAGTGAGGCTTGGAATTTCCCACAGCAAAGTGAGAGGTGGTGGAAGCTTCTGGCAAAGCAGGCATTGTGTTCGACAAAGTCGGAGACCCACCGCTAAAGGAAAGTAGTGATGAGACTTCTCTAGATTATCCAGAAGAAAAAGGCAGAGTTATGTGGTTGTCCTGTCACGGCCAGTTACCTTGAATCTATTCTCCAACGCAGGCAACGGGGAGAGGCTTTGATGGGATCAGTCAGGCAATCTCATCCCTACCAGATTCTTCTTCGCTGAAGGAAATGAACCTGCCTTGAACTCCTGTGAGACTGTGAGTTTCTGGAGCGCAAGGACTGTGCCCCATTCTCTTGTGTCTGTGCTGCGCTGAGCATCGAACAGACGCGCAGGGCCCATTGCCTGAATGAGGAAAGCGAGCTGGAGGTTGCTGGTGTGAACACCCAACCTTCATAATCCTCCCTCTTGCCCATCTGTCCTGTTCCTACTCCCTACCCACAAACGACGCAGGGGCTTGGGGCTTCAGACCATATTAGCCATTGTCGGGATTTGCTTTTGGCCTGGACTTCCCAGATAATCATATTCAAGAGATCTCCAATATGTTAGTGGGAAGTGAAGATCGAAAATGAACGGCACCGCTTTCCAGTAGCAGAAATCCCAAGCAATGAGGATAGAAACGCAGGAGGCAAAGCAGGGGGAAGAACGGAGCCGACGGGGATCCAGTAACACTGGTTTTGTAAAATTTAATAAAACGTATAATTGACCCTCATTAGATCTATTCACATTACAAAGAGAAAGCTGTTTGCTGATGAGAAAAGCTTTATTCCCCAAGTTTCAGACCACGGATTCATTTCCCCTCTTCCTTGCTGGTGTGGCACAGTTTTAAATGGCTCGGTTAAAACAATTATTAATCCTAAATTAAATATCCATGACAATTAATCCCCCGAGAGCCGAGGAAAGTTGCTACTGTTTCCTATCTCATTTTCTCTGTGACCAAGTTGTTCCTTGCTCTCTCTAATGCTACTTGCGAGCTTTATTAAAGCAGAAGAAATACGCTCCAGGTTAAAGGGGAGAAAATAAATAAAAATAAAATAGCGACAGTGAAAATGTTGGTTAATTAGGCCACAGGCGGGCATTTTTAGCTTTGTTTCACAGTGCACTTCTTATTAAGGATTATAGTTAAAACCGAAAGGGCAAAATGCTTATTATTGGCTGTACGCCTCCTCTGTAGAATATGGATAATAATTGTATCTCATAAATTGTCGCGAGGTTTAAATGAGTTAACCTGTGTAAATTGCTTAGAACAGTGCAGAGCACCCCACATGGCCTGGCCTCTGTCAGCCGTTACCATTATTTCCCCCTGTGTGTTCTTTCCAGGCATTTCAGCTGTTATTTTGGCATTATATCAAATATCTTAAAATATATTTGCTCAACATATGATAAAAAATATTATATGCTCAACATATAATTTGGAGAGATTCTGAGAAACTAATTTCTCTTTTAAAAAAACATGTGTTTTCTTCTGTTTGCAATAAAATGACAGATCTTCCTCTACTTACGACTCTTCCTCTACTTACGATGGGGTTACATCCCACGAAACCGATTGTAAGTCGAAAATATCATTAGGTCGAAAACGCATTTAATGCCCCAAACCTACCAAACGTCATAGCTTAGCCTCGCTCACCTTAAACGTGCTCAAAACAAGTAGATTAGCTATATTTGCGCAAATGATCTAACACAAAGCCCGTTTCATAACAAAGTGTTGAATATCTCATGTAATTTACTGGCTCTGTACTGAGAGTGACAAACAGAATTGTTGAGCCTTGCGACCGCGTGGCTGACCTGGAGCCGTGCTCGCTGACACCCTTCAGCCTCCTGACAGAGGATCACGCATGTCACTAGCCCTTGGAAAGATCCAACTTCAAAATTCAAAGTCTGAACGCACACCACTTTCACACCATCATGAAGTTGAAAAATTGTAAGTTGAACCATCATAAGTCAGCACACTATTTGTTATATGCAATTTTCTGGACCAGAAAAACTGGACGGCATTTTTAGTGGTTTAGCTATTTAGCTCATAGACCATTCCTTCCGTTATACATTTTTCTGTTTCAAAATTTCAGCAACACTAGCTGCTCAATTCAGCTATGGCCAGCTGACTAGACTTGCCCCTGGTGTCACGAGTAACGGCGGAAGAGCATGACCGAGTGTAGCCAGTCTTGGGCATGTATCTCTGTCCAGGACCTGCCCTCCTTGGGAGGAATGGGGCCAATGCCTCTTTGCTGATTGTAACAAACCTCAACACAGATAGACTGGAGTGAGGGTATTTTATTTCCACTGGAGGACATCTATCTTCTTCCCTCAGAAGGAAACCTAATTTGCATTTTGCCAGTCATGTACAGGATGCCATGTCTAGAAGCCTGAGTCAACGGACCGCACACTCCCCAAGGTGCCTTTAAGCACCCCTTAGTGAACACCCCTCTAATCAGGTGTCCTCCTGGGCCACACTTTAATGTAGCCCCAGATGACCCCCAAACCAACCCCTACCTCATCCATGCTCTTTTCAAATTCTCCTCCTATTGTCTTATTCTTTTTTGCAGAAACTTCCAGTTATTTCAACGGAGGGCCAGCACCGCCTGTGGGAAGGCAAGAGGCTCAGAGGGCCAGCAAGTAGGAGATCAGGAGTTCCAGACGTAGCTTTCATTCTGAGCTAGAAATGAGTTGCCCTTTGGGTTCCAGTACACATCGGTGCCATTTATCTGCCCATCTCTCACAGGTAAACTGGACTGTCTCCCGCAGGTGGTCACCCTGATAGCAAAACGGGCAATTTCTACCCCTGTCTCATTTTGTCCTCATAGCCGCTTTGTGAGGTGGGTATCTATACAGCTCAGAGACACCCAGGTCCAGTGGTTTAGCCAAAGTAAGTGTTTTATTTCCCTCATGTGACACAAAGTCCAGACAAGTAGGAGCCCCAAGCTGGTACAGCTGCTTGAGGAGTTAGTCGTCAGGAACCCAAGACCCTGCTCCACCACCACGAACATGGCCTTCCATCCTCATTGTCACAAGATGGCTGCCCCTCCTTCAAGACCAGCGTTTGTGCCCCCCGGGCAAGAAGAAAGGGAAGGGCAGAGAGTAGAACGCATGTGCCATCTGAGTCTGTCCCTATTTATAAGGAAAGCGATAGCTCTTCTTGAAGTCACGTCAGCAAGCGTCTGGTCACCTCTCCTGACAGGAACTGGCCATATGGTCACCACTGGGTGAAGGGAGCCTGGGCAGTGGAGCACTTTATCTGGGACAATCTCTCTCTGAAAACGGCCGTGGCTCCATTGGTAAGAACGGAGAGGGAATGGAAGGAGAGGCGGAGCAGCGTCTGCTCAGTACTGTTATTCCTGTTTTAGTGATGAGGAAACTGCTTTGGAGGAGCTTCAGGACCTGCTCAAGGCCACGCACAGGGTCGGTGAAAAAGCCGGACTTTGCCTCCAGATCGGCCGTCTAGGCACAGGCACGCATGAGGTGGTGCGGCGGGCAGGAGCCCAAGGGAACCAGGTCACTGTTCCTTCTCCACTGGGATACAGACACAGCTGGAATTCAGATGTAAGGAGTGGTTTCTGTTTTGTGTTTCTGGGCAGTCTCTTTCATTTATTTGCCCTGGGTGTGGATATAGTTTGTGCTTCACCTGTCGTACTGACAGAAAAAACTTCGAGTGACTTAATCCAACCATTTACTTGGTCAGCGGAGGAACTGGGAACTGTGCCAGATTCACGATCAGTTGAAGGGAGAGAGCGTTCCGCCCTGTTGGATGTACCCCCCTGCTCCGTGAAAGAAAGCCTGGAACAATCGAACGGGTCGAATGCCTCTGGGGTCGATGGCAGCATCTCCATCATGCTTCTCGGATGAGGTTAACTCCAGAATTTAACATTCTTCCAGGGCTGCTGGACGTGGGGGCTGTGACCATTCAGATAACTGAGAGGCGCTCCCGCACGTGGGCATGTGGTTACTCGGCTCCTTCTTGGGGGGTGTGTACAACATGCTGGCTTGAAGAAGTTGCTCCAGACTCGTGAGTCGTCTCTGTCGACCAGTCCATGGTGGTGCCTCCTTCACTTCATCTAGCTCGATATATATGAATAGCCTTGGATCCTCGTTCAGGTTGGAAGAAGCCCAACATCCAAATGCAAATCTACGTAGGTTATCGGTGCAGAAAGGTGGACGCTTGGCTCAAAATACTGTGCAGCTCTAATGTAGCCAGTCCCATTGTGTGCCTCCGTCCCTGGATGTCTCAGCCACCTCCAGGCCTCCACTTCCGGGCCTTTGCCTGGGTGAGGCCATTGCTGGACCTGACTTTCTCCTTAACCTCGACCTCCGCCAGAGTAGCCCGTTTGCACCCTTCCAGTCCCAGGTTAGCCATCCCTCGTCCCGTAGGACAGGGTTAGGATTCCTTCTGAAGGGCTTCCCTGGTCCAAGGTCAGATCCAGCCACAGGGCTTAGTTAGCAGATACCTGGGGTGGTCATGTCATTCACCACCTAAACTAGAACCCCTAAGAAGGAACAGCAACGCTGTTAGTAATCACACAGGAATGACCGGCATAGACGAGGACGTGTACTCAACCGCACTGATTTCAGAGATGTTAAAATAGGAAGAGAAAAAATGAAATGTCTTCTAATCAGTGAAATATGGCATTTAACTTTTCAGATTGTTCGGACAAGTGAAAATTGCATCTTCTATAACCTTTGTGCATATTCTATTGCTATTGGCTGTTTGTTTTGTTTTGTTCCTTTTTCTTTTTTAAAACAATGTTTTTATTTATTTTTGAATGAGACAGAGCACACAAGAGTGCAAGCAGGGGAGGGGCAGAGAGAGAGGGGACACAGGATCCTAAGCAGATTCCCCAGGCTGACAGCAGAGAGCCCGATGTGGGGTTCAAACTCACTAACCCGGTGACATCATGACCTGAGCCGAAGTCAGACATTGAACTAACTGAGCCACCCAGACGGCCCTGTTTTGTTTTTGCCTTAAGCGACAGAACCTTATATGGTGAATGCTTGGGGCAGAACTTGATCGATGTATCTGGAAGATTCTTGGCACTGTGTGTCAAAGGCCTTAAAATCATTCATACTCTTTGACTCAGCATTTCTAGCTCTGGAAGTCTATCCTATTGAAATATTCAAGGTCTTCCAAAAAATTTTGCTCATGGTCATCATTGCATTAGTGAAAAACAGGAAATATTTAAATATTCACCCTACAAAGTAGGTTAAGTAAATTACGGTACAAATTGATCGGACTTGCAGATAGACTATAAAGAGCCATCGAAATTTATTTTGAAGAAGTTGATTTAATGACATTTTGTTAAGCAGGAAAAGATTTACAAAATATTCAGACAATTCATTTTTATTTGTGAAGTGTTTGTAAAAAGAGACCTATAGATGTTTTCTCTGTGTATCAAAAAAGGTGGGAGGGTATATATACTAAAACTTGTTTATGATAATTAAAATGCTTTTTAATATTTTCCTAATGTAAATATAAATAACTTAAAATTATAAGAAAAGAACCTAATGTGTACTTTTATATAAAAAAAAAAACATTTTAGGTGGCGTTTCTGTGTTTCTATACTTCATCTGACTCTCAGAAAGAGATACTCTTTTGAAACACCTTCTCCCCAAGACTGGAGGCTGGTTTGGGATAACAAAGCTGTGCATCTTGTCGCACTTTTATTCTGTTCTTCTAAAGAGTATTTGTAAACAGAAAAAATCGGTTTTCCTATTCCTTTTCACGGAGCTGTACTAAACTGGCCTCAGAGTCACCTTAATAAGTATCTAGAAAACTGAGCCTTAGAAGTAGACTCACTCCAGGTCTTGTGTCCCAAGATCCCAGCCGCCCTGCAGAATGATGATGTCACACCATGGTCAAGGGCAGCAAAGGGAGCAGCTCCCTAACGCCAGTCCCGGTGCCTTCGCCTCAAGCCTCTCGAACATCAGAAGATCTGTCCTGAACAGCACAGAGTGAAATGTAGGATGGGTGTTTCTGTGTCGGGTAATTTCCTGCTGTCTTTCATTTCCACCCTTCCGTACGCTGCTCTGTAAGACCAGGGCCGGAAGACTACAAGGTAGATCCCCAGTCTCCCTGCTACGGATACCATGCTACACTCGGCCAACAGAGGCGTCGGCTGGAGATCAGCTAGGAGGACGAAGAGAGAAGCTATCTGCTCCGGTTCCTGTATGGCGACGTCATAGCAGTGGGAAAGGGTGGTTCCGGATTCAGCAGGGAAGCCCCCACAGCCCATTTCTGCAGTTCCAGCCCTGGCCTAGGGATGGTCAGTGTCTTCCCAGCACAGCAGCAGGTGCAAGCTTGCGGGCTCCAGCCCAAAGGTACAGGCAGTTTCTGACCTCAGGGTATCACTCCTTTCCCCATCGTTCTTCCAGCACTTCCAACCCCTTTGTAAGCAATCTTCTGTTTTAAAAAATAAGTTTAGCTAACATCTGTCCCCACACTCAGTTACAAAGAAAACATCTATCCTCTTAGCAAGTTTCGAATATGCAATACAATATTGTTAACTACAGTCGCCATGCAGTATGTGACATCCCCATGATTCATTTATTTTATAGCTGAAGTGTTGTCCTTTTGACCCTTTTAACCCATTTCACCTACCCTCCCCCCCCACCCTAACCTCCCCACCTCTGGCAACCACCAATCTGTTCTCTGTATCGTAATCTTGATTTTTGTGTCTTTGTTTTAGATTCCACATATAGGTGAGATCATATGGTATTTGCCTTTCTCTATCTGACTAATTTCACTTTAGCATAATCCTTATCCCTGTTGTCTTCAATGGCAAGATTTCATTATTTTTTATGGCTGAATAGTATTTCATTTCTACTTTCTTTATCAGTGGACAGTTAGGTTGTTTCCATATCTTGGCTATTGTAAATAATACTACCATGAACATGGGGGTACAGATACCTAGTCAAATTATTGTTTCCATTTATTTTTTTTTATTTATTTTTTTTTTAATTTTTTTTTTAATGTTTATTTATTTCTGAGAGACACAGAGGCACAGCATGAACAGGGGAAGGGCAGAGAGAGAAGGAGACACAGAATCGGAAGCAGGCTCCAGGCTCTGAGCCATCAGCACAGAGCCCGACGCGGGGCTCGAACTCACAGACGGTGAGATCATGACCTGAGCCGAAGTCGGCCGCCCAACCGACTGAGCCACCCAGGCGCCCCTTGTTTCCATTTAAAAAAAATTTTTTAACGTTTATTTATTTTTGAGAGACAGAGCATGAACAGGGGAAGGGCAGAGAGAGAGAGGCAGACACAGAATCCGAAGCAGGCTCCAGGCTCCGAGCCATCAGCACAGAGCCCGATGCGGGGCTCGAACTCACAGACCGTGAGATCATGACCTGAGCTGAAGTTGGCTGCCCAACCGAGTGAGTCACCCAGGCACCCCTGTTTTCATTTTTTTATTATTATTTATTTTTGATAGAGAGAGAGAGAGAGAGACAGAGTGCAAGTGGGGGAGGGGCAAAGAGAGGGAGTCACAGAATTTGAAGCAGGCTCCAGGCTCTGAGCTGTCAGCACAGATACCAACGTGGGACTCGAATCCACAAACTGTGAGATCATGACCTGAGCCAAAGTCAGACAGTTAACCGACTGAGTCACCCAGGTGCCTCAGTGTTTTCATTTTCTTTGGATAAATACTCACAAGTAGAATTGTTGCGTCGTATGGCATTTGTGTTTTTAATTTTTCGAGGAACCTCCATACTGTTTTCCATCATGGCTCACCATGACATTCCCACCACCAACAGTGCACAAGGGTTCCCTTTTCTCCCCATCCTCACCAACACTTGTTATTTCTTGTCTTTTTGATAGTAGTCATTCTAACAGGTGTGAGATGATAAGAGATGCTATTTCATTTCGGTTTTGCTCTGCGTCTCCTTGATGGCTAGTGATGTTGAGCAACTTTACATATACCTGTTGGACTTCCGTATGTCTTCTCAGGAGAAATGTCTATTCAGATCCTCTGCCCATTTTTTTCAATTGGATTTTTTTTTTTTTTGCTATTGCATGAGTTGTATGAGTTCTTTATATATTTCTGTTATAGACTCCTTATCATATGTATGATTTGTAAATATTTTCTCCCATCAGTAGGTTGCCTTTTCATTTTGTTGAGGATTTCCTTTGCTGTGTCAATTTTCTGTATTAGATTTTGTTTGAAATATCTAGATGGTTCTTAAATTCTTGATTGGACCATGAGTGATATACAGTAATAATTTAGATGATCAAATTTAGGATGCTTATATCTTAACATTCTGAAAACTGATTCTTCAACACCTTCCAAGAAGTTGGAAAGCCAGTTTGGAAAATCTTCCCCCTCCCCCACACTTTGAATGCTCTTTGCCTTTGAGATGGATGCAAAAGGATGCACAGACCATAAAGGTTTTGAATAGCTGTGACCAGGCTACAACCATGCATAGGTACCCCCTTCCTCCTCGAAGACCCAGAAAAAGCCTGGACAGAAAAAAACACCTGACTTTGATAACTAAATGATATATGCCCAAGGATAGCTGGGAGTCACCACTAGAATTTTGGGGTGGAGGTAGGGGAGGGGTTGCATGTCCTGGGAAGGAGGGAAAGGAAGGCTTACAGAGGAAAATGTGGAAAGTGAGGAGATTTGAGCAGTGAGAATGGGAAATGAGGGAGCACCCTGTGGGGCACTCTAGAGGGCTTGTCCTCTTAACAAGGAGAGTTAGCTAAATAAATCCTCTGAGTCTGTACGATTTGGGAGCCTTAGATTGGAATTCCTCCTTAAGGCATTGTTAAAACACCACCAGAGGTCACTTTATATTTAGTATACAGAAAACTAGCAAAGCAGTATTTTCAAACGGGTAACTGCCCCTGCCGCCAGCACACACACTGTTTGACTTCTGATGGACTCTATCCCATTTCTCTCAGACTGGCAGAAGAAATCCCAAGTTGGAGTCCCTTCATTTTTCCCTCCTGCCAAGAGGACAGAGTGAGGCATCCCCAGTCCTGTGGCACAGAAAGGAGGGTCCCAGAATGAGAGCTATGGTCCAATATTAGGGTAACTGAGGGCCAGTTCCTAGGCTTAGTCATTTCTATATCCCATAGTCGGCACTCGATAAATATTTATTGACTCAAATTTGGTGTGCACTTCTGTGCATACTCCCCTGCCCCCTTTGCATCTTCTCTGCAAGTCTACCAACTGGAAAACACTTTGCAATTCTGTTTCTGAGCCAGTACACACCATCATTTCTTCTACAGACCTTCTGGGACTTGGATTAGTTTTAAGAAATCCACCAGCGTAAGGGAGTCCTATGAAAGGGTGTGAGGATAAAGAAAGACAGTCACTGATCAATATATTTTTGCTGACTGGTGTGCAGCTTGGATGTTAACTAGTATCAAGTGAGCGGGTCTCATCTGAAGTGTAATGGCAACGAAGTGGCTTACTTCTTGGGTGAGACTAACTTGAAATCTCCTTAGAAGAAAGAGGGTATGAGATGAGCTTTCCCTTCTGAGAAGTAAATTGGCAGGGCTGACTAATTAAAGTTAAAAGCAAATGTCTGAGTCACACTTTCTGGCTTTCTGGCTCCTTCCTTTTGGTCTCCCACTTATTTCTGAAACCTGTGCTGCTCCGCTGGAAAACACTGTGGATAGCACATTTGACACTAATGATTTTAAGTTTTTCCAACCGAATCTGAGAGTTTGTCTGTGATACAAATAAATATGTGCTTTGGGCTGTGATTCTTTCAGCTAAATTCTTGGGAATTCCACACACTTATTTTCCCCTTTTCCCTCTAGAGCATAAAGGTTTTCACAAATGCAGGGTGTAGGCATTGGAAGAGGGAATGATGTGGGAACTTACCGAACTCCAGGCTGATGAAATCCTGTGGGACTTTGAGAGTGACTGCTCCCACTTTTCTCAAAGATATGTTGAGAGGAAACTTGCAATTCGTGGTTTCATAGTACACACTTCAAAAGAGCCTCTGTATGGTTTTGTAATTGATTTTCAATTTTTTTAAGTGAAATAATACTGCAAGTCTGGCAATAAAAAGCATTGGTTTCTTTCTTCCTCATTACCAATCCCCAGAGGCAACCATTTAGTTCAGCCGGTTATCCCAATACTCACCTTCCTATTTCTAAATGACATGCTATGCAGCAATTTCTTGATTTACCAGTGTTGGAAATGATTTACTGACTTCCTATTAGGTTAGATAACGATTTAGCACTCTTACAGGTCACCGCCTTCCCCTTCCGTTTTATCCATTCTCCTAATATGCTATTTTGGGAATTAAAACAGTTGCCAGTGTTTACATTATTACAAGTATGTAAATATTGGTCACTGCTAAAGCAGGATGGCACTTTCATTTTCTCATCTCTGGCACAAGTTTTTGTTTTTCCTGGAGTTGACCACTGCCTCTATTTTTTCCATTTACTTCATTTTTCTATGTATCCATGTCTATATTTTCCCCATATCTTACAAAGAACCTGTCAAGTATGTACGAATAAAATTTAAAAAAATTTTTAATGATTTTTATTTTATTTTTGAGAGAGGGGAAGGGACAGGGTGGGAGGGGGGGACAGAGGATCTGAAGCAGGCTCTGTGCCAACAGCAGTGAGTCTGATCCAATGCAGGGCTCAAACTCATGAACTGTGAGATCATGACCCAAGCCAAAGTCAGATGCTTAACCAACCGAGTCACCCAGGTGACTCATATTTTCTAAATGACCAAGTATATCAGTACTTTATTAGTTCTCTTGATTTCCTAAAGACCTCTCTTCCATGGCTCTCTATCCTTCTTTATTCTGGACTAGGTGTAGACTACTCCCAAGTTTCCCTTCATGATCCTTCTGTATTATTTCCTTTGTTTGATGAATCTAAAGTTTTCATCTTTTCTTTCCTTTCTACTTTCTCCTTTCTTTGCTTAAGTACATCCTCCAGTTGTTTCCCAATACAGGTTGCTTGAGAAGCAAATTTCTTGAGATTGTAGCTATGTAAAAATTTTTGTTTTCAAATTTGACCAATAGTTTGGAAATATAGATTCTTTGATTCAAAATCAAATCAATCATACTTTTAAATTCATTGCTTCCATTATGCTGTCAGGAAGATCAGTGTCATTATGCAGCCCAATATTTTGTGTAGGATATATTTTTCCTCCTTGTTGGAAGCTGTCAGAATTTTGTGTTATTCCTGGCGTGCCTTGGTGTGGATTTTTTCCACTTCCTGAACTGGATGATTATTGTGCTCTTTCAAGTCCTGGAAATTTTTCTTGTGATATTTAATAATTCCCTTCTTTCTCTTTCTTTCATTTTTCTTTTTCTCATTTCTCTTTCTGGAATTCTGGATCATTTATGTAATTATCTTCTTTCCTCTATCATTCATATTTTTTACTTTTTGTTCTATTCTCTGGGAGTGTTCCTATACTTTATCTTCTAGTTCTGCTATTTAATTTTTTTATAATTTTAGTTTCAAATTTAAAGTTTTGAGACTGCTTTTGTATTTTCTGTTGTTCCTTTTCCATGGTATTCTGTCATTTTTTTTTTCACTGAAATAAGTTTTCTTCTATTTTTAAGAGGATCAATGTAGTGAGTAGGTACATTCATGTGGTGGTGGACATGGTCCAAGAGTCTCTTTCTCCACTTTGAGCAGTAAAGGCTTATAGACTGGTCAGTGTCCAAGGGCTGTCAGGTTGCATTCAGGCCTGGCCTTGCCGTCAATGCCAGTATCAAGAGGCTTTCCTTCAAGGTCTGCAGATTCTTTATAGAGGAATCTTTCAGTCTTATGCCTGGAGTAGAGGTGTCCAGATGCCCACATTCAGGGACAAGATAAGGCAACAACAAAGGAACCTGCTCAGGATGCAAACTTTCATTCTATCTGCTACTGTGAGCCCCATACCTCTCTGGCACCTCTCATGTGCTCATGTCACTGACCTGAAATGTGTGAAAGGAATCTTCTTTTCTAGAAAAGAAACGTCTCATCTTCTGTGGGTGACAGTGGGTGAGACCTAGGGTTCATCCACTCTGTATATAGACAAAGCTAGTGTTTTACCCCTGCTTGCCCTCCAACTTCTGTAGTTTGGTGTGTTAGGGCCCTGGTATTTTTCATAATTCTGTAGGGTGTGCTCATTCCATCTCAGCACTTAGTCTATGACTGCCTCCATGTGCAAAGTCAGAGACCATGGCTCCAAATCCTATTTGCTTCCAAAGATTTTTAGAAGTCTCTTGTCTATGTCTTTTTCCTTTTTGTTCTATCTAAAATGAATCTAATTTTATTTCTTTGCTGTCATTTTAGGGGAGTTTCAGCAGGGAGAAAAGATAAAGACTTCTGTAAAATATTTGCAAATCATGTATCTGATAAAGGTCCAGTCTGTTACAACTCAACGATAAAATGAGAAACAACTCAATGTAAAAATGGGCAAAGGATTTGAATGGACATTCCTGCAAAGAAGGTATACAAATGGCCAATAAGCACATGAGAAGATGCTTATCATTAGTCATCAGAGAAATGCAAATGACTGTCACAGTGATATACCATGAGGATGGAGATAAAGTAGCAAGTGCTGGCAAAGATGTAGAGGAATTGGGACCCTCATACATTATGGGTGATGGTAGGAATGTAAAGTAGGGCAGCATTTTCCTTCAACAGAAAAAAAATAAAGAGTCTAGGCTCTGACTATTGATCATTAGTCCATCTACCTAGTCATTGCTTCATTTTTTCGAAAGGTATTTATTGAACATCTCCTACTAGCCACACAGTATTTTAGATGCTACTGGGGTTCAGTTGGAGCACTACTGTGTGCTCATGAAGTTTCTAGTCAAGATGGACACCAATCAAAAGTGCACAAATACCCAATTATAACTGTGATAAGTCCTGCAAAGGAAAAGCACTCTGCTTCTATGGGGGAGTGTAACAGGAGGGCCCTCCTGGGCTGTGTGAGGGCTGGGAAAGCATACTTCAGAAAGTAACTTTGAACTGAAATGAAGGTGAAGAAGAGTGTTTTAGATAGGAGTGAAGACCATGAAGAAAGAGTACATGGGGAGTGTTGGAACTTCATGCAAAGACATGTCTGTTTCTTGAAAAGCACAGCTCAGAAAGGAGTGAGCTGAGGCTAAGGCAGTATTCCAGGGCCAGAAAGATCCTTAAGGCCATAGCTACAATTTTGGTCTTTATTATGAAGGTAATAACAGGTCATGGAATGGTCTTAAGCAGAAGAGAGATATGATCCAATTTTTATTTCTTTGTTTGGAAAACTACCTTGGACTTCTGAATACAGAAAAAAATTGGTGCGGAGAAAGCTGGAATGAGAAGTAATTGTTAGAGTGGTCCAAGTGGGAAAGCCAGTAGGTGGGCAAAGGCTTGGGATGGAGATGGAAGGAAGTGATATTTAGGTGGTGTTAATGGGCTTTGGCAATGGATGGGATATAAGGTGTAAGGACAAGAGAGATGTCCAGAGGAAGTATTGATGCCATTTGGGGAAAAGGAAGAAGATTTGTGGGGAAGGGTAGGGAGACCATGAGTTTGGTCTTTGACGTGTTGTGTGTGTGGTATTTGAGCCATAGGAGTAGAAATGCTGGGGACAGAGGGGCAACTGGATATGGGGGCAGACATGGGGCTAAGTGAGCTGGAAGTGTATATTGGGATGTCATGGGCATGCGAACTGTTGACATTTGCTTCCTGAGTAGCTGTCACATGACTTAACAAGGGCAAGGTGACAACAGTTTAAGCAGCAGGAAGAGACCTCAAAATCTCAAAATCTACTTTTCTCAAATGAAATCAGTAAACATGCTGACAGTTCACTGTGTGCCAGGCTCCATCCTAGAGGCTGAGAGGGAGTTAAAGAGTGTAGAATTGACACTCTAGCTGAAAAACAAAAAAGAGCTAACCCAAATAAGAATACAGAAGCCAAAGAGCAGACCACCATGAGATGCCCCAAAGAGCACGCAGTGACTGCGGAGCACGGAGTACAAACATGAGCCTCCTGGTTTTTCTGACCAGCTGAAAATAATAATACCTCAGTGTCCACACTCCTGCCTCATCAGGAGGCACCATTTCCATTAGTTCTCCTTTTGCTGTAGAAATAGCAAATGTCATACTCTTTCTTCCATTCCAATACCCCTTCCTTGCTGTGTGCCTCTCTTCTTCCTCCTTCTCTTGCTCATGCTCTGTCCTTCCTCATCACCAGGCAACTAGAAGCAGAGATCTCCACTTTCTGTGTCCAGGGGGAGCATGGACTCATAGAATATGAAAATGAAACTGTGTCTGAAGAGCATCAAATCCAACTTTTTATTAAAGTGAGGAAGGGAGGAGCCCCACGATGGGGAATCAAAGCCCTCACTCAGCACGTGCACCCAGAGCACCCAACTCTGGACATCGGGACACTCCTGTAGCCCATCTGCAACTTCTCTCTGAGGTCACCAACGTCCTCATGGCCACCGCATGGTTCCCTTGGAAGCTCCAAGATGACAGGTTTTCCTGCTATCCTCTCACCTCCCTGACTTCTCTGTTATGTTCAAGACAAGCCAGATACTTCTCTCTTTTTTTTTTATTTTTTTAACATTTTAATTTATTATTGAGAGACAGAGACAGAGCATGAGCAGGGGAGGGGCAGAGAGATGGGGAGACACAGAATCTGCAGGAGGCTCCAGGCTCTGAACTGTCAGCACAGAGTCCTATGTGGGGCTCAAACTCACAAACCGCGAGATCATGATCTGAGCTGAAGCTGGACGTTTAACCAACTGAGCCACTGAGGTGCCCAAGACAAGCCAGATACTTCTGGCCCCTTCTTTGTTCCCATGAGAGCCTCCCTTCCCCTGGGCAATGAATGTGCTAGAGTGAGTACAGTGGGACTGTCTTAGTCCAGTGACCTTCTCTTCAGGCAGTCTCCATTTCCTTCCTGAGCTCCCAAGGTTGGACCGAGGATTAAGTGAGATGGCATGAGCTGGCAAGTACTGACAAAAGTGACAACAAATTTAATATCTCTTGAATTAAACCAGTTATCTTTCCTTCACCTCCAGATATAAATAGAACTAACAAGTTTTAGTTATTTCAGACTTAATTTCCCTTGGAAATGTCTCTCAGAGTTATTCTATCAAGTAAGAATGTTTTCAGATACTTCATTGAAACCCCAATTTACAGGAGGCTTGTTAGATACAAATAATTTTTACTTGTCTAACAAGAAGAACAGAGGTATGTGGTTCTAATAATCCATTCAACTCAGTCAGTTGTGACAGACCTAAGTTCTGTCTTTCTGTTGTGCCATCCTTGGCATGACGGGCTTTTCTTCTCAGGTTGAAAAGGGTTCCCCTCATGGGCACAAGATGTTTGCCACAGCTCCAGGCATCCCATCTGCACCCAGGACACAGTAAAAGAAGGAAGGAACAGTGCAAACAGCATCTATTCTTTAAAAAATTCACAATCCTTCCCAATAGCCTCCAAGAGGCTCCTGCTTACATCCTGTTGACCAGAACTATATCATGTGACCCACTGTAGCTAAAAAATATTCAGATTCTGCCCCTTCTAAACTGGAGATCGGTATTGAAAAAAAAGTATCGGGATTGGTGTTGGGTTATTGAATCACGAGAGCCTGCTGTTGCCTCTTCTTTGTCTCTGTAATACAGAGTCAGGAAGTCATACCTATAAGTAGATGGTAGATTGATCCAATCAATCAACACATATCTGTGTTTATACATACACTGTATATGATGTTTATCTTTATATATATATGTTATACATATAGTAAGGTCAGGTGAGTTGAGGTTTCCCTTTTACATTTATTAAGAAAAAAGAAAATTTCATCTTAAGAAACAAAAACAAAAATATTTCTATTTTTGAGAAAAAAATTATTTTTCTTTTTTACTGAGAGCCTGTGTGTTCAGGATATTGTGGACGCTATCTTGAATCCTTAAGAACTACCAATGCAGACATCATTATCCCCCATTTCATAGCTGGGGTCTAACAATATATCATTGCTTAGCTGGGTAGAGCAGGGTTTGGCCTTATACCTCTTTGATTTCAAAGCCAGGGGAACACAGAATCCAGGACAAGGAATCTCCAGAGGAGAATGGACAACCCTGGGAAGAACATCTGAGAACTGCTCACTCCCAGGTGGACAGAACTGCTGAGAAGTTGCACATTGGTGAACTGATGTCACTGAGTGGGGACCCAGTAAGAAGCTTCCTTCCCAGTGTTTTTGTCCTGGCTTCTGTCTGGAGAATCATCTAAAGCCCTTAAAATTTATCTGAGTCCTAGAGCAGAGGGTCTTTCTCATCTCAGGTACATCGGAAACTTTTTTCTCTGGTGGCGAATAACTGCTACCCTGCCAATCGGAACCAATGAACAGAGGCCTGAATCCACACTAAATCCCATATAATTCAAGTACCAACCAAATTGTTCTAAACTTGCCATCTAAGTGCCAGGTGGGATGCTGGATTGGGTCCTAAATTGTAGGTGGGAAATGTTGCTATAAAAATGGTATTGGGGTCATTAGCAGTTGTACCAGTGTTAATTCGTCAAATTTTATTCCTGAATCATGGTTATGTAAAAGAATGTCCTTTTTCTTAGAAGGTACATGTATAGTATTTAGGGGTCTAGGGTCTTGGTCTCTGCAATTTACTCCCAAATGTTTAGCAAAAATAAGAAAGAAATGAACAACGTATATATTTCATATGGTTCAACCTTATAAATGGAAAGAGAGAAAAAGTGATAAGGCAAAATAGGAAAGTGTGAATGGAACAGGTGAACGGAATGTGAGCTCCAGGCCAAAGATGGGCTGGAGTCCTCTGATGTATTTGTAACTCTTCAGTAGGTCTGGGAACCTTTTCCTAAACAAAGAGTTAAATTTGTTTTCAATTTTATTTCTTAGAAAAAAATTTTTAATGTTTATTTATTTTTGAGAGAGAGAGAGAGTGAGCAGGGGAGGAGCAGAGAGAAAGGGAGACACAGACCCCAAAGCAGGCTCCGGGCTCTGAGCTATCAACATAAAGAACCCAACATGGGGCTCGAACCCATGAACCATGAGATCATAACCTGAGCTGAAGTCAGACACCCAACCAACTGAGCCACCCGGGTGCCCCAAGAGTTATATTTTAAAGGCTCTGAGGTGGAGTACCATGTTGTTATGCAGTGGGCATACTAGAACACTCCATAGTAAGAAGGTGCTGTAATTTCCAAGTTCTGCATAAGTGTTGCCTCCTTTTCTCCACAAATCATTCTCCAAGCAAGCACTTGAATCCTGCCCAGATCATTTCAAAATCCCTCGCAAGGTTCTCAAAAGCTGCATGTCTCAGAAGTGTTGCTAATGGGCTCATCTGCTAGAAGTTACCTTGACATTTGACTTATGACTTCCCCTCATTCTTAGTTTGCTGTGAAAGACTAAATGGTTTTCCAAACTTGGCAGAGTCCAATGGGCCTTTCAAGGCAGAGTCTTTAGCTAGAGTTCTGTGGCCTTGCACTTCGCATCTGAAAGTTCCATTATGTTTTCCCGAGCTTCCTTCCGGGGAGTTATTCCGCCTACTACTACCATTAATATTACATGTCTTGGCAAAGAACCTCAGAGTAAGTGCTTCTAGAAATTGGCCCATCGGGTGGCTCTTCCCTGAGGCCTTCCTCAGAGTGCATCTTCCTGAGCCTGCTGTACTGGTGACACTGAGAAGGGGTTCACTCAGCTAAAGTTCTAAGACTCATCAGCCCACTTGGGGGAAAGCCACAATTCCCAGAAGTTGTCATCACCTCTGTCTCATAGGGTTTGGGGTCAGTGCAATTTCCAGAACCCAGAAGAAGGGAGTTGTAGGGAGCAACCTGTTTTGACAAGACCTGTGACCCTTGAGAAGGGTATAGGCTAGACAGAAGCATGCTCACTGAACGAGAGCCCTGGCCTCACTCACCCCATCCTCTCACCTTTCTCAGGAACTCCCCTGCCAAACTCAGCTGGAAGCCAGAGGCCGAAGACCCCATGGAGGCAAGTCCCTGGAGCACAGAGTGTGAGTCTGGAGGGGCAGTTGGAATACACCTAGCATATTCTATTTCCTCAACTGTAAAATGGAAATAATAAAAATAATAATAAAGGAGATAGTGTGACTGAACAGCCAACTTAGTGCCTGTTGTTTTCATGACATTCCAGGAAGGAAGCCTTTATACGAGGGCTTTTTCAGGAGGGAGCTCTATTCTTTTTGCTTTGCTTTCTCAGGAAGGAGTCAAGAAAACTCCACTAGTGTTGCTAATGTTGCTAGTTGAACTAATTTCTGATTTCAAAATTTACTTCAAAGCTATGGTGCGATATTTGCAGAAGGACAAACGTAGCAAAATGAAGAGCTACGAGTCCAGAAATAAACCCTTACATTTTTCAGTCAACTGATGTTCAACAAAGGTGCTAAGACAATTCAGCTGAGGAAAGAAGTTTTCAACAACTTGATGTCAACATGCAAAAGTATGAATCGGGAATCCTACCTCATACTAGATACAAAAATTAACCCAAAATGAATCTAAGAGCTAAAACTATAAACTCCAAGAAGAAAACACAGATATAAATCTTCATTACCTTAGATTACGCAATGATTTCTTACACGAAACACTTAAGGCACAAGCAATCAAAGAAAAAAATAGATTAATTCGACTACATCAAAATTTAAAACTTTTGTGCTTCAAAGAATACTGTAAGAAATTGAAGACAACCCTAGAATGCTAGAGTATATATGTCAAGTTATATATACATCCAAGAATACAACTCAGCAGTCAAAAGACGTGCCACAAAGAATTAGACATTTCTACATAGAAGGTATGCAAATAGTCCACAAAAAAACACATTAAGATGTTCAATGTCATTGCTACTAGGGACATGCATATTAAAACCATAGTGACACACTACTTCTCACCTCCAAGGCAAGGACAGCTATAATAAAAAAGACGTACAATATCAAGTGTTGGCAATGATGTGGAGAAATTGGAATCCTTATAAACTGCTAGTGGGAATGTAAAATGGTGCGGCTCCTGTGGAAAACCCTTTGGTAGTTCCTCCACCAAGTTTAATATAGAGTTACCATATGACCCAGCAATTTCACTCTTGGGTATATACCTAAGAGAACTGAAAACATGTTTCCACAAAAAGTTGTACACAAATAGCATAGCACCATTATTTATAACAGCCAAAATGTGGAAACGACCCAAATGTCCATTAGCTCATAAACTGATAAATGAAATGTGGTCTATCTGTTCAATGGATTATCTTTAAGCTCCCCCAAAACACAAAGATGAAGTATTAACACATGCTACAACATGGATGAGCCTTGAAAAAGCCATGCGAAGTGACAGGCACCAGACCAAAAAGCCACATGTTACTTAATTCTATGTACGTGAAATATCAAAAGGAGGCAAATTTATGGATGTAGAAAGTAAATTAGTGTTTCCAGAGGATAGAGGGAGGAGTACATGGGAAGTCACTACTGAGGGATACAGGGTTTCTTTTTCGAGATGATGAAAATGTCTGGAATTAGATTGTGTTGATAGTTGTTCAAGCTAGTAAATACGCTAAAACCCACCAAATTGTACACTTTAAAATTGTGAATTTTATGGTATGTGAATTATATCTCAATAAAGCCATTTTCAAAAAATCAGTGGACAAGTTGATACAGGGAAAAAGAGAATTAATAGAAAAAAGATGGAGCTGAGATAACCACCTAGAAATTGCACAGAGGGAAAAAGAGTTGGAAAGTATGAAATAAAAATGAAGAGATATGAATAAAAGAGCGAGTAGGACCAATATAACCTCAAGGAGAATATAGAGTAAATGGAGAAGAATCATGTTCAAAAACATAAGGAATTAAAGTTCTTAGATTGAACTTTGTATCTCAGATTAAATAAAAATGAAGTCACATCTTGTTATAACGTAATAAAATAGCAGTGTGTCAAATACAAATAGATTATCCTAAAAGGTGCTAGAGATAGAAGAAGGACTGCTATCAACGTGCTTGGCTGTTCTTTTGAATTTTTTTTAATGTTTATTTATTTATTTATTTATTTTGGAGAGAGAGACAGAGCACCAGCAGAGGAGGGGCAGAGAGCGAGGGAGACACACAATCTGAAGCAGGCTCCCGGCTCTGAGCTGTCAGCACAGAGCCCAATGTGGGGCTCAAACTCAGGAACTTTGAGATCATGACCTGAGCTGCAGTCAGACGCTTAACCGACTGAGCCACCCAGGTGCCCCTTGGGTGTTCCTTTGGAAGTAGGCATCTTAAAAGAATTATGATTGCCTAAAAACAAAGGCACCTTTGTTTGAAGGTACCTTCAAAACGCTGAAGGAAAAGAACTCTCCAACCAAACCTCTATGCCAGCTAAACTATGACTCAGAAATGCCAGCAAGGCCCTAGGTATGTGCTGAAAGAAACGCTACAGCATGTGCTCCAGCAGGAAAACAGCAGTGAACCTGGAACAGTGTAATGGAAGAACCACTAAGGAGCAAAGAATTGGTTAAGTGTTGGCAACTCCAGATAAATATTTCTGAATGTGATCTTTTCGTGATCCTTTTGGGTTGATGCTGATGGGTCACCCTCCTCCACTCACACTGGCAATAAGTATTTGAGTATGATTTTCGTTGGTTTAATTTGCAGCACGCATATGTTATGATGCCTACCTTTCTGCAAGAAATATTAGTTTCTTCCTCCCTCAGTGTTGGGCAGAGTTTCTCCCCAAAGACCCCACCTTGCTCATCAGTGCCTCCAATTCCAGGGTGAGGAGCTTGGTATGTGCTCCATGCACTTTAGTTGAATGAATAGATGGACTTGACCAATGAGTACACTCTTGAGTTTGTTGCCTGCCTTTTGTCTCTTTCACCTTGCTTGCTCTGCCGCTGTCTAGACACCCTCCTCACCTCATGTCAGGTGAACACCTTCAGGAGAACACCTTCCTCCCTGCCAGCTCTGACTCCCATGCCTGGCTGTCCCTCTGTGCATATGCCATCGCCCCACACTGGACCTCCTGATGGCTCCCCAGGTGGATGCCCTCGGACTGGCCTGGGCTCTGCTCCTCTGGGAGGCCGTGGCTTCCTTGGGCAAGGGTGCCTCGCTGCTTTGCCCCATCTAATGGCTGCAGGGTGAATTGCGTTTTGAGAACTGAAGGAAAAAAACAGGAAGAGAAGGAAAGAAAAGGGGGAAGTAAAAGGAGAAGAGGAGGAGGACAACTGTTTTTTGTTTTTTAATCAACCCTGTTTCCTTCACAAAACTATATTTTGGCTTGAATCTGATCAATTCTATTTGTTTGGTTCCCTCTTCCATGCAATCCTTCTGGAATTGGCCCTACTCTTGCCTTCTGAAAATCTACTCGTTCTTTAACACAGAAGACAAATGTGTGCATATGTGTGCAGGTGTGTGTGTGTCACACACACCTGCACACATATGCACACACACACACACACAGAACTGTTCACTAGATCACCTGAGTTCCTAAAGCACTGCACAGCTTCTGTAATGACATTTAAGAAATTATATGACAGGGGTGCCTGGGTGGCTCAGTTGGTTAAGCAGCTGACTTCAGCTCAGGTCACGATCTCACAGTTCGTGAGTTCGAGCCCCGCATCGGGCTCTGTGCTGACGGCTCAGAGCCTGGAGCCTCCTTCGGACTCTGTGTCTCCCTCTCTCTCTGCCCTTCCCCTGATCACACTCTGTCTCTATGTCTCTCAAAAATAAATAAACGTTGAAAAAAATTAAAATAAAAGAAATTATATGATAGTTGATTGTTCATAGTCAGTCAGCCCCCACTAGACTGGGAGTTCTTTAAAGTCCTTTCTCGCTAGCGCTTCACCCAGGCTGGCATTTAGCGAGTGCCAAATGAACTGTCTGGTTGCTTTGGCACATACGGAGAATCTCAGTGTTGGAGGGCTGGTGGAGTGTGGGGCTCTCCTTGAGTAGTAGCGTGTCTTTTTTTCAGCTTATTTAAACTTTTCTGGGCAGCTTTAGAGAGCAGCCATTTTATTCTAGACTCAGATATGCTACATAGGACAGTAGGGGACTGACTCAACCGAATCTTGTGGCAAAAACTAACAACTACCAGAAACTCACCCACAGCATTCTCACGAGAACTCCAGCCCTCAACAGCAAATTAATTACTATGGCTCATCAGTAAAAATCTATGCATTTGCAGCCTCTGTTAGACTATAAATAAATTAACATGACAAAATTTTCAATTCAGAAAACAATGCCAAAATATGAAGAATTGCATAAAGCAACCCGAGAGCAATTAGAGAGAAAGAACCCAATACACCCTACAGGGATCTCTCTCACTCTGAATTCCTGCAGAGGGAAGGTACCCAAGTGTTCCGCCTTGGAGCTAATTTAAATGTCTATTCTGTAATTTTAAATTCAGAAACCCGGGTTGCCCTGGCATTCCTTGCTTAGCAGGCTCAGAGAACTTGTCATCCTCCATCATTTGTGTTTAGTTTCACAGTTAAATATATACACCAGAAGCAACCCTCCATCCTCTTTTATTTATTTCTTTCCCTTTCTCTCTCCCTCCTCAGACAGCACTGGGTAGGGTGGGCCTGGCTCTGTTCCAAGTTTCGCTGAACATCTGGAACAATTTTTCTATTGTTCTTTATCTGAGTTTGAAAAACCACAAATAACTTTGCTAAGCACCATTTTCCCTTAATTTTTAAGCCTCCCCAGATTTCAGATGTATTTCTTTCCCATGCTTCTGATTCACAGATACCTTCCTCATCGAAGCACGTTTTGCTTTGTCCGTCTTCTTTATGACCCATTTATTACCTAAGATGTTTGGACAATCTTTGCAGTCTTTGTCAGCATATTTTAACCTTTTTTCTTCCAGGAAAGTAGATTGTGGACAGAATAAAGGAATAGGCATCAGGAACCCACAGTACTCACACTCCCTCCCTATAACACCCCCCAAGAAACGCTGATGGTAAGTAAGTCAAATCCTGAAACCATGTGGCGAAATATACCTGCTTGGCAAAGAGCCCCCCGCCCCCGACACAAAACAGAAGGTTATTAGTGCTGTGTCGTAATTTATGTAGAGAAACTAGAAGGATTAAATGAAAGAATTTTTGTACACATAATTAAAGTATATAACACAAACATGCTCACTGAATGGCTTAAAAATTTTTTTAAGTTTATTTATTTTGAGAGAGAGAGAGCATGAGCAGAGGAGGGGCAGAGAGAGGGAGGGAGAGAGCAAATCTCAAGCAGGGTCCACACTGTCAGCATAGAGCCGGATGTGGGGCTCAATCTCACTAACCATGAGATCATGAGCCGAGCTGAAATCAAGAGTCAGACGCTAACCAACCTACCTACTGAGGTGTCCCATGAATGGGTTTTTTAAAAAACATTTTTGTTGCGGTAAAACATGCATAACATAAAATTTAACGTTTTAGGCATTTTCAAGTGTCTAAGTCAGTAGCATTAAGCAACCATCACCACTATCCAACTCGAGAAGTTTGTGTCATCCCTAACTGAAGCTCTGTGCCCACCAAATACTAACTCTCCATTCCCCCTGCCCGCCATCCCCTGGGGCAACCACCACTCCACTTTCTGTCTCTATGAATTCATCTATTCTAGGTACTTCCTATAAATGGAACCAAATAATATTTGTTCTTTTGGCCTGGCTTATTTTACTTAGCATAATACATTCATGTTTCAACCATGTTATGGAACATCATTCCTTTTTAAGGCTGAATAATATTCCACTGTATGTATATCCGGGGTCCAGTTCCGGCCAATCTAGGGGTCCCCAAAGGACGGACAGTCAGGAGAAAGGAAATGAGAGAGCCACGAGAGAGATGTAGTCTGATGACCAAGCAGGCAGCCCTGGCAATTCTGGCATCTCTGCCCTGCAGGTCTCAGTGTCTTTATTTTAAAGTAGTAAGTGACATTATAGCAATGAGTGACATCCCATCAGTAAGCATAGTTTGAACAATAATGTGTTTTTATCAGTAAAGCCTGCGATTTCCTCAATCTTGCAAGTTGCTTTCAAGTTAATTAGCATATAAATTTAAGGCAGGGGGAGAGAACAGGATGTTACCTAGGCCTGCCTATGTTGATTATCTATAAACAGGCCAGGAGTCATTCTGCCTATTCTTCCAACCACAGTGGGGGAGGTTGCAACCCATCCTGCAAGGACAGAATTCCCAATGCTTGTCCTTTGCTTGTGAATGAGTGCATTTACATAATAGGAGCCTAACGATTAGGCAAATCATGCCAATATTCAGCTAGCTCATAACTGCTATCATATTGTGCAACCCATCCCCAAGATGCAACTTTAAGATGACTTCTGGCCAGGCTACTCTCATTCAGATGTAATCCATCAAAGCATCGTGCTCCAGGTCCTTCTCTTTTATGTAAATGCCATAATACAAAAGAGCATTACATTCCTTGGGGCCAAGGAGAGTAGCTCAAGAAATCCAAGCCTGAAAAATTATTTAGAAGGAGTAAGACTAGGCGCCATCTTGGCCGGCGGGAATTTTGCTTCAACCTATTCCACACAGGGAGGGGTCTCAACCTGTGAGCCCAGAATGGCTCCCAACATGTATATACCACCTTTTGTGGTATCAGTTCCTTCATCAACTGTGGTATCAGTTCCTTCATCAATGGACATTTGGGCTGTTTCCACCTTTTAAACACGGTGAATAATGCTGCAACGAACTTTGGGGTACAAATAGTTGTTCAAGTCTTTTTCCATTCTTTGGGGTATATAACTAGGAGTAGAATTGCTGGATCATATGGTAATCCTATATTTAATCTTTTGAGGAACCACCATAAGTTTTCTATAGCAGCTGTACCATTTTATATTCTTACTAGCAAATGCTGAACGATTTTTTTTTTGACTGTCTATATTATCAATGCCAACGTAACCAAACCAACAAGATTATGAGGGACAGTCTGTTTTGTCAGGAGAAGGGCCAAGGGCCAAGGTGACTATTGCATCGCCCTTGTATTCAGGATGCCTGTCATTAAAGAAATAACCCTAAAATTGAAAATAAAATTTGAGGTTTCAGAAAGCTTTAGAGAAACCACAGAACCCATTAAGTTTTCAGCAAGTATGAATTTATGGGCACCCAGAACCCTCTTTCTAGTATACTGTTGTCAGACATTCAAAGCCAAACGCAGAGGTGTTCTGGCTAGATTGCATAGCATTTTTATCGTATTTGTATATCAAGCAATCACATCTCAGCTAAATTTCCCTGTCTGTGCATTCTCCTCCCTGCCAACTAAGCCACCTGGTGCACTTTTGTGTCCAGTTAGGAAGCATCCCATTCTTCAAATAGCAAGTAGTCCCTGGCCTCACACCCAGGCTCTCCTCCAAATTTCTCCTTGCTTCTTACTTGTCCTGTCCTCTGAGAGCCTTCAGGCTAGCCCATGTGGTCACTGTCTCTCCTCATTGGGACCAGCTGACAAATGGGAGTGACAAAATGAACTTCTCAGTGAAAGCTTTGAATGGGTTTGAAGAGTAAGTTTGTATCTGTAGGTGGCTCTTTGGTTCTCCCCATCATCACCATTTATACCTCACCCCCAGCCAGCTTCTCTGGCCCGGGAACAGACTTCTATACAATTAGGGGTTGGGAGGGTGTAGGAAGTGCCCTATGACAGACAGAGCCCTGAGGAGGGACTCCACTTGGCCAGTGAATCAGGGACAGGCTCCAGTCACCATGTATGACCTCCGAGTGATCCATACACTGTTGGCTGTACCAGTGACCCTTACAGGGCCTGCTGAAACTATGATTGACTCCCCTCCTCAGGAATGGCGAGTTCTAGTTTTGATTAGTTTTTCTCGTGAGGGGTGGGGAGTGGGGTCATGTAACTGCAGACAGATGAGCCTTGCAGACTGTAAACTGGGCCAGGGTGGCCCATTTCAAAGGCATTAAGAAGGGAGCCAAGAAAGCAAAGAGGCAATTTCCTCTGGCCACATCACAGAAATGTTGGGCAGGTTGCATCTAAACGATTGCAAAGAGCTTGGAAAACTCCAGGCCACAGGCAAACCACAGCCACAAATAATTACACCCCCACAGTATCAGGGTGAGGAGGGTTTCCCACGGTCTCAGAATGAGAGCTCTCAGCTCAGCGTGTGGTCCCCCGACAAGGCTAGAAAGTCAGGGTGGGAGTGACTGGAAACTAGATAGGACCCTGGGAGAAAGGGGACCGTCAGTCAGGAACTGAAGAGCATCATATGTATCAGGAGATGCTGGGGGCCAGGCGACAGGCAGAAACGCTGAGGAGAACCGGCGAGGGCCATATGTGGAATGTTGGAAAGAACTCCACTTTGGGGTCAGCCAGACATGGGTTCACATTCCAGCTCTGCTACTGCCTTCTTTTGCGATCCCTCCCCACCACCTACACACAGACTCTGAAACGAAGAGTTGGATGCAGGTAGCTGATTTGGGAGATAAGTCCAAGAGACCTCATTCGGGGGTGGGGGAATGAAGGAAAGTAAAAGATACGGCAGGGCAGGAGTTATCCAGCAGTTAGCACTGTGGGAAAGGAGGCCCAGAGCTCTTCCCAGTGAGAGGTGAGGAAGCTGGAGTATGTGTCCACCAACATCCTTCCATCATCAGTTCAGGCTGTTAACTCTTTGGCCTTGGGAAATGGGACACTTAGATAGAAAGTTCACGGGTTGCCATAGGCAGTTTTAGTGTGGAAAGATGTTGAGGGGATATATGTGGGGCTCCAGTAGCATGTGCTACAGTCACTTACTGGCCTCTGGGACCTTGGGCAACCCACATTTCTAAGCTCTGGGGTCAACATGCATAGTACAGACAAAACCCACCTTCTTCTGAGGAAAGCAGGTCCTGCTCAACTGGAGGCCCTCTGTTCTGCCAACAACCTCATAGGTTTGGTTCAGCTTCTTGGGTGTAGAGGCAACAGTGTCCAGGCTATACTACCCTACAGAGCAGAGGGAGGAGAGCTGAGAGCTCCTGGGTGAGCAGGAGGGAGGGGTTGTGGGAAGAGAGGTGATAGGATAAAAGAGGGGAGGCCAGAGAGAGGACAAAGGCATGTGAGTCCTGCAGCCCCCAGTCTGCAGTGAAGCTTGCAGAACTTGAGAAGAACCCAGTGCAGGAGGATGTGCCAGGCACCTGCGAGGGGCTGGTTCCATGACCAAACTGGTGTGAGGACAAGTAGGGACAGCAGGTCTCAATAGGTGAGCCAGGAACAGAAGCCTAAGAGCTCTTAGGGACTGGTGGTGATTCTGCAGAGGGCTTTGGATCTCTCTAGGCTGTGGTAGTGTCCGTGTCTCCCCAAAGCAGCTTTTGAAATAAGGATTCCGATGCATGTGGCTTGCTCAGGGAGGTGATCCAGAGATGGGAATGTGTTAATGAGTGGGTCTCCACTGTGGTCCAATGGCGATCTACCCTGCTAGGAACTCTCTGAGGAACTATGCAGAGCAACATCAGGGTTGTCCCAGGAGGGAAAGAAAGATAGCTTTATCTCCAGGCCCCTGGTTCAAGTGAGAGCTGCCCCTTGGGTGTGAAACCCCCAGGCTTGTAGGGTGCCATGCCTAGGCTGAGCAATCTCCTGTGCTGCTGGGGAGAGGCTTAGTTAGGGAGTCGGAGGATGCAGACACCAGGAGTGGCAGCTGTCACTTGGGGGGACTCCTGTCATCATCGTGTAAATGCTGTGGTGAGCGGTGGGAACAGGCAGCTTCAGTTACACCTACTTAGAACTCTGAGGGCAAGATGGTCTCAACAGCAGGTGGGGCACAAAGATAATGATCTTCCTTAACAGCGAGGGTGTCTGGAGGCCAGTGGCTTTCGGTAACAGGTGGAGCCAGAGTCCTCAAAGGTTCTGGTATTCCAGCAGGCAGACAGTTAAGGGCTGCATGGAAGTCTGGCCATACATAGGAAGAGGACTGCAACCTCCAAACAGGGCAGGGGAGACCAGCAAGGATTCCTGATCCTTTTCCATAAACTTTTTTGTCTTTAATCCATTTAGAGTTTATTCTTGTGAGTGGTATAAGATAGGGGTCCAGTTAGGTTCTTTAGCACGTGAATATCCAGTTTTCCCAGTACCACTTATTAAAAAGATTATTCTTGGGGCACCTGGGTGTCTCAGTTGGTGTCCAGCTTCATCTCAGGTCATGAGCTCACTGTTCGTGGGTTTCAGCCCCGCGTCGGGCTCTGTGCTGACAGCTCAGTACCTGGAGCCTGCTTCTGATTCTGTGTCTCCCTCTCTCTCTGCCTGTCTTCTGTTCATGCTCTGTCTCTCAAAAATAAATAAATGTTTAAAAAAAAGACATTATTCTTTGTCTATTTTGTATTGTTGGCCCTTCTGTTGAAGATAAGCTGATTGCATATGTGTAAGGTTAGTTCTGGCCTCTCTACTCAGTTCTTAAGTATCTTGTTCTGTGTTTTTTTTTTTTTTTTTTATGCCAGTGCCACATGGTTTTGATCATGATAGCTTTGTAATGTTGTGGAATTAGAAAGCACGATGCCTCCAGCTTTGTTCTTCTTGCTCAAGAATACTAATCAGGGCTTTTGTGGTTCCACAAGAATTTTAGGATTAAAAATATTCTTTGAAAAATGACATTGGAATTTTTTTTAATGTTTATTTTTGAGAGAGAGAGAAAGAGCAGAGACAGAGAGGGAGACATAGGATCCAAAGCAGGCTCCAGGCTCCGAGCTGTCAGCACAGAGCCCGACGCGGAGCTCGAACCCACAGACCATGAGATCATGACCTGAGCTGAAGTCGGCTGCTTAATCGACTGAGCCACCCAGGCGCCCCTTGAAACATTCTTATATCCCAGGAATAAATCTCACTGAATAACAATGTATGATCCTTTTATTGTGCTCTTAAATTTGGTTTGCTATTATTTTGTTGAGGACTCTTGTATCCGAGTTCATGAAGGACATTGGCCTAGAATTTCCTTTACTCGTAGTGTCCTTATCTGGCTTTGGTATCAGGATAATACTAGCCTCATAAAATAAATTTGGAAATGTTCCTCCCTCTTTATTTATTTTTTTTAAGAAAACTTTGAAGATTGATATTATCATAAGACCTGTGAAACCATCTAGTTCTGTGCTTTTATTTTTGCTTACTCATTCAATCTCCTTGCTTGCTATTAGTCTGTCCATGCTTAGTTATTTTTAAAGAAAATAAACATTGAATTCAGGGGGGTAAATTAGAACTGTGAGCAACTATATCCATTAAGATTAAGTTAGTCTGTAGCAAGACTAACAAGATAAAAAGTTATCATTCTGTCAGGTAAAAAGTTGGAGCTCTTTGTTTGGGGGCCTATGGGATGAGCTCTCCTATGAAGTCTACAGGGACCCAAGCTCCTTCCAGCTCCCTGCAGTGCCACTCCAGTGTGGTCCAAGCAAGTGACTCTGACATTCCATTCCAGGCACAAGCGGGAGGAAGCCAGGGAGAAGAGGGATAAGAACAAAGGGCACGCATAAGCTGTTTTGAAGGAAGGTTCCCAGAAATTGCTGTACCACGATTGCGGTTACATCATGTTAGTCCAGTCGGAATTTCATGACCATGCCCGTCTTCAAGAGAGGTTGGAAACATAATCTGTTTTCTGTGTGACCATGTGCCCACCTAGAAACCCTCTCACTGAGGAAGGAGAAAATGAATGTTGGATTTCACCAGCCACCTGGGCTGCAGCAAACTTGCTGGTCACCTTTCAATTGGGGATGCTTAGCCACAGGTGGCTAAGTGCACACGGAGGACAAAATATCTATTTCATAGATGTTCTGAGTGATGAGCTACTACCCACTCTTGTGTCCTCCCATCTCACATGACAGGCTTGCCCTCGTGGCGAGCGTGACTGGTGCCCCACCTCCTCCCGTAAGCCCTCCTGAGAACACCTGCAGCTGTGGCAGACGTTCCTGCATGAAGCCACCACGTCTGACAGACATGTGATTCTTTCTCTTTACCTGAGACTTTCTCCAGTACAGGAGAATTGCTTCACCACAAGCAGGCACAAGTGACATTTGGAGGCATTCATATGCCGGAGCATCTCTCCAAAGAGGGACCTAAGAATCAATGGGTTCACGTCACAGGGTCCCACAGTGGGAGAATTCTGAGGGTGTTCCTCATGGTCTTTGAGACGTGCCCCAGCAGGACTGATGCCAAGTAATCAATAGTTACCAATCCGCCCTGCTTCGTGCTCCCCACCGTGTTACCCAGATAACTCCCTGCACCCGGGTCTTTATCTCAAGGTCAGCTTTGGGAGGCACCCAAATGAAGACACCTTCACACACCTTCCCTCTGGTCACCTAGATAGTAGCTACATCAGAATTCAAACTCAGATCTCCAGACATTAAGGCTAAGTGTTTTTTCCACAGTGCCAGAACGAGAACGTGGGAACATTTTAAAAACCACTCTGTCAACAAATTCCAATTCTGAAATTATTGACCTGATTTCTGAATCAAATCCTAGGCCCACAAAGAGTGAATGGAATAGATGAGCATGCAATGAAGACTCCGTCTATGTATTAAAGATAATGACCAGGACTGGTTTTGCTAATGAATGGAGCCTGGGCCTCCTCCTGCCCAGTAATTCTGGGAACAGCTGTTTGATTTGATTTATTGTCTTTGTCTTTGTTAGGATTCTATGCACAGTGTCAGGAGCTGCTGTGCTGAGAGGGAGGAGCTCCGCCCTAGTGACCCCCTCGAGGCTGTACACACCAAGGCCAGGACACAAAGAGACAATTTGGGGAGCCAAGGGTCATCATGACCTCAATCGGCCCTGTGGCACAGGAGATGGGCACAGCCAGCCTCCCACAGCCAAATGCTGCCATCCACTCCCTGTCAAATACACGTGCAGGTAAACTGAGGCAGATGACTGTGAACTGACCAGGGGTTGGAGTCCTGCACAACAAAAGAGGAGAAGGGAGTGACAATCAGATGGGGCCAGTGGAGAGCATGGTGGACACGGCCCTGAGATCCTGCCCTCGGTCCTGAACCAAGCGGGCATCTCCTCGGCTTCTGCATCCCTGGCTCTGGAATGTGGTTCACAGACCACTTGCCTTAATCAGATTTCGTACCTCTGGCCTTAATAATGTTAATTCTTCCTCCTCCTCCCCTCCTCCTCCTCCTCCTCCTTCTTCTTCTTCTTCTTTATTATACAATTAAATTTATATAAAATATCCAGAGTGTGCAAATCCATATAGATAGAAAGTTGACTAGTAGTTGCCAGGGTCTGGGAGAAGGGGAGATGGAGAGTGACTGTTAATGACTATGGGATTTCCTTTTGGGGTAACAAAGTTAGAGTGTGGTGATGGTTGCCTAATTTTATGGATATACTAAAACCCAGAAATTTGTTTACTTTATTTTTTTAGATTAAAAAATTTTTTTATTTAATTAAAAAGTTTTAAGTTTACATCCAGGTTAGTCAGCCTATAGTGCAACAATGATTTCAAGAGTAGATTATTTTTCTCCTCCTCCTTCTTTTTCTTATTTTACTACAATAATATTGACAGCATCAACTACCTCTGCTTTCTTTGGCTGAATGTTTATATGACAATGGCTTTACTTTTAATATTACCTTTAAGCCTGACAACAGTCAATAATCCCATTTTGCAGATGAGTAAACTGATCCACAGCAGGGTTAAGTAATTTGGCCAAGACCGCATAGACAATAGTTCCAGCCCGTCTGCACTCCAGGCCATGTTTCTGACACCATGCCACGTGGCCTCTCGGTGGGCTTTACCAGGCCGTCAGGAGTTACAGTAATAAGACCCCAGCAGGAATGTTGCTTTTGACTCTCCAATGAAGGCCAGATAACCTGATTCCCTGACTGCCCTTCCAAGTTAGGAGACTGACATGGGGCTGAGGGGGGTGAGGGGGAGCCAGTGTCCCCTTCCCCTTGGGCCTGCCAGTGAAGCCTGCTTGCCCTTCCCCAGGTACCTGGAACAAAGCCTTGGGAAGCCCTTCCCAGGACCCCGAGGGTCTCTGAAGGGCCTCAGACCCTCCAATAGGCAAGGCGCACTTCATGCCTGGGGAGCTGCTGCTGTCCGGCCCTGAAGTAGACCCAGCAATAGCTCCGCCTGCTTCAGGCTTTCTTCAGAGTATGTTCCAAAAATGAACCTCCTTGGAGAAATAAGGGTCATGAGAGGGAAGAAAGAACAAAACTGGGGGCAGAAGTATTAACAAATGATCTGGCATCCATTTCGTTGAGACAGCAGACTCCTTAAATTTTTATACATCGCAACTTGGTGATTAAGTGCTGTTGGTGCCAGAGGCTTCTGGGACTGAGCGGGGTGTTGGGGGCAGAAGGAAGGGCCATCCCACTGAGCCCCCAGGCCTGCTTCCGCAGGGTCTGAACTCCAAGGACGTCTCTGTGCTGCTTTGGGCTCTCCCCTGCATTCTAAATCAGCAGCTGTAAATCTTCGGACCCTGCCTACTTCCTATTTAAGGTGTGTATGGTGGGGGGAGGTGGCTAGCGCATCACGTCGTGGCCGTTTCTTGATAAAATGGATAGGTTCGTGAGTGTTCCTGAATACCAAGGACCAGGGCAGCGACTGGAGCCAGGGTTTCCCAATGCTATTAAAGGGCCAGTGAGCAGTAGGCTGTCTGCTGGCAGCCTCCAGGAAATGAACACAGCGGCTAAGGAGCTGGTGATGGATGGGGGCTCGCGCACTAACAGCTGTGCAGAAGGGGCTCGGAGGCAAGAACAACAGCCTGCACTTCACAGACCACAACCTGGAGCGTGCAAAAGGAAGTTTTCTTTGTTTCTTTGTGAAAGAACGGAGCGAGGTTCTCAACAAGGATGACATGCTTTCGAGCTTGCGTGCACCAATTATAAGAGACCAAGCCCCAATGCCTGTGGCACACTTGCCAACACCCCATTGGTCAGAGTGTCCTGTGGCCGAGCCCATATTCCAAGGGTGGGTAATAAAAGCTGCCTCCCTCTTGATGAGGTGTTGCAAAGTCACCTTGCAAAGGAGCGCCGTGCAGGGAGGGATGGAATCCTTTTAGCTATCTTTGCAAACAACCTGCCACAGACTGGCTCTTACCGCCAGATTATTTGAGATTATTTTTGTCTCACTCCAGCTCATCATCCAAGATGGCTCTAAGTGAACTGAATGGGGCCAGTGTTACAAGTCATGGGAGCGGGGAATCGGGAATACTTGTACAAGGCACCTGTGTTACCTGTGAGTCTGTATGCCGGTGATTTGAAAGTGGACTTGAATTAGTTGTAAATGCGTATCGTAAACTCTAAGGCAACAACTAAAAATAATTTTTAAAGAAATGTAATTGATCTAAGAGAGAAGATCATTTGAAATCATAAAACATGCTTGATTAAAACCACAGAAGGCAGGAAAGGGGAGGAAGATTCTTTTAAAGCACCAAATATTAAGAATGACAAGTAGAAGACAGTTAGAAATATGGTAGTCATTAATTCAACCAAATCAATATTCATTTTAAATGTGAGTCATCTAGATATACCAATTAAAACAAGAGTTTTATCCACGGACAGAGTAGATTAAAAAACAAGATCCTACTATATATGTATTGTTTACAAAAAAAAGAAACAAACATTTTAAATGTTTTAAAAGATCACTCTAGGGCTGCCATAAGCCCAAAGAACAAGGTCTGAGTTCTCTAGAATGGTATTTAGTGGTTTTTACATTCTGGCCCCCATCTGCCTACTTGGCACCAGTCACCCTACACCCCAGAAGCCTAACTAATCGCACATTTATCCCTCCATGCCTTTTCACCTTCTCCTCCCTCGTCCTGGAAATCCTTGCTCTTTCTTTGTTCATTGACTAAATATCGATGGACTTACATTATGTAAGAATTTAATGGACCCAAATGACCTTGCTGAAAGAGAGAAAGTTTTAGACACTGCCAGTGCTGCCGAGAGGGATTCGAGTATCAAAAGTGTACCTTCCACTGTCTGTAAGTTTTTACCTTTCAAGCCAACCCTGGATCCTCCCTCTTCTCGCAAGTCATCATTCCAGTGCGCTCCTTATGTGTCCTTCCAGACCGGCAGACATGGCGCCTCCCCGTAAAGCATCCTTGGATGTCCCCAGCTGTGAGTCGTTTTTCCCTGCAACTTCTTACAGCAGTTTGTGTCTCTGTCTATTCTGGCCTCGCCCCACCGTGTGGCAATTATTTAGTTCAGGTGGACTGAGAAAGGAGAAAGAGCATCTTCTTCAGCTTTGTACATTCTTGATCCCCTCTCTCCTACCCATGCCTGGGACAGTAGCTGGAACCCAAAAGGGGATCATAGCAGGACGGGCGGATGGATAAGGGGATGGAAGGATAGATATTCTCTTGTTTGAGTTCCCCCATAGCAGACCCAATGTGAGAACTTGGACACAGGTAGTTTCCTAGGTGATCCTAGGAAGAAGTAAGTGGGGAAAGAAAATTGTGGGGGAAGGACTGGGGGCTTAATCCCACCGACTTGGGCTTCCTCCATAAGGAGGAAATTTTTGACCATGGCTCTGAGGGGGTCCCCCAGCATTGACCATGGCTCAGAGGCATCTCACAGCTGAATGAGGAGCCAGATATTATGAAACTCTTCCCATCCCCCATAGGTTGATGGTAACTGTCCTACTCTCCTGTACTTCCCAGTTTCTTCCACCACAATCGAGCAATTTCCTGTGGTGTGGGGAAAGCCCTCAGACAGCCCATCCACAGCAGCTGCTACGGATGTAAATGTACCAGAAGATGGAGCCCTCAGTAATACTGGGCTTCAGAGTGAAAATGTTTTCCCTAGCCCATTCCAACCTCCGCACACTGTTTTCATCGCAGATGGTCGGCAATTACCTACTTACTCGCTATCTGAAGTGCTGCACTCTGCCCACTGCACGGTTCAGGCGAAAAGGTGTTCGGTCCCATGCCCCCCACACCCTGGGGGATGGTGTGTCCCTCGCTCTGAGCAAGGGTCTAAGCTACTGACATAATATAGTATAGCTCCACGCTCTGCTCAGCAAATGGTCACTATGTTCTCAAGGTCCTTCCCACCCACATAAAAATTCCACGAACGGGATGGATCCTCGAACAGGGAATCGTCTCCCCAGCACCGTCATACAAATGACAAAAGAACTTAAACGTGGATGTCCAGGAAGGAAGTGCCATTTTGTTACGACAAAGCTGTGCGGTTTTGCTGATTTTCCTTCTAGATTTGATGGTCTTTCCAGCTGTGTGGAAAATATATAAGGGGGAGACAAAGAGCAGTTTGGGGTGGGAGAGAGAAAGAGAAAGAGCTGTGTCAACGCTGTTAATAGAATTGCTGGGTTGAGACGTTTTCTATTGTTTTGTTTTTCTTTTGAATTTTAGGATACAACAGAGGAAGTTCGGAAGTATTCCTCGAAGGTGTCTGGGCGGCTCGGATGGTTAATTAAGCCTTTGACTCTTGATTTTGGCTCATGTCATGATCCTCCCTTGGGATCCCTGCTTGGGATTCTCTTTCTCTCCCTCTCTCTCTTCCCCTCCCCCTTCTCCTCCAGCCCCCAGCCTCCCCGTGCAAGTATTCTCAAATAAGTAAACCTTGAAAAAAAGGAAGTATTACTAGAAAAGGAATTCTTTTAAGCTGAGAAAGAAATCCAGTGTTGTTTTGACTTTGTATTTTTCTTGTTAGTTAACTGTAAACATTTACTCACCTGGAACCCGGACAAGGATATTGGACGGGAGTTCAGCAGAACACTCTGGACTGGAGAGAACTTCCTTCGGAAGACAGGAGGCATCTGAACTAACAAGTCTTTGGAAGAAAGCAGAACCTGCCACAGGGTTCTTGTTTGGGAGTGCTCTCAGGGGAGCAGAGGGGCACAGGGGGAGGGGCTGAACGAGGATGTGGCTAGCTCAGCCTGTCCCCCTGGGAGCTCGAGAGCATGAATTGCACTGGTGTTGTCCCCCTTGAGGGAAAGGGGCTGACCTTTAATGTTTATTTATTTATTTTTTTATTTATTAAGGGGGGAGGGGCGAGGGGCAGAGAGAGAGGGAGACACAGAATCGAATCGGAAGCAGGCTCCAGGCTCAGAGCTGTCAGCACAGAGCCCAATGCAGGGAGATCGTGACCTGAGCTCAAGTCGAAGTAGTTTGCTTAGCTGACTGAGTCACCCAGGTGCCCCAGGGCTGACCTTTAAAATCTCATGTCATTCAGTCATTGGTCAGGTTTGTGGGTGTCAAGGTGACTTGTAATCTTGAGGAATGTTGAGGCGGGGGGGTGGCTCCTGTGCCTTTGGGAGGTGGCAGCTGTGTGCCATTAGCAGCCAACGCTCACAGCAGCTAGGGACAGGTGCACTTGCTCTGTAAAGAGATCTGAGTGGGCCACCAGTGGCGTCCACCGCTGAAGGAAACACCACGCTCCCTCCACATGAGTAACTGGCACCAATAAACACACCCGAGTCACTACAAAGTAAGATTTCTGGTGTGCTCTTGTCATTAACACTACTAACACTAACCAGCTTATCATAAAAGATGGGTTCCTTAACTGCTTTATCTCGGTTTCCCATGGGTCAAATAAGATCCTTTACACCCTTCTCATCCATTAGATTCTGATATTTTAATTATTCTCATCAATAGTAGACTATTTGGCTCTATCGAGCGTTCCAGGTTGAAAAGTGTGTTTCTGAGCTACTGCTCATATGTGCCTTGGTCTTAAACATAACTCTCTTAAACTGGGAACTAAACCCAGGGCGAAATAAAAAGGTGGTTTTCTAAATCCAAAAGGAACCAAATCCAAAGTCTCTTAACTGGAGCATGAATCAGAAGCATAAATGAGAAACAGATTTATATACTTCCCCAAACTACTGAAACCAAGAAAAGCCTGCATGTTGAAATAATCTTAAAATCTTGGTGCAGTTTCATTGGGTTTGAGTCACTTGTGGACATTCGTCTCCAGTAGCAGCTGATTCAGTTCTGTCACGATGTTCTCATTTCTGTTCTGTTCCTTCACTGTCCACCCGAAATCTCCTTGTTTACCTCGCCAATTTGCCCTTCAAGGTGGAGAAGGAAGAGAGGGCAGGGGGCTCCTTTTAGAACCTGCTGAGTAGTAGACCGGAAAAGAGTCAGTGGGAAGAAACGATTCGTGTTCAGCTGCAAGCTCTTCTGGTTGTTTTTCTTTCACATTAAAGATCAAACTTCCCTCCTTCCTGCCTCTCTCGTCCTCATCATTGCTCCTGGAAGTAAACCACACTGAAGGCATTTTGGCATTGCCGCGTACACTCCACATTCTGGGCATCATCCTGGAGCACCGCAGGGGAATAGAGCACCGTCATCACTGCAGCTCAGGCCATGAGCAGCTTCAGGCCCCGTTCACTTCCGGGCTGGTGCCAAGGGAACCGAGGCGGGCGTCGTTTTCCTGAGGACTTCCAGGCGGCACTAACACTGCAACTGGCAATCCGTGGTGTCTCCCTGGGCTACAAAGGGACACGGGGCCTGCTGTTCATTCTGGCAGGATCTCGTCAATTATTTTATAATGCTGTCTCGAGATGACTTCCCCCTCTTTTCTTTGAAATATTTGCTTACATACATTTTCTCACTTTTCTTTCCGCCTTCCCACCCTTCCCACGTACACACTCAGAAATAGCTCATTTCTCCAGAGTGGCAGGCTGGGGCTCCAAGCTCTCCGGGCAGGGCCGAGGCAGCCTGCGGTCTCTTCCTGGAGCTGGCAAGCAGCCAGGGAGGGAGAGGGGGCTCTGGCCCCAAACCAAAAACGTAATTACTGACATGCTTAGCATCCATTGACTCTTCTCTTATGAGGGCGTTGCTAATGAGATAATCCACCACACAGGACTTTTGTTGTATTCGTGTTGCAAAGAGAAAGAGAGCAAGAGAGAGAATTGGGACGCAAAGATTCAAAGCCCCAGGAATGGGCTCAGATAGCCCTTGGGAAGACTCGTGCAGAGCAAAGTCTAAGCCCTTTGACCTAGCAGAAGTCTAGACTTAAGTACCCATACTCACAGCAAGCACTCTCATCACAAAAATCTCTATCAAGAAGAAGGAGGAGGAGGAAGAGGAGGAGGAGGAGGAGGAGGAGGAGGAGGAGAGAGGAGGAGAAGAAGAAGAAGAAGAAGAAGAAGAAGGGGAAAAGGAAGGAAGGAAGGAAGGAAGGAAGGAAGGAAGGAAGGAAGGAAGGAAGGAAGGAAGAAAAAGATTAAATGTTTGACTCTAAAATTAAGTGAACTCATATAGTTCTAAGCCCTGGCCAGAAACCCATGCTCAGAGATGAGAGCTATCCCAAATGACATCTGAGGTCCAAAAACTCTATGGGAGATGTTTGAGGACCCCAGGTCCATTCACGGCACGTGGCTAGGGCGAGTGCAAATGATGATGATAAAGTGACTGACCTGGACTGGGTGGGGACCACAGCGAGTGAAGAGCCCGTGCCAGGTGAAGGAGGCCTCTGCCACGTTGGCTCCAGGCAAGCTTAGCCGCCTGTAGGAAAACGGCCAGGGTCACCTAAAGCTTTCCTCAAGAGGAGCCTGAAATTCAAACTTTTATATGAAATTGCTGATTCTTAAATGCTGTGTCTAAATGTTTTTAAACACTGGACAGGCCAAGTACCATGCTGGTTTTGAGCCGGATCTGGCCCAAAGCTTTAAGGTGACCCTCATATGTGAATAAAAGCTTCAGAGAGAAAGTGCCGATGTCCGTGACCTCTGCGGACCTTCGCAGTGATTATACGCACCACTCCAAGGAGACGCGGAGACATTATTTACATTATCTGCCATTAGGATTCTCCGACGATACTGCTGGACGCGCCGACACCGAAGGAAGCCAGACCTGCGACGTGAGGCTGTGCTTCTCCTTCAGGCCAGGATGACTCAGGAAGCCTGCCTTTGGCTGAGCCAAAGACACTGCAGACTGCTCGCTCAGGCAACTGCTTGACGCCTGTGGAGGTGGTGCAGGGGACAGTCCTCCACCCGCAGCCGCCCGCCGCTCAGTTGTTGGCCAGAGAGCAGCGTGACCCTCTGGTCTGCAGGTTCCATACGGAACCCCAATATCAAACTGATACCCGACAGGACTGAGGAGCAGAGGTGCCCAGTGAGCCCCTCCCACTGTCCTGTAGACACAGGCTGGAGCCCCAGAACCTCCCCAACACGCAGCCCAACGTTCAGCTCCCCAGTCCCTACGGAATCCCGCAGCCTTCCTCTGTGATTTCTATGAATTCTTGAGTCTTGTGTTCCCAATGCCTCTCAGGGTTGCCTCTGCTTTGTCTCAGCCTCTACAGTTAATGGATGTTTTAATAGATTCTCCTGAAGGTATGAATGAGCATGGTCAAAACCTTACTTTACCTCCTCGGCATCCTCTTCTTCCTCTGTCACCAGGAGGAAAGTAAAATCCCTCCCCATGCGGCACGCATAGCAACACAGCAAGCATCATGTGTTCATGCAAGCATCTGCCCTGGAGGCCTCGCCTGCTTCCCCCAGCTACTTGTCCAAGGGCTATACTCAGGACTGGCTTCGTGGGCCCTTGACTCATGCAGTTGCTTGGGACCCCACCCTAAAAGGGCCCTGAACTTGGTTTAAGTCTCTGCTGTCGCCATCTAGAAATTCTTAATAATTTTTGAATAAAGGGTTCCACGTTTTCTTTGCATTGGGCCTGGCCGATCCCGTAGTCAGTCGTGGCTGTACTTGCCTAAACCACACAGCGCCCTAGGAGGGATGTAGTGTTACGACAGTGGTCTCTAGCTCACACATCTCACTGGGCCTCAGTCTCTTCGCCTATGAAACGCTGTCAGGGAGCAAGAATTCCTGTCCCTTCAAGGTCCTCCGGCCGGACTAAGATGCAAGTTGACACGAGTCTGGAGGTTAACAGGAGAAAATCAAATTTCATAGCATTATGTACAGGCAACCCACACAGACGCAGAAATTCCAAAGACAGTCAGGCACAATGAGGTACATATGTCATTCCAAACTAAGAGAAGGGGAAGGGGACAGGGGTCTGGGACCTCAGAGGGAAGGAATGCAATTCACAGGAAGATAAAAAAAAAAAAAAAAAAGTAAACGTTTGGTAAATCCATGTTTGCAAGGCCACTCAGAAACAATGGGACACAGAGGGCAGGTCAAACAGGCCTTAAAAAAACAAAAAACAAAACAAAAAACAATAAAAAACAAAAAAACACAAAAAACAGGCCCTGCCAGGTTCCTCCCTGTCCACCATACCCAGTTCACACAATGAACTTGTCTCTGGTGATGGCTCTCTGCCTGGAGCAGGTCTTCTGTCTAAACCCTTTTAGGGGCGCCTGGGTGGCTCAGTCAGTTGAGCATCCGACTTCGGCTCAGGTCGTGATCTCGCGGTCTGTGAGTTCCAGCCCCGAGTCGGGCTCTGTGCTGATAGCTCAGAGCCTGGAGCCTGCTTCGGATTCTGTGTCTCCCTCTCTCTCTGCTCCTCGCCCCTCCTCCCTTAATAAATAAAAAAATAAATAAATAAACATTAAAGGTCAGCCCCTTTCCCTCAAAGGGGACAACGCCAGTGCAATTCATGCTCTCGAGCTCCCAGGGGGACAGGCTGAGCTCCTCCCCCTGTGCCCCTCTGCTCCCCTGAGAGCACTCCCAAACGAGAACCCTCTCTCTGCCCCTCCCCACTCATGCTCTGTCTCTCTCTGTCTCAAAATAATAAATATTAAAAAAAATTTTTTTAAATAAAAAAATAAACTCTTTTAGGCAGTTGTAGGGGAGATACAGAGTTTTTCTAGAATCCACTGGGTTTTTTTTTTAATGCTTATTTATTGATTTTAGGGGGGGAGGGGCAGAGAGAGAGGGAGAGAAAGAATCAGAAGCGTGCTCCACGATGTCCGCAGAGCCCAATAAGGGGCTTGATCGCACGGCCCTGAGATCACGACCATGAGATCACGACCTGAGCCATCTAGAGTTAAAGGCTTGGCCAACGGAGCCGCCCAGGCGCCCCTGTGCTTTTTAACTCAAAATAATCTTCTTGCCAAAGTGACCCATCCTGGGGTGGCCTGCCTTCGGTCCCCAACAATGGTAATATCAATCTCAAAGGACACTTGCAGGGATTAGCTGTGACCATGAGGAGGAGGGGTGCACGGACAGGAGCAGGAGCTGTCATTACCAGTTCCCTGGGCCCTGTGGGCAAAGCAGAAAGGAGCTGTGATGGGGAAGATATGGGTGCACAGGCCACGTGCTGGTGGCCCACTCCACAGAGTGGGGGACTCTGAGCTGCAGAACCCTGGAGGAGGTTCCCTGTTAATAATAAAAATACCATTTATTGGAAACACATTGCGTGTCAGGTGCTTTTCATTTGTTATGGCTCATCCATACGGCTTTCTGAAAGACACACAACATGTGATGTTCCCATTCTCTAGAGGGAAACTGAGTCATGGAGGGCAATTTGCTCAGGTCCGGAAAGCCGAGTGGCAGCACTGGAATCTATCCAGACCTCATTCTGTCTGACTGCAACCCTCTCGCTCGTTCTGCTCTGCTGTGTATGGGGAATGAAAGTACAAGGGCTTGGCGTCCTCTCTGAGCCTGAGAAACCATGCTACCGATCCTATCATGAAGAAGCTCAGAGGCTTGGCTCAGCAGGTCTACAGATATAGCGGATATCTGACCAATGAACGACGAGAAGGACCAGGAGGGAGAGAAGCGGGTGACCACCTCACTGAGCATCCAAACCGGGACGCTTCTGAGTTCGATGTAAGGACCAACAAGGACCGTAGCACGTACAGTGGGGCATCCGGTTACCCTGGAGAGGGCCGAGCTGACTCACATTCTCGTTATTCCCAGGAGATTTATTTTTTCATTGTTTAAAGATTCTCAGAAGATATCCAACATATTTTTGTTTTAATGGTTCTTCTCTGGGCTGCACTGGGCTGGCCTCTCCTCCAGTCGGTTCCTACATTCTGCACAAGTCACTCGCTGTGGAGGGTTTTCTGCCCACCAGTCAGGCTCTGTGTCTAGTTGGCCCTCCCTCGGCCCGTGCACACAACTCCCCACCACGAACAGGAAGGGCCATTCTGGGCGCGGCGGCTTGCCACTGGACTGTTTCAAGGTTGGATGGCGCCCCATGTGCCTCTGAGACTCAATTTCCAGGTCACCCGTTGTTCCAGGGTAAAGCACCCACCAACCGGTATTCCACGGAAGGCAGAGAGTTCCCTTGTGTTGTGTCCACCACCGCCCAGGACACAATGGCAGTCTGTTTCCAGGCCCATTACAGGAGGCCAGAGAGAGAGATGCTCTAAGTAGTTTCCAGTTTCTTGATTGTTTTTCTTCCCACAAATTCAACCTTTTAAAATTTCACATGTAGAGAAAAGTTGCAAGACTAGGACAAGGAGGACGCACGTACTCTACTTAGATTCACCGATTTTAAACTTTATTCCTCCCCCACTTCCACGTGGGAGCACGCACACCGCGCTTATTGAGAAGTAACGCCTGTGAACAATAAAAGAGAAGAAGCAGGATTGAGCAGCAAGACCGTCCACTTGGTGTGCAGGCGGACCAAAGTTTTGGGCAAACTCCAGGAGAGTTCCAGGGCAAAGAGTGGCCATTAGAAGAGTTCCGTGCATGGGCCAGAGGGTCAGGTCCTAGGGCACTCTCCGTGCTCAGTCAGCTGGGCACTAATAGCCGGGGGCCTGGGCTCACTGCATCCTCCCAGCTGAGGGCAAGTCCTTTCTAGAGGGAAGATCCAAGTGCAGCCCCATGGCTGCCAGAGGGGCCCACCTCAGGCTCAGTGGACCCACAACCACACACAGCTGTACCGGAGTCTTGGCAACACTTGCAACATGTCCTAAACCCCAAATGTCCCTGACATGGGGAGCAGATGTGATCAGTGCCAGCCCGTAGGGCACAGTGCTCCCCTCCACACCCAAGCTACCCAGTAAACCCTTGCAACTCTGCCTGAGGGCATTTGGGGGGCATGAGAGCATGTTCTGTGCATAGACGGGGGAGGCCCAAAATCCTGGATAGCTGTTGACCTTGGAAGTTCCCTTGAAGACCAATGAGACTGAGGTGTGCTTTGCCGAGCCTCTCAGAGACCCCAGTGGGACCAGGCTCCAGGGGCCTTCCAAGGAGACCTGTGGAGAAGAGCATCCTGCCTGGACCTGCTTCTGCACCCTGACTGACTTCCTCCATCCCCTCAAGGGCCTTCCTTGGACCTCCTCCCAGATTAACCACTTGCACTTGAATTTCTCGTCTCGGGGTCTGCCTCTTGTGGGACCCAACTCAAAGCGACGCCCACGCATTTGCCATTTTGGGGTCGTGCCAAAGTGAATTGTTGCAAAGGAGGCCAGGCAGAGGCTAATCACTCAGCTAGGGTGTGGAGCCAGCAGACCGTGTGACGGCTTGCCTCACCCAGGCCTGGTCACTTCTATGAGGTTTGAAGTCAGTCTTACTCCATGACATCTGATGCATGTCAGGCACCGACAGCCAACAAGTGACTCTTAACGGGTGAAGAAGGGGAGTTTGTAGAACACAGCTCAGAATCACCTTCCTGATGGACTAGTTAGAGTAATAAATATGGGGTATTTAGCCCTCATTGTCCCATAGATCCCCGGTGGGATTTGCCCGGTGCCACTTGCGATCTAGTTTGACCACTTTCCCTGTTTACTCTCCTTCCTCCTTCCTGGGCTCACATCCCAAAGGAACTACTTTGGCCCATATCTTTGTCTCTGGGTCTGCTTTCGGGGAAACACAAACTAAGACCTCCTCACTTTTCAGATGAGGAAACCGAGGCAGCAAGGCAGGGAGGAACCTATTCAAGGTCGAACAGCTGTGATTGGAATCCCGAGCAGTCTGGTTCCGGAACCTGAGTACTGAATCTCTAGTACAGGGGTTCTGGAGCTGAGCCATGTAACTAGCATCATCCAGAGGGTATGCTAAACCCAGATTGCTGGGCCCCACCCTCACTGCCCAGAGCTTCTAGGGTCTGGGTGAGGCCCTAGAATTTTCATTTCTAACCAGTTTCCAGTCATGTTATTGCTGCTCCCTCTCCACACTATGAGAACTACTGCTCTCATCCGTAAGCCACAGTAATTAGGACCCCGGTCATCCTGCTGATGAAGGCTTCGTCAAAATGAATCCATCTTGTCAAGATGGCGGGGCCTGTCCCCATGCAGGCTGCATGCCCCAAGGGGACTGAGCCCTGGTGTGGCGGCTACACTCCATGGTACACACACACTACCGCTACACTCAGTGGCGTGCTTACACACTTTCTTGCCACACTCTGTGGTGTCACAGACACTCTTATCATGTTTTGCGGTGAGCTCACACTCTTGTCACACTCCGTGATGTGCTCGTATATACTGTATCTGCACTCCAGCCTGTATTTTTTGAGTGCCCTGCGGCAGGCATTGTGCAAGACACTGCAGGGATACAGAAACCCAGAAGAACGATGTCTACTCTCAGAGAATGTGGGTCCGACCTAGGGTGGGGCATTCCAAACCCGGTCCAAACCATGACACTAGGCAGTTGATTTTCAAAACAGTGGAGAATCTGATGCCCACCTTAGTATCTCAGAACAGAGAGGCCAAGGGCCAGAAATTCACCAAATCTGTCATCAAAAGAAGTGGGAAGTCAAGCCTTGGCGTAGTGGCCACAGGACAGTGGTGAACTGTGGACACGCCTTTTGATTGTGTGATTCCTGTTTTATCTACGGTTAATTAACAAAGGTTGTGGGGCTGCATCCGAATGAGACTCCATCAGAAAGCCCAAGTCTCTTGCAGTTTTGATTCTGACATTGGAACTCGTTACTCTACAGTCTTCATTGTGCTGGCAAAAGGAGATTAATTCATGGGATGAAAAGAAACCATATTAATGGAAGGGACAATATAAATTTGTATTCAGTGAGGCAAACCAGCATTACTCTGCAACTACCAGAGCAGGAGGCAAAGAATGGCATGTTAAATTACTCCTGTCTTGGGCTGTCAATTTAAAACACCTTTTGTGCAGTCTTTTCTTTGGCCAAATACTGTGCATTTCATGCACAGTGTGAAGGCAATACCCGCTAACCTGCAGCGTTAGCCCCTCCCCCAAATATAAAGGGTTCCATAGCAAAGGCTTGTAAGTTTAAACAGAGTTGCTTTTATTGGAGGCATTTTCCGTGTATAAATATAAGGTAGCTATTAATGTGTGTTGTGTGCATGTGTGCGTGACTTAGTTGCAATTAAAAAAAATACAGACTGCAGTGGTTTGAATTATAATGATTTGCAACTAAAAATCCATTAGCCCTGTCTATGGATGAAGCTAAGTATACCAAATGTCAGGATGTGGTGGACTGGAAGGACAGCCTTAAAATAGTTCCTTTGAAAATAGCCCCTCCGGATGGTTTTTCTCCACAGATCTATCTCCTTGACATATATTCCTGAGGAAATAAAGCCGTGATCAGGGTACAGGGTAAGTTCTACAGAGGGAGGGACAGATCTGATTCTTTCACAGTGTGAGACCCCGGGGATTCCAAGCCGGGGGTCCCCACACCTGGGGTTGCCCTCCAAGCCCTGGTCCCAGGACACCTAGGTCATTGCCCATCTCACCCTGGCAACACAGCTGACCTCACTGTCAGGTGCAGGCTTGCTGCAGTCCTGCTCTGAAGCTGTTAGTATGCAGCATCTAATGTGCAGACAGGTCAGGGAAGGATAAACAGGGGCTGAAGGACTCCCCTCTTAAGGCGGTGACTTGAAATGGTTGAGAATTGTGGCCAGGCTTCCAGCAGCTGGCCTCCGCCTTGCTTTTCCCGGGGGCTCTCTCTCGCTGCTTCCTGCCCACGTTGTTGGCTTCATAGCAGGCTCTGAGTACCAGGGAATTCACTTCCCATAGGAGCAGCTGTCACCCAAGGAAGGGTTGCGCAAATACTCCAGCAACTTTGCCCTCGGGTGACAGAGATCTGAGGCATGTGTTTTATATGTATTCTTAGAGTTGCTCAAAGGGTTCAAATTCCAGGGTCGTCCAGTGGTAACCTGGTTACTCCACATCCTTCACGGACTGCCTTCGCCCCCCTGTCTTGCTCCACCAACGCCCTCCCAGAATTTCCTGGCATCACTCCCCAAATAAGCTCTTTGTACGTGATTCTCCTCTCGAGGCCTGCTTCTGGGGGAACCCAAAGCAACACAAATGTATGACTTCTGTGAGAGCTCTTCCAAGTCCTTATTTACTTCTTTTTCCAGAATACAGATGAAAAGTGTAAGGCAAAGTGCCAGATACTTGATTTTTTTTATTTGCTATAATTATATAATACATTATGCCTAGGACAATTATGCATATGATGAGGTACCATGACCAAATGGGAGAAGCGGAGAATTTGATTGATGGAGAGGAAAGACGTGTAGCAGATACAGAACAGTATTTGCCTCTAGAGAGCTTCTTCATGTGTTCCTCAGGTTAAAGGGTTGCTTTGGGTCTTGTTGGGCGTCTTGGGGATTCTCGAAGGTCAAACGAGCCCACTAGGAAGGTTTCTGTATAAAGGTTCTTTTGCCAGGGGTTGAGGAGCGTAAAGACTTTGGGGCTACTGGTCCAGATGGAAAACCAGGCTCAGAAAGGACAGAGCTGCCCGTTCACCTTCCCGGCCCGCCGGCCATGTCCCGGGGGCAGGACTTGGCTCACGGGCTAGCGGCAGCAGTGCCACCTGGGAACCTGCTGGAAATGTGGATTCTCGGCCCCACCTGTAGACCTGCTCATCAGGGTTTGCATTTCAGTCGATCCCAGGTGCACTGGGAGCACCATCTGCCTCTGGAAAGGGAGGAGGTAGACCCGGAAGGTGGGAAGGACTGGGCTTTTAACCGGGGGGAACACATGACTTTAATAAAAGTGTGAAAACCACCATTTAAAACAGGAAATAGATGTTTGAGAATAGAATTTAAAGGTACAAAGTATAAAAACAAAAGAACTAAAAGTTTTAAAAGACACAATATATGTGAAGGCGGAGTGAGGGCAGGGGACTAGAATCATGGACCAAATGCCGATCTTTGGTATGGAGAAGAAATGTTATTTAGAAGAAATGTCGATAACTACCGAAAAAAAAAATAGAACCTCAGACACAGGAAGTGATGAAGAATCAGGGCCGTTGCAGCAACGAATCACACTACTAGGTCAGGAGCCGGCAAGTTACGGACCACAGGCTGAATCTGGCCACCACCTGATTTTGTAAATAAAGTTTTATTGAAAGACAGCCACGCTCATTCATTTATATACTGTCCATGGCTAGGTTTACACTATGATGTCCGAGTAAGGTATTTACAACAGAAGTAATATTTTTGAAAAAATGTTTATTTGTTTATTTTGAGAGAAAGAGAGGGAGTACGCACAGCCAGGGGCAGGGAGGTAGAGAGCAGCAGAGGGACAGAGAATCCCAAGCAGGCTCTGCACTCTCAGCACAGAGCCTGACACGGGGCGCTCACCCAGGAACTGTGAGATCATGGCCTGAGCAGAAACAAGAGTCTGATGCTTAACCACCTGAGGCACCCAGGTGCCCCACAGCAAAAGGAATATTAACAGAAGTGTTTACTATGAGGCCCTTTATAAAAGAAAAATATGCCGACTCTTATTACAGACCTTTTTCTAATCATTTATTCACATATGTATTTATACATGTGTCGTGTTAACTGTTGGTTTTAAAAATTTTACATAAAGGGGAAGACATACATATTCTATATTTTTTTTTCTGTTTCCTTGGAGATCTTTCTATGTCAGTACCTATAAACCTACCTCATTCTTTTTTTAAACTTTTCCATAGTTTTCTGTTGTGTGGACTATACCACAGCATACTTAACCACGGACACGCTCCCCCCACCTGCCTTTTATTTTTTATCTTCTGCTATTACAAAAAATACTGCAATGGCTACCCTTACACAGGCCTCTTGGCACACGTGTGGAGTGTATTTCTCTAGGATAAAAACTAGACATAAATGGAGTGGATCAAGGGTGTATCTATCTGTTATTTTCTAATACTTAAGTGTGAAACTTGCAAACAAATGGCAAAGATGAAATAAATTTATGCGAGTTCCAATATATCACCATCTACCATTCTACCGTTAACATTTTTGTATACTTATTCTAGCACACGTCCAAGCCATTCCTCTACCAATCCACTACTTCTACTAATTTTCTGATGCGCTTCCAAGTAAATTCGAGAAAACTTGAGAAACACGTCCCTCTAAAGGCTTCAACTTGCATGGAGTTGACTAGTGTCAACTGTTTTTCAGAGTGTTAATTTCTTTTTACGTAAAATTCATGTACGATAAAATATTCAGATGTTAAGTGAACATTCATGGAATTTTGAGAGCTGTTATGCCATTGTCACACTGAAATCCATCAAGATATAGAACATTAACATCCCTTAAGAAGATGTCCTCATTCTGCTTCCTGGTCATTTCCCATCCGCACACAAAGAAGTAACTGAATTTCCTGAATTGTTTTTCATCCTTTTCCCAGCTTAACTTCATTTAAATGGAATCATACATCCTCACCAACATTTAGTATTGTCATTCTTTTTAATTTGAGCCGATTTGGGAGATGTGTAGTGGTATCTTATTGGGATTTTAAATTGTATTTCTCTAACATCAATTGACACCAAACATTTTCAAGTGCTTGTTGGATAGTCCTATATTTTCTTTTGTGAGGTATCTTCAAATCTTTGCCCATTTTTCTCCAGTGTTTTTGTCTTTTAGTTGTTTTCAACATTAGCTGTGATTTTTTTTTTACTATGTTTTATCTGTCTTAAGGGAATTTATTTATTTGTTTATTGGTTTGTGTCATTTGAGTATAGCTGACACCCAATGTTACATTAGTTTCGGGTGTACAACATAGTGATTCAACAAGTCTAAACATTATGCTGTGCTCACCACACACGTAGCTGCCATCTGGCTTGATAAATTGCCATTACAATATCACTGGCTATATTCCTCACGCTGCGTCTTTTATTCCCAAGACTTCCTCATTCCGCAACAAAGCCTGTACTTCTCACACCCCTTCACCCATTTTGTCCATCCTCACCCCTTTCTCTGATAACTTCTCTGTATTTATATGTCTGAGTCTGCTTTTTATTTATTCGTTTGTTTTGTTTTGTTTCAAAGTTCTTTATATATGCTGAATCTCAGACCTTTGTCAGTTATTTGTTTTGCAAATATTTTCTTCAGTTTGTGACTTGCCTGCATACTTCCTTCACAGTGTCTTTTCATGATACGTTTTTCATTTTGATAAAATATGATTTTTCAACTTTTAAAAGGTTATTGCTTTCTGTAACCTAAGAAACATATCCCTACCCCAGTTCATAGAGATATTCTCTCATTTTTTTTCAAAACAATTTATGATTTTAGCTTCCGTGTTTAGGTCAAGGAACCATCATGAAATAATTTTGAAGTATAAGAGTGAATTAGAAGAGAATTTCATTTTTTCCCCATATGGATAACCTGCTCCATTTGTTGAAAAAAAGTTTCCTCTCTACATTGGATTATTTTAGCATCTTTGTTAAAAATCAAGTGGCTGCAAAAGCTTGAACGTATTTCGTATTTTGGGGCTCCTTGTTCAGTTTCATTGACCTAATTGCTGACCTTTGTCCCAGTATGACTCTGTCTTGATTGTAAATTTTGTGGCTTTGTTGTGTCTTCTCAGGTTGCTTTGGATCTTCAAGGTTATTTACATTTCCATGTAAATTTTAAAATCTAGTTGTTAATTTCTTTTTAAAAACATCTGCTGGGATTAATATTAAAATGGACAGAAATCTGAAGACTAATTTAAGGCTAATTAGCATTTTGCCAATATTGGATTTTCCAATTAATTAACATGATACATTTTACCAGTTATTAAGGTCTTTTAAAATTTATCTCAGCATATTTACCAGTTTTCAGTGTGAAGTTCTTATGTAGCTTTTGTTAACATTATCCTAAATATTTTACTTTTATATTTTTTAAAACAATGGAATTCATTTTCTAAAATTTCACTTCCAATTATTTGCTGCTGGTACATAAAACTGTTTTTCATTTTGGTATATTAACCTTTTATCCCATGACCTTAAATAAATTAACTTCTGAGTTCAATAGTTATTTTACAGCCTCCTATAGAATTTATGTCATCTGCAAATAAAGACAGGTTTACGCCTTTCTTTCCAAATACGTCATTTACTTATTTTTTTCTTGCCTTACTACAATGGCTAACATCGCTAGTACGATGTTGAATAGAAGTGGTCAAGGAGGGCATTTTTGCCCCATTACCAGTCTTAGGGGGCAATGGTCAAAATTTTACCACTAAGCATGATATTAGCTATAGGTTTTCAATAGATTGTTTTATCAGGTTGAGGAATACCCTTCTATTTCTGGTCTTATGTGAGTTGTTATTATGGACAGGTGCTAACTATTGTCAAATTCTTTATCTGTATCTATTCAGATGATCATAGTGGCCGTGTCTTTATTTCATTAATACAACGAATTCCACTGATTGAGTTTCTTTAATGTTAAGCCAGCCTGGTAATCCGAGATAAACATTACTTGGTCATGATACATTATTCATTCAATGTAATGCTTGACTCCATTTTTAATATTTAATTAAGGAAATATATATCTATATTCATGAAGGATATTGGCCTTTAAATTTTTTTGTTAATACCTGTGTGAGATTTTGGTATTAGGGTTGTATTAGCCTCACAGAATAATTTGGGAAGTGTTACCTCTGCCTCTATTTTTTGAAAGAGTTTGTATAAGATTGATGTTATTTCTTATATGTTTGGTACAGTTCATGAATAAATTTACCTGGGCCTAAAACTTTGTGTGCCTGAGATATTTTTTAATGATTATTTCAATCTCTTTACAGGATTATTCAAGTTTTCTCTTACATCTTATGTCCACCTTGGTCGTTAGTATTTGTCAGATACATTGTCATAAAAGTGTGTATGTTCTTTTATTATCCTTTTTATGCTTGTAAGACCTATAGAAATATCCTTCCTTTCATTCCAGATATTGGTAACTCGTGTTCTCTATTCTTTTTTTTTTTTTTTTTTTGTCTTGATCTGTCTTGCTGTTTGGTTGATCTTTTCTTGAAACCAACTTTTAGTTTTGTTAATTTATTCTATTCTTTGTCAGTTTCTACTTCATTGATTTCTGCTCTTTTAAATTTTAAAGTATACTACTAATAGATTTCCAAAAAAGCTATTACTATTCACACCTAACAACCATCTACAACAGGGTGCAACTCTCCCTTACCTGCTTCAATTTAGGATATTTATCAACATAGAACATTTAAATAATTAGATTGGTTAAGACTGATTCTTCATTATTTTAATTTTTATTTTCCCAATCACTGTTGAGATTGAGTGTTGTCACGTGTTTATTGGCGATTTGTCTTTTGTTTTTTTTATGAACTGTTTATTCATATTTTTCTCCATTTTTAATTGGGCTGTATTGGGTTTTTTTCCTTGGGTTGGTAATTTTTATAGGTATACCTCTATATCAATTCATTGCTTTCTCAGTGTAACTGCATTTTTCAGATCAATGGCATGCAATTTAATTTTCTTTATAACATCTTTTATCAGACTATAGTTTTTTAATGTGGATAATTTTTCTTTTTCTGTGAGCTTGGGTTTTCTTTTTTTTTTTTTTTTAAGAGTCCAAATATGAGTGAGACCATAAAGTATTTGTCTTTCTTTAACTCACTTCACTTAGCATAATGCCTTGAAGATCCACTCATGTTGTTATAAATGATAGGATTTCCTCATTTTTTATGGCTGAATAATGTTCCACACAGTGAAATATGGGTAAGTACACACATATACATATTCTACACACATATACACAATGGAATATCTATGTATTGATATCTATATATCTCTCTATATATAACAACTTCTTTATCCATTCATCCACTGATGAATATTTAGGATATTTGTATGTCTTGGCTATTGTAAATAATGCTGCTATAATCATGAAGGTGAAGATATCTTTTTGACAGTGTTTTCATTTCCTTTGGAAATGTTCCCAGAAATGGAATTGCTGGACCATATAGTCGTTCTAATTTTTTATTTTTTGAGAAACCTCCATACTGTTTTCCGTAGTGGAAATCCCAGTTTGCAGTGCACAATGTTCCCTTTCTCCATATCACACCAGCATTTGTTATCTCTTATCTTTTTTATGATGGCTATTCTAATAGGTGTGATGTAACATCTTATTGTACCGTATTATTGCATTTCCCTAATGACTAGTGATGTTGAACATTTTTTCATGTACCTATTAGCCTTTAATATACCTAAATATCTATTCAGGTCCTCTTCCTATTTTTTAAATTGGGTTACTTGTTTTTTTTTTTTGCTATTGGCTTGTATGTCAATCTTATCCTACCTTTTAACTGCCAACTTTCACAGGTCATTTTAAGTGTATCTCTTATAAACAGTATCTATCTGGCTTTGATTTTATTAAGGTATTAATATTTAAACTGGTGAATTTAAGCCATTCACAGTTGTTTCGATTACTGACATGTTAAGATTCATTTCATCTTATTCCGTTTTCACTTTATCATACATTTTTTTTTGTTGTTTCTGTTTCCCTATTCTTTTATGGACCTGATTGCATTTTTTGTTCTATCTTTTCTAATAGTCTGGTAGACGTGCTCTATTTTCTTAGATATTATCTGAAATTGTAACACACCCACTTAAATTTGTATATACCTAATAATTTTTAGAATCACTATCTATATCCTTACCCTAAGAAGATTAAAAAAATTGGCATAATTTTTCTTTTCTTAATATCATTCTCATCTTCTGATTTACTTCTCTATCAAACTTGTTTATAATCAATCACTATTTAGATCTAATAATAAATTGTATTAAGGATTTTTCTCACCAATGCTTTTTTGTATCCTATTTATTTCTCTTAGATTCATTTTTTCCTCATATAAGAATACATCTTTCAATACTTTTTTTCAGATAAGGTGAATTCATACATCCCTGAAAATATCATTCCAATCCCACACTTAATTGAGACTTTGGCATTCTATGCCTTTATAACTTCAAAGATGTTACTCCATCATCTTCTTGTGACCCTGGTGGCCTGTAAGAAATCTGATATCAATATAATCATGATTCCCTTGTAGGTAATATCTCTGGGGGATTTAGGGTTTGATTTCTCTTTTTGTGCTCTGAAAATTCACTATGATTTGTCTAAATTTGTATGTGAGCTATATATTTGATGGGCCCTTTTTTTTCTTATTAAAATCTCATCATTTTATATAAGGGAATGTTTTCCTTTTATGGCTTTATTTTCTCTCTCTAGAAACCCTATTTATTAGATGAACATTTAAAATTTTGAATATATCTTCTGCATTTTATCTCTTTTGCCATGCTTTCAATTCTTACTCCTTTTATGTTGTGTAGGGAGAATTTCTTGATTCCATCTTCCTACTCAATTCATTAACTATATCCATTCTGTTATTCAGGCTAGCTACTGGCTGTTTCTTTTTTTAAAATGTCAACAATTGACATATTTTATTTCTAAGACTCTACTTGTTTCTGTTTTATGGGTGTCACACCCTTTAAAAATTTACTCTTTTTTCTCTATTTAACTCCACTTCTTGGATACACATTTTTTAATCAGTTGACCTTTTAGGATCACATTCCTTCTTTGATTCTGTCTCTCTTGCCTTTTACATTTTGGGGGATTTCTCACAGTTTCGGATTCACTAAGAGTGTTCCTTGGCTTTATCCAGTGTAGTTATGGATTTATTAGTTTTTGTTTCCATTTTCTTTCCTATTTTATTATTTAGGGGCAGGAGGAAGAGGGTAGAACAGAAGCTCAGTGCACAGCCAGGCTGAGGGACTTGGATTTTGTGCTACTAAAACTCCATCCCCAGTTGACCTTCCCATCTCCTCCTGCACCTCACCAACCCAATGTCTGCAGTGGAGTCACGCGAAAGCACTGGAGTTTCCTCATTTCTCCATGTACCTGCTGTTGGGCTAGGGCAGAGGGAAGGCTCCACACAATGGAAACCGACTCAAGATGGCCGATATTCGCGCAAAACCACAAAGGAGGGACACGTAACTCTCGAAATCCGATACCTAACAGGGACCTAAACCTCCATCCCAAACTCCGGCAGACCAATAGGACCTTGGCAAGCAGACAGAATCTCCAATAAAAAAAGAAAGAATTATGTAGCCAACTTCAGCGTCAAACCCCTTAAGAATCCCTAACCCCAATCTCGGGAGCGACTTCCCCTGACTCCTCTCTTGCGAGTCGTGGAACCTCGCCCGAGGGTACTTGCAATAAAGTGTACTCTCAGACCTCACTTTGCCTTGGCAGTCTTACTTTTATTCATCAGCGACTCGTAACCTTACACCTGTAGCCCCTCACGTCTTCACAGCTCTATACCTTTGTTATTAAAATCTCTTCCCTATCATGTGATGATGTCCTACTCATCTTTGAAGACCTAGCATAGACATTATCTCCTCAGTGAAGAATTCATGGACTTCCCCGTCAGGGTGGTGAGCCCTTGCTCTCCCTAGTTTATCCCTAGTTTATACCTTTATCAAGACACTTAGTTCACTGCACTACAGGGTTCAATTTTAAAATTTATCGATGTGCTTTTTTCCCTTCCTAATCTTTGTCTCAGGGTAGGGATTGGCAATTTTTCTGTAAAAAGCCAGTTGGTAAATATTTTAGACTTTACCAACTATACAGTGTATGCTATTAACTACTCAACTCTGACGTCATAGCATAAAGCAGCCGAAGATAATGCATAAACGAGTGTTTCTATTTATTCCAATTAATGTCTTTCTAATAAACATGTGTGTTCCAATAAAACTATTTACAAAAACAGGCAGGGGATTGAATTTGGCTTATAAGCCTTAAGCTGCTGACCCCCATCCTAGGGGCCACACATCACCCACATTTGGGGGAAGAGATTAGAAACGACCCACAGATGCTGCCAGTGTCTCACCCATATCCCCTCACTCCTGTAGTACTTGTTGCCAACTTCCAGCAAGGGCATGTCTCTGTCTAGGGCTTGCTCACACTTAGAGCCCACTTTGCTATCCATGTACCAGGCCAGCAGTGCGGGGAATTAACGCTGCCTCTAAGCAGCTTTCAGCCCGTGTGTATCACTCAGCTCTTGAATGGAGCACCTCTGTGTTGTATGTTTACAAGTTAGAAGCAACTGCAATTTTAGAAAGAGCACATTCACACAAGACCATGCTCACTTCTGACATGATGTGAAAGTTTGGGGGTTGCCAGAGCCACCTTCAGTTACAATAATTCACCAGAAGGACTCACAGAGTTTACTGACTGCTGTTATACCTATGGTTACAATTTACTATGGAGAAAATAAACAAGATTAAAATCAGCCAAGAGTCCAGGAGGGGTTCAAGCATATGGCTTCCAGTTGTCCCCTCTCAATGGAGTCACGGAAAGCATGAACTTCTCCCAGCTGCTACATGCGATGATGCAAGTGGAATATTGTCAACCAGGGAAGCCCCCTGAGACTCAGTGACCAGAATTTTTATTGGGACTCAATCATATACTGCCTGTGTGCCTGCCCTTTAGTCTCTAGTCCCCTTAGAGGCAAAACTGATACCATCTGGCCCTAAGGCCCCACCATAAGTTATATTGTTACACAGTTTGGAGGTCAAAGCTGCTGGGCAAAAAGGATACTCCTTCAGTTAGGACATTGCAGGAGCCTAGAGATGGCCTCAGTAGCCAAGGGCAAAGGCCAGACTTCTCTCTGGGTAACGTGAATTCTTTACTACACAGTGTTTACTACACAGTGGCTCTTTGAGTTCCCAGAGGGTCTAAGCTCCACTTGCCCATGGTAATAACTGATAAGGTTTTTGGGGGTGATAGTGGGGTTTGTGAGGTCCAGAGCCAACGATCAAGAAAGAATTCTTGAAGATGTCTTTGGTGCAAGAAGGTGATTTTATTGAAGTATGGAGGCAGGACCCGTGGGCAGGAAGAGCTGCCCTAGGACCATGAAGAAAGACTGGTTTTACACTATGGAGTTGGAGTGGGAAAGGCCAGCGGAAGTTTCCAGTGAGATTTTCATCGGCTAAAGAAGACTCCCAGGATACTGGAGGTCTGGCTATTGTCAAGCTAAGGCTGTTTTCCCTCTAGCAAAGTATTAGCATTAAGACAGTAGGGAGTTCTGGAGAAACTTTTTACTCTGCCAGCCTGAGTGTTTGTCAATGGGCTGCAGCTTATAAGGAAATTTAGTTCTATCTGCCATTTCCTTCTGCCTTTGTTCCCACATCACTATGAAGGGGTGATGGAGACTAGCTCCTGCAGGGCTATGATCGCTATCAGTTAACCACTGTTCTCCCCTTTCCTTTGTTCTTGGGCAGCCAGGAGTGTCCGAGAAGTATACACCTGTCCCACCTGGGGGTGGGGGTGGGGGGTGTTTGCAGCCTGTCAGCTTGGCTGAGGCTCCCTCATCAGTAACTTCTTGATTGTATACTCTTTAGTGTCTTACTTCATTTCCCAGCACAGGTACATTCTTCACTCCCGTGTTGATGTTTCCTGGGATCGTTCCCCAAGTAAACCAAGAACATGTGAATCATTATCTCCTGTTCTTCTTCTGGGGAACAACACAGGGACCAAATGTGACAAAACTTGGCTATTGCCAGAAAGACTAATTTTTCCGATTCCTCTAGTTCTTATTTATATTCTCATTCTCCTGAATCTGAGAGTCAACGCTTATAGGGTTCTCTACTAATATAGGCAAGATACTTCTGTCAGCCGTGAAGACTTGGATGAAATCATAAAGAAGGATAAGATATCGAGAAACAGAAAAAGAAAGGACAAAGTCTACATGTCTCAGGTTTCAAGAGATTGTCAGAAGAAGAGGGTAAGAGCAAAGCAGAAGAGTGACAGACAAGCAGGGACCGTCACATGCACAGAGCCACACATGCCATGTAAGGGAAGGTAGCATCAGAGAAGAGCCTCTACCTACTTTCTTTTTAAAGGTGAGGCTTGTAAATCAGTGGTTCTGAAATCTGACTGTGCACTGAAATCAGAACCACTTGGGAAGAAAATCAGACCGATGAATTTGTTGCCTCTTCGAGTGGGGTCTCAGAATTTGTGCATCTCTCAGTAGTTACCTGGCTGAATCTAGCGTAGCCTATCACAGTTGGAAAGCCATGGGGTGGACGACCTGTGAACTCCCATGCCGTACTGCCTCACCTCAGCTGACTAAATTTCTGAGTTTAAATGAGATTTGTTGTCATTCTTCACAGTGTGTTTCCTGAAAAGTGCGCCCATTGTCACGTCAGTGTTGATCCCTTTGAAGGCTCTGGGTCCTATTGTCTTCCTTTGCTTAGGAAAATACTTTTCATTCAAGTAGGAAATGGACTGTGAACATTTGTAAAGAATGCTGACATCCACCCACCCTTCCTACCTCTTCCTTCCACCTGCACATCCTCAGGGCTGAAAGGAAGAAGGGAAGCCATTGTGCATCTAAATGGGTTCCCATTTGTACAGTCACGAAACCGTGTGCTTAAGCCTGAGTTTTCACATCAAGCAAATTAGGGGTAATTTTTTGCTTTAGAAAAATTATTCTTTGTTGTACAAAAGGATTCAATGCAGGTTTTCTTTTAATATCCAAGTTCTTTAGAGCATTTCAAATATAATTCAGCTTCCAACAATTCAGTTGGCTCTTTTTTTTTTAAGGAATACATTGATTGTGTAAAACTAGGTATGCCAGAAAGTTCCTCATTATTGGTTTTTATGTCTTTGAAGTTCGAGGATGAAATTCTATAAATTCATAGTAGACATTGGAGGACCTGGTGATGGTTTCTGGAAATGGAATCTCCCATTGAGTTGTTCAGATGAAAAAAAAAAAAAGCTAAGAAAAAAAATCACAAGCTACCCTGAGACCCTAAAATCTATATTCATTGTCTACTTTTGATTACATCATTTTAAGCTGATATCATCATTCAAATTTTGCAATACAATAACTAAGACTGACATTTCAACTTGAATTTCTTTTTTTTTTTAATTTTTTAATGTTTTATTTATTTTTGAGAGCAGGGGAGACAAAGCATGAGCGGGGGGGGGGGGGGGGCTGGGGGGGGCGGGGACAGAGAGAGAGGGAGACACAGAATGTGAAGCAGGCTCCAGGCTCTGAGCCGTCAGCACAGAGCCCGATGTGGGGCTCGAACTCACAGACTGTGAGATCATGACCTGAACTGAAGTCGGATACTTAACCGACTGAGCCACCCGGGCGCCCCTCAACTTGAATTTCTTGAGCCCATACTTCCTAAAGGCTTTTAGGTAGGAGATTCTTTAGTTCCCATCTCACAACCCAGGGAACCAAGGTATGGAAGATTGACTGGAAGGCCCAGGGCTGCAGACTTACCTGTGCACTGTGAAATGCTTAGCACACGCCTAAGTTTACTACTTGATGCTCAATAAATATTTGTTAAATGAAGAATCTGAGCCTTTTATCTGGCCATTTTTGCAGAGTTTTCATTTCATCATGCAGCCTCTCATTAGAGACTAATTGCAACAACTCGCTCATGAGGGACTGAGTACATGGCAGGTTGGAAGACTTACCTCTTGTTTGTGTACTTGGTGTATAAAAATGCAACCCGCACACATAACTTCTCAATGTGCCTAGGGTGCACAAACAACTTAAATAATTTCCCACGGGTGGAGTAGCGGTGTGTGTGTGTGTGTGTGTGTGTGTGTGTGGACACATGGACAGACAGCATGTGACCTGAACAGTCATGCTCTGAAGAACCTTGTATGTGGCTTGATGCTCTGTTTCATCTGCTTTGAAATTCTTCATAATTTTTGAGAAAGGGGCCTGCATTTTCATTTTGCCCTGGGCTCTAAATATGTAGCCATTCCTATTGACAGAGAACAATCATAAGAAAAAATAGATCTCTAAAACATCAAGGCTTTTGGTATGAATGATACTTAAATCGGTAAGATTTACAAATGTCATATAAAGAATATCTTTGTTACAAAATAGGACATATTCTCTGTGGTAAGAGGGTAGTGTGAATCTTTGTCAGGCAAAAGGACATTCCAGGACCTTCTCATTTTAAGTGTGAAAGAATCATTAGGGTACTCTAGCCAACCCACTCGCATTACAGAGAGGGGGGGGTCAATAAGCCCATGCCCACACGGCTGGTTAAAGGTAGACCCAAGGACTCCTGGGTCCTAATGCTACTCATACTAGATCATGGCTTCTGTATTAGGAAGTAGTAGGTCAAAGAATATGTATCTGCCTTTTTGACAGTCTAGACATAAACATTTAAAATGTTCTTCAGGGGTGCCTGGGTGGCTCAGTTGGTTGGGTGGCCGACTTCGGCTCAGGTCATGATCTCACAGTCTGAGTTCGAGCCCCACATCGGGCTCTGTGCTGACAGGCTCAGAGCCTGGAGCCTGCTTCAGATTCTGTATCTCTCTCTCTCTCTGCCCTCCCCTGCTCATACTCTGTCTCTATGTCTCTCAAAATAAATAAATGTTAAAAAAATTAAAAAATAAAATAAAATAAAATGTTTTTCAGTAGTTGCATTTTATCTTTGCGATGATACAGCTATAGTAATAGTGAAAGCCAAAAACATCTGAGAAAGCCAAGAAAAACTGAAGGAAAAATAAGAGGTCAGGTAATTTTCCCTTGGTCCAATATTTGTCTGAAGAGGTAAGTCAATAGGACTGCTAAGGTGACTTATTGCCAAATTTGGTATTGTCTTCAGTGATCACTTAAGTGGGGAGATGAGAAGATACTTCCTGAGCTGGAAGCATTGATATACCTTGTCTGTTTTCATTCCTGTCATCGGATGGTGGAAGAAAATACCCTCTAATTGATGCAGCAGGAAATCTGAGTGAAGAAGATTGAGGTCACCAAAACTAAATAAAAACAAAATTGGAATGGGGATGGGAGTGAGGAGGGACTCCTGGCAGTAAGCCATTGCAAGTTGTATGAAAACATACAGGGAAAATATATCTGAAAAATCAAACCATACACTATTTTTGCATAATTTTATTGTAGTAAAATATACTAACATAAAATTTACCATTTTATGAACTGTAAAGACCAGTAGCATGAAGTACATTCACAATGTTGTGCAAACGTCACCATGGTCCATTTGCAGAACATTTTTTTAAATGATTATTTATTTTTGAAAGAGAGAGAGAGCAGGAAGGAGAGAGAGAGAGAGTGGAGTAGGGAAAACAGAGACAGAGATATGGATCTGAGGCAGGCTCCAGGTTCTGAGCTGTCAGCACAGAGCCTGATGTAGGGCTTGAACCCACGAACCATGAGATCAATACCTGAACCGAAGTTGGATACTTAACCAACTGAGCCACCCAGGGACCCCAGAACCTTTTCATCATCCCAAATAGAAATTCTTTTTTTCTTTGTCTCCACGCATCTAGAGACTTTTTAAAAATTTAGTTTATTGGAGCATAATTGAAATTCAATGTTATACTGGTTTTAGGTATACAACACAGTCATTCAACAACTGTATATACTATACTATGCTCACCAAAGTGTAACTACCATCTGTCAACATACAACGCTATTATGGTATCATTGGTCATATTCCCTATGGTGTGCCTTTCATCCCCATGATGTATCTATTCTGTAACTGGAAGCCTGTGATGCCTCTCCCCTTCACCCATTTTGCCCGCCTTGCCCACCTCCTCCCTTCTGGCAATCATCAGTTTGCTCTTTGTATTTATGGGTCTGTTTCTGCTTTTTCTGTTTGTTTGTTCATTTGCTTTGTTTTTTAGATTCTATATATAGGTGGAACCTACAATATTTGCCTTCCTCTGTCTGACTTATTTCACTTAGCATAATGCCCTCTAGGTCCATCCATGTTGTCACACATGGTAAGATCACATCATCTTTATGGCTAAGTAATATTCCATTGTGTGTGGAGTATTGTCTGATATAAATATCTATCTATGTCATATCTCCTTTATCCATTCATTTATCAACACACACTTAGGTTGCTTCCACATCTTGGCTATTGTAAATATTGCTGCAATAAACATGGTGGTGCATATATCTTTTTGAATTAGTGTTTTTATTTGGTTTGGGTGAATATCCAGTAGTGGAATTACTGGGTTGTATGATACTTTTTTCTTTTTTTAAACTTTAAACAAATTTTTAATACATAAAAGTTATCATAATTGGATATTTCTCTACTTTGTATAGAATTATTCTTACTCTCCACAGAAAGGCTGCTTCTAAACGTCTCATCTGGTGATGGCAAGCAATAAAATCCTGATTTTAAAAGAATAATAGTAAGAAGCCTCAGTGATTTAAACTGAAAACAGTACATTAGTATATGACTCTTGCATTTACTTACCAGGAATGTACAAATCTCTTTTTTTTAAGTACAAAATAAATTTTCTGTAGGCATGGACGATAACTGTAGTAAACCATTATATGCTGTCAGCCAAAAACAGCAGCAGATGGTTACAGTGATTTCCTTAACCATGAACCCGGACTTTCTTCAGTCATTTCCTTCATCTGATCCTCTGAAATTGCTGCTAAGGAGCGCTGCCTTGAGTTTGCTCTCACAGTTCGTTAATAATAGTAAAGTGCTATTCTAGGAGTTACAACATGTCATCTCCTATACCACCTCCCCTCCCACCCATTCTGCCCATTCCTGGGTCCTTCTCTTCTTTAGGAATTTCAGTGACTACGACTTCTGCCATAGTTAACAGAGAGGCCACTCTGGCAGCGTCCAAGGATGCAGTTATTAGAATCTTAGTTGGATCGATGATTCCTTTTTCCACTGTATTCACAAAATCTTCAAGCGTACAGTCATAACCAACTTCTAAGGAAGTTTGCATAATTTTCTCAACTATCAGTGATCCTTCAACCCCTGCATTCTTAGCAATGGTCATTGCAGAAATTTTGAGTGTTTACTTAATAATTTCTATACTGATGTTTCGATTTTCATTAGCTGGAGTTATGGAGTCCAGCACTGGGATGCATTGGAGCAGGGCACAACTCCCCCGCGCAACAATGCCTCCTTCAACAGCAGCTCATGTAACACTGAGGGCGTCTGTAACTCTGTCTTTCTTTTCATTCACATCAATGCCACTTGTCCCACCAAACTTCAGCACAGCTACTCCGCTTGAGAGTTTTGCCAGGTGTTCATTCAGCTTTTCTTTTTCATATTCTCTAGTTCTTATGTCTAACTGCTCGACGATTTCTTGAATACATTTTTCAATTTGAGCCTCGTCAACTTTTCCTTTAAAGAGCACTGCATTATCTCTGGTCACAATGACCTCTCCAACTTTTCCGAAGTCACGAGGCTGAACATCTTCAAGAGATCATCTTTCTCCCAACATTGGACCATCAGTAGCAATAGCCATGTCTTTTATCTAGTTCTTCCTGTTGTTTGCCAAAACCTGGTGTTTTGACTGCTACGACCTGAAGACCAACTCTTAGCCTATTCCAACCAAAGTACTTCGAGTTTCTCCATCTATGTCTTCAGCAGTTATGACTAAAGGCTTACAGTGAGCGTTGGCAATTTCAAGAGCAGGCACCCAGGATAGGACAAGAGAAATTTTCTTTTCACTCAGTAGAACATAGGAATCTTGGAATTCACATTTCTGACATTTTGCTGTATTCATAAAGTACAGAGAAATATAACCTCAATTAAACATCATGCCTTCAATAATTTCTAATTCATCCTTCAGTGTTTTTCCATCCTTTACTGTGATGATACCCTTCCTCCAATCATTTTCATTGCATAAGAAATAATGTTGTCATTTTCTTTGTCTCCATTTGCAGAAATCATAGCAATCTGAGAGATTTCTTCAGGGGTTATCACAAGTTTATACTTCTTCTTAAGCTCAACAATTACAGCATCAACAGCTAACATCACACCTCTCCTGATTGCCATAGGATTAGCACCTATGCTAATCTTCTTGAAGACTTCCTTGGCAAAAGGGTGTACTAGCAGAGTAGCAGTGGTGGTACCAGCCTCAGCCTCTTCATTTGTGTTATTGGCAACATCTTGAACTAGTTTAGCACCAATATTTTTATACTTATCTTTTAAGTCAATGGTCACACCATCTTTTGTTATTTGGGACTTTCCAAGTTCTGTTCAATAATTGCTGTTCTTCCCTTTGGCCCAATAGTAATGGCTAAATCATCAGCTAAAAGGTCTGCACTTAGACGCATTAAGGCTCGGACATCTGCACCAAATTTTGGCATAAGCCCAAGTGAGATAACGAACCAATACCCTGGACACTGACCTAATTTGGCAAAGGACTGTGGGAAATGGAAGCATTACTGTGGGGCATCAGCAGAATGTGCTGGTGGCAAGACAGGCTGTTGGAGGCAAGTGAGGGATAGAATGGATGGTGTACATGGCTAGGATTGTACGGTATTTCTATTTTTAATTATTTGAAGAACTTCCATACCACTTTCCACAGTGGCTGCACCAATTAGATTCTCACCAACACTGTACAAGGACTCCTTTCTCTCCACATCCTCACCAACATTTGTTATTTCGTTCGGATACTAGTCATTCTGATGGTTGCAAGGTGATACCTCATTATGTATTGATTTGCATTCCCCTGATGGTTAGTGATGTTGAGCATCTTTTCAATCTGTATGACTTCTTTGGAAAAGTGTCTATTCAGGTCCTCTGTCCATTTTTATTAGGATTATTTGTTTTGGTTTTTTTGGGGTGTTGAGTTATGTAAGTTCTTTATATATTGTGGATGTTAACCCCTCATCAGATATATCATTTGTAAATATATTTTCCCATTCAGTAGGTTGCTTTTTTTATTTCTTTGATGATTTTCTTCACTGTGCAAATTTTTTTTATCTTGGCATACTTCTAATAGTTTATTTTTGCCATACAGAAGCTCTTTACCCCTTAAACAACAATTCCCTATTCCTTTCTCTCTCCAGCCCATAGTAACCTCTATTCTACTTTCTCTCTATATAAATTTGTCTATTCTAGTTATATCATATAAGTGGAATATAATATTTTCCCTTTTGTATCTGACTTTAAGACTAGGTAATATTCCATTTATGTATATGCCACATTTTGTTGGTTCATCCATCTGTTAATGGACATTTGAGCTTTTCCATCTTTAGGCTATTGTGAATAATGCTGATATAAACACTGGCATACAAGTATTTGTTTGAGTCCATGCTTTCAATTATTTGGGGTATATACCTGGAAGTGGAATTGCTGTATCATTTGGTAAATCTATGTTTAAAATTTTGAGGAAACACCAGAATATTTTCCACAGAATCTGTACCATTTTACATTCCCACCAGAAATGCACAAGGTCCAAGTTTTCCAAACCTCAAAAACACTTGCTATTTTCTATTTGTTTGTTTGTTTATTACAGGCATGTTTGTTTATAATAGGTGAGAAGTGGTATCTCATTATGATTTTAATTTCCATTTCTCTAATATCTAGGGGGTGTTGAACATCTTTTTATGTACTTATTGGTCATTTGTATGTCTTCTTTAAATAAATATCTATTCAAGTTCTTTACCAATTTTTGAATTGGTTCACTTGTTCTTACGTTGTTAAGTTGTAGCGGTTCTTTATATAATCTCTTATCACATATATGCTTTGCAAATATATTCCTCAGTTCCATAGGTTGTCTTTCTACTCTGTTGATAGTGTCTTACAATGCACAAAAGTTTTTAATTTTGGTGAATTTCTCTGTTTTTCTTTTGTTACCTATACTTTTGGTGTTATAACCAAAAATTATTGTCAAATCCAGTGTCATGAAACCATATACTTTCTATTAGACAAAATTCTTTTAGAATTTTATCAATTGCCAATGACAACAAAAAACCTTAAAATAGGCATGAATGATCCAATGCAATCATATAGGAAGGTTTAAATTTAAGGATGGAAAAAGATATATCATTCAAATATTAAATTTTTGAAAAGCAGGAGTAACTATATTAATAACAGGCAAAATGAATTTCAGAGCAAACAAAATTACTAGAGACAAGAGGGACATTATATGATGACAAAAAGATCAATCTCAATTTATAGGAAGACATAGTCCTAAATGTGTATGCATCAAACCACAGTCTCAAAATATATGAGATAATAGCTGATAGAGTTTAAAGGAGAAATAGATGAATCTGCAATTATAGCTGGAGACTTCAATATCCCTTTCTCAGTAACAGATACAATTACTAGACAGAAAGTCATTAAGGATATAGAAGAATTTAACAACATCATCAATCTATAGGATCTAATTGACATTAATAGAACACTCCATTCAACAATAGCAGAATACATATTTTTTTTTCAGGAGTCCCTGGAACGTTCACCAAGATAGACCATATCTTGGTTCATAATACAAACTTCAACAAACAAAAAAATTGAATCATAGAGTTTATTCTCTAACCATAATAGAATAAAATAGAACTCAATAACAGAAAGATAATAGACAAATCTCCAAACACTTGGAAATTAAACAATATGTTTCGAAATAAGTCATAGATCAAAAGAATCTCAAAGAAAATTTTTAATTCAGAGAACTGAATGAGAATGAAAATACAACACATCAAACCTTGTAAGACATAGTTAAAGCAGTGCCAAGAGGGAAATTAATAGCACTAAATGCTCACATTAGCAAATAGGAAAGGCTTCAAATGAATAATATAATTTTCTATCTCAGAAAGCTAGAAAATTAATGCAAAATAAATCCAAAGCAAGTAGAAGGAATGGAAAAAATGAAGACAGGAATAAAAGATTAATGGAATTGAAAATAAGAACATAATCAAGAAAGATCAATGTAATGAGAAGCTGGTTCTTCAACAAAATCAATAAAATAGATAACCCCCAGCAACACTGACAAAAATAGAGAAGACACAAATCATCTATATCATGAATGAAATTGAGTATGTCACTACAAATACTGTGGTCATAAAAAGAAAAATAAGGGAATACTATGAACAACTTTATGCTCAATTTTCTAGAAAAAATTAGAAAGCTTAGAAGAAATGAATCAAGGGGCGCCTGGGTGGCTCAGTCAGTTAAATGTCCGGCTTTGGCTCAGGTCATGATCTCACGGTCTGTGAGTTCGAGCCCCGCATTGGGCTCTGTGCTGACAGCTCAGAGCCTGGAGCCTGCTTCGGATTCTGTGTGTGTCCCCTCCCCTGCTCATGTTTCCTTTCTCTCTGTCTCAAAAATAAATAAACATTAAAAAATATTAAAAAAAAAAAGAAGAAATGAATCAAGTTACTGGACACCATAAACTACCAAACCTCAGCCAAGATCATTTGAATTGTCAGATAACCATTAAAGAAAGTAAATTCATGAACAAAAACTTATTTTAAAATTTCCAGGCCCAAGTGTTCTACTAAAATACTCTCCAAAACATTGAAAGAAGAATTAACATCAGTTTTATACAATCTCTCTAGTAAATAGAAGAGAGAGCAAATCTCAATTCATTTTATGAGGTTCTGATACCAAAACCAAACAAAGGCAGTACAAAAAAAGAAAAGTTTACATTAATATCTCTTATGAACTTAGATTAAAAAATATTTAACAAAATATTAGCAAACTCAATTAAGTATGTATAAGAAGGATTATGCACCATGATCAAATGGGATTTATACCATATGTGCCAAGCTGGTACAAGATTCATAAACCAATCAGTGATATCAATTCACCATATCATATAATCATATCATTTAAAGTAGAAAAGGGTGCCTGGGTGGCGCAGTTGACTAAGTGTCTGACTTCGGCTCAGGTCATGATCTCACAGTCTGTGAGTTTAAACCCCACATCAGGCTGTCCGCGCAGAGCCTGCTTCAGATCCTCTGTCCCCTTCTCTCTCTGCCCCTTTCTGGCTTGTGCTCTCTCTCTCTCTCTCTTTCTCAAAAATAAATAAACATTTATTAAAAATAATAATAATAAAGTAGAAAAGGCATTTGACAAAATCCAACACCTATTAAGTATGAAAACTCTATGCAAATTAGGAATAGAGGAGAATTACCTCAATTTGATAAAAAGCATCTGCAAAGCCTTACAGCTAATAACATACTTAGAGGTGGAAGACTGAATCCTTTCCCTCTAAGATCAGGAAGAAAACAGTTTCTGTTCCCACCACTCTTACCCAACATGTTGTTGGAAGTTCTAGCCACTGAAATAAGACAAGAAAAAAAATAGAAGGCATACAGATTGGAAAGCAAGAAATAAAATTGACCTTCTTTGCAAATAACATGATTGTTTACATAGAAAACTCCTGGAACTGGTAAGTAAGAATAAACTGGAACTGGTAAGTGAGTTCAGCAAGGTTGCAGGACACAAGATCAACACACAACTATTAAATTGCATTTCCACATATCAACAACAATGATGTGGAAACCAAAATTAAAAGTATAATATCACTTAAAATTTATCCAAAGAAAAATGAAAACTTCAGGTATAAATCTAACAACACAAATAGGATCTTATGCTAAAAATTACAAAATGCTGATGAAATAAATCATGAAGGTCTAAATATATATACCATTTCCATGGATTAGAAGATTCAACATAGAACAAATGTCAGCTCCCCCCCCCCATAGATCACTATAGAGTTAAAGCTTTTCTTATTAAAATCACACCAAGATTCTGTTGTAAATATAGCAAGTCCATTCTAAAATTTATATGGAATAGCGCAATACCTAGAATAGCTAACACAATCTTTAAAAAAGAATAAAGTGAAAGGAATCACTCTACTTGATAAGTTTACTATAGCTTATTATAGCTACAATAATTAAGACGGGTTGGCATTGGTCAAAGGATAGACACGCAAATCAATAGGACTAAATATAGAACACAGAAACAGGCCCACACAAATATGCCAACTGACTCTTCATAAATGCACAAAAGCAGTTCAATGGAAGAATCATAGCTTTTTCACCAAATGATGCTAGAACAAGTTGGGATCCATAGGCATAAAAATTTCCCCTCACACCTAAAATTCACATCTTATAGAATAATTAACTCAAAATGAATGCAGACTTAAATATAAAATGTAAAATTATACAATTTATTTTAGAAATTGGTGAAAAATCTTCAGAATTTAAAGCTAGGCAAAAGTCCTTAGACTTGATACCAAAAGCAAGATCCATAAAATGAAAGATTGAGAAATTGGATCTTACTAAAAGTGGAAATTTTTGCTCTGCAAAAGCTCAGGTAAAGAGAATGAAAAGGCAAGCTAGAGACGGGGACAAAATATTTGCAAACCACATATGTGGAAAGGACTTTTTCTAGAATATATAAAGAACTCTCAGAAGAATGAGGACAGCAAGTGGCAGAATAGGAGACCCCAGACCTTACCCCCACACAAAAATACCAATTTAATAACCATCCTTGTACAAAAAAGTTTATTAGAGCTCCAAAATCCAGGTCATTGGTTATATCACAATGGAGCACAGAAATGAGAAAAGAGTCATTGAAAAAGGTAAGAAAACAGTTTCACTTTACCTGCATTAGCTTTCCCCCAAGCAAGCCCAGTGCAGAGCCAAGAGAGATCCCCTCAGCCAACGAGTTCCCTAAGTGGGAAATAAAGAGCACACCCACCCAAAGTCCCACACTGGGTCTGCTCATGGTCCCCACCAACTGGCCTACCCTGAATCTTTATATGGGCTGATTTGTGAAGGGGTTTCCCTGATAAAGGCAGTTTATAAAGACTGAAGAGGTGATTGCTTCTTCAAATGCTCAGAAACCAATGAAAGTCTACAAGAATCATGAAGAATTGGGGAAACATGACACCACCAAAGGAACATAATAAAGTTTCAGTAACCAGCCCTAAAGAAATGGAGATCTGTGAACTACCTGAAAAGGTATTCAAAATAAACATATCAAAGGAGTTCGGTGAGCTACAAGATAACACAGACAGACAACAAAATGAAAAAAGGGAAACAATATATGAACAAAATAAATGGTTTAATAGAGAGAAGAAGAAAAAAGAAACCAAACAAATTTGGAAGCTGAAGAATACAACGACTAACTTGAATGTTTTAGAGTTTCAACAACAGATTTTACCAAGCAGAAGAAAGAATCATTTAACTTAAAGACAAATCATTTGAAATTATCCAGTCAGAAGAAAAAATTAGGGAATAAAGCATGAAAAGAGTGAAGAAAGCCTATGAGACTTATGAGAACCATAAGTAAAGCAAAATACACATTATGGGAGCACCAGAAGGAAAAGAGTACAAGAAAAGGGAGAAAAGAATGCTTATTTATTTACATTTTTATTTATTTATTTACTTTTGAGATAGAGAGTGTGAGCAGGGAAGGGAACAGAAGGAGAGAGAGAATTTCAAGCAGTCTCCATGCTGTGCATGGAACCTGATGTGGGGCTTGATCCCACCACCCTGGGATAATGACCTGAACCAATGTCAAGAGTCAGAGATTCATCAACTGAGCCACTCAACAGCCCCCAGAATTCTTATTTAAAGTAATAACGGCTGTCAACTTGGTGGTTCAGTTGGTTGAACGTCTGACTTTGGCACAGGTCATGATCTTACTGTTTGTGAGTTCAAGTTCAAGCCACCTATCAAGCTCACTACTGTCAGCCTGTCAGTGTGGAGCCTGCTTCAGATCCTCTGTCCGCCTCTTTCTGCCCTTTTCCCACTTGTGCTCTCCCAAAAAATAAATAAATATTTAAAAAAATAATAATAGTGACTAAAAACTTCCCAAATCTGTGAAGGGAAATAGATCCTCAGATTCATGAAGTCCAAAATACTCCCAAAAGTTTGACTCTAAAGCTATCTACCCAAAGACACATTATACTTAAATTGTCAAGAGTAAAAATCAGAGAGAATTTTTTAGAACAAGAAAAATAACTTGTCATATACAAAGGGACCCCCATAAGACTATCAGTGAATTTCTCAGAACAAACTTACAGACCAGGAAAAAGTGGGATTATATATGCAAAGTGCTGAAAGAAAAAAAAAACCTGCCAACCAAGAATGTTGTACCTAGTAAACTGTCCTTTTAAAAATGAAGGAGGAGTTAAGATGGCAGAGTTGTAGGGGGACCGTACACTCACCTTATCCCTTGAACACAGCTGGAGAAGTATCAACTCACTCTGAACACTCAAGAAATCAATCTGAGGACTGAGAACAAACTGCACATCTGACGGAAGAAAAGAGGCCACATCATGGAAGGTAAGAGGTGTGGGGATGTGATTCTGGGGACAAAAGTACCACAGGTGCTGTGGAGGGGAGGGATCCCTGATCATGGAAAGAGGAGAAGGAGAGAGCATGCGCACAAAGAGAACAAGGGATTGCAGAAGAAACACAATTCCCAAAATAATTTCCTGGGAAAAGAAGAGAGGTTAGTTATCGCGAGTTTTTACAACCAGGGAAGTTCAAAGACTGAAGTTTTAGACGTCTGCGGAGCGGCTGGTGTAGCAGTGCTCCCATGGAGAAGGAGGGCGGGAGCAAACAGCATGTTCTCAGGATGCCCTCTGTCTCAGCGGGAAAGACAGTTCCCCGTCTTGGAGTACGTTTGGGAGAGGTGGCACTGCCTCTCAGGGGACAAAAGAATTGGAGGGCACTATTGTGCCGCCCCATTCATGAACATAGGGGTAGAGACACTCGCTGAGGGCAGCTAACCTTGACGCCAGCTTTTTGCTGGCTTTACCATAAACTCCCAGCCCCTGTGAGGTCAAGCTACTGCCCTTCTCGGGGCAGTACTAGCACCAGCCATAGCAGGACAAAACCCTCCCCTAGAGTATCAGTGTGGGTCTACACTGAGCCAGACACCTAAAATTTGGAGTTTTGAAACCTAGCCTGTGTGCCTGAGATAAAACACTGAAGCACCACACTGCCAGGTGGGCAGCCAGCTGGGACACAGACAGGGTTAGGATGGCAGGGATGAGAGAGAAGGCTGGGACACAAGAGGGGTGAATGTTCACTCTCCTGTGAGGGATTCCTGGACAGTGGATGGCATAAATTCCCCTCTATATGGATGAGAGAGCAGACTGGTGGTATTTTTATGCCCTGCCAACGGCACTGACAGACTTCAGTGAGCAGCATAGCCCCCACAGTGGAGGCTTGTGCTGCTTACACCAGGCCCCTCCCCGCTGCTTTTACAGGTGCTGTTTTCACTGTAAATTTCCCAGGGTAAATGTGCCTGGGAGCCAGAGTAGCAGCAGGCCCCTGCCCCAGAAGAACAGCACAAAATCCCTGCACAGTAAGTCTACTGACCATAGAGTGCTACAAATCTTCAGTTCGCCGACTAAAACACACCTAGGTAAAGCTCACCACACTCCGGACAAGGACCGAACGCTCCTAACTGCAGCTGCAAGGAGAACTTACTTGAGGGAAAGAGCAGCCAAAAAACAGCAGTATGCACATAGCATGCACCAAAACCACTTCCCAAGTTGCCAGACACTGGGCAGTATATGACCTCTTCTTAATAAAGCCATTACTCTCAGGAGCAGGAAACATAATGGGCCTTCCTAACATAGACAGAGACCTAGACAAAATGCCAAAATGGAGGAATTCATCCCAAAAGAAAGAACAAGAAAAGATCAGGCCAGGGATCTAATCCAAACAGATATAAGTAATATGTTTGATCCAAAACTCACAACAACAATCAGAAGGATACTAGCTGGACTTGAGAAATGTAGAGAAGACATGAGGGAGTCCCTTACAACAGAGATAAAAGACCTAAAAACTTGTCAAGCCAAAATTTAAAAATGCTATAACAGAGAAGCAACATCAACTTGATGTAATGCCCACAAGGATGGAAGGAGCAGAGGAACATAGTGAAATGGATAAAATTATGGAAGGTAATGACACTAAAAAGAAGAGGGAAAGAGAGGTGCCAGGGTGGCTCAGTCAGTTAAGGGTCAGCCCAGGTTATGATCTTGCAGTTCATGATTTCAAACCCTGCATCAGGCCCTGTGCTTACAGCTAAGAGGCTGGAACCTGCTTCTGATTCTGTGTCTCCCTCTCTCTCTGCCCCTGCCCCACTTGTACTCTGTCTCTCTCTCTCTCAAAAATAAAAGTAAATATTAAAAAAAATTTTTTTAAAGCAGAGGGAAAGAAAAAAATTGGATCACAAAAGTAGACTTAGGGAACTCAGGAGCTCCATAAAGCATAATAATATTACGATCACTGGAGTCCGAGAAAAAGAGAGGGAAAAGGGGGCAGAAGGTTTATTTGAGCAAATTATAGCTGAAAACGTTCCTAATCTGGGGACAAAAGGACATCAGAATCCAGGAGGCACAGAGAATTCTGATCAAAATCGACAAAAGCAGGCCAACACCAAGACATATCATAGTAAAATTTGCGAACTACAGAGAAAAGGGGTAAAAAAATCCTAAAAGTAGCAAGGGGAGAGAAATTCCTAACTTATAAGGGAAGAAAAATAAGATTGGCAGAAGCCTTATCCAGAGAAACTTGGCAGGCCATAAGGAACAGAATAGAGAACACAGAAATGGACTCACAAACATATGGCCAACTAATATTTGACAAAGCAGGAAAGACTATCCAAAGGAAAAAGACAGTCTCTTGAGCAAATGGTGTTGGGAAAACTGGACAACAAAATGCATAAGAATGAACCTGGGCCACTTTCTTATACTAGACACAAAAATAAACTCAAAATGGATGAAACACCTAAATGTAAGACAAGAAGTCATCAAAATCCTAGAGGAGAAAGCAGGCAAAAACCTCTTTGACCTCAGCCACAGCAACTTCTTGCTTGACATGTCTCTGAAGGCAAGGGAAACAAAAGTAAAAATGAACTATTGGGACCTCCTCAAGATAAAAAGCTTCTGCACAGTGAAGGAAACAATCAGCAAAACTAAAAAGTAGCCAACAGAATGGGAGAAGATATTTGCAAATAAAATATCAGATAAAATGCTAGTATCCAAAATCTACAAAGACCTCATCAAACTCAAGACCCAAAAAACAAATAATCCAGTGAAGAAATGGGCAAAAGACATAAATAGACAATTTTCCAAAGAAGACATCCAGGTGGCGAATAGACACATGAATAAATGCTCCACATCACTCATCATCAGGGAAATACAAATCAAAACCACAATGAGATACCACCTCACAACTGTCAGAATGGCAATAACAGATGTTGGTGAGGATGCGGAGACAGAGGAACACTTTTGCACTGCTGGTGGGAATGCACACTGTGCAGCCACTCTGGAAAACAGTATGGAGGTTTCTCAAAAAGCTAAAATAGAATTACCCTATGAACCAGCATTTGCATTACTAGGTATTTATCCAAAGGATACAAATATACTGATTCAAAGGGGCACATACACCCCAGTGTTTATAGCAGCACTATCAATAATTGTCAAATTATGGAAAGAACCCAAATATCAATTGACCAATAAATGAATGAAGATATATAGAGAGAATGGAATATTACTCGGTGATCAAAAAGAATGAAATCTTGCCATTTGCAACAACGTGGATGGAACTTTTTTTTTTAAGTTATTTATTTATTTTTGAGAGAAAGAGAAAGAGAGAGAGAGAGGTCATGAGCAGGGGAGGGGCAGAGAGAGACAGAGAGACACAGAATCGGAAGCAGGCTCCAGGCTCTGAGATGTCAGCACAGAGCCAGACGCCGGGCTGGAACTCATGAACTGCGAGATCATGACCTGAGCTGAAGTTGGATGCTTAACCGAGTGAGCCACCCAGGCACCCTTGGAATTAGAGTGTACTATATTAAGTGAAATAAGTCAGTCAGAGAAAGACAGATACATGATTTCATTCATATGTAGAATTTAAGAAACAAAACAAATGAACCCAGGGGAAGGGAAGGAAAAATAAGATAAAAACAGAGAGGGTGACAAGCCATAAGAGACTCTTAAATACAGAGAACGAACTGAGAGTTGCTGGAGGAGAGGGGGGCAGTGGGCTCAATGCGTAATGGGCCTTAAGGAAGGCACTTGTTGGGATGAGCACTGGGTGTTATATGTGAGTGATGAATCACTGGGTTCTATTCTGGAAATAATTACTACATTGTATGTTGACTAACTTGAATTTAAATCAATAAATCTAAAAAAATAAAAAATAGAAAAATGGAGGAGAGACAAAGACTTTTCCAGATTAATAAAACTGAAAGAATCTATCATTAAGCAATTGAAATAAAAGAATGCTAAACAGCAACACGAAGGCATATAAAAGTATAAATTTCACTGGTAAAGATTATAATATATAAAAATACAGAGTAATGTGATAATGATGGTGTGTAAATCACTTAAAAATATTTTTAATGTTAATTATTCTGAGAGAGAGAGAGTGTAAGCAAGGGAGGGGCAGAGAGAGAGGCAGAATCTCCAGCAGGCTCTGCACTACTTTTGCAGAGCCCAACATGGGGCTTGATCCTACAACCGTGAGATCATGATCTGAGCTGAAATCAAAAGTTGGACGTTTAACTGACTGAGCCACCCAGGTGCCCCATAAATCACTTTTAATCCTAGTATGAAAATTAAAAGACAAAGAATAGAATAAACACTTAAGAGTAACTGTAACCACAAAAATTTGCCCATGGGTATACAATGTAAAACTAGTAAATTCTGATATAAATAAAATGAAAAGGGGAGAAAAAAAGTGTAGTTTTGTTAATGCAGTTGAATTTAAGTTGTTATTAGATTTGGTAAATTGGTTTAAGAAATTTTATGCAATCTTTATGGTAATTACAAAGGAAAAAACCTAGAGTGGATTCAAAAAAGAGAAAAGAATCAAAGTGTGTTGCTACAATAAACCCCAAACATCTATCAAATCACAAAGACAGCAAGTGAGGAAGAAAGGAACAATGGACTATAAAACAGAAAATATTAACAAAATGATAATAGTAAGTCTTTACCTATAAATGAGTTACTTTAAATGTAAATTGATTAAACTCACCAATCAAAAAATATAGAGTGGTTCAATGGATATAACACAAAATCCAACTATGTGCTATTTATAAGAGATTCATTTTAGATTTAAGGACATATGTAGGCTGAAAGTGAAGTGATGGAAAAAAATTTCCATGCAAATGACAACCAAAAGAGAGCAAGGGGCAGTATTTTCATCAGCTGGAAAAAGACTTTAAGACAGAAATTGTAATAAGAGACAAAAAAGCCATTACTTAATAATAAAAGAATAAATTCTACAGGAATATACAACAATTATAAGCATCATAGCGCTTAAACACATAAAGCAAATACTGGCATATCTGAAGGAATTGTTAGACAACAATATTAGGAAATTTCAATTTCCCACTTTCAGTAATGGATAGGTCATCCACAAAGATAATCAATAAGGAAATAGCAGACTTGAACAAAATATAGACCAAATGACCCTAACATCCATATACAAAACATTCTTCCCAATAGCGGCAGAATATACATTCTTCTCAAATGCACAGAGTATTCTCCAGAATAGGTCACAAAATAGGTCATAAAACAAGCCTTAACAAATGTAAGAAAACTGAAATCATTCCGAGTACTGTTTCTGACCACAATGGAATGAAACTAGAAATCAATAATAAAAGGAAAACAGGAAAAATAAAAGACAAATAAAAATGAGAGCACAACATACTCAAACTTATAGTATACAGCAAAAACAGCACTAAGATGGAAATACATAGCAATAAATGCTTACATTAAAAAAGAAGAAAGATCTCAAACACCCCTACTTTATACCTCGGTGAACTAGAAAAAGAACAAAGTAAGCCCAAAGTTAGCATAAGGAAGAAAATAACAAAGGTTAAAACAAAATTAATGAAATAGAGATTAGAAAAAAATAAATCAATGATGTTAAAAATTGGTGTTTTGAAAAGATAAAATTGACAAACCTTTAGCTAGATTACGAAAAAACTCAAGAAAACTAAAATTGGAAATCAAAGAGGAGATGTTGCAACTGAGCCACAGAAATAAAAAAGATCTAAAGGACTTACTACGAACGAGTATATGGCAATGAGTTGGACAAGCTAGAAGAAATGTATAAATTCCTAGAAACTTACAACCTAACAAGATGGAATCAAGAAGAAGAAGAAATAAAAAGCCCGAACAGAACCAATATTGAATTAGTAATAGAAAACTTCCCAAGAAAGAAAACAGTCAAGACCAGATTGTGTCACAGGTCAATTCTACCAAACATGTAAGGCAGAATTACCAATCCTTTTTTAAATTCTTCCAAAAATAGAAAAGAGAACACTTCCAAACTCATTTTATGAGGACAGCATCACCCTGATATCAAGGTCAAGCAAAAATACCACAAGAGGGGCACCTGGGTGGCTCAGTCGGTTAAGCGGCCGACTTCAGCTCAGGTCATGATCTCACGGTCTGTGAGTTCGAGCCCCACGTTGGGCTCTGTGCTGATGGTTCATCAGAGCCTGGAGCCTGCTTCAGTTTCTGTTTCTCTCTCTCTCTCTGCCCTTCCCCTGCTCACACTGTGTCTCTATGTCTCTCAAAAATAAATAAATGTTAAAAAAAAAAAACACACCACAAGAAAAGAAAACTACGGGCCAATATCTCTGATAAAAATAGATGCAAAACTCCTCAAGAAAATATTAGCAGACCAAAGTAAACAGCACCTTAAAAAGACCATATGTGATCAAGTGCATTCATCCCTGGGATGCAAGGATGATATGACATTCATAAATCAATGTGATACACCACGTTAACAGCACGAAGAATAAAAATCACATGATTATCTCAAGAAATGCAGAGAGGCATTTGACAAAATTCAACAGCCTCTCAACAAATTAGGTACAGAAAGGCATACCTCAGCACAATCAAGGCCATAGATGAAAAGCCCACAGCTAACACCATACCTAATGGTGAAAAACTGACAAATTTTCCTGTAAGATCTGGAACGGGGCAAAGATGTCTACTCTTACCACATCTACTTACCCTAGTACTGGAAGTCCTAGTCAGAGGTGTTAGGCAAGGAAAAGAAATAAAAAGCATCCAAATCAGAAAGGAGGAGGTAAAATTGTGTCTGTTTGCTGATGACATGATCTTATATGTAGAAAACCCTAAAGATTCGCTTTCCTCCAAAAAACTGTCAGAATAGAAACATTCAGTAAAGTTTCAGAATACAAACTTAGCACACGAAAATGAGTTGCAATTCTATATGCTAATAACAAACTATTTAAAAAGAAAATTATCCTATTTACAATAGCATAAAATACTTAGTAATAAACTTAACCAAGGATGTAAAAGATTTTTACATAGAAAACTGTAAAATACTGATGTTGGGGCATCTGGCTGTCTCAGTAGGGTTAGCGTCCTACTCTTGATTTTGGCTCAGGTCATATCTCACGGATCATGGGACTGAGTCCTGCATTGGGTCCCATGCTGACCTTGTGGAGCCTGCTTGGCATTCTCTCTCCCTCTCTCTAGGCCCTCCCCCACTCACGCTCTCTGTCTCTCTCCCAAAATAAATAAATAAACATTTAAAAACAAAATGAATAAAATACTGATGTAAGAAATTAAAGCAGACACAAATAAATGGAAAGACACCAAGATGTCACATGTTCAAGGGTTAGAAAAATTTATATTATTAAAATCTCCATACTACCCAAAGCAAGCTACAAATTCGATGCAACCCCTATCAAAATTCAAATGTCATTCTTCGCAGAAAAAAAGAAAGTCCTAAAATCCATAAGGAACCACAAAACACCCTGAATAGGCAAAGAAATTTGAGCAAGAAGAACAAAGCCAGAGACATCACACTTCCCGACTTCAAAATATATTGCAAAGCTAAGTAATCAAAACAGTATGGTACTGACATAAAAACAGACACACAGACCAATAGAACAGAAGAGAGAGACAAGAAATAAGCCACAAATGTATGGTCAACTGATCTTTGACAAAGTTTCCAAGAATCCACGATGGGGAAAGAATCATCTCTTCAATAAATGGTTTGGAAAAACTGGATATTCAAATGCAAAGAATGACACCAGATCCTTATATTACACCCTACACAAAATTTAACTCAAAAAGGATTAAACATACACTTAACATAACTTTAACATAAGGCCAGAAACCATCAAACTCCTAAAAGAAAACCTAGGGAATAAGCTTCTTGCCACTGGTCTTGGGAATGGAATGATTTCTTGGATGTGGTAACAAAAGCAAAAACAGACAGCGGGACTACATCAGACTAATAATCTGCACAATAAAGGAAACAGTCGACAAAATGAAAGCACAGCCTACAGAATGGGCGATATATTTGCAAAATATATGTCTGTTTGGGGTTAATATCTAACATATATAAGGAACTCCTACAACTCTATCACAAAAGAGCAGCAGCAACAAAATAACCCTATTAAATATGGACAAAGGATCCAGCCAGGTATTCTCAAAAGAAGGCATATAAACCGCAAACAGGTCCTTGAAAAAATGCTCAACATCATTAATCATCAGGGAAATGCAACTAAAGGTCACAAAATGATATGATCTTATACAAGTTAGGATAGCTATTATTTTAAAGGAAAAAAGATAACAAGAATTGGCCAGGATGTGGAGAAAAAGGAACTCTTGTGCACTCTTTTTTTTATTTTTAAAAAAAATTTTTTTAATAATTTTCTTTTTTTTTTTAACATTTTATTTTATTTTTGAGAGACATAGAGACAGAGCATGAGCAGGGGAAGGGCAGAGAGAGGGAGATACAGAAACCGAAGCAGGTTCCAGACTCGGATGAGCCGTCAGCACAGAGCCCGACGTGGGGCTTGAACCCACAGACTGTGAGATGGTGACCTGAGCTGAAGTCGGCCGCTTAACCAACTGAGCCACCCAGGCGCCCCTCTTGTGTACCCTTGGTAGCAACGTAAACTGGTGCGACCACTATGGAAAACAGTATGGCGGGTCTTTAAAAAAAAACAACAAAAAATAGAACTACCACATTAAACCAACAATCTCACTTCGGGTGTATATCCAAAGGAATTGAAATTAGGATCCCGGAGAAAGAGCTACCTGCACTCCCATGTTCATTGCAGCATTTTCAACAATAACCAACACCCTGAAGCAGCCTGAATGTCCACGGATACATGAATGGGTAAAGATATGAGAGATATACACATGTATATATAAATACATACATAATCTACACACATACGTATACGTATATAATCTATACATGTGTATATGCACGTATAATGTGTGTACATGTATGTATGTAGATTATATATGTATTCATAGAGAGATGAGTATACGTGTGTATGTGTACGTACACATAATGGAATATGATTCAGCCTTAAAGAAGGAAATCCTGGCATTTGCAATAACATGGATGAACCTGAGAAACATTATGCTGAATTAAAGAAGCCAGACACAGAATAACGAATGCCACCTGACACCACTTACATGAGGACTCTAAACCAGTCAAGCTCATAGAGGTAGACAGTGGAACGGTGGTCGTTAGGTCTGAAAGGAGAGGGAAATAGGGAGTTATTAGTCACAGGGTATAAAGTTTCACTTCTGTAAGATTAGTAAGTCCTAGTGGTTCAGTTGGTTAAGCTTCTGTCTTCGGCTCAGGTCTTGATCTCACACCTTGTGAGTTCGAGCCTCACATCAGGCTTTGTGCTGACAGCTCAGAGTCTAGAGCCTGCTTCAGAGTCTGTGTCTCCCTCTCTCTCTGCCCCTCCCCCACTTGCACTCTGTCTCTCTCTCAAACTTAAATATTAAAAAAAGATTAATAAGTTCGAGAGACCTACTGTATAGCAAATCACCTATAGTTAACAATATTGTATTTTATACCTAAAATTTTGCTGAGATGGCAGATTTTATGTTAAATGTTTTTATTGCACACAATAATAATAAAATAATAAAGAAGGTGGGAGAAAACTTTTTGAGATGATGGATGCACAGGTTGTGATGATAGTTTCACAGGTGTATACTTATCTCAAAACTTACCGAATTGCATACATTAAAAATGTACTGTTTTTTTGTATGTCAATCATATCTTAACAAAGTGCTTTAAAAAAGAACTCCAGGAGTGCCTAGGAGGCTCAGTTGGTTAAGTGCCGACTTTGCCTCAGGTCACTATCTCGGGGTTCCTGAGTTTGAGCCCCTTCAGGCTCTGTGCTGACAGCTCTAAGCCTGCTTCGGATTCTCTGTCTCCCTCTCTCTCTGCCCCTCCCCCACTTGTGCTCTGTCTCTCTCACTCTCTGTCAAAAATAAACATTAAATTTTTTTTAAGAAGAACTCTCAAAATTCAACAGTAAAAAGTAAAACACAACCCCTATTTAGAAAATAGAAAAAAATATGTGAACAAACACTTCACAAAAAGGGAATAAAGACGGCAAATCAGCATCTCGAAAGATACTTAATATCATTAGCCATCAAGGAAGTAGAAATTAAAACCACAGTGAGATACGGCTGTATCTATCAAAATCACTAAAACAGAAAATAGTGGCAAAACCAATTGCTCGGGAGTATGGCAGTTTCTTACAAAACAAAAACGTGCTTACCATACGACCCGGCAAGTGCCCTCTTAGACATCTATTCCAGATAAATGAAAGGTTATGTTTACACAAAAACCTGTACACAAGTGTTCGCAGCAGCTTTATTTGTGACAGCCCAAATCTGGAAACAGCCCAGAGGTCTTTCCATCAGTGACTAGTGAAAGGGACAGTCTACATTTGTGGACCCTTAATAGCCCCAGCAAGAAGAGGAATGAACTATTGACATACACAAAGACTTGCATGAATTTCAAGGGAATTTGCCTGAGGGAATAAAGACAGTCTGAAGAGACTACATTATTTTATAATTCCATTCCTATAACATTCTTGAAATGACAAAATTATAGAAAAACAGATGACTGGTTGTCAGCCGGCCCCTCCTCCCCCTAGTACGTGGGGTTATGAAAGGTAACAAGAGGCATTCTGTGGTCAGGGAAGAGTTCTGTCTGTATGTTGGGGGGGGGGTGGATACGTACCTAACACATTTGATACGATTCTATGGAACTAAATACACACACACACGAGTACAAGCGAGTACAAGTAAAACTGGGGAAATCTAAAGAATATCGGTGGACCCATGCCAACATCCTGATTGCGATACTGCGGCCATAGTTTTGGGAACGGTTACCATCATGGAAAACTAGGTAAAGGGTGGACAGGATCCGTCTGCATTGTTTCTGAACAACTGCATGCGAAGCTGCGATGATCTTAACCTACTTAAATATTATTATGAACGTGCGTCTCTACTGCAGCATCCGCGATCGGGGTTACTTATTTTTAAAAATAAAGCCCAATCGTTTTGAAATGCAATGGCCAAAGCCAGAAAGCTAGTCCATCAATGTTAAGAAAGCACCTCGCTCGTAAGTGCCACTCCCTCACCTTGCTGTCAGCTAGGTGATGTGTGCTGCACAGTGTTGGAATTAGCAGTTCCAGAGGGAGATACTGGCCGTGGCCTCGCGGTGGTGTGTGTGTGTGTGTGTGTGTGTGTGTGTGTGTGTGTACGTGTAGGTGGGCACTGGTATGAACGTGAGAAAGGCAGAGGGAGAGCTATGCCTCCGTGACTGTCAGAGAAGGTGGCGGGCTGTTGAAGGCAGCGCGGAGGGTGCGGGCGCCTCCGGAACGCCCTCCCGCCGCGTCCTCCGGGGGCCCGCGGGCGGCGGCCGCACGCCCGGGCGCAGTGACCGAACCGGGCGGTCCGCACACAAGGTGAGTGCGGGACGCGGGCGGGAGTGCGGCCTCCGAGCGGCGGCCCGCAGGCTGGCCGAGCAGCCTGGCTCGCGTGGCGGCGCCGGGTCTCGGACGCTGCGGCGGAGACGCCGGGAGCGCGGCGCGGAGGCCGGGGAGGGTGGGGCCGCCCGGAAATCCCCGCGGCGCCGGCCGGGCAGCCTCTGCAGGCCGGGGGCGCGCACGCGAGGGGCACGTGGGTGTGGACGAACCGGCGCGGCGGGGCCTCCTTCCTGCAGCGCCCCCGGCCGGGAGCCGGCGCTGGAGGAACGGCGGGTGGGGCGCCTGCGGGGCCCGGGCGGCCCCGAGGCCCGGCGCCCGGAGGCGCTCTCTGCCGGGGGCTCCTCCTCGGGGCCCGGGCCCCCCCTCCCGGCTCCGGCGCGGAGAGCCCGCGGCTTTGTCCGGGGATGGCCAAGGGTGCGGGCGGAGGACCGAGGGGCTTCCAGAGCCCGGCGCGGGGGCAAGACGGGGTGGACGGAGACCAGTGGGAGCGCCGTAGGGCTTCGAGGCGACTGCACCCGCAGCCGGGCGCCGGAGTCTGGCGCGGGGACCCGCGAGGCCTGCGGGTTCCACGTGGGTGGACGCGAGCCGGGGTCAGCGGTGCGGTCGCAGGTCGCCGTCGTGTGCGCTCTCTTCCGCCGGCACGCGGGCGCTGGCACACGGCCCCGAGCTTCTGCCTGCCCCCGGCGGGGTTGGCGCTGGGAGCGCGCGGGGGCGCGAAGGCTGCCCTGCCGGGGGGGAGGGGGGGTAGCAACGGCGGGCGACTGTGTGGGGGGGGACGGTACGCGTCGGAGGTGTGGCTGCGGGGGCGGAGGCGGGAGGTGCCGGAAGGCTGTGGCCCCGCTGCCGCAGCAGCCCCGCAGTGAGCGCCCAGCGCAGCGGAGGCGGCAGGGGGCGGCAAGGTGCCCGCTGGTCGCACTGCGGTCCTTGCTGGCGTGAACGTGTCCTCGGCATGAAAGCGAAAAGATAAAGGGCCTTTTAAAGGGGCAAGGGCGGGCAGAGACTTTTGTGGGTTCCAACCTGCTGGGAGGGCTTTGGGCGCGAGGACGTGGGAACTGCGGGGTAACTCCAGGCGTCATAATGCGGGAAGGTGACCGCGAGCGCAGCCGCGCCTCCGCTAGGGCTGGGCTCCCCAGCGCACAACCCCGGAGGAGGCGACCCTTTAAATTTGGGTCCCAAACCTGGCATTAACCCCTTCCACTCCTACCCCCCAACATCTCCAAATTCCTCATAGCGTTTTAAGCGGTCAGTTCTATCAGCTCCATGTTATGTAAAAAAAAAAAAAGAAAACAAAAAAGACAAAATTTTGACTTTGTTCACCTCTCCGCCCCCAAGTCCCCACAACGCAGCTTTTCACAGTCCTAAGGCACGGTCCCCTGAAACCCACGGCAGGTCGCTCTTGTGCTAGGCTTTTGCTCCGCAAACCCCGGACGGTGCCGCCGGAGGACGCTGAAGGCCAAGTCTCAGCGGCGCCGGGGTGCAGGAAGTGGTGGCTGCCCGGCGCCCTTGAGACTACCGCGCGACCAGTGTGCCCCTCCCAAGGCGGGCGGCGCGGCCCTGCACCGACGCTCGGCCTGTGTCTCTCTCTGTCTCTCGGGTAGCGCGCATTTTCTCAACGGAGCATGACCGGGTAGACTCTGAACTCGGAATCCCGGGAACCCTCCAGCCGGCGTGCGGTCTCCTCCGCCCGACACTTCTGCACTTGACTGCAGCGGGCGCTGTGTGTGCACCTGGGCCGCCCGGTGCCTCCGTCTGCAGGTCCCCACGCCCCACTTCCGAGCTGCCGAAGGACGGCTATTCTGAGTTACCTGTCTCCTGGCAGCAGCCACATCGAAGCCATCCCCCCTCCCCCTCCTCGGTTTCTCAAGGACAGAGCCCAGGGAAGTCCGAAGCACCTGTGCCACTCACCTCCCCCCATGCGGAGCGACGTGTGTGTGTGTGTGTGTGTGTGTGTGTGTGTGTGTGTGTTCAATCTACCGCACCCGCACAATAATTCCCGGAAAACAAAACATTGGTCTGTCCAAAGATGGTCCAGAGTTCAAGTTAAAAAAAAAAAAATCTCGAGGCACCGAGTCGGTGCTCGCAGCCGGTCTCGACTTCTGAAGCATCTGCATCGCGGGGAAGGGATTTTAACTCCGAATCTGCTCCAGATCCGCTTGGCAATTCCCTCCTCTGGCGGTGCCTCAACAAGTGGCCCTGCCGCCCAGCCCGGGCTGCAGCCTCCTGGTCCCCGTCCTTGCTGGAGTACTTGACTGGGCTGTGTGCGTTGGGGAAGAGGACTATTTTTAATTGTGACAATTCGGAGCCCTTTGTGCTCTTGTCACAAGCAACCCCCATTTTTAACGCGGCGGCACCATCAAGATTAACACCTGGAAATGGAAAATGTACCCACTTTCTTATTAAAGAGGTGCTGTTTTTTTAACCGACCATGTTCCCTCCCGATGGATTTAACACTTTGCTGATAAGTTCCCCCAGCCTTTGCGGTTCGGAGACCCTGGAGGCGGGGACTTCACAAGCAGGGTAACACAGCGTTTCTTTTTCTAGCTGACGCTCTCCCCCTCCCCCACCCCCAGTTTACATTGGTCAGATTCTCCGCTTCCTCCGAGGTTCCCTGTAGGGCGTTTGTGCCAGAAGCTTTACGGTTAAACCCCCTCTTCGGGTTCTGCTTGATCTTGTCCCGCGCCCAGCGAAACCCCAGTACCAGCGGGTCAAAGCCCTGGCTTCCATACTGTCTGAGAGTCACAATCTGGTTGGAAAGGCCCTGAGGGGTGACAGACGTGTTGCCAGCCGATCGATGTAGGGAACGGGGGCTGAAGCACCCGGGAACCTGGGGCCTCCGTCTTCCTCCCCGAGCTGTCCTTGACTCAGCTGAGCGCCCTGGCGACCTCGCCCGCGTCCCCGCCCCCAAACGAGTACGGAACTACCCAGGACAAAAGTTTGAAAGAATCCGGTGTACAGACTTTCCCTTTAAATCTGGTTATCATAAATAATCACATAAGTGTACCCACATAACCACCCAAATGAAGAGCGGTTGCCCAGATTCGCGGTCCCCACGTGTTGCTGGAGCTGGCGCAGACGCGTCCGCGTCCGCGGGCACGGTGGCGAACGTGACACCGCATTTTCTCCGAATTCCTGCCTTCTAGGGTGGCGCAGGGCCACGGCGAGGTGGGGGAAGAGCCTGCGGGAGCCATGCGTTCTGCGGGACCGCAGCTCCCGGGGACGGGGGCGCGTCTCCACGGCCCCTTTCCCCAACGTGGGAAAAGCAGAGCTCGTTGCGGATGATTAATAGCCGGGCTTCCTGCGAGCAGGAGGCGCGTCCCCGCCGGCACCACTAGCCCCTGAGTTTTAATATGACCTTTATCATCAGCTCCGTGCTCCCAGAGGCTGGGAACGGGGTTCGCACCCCGATGGCTGCCCTTTCCCTCCTCCGCCAGGCAGCCTGCTTCCAGGGGAGGGTCGGAAACTTGCCGCTCCCGCGGCGCCCCCCGCTTGGCCCGGGAGAGCAGGCCCCCAGCGACCTCAGCCGGGAGCCGTCAGACGTGCCCGGGCGTGGTCGGGACTCTCCCGGGCCCCGGGGTTGGGCGGGGTCTGCAGTGCCTCGTCGCGGGTTCTCTCCGGCACAATGTGCGGGTGAGCAGAGAGGAAAACGAAACACCGCAAAACCCGCAAACACAGTCCCGAAGTGTCACTGGCATTTACGGAGTGGCGGGGGGTCTCCGCCGAGTGTCTGTGCCCGGAGACGTGGGGGGAGGGTACTGCGGCCAAGGGCAGGGCGGGCGGCCCGCGAAGGCCCGCTGGCCGCGGGGGAGCCCTTCCTCCGCGGGCTCAGCGGCCGGGAGCACCCCGAGCTGTGGCTCAAGGGGCTGGTAGGCTCTCCTGCACCCCGCGAGCCCCCCCTCCCGCCTTCCCTGGGTCCCCCGGCTTTTCCGGGAGGAAGATGGGGTGCCCGGCGGGGGTGGGGCGCGCCGGGCCGCCGGGCCGGGCTGTCACGTGCCCCCCTCCCCCGCCACTGCGGCGGGAGTTCCAATCAGAGCGCGCCAGGGGGCTCCTCCTGGGCAGGAACCACCCGGCTTGGCGGCGGAGGGTGGGCCGCCGTCACCTGACCGCCCGCCCCCGCCCCCCGCGAGTAAGGGGCGGTGGTAGCGTCTGCTCGGTTACAAATGGCCCCTCCCGCCCCGCTCGCCCGCTCGCTCGGGCTCGGCGCGGACCCGCCCGGGCGCGCTCCTCCGGCCGCTGGTCCCGCCGCCCTGCCGGGAAGCGGCCCGCCGCCCCTGCCGACGCCCGGCGCCGAGGCTCGCCGGCGGAGGTCGCTCCGGGAGGCCGGCCCGCGGCGGCGCGCGGCTCTGCAGCCGCAGGTGAGCGTGCAGTGCGGGCGTGGGATGCTGCGGGGACGGTGCGGGGCACCTGCGGGTCCTCGGATGCGGCCGCGGAGCCGCGCGCTGCGCAGGCTAAGTTTGCAGAGCGAGTCCGAGGTCTCTCTCGGTCTCGGCCTCCTCTTGCGGCTGCAGCGGGTTGGGGTCTCCCGCGAAAGCCTGGATTGGGGGGAAGGGCTTCGGGAAATTCTTGTCTTGAGATACTTGACAAAGGTTGAAAAGACACATCAGGTGGAGCGGATAGCTGCAGCTGACGGGGGTTAGACAGGTGCATGCGAGTGTGTGTGCGTGCGTGCGTGTGTGGCTCCTGGCGACGAGGGGAGCCCGAGATAGGGCGAAGTCTCTGCGGTGGGTCATGCCATCCCCAAAAGCCTCTTAAGATGCCTGAGAGGGAAATTGCGCTGCCCTGAGGTGGTCACCGGCTGGATAATACAGCAGCAGATCCTAGACTTCCCCCCACCCCCCCAACACACACCCCCGATTCTGATATGCCCCTATAATAGCAGGAGTGCAGGCGCTCATAAGGAGTGTGTGAGATTTTAAGGCCCCAGAAAATAATTCCTTTTACCTTTTAACTTCTTGACAGCAATTAGCATTAAAAGTGCTGAATCATGCAAAAAGACGTGAAAAATGATGTACTTCATTTTTTGGTAAAGTTTTTCAAAGCTCCTAACCTCTGTGTTTGGGGATGAACGCTTTAAATTTGAGGTGGTAGGAATTGGATATTTAAAATCACATTTGAGACAGTGCCCTTGTCTTCGCGAGTATCCGCTGCTTTTCATTCTTCAGTGTGAGTTGTGTCCATTCATTATCTTACCCACCCTCCCCCCTCAAAAAAAAAAAAAAGACTGTGTGTGTGTGTGTGTGTGTGTGTGTGTGTGTGTGTCCGTGACTGTGAAAGGAGAGGAGGAAACAGTCCTCGGAAATAGAAAACATCCTCCTTTGATGAGTGCAGTGATGGCCAATTTGATTTGTCCTATGCCACTGAAGGGAATGTCAAGCTGATAACATGCAGACTAGAGAGAAAAAGAAACAGGAGTTGCCCATGGAGGGAGCAGTGAGCCCTAATCCAATTGTGCTGCTCAGTACCAGGGTTGAAGGAGGGTGCTTCCACACTGGAGCCCGAGTCCTCCTTGCTGGAGACGGAGGGGTACAGTTTTTGATGCAAGTTCTGAGGTCAGGCGCCCAGTAGCATAAAGATGATTTAAAAAAAAAAAAAAATCAGAGTCAGGATTAGTAAAATGGGTGTGTCCAAAGACAGCTCTTGCCCATTTACTCTGGGCTGCACTGTCGGAACTGCTCAGTGGCCTGCTGACTCATAAGGGAAGCAGAATGGCTTAGCAGGGTTGGATTTTACTTGTAGACTCTAAAAGAACTGGAACCGCAACCCCCCACCCCCACCTCAAATAATAAGAATAAAAGAGAGAGAGAAAGCTCCGGCAGAGACCTCCACAAACAGAGAAGCTCATCTCCTCTTCCCATCTCTTCTTCAGGGAGGTTTTCCCCTATTCCTTGACTCGTCACCTTCATTTCAGTACCTGCCATCCATGCTTGTGCACAGAACATTTGGCTCGACTCGAAGGTTTTAATCTAAATCTTCACGTGAGAAATAGCGGCACTCCTAAACATGATTATTTCAAAGGTATTCGTGAAGGATCCAGCAAAACGGAAATATGAACGATTAACTGAGTTTTCCTTGCAGCACAGACTCCCTTAACATTGCACGCGAGACCAGGGAGCCCCACCCTGTTTCTGAGCATCTGCATGAAAGGCCAGGAAAGGAATTCGACAATTGCAGTGGTGCAGAGAGAGGCAGTTTCTAGGCTTGGGTATTACATCTACTTACATGTTAACTAAAATTTTGGAGGGCAACCTTTAATCCATAGGTAGGTCTTGAAAAGCACAGTGTTATTCTGTTTCACTTGACAGCTTGTTAAATATCCATTTAACTTTCAGAGGTTGATTTTGATAGAAAAGGGATATGGAGTGGGAGCTGCCTCCAAATGTTACAATCCTGGGGCTAAAAGACAGGATTGGAAGGACAAATATCAAAGCCTGTCATAAAGCCCAAAAGAGTTATTTTTGCTCTGATATTTTTAATACGATTCATTTATAAAAGTAAGTTTTTTAGAAGAGGGGGCTCATTTTCAGGCAATAAAGCCGCTTGTGGAATAGACAGCCACCTGGTATCTCAGAACAGACATGCATAATTGGAGCGAGAAACAGGTGAATGAGCTTACCTTCTAGCGCTTGGCCCTGCGATCAAAACCCAGCCGTGTCACCTCAGATCAGAGGGAGGCCATTCCGGCGACAAGGCAAGGAGCCTTCAAATCTTCTTTCAAGTCTGTGGGAAAGAAAATGTTTTGAGCCGCTCCGAAGATAGAGGCAATCTTGATAAATTCACAAATCATCGTTATCATAGCCATGCTTACCCGCATTGTCTACTGCAGACGGTGGGTCTGACTGTGACGAAGAGAGAGACCAAGACTTTTTTCTTTCCTTTTTAAAAAAAACAAACAGATCAAAAGGACACCGACTTGATGTTACCATTAATTTTTTAAGACAAAATATATAAAGAAGAGAAAATGATCCCTTTCCGCTGATGGCCGGAGTGAATTAGTGCACTAACCAGGTCTGGGAGCGGTGACCAGTTAGCTGTATCTTAGCAGTTATTCCAGACTGAAGTGAGACTCTAGGTAGAAATTCACATTCTATTGAGAACCGATACAGGTTCAAAGCTGCTAAAATCACCTTCTGCTTTTTTCCTTCTTTTCTCATACTATCCTTCCTCTCTTTATAAAGTCCACAAACCACACCTACAAATCCTAGAGCCTAGAAGGCTCTGAGGTTCTACTAGGAACACACAATCAGAGGGTCATTTTGAAATCCAAATCGATTTCAACTTCAGCCTCAAGAATCAGAGGGGTAGACTGTCTCCGGAGCTTTCCTCAGACACCAGAGCCCTAGCAGCCTGGTTTCAAAGAGGATCTTCTCCGAAGATTTGCAGTGATTATTTTGTGGAAGTTAGCTCTGCCCACTGGCACAGTTAATTGCATTGCGAGAAGGTTCCAGAACAGTGCTTCCTTGAGTTCTGACAGTAAATATGTACACAGCATTGTATGAGGAGCATTCCAGAACACCCACCTCGCGGTGCAGCGAATGTGCTGGCTGTATCCACACCTGGGCTGCATTAGCCTGCCAACAAATTTCATTTTTTACCATAGGAGATGGTGTTTCATCCGAGCTTTTTCAGGACCCTAGAGAGCTTTGCAGCATGTGATGTCTGCCTTGTTTTAGAGTTGGCCTCCAGGAACCTACCTTTCTCCATTTGAGGCTGTCTCTCTCCATTTGAAGCAAACTCACTTTGCTAATCTACTTATTATAATGAGCAGTAAGATTAGTGATATTAGTAAGATCAGTGGGTTCGTGTATTTCAAAGCTAATATATGTCTTTTTGGGTGTGTGATTATAGTGTTGGGTTAAGCGTTAGTAGGAAGTTGCCTTTAAAAAACCATTTGGACGTTGCTGCTTCTTTAAAATCCTGCGACTTTACATACTTGTACGTAGAGCTCCTCAGAATTAAAGAATACACTTTGGTGTATACATTTTTCCACATACGCTTGCATCCTTCACAGATTAGAATTGCTCTTTAGGATTATTCAGTTACTGATTTTGAGTAGACTTGGGGTAGTGGGGAGGTTTTTGCTTATTTCTTTTCTGGTGGATATTGGATTCACTTCTTGGGTATCTCCGTACTTAGGACCCTCAAGAAGATGCCGTGAACAAATACAATAGTTCATATTGTAAGTAAAGTATATTTTTTACAATGTGTCTTCTTTTAGGGTACCAGGCTCTAGGTCTTAGAACTAAAAATAGCATGAGAAATCGCCTTTGTCTCCACGCAGCTCAGGATGTATCTCCTTTGGTCACACTCCTGTAACTCTTTGCTGCTTCTGGGATTTGGAAACTATCCAGACTGCTATTGATCTAAATATTTTTGTCTTCCAGGTCTTCCGGTGAATGGTGACGCTGCTCCTCTGCCTGAGAGTGGTTCAAAATGTAAGTTCGACAAACCCAATAAGGAAATACTGGTAATTCGGGACCTCCATGCAGAGCAATTTGTCTCTTTGTTCCTTCTCCCCAAGACTTCAGCCTCAGAAGTAAGATCTCACCCCCTTGGGGTGGGGGAGGGATGCCTAACTTAGACCAGCGTTTGTTCCCCACACGGCAAGGGAACACACAACCGCCATCAGAGCCATGGAGTGGCATTCTTCTCCACTCTCCTTACTTACCTCATCATTTTTCTGGTAATAGACTGAGAACCTTTGGTGTCTTGGGTGATGGATGAATTGACACTCCCCCAGATGCCGCATCTTTCTGGATGGTTCTGCCTATCCCAATCTTCTCCCGGCTCCAGCAGACAGACTCCAGTCTGGAGACCCATCCAGCCCCAGGACCAGAGTTCTTCTGTGCCAGATGAAATCCTGGGGCTGCTTGGCTCCCTTTCCTCCCGTATGCACTAACCAAAATGTGTCTCTAGCTCAGTCAGTAAGGTCATCCTATAGCGATCTGGTATACTCCATTACAAAGCAGGAAGTGCCAAACCCTGTAGGGAGCCATTGCCGTTTCACACGAAGACATTGGGTTGTGTAGGATTCTGCAGATTTCCCCGAGTCAGTCCACCGTCTCCACTTCGTGGATATCAGGTACTTCCAAGTACCTTCCACCTCTTTACGGAGTGAGCTGTATGTTCTCGGAAAGGGACTCAGTGCTGGTTTAGACCCCTCCCTGCTGCTTTAGAGGCCTCAGCCTCTCCTTTAAGGCATTTTTTGAAAAATTCTTAGGCATGTGATGCATTTCATCTAGAAAACGGATGTTTATTAAGAAAAACGTCTGCCCTGCCTCCTCTCTCTTCCCCTTGCTTTTCTGCCTTCCTATCCCTGCCCACTTGCCCAAAACATGGATTGCCATGTAATTCAGTGCACTAAATATCTCTCCGTTTTTGTTTCGCTGCAGAGTTTATTGCTAGAGCTGCTAATAGACTTTCAGCACAAATAGTATATTGATCACTTGAAATCTTGTTTGAGCTTGACTGAATATACATAATGGGGTGTCAATCGGGGAAAAAAATCTCATAATAAATGGCAGGCGACTTATATTCATGAGAAAAAATGTCTTGGGCAGCGCACAAAATACCATGTTTACTGTAGCATGACGGACTGATTGCTCTGCTCTCCCTCACAGTCATCGGATAGATATTTAATAGCAAAGGCAAGGTTAGAATACCAAGTTCTGGAAACCTTTCTTCCTTTGTTTATATGGGGAAGCATTTTTGCACATTCCTTCGAGTATAAACATCAAGAACCACAGCCAGCAAGAAAGATCTTTTCTACCTGAGGAATTCAGCAATTGCAAACAAATCTGTTTAAGTTGATGTATATTTAAGATCAGCTGATATATGCAGTCCATATTTTTTAAGTTGTTACCATGTGTGTATCAGTGCATACACTCACTGTATGCAAATATGGTTTTCAGTGTGTATATGGGAGAGCACAGTATATTTCGAGAAAAGCCTGCTTTACATAAATTATTTTTAAGAACAACTGAGCGGAGAAGTACCCATGCGGAAGGAAAAGCTAAGTCTTTTTTTTTTTTCTTTTAAAATCTCCCAGTAAATGAGAAGTAAAGGAATCTCAATTTTGTTAAATTTTACGTGCAGTTCATTAAAATTTGTTTTCCTGAGAGAGCAGTGATCATGATGGTAGGTATTTCTGGGGAAGTGATATTTTTGGTTACTTTCTGTAGTTGACACAGAGCTGACTCCCTGATTGCTGGGCGTGTAGAATCTGGCCACAGAAGGAGCATGGAATGTTACAGTAGCTGGAATCCTGCTTTGTCCCAGGACAGTGTGGGATACATTGTATTCTCCTAGCCCACTGGGGTGGGGTGCATGCAACCTAGTTTCCATCAGGAATTCGTTGTCTCCTATAAGTGAATGAAATCAATGGGCTCTTTGCTAATCAGGTTTTAATTGGCTTTTTTTTTATGGCAAAAATCAAATCACCCTCTAGACAAATGTCGCTTCTGGTTCCTGGGCAGTATTCAAGAATTTTGAAAGTGTGCTGTGGCAAAATTTTCAGTGTCGAAACCTCGGGTCGTATCCGATAACCAGAAAAGTCGACTTCTCACAAAGAGCTGGTGAAATAAGACCAGTAAGGCTATCAAGATATAAAGGATGTGGCGTTAGCTCTCGAGCATGTCTGCTCTTCCTCCATAGGGTTTCAAGAACTTTTGCGTATCTCATCTACTTCATTAAATTGCTTCTGATTTATTGTTTAAGATTTCTGATTTGCAGTAAGAGAGAATGCACATTTCGCTGAGGAAATGGGATTATCTGAGACCTAGCAAGTTACAGAGGCTTAACAGTGTATTATTACATGAGAGCTACATATTTTAGTAACATCTTTTATAAGTAAAATCCTTTATATATATTCCCCTATGTATGTATATAGTTTTGTAACAATTAGAAACTATTTGTCATATGTGGTTTTTTGCACAAAGAGAGGCAATCACATTTGATAGTTGAAGCCTGGGGAATTATGCCGTCGAGAATTTTAGCAACAGCGAGGTTATACAAGAGCTTTAAACTCGGGAATTAGCTATTTGCATAAACTTCATTACTTTTAACCTACGGAGAAATGTATGTCTGCAAATGTCAAAACTGGGACTTACTGGATGTCACCAAATTACATCCTAGGGAAAAGAAAATTGGAAAGAAAGCATTTCCCGGAGAAATTTGAGTCTGGAAACAGGCCTTGCTGTTGTCTTAAGTTTTGGAGAGTTTTACTAATTTATTTTAATTAAACGAAGGGAGAAAAATGAATAGGAACTAAGTAGAAGTTATAGGAACTATTTTCCGATCAAAAGATATGAAAGATAATGTATCGGTAACAAACGCCCAGCTTGGTAATATAAATACCCAGTTTTAAGAGATCGCTTTCTCACCAGTCCTTAACATCCTACTGTGAGAATATTTAAGGACAGAACAAATTTAAGCGCATACAGAGCTCTTCAGTAGAACTAAAAATAACTTCAGTATCCTCACCTGGTTCTTTGCTAAAGCTTTCGACTTATTTTAAGATAATCTTTAGTCACTATAAATTTCAAAAACAGAGTTGCACTCGCAGCTGGTTCGCAGAGATGGACGTTATGATTTCTGAGGTTCGATTTTCATATACGCTAAGTGGAGATTGGGAAGTAACTGGAACTCCTGTGTTTTTTCTCGTAACTGCCACATTTTCAGAGACCAGAGTCCAAGCTCTTTTCTATTAGATGCAACATAACGTTACTTTCATTTGATAGAAGAACACCAGCGGGACTGCTTTTTCTCCCAATGACGATTTAAATAATAACGAGGTCGATGTAATGGATTAAGGGTAATACGCTTTTTAAAAATTGGTGGGTTTTTTCACTTTAATAAAAAAAAAAGCATTCAGATACAATCAAGAAAAATTACAGTGTACTAATTCAATTATCAGTGAAGTAGTTTGGTATATACGACTTCTAATAGATCTAGGTTTACATTTAATAAAAAGTTTATTTGCTCATGCTAGCGGAGAATCCAGGGGCTATTTGCTTAGGGCATGTAACTTCTAAGCTTTATATATGTTACTTTCACTAAGATACCCTTGTGACACAGAGGAAACTGTTATTAACCCCTCGTGTGCCTCTTAAGAAGCCATATTCCCCACGTAAGAGCAGGTTAGCTTGGGGTCACAGTCAGCCAATGACTTTTTACGTGTCCTGTTATATTAATAATATATGTACATTGTATGAGTATATAATATTGTAAGCATATCGTTATATTTATTAACAGTTAAATGCATAAGCCACCTCAGGGGAGCCTAAACCGTTCCAGTTTAATTCAAAACCTAATACTGAGAAATAGAACCAAATGTCCTATAACATTAAAGAAATAGTTTTTGTCTGAGATACATGCTGTGTGAAAGTTTATTTTCTTATCGATGGGCAGACCCATCATGGTTACATAGGAATTTGGTGAAAAAGTCACGCGTGGTAGAATTTTTGGTTCATTTTGGTTTTGGGGTATGTATGCGGGAGGATGGGGGCTTTAAGTCTCATTTTAAAAAACAAAACAAGCGAAACCAGTTAGCCCTGCTTTCGGGTTCAGTCTCTTCATCTTACTGTGGCCCTGGCCCCCTGTGGCCCTGGCCCCCTTGTGACCGTGCCTTGGTCGCAATGACAATGCCAAACCCATTGTCCGATGGCCTTGATTTTGTCTCGGCCAAGCAGAGGGAGGACCCAGGCTATGAATTCTGTCCGTAAATCGGGAAGTTGAAAACGCAGCGTCCTGGCCAACGGTACTCTCCTGCATGGTAGCGAGACCCTCTTTGGAACCCTCCATCGTGTTGCTGTGCTGTCTTGTGACCCCTGCAAACGTCTCTGTTTTCTCATGAGTTCTTCAAAATCATGTTTCTCCCTTCTTCTAAAATAAAAGAGAAGCATTCAAGACAAGACTTTAAAATGCGAAACCCAGAGACCCACACTGTTAGGCCCTCCCACGCTCTTTAATCTTCGGCCATAATTTGGGGGAGCCTGAATTTTCAGCCTCGAGAAAATTCTAAGTCAGGCCTTCACGAGCACGCTTTAGGAGATGTGACTTAGCCAGGGATTTGGGGGGCTGGGATTCGGGTGAAAAGCAGGCAGACGCACACTCTCGAGGCAAGGATTTAAACTGACAGTAAAATAAAAAGCAAAACAGCCCAAGGTGAACGTTTATAGAGATGACAACTTCTGTTTCTTTGGAGATGTTGGTAAATATAGGAAAACTGGCCAAATTCCATGGTTTCTTTTTCTTTTTCTTTTTTTTTCCCTTGTGCAATAGTGCAGGGGTGCCGCTGGCGGTGGCCGCGATGACTAAATGTTCTTAATTTTTCTAGAGCTAAACATGAGGCTGACTGGGTTCCTTACAAGGCTTTTATTTCTTCAGCAGCCTGGTCCGGTGGGACTTTCTGTGATGACGGAAATGTTTTGTGTCTGCACCGCCCAGGACAGAGCCCCAAGCCATAGGCAGCAAAACCGAGCGCTCGAATGTGGCTCGTGTGACCGAAGAACTGAATTCTCGAAGTCATATTTAATTCTAAGTGCAGTGAACATTTAAAAAGCCACAGGGAGCTCGTGACTCCATTTTGGATGGCATTGCCTCAGAGAATTGGGGAAATGAGTCCTGTTTGCCACCAAGTCTCCTTTGTGGACACGTGAGCACACGGCACAGAAACTGGGGACGGGTGGGCACCAGCCACAGCGGCCTCGACACGGTGGCCCCCGCACAGCCACCTTGTAACTCGTGGCGGCTCCTGTCACATTCTCGTTTTTTCCATTTTTAAATAGAACAGAACGCTTTCAGTCAGGACACAGTGCATGGTATTGTCCCTACTTATTATTATTTTATTATTATTATTATTTATTAATTTGATTATTATTATTTTTTAATTTTACCGCGGTCGGAGCCCTTAGAATGAGGTCTACACTCCTAGCAGATTTTAAGCATGCAGTACAGTGTTGGTATCTATAGGCGCGATGTTGTCGGTACATCTAGAATGTATCCGTCTTGCATAACTGAAATTTCATCGCCGTCGATTCGCAACTCTCCACCCCCCCTCCCCCAGCCCCTGGCAACACCGTTCTATTCTTCGCTCCCCTGAGTTTGACCGCTGTTGCCGCTCCCCAACTGGGCGGTCTCGGTTACCCCAGAACCTCCCTGGGTCCTGGCTCGTTCGTTTGGCTCTGAAAGCCCATCTGAGGCGCACCTTTGGAAGAAGGGGTTTAGGGACAAAGGTCTGGATTTGCCCTTCCAGAAGGTCCTTCTGCCACTTCTTTGTGGTCCCCACACCCTGTCGCACGTGGTCAGGGCTTCACCATCTGATTTACACGCGGGCCCTGTGTCTGAAAGAATTTACCTCAAACGTGCTTAACAGGGAAGCACAGACCCGTCAGTCGAGGCCAGACTGATTGAGAAGCTGTGACAACTCCTTCCTCCCACAGACACAGGCCTCTTACGTAAAGCGGCTGAGGCTTCCTCCATAAATGTAGAGGGTCTCCAGCCCCGATTGAGTGGGACGTTCCCAGAGCCTGTCCCAGGACAGTGGACTTCGTCCTGGCAGAGGTTGGGGTCTCTGGCTCCCACCGTCCTAAAACTTTACAGATAGGTGTGCGGGGGAGGAAGGGAGGAAAGGCTGCTTTGTAGCTGCGACCATCCCATCCCCTTCGTGCCTGCCCACGGTGACCCCACGCAGCCCAGTACCCATAGGGCGCTTTGGTCTGTGTGGGGAGGGACGCAGCGTGGTGGGCACAGGTGGGTAAGGCAGCACTGTCCTCAGGAGGCTCACGGCCGGCCCCTCCCCATCTCCCCCTTGGCCCAAGATCCCCCAGACTGGCCCTACTTCAGAGCCGCCCAGGACAGTCTTCACAAAAACACAGAATTAGTGCCTTTCTTTCAGTTCTCTCAATTCTGTCTTCATGGTTAGGGGGTTTTCAAAACCTGCCGATGCCAGGTCCCGGCCCAGACCGAACTGGAGCCTCTGGGGGTGGGGCCTGGACACCAACAAGCTTTTAGGTCCCCCAGGGGCTGTATCAGGATGTGAGTTTTGTCTGGGATGCCCCCCCTTTGCTTGTGTTCACTCGTGGGGTACCCGCTGTGAGCCAGGCCCTCCCAGGCCAGTGTCCTGCCTCCACGGCAGTCTCCTGACCTCCGTCGTGCCCACTGAGCCGATGAGCCGTACGTCTGTGTCTCAGCAGTGACCACCGCGGATGTAGTTTTCCAACTCCTACTGGGTGTGTCCTGGGGCACAGGTACAGGTGAGCCTGTGCCCTCCCCACCCACTCCTCAGGAATTTGGAAGTGCTCCCCAGGAGCCTCCGCAGCTCCTCCTCCTACGGTCCAGTGTGGTTCCAAAGCCCTGCCACCTGCGTTGCTGCCATGGTCCGTCCCCTGCAGTGCTCTGCGTCCAGCCGCTCTGATGCTGGCCTTATTCAGGCCTGCGCTGTCTCTCGTCTAGGCTGACCAGAAATGCTCTGTCAGTCTCTGGCTCCTTGAATTGCTCTTCTCTCCAGGCATCCTTTTAGGCTAATGGAGGGGCTTCCTGTGAGGAGAGGGCCAGTCACACCTGCCCCACCCTGTGTTCCAGGACCCTGCCCCCCACCACGGCTGCAGGCAGGGCTCCCCTCCCTGCAGCCCCTGTATGGTATCCACCCTTCTGCTCCCCCTCTGTGTTTGTCATTCTTTTTTTACATTTATTTATTTTTGAGAGACAGAGTGATGACAGCGGATGAGCGGAGAAGGGGCAGAGAGAGGAGGAGACACAGCATCCAAAGCAGGTCGGGCTCTGAGCAAACGTTCAGCCCAGAGCCTGATGTGGGGCTCGAACCCACGAACTGTGAGATCACGACCTGAGCCAAAGTCAGAGGCTTAACTGACTGAGCCACCCAGGGGCCCCTGGGTTTTCCATTCTAATCTCCCTCAAGGTCGGCTTCAGGAGTGCCCCCAAGCTTCCCTTGATGCCTCTGGCCACACCCCTCATTCCCACCCACCCCCACCCACCCCGTTTTCTCCTACACTTCTAATCATCAGCTCTCTTTCCTCACCTGCCCCGGGCTCATATCTGAGTGCCCCTCGGGCCCCACTTCCAGCACCAGCTCTGCCCTGCAGGCACTCTGTCCTCAGCTCCCAGGATAGGGCCTTTGCGAAGGCTCTGTCTGCATCACACACCCCTACTGTGAGGTGCCTGTGACGTCATATTTTTAGTGCCCTTGACCGGATACTCTTGGCAGTGACCCGGGCTTTTGCTTTTTCCCCTGAGCTGTGTTGGGCATTCGTCTTGGGCCTGGCAGCCTGCAGCTTCTGCTCTTCTCACTGCTTCTGCCCAACACGCGTGCGCACACACACGTCCACACATGCACCAGGCACGTGCACGCAAGCGCACACGTGTTCCCACCCTTGCCCGTGTGCCCTGTTTCCTCCCTGGTGAACTCTGTCCCTTCCTGCTGTCCCCTCCTCCCCTGTCCAGCTGCTCACCCATGCCTGCCCTCTTAGGGCGGCTTCCCAGCTTCGGTGGGACTTGCGTGGTCCTTTTGGAAATTCCTCCACCCCTTTCTTTGAAGGAACAAGAATTTTGAAACTTGGCTGGCAAGTGTTTGTACTGGGGCGAATGCCAGTAACCCTCCGCTGGTGACCTGCCGGGACAAGCTGTGAAGTGTAGTCCAGTGAGCACAGGGTCTCTGTTTCGTGTAACTCCTGGCTGTACCCTAGAAGGCCCCTTCTGGGGCTGCCCGTTTAGGGTAGCCTCAAAGGGCTGAGTCCTTCTCCCCCGGCAATCCCTCAGAATGTGGGGACAGCCAGGCCCCTCCTCTGGACAGGTGTATGGGGATGAAGTGTGCTGCCCTGCCTCCCATTCCCACCGGGAGAAGGGCCTGGGGCACAGGAAGGGAGGGGAGCCGTGGGAGGGAGCTGATCCAGGGTGCAGAGAGGTCTCACCCACCCGGGGAAGTTGGAGAAGCTTCTGGAACTCAGTCTTAGTGGAGGGGGAGGAGGGGGAAGATGTGAGTGTGAGGGGCCCTCTGCAGAGGCAGAGGGGCGGAGGGGGCAGGGCCTACTGGGGGAAGTGCTAGTGCGGGGTAGGGGAGCAGGCGGGAGAGGCGGAGGTGAGCACCTGCCTTACCCACACAGATTCTGGGCTCCGTCATAGGCGGCAGGAAGGGCGGTCAGTGAAGTGCTGCAAATCCCCAAGGGGGCCGTCACCTTGCATTTCCCTCCTTCCACCTCTGTCTTTGAATTTTTCCATCTAGGTGCTACTACGTGGATGCTGGGCCGGTTGGGACGGGGCAGGTCCCCCTCGGCTGCGTCATTGTCTCCTGACCAAGCCGTGCCGCCCTTCCCCTAGTCGGGTGGGCGGGCTGACGTGGGCGCTTCCTCCACCTGCCGTGGGTGGTGGCTGACATGCCAGCAGGCTCGTGTGGGCGAGGAGAACTAATCCCAGAGGGAGAGGGCCGCAGAGCGCCTGTGGAGTGTGCGCCTGGAGATGGCCACAACATTCCAAGCTTGAACCTGAGACAAGAGGCTCTTCGGCAACTGCTGGGGTAAAAAGCATGGTCAGTCTCCCTCGCCCTTCTCGGGTCTCCTCCCTGCCACAGCCCCACCCAGTGCCGGGAGCTCTCAGGCTCTGGAATGTGGCGTGCCACCTTCTCCGGCTCCGTCGTCCCTTGGCCACCCGGTGGGCTCTGCAGTGTGTGGACGGCTCTGCGAGCACCTCCCACCAGCACGGCCGACACCTTCTCCACTCTGCTGTCCGTCTCCGGCTGACAATGAAGCCACTGAGAAAGGACAATCCACAAGTAGCCTACACAGAGAAGTCCTTTTGTGTGCTCGAATGGCCCAATCCTCCACGTTAGCACCATTTATATCTTTATTTATAGGCGTTACTGTGCTTAAGAAAGTTGTTTGGTCATTCGATTTAAAGCGCGCTGAGAGGGTGCATTGTCCCCAGGCAGCACCGTGGCCTGGGCCGACAGCCGAGATTTGATCAGAGTTTGCGAGTGGATGGCAGAGCTCGCGCCAACACAGAGGCAGGGTCTCGCTGGCAGCATCTTTGTCATGGCGTCTGTGGGCTGGGGAGACGCCGCCTCATGGATGCGGTCCTGGCCCGCTGAGAGCCCTCCGCAGAGTGACACAGGAGCCCTTCGCTTGTAGAAGCTTGAGTTCACCGCTGATTTAAGGTTACAGTATTGGAGACTAACCTCATGTGTGAAGGACAATGGTGTTTCCAACCTGCTTGTTGGCATGAATGCTCCGTTAACTAGTGAGGACACAGATAGGTTGGCCTGAAGGAGTTGTCTTGACAGAGACAGGGACAGGTTTGGAGATACTCCAATTTTTATTTTATTTTCACAACTACATGCGTAGTAGGTTCTGTCATCACTGTTTTGCAAAGGAAGAAATTGGCTTAGAGAGGGCAGGCCAGTGGCTCCAGGTCACACGGCCGGGAAAGGCGGAGGGCAGCCATGTTGTCTTTCCTCTGTGGGGCCTAGAGGCCGAGCTTCCTCAGGCCAGGCTCCTAGACCCGTTCACCACCCACCCCGGGTGTTTGAGTCGTGAGCTCTGCAAGACCTCCGTTCTCGGCGTTCTCTTCGCAGCCGAGCCTCGAGGCCTCTGTGATCCATCCGTGTGTCTCCCCAGGGCCCACTTTCCCTCGCCTCTGTGCCTATCAGTGAGTCATTTCTTCAACTTTTGTTTCTTAGAGTTTTATTCTGTTAGAAGAAAAAGTTTTCTTCACAGTGATTTGCGTCTGCCTCTACAGATCATTTGTCGAAGCATTCCAGGAGACCTTCAGAACTATCCTTTTGTTTGAATGTTAGATTTCCGTCTCTGCAAAGTCTATAGCCACATGCTCTCAGTTCTGGATACTGGCTTCCGTGGAGTGTCCACTCTGATTTTTTTTTTTAATCCCAAATACTAATCAAATGTTCTGTCTCAGCAACCTAAACCTTTGCTGGAGAAACGTGAGAGAATCGGGAATGGGTTTGTGCTCAGTGGTACACAGAACCTGTCACCCCCAAGTCCCCTGAATATCCATGTTAGCAGGAAGAAAAGCCAAGGCAGATGCAACAGGCTTCAGGGGGCAGAGGGAGGAGAAAACCCTCAACACAGGACTGGGCATCTGAGCCTGTTCATAGAAGTGACAGACCACAGGCTGGGTTCACATCCTGGCCATTCGACTTGCTTGCTGCTGTGTGTCTTTGAGCAAGTTCCTTAACCCTCCCTGTCCATCAGTTTCTAAACATGGAAACTAATGGTACTACCTCAAAGGATGGTTGTTAGGACCATTGAGCCTGTGTGTGTGTGTGTGTGTGTGTGTGTGTGTGTGTAGCACCCTGAGGAAGCGCCTTGCACGTAGTATGTAGTAGGTTCTTAGTGTTAGTAACAGAGACTCATTTCTACAAAGGACTATGCAGAATGATAGCTGGGGATGTTGTCATCCGACAAGAAACGGTATTAATTCCTGTTTCATATACGCAGAAATGGTTGACCGCTCTAGTGAGGCCTTGCCAGCCACATTACAGGGTTCAGGGATGTTATGTGATTTATTGTTTATTCAATTTATTTAGGCCATGCCGAGTTCCAGGCGGGAGCTGAGCGGTCTTTGGTCTGCTTTCTCTCGATGTGCGGTTGCTTCTTGGTGATTGGGATTAGGCCAAAGATTGCCCCCACTCCTGCTCAAGCCCCAACTGTGCTGTCATCCATGGTGCCTTCATTTCCCTGATGCCCACATCTACTGCATCTCCAGAGTCCCCACCCAAGCCAAGGCCCCCCGCCTACGTCTTTGGGCCCCCACCCTGGCCTCCATTTGACCCACCTGCATCTGGTCTGCCTGCCTCCAGCCCGTGCTCCCTGCGCCTGGCCATACAGCATCCAGAGTGGTCCTTAGAAACACGAATCTCGTCCCATTATGCTTCCCGCTCCCCTCTCCCTGCCACGGGCTGGAGCTTCCTCTGTATTTCTTCTTCAGATGCTGCGCTTTCACTCTTTACTTGGGGCGGTCTGCTTTGCTCCTTTGGCCCCCATTAGCTGGTAAAGGCTAGGAAGACCCTTAGCGTGTCTTCCCTCTAAAACTGGGAAGACCTCTTAGAGGCCGCTGGGCTGGTGCAGGCAGGTGGAGAAGGGAGCCCCTGCACCCCACCCACCTGCCATTTCTGCCTCTGATTGCGGGGGTAGGGGAACGGGCTCTTCTCTCACCTGGACAGAGGTGGTGACCATGAACTAGCTCCTGGGGAATGAAATGCTGGGTGACCTAGAGGGGATTCACGAAGATCTGTTGAGTGTCTTCGGTGCCATCTTTCTCACACATCATCTCAGTTCATCTCTACCAAAACTTGGCAGGGGGTTGGTCAGGTACTTTCTAGGTAATTGAGGCTCAGAGAAGCTACCCGCCATCCTTCCCTCTTCACTCCTGGTCTGTCAGCCAAGCCTGAGCTAAACACAGCTACTGGAAAGAAGCAAGGGCTCAAACCCCAGCTGCCTTAGTGTCATCAAAGCACTCTATCCCAGGTCAGAGCCAACATGAGCTCTCTCTAGTAAGAACAACAGATATGACGATGGGTTGTTAAGTGAGGTGGACAGTGTCTACCCAAGGAATCTGGGAACTCTCTGGATCTAAGAAAGGGTTGCTTGGTTTCAGCAGTGTGTAACTGGCGTATGGACTCGCCTCGTCTGGAGCTCTTGAGGGCTGGTGATAAGGTCCGGTGTTGTCAGTCTCCAGAGGGAGCACCGACCGCATCGGGAAGACAGATAGCAGTGGAGGTGGGCGGAAAAGCAGGATCAAATCTCCCCCTATGGGCGTGGTTCTGCCTGTGTCTACATCAGCAGCTGAGGGTTTTGAAATGAGCGGTTAACAGATGACAAGAAATGGCTAACATAGTAGGGTTTGGTAACCAGGCCATGATAGAAAGATTGTGTGATCATGGCAGGGTCACAGGCCAAGGAGAAAGACTGAAGAATCAGTGGTGGTTCCTGACCTTTTCCTTGGCGGAGGACGCCAGGCACACCTTCAGGCCTCAGCTCTTGCTCTTGAGCAGGCCCCACTGCAAGGTGCTGGTGTTGGTCAGACAGACTTGAGCTCCATGCTCTCCACACTGTTGGAATCCTGAGAGGTAGAGGGCATCAAAGAGTCCCTTTAACCTGTTCTCAGGTCAACGAGTCTCAGATTCAGTCTCAAATTGCAGCCTCAAATTGAGCAGGGAGTGGTAGCGGCCTCTAGGTGAGGGCGGTGGGGATTAGGTCTGGAAGACGTTAGGGAATAACGAGAGGCCCTACAAAGGATCCAGCCGTGCTTTCCAGAAGGAACCACAGGACAGTCCCATCCCAGTATTAGATAAACATTCAGAGATCCAGATTCCTGAGGGGAGCACCCTGAAATCAATAGACACGGTCCTGGACTGGGGCATTAGCTTGCCACGTCGTTGCCTCTTCTGCAAAATAGAGGTGTCACTGCATGGTGTAGTGCTCTGCAAATGGCAAGTTTCTATAAATGCAAACCACATTCGGGTCTACCGTTATTTTCCTTTCAAACACTGATACTTAATGGCTTAAGCCACTCTGACCCTGTAACAGTATAGGGTAGTGTCGGTTTTTATAATTACTATCTTGTGATTCTCATGAGTAATTCGCAAAGCACTTGTGATCCAATTGGACCACCTCCGTGAAAACAGGGGGATTGCACACAGCCAATAACGCTTAGTGCCAAGGCCAGGAAAGGACCCCCAAGGGACCTGAACAGGAGGAAAGCACAGGGCATTGGTCCACACTCCTCTCGGGATGCCCCTGGTGACATTGGCTCTCGATCCTGACATACATACCTTGGCCATAAGGCAAGTCCACCGGGTCTTCTCTGGACTGCAGTGGTCCTGCCTCAGTCCGTTTGTTTTCGGGGTATGGACCAACACTCCCAATAGCTTCATACCTGGCACTGTTGGGTAAAAAATAAAGATGGGTATTTGGGCTCGGGGACCATTAACAAGCCCCGGGAAGGAGAATGGAGCTTGTCCTGTAATCAGGTGAACAAGGCGGTGATTTGGTCTGAGCAGGGCCCAGTGCAGTTGGGACAGTGGCAAATCCTATGAGCAGTAGAAATGTCCTCAACATCCTAAGAGGTTGTTTTAAGCAAACAAACAAAATGCAAAAAACTAATCACTACAATAAACATTTTCTATAGAAGATAAAAAATTCTAAATTGAACACTGTGGTCTATAGGCTGACGTCTCTGAGAACCGGGAAGTTATTTCCCTTTAGAATTGGGGGGACATTGCTTGACACTCCGGTTAAATTTTTTTTTTCAATACCAGAGAGGAAATTGTTTATAATCAACATGTGTTCTCTAAATGAAAAATAATTTAATGCAAATTACCCATTTTTTTCTTCTAAAACAATTTGCTCACATGAGGTGTGATCAGGTTTCTATCTTTCCTCCTATTTTAAATGGCATCATAAGACATTTGGGCAGTGGTTTTTTATGCTGGAAAGGGATGACCCCCATTGTCCCCCCTATATGTTAATTTATACCCTCTTCAAAATTCTGTTCTTCTGTTAATACTTCGTTCTGTGGAATACTTCAGGGACCTCCGTGAGGTCTAAGGAGAAGCTCAAGATAGGCTTTGAACATACCCAAACTAGTTCCTTTCTAAATAATGAATTTATTGGGTCTCTTCTCTTAAACATAGACGCTGCAATATGGATGCAAATGTTTTATTACAGAAAGTTAATGAATGTGTTACAGATCCTAACGAAAAGGGCGTATAATTGACCCGTGTACAGCATGGGCTTGAACTGCGTGCATCGGCTTAGACACAGATTTTTTTTTTTCAATAAATACGTGGGAACATTTTTTGGAGATTTACAACAATTTGAAAAAAAACTCACCGATGAACTGCCTAGCCTAGAAATACTGGAAAAATTAGCAAAGGTATTATTTGTAGGAAAACAGAATATGGCATATATAAAATACAAAATATGTGTTAATTGACTGTTTGTTGTTGGTTAGACTTCCAGTCAATAGTGGGCTGTTGGTAGTTAATTTTCAGGGGAGCAAAGAGTGATACAGGTATTTTGGACTACACGGGGACTGGTGCCTCTAAACTCCCACGTTGTTCAAGGGTCAGCAGCTGTAGTTTGGTTAGGTGTTCGATGCAGGAATAAATTCCCACTGCTTCTCAGGCTCACGTTGGAATGTCACTTGCCCAATCAAAAAAGAGTGATTTTTAAAAAGAGAAATTAGTTTTTGAAAATCAGCCAGCTAATCAACCACAGCAGATTTCGAATTCCAGTCCTGACCGGGAAGCAGGAAAAAGAAGCCTCAAATGTACCATTAAGAGATGGCTGTGTACGTGGAGAATACAAATGGATTTTAATGTTAGAATAAACACAGTATAAATTTGAAATGCCAATCAAAACACATATATTGTCTCCCCAAAGCTATTGTATGTTTGTCGGAGGAGCTCGGGCATCGCGCCTTCGGGAGGGTGTAGGCAAAGGAGCCCCCACGTTCATGTTCACAACAGATCCTTGCTGGCAGCCATGTTTGTCTGTGAGTGGTGAAACATAAAAGAATCTGAAGGTGACTTGTCCCATCGTGGGCCCGATAAATTAAAAATTTGTGTGTGTGTGACAATAGTTTCGTAGTCCTAGGAAAGCAAATAAAAAAGTGGAAAGCATTAAAATGTTAAGTGTGCTTCTAACAAAGCTTTTGGAAATAGACAAATATAAATGATATTGATTGATGTAAATTGATTTTTTTTTTTTTACCTTCTATTCTGGGGAGTCGAGAGAGTGACCCAAAGCTTTGGAGCAGCACATAGCTGACAGAGCGCTAGCTGGCTTTCTGTTTTTAGAAGAGCCCGAGCAAATGAGAACATAAATGTTGCCTGAACATTTTCTGTTTTCAGACCTGCGGGAGAAAACAGCACCCGTAAGTAGGAACAATGCAGCAATCTGCTTTGTCTGCATACAGGGACTTTGAATGGACGCTCCAGCTATAAAATCCCAAACCATCTCAGCATGGCCCCTTTCCTCGTTTCACAAAATTCATTTTAAGAACAGTGTCTTCTAGGGGCTCAATCTCTGTGCGTTTCAGCACCACAAATATGCTCTTCTTACTTAATTGTCTTAAGCTGACCACCACTTTCCTGGGAACTGATGAGGAAAATGGTGCAGGGCTGGGCATTTATTTCGTGACACTGCCCGCCAGGGCACACTGGCCGGTAGGCTGGATGCCAGCCACCAGGCCATCATTTCTCGGTGAAAAGAACCTTTCAGCTCGGTTACCTCCTGGAGAGAGCTGATTTTCCAGCAGTCAGGCTTGATCTGGGTAAATAATTAGAGAGCTAGAGAGCGCAGACATCGCCCTAGTGCTGTCTGCGATTCTGCTAATATAGGCAGACCCTGCGATTCCATCACTGCTACAATCTTACGGCTGCCTTTCTCTAAAGCCGTACAGAGAGAGGAGGGAGGGAGAGAAGGAGGGAGGGAGAAAAGGCAACAAAGCCAGTTGCTTGCATTTGTCTTGAAAGAATTAATGACATTTTTCATTCTTTTGGTGAAACCAAGAAACCCGCTGCAGCTCTTTATCTGGAGAGGAGAAGGGAGCTCTCTCGGTGTACGTTGCTCTCCCCGACGCCTCACCTGCGAGGCCATGCATGCCCCACGCAATTACTTCAGCATATTGATTTGTTTTTTCAACTGGATTGCCCCTAGTTGGCTGGAATGTGCGGGGCTCTGGGTCGTGCAGGCACGTTTCTCCTAAAGCAGCCCCCGAAGTGGTTAATAGCTTGCTGTTGAACTTTTGCGGCTGCTCATTAAAGGCCAACTTAACAAAAGAGGCACGGGCCGTTGTAGAGCATGTGTGTCTCTCAACAAATAATCCAGTATTCTGGAACTTTGTCACCTTTTGTCCTGTCCTTCTGTGTGGTGCCCGTGGACGGAGCAGAACGAGAGTGGGGAACTGGAAAGATGAGGCGAAGGTTCTAGTGAAATTCCCGTGTCCCCCCCCAACTTGTGACTCCAGTTGTAACATCTGTAATTACTGTACTGTTAACTCTTGTTCACTGAGAATCATGGTAAGAAGGCCAGTCCGATTTATTGAAAAGTCGTAATTGGACCAACGGAGTTTTATTACCTCTATGAATACTAAGAAATGGAAACAGATAGTTTAATTAAAATAGTTAAAAATCACTACAGGCGTGTACAACACGCTATGTTAACTGCAGAGTTCCCGTAAACAATTTCTGGCCCAAGACACATCGTAGACACGTTCTTAGTTGAGGGACCACCCGCTCCCGGGAAGTACAGAAGATCCTGACTGTCAAGAGAATCGGAGGTCACCTATTACCCCACTCAGGACCCACCTCCACAGACTTACTTACCGCAGATTTCAAAATTAGTGCATTCTTACTTTTCCAGCAAAAACTAGCTGAATTTGTAACATGGGTAGTAGCTTCAGTCACCAAGGTGGCGGGCCTTGCTGGGTATGTGTGTGTGACAAACCAAGGTGGCCGGCCTGGCCCATCTAAGGATTAAACGAGCCAGCCAAAGGGCACTGTACAGTAGCACTTTGTTTTTCTATTGCTAAGGTGTATTCAGACCAAATCTCCAGACCCGGGACTTAAAAAAAAATTTTTTTTTTTAATTTTCCACGCATTTAGTAAAAACAGTTTGTCTTGGAATGCAAAACATCAAGAGTTGATTGACACTAACCATGGCATCTGTGGATGGATTAAAGGGGACCCCTCCTTTCCTTGCTCCCCTCCCTTCCTCCCACCCCCAAATCCAAGGGGCTTTTGAGGGCTTGTGCTGTGGCAACACCGAGGAGGGTCTTTGGGACCGGACCCCGGGAGGGTGGGTGTGTCAGGTGCTTTCTGGCCTTGCACAAAGGGGATTGGCAATCGTGGACGTGAGCGTCCCACCGCTGCGGGACAGGGTCAGGACTTCAGTACTGTAAGGCGTCCGAAAGGAATCCTCTGGAGGGAACGCCGTGTAGGACCCCTTTCTGGAATGCCATGGCAGGGCACCGCTCTCAGAGCGAAGCCAGACTCCGGCCCTGCCCCGGGTGAAGCCTTTGTCTGCCTGCGCGGCGGATCGCTCGCTCCCGGCTCGGGATTGATTTTTGGCCCCTGCCGCCGCAAGTCGGGGGCTGGCGCGGAGCGCGGAGGCGGCTGGGGGCGGAGTGGGAACTCGCCTCCCCTGCAGCCGGGAGCCCGCGGCGGCTTCGGGGTGTTTTTCTTTTTTAACTTGGAATTTCCATGTGACAAAAGGGAAAAAGGCTTCTCCTCGCTCTGACGGAGCCATTAGCGTCTATTAATACTCGGCGGGGGTAAGTAGCGGCGCCGCGCTGCGGTGCGGGGCGGGCGGGTGGGCCGCGCGGTCCCCCGGCCCTGGCGGCGGCGCCCCTGCGCTCCGGACCCCGCTCGCCCGCCGCCCGCCCGCTCCTCCCCTTCTTCCAGGTGAGGGGTCGCCCTCGCCCGCCCGAGCTCGTGCGGGCCCAGCGCCCCCTCCCCGACTTGGCGTGGCTTCTCACGGGGCACTGCCCCGGCCGGTCCCGGAGCCAGCCGCCCCGAGCCCGCGATCGCGCCCGGGCACGGAAGCTCTCCTAGGAGGTGGCACTTATGCATATTCATTCTGTCTAGTAACCCGCTGCCCGTCTTGCCGCTGCAGGCTGATTTATTGATTTATGTGTAACGCGCGTTTTATTTTAGTCGTTAGGCAATCCAGAATTCGCCGAGCCGGCTGCATTGCTAGGGCTGAGAGACAAAGGTTGTCCTGGCACCGCCCCCGCCCCCCCTGCATTTTCTACCTAGTGACCACAGACTTTGTTGTTTTGCGGAAAGCTAGTTAGGCATGGCTTTTCCTCCCAGAGGAATCCCTGCGTTAAATACTAGCACACAGTTCTTTTGCAAAGCCCGGCGTTTGACAAGTAACAACTTCTTGGGGGTGTTGTAAAGACTGGACAGGGTGCTGTGTTGTTTCAGTTTCCGGGTGGTTCTGGAGTTGATGGTACTTCTGCGAGACAGTCACTGGCACGTTCCTGCCAAGGTACATGACCCTAAACATTGCCTCTCCTTACAAAGGATGCTGCAGTGAAGAGGGAGACATCCCTTCAACTGGATTTCCTGGACCCTTATTTTATTCTCAACTTGGGTTTTCTTCCATCCATACGCATCCCCATTGTTATATATATATATACACACACATACATATATATAAAAATATATACATACATATATATACATATATATAAATATATATATCAAGCAGACATGCCTACATTTTTCCGGAACTCTATTATGCTTATAAACTTGACCTGGATTGTGTTACTAATTTGGTAGGCTTTTCTGTCAAACCAGAAATCACAGCCTATGGGTCGCTATGTCCATCTGAACCCCTCAGCCAAATTAGTCAAATTGTTTTTTTAAAAGCTATTTTTAGGCCAGTGAACACTTAACAAAAATGTCCTTACAGATCATGATAGACCTATTTTTAGATTCAGTACTTCAAAAGCCTCTTCAGCCTAACCAGTTCTAATCAATGTTAAATACGCTTCTAACAAAAGATGTTTATATTGTTAAGGATGAAATCAGTACACATTTCTTTTATGGAAATAGCTGATCTAACAACAATAGCTATTTCACCACTTAAAAGTATTACTCTGATTTTAAACTCAAGAAAAAAGTATGCATTTCTTATTGTAGGGGAAGGAGCCGTGTAAGAATGAATAACAGAAGTACAGTAACATTTGTTTGGGGTTTGTATTATCTGCAAGCTTGTATATTCTACCTGCTATGCCTCTTTTACTTTTTATAAATGACCTACGAAATCTTCAATATACTGCCAATTTATATTATATGTAAATAGATGAACATGCTACATGTATGTACGTATATGGTTTAATCCACGGGTAGAAATGACAGCCACTAGGGTGAGAATAAAGAAGCATCTGCCTCTGAGAAACAGCAAGAGAGAAACCCCCCCCCCAGATCAATAACTCATAAGTAACCAGCACAGAAAGGGGCCCCAAAGCTTTTCTTTTTCTTCAGTTCTTAAATAAGCCTTTCCTGGCAGGGTCACATTCATCCTGGGATGGCTAAGCAAAAACCAGACACGACACGTACCAGACAATACGCTGTTTTTATTTTACGTGTTTACTGCGAACATTTTTGAAATGCCCTCATTGTCTACTGAGAAATAATAACAGAATTGATATGCTGAAAATGGCGTGAGAGTCGACTTTTGAGAGTAATGGCAGATGCGAGTTCGGCTGTGACTGTTAAGCCGGCGTGGAGACCTGGAGTGCCTTTGGTGGGTCTTTGTGCTGTTTTAGAGGAGGCGTGTTACCGTCGTCTGTGAACCACGGCGCTGTGCACCACACACGGGATGCCTGGAGCCACCTAGCACGGCAGTAATACATTTAGTGTGGTGAGCAGGACGTAATCTAAGTTCCTGGGGGTAGCAAAAACTTACCACAGAGGATGTAAGGAAGGGACGAATTCAAGGGAGCTGGGCTGATTCCCCCTGAGCAGAGACACTCTGCCTTGAAATGTGGATTTTTCAGTCAGCAGCCAGTAAAACTCGCCCCACCCTCTTTAGTGGCACTGTCTCCGCGTGGCCTTTTGTTGATTATCCGTGGCGTTGGCGCTGAACCCCTGGGGAGGCTCATGGTGTGCATGATCTTTTACTGATGGTCGGAATTCTCTTGTGCGCCTACAAAATAGACACATGCAAACACATAGCTATTAGGCAGGAACCCATGCGAACGTGTGTTTGCGCAGTCTTAAGACTGTGAGGGGATTTTTACAAACTCCGCTCCAGACCCTTAGCCTTCTGATCACTACTTGTGAAATGTTTTGAACCTAGAAAGCAACCTTTCCTCTACCAGCAACTCTTGATCATTAGAAAGGGGGTGAGGGGTTGGTTGGTTGATTGTTGAGGCTGCCGTTCTAAGAATAGCAACGGGAATATTTTTCAGTATCAGAAACATTTGCGACAAATATTCTGTTTGATTGGTTCAAGGATTCACTAAATATATACATATACTTAATATGTATAAATTAATATATATATAAATATATATATTTATCAAGGATTCACTAAATATATACATATACTTAATATGTATAAATTAACATATATAAATATATATATATACTTTTCCTTCATTTTGATAAGTAATCAAAAGGGACTGGCTTAAGATAAAAGCATGTACCAAGGCGACGCGATCCCGTGCCATGGTCTGTTGTAGCTGACTCCAGAAGCAAGGGGAGAGTCATTTCCACTTTGTAGGTGTTATTGATGATCCCTTGTGGATGAAGGCTGGTGTTGAGAATGAAATTACTGGGAGGGATTAGAGACCATTTGTGTAGGTATTTACTGATGCAAAAATGTGTTCTTTGTATTTTTAAATGCGGTTCAGAGCAGGCTGGAATTCTTCGAGCGGCTGTGGGCGTAGGTCTGCTGTGCAAGGGGCCTGGGGCATTCCAGTTACCGCACTAGGACACCTCGAATTCTCCCTGAGAAATTAGGTGGAATGAAAAAACCCACTCACACTGACCTGACTTCTGGCCGCCTTGTAGTCAAAGCTATTTCTAGGCTTTTAATACTGTCATTTGGGGATCAGGCTGATTTCTGCCCCCATAAAAATGACATCTTCTGTGTACTTGAAAAGGACTGGATTTCGGTGTGGTTTTGTAGAGCTCCATCCCAGGGAGACAGTAGAATACCATGGCGGTTTCATCTTTATGTAATTTACATATTTTAAGCTCTGTATTTCAGGTCAGTGGCCTATTTTTCTACTTTAGATGATTGACCAATGCGAACAGACCCAACATATCCTAGAAAGAATAAATTAGGAAGGACCGCGCAGCCCCAAAGGCCCTCAGGACTAGTTTGTAATAGATTCAAAGAGAAAAGCTCTTGCCCTTTCTCCCAACTTTATCCCAATACAGTGCTCCGCTGGCTGGTAATCAATAATGATTCATGTGGGTTTGATTTCCGATGAAGCTTCCTTGTCTTCGCCCCAGGGGATTTCTCTGTAAGTCTCCAGGTAGCTGAGGGGTTAAACAAGCACTTTCCCCCTGTGTTTCCGGGATTAACAACATGAAAATCAAAGTGTGTACAATAGCATCGGGGTATCGTTGAATTATTAGACAGCTTACGGTTTTTGAAATTGAGAGTGGTGACAGGAGCCTCGTGACAGATCTAAAAATGCGTGGCAAATCCCGGCTATCAGATGTGGTTATGCAGCCCGAGGATACGTTTGTGTGCGTAGTCTCAGATTTTTAAAAACCTAACCTCACACCGTTGCGGCACTGAGCGTCCCATGCACCTGAGTAAAATGTGGAAGGGTAAAAAAAAAAAAAAGGAAGTGAGTGTTAATCTGGTCCGGGGTGCGAATTCGGGCTTGGCGGTTCACCAGGCAGCATTTTGCTTAACCACACAATCCTTCAGACGGGAACCTGTCACGGTGCAGGTGGAGACGTGTCCCTGTGTGCAGCCAGCAGTCCTGAGCAGATGTTGTGGTTCTCTCTGACACAGACCCTCTCTCCCTTCTGAAGAATTTCCCTTCTCCCCAGGAGATGAGAGGCAGGAGGAGAAATCTGAGCCAGGGGGCAGAGCTGTCGTGGAGGCCCTTCTGGCCCAGAGCAGATGAATGTGTGTAGTCAGGGGCCCGGGGCGTGGGGGAGTTGGCCTCGTGTCGGCCGAGCCTCAGTCACCCAGCACCCTGGACGGCGGTGGAAGGGAAGCGTTTACTGAGAAGTCGTCTCCTGTGCGTCGTGTGGGTCACAGTGACACGGTGGGCCCCTCCTTGGCGTGCTTCCACCACCAGACAGCCGAGAGGCCCCTCCTGGCTCAGCCGCCGTCTTCTGGAAGACGCCTTGGTGGTTGCAGGCACCACAGCCTTGTTCTCGCCGAGAACGGGGCCGGAATCCGGAGGAGCCCCACGAAACTGCCACTGTTGGGCCATTGCTGACCTACAAAAACGGCGGTTCCTCGTTCCCTATTTCTCATCCTGCTCTACTTCTCACAGCAACCAGATCACGTAATTCCCCTGCCCGAAAATGGTCTCGGCGCGCTCGGCATGAAATCCAGGCTCCTCGGAGGTCCTGGAGGACCCGGCCCCGGCCTGCCCTCCCGCCCCGGCCCCCCATCTCCGGCTCTCCGGCCGCCCACGAGGGTCCTCCCGAGCTGGCTCCCCCGCTGCTGCTAGAACTCGCCCGAGATCCTTGCATTTGCAACCTGCCTTGTGCGCCCGGCTCCTTCTTGTCATTCAAGCCTCGACCCCAAATCTCAGCTCCTCAGACAGGCCGTTCCTGGTGCTTGTGTCTGGAGGAAGCCTGCCTTCCAACCCCAGCAGCTCCTTCTCTTTTGCTTCCGAGGACTTTATCCCTCTGGGAAATTTCCATTTTTACTTCTTAATTGTCCGCTCCTTCGTGACCGGGGAGGAGGGAGCAGGCACCTTGCCCATCTTGTTCTCTGCTCCGTCCTCACTGCCTGTTAGGTACACAGCAGGTACGTAGCACCGATTTGTTGAGGGAACATACTGGACGCCCCGTGCACTGCTGGGAACCCCCTCGGCTTGTAGCTCCTGCAGAGCCCGATTGCTTGCAGCTTGGGGCGGCCTCCTGCGGGTGCAGCCGGGCCTGCCCCACCGGAGAGGTCTCTGCCTCTACCTCCTCCCTCCGGTGACCACCCCCTCCGAGTACCTCCTCCCGCCGGGGAGCACCTTCTGGGAGTGCCGCCTGCAGCCCACCCCGTGAGGCTGGAGTGACCTCCTCCAGCCCACCGTCCTGTCCCCACTCCTGCTACACCGCCTGCTTGCAAATCCCCGTTTCCTAGGGGAAACTCGGGTGAATGAAGGTGCAGTAGGTTTGGTGATTTTGTTCTGGGGGAAAAAAAAATCTTGCTCAGTAGGTTGTTCTACTATCCAGCTGATTTGGTAACAGCTAATAGTTAATAGGACACACCATTGTAAGTGTCAACATTTCATCCTCACTGTAGCCCTGGGAGGTATTCTCCCCACGGAACAGATGAGGCTGTTGAGGTCGAGTGACACGGACTCACTGGCTCAAGGTCACATGGCGTCAGCTGCAGGGCTGAGTGCAGGTGAACCGCAGCCAGGACGGGCTCTCTCAGCCTCCCCTTATGACCGCTCTCTCCTGGCTCTTGCTGCAGGCTTTTGCCAATAGCCTCCAGGCTCTCCTCCTGCCTCCCTCGGTCCCTGCGTTTTTTTCTCTCTGTGAATTCTCCCAAAGTGGCTTGAGTTCCCAAGGGCGCTAGGAGACTGTGACCAAGTGTTAGTCATTCCTTTGCCTGGCTGACGACCGGTGTTATCCTTGCGAAGCCGTGGGCAGGAGTCCACCCGAAGCTGGTGTTTACACCCGCTCTGCGGGCTCACTTCCATCCTCGGCTTCTGCCTCTGGGGTAGTGCATGGTGATTGGACCTTCTGCATCCCTCCGTCCGGCCTTTGGGGCTGGACAGGTGCCACTGCCCTCTTCACCCCATTTCTTCTCCTGCTGCCAGAGTGCCCGCCTCCCTGGTTATTCTAAGGATGAAATGATCTAGCATCTGTACAGTGCTGAGAACACCCACCTCCTAGTAAGCTCTATAAAAACTACTGTAGGGGCACCTAGGTGGCTCTGTCAGTTACGTGTCCAGTTTTGGCTCCGGTCATGATCTCACGGTTTGTGAGTTCCAGCCCTGAGTCGGGCTCCACACTGATGGTGCCAAGCCTGTTAGGGATTCTCTCTCTCTTCCTCTCTCTCTCTTTCTGCCCTCCTCCAACTTCTGCGTGAACTCTCTCTCTCTCTCTCAAAATGAATAAATAAACTTAAAAGAAAAAAAAAGCTACTATAGAGGTTGTTGGGAGATAAAGACCAGATCTGAGGAGGAGCAAATTCAGGGAAGGGCCCACCTTCTCTACTGGACATTAGAACAAAGGAAAACACCATTCTTTCTACTTCTACTAAGTCAGAGAAGATGGGCACAGGGGAAGCAGTGAGATCGACAGGTACCCTCCCTCCCTTGAACTCCCCGTTACCCTGCCTAGGCCTGCTATGGGCACGTCCTCTTGTCCTTGGCAGCTCGAACCCTGGGCACAAACGCACTGCACACCTGCAGGGTGGATAGTATTGGGGGTGGGGAAACATGGATGTCGTCGGCCTCGGGGCCTGCTGGTATGGCCGGCCCCTCATTCCACATTCCTAGGGACAGGGTCTCAGAAGCACTTCCGGGTCACACTCCCAGCCACTCCGAGGAGGAAGAGAGGTAGGTCGGGGTCAGATTCACCATCTCCAGGCCACCGGATTGCTCCATTGGGACCTTCCCCCCACCCGCCCACCGAGGGCAAAGTCAGGCTCACTTCCCCTGCCTCACCCCCGTGAAGGGGTGAAAATCAGCACACTTACTTGTCTCGCAGTGTGTGTGGGTGCAGGTGGCTAGGCTTCCTACACGTTTCCTGATTAGAAGTGATACAGCGTTGTTTGAGAGAGAGAGAGAGCGAGAGCACACTCGAGTAGGGAACGGACAGAGAGAGAGAGAACGCCAAGAAGGCTCCATGCCAGCACAGAGCCTTAAGTGGGGCTCGATCTCCCAACCGCGAGATCATGACGTGAGTGTGGATCCAGAGTCAGATGCTTAACCTACTGAGCCACCCAGGCGCCCCCAGTATTAGAGTTTTTAACTGGTTTTTATGCTGAGGGTGTTGCCCATCCAGGGACACGTTAGGAACCCGAGGGTGCGTGCTAGCTCTGAGAAATGAGGAAGTGCCTTCTCCTGCCCTGGGCACTCTAAGCAGCCGGCGGTCCTAACAGCAGGCACGCCGCCGACTTGCCGTTTCAGCATTCCTGTGCGGGGGCTGGCGGAGCCCCGCAGCGCATAGGACCTGCTAGATGATGCTTTTCCTGTCCACACACGGGGTCCAGACGCATCCAAGTGAAGAGCATTTCAGGTGTAGCTTTAAATTATCTGTTGTCGATGGTATTTACAAAACCAAGGGATAAAATATCAGGCGAAACAACCGGTACTGAAGAGAAGGTGTCTTTTCTTGCCAGGCCCTTTCTGTGAAAAGGTAGAGCCTCTGAACAGGCAAGGGGTAAATCGTTTCGGTTTCTCCTATTACTTTGTATTCCTTGCAAATTAGAGCCACTCTTTGACTCCATTTATCCCTAACTCTGATGGAAGGTTCCAGAGTCTTTCCTGACCGTAAGTGACCAGAACAGTTGTGTTTCTTCTTCTAGGTGTACCACCATGCTCAGAAAAGAGTATTGTAGAATAACATCCTGTACTTTGGGGGCCCCCTTAAATCCTTATGGATCTGGAACACCTGGGTGACTCAGTCGGTTGAGCAGCCGACTTCAGCTCAGGTCATGATCTCGCGGTCTGTGAGTTCGAGCCCCACATCGGGCTCTGTGCTGATGTCTCAGAGCCTGGAGCCTGCTTCGGATTCTGTGTCTCCCTCTCTCTCTGCTCTTCCCCTGGTCACACTCTGTCTCTGTGTCTCTCGAAAATAAATAAGCAGTAAAACAAATCAGAAAAATAAAAAGTGCTATGGATCTAAACAGCCCAATACCCAGTACGGTAGAAGAAATTTGTTGACTCTTCTCTGAGGAGTCTTAAGAATATATAATATTATAAGTTCTTGCTCATAATTGTGTTATTCTCTTACTTATTAGCATGTCCAGTCATGTTTTTCAAAAGCAAGCTTTCTTTTCATTGAAGTATAGTTGACACATGATGTCGAAAGCAAGTCTTCATCTTCTTCTGCTAAAGCACGCACGTCACTTGCAGTGCTATGTGTGTTGCTGCCAACAACACGGGGCAAAGCGATCAAGATCTAAGCAAAACTCTGCACGGAGGCTGAGGGTCTTTGTAAATCAGGCCAACAACTCCTTGTCTTTTCTAGACTTTAGAGTTCCAGGTTATTTGCGATTCCGTCGTCCATCTTAAAGAAATGTCCCTTTGTTCTCAAGTCCCACAAGAGAACTCTGTTAAATGTTTTGATCTTTGTCTTTTTTAAAACCATATTTTCATGTCTCTAAAAACGTGCAAGTGAGAAGGAGGGGCAGGAATGCGGAAAGGTGAAATTACCTGGTCATCAGAGTAGAAGTGCAGAATCGCCAATAACAACACCTAAGTGCACGTGTGTAGAACTGTCACAGCCATACTTAATTTCTCCCAATGCTTTCTTGATTATTCCCCGTTTACTTTCAACAGAAGGAGGTGGATTGGCCCTGTGCACTGTTGGGAGGCACTTTGCATGTGAAATGGTTGATTTCCTTGCCCCTTTCCTGTTTGATTCTTGGTCCCTGCATAGTGCCAGTAGTGCCAATCGAGAATCCACCACTTGCTCTTGACTAGGATTTAAAAATTCATACTAATATCATTATAACGCCAGTGAAATACCTTACACGTTTGCATCACAATGGGAAGATGCGAAGTAGGCCGGCTTAGGGTGCCCCTTACGGACTCCATGAATACGTCTGCTGGCTTGTTACCCAGGGTGGTGGTTTAAAGCTGGCCTAGGGAAGTTACCAGGTGATAGTAGTTTATGACCAAACAAAGGACAGAACACTGAGAGGCAAATGGAGAGACACAAGGGGAGAGTCGCAGGTGGGGCTCCCGGGCGCTGGGACTAGTGGCTCCTAAATGGAAATGATTGTTGGAAATCATCACTTGGGGGTGGTTAAATAATAAAAGAATCTCCAGGCCACCCCCTCCCCAAACCTGAGTTGGGATCCAGCAGGTCTGAAGCTGGGGCTTGGGATTCTGCTCTTGTCGCCACCACTCTAGTGCCTGTGACAAGCAGCCTCGTTTGGGTTCTTCTCTTAGTTTCGGTTTCCACACCCCTAAAAAGAGGATAATATCTGTTTCACAGAGTTGTTGGCAGGAACTGAAAGAATGTGTGGGAAAGGGCCCTGGGAACCGTGAAATGAGAGAGACGAGGACCTGCTGAATCAGTGGGTTTAACTCTCAGCCTCCTTCTGCAGGAGTTTCTGCTCGCCACTTCAGATTGGGGTGGGCCCTGCCCACGGGTCTCGGGATGCTGAAACAGACCCATTCCAGGTAGAATCCCATCCTCAACCTTCGTCTTCCCACATCCACATGCCTGGGAAAGCCTTCTGGCCCCATCACTCCTTCTTCCCCTCAACAAAGGTATATTGAACGCCCATTGTTCTAGGTGCTGGGAACACATCTGAGACAGGTTTTCCCGTCTTTTCTTGACCCGGGTGGGTGGGGACACACAGTGGTTTGTTCTGCCGAGAGAACAATGTGGGATTTCTGCCACTTTGGAGATAACCCTCAAGATGCCGTGGGTCAGAAATGTCTACAGTCTGTCCTGCAAACACTTCCTACGAGATAACTGGTAGCCTGAGTCCCATCTAATCCAGCAAGTAGCAAGGATGGGCTTTTCGTGGCCATGTTGAATAACCCTGGCCCGTGCTGGCTGTCATACAGCCCTAAGAGATGCTCCTGCCATGTGCCACCCGTAACTGATTCCAGAGGCCTTCCTTGTTCAGAGTGCCCAGAAAACCTTAAGACCAACACCAGTCCCTGGGGGGAGAAAATCCCAAATTATTTTCACTTCTTAGAGTTAACTAGGATAGAATAACGGGTCTATGTTGTTCACTTTCGTTAACTAGAAGAAAGATAAGTTTTAATGAGAGAGCTTCTCGGCCACATGACCGGCAAGGTGAGAGTCTGGTTCCAGCCCACGCGAGACGGGAAGTCCTTCCTCCGATGCCACTGATGGTGATAATCTAGTAGCAGACACCCAGTCCACGGAAGGAGATGTATGCCAGTTCCTTTTATGAACGATCCCATAGGGTGTGTCGGAAGAAGTCATGGAAGTAAGTGTTGAGGGAGGTGACACATAGAGTTGACATAGAGCCGAGACAAGTTGAGTAGCTTGCCCAAGGTGGTGTGGCGTGTGGATGACAGCGTTGGTATTTCAACCCAAGTGTATGTGACACTAGGCAGTTCTGCCTCCCCCATGATGGATAGTTGAGCTTTGTATGAAGCAGACTCAGCCTCCTGAGAACCCCGAATGAGAGAGATAGTCTATAGTTACTGAAATAACAAAAGGAGTTGGCTGAAATAGTCACGAGTTCTCAGTCAGTTCCTTGAAAGTGTTAGCCCTAAGGCATCTGTCATGTAAGGAACGAACCCTTCTGTGGTGCATCTAAGATGATGCTGGTTCTGAACCATCCTTGAGAGAATTGAGAAAACAGTCTCTTCGAAACTTTCCATTATTTCTAAAAGGAAGCCCAGAGTCCTTTACGCTGCTCTCGGGGCCTTGCACCATCGGGCCCCTGCCCACTGTCTTTCATTTCCTTGCATGCACCATGCTTCCTTCCAACTTGGAACTGAAGTCCCCCTTTCTCTGTTCTCATTCTTCATATCTCTGCTTAAAAGACACTTCTTTTGTTTCATTTTGTTTTTCCAGCTTCATTGAGATATTACTGACATACGACATACATAAGTTGAAGGTGTACCACGTGATTGCCCGCACGTCTATATGGTGAGAAAATGATCACCACAATAAAGTTAGTTAACACTCCCATTCCTTCACAAAATCACTATTTTTGATGTGATCATATTTAAGATATACTATCTTTTTAACAAGTTTGTAATACGGTATTTTTTTTAATATATATATTTTTTAATGTTTATTTTTGAGAGAGAGAGACAGAGAGTGCGAGCAGGGGAGGGGCGGAGAGAGAGGGAAACACAGAATCCGAAGCAGGTTCCAGGCTCTGAGCTGTCAGCACAGAGCCCGACACGAGGCTCGAACCCGCGAACTGTGAGTTCACCCAGGCGCCCCTTGTATTGTTAATTACAGTCACCATGCTGTGCATTAGATCCCCAGAATTTATAACTGGAAGCTCGTACCCTTTGACCAACATCTCCCCACACCCCCCACCCTCCTACCCCTGGCAACCAGTATTCTAGTCTATAGAATACTGAGTTCTACTCATACTCACACTGTACATGAGTTTGCCTTTGTGATATTCCACATATAAGTGGTAACACATAGTATTTGTCTTTTTTTTTTTTGTCTGACTTATTTCACGTAGCACTACCCCCTCAGAGTCTCTCCATGTTGTCACAAGTGGCAAGATTTCCTTCTTCTCTAATATTCCACTGCGTACATACCTCACATCTTCTTCCTCCATCAGTGGACACTAAGGTCCTTCCCATATCTTGGCAATTGTGCATAATGCTGCAGAGGACCTGGAGGTGAAGCTGTCTCTTTGAGATCGTGATTTTCTTACCAGTGGGATTGCTGGATCATACGGTAGTTCTATTTTTAATTTTTTGAGGAACTTCCACACTGTTTTCCACACCGGTTATACCCATTTACATTCTCACCGACGGTGTACAAGGGTGCCCTTTTCGTTACATCCTTGCCAATAATTGCCATCTCCTATCTTTTTGACAATAGAAGAGGCACTACCTCAAGGGAGTGTCATTAATATAAAAAGTCCAGTGGGAGAGCCAAAATTCTACGAGGGTCAAGATGCTGTCCCTTCACTCTTGGATGCCCATCACGCTGACAGTGCTTGGCACACAGTAATACATGCTCCAGATACATGATGGATGGATGGACGGATGGACAGATGGATGGATGAATGGGTAGATCGATGGACAGAACGAAGGATAAGGAAGATGGATGGAAGTATGGAAGGAAGGGAAAACATAACCAGGAGCCCTAACAAAATTCCGATGACCCTTATGTGACTTATCAATAATCCCCAAATAAGGGGCCAAGGAGCTGGACTGTGTATGTCACCTTGTGTTTCCCATTAAAACTTCAGCCATTCCAGTGCCGACCTCATTACTTTCTTGCCAGGTCCAGCCCTTCTGGCTTTCCAGTGTCTGTTAAGCAGCATAACTAGTCACCAGGGTACCCAAGTCATAACTTTTGGCATCATTATCCTTGACTTCTCCCTCTTCCCCACTGGCCAAGGCCTGTGTGTTCTGTTTCTGTCCCTTCTCCAGCATTTCCCGTTCAGGCCCTGCCCGCAGCCCTGCGCAGAGTCAGCCCGTCATCCTGTTCCTCATCTCCACCTGCCCAGTCTCCTCGCCTGCCCCTTCAGATCCGATGGTCTTCACCCTGTGTTGTGTTCTTCCAGTGCAGTTCTTAGAGCTGAGGGGAAGGCGGAAACCTGGTCTTCGAGAATTCTAGAAGACCAGGGGGCGGGGGGCGGTCTGTTGGAAGTGGAATTTTTAATATCGTTGGTTCATATTTGGAAATGGGAAAAGAATACAGAGAAAGGGACAGGACAGATCTTAGCTGGTGGGCTTGTGCAGCATATGCCAGAGGACACTTCCCCGACTCCCTTCTCCGTGTACGGGGGGGAGGGGGGTAGAGGAGACATTTCAGAAGCTCTCAGGGGGTGGGGTGTGAAGCTTTTTCGGTTACCCAGAGGGGAATGAATTAAAAATGGCTGAGCACTGCCGCAGTAATGACTTTCTGTTGCCCCAGAAAGGGCCCGCCACTCCCAGGGGCAGGGAAATGTGTGCTGTGCGGCCCTCAGACCTGCAGCCCAGCCTTCCTTGGCTGTTCCCCAGGAGCCGGCCACCGCCATCGGGCATGCCGCTTGGAGGCCCGGTCTCCAGGTGGCAGTCAAGCCAAAACCCTGCCCCCCAGTGTTCTAGGACACGGTGGCCCAGCTCTGCAGCGTGGTGTTCCTGGCTGGAGCCCGTGGGCCAGCAGCCTGTCTTTGTTGTCAAACCCGCCTCCACTCACAGACCTTCAGCCGCTCCAGGGTACTCCTCTCTCTCCAAGAGGATTTCATTGAAGATGGGGCTGGTCAGGGGTGGGCAGGAGGTCACCAAGGCAAGCAGTCTGCTGGCCTTCCTAGCCCTCACCTTCCACCCAAGAGCCCCAGATCCTTCTCATTCTTTGTGACTTCTTCCCCTGGATGTCACCATGCCTTGCGGCTCTTTTTCGTAGGCTGTCTCATGTCGTGGGTCCTTTCTTACGTGTCCCTGTCCTCCGTACTCCACTCTCCTGTCCTTCCTGGCAGATCCAACTTTATGTCTGAGCACGCAGCACCATGAGTGGCACCTCAGTAACGGCTGGTGGACGGATGGGTAGATGGTGGATAGATGGATGATGGGTGGATGGATGGATAGACAGATGACCAGATGGACGGGGGGGGGGATGGATGGAAGCATTCCTGGCTCCATAAGACGAACTAATGAAAGCATTCGTAATTTCCATGCAAGAGAGAGGGGCCAGGTATAGTCCCATCCTGAGAAACTCCTTAGGAATAGAAATATAACAACCACCCTCTGAACTGTTAATTGTCGGAAGATCAAAGGCCTCTGGCTGAAACTTACACACAGTCTGCCTCCGGGAAATCAGCTCGCACAGCTGGCCCTTTTTAACCGGTGCCCCTTTCCTGCCCTGTCCAGGGACTTTCAAGGCGCCCACTTACCTACTGCCCAATTGTTCTCGCTTTCCCACCCTCGTCTTGAGATTCCTGCCCTCATTCCTGGCGAGGGGGAGACGGGTGTAAAGTCCACTCCCAGAGCCCACGGCAGCTCCCGGCCAGGCTTCAGCCTGAGCCAATGTCCGAGTGGAGGCACCGGCAGTGCCCTTCCCGGAGAGCTGGTGATCACAGAGCAGCCGCGGGCCCCGCAGGGTTAGGAGGGTTGCGGGCTCCGCAGGCCCCTTCCCAGGCAGTGGCTGTGGTTCTGAACTCAACCCGCTCTCTCCCCAAACCTCTCTGCCTCAGTAATCAAATAGCACCTCTCCTGTTGTTGAGATGCGAGGAAATTCTCTTTCTGGCCTGTTTTAATGTTATCCCTTCGGGAGCATTAGACACTTTGAGATAAAGACCAAAAATCAAAGCTGATATTCTATGTCAGATCTTTTTTTAAAAGAGAAGCATGTGAGTGTAAAATCCCACACAGTCGAAGTACTCGTTGCTGCAGCAACTTAATATTCTCTTTCTTGGGAGATAAACTCCCAATTTCTCATTTAAATTCAGAAATCTAAGGCCATCTTCACTTCTCAGACAACTCACTGTTTTACAAAGTGATATTATGATAATAGTAATAATGACAGTAAAACAACAGGGAGACAATCCCTGAACTAGTCTCTAACCGAAAGTCACACAAAAAATAAGTGTTTGGAAACAAGGTCGTTTTCGCTGAGAAACTTCCCTGGTCTCTTAAGGATTGAAATTCTAAAATAATCCCGAAGGCTTCTTTCCCTTTCCCTGTTGTTCCTCATTTCCCAGAGTGCTTACGGTGACCCCTTAGATTTTTAGTCAAAGATTTCCAGGGTCTTAAAACCCAGTTCCTGGATTTTCTGTCTCGGGGTTGGGCAAAGTCTCTGTTTTCTCTGGTGATAAGATGCGCGATGTTTTTCTGTTCCACAACAACCCACGCGCCTGTTCGGGGGCGTAGTACCTTAGCGTATGGCTTATTTCCATAATATCACCACTTCTTCTAAGTTCTATGTGGCGTGCACTTATTTCTTAGAGTGTTTTTCCCCCTCTGATTCTAGAAGTAATATATGTTCATTGCAGACAATTTAGAAAATACAGAAAAGTATAAAGGAAAAATAAACACCACCCACAGCCATACCCCCAGGGATGACAACTGATAAGCCCATCTTCTGATACCTCTAGTCTGTGTGCAGTTATGAGCATAAATTGGAATTCTGCCCTGCACACAGTTTCATATCCTGTTTTCTCCCCACTTTTCATTTTCTTTTGAGCATGTTCTCATGGCATTAAACGTTCTCTGAAAACATAATTTTAATAGATAAACAATAGTCTACCATGTGGGAGCACCTGAATTTATTCCGTTGTTCACCTACTGCTGAATGTTTACATCCTTTCTCTTTTTTGCCAGAATGAGGAGTGTTTCTGTAAATGTCATTTAAAAAAATTTTTTTAACGCTTATTTATTTTTTTTAAGATTTTTTTTTTTAATGTTTAGTTTTGAGAGAGAGAGAGAGAGACCGGGCATGAGCAGGGGAGGGGCAGAGAGAGAGGGAGACACAGAATCCGAAGCAGGCTCCAGGCTCCGAGCTGTCAGCACAGAGCCCTAAGCGGGGCTCGAACTCACAACAAACCGTGAGATCATGACCTGAGCTGTAGTCGGATGCCTAACCAACTGAGCCACCCAAGTGCCCTTGTTTATTAATTTTTGAGAGAGAAACAGAGCGTAAGTGGGGGAGGGGGAGAGAGAGAGAGGAAGCCACAGAATCCAAAGCAGGCTCCAGGCTCTGAGCTGTCAGCACAGAGCCCGACGCGGGGCCTGAACACAAGCTGTGAGATCGTGACCGTGAGCCGAAGTCGGACGCTTAACCGACTGAGCCACACCCAGATGCCCCTGTAAATTTCATTGTTAATAAACCTTCCTGTCCAGTCTCAGGCATTTCTGTAAGTTTTTAAACCGAGGTGTGTTGTCCATAAAGTAAGACACACAGATCGTTAGCATATATTTTTACACATGTACGCACCTGTGTGTTATGTCGCCTTCAAAGGCTCCTTTTTATCTTTCTCTCGAAATCGTTTGCTTTAAGTTGTGTGTTTCAAGTCCTCCGTTACCAGGGACTTTTCCTGTATGATTTTATTTAATGCCGTTGGGCACGCGGCAGTGGAGATGCTGCCATTCCGACTTTCTGGTGGAGGAGACGGAGGCTCAGTGGGCTAAGTCTCGTCCCACAGTGCGTAAGGCCGGGGGTCGAACTGGATCCTAGTCCTGCCCGCACTCAGAGCTTTCGCTCCCCGCGACATTCTCTCAGATAATTAAAATGAAAAGCTGTCAACAGCCCTTGACATGACAGGAAACCATTGGGTTTTGGGTTGTTTGTTTTTCCCTTTTAAACCATGGCTGGGGGTCAGTGATTGACCACGCTGACTCGCCCCGTCATAGCTTGTGTTTAAAATCAGAGAACTGTCATTGCTCCTTTCTGGTGTGGGTTAGATTTCGCTCACGTGTGTCGCTCAGGGAACCGAAAGCGGCGTGGCTGTCATCAGGCGACAAGTCATAACCCACCCACTCACGCCCCTCCCACAGACCAGGCTTTCCCCATTTGTGTTCCCAAGCACAGGAGTCATCCTGAGCGGACAGACAGCAGCTTATGAAGACCAGTCAACAAGTTGTCTCAGCTTGGTTGGCAGAGCGGGGAGAGAGGAGGCCTCAGTTAGGGGCACAAGTTAGATTTGGGACAGGAGAGAAACTTCCAGGCTGTCTGGTCCGACCTGCCCAGTTTACAAAGGACGCTAAGCCCCAAGTGACCTGCCCGGGGAGAGAAGCCGTGGGGTCGTGCCTGAGGCTGGAACCAAGGATGTCTGCCTCAAGCACGGGGTGCGTCTCCCGAGTCCGCAGCCACCGTGTGGCGTGGATGGCCTGGGCCGAGGTGGGGCCGGGGCCCCGTTCCTCTCGAGGACGCGTCCAGAGGAAGGGCGGTCGGGTTGGACACAGCCCAAGAGCGTTCCCACCACAGAGACATTTAACACGATGGAGAAAATCCTCTGTCCCCTGAGTTCCTCGGTGGATGGGGTTAAAAGAGATTCAGAGTGAGCCACTCGGGGTCCGACGGGGTGAGGACCCCCAGCTCCCTTGAAGAGCAAGCTAACAGATAACGGGTCGCCATCCAAAGCGCGTGAGCCCAGTTAACCAGGGCTCTGGTGTGCTGTACGGGGTGTGCGAGTTTGGGGCCGTCTACACCTGGTAATTGAGGCACAGTGGCTGGGTAGGAGTCCCGGTGGTTAGGTCTGGGTGAACTACCCTCCACCTGCCGGCGCCTCATCGGCAGGATGGGAACGGGAACAGCACTTGCCCCCAAGGTCAGCGAGCCGGCGGATGTGGAACGCTTGGAACAGCCCTTCCTGTGGTGATAGCATGGTCGGTACAAGGATCGCTCCCGCTGGTACCGATGGGAAGATGAGGGTGATTCCCTGCCCCCCTGCACCCTGGAGGACGCACTGACCGCTGTCACCACCGCCCTCTGCACAGTTCCCTCGGGGCAGTGGGAAACCTTGCCCGGAACAAATGCTGGACAGTATTTAGCGCCTTGACTTAAGCAGGTGGCAAGTCATCAACTGGGCCTCAGCCCCCATATGCTGCAGTCGGCAACTGGCTGTGTAGACACTCCTTCATGTTTCTCTCTCTAGACCAAGCCGCTCTGCCCAGCCCAGAGCCCCGTGTGAATTCAGGAGAATGTCGCTTTCTTAGGACATTTCTTTTTGGGAATGTAGACCCGGCGGCTAAGAGGCCCCTTGTTGTGCCTCGCAGCTAGTTCCTACCTTCTTCTGGGGGCTCATGGGAAGAATAATAACACCACCTCAGAGAGGCCATGAGAACGACGCGAGTGAGTGGATGCAAAGTATTTACAGTGGTGCCCAACCCGCTGGGGATTTTATTTTTATCTCCCTGTTTCCGGCCCTTAATTCTATATTCCACTTCTTCCTTCTTGTTCTCTCCCCGATACCTTCCATGGTCTTCAGCTTCTACGCCAGTGTCCTTGACAGGGAGACTTCAGCTGCGCTGTTCTGTGAACTCCGTACCGATTTATTTTATTTAGAGAGAAGCTTCTTTCTTCTGTGTGTGCTTCTGTGTGTGGTTTTCTATAATACTGCATTTTCCCGGACTAGGACTTAAATATTCTTTAAGTCTTGGAATCTCTCAGCAGACCGTGTGCTCCTGGAAGGCAGGGACGGTCAGATGCTCAGTGCATGGCCGTGATTCTGGCCCAGAGCAAGTGCTGGCAAATGTTTGCTGAGTGAGTAATCGTCCTTACGAAGAAGCCACGGAGAGAGAAGGTCCCTGGTGGTGGACGGACGGCCTCGGGTCATCCGCGGAGAGGCTGCCTGGCACCATCACATTCTTAGTCAAGGCAGCTACGCCTGCCTTCTTTTCCCTGCCTTGCTGGGGCTTTCTGTGGCAGCGGATGAGAAAAAAAAACCCACAAACCAAAAACGTTCTTTTATATTGTTGTTCTTCCATCCCCTTTGTTCCTTTGCTGTAAAAGCAAAGAGGGGAGACGTTGCCAGGAGCAAAGCACTCCGCGGAAGGCCTGTTTCCTGTTGTCAGCCTGGGCTTGGAGGTGGTGAGAAACCACCTTGCCTTTCCCCGTGTGGCATCTCCGAGAAGCGGACAGAACCTCGACATCTCTTATTTGTTGAATACAGGACCCGGGGGCGCCCCCTCTCAGCTCAGGCGCCAGCACCGCGAGCGCCCAGCGCTGCCACCGGGGCCGAGTGGTTTCGGCGTTCAGTGAGGGTGGGTTCTGACACGCAAGTGACATTTTCGGACAGAAATCACGAAGGCAGCCGATGTGTATAGCCTGGTAGTTTCCTTCCGTACTTCTCTCAATGGGCATACATTCACACGCGTATAATATGAGAAGAGTGTGATTTGGTCCTTGTGTTCTGTGAGGTCATAAGCTGTGTGCTTCTCTGCATTTGACTTCTGTCGCTCAGTAAGTCGGGCCGATGGCTACAGTCAGCTGTCATCGCTAGCCCCGGTTCGTCCTCGTCTGTGGCGACGGGGTCCCCAGCATGGGTGTGCCACAGTGCTGCCACGTGTGTCACCAAGGGCCTTCCCTCCAGCTCTGCAGCAGGCTCTTCATAGCAGACACGCGCGTGCGAGTCGGCAGGCCCACCCGCTTTCATTTCAGTGACTCGCGCCAGCTCTTTGCTGCAAGAGACAAAGACACTCTCTGGCTTAAACAGTAAGTACTTATACTAAACACAATAAAAGTGATACACAAATCCCAAATAAAATGGGAGCAAAACGAATCCAGCAACTTATTAGTAATGAATACATCGGTACGAGGAAATGCAAGGATGCCTTTACATCCAAAAATCTCTTAGTAGACTTGAACATAATCACAGATTAAAGGAGAAGTGTTCAATCATTACAATAAATGATAGACCGTAAATCAACAAATACAATAAACGAAAAGCTTTTCATAAAAATCTTACTTTAATTCCCAATTTCTAAACTATGACTAATGTCAGTAGAGGACCTGATAAAAAGGGCAGCCACCAAAAAACCTACATTGAACCCCTGGCTTTAGTCAAGCGTGATGTGTAGAGATAACAGCAGAGATGCCCAGTTCCCCTGCTTTCGCGTTTTCCTGGCAGTCCTAAGGGGTATTAGGATCGAAAAGAGAAGGAATTAGTCATGTTTTGAAACCCATATGGTAATCAGTGTAGGAAATTCAAAGTGATCTATATGATTAGAACTGGTCAGTGAATTCAGAAAGTTTGCTTTTAGATAAAAGTTCATTACTAAGAAGAAGTGAAATTTAAAAGATTCTGTCAACTACAAAAACTAAGAAACTGAGAAATAATTCTGTCACAGAAGCGTGAGGTATGTATGCGAATGATTTTAAGACCTTATTGAAGGACCAAAGGATATCTAAATGGAGACATCAACTAATAGTTTCCCCAAATTAATGTATTAATTCAGGATAATTTCAATGAAAGCTTCAATAAAATTTCCACAGAAATGTAATGCGCGGATCCTAAAATCCATGGGGAAGAGTGAAGGCCCAAGAAAACCCAAGACAAAGAAGAGAGAATGTAGCCTTCACAATGAGAGAGGTTTTCATAAAGACGTAATTATTAAAATAACGGGGTATGTGTACATAGGTACTGTTCGGGTTCTCTGGTCTGTCCCTTTGGTCTCAGCGTTTATCCCGGTTATACTTCACAGGTGACTGTATTAATCAGTGGGAAAAGGGAGCCAAGTCCATACACTCTGCTAGCAGGACTGATTTTTTCATACAGGGAAATAGAAACTTAGATAACTTTCTCACATATCACACAAAAATAAATTCCAGATGGCTCTAAGACTTAAATGTTTAGAAGAAAACAGGCAAATATCTTTATGACCCTAGGAAGGGAAGGATTTCTCTCTCTCGCTCTCTCTCTCTCTTTTTTTTTTTCCTGTTTCATCATTAACAACCGAGAACTAACTCTAGTAAAATGTAACAGTCTTCTTAAAGGTGTGAACCCGTGGCCCTTGAAAGCTGGATGGACCTTGGACACAACCTCATTGTACATTCTTTTTTTTTAATTGAGATATAATTGACATACAACGTTATGTTAGTTTCAGGTGTATAGTGTAATGATTCGGTATTTGTAGATGTCAAACGATCACCGTGGTAAGTCTAGTTGCCATCAGTCATCACACATCGTTACAAAATTTCCTTTCCTTGTGATGAGGACCTGGAAGATCTACTCTCTCATCAGCTTTCAAACCTGCAGTGCAGTGTCCTTGGCTGCAGTCGCCATGCTGTACATTACACCCACGTGATTTATTTATTTGACAATTGGAAATTTGTACCTTCGGCCCCCTTCACCCATTTTCCCACCTTCTCCCCCTGCCTCTGGCAACAGCCAATCTGTTTCCTGTATCTATGAATTTAGTTGTTTTTGTTTTTTAAGATTCTACATATAAAAGAAATCCTACGATATTCGTCTTTCTCTTTCTGACTCCCTTCACTTAGCATAATGCTCATAACATTATATGTTGTATGTGAATCTGTATAGACCTTTTTTGTTACCCACTCCTCTGTCATGGATTAACAACGCTGAAGTTGCTTCCATCTCTTGGCTCTCGTAAATAATGCTGCAGTGAACATGGGAGTGGCTATATTTTTTCAGGTTAGTGTTTTCATTCTCTTTAGATAAACACCCGGAAGTGGAATTACTAGATCATACAGTAGTGATGTTTTAAATTTTTTGAGGAACCACCGTACTGTCTTCCATAGTGGTTGTGCCAGCTGTGCACAAGGAATCTTTGTTCCACAATCTCACCAACGCTTGTTATTGCTTGTCTTATTCATAATAAGTCATTCTAATAGTTGTGAAATGACATCTAATTGTGGTTTTGATTTGCGTTTTGCTGATGGTTAGTGATGTTGAGTACCTTTTCACGTATCTGTTGGACATCTGTTATGTCTTCTTTGGAAAAATATCCATTTAGTTCCTCCACTCATTTTTAATAGAAACATTTATTTCTTTTGCAATTGATTTATATGAGTTCTTTATGTATATTGGATATTAATCCTTTATCAGATATATGATTAGCAGTTATTTTCTCCCATTTGGTAGGTCGTCGTTTCTTTTTGTTGATGGTTTCCTTTGTTGTGCACAAGCTTTGTAGTTTGATTTTATCTTTGTTGCCTTTGCTTTTGGTGGTCCAAAAAAAATCATTGCCAGACCAACATCGAGTTTACCGCTTAGGAGTTTTATGGCTTTGGGTCTTCCTTTCAAATCTTTAATCCATTTTGAGTTAACTTTTGTGTATGGTGTAAAGTCGTGGTTCCGTTTCAGTCTATTTCATGGGGCTGTGCCATTTTCCCAGTCCCGTTTAGTAAAGATACTGTCCTTTCTCCATTGTATATTCTTGACTCCTTGGTTATAACCTCATTGACCTTGTATGCATGGGTTTATTTCTGGACTCTGTTTTGTTTCACTGATCTTCATCTCTGTTGTTATGTCAATACTGTACTGTTTTTGTTTTTTGTTTTTTTACTATAGTTTTGCAATATCGTTTGAAATCAGGAAGCATGATATGTCCAGCTTTGTTTTTTCTCAGGATTACTTTGACTGTTCATGGTCTTTTTTGGGTACATAAAAATTTTAGGATTGTTTGCTCCATCTCTATGAAAAATGCCATTGGAATTTTTTTCATCATAATAAGTACACTCTTTACTCCCCCTCCCCTAGTTCATTCATCCTCCCTACCCACCTCCCCTTTGATAACCATCAGTTTTTTCTCTAGTCAAGTCTGTTCTTGGTTTGTCTCCCTCTTTCTTTTTTTTTTCCTTTGCTCATTTGTTTCTTAAATTCCACATATGAGAGAGATTGTATGGTACTTGTCTTTCTCTAACTTATTTCACTTAGCTTTGTACTCTCTAGCTCTACCCATTTTGTTGCAAATGGCAAAGTTTCATTCTTCTTATGGTTGAATAATTTTCCATTATGTATATGTGTGTGTGTGTGTGTGTGTGTGTGTGTGTGTCTGTGTGTCTGTGCATATATCCCTTTGAATTAGTATTTTTGTATTTTGGGGGTAAATACCCAGTAGCGTGATTGCTGGATCATAAGGTAATTCTATTTTTAACTTTTTGGGGAACCTCCATACTGTTTTCCAGAATGGCTGTACCAGTTTGCATTCCCACCAATAGTATAAGAGGGATCCTTTTCCCCCCACATCCTTGCCAACACTTAGCTGTTTATTGTGTTTTTGATTTTAGAGGTTCTGACGTGTATCTCATTGTAGTTTTGATTTGCATTTCCCTGATGATAAGTAATATCGAGCTTCTTTTCATGTGTCTGTTGGCCAAATGCCTATCTTCTTTGGAGAAATGTTTCCGTGTCTTCTCATTTTTTAATTGGATTATTTGATTTTTGGGTGTTGAGTTGTATAAGTTGTGTACATTTTGGCTGCTAACCCTTTATTGGATATGCCCCTTGCAAATATCTTTTGACCTTCAGTACGTCACGTTTCAGTTTTGTTGATTGTTTCCTTCGCTGTGCAGAAGAATTGTCTTGATGTAGTCTCAACAGTTTATTTGATGTCATAGATGACGTTGATTGCTTGGGGAATATTGACCCAGCCCTACATCCCAGGAATCAGCCCCACTTGATTCTGGTGTATGATTTTTTTTAATGTATTCTTGGGTTTGGTTTGCTAGTGTTTTGTTGAGTATTTATGCATCTATTTTCATGAGAGATAGTGACCTATAGTTCTCTTTTTTTGTGGTGTCTTTATCCGGTTTTGGTATTAGGGTGATACTGGCTTCATGGGATGAATTTGGAATTTTTCCTGCCTCTTCAAATTTTTGGAATAGTTTGAGAAGAATAGTTATTAACTCTTCTATATATGTTTGGTAGAATTCACCTGTGAAACCAGAATTTTTGTTTTTTGCGGGGAGCCATTGGAATTTTGATAGGAATCAATTGAATCTTTAGATTGCTTTGGGTAGTACCGGCGTTTTCACAATACTAATTTTTCTGATCCATGAACATAGAGTATCTTTCCATTTATTTGTCATTTTCAATTTCTTTCATTAACGTCTTATGGTTTTCACTGCATGTTGTTCACCTCCTTGGTTGAACTGATTCCTAGGTACTTTATTCATTTTGATGCATTGTAAATGGATCGTTTTCTTAATTTGTCTCTCCGATAGTTCATTATTAGTGTATAGGAATGGAGCAATTTTTTGCATATTGATTTTGTAACCTGCAACTTTAATGAGTTTATTTATTCCAACAGTTTTTGGTGGAATTCTAGAGTCATTCTATATAGAAATCATGTCCACTGCAAAGAGTGACAATTTTACTTCTTCTTTTCCAACTTGGATGCCTAATTGCTCGGGCTAGGACTTCCAATACCATGTTGAATAAAAGTGGTGACAGTTGGGAATCTTTCTTTCGCTTCTGATCGTAAGGGAAAGCTTTCAGCTCTTCACCATTGAGTATGATAGTAGCTGTGGGCTTGTCATAAATGACCTTTATTATGTTGAAGTAAGGGAAGAAGTTCTTAAATAAGACACACACACACAAACAAAGGAAAAGACCGATAAATTTTGCAACATAAAAATTCAAACTTACGAATGACAATAGAAACCATTTTTAGAAGGTGGACAAAGAAGATCCTCATTAGGAGATGTTTGCAACATATAACAACCAATTCAGACTACCTAGAGAATTACTAGTGCTCAATGAAAAAAAAAACACTAAAAAGCCATTAGGGAGATGGTCAAAGTTTAGGGAGAAGCCCTTTGCAGAAGAGGAAAACTGATAATTCATAAACATATGAAATGATGCTCAATTAATCATGAGGAATGCTCATTAAAACCTCAAAAGACCTCCCTTCCACAACTATCGGATTAGCTAAAATGTAGAAGTCTGACAAAAAGGAGCCAGGTGGGAGGGGAAGCCTTGAAGTAGAACTTCCTGGATTAGGGGATTGTAAATGCAGCAGCACCTAGTGAGTCTCAAGATCAGACCTCTTCCCAGCAACTGCACTTCAGCGTTCTACCCCCAGAGACCTCCTCCATGAGCAGGAATCTCCAGGAGACTCAGGACCTGTGATAGAATGGAAATCCAGCTAAACGCCCATCTAGAGAAGATGAAAAAGTACTTTATGGTGCATCCAATCAGTGCAGTTACGAGTGGCAGCTAAAATGACTGAGACCCATGTGGATAAACCTCAAAAGTATAGTGGTGACTAGAGTTGTTAAATATATACACAGTGATGCCATTTATGAAAAAAAATGGAGTATATGCACTTTAGGTTGGATTATATAAAATATATATGGAAGATATGTGGGTAGAAAATGGTTGGTACTGACCAATTCATATAGTCCATTCTCACATACATATAATAGGGGAGCACCTGGGTGGCTCAGTCGGTTAAGTGGCCAGCTTCGGCTCAGGTCATGATCTCGCAGTCTGTGAGTTTGAGCCCCGCGTCGGGCTCTGTGCTGACGGCTCGGAGCCTGGAGCCTTCTTCGGATTCTGTGTCTCCCTCTCTCTCTGCCCTTCTCCTGCTCCTGCTCTGTCTCTGTGTCTCAAAAAAAAAATAAATAAACATTTAAAAAAATAACATACATATAATAGAAATATTAAAAGACAAAGGGAAGGGTCCTTCCTAGCTCTGGGTAGTGATTGTTTTTGGAGAGGGCGAGAGAGTTACTGAGTTAGGAGAACCTAGCGGGCAGCTTCCGATGTGTCTGTAAAGTGTGGCTTAGTGTGCGTAACTGGAGCATATGGCAAAATGCGAGCGTTTGTGAAAGCTGAGTTGTGGGCACTTGGATATTTTCTACCTTATTCTCCGTACCTGTCTCTGCGTTTAAAATTCTTCATAAATTATGAAGAAAACCAACCAAAGGGACTCATTGGCAAGAAAGGCCAGTGGCAGGTGTGGTTCCAGCAGGCCCTGTCCTCCCTCCCCCCTGCCCCCCCCCGGGTTTGTGCTTTCTTCTCAGACTGAAAGCCACATGGGTGCTGTCACCCCTGGCCCTGCCACCGTCACACAGCCAGCGGAAGGGCAAGGCTTCCGGTGTCTCTCCCCAGAAGCCCCCGGGCAACCTCTGCTTTAGTCTCATCGGTCCAGTGCAGGTTACAGGTCCAGGAAGGAAACCTCGGGGCCAGGAGGATGCCAGGGGTTCATTGGCTTTGGCCTGTGTTCCATCTCCCCGGGGCAAGACTGCTTGGGCTGGGGATGCGATTACTCTTAGACTTGCTAGGTCCTTGAAAGGAGCTGTCAGGGACGATCAGGTGAGTTGTATGGGGGCAGCGGTGGACCCCTAGCATTCTGTCACCAAGAGGAAGGGGGAAATGAAGGCCAAGTAAGAAACCAACGCAACCGTGTCTACCACCGAAACGATTGCCGGGAGTACAATTTAAGTAGGAGGGAACGTGCCCTTTAAGTTGGAATCTATGTTGTCAGATTGCTTCCTACAAAGACGGAATCAATTTACATTTCCACCGGGGGTGTCGAGCCACACCCGCCCCGGCCCTCGAGCAGCACAGCGGGGTTTCTCACCTTTCGGGCTGGCAAAACTCAGGAGTGGCGAGTGAAAGCGGATCGTGCTGCGATTCGCAGTTCCGTTTGCAGCTCCCGGACAGCTCCTCGGGCTGGGCACCTTTCCTCTGTTTAGCGACCATTCGAGTGTGCTCTTCGATGAACTGTCTCTTCATACCGCTTGCCAAAATAAGGGTTCTTGTCATCAAGCTTTTAGGCTGCATAAGATTTGAATGTGTCTTAAAAACACTCTCTGGGCTCAGAGGAGAAAGGAAGTGATCATGCGTTTCTGGAAGCAGCTCGGTGGGGTCGTATCACTCAATAAGCAGGAGACCCAGGGTTCTGGTCCCCAGTACTCTACCACAGTGGTGCGTTCGTGGTACCGCATCCGGGAAACGGACGCCCAGAGAAGGACGCAATTTAACCTGTGTATAAAATGCAGGGGCGGGGTTCCTGGGCGTTCGGTTAAGCTTCTGACTCTTTTTTTTAAATGTTTATTTATTTGTGATAGAGAGAGGCAGAGCGCGAGTGGAGGAAGGTGCAGAGAGAGAGAGAGAGGGAGAGGGAGACACAGAATTCGAAGCAGGCTCCAGGCTCCGAGCTGTCAGCACAGAGCCCCATGTGGGGCTCAAACCCATGAACCTCGAGATCATGACCTGAGCTGAAATCAGAAGCTGAATGGACGAAGCCACCCAGGCGCCCCAAGCGTCCGACTCTTGATCTCCACTCAGGCCATGATCTCACAGTTCATGAGACCAGCCCTGCACTGGGCTCTGTGCTGCTTGGGATTCTCTCTCTCCCTCTCTTCCTCTCGCCCTCTCGCCCTCTCGCCCTCTTGCCCTCTTGTCCTCTCCCTCTCTCTCTCCCCCTCTCCCCGTCTCTCTCCCCCTCTCCCCGTCTCTCTCCCCCTCTCCCCGTCTCTCTCCCCCTCTCCCCATCTCTCTCCCCCTCTCCCCGTCTCTCTCCCCCTGTCTCTCTCTCCCCCTCCCTCCCCCTCTCTCCCCCTCTCTCCCCCTCCCTCCCCCTCTATACCCCTCTCCCTCTATACCCCTCTCCCTCTCCACCCCCTCCCTCTCCACCCTTCTCCCTTCCTCCCTCTCCCCCCCTCTCCCTCCCCTCTCCCTCCCCTCTCCTCCCTAACTCATGTGCTTGTGCTCACTCTCTCTCAGAATAAAGAAAGAAACTTTACAGCGCAAGGGTTGCATGGTTACTCGTGAGGAGGTTTCCAATTGTGGTACTTCGTGCCGCTCTCATGGACAGAGTTCGAGAAACTTGGTCTGTCCTTGGCTCTCCAGAAGTCCAGGTCTCCCTGTCCGACCTCGCGCCCATCCCTCACTGGATAAGATGATCTCTGGGACTAGAGTCCGCCTTTCTGGGCAGAGCAGGAGCCTCAGTTCAATGTATAGCATTTGATTGGGGCTTTGTCCCTCCCTGGAGTCCTTCGCCAAGGACATTCAGCCTTCCCTCCTGCCCAGGGTTGCTCCGGATGGGATACAGGTGTGAGCTTGTGGTTCTGGGGATAGATCAGAACTTTGTTTCTTTTCAAAGAAGCCCTATAAAAGCAAAGCTTGACATCAGAGCCAGTGTTTGATGGTAAAACAGCAAGGCACCGGTTACACATACCACAAGCAGGAGAGGTTGAAGAAGGCCAGAAGATGTCAACCAAGAAGGAATTAAGAGGTTGTTCACAGTCATGCGTCTCTGTGCTCATTCAGACCAAAATTGCTTAACCAAAGATCACGTTTTACCAGTGAACACAGTCACAGCAACACCAAGGACAGTGTTCGTGATCCAAGCCATGCAGAGAATGTTCTTCTGCGGTTCCCGGGCTGCTTCAGAACCTTTGGGGTGGAGGAGGGTGGTCCCAAGATGTGTGCAATGAAGAGGGGAATGCTGGGATGGGGGCCCTTCCTGCCCATCCAGACAGTGCTGGGGTGCTCCTCTGGTGAGCAAAAGATGGGGTGCAGTGATCCCCTGGCCTCACCAAGGTGGCTTCTCAGCCATATATAGCGAGGCATCACACTGTACCCCACAAATGCCTCCATTATCTCTCGGTCAGTGGTATCAGCATAAACTTTGTCCTCATGGCCGAGGGGCTGGGCAGCCCCCTAAAATGATACCACTTTTGTTAAAAGAAAAGTGGGTCCACCAAGCACTGGAGCACACAGGTCTGTATCTACCCCTCAGCAGTGTACTCACGCTATCAAGTGGTCGTCCATTTGTTCGTTCATTCATTCATTCATTCATTCATTCTTTTTTTAATTTTTTTTAATGTTTCTTTACTTTGAGAGAGAGAAGAGAGTATGTGTGAGCAGGGGAGGGGCAGAGAGAGAGAGAGACACGGAATCCGAAGCAGGCTCCAGGCTCTGAGACATCAGCACAGAGCCTGACGCGGGGCTCGAACTCACAGACCGTGAGATCATGACCTGAGCTGAAGTCGGCCACTTAACCGACTGAGCCACCCAGGTGCCCCCATTCTTTCATTCTTAAGCAGAAGTCTTGTTTTCCTGCTTTCTGCTAAGTCTTGGAGAATTACACCAGGTTCTGGAAATTCTAGACTCTTCAGGCATTCCACATGGCAATGATGGAACTGAGGTTAACAAATGCTTCACGAGACTTTGTTTTGGGTTCACAGACTTCGGGGTTGATTTTTCTTTTTTTTAACTTTTAATCTCTCTCATTTCCCAAATTTGAATTTGAAAGAGTCCTTCCATGGCCCTCAGCTCTTGTTTAGAGTAGAAAACCATGCAGATTCTCCGCGTTTCTCATCGACTATTTTAGGGACGGATATGGATACAGTACTGTATCAAGGTGTCTTGACTTAATGTCCTAATTGACATCAGATTTTTATTAAAAAATCAGAAGACGTTACTATTCTGACAGCTGCCTATATTTATAGATTTCTAAGCAGAAAAGAAATCACTAAAACGTTCCTATTTATTCATCTTCTAGAAAGCCATCTGAAGAAATAGGGAAACACTTTGTTCTTGGAGGTTCCTTGGGCCTCAGCCGCCTGTGCAAGTTCCCAGTCATAGCTGTGAGCCTCACTGTGGGAAAGGACTTTCAGCCCAGGGAAAAACGAGTTCCTGCTGGTGACCTGCCAGTCGGTCAAGGCCAGTCTGCTTATCTGGTTGGGGGTTTCCACAGTGTGGCCGACAGATCCCCGCTGCATGTGAGGGGGTGAATGGTGGGAGTTTCTGGAGCCCCTGCCAGAAATATCAGGAAGTGAACATCAGCCATGAGCTCTTTCTTCTCTTAGTTGTCCAAACTTGAGATCTCCAAGGTGGGGTACACAGCAGAGAACCCACTATGGTGTAAGAAAAACGCAGATTAGGCTAGAAAAGTTGTATTCTCATGCATTTGATAGTGGACCTAATATTGTTAGTATAATAGCATATGCACCTACTTGACAAACATACATATATCAGCTGGCATGACCACAATTTTTCTTTTACTAGTGGAGTCATGTGCTCAGAAAAGTTTGGAGGCTACTGTGTTTGCTGATTGCCATTAGATTAGTCTAGAACAGGGGGTCAATTTTCAGCTGAATGGATGAAAATGCTAACAGACCTCAAACTAAGCATCAATTGTGTGGATCAAGTGTGGTAATTTTCCTCACAGCGTCATATGGTATGTTGGTGTGCACTTAATAGCACTTGGGTTATTTCCTGCAGAAATCTAAAAGCGTGAGCTGTCATATGTTCCATATATCGTTAGCCTCTGTGTGCGCGTAACAGAATGAAGAGCTTTCTAGAGGGGGGGACCGCATGGTCAATGCTGTCATTCTTGTCTAATGAAAAAACTGCAGAGGTAGATGGTAGAGAGGACCGCTACTAATATTTTGTTATATGCCTTAGGTTTTTTTCTGTAAATATATGCATACGTTTTTGGTCAACCAAATTATGATTATGTCGAACGTTTTATAACCCCAATTTTTTCATGTAATATGTATTTTTTTCTTGTCAGGAGGGTGAGAATGAGGTAATGAGGACAGGGATCATTTGTGGTTGGCTTCTTGGTTCTAAGATTCAGACCTTGGAACATCGATCCTTGTTGCTTGCACTTTCTTTGTAAACCCAAAAATTCATTCAGTACTTTGCAGGGAAAAACACAGTCTCTGTGCACATCATCATGTAGGTAGCCCAGGGAGTGCTGGTCAGAATTGAAAGCACCTTAGAAAACCGTATTGAGGGGAGAAGCCCGTGGAAGATGCATAGACTTGCCCTGGACTGGGAATTCCTCCCAGCAAGGTGCCATCCCGAGACTCCCCTGTCTGAGCTGTAACCAGTTGCTCCCAGCAGCGACTTCCTTCACCCAGTTCCCAGTTCTCCATCACATTTCTGACTGCTTCTGAGAAAGTTCTCGTCCCTCCCCACCACCCCAAACGCAGGCATTAGGTAATAGTGACACGTTAGATTCCAACACAACTCACACCGACGCAGTCTCAGGCAGGGGAGTAACACACAAAGGCGCTTAGGAATTGCCATCACTATAGACAGGAGGAGATTAATGGGTCCTCACTGAGGGCCGTGGCATGGGCAAAGCAGGCTGACAGCTATGAGCAGTTCCGTGGCCGTTCCTGAGAGTCGCCCCCCCCTTCCCCTCCAGCAGCTCATGCAAACGCAAGGGATGTGATTATATGGATAGACCTGACAATGCTATTTTTAAAAGCAAATCTTATTCTTAAGTATTTAACACTTCATTAACTGTTCTTAGTTTTGAGTTACTGCATGGTACAGTACCAGGCTTCAGATATTTGCCCGTGGCCGGCTGGTCCCTTGCAGGTCACCAAGCCCTGCTTCTGATTATCTCCGACCGGCGAGACCTAAACCCTCCACCAAGTCTTGCAACCCAGCCAGGGTCCAAAGGTGTCTTTAGCATCCACGTTTCTGATACACCAGGAAGTTCATGTTTGTAGAAGGCCCTTGATTCCTATCCCTCTGTTAGGCATCAAGGTCCCAGGACAAGAGGGCCAGGAGAGTTTTCTGCCGTCTTCAGAGTGGTCTGTGGGCTCCTCCACCTTGAGGAGCCAGCAGAGGCTAGTGATGGAGGCTGAGCAGGTCATCCAGCCAGCACAGGTCTGCTTGACAGTCTGGGTGAGTTCCTTTGTTACCTTTGGAATGAAGTTTGACAGGAAGGTTCTGGCTTCCAGATAAATCATGTTCTCTCTAGGAGCCCGCCCTCCCACGCTAAGCGGTTCAGAGCAACCCCAAGAGGTCTTTGGTGAATGGTCATTTCAGCTCTTTGTAAATACTTCTGAATTGGGACATTTCTCTGTGAACAGCCGAGATAAACAAAGGGGCCAGTGTATTGGGTCGTGTTGGTGTTTCGACCAAGTTGGTTGAGCCAGCCTTCTTCATACCAGTCCATTCTTGGAATTCTAAACATGACTGCGGTAGACATCTGAATGCTATCTTTAAGCACAGAGCTTTTGTGATCCATTTCCTGTGTAGCGTCCCTAGGCTTGGGGTCCAAAAACTATAAATGAGGGACATGCTTTCTGGGTGTGAACTAGGGGATTTCCTTGTTACAGTAGGGCGACCGAGGTCAGCGTTAGGAGGTGCGAAGTTGCATGTGACTGGTTGGTGATGTCTTCCCTGGGCACAGGCAGAGAGCGATAACCAAAGGCACAAGGTCCTTCCCTGCCAACACTCGAAGCCAGCTCTTGGGGTTTTGCTCCACCTGCGCGAGGGGTCCTATTTGGAAGGACTTCCTGAGATCACCGCGAGTCAATCTCTGAACGCCGAGCATTGTCATTGACCAGAGTATTTCTTCTCTCCTAAATGGAAGGTGACTTTTCCACGGTGGGATCCGTTCATCTGTTTTCAGGGTCTTTCCAGTAGCAGGAAGACTCTGGCTCTTCATAGTGTCTTCCAGATACAGACAGGAATTGATGGCCGTTCCGTAGGCAGGACTGTCTAGTTTGATCAGACTTCCCCCACAAACCTCTCTATTGGTGATCACTACTTTTAATACAGATTAAACCCCACAGCACCCAACTCCGGAGACTGTCTGGGTTTAGTGCTTATACCAGAACATGATGGCATAAAAATATTGACCGGGGCTTTGCAGCGTTAAACAGAACTTCTGGCAGTCGTTTTTATAAGAAGATCTGGGGATTTTAAAATTTCATTGATGATTTTGGCCCACTTATGCCTTTGCATTAAAATTCTGGGGGGAAAAACAGAGTAAATAAGTAGAGAGTATTTTTATTTTACTTCTTCGCTGTGGGTATTTTTATACCTCATTGTATGAAAGCCCTTTTGGCTCATGGCAGAAAAATGTTTCCTACTTCTAAGGGAATTTTATCTACAGACTCCTTAGATAGCATTTTTCAGTCTCCACGTTTCGAGGGTGATTTAACTCTCAAGTGTCGGAATGCCTAATCCAGTTTGAAAAATCAACCTTCGTTCCATTGAAATCGACACGTCGTTAAACCGCTGAGATGTGTGTGTGACAGTCTGAGAGCAGACGCAAAGGGTGCCCGCCACGCGGCGCGGTCCGCGGCCCATGCCAGGCGGACAGCCAGGAGTGTAGGGAAGAAAGCGTTTGGTAGAGGTGCGGGCACCTCTGGGTGTCTCTGTGTTTCTGTGACACCCACACTGCCACCTGGAGAAGGCCAGTTAGTCACCTTGAGAAGGCTGCAGAACAGACCGTCCCAAGGAGAGAGAAAAGCGTGTCCCCTTGTTCCCCGGTGACTCTCAGTGTCCGCAGCTCCCCTAACTCCGAGTCAGTCGTGCGAGGACAATGGGAGCAAAGATCCCCACTGTTCAGTCGGTGCAGCGCGATGCCAGGGGCTCGGCTGACTGAGACACTGGTCTGCTGCAGCCCTGACACCACTGTGGGTCTTCTGTCCCTCTCCGCCGGCCTCTCGCGAGCTGAGCGCAGTGCCTTGCACCTGGTGGGACCTCAATGCATCCTTGTTGAATTGAAATGGGTCCTTCATCGCTGGTCCTTAGACCCTTGCCCCTGGGGATGGGCCCATCACAAAGGGCTTTCCATGGAGCCATTGACGGCTCTGAATCAGTCCTTAGCAGTCCTCAGACACCTCCAGCATTGACTCGAGGCTGCTCAGCCCGCCCCTTGCCCGGCAGCACATCTGCACAGTCGCTGGCACAAAGGACAGAGCCGGGTGGAGGGGCTGGCGCCTGGTCGAGTCTGATATAAGTGTCCCCAACAAACCCCCGCCATCTGCGGCTGCCGAAGCGTGCTGAGCCCCGCACCTTAGGTGCTTCCATGGATCCACTCTCACGGGCCTCTGTAGCGTCTGCTGTGTGCGATCAGGTGTGGGACCGGAGGGCATCTTACAGACTTGCCTGGATCTTACTCTTACAGGGAAGCAAACAGAAGCAGTACCCTAAATGCAATTAGATTTTTTCTAAAGGGTAAAGGCTGTGTTTTCTGAGTTTCAAGGGAACCACACACGGAAACGTGACCTGGTCTCTGCTAACACCCCTAAAACCGTTTATTGGGCTCTTCCTTGTGCTGGGGATTAGGAGGAGGAGGGGAAGCCTTCAGGTTTGAGGGGACGCCAGGCTGTGTGGAGGGTGGAGGAAGCTGAGTGTGTTAGGTCCCCAGCACAGGTCCCAGAAGTGTCTTCCTGGAGTGAGGGCAGCAAGAGGAGGCAGAAGCTGGAGAGGAGCCTGTGAGGGAGAATGACACAGCCACCCCTTCCCCTGGATTTGGCTCGGAGTTCCCCGGATGGGAGCCCTGGGGGTTAATGTGTCAGTAGGTCCCCAATCCCCTCAGGGGTGGCAGAGGAAATGGTGACCGCAGAACACCCACAGAGGGAGAAATTGGAGACCTCTGTTTATCCAAATGAGTTTTGTCTGTGATGAAATACTCACAGGCCAAAACGTTCATACTTGTGGTTCAGGGGGCCTGGGGCCCACCCTGTATGGGGAGGGAGGGAGGGTTCCACACACTTGCCCCTCCTCCCTCCCACCCCTCGAGCCGTCTTTCCGGTGTCCAGTCTGCCGGGCAAAGAAGCATATTCTCCCAGCACCCCCAGGGGCTGTGCCCACCCGCCGGCCTGGGGGGGAACCAGAACCACGTTACCTCTAACCCACCCACCCCCGCCCTCTTGCCTAGCTTCCCCCGTGGTGAGTCTCTGTGCCACTGGGGGTATGTTTGCACCCCCCTCCTGGGCCCGGTGCTGATTCTCTGCCCTGCCTCCTGCCAGCCTGCCTGGCCCCAGCTCATCTCCCCGCGGGGCCAGGACCACCAGCCTCCCTAGCACCGAGGTTGCTGCCACTTGTGTGGCCCGGAGACCCGGGGAGTCTGTCTCTCCTTCCCCTCTGACCCCATTCCCCGAGCACCGTGAAAGGGAGCCTGCCACATTTAAACCCAGGCCAACAGCACAGCGACTCGTAACAGAAAAAAAGAAGTGTTCACCAGAGGCCTGTCCCTCCAGGCACCCCCTGTCCCAGCTCCTGCACTCCCAAGAGGCGGAGGAAGTCTGTCTTACTTTCTCGACCACCTGCAGAGACGGCCAGCCTCTGCGGACACCTCCCCCGGCCCCAAGCACGCGGTTGCACCCCATTCTGGCCGTGAGAACTTACACTCCCCTCCAAGGAACACCGGTCCCTTACACGGGGCTGGCCTTGCCCTCATTTCCTCTCTGGGACCGGGCTGTCAGCACACAGCCTGTTACTGTGCGAAGCACCGTCTGGCATGAGAACGCGTGTACCAACCTCATCGACTGCCCCCTTCCGGTCCGCCCCTTGTACAGCTGACTTGGCTCTCCGGGGGCCAGCGTGCTCCCCCAGTCTGGCCGTTTGGGCCAGAACAGCGCGTGGGGCTGCGGGAGGTGAGGCCTCCTTTGGGGGGGCCCTCAGCCAGCACGGGCCTCGGTTCGCCTTCCTTCCCAGGGCGCTTTGGGCCCGTGCAGGTCAGGACCACTGCCTGAGCGAGGGGACCCACCTTTTGGAAGCAAAACAGATGCGACTCCACTTACAACACAGACCGTAAAGGAGCCGCAGCCAGCTGGGGTGGGCCGCTCTGATTTTAATCACATAGGTTACAGTCCTCCTGACTCCAGCCGCTGTTTCTTTCCGAGTGGGGCCTGGGGCTCTCCCCGTCGCCGCCACTCTAGAGGGGGGCTTTCCTTTCCTGATTAACCGATGGGAGACCCACTGCGAGAGGCTGCTCATCCCAGTGAACAGGAGGCAAGGTCGGGAGCGAATCCCGGGCAGCGATCCCGGACACCGCCATGAGCCTCCGACTCCTTGCACAGCTGGACAGATGTCTTCCGGAATCCGAACATTTTCCTGAAGATCCTCCCACGAACGTCCAGCTCCGGGGCCATGGAGAAGCTAAGACGGGACCTGGGGAGGTGGAAAGGAGAAGGCCGAGCAGTAGCCGAGCCGAGTGTGAGGCCTGACTCCAGGGCTTCCTGGCTGGGGGCGCGTGGGCAAGGCTTTCCGCTTTCCTGAGCCCGTTTCTGGTCTGTTCCTTCTCTGTAAGCACGGGACAGTAGTGCCTCCGTCCGGGGCACGGCAGGGAGGATGGACGGAAGACATCTGGCAGTCATGGCCCACGGTGGGCGTGCACAGTGAGAGCCATGGCTCCCCAACCCCAGACCTTAATATCAGGGCTCGTAAGAGTATTTTAATTCAGTTTAATCAGTATTTTTATGTGAGCAAACACACACAAGCTGATAAGTTACGGCCAAGAGGGCTTGCCCTGCCGTCCCGGGGCGGTAGCCCCCAGCATTCAGTCTCCACCTCGCAGGCTCCTCCCTCGGTGTGGGGAGCAGAGCCCACGTCCCCTCCAGCTGCAGAACCCTTTCCCCCAGGCCCCACTGGGTCTGCTCCAGTCTCCGAGAGACCCACTCATGCTCTCCCCAGTTTAGCTCTGCCCCTTTTGGTGTCAAAAAACCTCTGTCTCCAGACGCCAGAAGAAGCCTTCTACTTTCTCCAGCTTTCCCGCCTGAGAGGGCAGTAGGAAACCCCTCCCGTGCTTTTGTGGTCTTTCAGCTGGCAAGACACAGTGGCCGTGATTTAGCCTGGTCTTCCTGCCACGTGGGTCTCACCTACCCCATGAGATCATAGGCCTCCTGAGGGCAGGGGCAGGGTCTTATTTTCTTTCCTTCAGATCAACTGAACACACTCCTGAGGGGCCTCACGCCATCACTGATGGGCGGCCCCCACATCTGCATCCCCCTCATGCACGGGGGCCTTCAGGCGTCTCCCTCCCGCTAAGACCGCTCCCAATTGCTTGGTGAGGCCTCCCATCCCTCAGAGAAAGGTAGACAGTTGGCAGCAGACAGGGGGTACTTTAGACATGGTGATGGCCCAAGGGTCCTATGGGAGCCATCTGGTGCCCCCTGAACCCTAGGATATGAAGCAGATCCTCTCTGGGGAGGATCAAGCTTGGGACGCACAATAAGGAAAGCTCTAAAGGTGCATTGGAACATTTGTAGGTTGAGGAAAATGGCAGATTGTTTCTTTTCTCTTTTTTTAATGTTTATTTATCTTGAGAGAGAGAACGAGCATGAGTGGGAGGCAGAGAATCCCAAGCAGGTTCTGCGCTGTCAGCTCAGAGCCCGACGTGGGGATTGATCGCACAACTGTGAGATCTCGACCTGAGCTGATACCAAGAGTCTGACGCTTAACCGACTGAGCCACCCAGGCGCCCCCAGTGTTTCGCACTAGAACGTCCAGCTCCCCGCTGTCTGGCAGGTGTGCAAGGTGATGAGCCCCATTTGGAGGAGGGTTCCAGGCACCAGGCAGGAGCAAAGAGCAACCACAAGGCAGGTCAACGGGATTGTCAGACACAGTTCTGTTTAAATAGGAAGAGGCAGAATATCCACCAAACAGAACAAAACAAGAAGGAAGATAAGAGTTGACATGAAACCAGAGAAATAACCCTGCCTTTTTTTTTTTTTTTAATTTTTAGCAAAATGTTGTTTTTTAAAATCTGGACCCAACACAGAAAAGGCAAGTAGACCCTTCTCTACATAGCACTTAGGGTGGAGATCTAAGCAACACTCAGCGAGTGCTGGAATTGATTATTAATGTCTGTCAAGGGCACACTAAGGAGCATGGGCTCAACTGCTGTGAATCCTCTGTCTTGCCTGACCAGCCCTTTCCAAACCCAGCTGGAGAAGATTTTCCTTAGAAAGGGAGGGCACGGCTGGTCCTACTAAAGCGACAGTAAAGTAACTCAGCCGTTCATTCTGCTGCTCCTTGCTCACTCAAAGTTATTGCAGATGCAGAAGACACGAGGATGCATTGGAGAACACAAGAGCCACTCACTCGCTGCTTCAAACACCTCAGCGTCTGATCCAGAGGCAGAATATGAAATATAACTGATTAGAATGCAAGTCATCACTAATTGCAATACCAGACCAAAGAAGACAGGCGGGGGCATTGAGAGCCCCGGTGTTGGAGGTGTCTGTTCAGGGCCCGATGAGTGCTTATGAGTGTCGTTTGCTTTTGCACTTTGTTTTGTAAGCAGCTAGACTCCTTCCCTCAGAAAGCAAAAAAGTAACATTTCTGGTAAAGGAACAATATAGAGAAAAGTCCCTGAGGGGGTCACCAAATGAAGCTAAATAGATAGACCTTTGACAGAGGTTTCCAGTACACCCATACAATACGTGGGCTGTTTTTCCGAAACCGCTGGATGGTTCTGAGACCTCAGTATTCCATAAACTATAGGGATAGAGTCTCTGCCCTCTTTGCTATTCATTTAATTTCTTAAAACAACCACTGTTTACCTAATTGCAGTAACCTGAGACAGAACACCCCGCAGTTGTGGCGTTGATGACACGGGCTAAAGTTCCCACCAAGACGTACGTGCTAATGTGAGAAAACCAAACCTCTTTATGAAGTGAGATGTGGTCTTTCCTCACTTTCCCCCCTTCCCTCTGTGGGAAAGAGGACAAGCAGAGCCAGTCAGCTCGACGCTCAGCCAGTGCCAGGGAGAACATGTTTGGAATATTTCTTATATTTTACTCCTTTTTAAGTGCAATTTGTAATGTGAAGTATTTCGTGGGATCGCCTAGTGCCATGGCGGTGGGGTTCCTTCGAGAAGGCAGTGTGCCTCAGGGTGCACCGTGCGGGGGTTCCAGGGACTCATGGAGGGTAGAGGGAGGGGGGACCAGGCCTCGAGGCCCAGGGGGCCCATGCAGGATGCCTCCGGGAGCTGCGGCTTGAAAATGGAGGAGCGAGTTGGCCATCTGGATGTCTTCTTTGGAAAAATGTCTCCTCAGGTTCTCTGCCCATTTTCTAATTGGATTATTTTTGTGTGTGTTGAGTCGTGTAAGCTCTTTATATGTTTTGGATACCAACCCTTTATCGGATATGTCACTTGCAAATATCTTCTCCCATTCATTAAGTTGCCTTTTTGCTTCACGACGGTTTCCTTCGCTATGCAAAAGCCTTTTATTTTGGTGTAGTCCCAATAGCTTAATTTTGCTTTCGTTCCCTTTGCCTTAGGGGAGACGTATCTAGAAAAATGTGTCTACAGCCTGAAACTAATGGAACCCTGTATGTTCATTGCACTTGGAGAAGAAAAAAGAAAAAAAGAAATTTTGAAAAAATTAGAAAAATTTTTTTAAATAAATTTTTTTTTTTCTGAAAGAAAATAAAATGGAGGAGTGAGGACCATCTGGGAGAGGCAGCCAGGGTGAAAGTTCTGTGGCTGAAGTGACAGAACAGACGGTGCGCATGCCTGCGTCTCCAGCCCCTTCCTGCTGGGAATCCAGGGCTAGTAATAGCATCAGTACATTAATCTAAAAATAAGGCCTGGAAAGTGCTGGATACTTCCTGGAGACAGACCCCATTCCCTTCATCCTCCCCGGGCTTTCCGGCAACAGCAGCACAGTGGCTCTTTGGTGCCGACCGGAGGACCGGCCCTGCTGGGCCCCGGGGCCGTCCCTCCTCCACCTTGCCCTGGCAGGACGCCGGCTTCGGCGTCAGGAGGCTGGCGGGGTTCCTGGCTTTCTCTGGCTTTTGCCACGGTCTCTCGCGCCTCCGTTTCCTTTCCAGCTCCACACGGGTGGTTGTTTCAGGCTCACTCGTGGCCGGTATTTTTCCGCCCACGGCGCTGGCTGAGGGGGCGGTGTTTGCCGGGGCTGCCTTTCTTGACCGTCACCTCGATGCTGGAGTGTGCAGGGCACTAGGAAGGGACCCCTGCCTGCTCCTGGGGGCCCCGAAACGGGGACACCCGGCTCTGCATCACGACGCTTCTCTTTCTTCTGTGTAGCTCCTGCCCTGGTTCGACCCCTGCCCCCCGCAGTCCATTGGTACCTTGGATTCCAGAGCCGCCTACCCTTGACCTCTTGGCGGCAGACACATCTTTGTGCCTCCTTCATTTGAGTCTTGCGAGTTCTGCCTTCACAATGTGTCTCTGCTCTGGCCATTCCCTTCCACCTCACTGCTCTCACCCTGGTCCCCTGACCACCCTCCTCCCCCAGCCAACCCCCCACGCCAGAGCCAGTCACCTCCTTACAGGAAGCACCTGGTGACGGTCTCCTCCAAAGGGGGTCTTGGGGAAACATGCCAGCCCCTTCACTCGGGGGCCACCAGCTCCCTCCCTACCTCACGCCTCCGCCCGGGCCTGCCTGTGGGCCTCCGGTGGCCGCCCCAGACGGCTGGACGCCATCCACCACGGCCCTGTCCTGCCAGGCCGCCCCATCACCGGCTCTCCCCACTCTGCTGCGCGGAGTGTGGCCCTCTGTGCCCCACCGCCTTGGCCGGGCGCCGCTCGGCACCGGCCACCTGCCGCGCACGGACTTGCCTGCCTGCCCGCTCCCGGAGCCAGGGGTGTGCCGCTCTTTCCTCCCCTGGGCGTCCGTGGAGCGGAGTCGAAGCCGTCCGTAGGGGCTGGCTCCCTCCCTGTCTGCGGGAAGGTGGATGGCTTCGCAGAGTGTTTTAGCTGGGACTTGAAGCTTTCGGAAACAACCTTACGTTAGCAACTGTTAGGGAGAGTTAGGGAAAAGAGTGCTGTTTGCCAATCAGGTTTTGCTTCCACTTCCGTTCTGTCCCTTTCCCCTCGCCGTTTCTGAAGAGCGTGCCGGGCGCCAGCCTCCTAACCTCCCCGCCTCGGCCGCGTCAGGCGCGTCCCTGCCGCCCGTGCTGCGGGGTGGCCTTCCGCCCGGCGTGAGCGCTGCCTGCATGGCCCCGCCACCCTCCTGCCTCCAGCGGGACGCCGGCCCGGGTCTCGGGGGCCGCTGTCCCTTCCAGCACAAGGCCCTCCTCCATTGGGAGTCGGTGAACCGACAGCTGGGAAGTCAGAGGCAGGCCATTCATTCCCAGAGAAGTACTTTGAGGCAGGCAGGTGTGTTGTTTTGTTTGTTTTTAAGAGAGACAAATGTGCTTTTCAAAAGCCGGGGTGTGTGCGCTCGCACCCCTGAGTCTGCTTGAACACCTAACACCTACCAGCTCCCCGACAGGAACGTTTGTGGCAGATAAAAGGCATTAAGGAGTCCTGAGAGCGAAACTGGATGAGTCACAGCGAAGGCGAGCGTGCCAGCCGTTGAGAGCAGCGGGCTGCGGCGCTCCTCTCCCGGCTCGTGTGCTCACACCTCGCGGGGAGCGGGGGCTCGTGGGTGGGTGCGATCGTCCCCCTCCCTCGGCCCGCCGCCTCCCGTGCGCCTCCCAGCACCGGCAGGACAGCCCAGCTCCCCACCCCTGCACGCCCCGCCGGGCTGCGCTCCATGCCGGAGGGTCTGTTTGCCGGTGCCCCCCCTGCCCCCCCAGGAACCAGCAGGGGGGCTGCTTCTGCTCCGTGAGCCGAGACCTGAGCGAGTCGTTGCTGTCACTTGTCCCAGCACAGGGGATCCGCAGGAGGGTGTGTGGTCCTGCCTGGAGACGCTGGAGAGATTCAAAAAGGACCTGTGAAATGGCCAAAACGATTTGCAAGTTGAGGGTGACCGGGAGAGGTCGGGCTCTGGGCGCCAGCCCGCAGGCCGTGTGGATCGCCTTTATTAGACACACGCAGCACCTTCCGGCTCCTGGCCCAGGCGGGACCCCGTCCCACTGCACCCTCCTCGGTTTCAGTGTGGGAGATGGTACCCCCAGAGGAGCCTTGAGGGGACCGGTGCGCAGTCCTTTGTGGAACTGGGGACTATGTGGCGTGGGGGGAGGGGAGAGCATCACCATGACAAAAGCCCAGGATGTTTTCAGGGCCTGCTGCTTTTTGAGGTCTTTCCAGAATGATCGGAGCTCATTTAGGAAATATGGGGTTCAGTGAGAAGGGGGTCCTCACCTGTGGGAGGGGAGAATGCCTAGCCTTTGGGGGGTAGGTGTGTTTAGGGGGTAATGAAAACGAGTGCCTTGATGGGCCCAGGGCTGAGCAGCCAGAGAGTTCTTGGGACCCCCCCAGAGGTGTCAGGGAGAGCTGCTGGCCAGGCCTGTTGTCTGTGTCCACGTCTTTGCAGAACCCATTGCCCGTTCTCCAAGGGCCTTACGTGGAAGGGCGTTCAGAGCCACCGGCTCGCCGCCTTTCCCCAGAGGCTGCTGAGGTCCCGTGGTCCCAGCCACGTGGACACACCCGTGGCTGTCCGCCGGCCTGGGAAGATGGCGTTGGCAGGAATAGGACAGAAACTCCACCCCTGAGCTCAGCGAGCCCCACCTCTGTCACCAAAGCCACAGCTGTCGAGCTAAGGGGACGGGACCCGCCGATGCCTTCATGTGAAACTGTCTGGAGGTGCCAGGTTCAGCCGTGTGCCAGGTGCCATTCTGTGCTCTGAGGCGTGTCCCCTCTAGAGAACCGACTGACGCCTCGGACCAGGTTTCAGGCAATTCAGTCACCACCTCCTGTGGTTTTGGGAATCCCGGGGCTCTAAGCCCGAGTGGCAGGGATCAGACTGTGGTCTGGAGATGCAGTCAAATCGGGTGAGGCAGGTCCCTTCGCCCCTCTGGGTCACAGTGGGACTCTTATAAAGAAAGGTGCAAGTAAAAATGTGTTTTCGTTTTGACTTACGCAGAAGCGGGGGACGGCAAATTTCGAAGCACAGTTCGAATCAAACCTGGAAGAGAACTGTTACGATGTGAACAACTGGTTGGAGCCTTGCCTCTGTCTTTTTGTTTCTGCTTAGGTCTGTGCCTTTGTAATTACTGGACTCGCTCACAGGACGCGTCGTATGTAGTCGGGGCCCACGGTGCCCGTTATGTGTTAGGCCATAACGGCCCCACTGGAAATTCAGAAACGGAGCTCGTTTCATTAGAAAACTTGAAAGAAGGTATCAAAAAGGGAGGAAAAGAAAGAGAAGCAAGGAAACTAGCCACAAACCGGCCCCCTCGAACAGGCGATCAGTGCGCCCAGCAGCACAAAAACAGCACAGTCCTGTAGCCAGCTGGTTACCGGCAGCAGGGGGGAGGGAGCAAACACGCCTCCCCTCGCTCACTAGACAGGAGCCTCGGGAATGGTATTCATCATTTTGATCCTAAACAAGGGATGCCGTTCGTAGGACGGGTTTTCTTTTCTAACCGCCTCTTCCAGTGTGGTGTTTTTAGCCGCCGCGCTGCCATTGGCCCAGGCAGCTAATCACCTCCTCCTTTCGCGGTGACCGTGAGAGTGTTTCGTATCTGAGGAAAGCGACGGTTAGGTTTTCTAACTTAGAAACACAGAGGACGTGGAGGGAGCGCGCGTGTGAGCCCGGCTCACACGCTGGGGGAAGGTACGCAGGTTAAGTTCTACACTCCGGGAGCGGGGAGTCCGGCAGGCGCATCGAATGTAGGGAACGGGGAGAGCAGGGATAACGTCGACGTCCCTTCGTGAACGCAACTCTGGCTCCCGTCGAGCCCCGGAGACGTGCGCGGATTGAGGGAGGTGGGTCCACACCCGCTGACGGTCTGTGCTCGCATACGGCAGTCACACGCCGTAGCGGCAACCCTTGGCCGCAGCTTCATAGGACGCTGATTCAGAGCAAAGGGACACCTTCTTGAGAAACACTAGGGCAGAAATGGGAGCCCTTTGGTGGAAGGTCAGTGTCAAATGAATTACTGGAAAGAAAAGAGAAGCATACCAAGAACTGGGGGCCTGGGGTTGGGGAGCGCAAACTTAACCTAGAACCAGTATCACCCTATTTGACCTTTCTGAAGGATGGCCGGTTCCGTGGAGTGAAGGGGCCAGTCCCTGCTAGACCCCACTCACCCCGGGCTGGAGCGAGGACTGCCCACTCGTGCTCTGGAACACGTTCTGGTGACTTTTGGGTGGCCTTATCTCCCCACGGGAAGAATCTGAGTTCTTAACCGACGGAGAAAGCCACGCTTAAAACGCAGTCATTCGGAGGCGTCACGATGGAGGGGCCGTCCCCCTCTTCTCCCCTGGGGAGTATGTGATGTCTTAGTCTCCTCGGACAAGGGTGAAAGGAAGGGCAAGGGCGGGCTTTGCCTGGGTGTCCGCGCGGGAGCAGGTGCCACCCTCGCGCCCTGCAGGTGACGTCGGGGACTAATGCAGCAACGGCCCGAGAGGCCAAACAGACTTGGACGTAATTGACCGTCGCCTCCACCTCAGGACCCACGTAACTTTTGTGCAGTTTGGTACACTTGAAAATACTTTTTTCTTTCGCCTTTTCTTTGGAAGGTGCCCCAAAGGGCTATTGACTTTCAGACCCTCTCCTAGATTCTGGTTTTATCTTCTAACCCTTAAAACAGGAATATACGTCCAGTCCTGTGACGTTTAAAAGTTAACTTCACTGCTTGGACCTTTTTTCTTTCGTGGTAGCAGCAGCAGTGTCACCGCCAGCATCTAGTCATTGCTCATTACTGGGGTATGAGGAACAAAATGGATGAGGCAGGTCTCCCTACCCAGCCCTCTCTAGTCACTGGTTCCAGTGATTTAATCACTTTGGGAGGTTCTGGTTGGTTTTCGTGTCCGCCCTTTCTACCCGCTGGTTCCTGGCCAACAACGCCCAGGCTGGCTCCCAGGTGCTCGTTCGCCCAAATATGCTGAGAGCATCCCCGAAACTGATGGTGTGTTAAGCGCTGCCAGGGGGCTCTGCCGGATCTGGGACCAGGTCATCACAGTCCGCGTCACCACGGGCTGCCGCCCAGACAGGCGGCCCTGCACTGGTTGTGGGAGCCTGTCTGCTCGGACAAGATGGGCACAGAGGTCCGAGACAGGGCAAGCGCGTAGAGGAGGCAGGGGAGCACTCGAAGGAACAGAGGAGGGACGCCAGGGGACGTGTGAGCAGCGGGGACAGAGTCCCTGACACAGAGGACATGAATGGAATTGTGGCAAACAGAGAGCAGCCAACCAGAAAAACGGTTGATAGGACGCTGACAGACCGGAATGCTTTCAAGAGCCTGTTTCCCAAAGTGATTGTGGAAGACGGCGCAGTCTGCCTGCGGGGGCCTGGAAAGGTTGGGGGACCCACGTGGGGGCAGCCACCGTGTCGGGGAGGGGGACAGTTCTGGGAGGCACAGGGAGCTAAGAGGAGGAGGTGAGCAGAGCAGACCTGGGGTGGCAGCTCAGAGACGGCTTCGCCGGACTTGCCTTTTCAGCTCACCCGTTTGGCACTTGCGGTCTGTGTGAGGGTGCCATGGGCTGGCTCAGGGCTGCCCCCCCCCCCCGCCTCTGTGGTGGAGGAGACGTTCTCGGGCTGAGACCCCTGCTCAAGGGGGTGCAGAGAGCTGCAGCATGAGCCCGCAGGCTGGCCGGACAAACCCGGGGCCGCCACTGCTCGTGCAGACCTAGAAGAGTGTGCACCAGGGAGGCGGCGGAATCTCAGAATCTAGAAAAGGCAAAGGCGGGACAGAGGAGACATAACCAGGCATAGTCTGGCTTAAACAACAACAGCGACAAACAAGCATCCACTTACTTTAGTGTGTGCTGGGTGTATCATACCTTCCTGCACCGAGAGGCAGCTGGACGAGTGGAGAAGAATCGTGGAATCCGTTCATTCTAGCAACGCTGGGCCCGGACTGTTCGGCCCTCGCTGGCTCAGGCTGGAGGCGCTCCCAGGTCACAGTAGGATCAAGCCAAAGCACCCCGAAAGTGGAAGGCCCTTGCCAGCGTGTGGAAACTCCAGGAACTGGTGCAGCCGTGGGATGGGAGCGAGGAGCCCGGCCAGCAGGAGCCGCCATCGTCAGTTCCACCGCACCCCTGCAGTGAAGGGGGGATGCCAGGTGCTCACATGCCGGACCCGTCTCCTGCTTCTCCTTAATGACTCCGCCCTGGCTTCACGGTGCGCTCAGAAGTCTGAAGGCACAGGGCGCCTGGGCGGCTCAGCCTGTTAGGCGTCTGACTCTTGTTTTCAGCTCGGGTCTTGATCTCTGGGTCATGAGTTCAAGCCCCACGTTGTGCTTCAAGCTGGGCATGGAGCCTACTTAAAAAAAAATCTGAAAGCACATTTCCAAGGCCGCCCCCAAAGAGGGTGCAAGGGAGGAATATGTATCCACGGTCCAACTTCTAGTTAAGCGCGGGTCCTCGTCCCGTGGCAGTATAGTGCTTTTGATTTTTTTCTTTAATTCAACAACAGTTTGGCGAGCACCTGCTGTACCCCTGGTCCATACTCTGGTCCTCCAAGAGCTTGCTGCTTAAAAGGGACAGTGAGAAGAGTCCATTAACTACTTGAATGCTCGGCAGAAGTGAGGCAGGGAAGGAGACAGGAAGTCCCGAGGGAAGGTTCCAGGACTGCCCTTAAAAGATGAGGAAGACCTGACAGTACAGGTTGCTCTTCGTTGGCACGCAGCCCTTCCCTTGTAGGAAACTGCAGATGGTTCCTCTGGGTGGTTTAGTTTTCTTGGGAGTGGAGGGGAGCGGCCCCATGGAAGAGAAAGTCGAAAGTATAGGTTGGGATCGTCCCGTGAACGGCCCAAAATATCAACCTAGGAAACTCAGACCTTTGTTTCTGTTGAACATGGAGTCACTGTATCCATATTTTAGAATATTATGCCGCGGTTAGCATGTGTACCAACACGAGTCAAATTCTAAGACCCATCACGTAATGGAACCGCGAGGTGCTGAGAACTGTGCCCAGTGCGATGTCGCCAGCGGAAGAATGCTACAGAAAACTCTTCAGCGTGTTGGTGCTCTGTGCGGGGCGGAGAGGGCCCACACCAGACTGACGACAGTGGTTACCGCGAGGCAAAAAGAAATTCGGGTTTAGGGATGTGCGGGAGTGTTGAAGGCAGACAGTCGGCATTTTAGGTGATCTTTCCGTTGTATTTTAACAAGGAAAATGTTGTCTCGCCATTAAAATACAGGTTTCAGATTCAGAAGATAACAGAGTCATTGGCTTATTTCCTGCCTCTTACATTCTCAATTAGAGCTCGCGCATTTGGAGAATTGGGAACAGAGTCTCTGAAACCAAACAGAATCCAGGGGTCGAACAAAAAAAGGCGCCCACGAGCCTGCAGAGACCGGGGGCTCTTCGGGACCCCTTCATCGCAGGCTCGAGCAGTGTCGTTTGTCTGGGTCCTCAGCCGTCAGCCGCAGGTGGCAAAGGACGCTCTCGGCCCACACGGAGCTGGCAGGAGCATTCCCTCCCCCGCCCGGGACCGGATCCCACCCCGTGGCGGCGGCTGGCTCCGGGCAGCGGTGGTGACTATGTTTTTCTCTTTCCTGGCACCAGGATCATTTTCTTGGAGAGTCTCTGTGGACGTTGGCAAATAGTTTTGGCCTTCGTCCAAGAGATTGGGTTTATACCAGTCGAAATGAGGCAGGCATTTAATCGGTCACCCAGGGAACCTGCTCGAGGCCCTCTGGTGTCTTCTTTATAATTAATTTTTAACATTTGTTTTCAGTATAAAATTTGGGCCTTTATCCTCTTTGAAATGAAAACGGAGCGTGTGTATTTGACTGTACTGGCACGAAACTTCACACGCCATTCTTTTATTCCCTTCCAACTATTAACTCCTATTAAGCAAGACAGAGAGATAATAGGATCCCCCCCCCCTCCCCCGGCTTGCTGGCTTGCGCAGTGTCTCATCCTCTGTAAATCGCCTTCGGTGGCCAGGCTCTTGGCTATCATTAGTGAGCATCAGAGCCCACTTGTCAGAGGCCCGGCCGCCTCCCAAGCTGCCCCCTCTGCCCTGTGCCCCTTCCGTGCCCAACGGATTCCCTGCCCCAGCCGCTCTGCCAGGCCCTGCTGACTGAAGCCGTCGTTAACAAGACCCAGCGGGCACTTCTGGCTTTTTAACCCTGGGATTTAAACTTGAACTGCTGTAGATGATTTCCTGTTTGTTTGTCCGACCTGCTCTCGGCTGTCAGGAGCCCGCGCCAGGGCCAGGGAGAGCAGAAACGGCACAGTGGTTCTTGAACCCTGGGATGCCCTGGAAACCCAGCTTCCAAGGCCTCTCCCTTAGAAGTACGGAATCCAAACAAAGCCAAGGAACTCTTCGCGAGTTACTCAGGTAGCGATTGGTTTTCCCTTTCAGAGAAGTTCGAACACAAGCGTGTCTTTGCCTTTCAGTGTGCTGGGCCCTCGGGCCTGCCATGCACCCCGCGTCCAGATCAGAAACAAGGACCCTTCTTTCTGGGTAGCTTTGAGCCACAGAGGAGGCAGGAATTGGACTTCAGCCCCATTTTCCGCCTCGGCCCGGAGTCTTTGTGCCGTTAACAATCTACGTATTCACGCAGGACAACCTTCCTTCCTTTGTGCTCTGGTAAAGAAAACAGGTCCCCTCGAGGACCTACATGTGTAAGCAGAAGGCCAGGAATTTCTCGTACATAATTATTACTTAGAACGCTGACAGCAACTCTTCAGGTTTTATGTTGAGGAAGTTAAGGCTCAGGAAAGCTGATCTCCCTAAGATAACAACAGTCAGACGCTGAACCGGATCCAGAGCCCAGTCAGGCATCGATGTGGCCAGCAGTTGCGTTGATAGGAAATTATTTACAGGCCGTGCCTAGCTTCTCCAGCAAGGCCACGGTTAATTCTGTGTCCTTCTTCCCTCTGAGAATTCTATTAGCTCGGGAGCCTAGGAGAGGCCCCCCGGGCCAGGCGTTAGCTGCCCCTCTGCACTGCGGGAGTGAGCTGGAGCCTTGCGCCTCCAGATGATGAACGAGGAAGTGTTTATGAAGTACCAGGGGGCCTGAGCAAAAGGCACGCGACATGGCAAAGCATTCACCGTCACGTGCTTAGTATTTGCAACCGTGTCACTTTTCGCAGCCAACTGCCACGATTAAAAGTCCGGTTTCCCTTTTCATTAGGTGTAGGACTGTGAGCCAAGGTCCGAAATTCAAAAGGGACCACGAAATTGGGAGTCGGTGATGACCAGTTCCTAAAACGGTGTCCTGTCCTCTCAACTAGCGGCTCGGCAGTTCGTCTTCTGGGGTGAGGGGTCACCGCGGGCCGGCACTGACTCGGCACCCTGCGCGCACGCCGGCTCCTGGCCCGGCTCCGCGGCTCCCGGGCCGGTTAGCTATGGCTGTGTCTGCAAACACCCCAGAACTCAGGGCCTTCAGGAGCGATTGTGTGGTACCCACGTCTGCAAGGCTACTGGGGTTCAGCTGACCGAGAGCTGGCTTCGGTGGGGCCCCTGTGCTTCAGGTGGTGGCTGCTGGTGACGGCGTTCTTCATGTCACTCATAGCCCACGGACTGGCGAGGTAGGCGGGCCCCGTCTGCTCATGGTGACGGCAGAGGGCCAATGGAGCAAGTGAAGACGGATCGGTACGTGGCCACCTGGCCACGTTCAGTGGCACAGCCAAGCCTAAGTCATGGGGCAGAGAAGCATGCTCCTGTCCCCTCTTTAATGAGCGGAGTTGCAAATGCGTGTGGCAAGCGAAGGGGAACAGGGGTCAGACGCCGGGCCAGTAGGACCCCCACCACAGCGCCTCGTCCCTGGAGGCCCATTCGGTGGACTCTTCTCCCCGCGTGCTCCCTTCCTTGCAGGCAGTGGGAAAGCGCAGACCTTGTCCCCTGCCGCCAGGACACCGTCCGCGCAGCCGTGCTCCCGCATCCAGCCACCCAGCGGGCCGGTCACATTTTCAGAGAAAATCTGTCCCACGTCAGACGTTTTCCATTCGATTCTCAAAAGCTTTTTAAAGGGATTATTTTTCTAGAAATGCCTCCCTCCACACTGCGATCACAGCTTCGGTGTTGCTAAACTTTCTGAACCATTCTGAAACATCTGGATTGCCCTCCTCACAGTGAGGGTAGCTAGCTCATCGGTGGCTTTGGTTGTCTTCAAACAGATGAAGGGTGGAGTCCCCAGCCACCCCGTAACCCCTTTGTTAACTCTGGGAGGGGGCCTTGGCTTCACCCTCCCACAACGCACCTTATCCCCCTTGCTGCCAGGTGGCACCACAGGTAACCTGGCCCCCATCCTCATCTCCCTTCGCTGCACCACCCCGGCCGAAAGAGTTTGAGGGGTCAGCTCATCTCTTGGTCCCTAAAACTGGTTGAGCATTAGAGTCATCTGGGGAACTGAACCCCCAATTTCAGATTCCCGGCAGGCCTGGATGACTAAGGGCGGGGCTGGTGAGAAAGCTCCTTTGGGAACCACTGGCCGGGAGTCACGCACCTCGATTTTTGAGACTCATTTCTTGCTCCGACCTTCCTCCCCCAAGTCACTCCCCCACTCTGGACCTCAGTGTCTTCATCCAAAAACAAGGTGGTTGATTTCAGTTATCTAGAATCTTGCCATGCAAAGTGTGGTCCATGGGATTTTGCTAGAAACAGAATTTGAGACCCCAGACCTGCTGAATCCGAACTGCAGGTAATTCATATATGCATTAAATATTGAGAAGCACTGTTTTATGAGGTACCTTCTAGGGCGAAGCTGAAGCAGGACCTTCATACGCCCCCAAAACCTGGAACACTAGTTGCCCCCTCTGTTGTCTCCTACACAGGGCAGCTCTTTCCCGCTAGGAAGTTCCCTCTGGGTGTTGAACAGTGCTAGCTTGAGGATGATGCAGGCAAAATGAAGCTGGCTTCCTTCTCTTCTCGTGTGGATTTTCTCACATTTTTGTTCCCCGTGTTCCTGAAATTTCCTAGGTGGACTCTAGAGCTCTCCCAGAGCTGTCCTGGTCGTGGGTGGCAGTCTAATTGGTGATCTTTGGTGGGGGGCAGAGAGGCTGGTGTCTCTCTTATTGCCATTTTTTGTAGATTTTATTAAGGTAGTTTCTAGAAGCCTCGAAGTCAGTCCCTTCGAACCCAGTTTCATTCTCCTGTGCCTTCTCTGTTATTCTCCGCCCCTCCCCCCCGCCCCCGTTCCTTTCGAGAAAGCCTGTCTCGAAGATGGTTCTGGTCCCCGTTCCCGCCACAGTCCACGCGGCAGCCCCCTCGCCGTGCCATGTTCCATATTCTTTCTTGCCAAGGACCAAGGGCCAGGAAACCCGAAGAAACTTACAAGCCATGAAAGGTCAAGAAGACAGCTGTAGTTAAAATTCTGAGCAAGCCTCATGCGAGGCTGTGTCACTAGACATGTCGGGATCACAAAATAAATTGAATGTTACCAGAACCGTGAGGAGCAGAAAGCAACTTAGAGATCCAGCAGCAGGGAGAACGGGAGTAAGCAGGAGACCTGCTTTCCATCACCGCCTGTCAGAAATAGAGGCTGGTGTATGCCTAGGAAGAGAGCTTATAAATTTCCCTTGCTCTGCTCCTTTGCTGTTTTGAAGGAGAATTTGCCGTGGACTTGGAGCTGGGCGGATTGGCCATTTATTTGTGAATTGCTTCCTGAAACGGCTTCTCTTCTTGGTTCTCCCCGGTTCACTATAATTAACCATCAGTTTGGGGGAAACTCCCTTTTCCTTCAAGCCAAGCTCTCCACCCCACTCCGCCCCACTGTACCTCCTGCAAAGGATATGATGGTTTCAATGGCAGGCTCCTAAAGCCAACAAAAGGAAGATCTGCTTCCCTGTGCCCTCCTGGAGGCTGCGGACCCCATCCCCTGCCTCTCGTGGTAGCGTGTTGGCTACTTTGTATTCTCGTACGTTATTCTGCCAGGGAGCATGGGCAGTTTGTACATCGAAACCAAAGGATCACCTTTTATTCATGTTTCAAGGCCTAATCCAGGAGTCAAGGGCCCCGCAGGACTCTGAGACAGCAGATCGAGGGCGCTCCCCAAACTTCTTGAGACCAGCAGCATGGTCATGGTAGAAAACAAGCCAAGGGTCGGCCGTGTCCATGAACCGTTTTAATAAGCAGCTGGTTGAACAGGTGCTGAGTGGGCTGAGCTCTCGGCAATGAGGATCACATGAGCTAGTGCCTGCCGTCCCCATTCAGCAGGTGAGGAGACACGTGAAATAATAAATGGCTTGGGATCCCCGGCCCGGCAAGAGGGGGCAAGCGTCCAAATCTAGGCGTCCTGGCTCTCCACTCGCCTCAAGCCCTCGTCTCCACCTTTCTGCCCAGGAGATGCCCCTTCCTCATCACACCATTGCCTTGCTTACTTTTTTTTTTTTTTAAAGAACGAATGAGTCTTAGTGTTTAAGACCCAGCGCTAGGTCTCCTCTTCCGGGAAGCCCTCCCTGACTCCCAGTCACCCCACCCCAGTCCTGACAGGGTCTGCGTAGCCTGTGCTGTTGTCATAGTGTCTTTTTTTTTAATTTTTAATTTTTGCATTTATTCATTTTTGAGAGACAGAGTGAAACACAGTGCGAGTGGAGGAGGAGCAGGGACAGAAGGAGACACAGAATCCGAAGCAGGTTCCAGGCTCTGAGCAAGTGTTCACCACAGAGCCTGATGAGGGGCTCGAACCCGTGAATCGTGAGATCATGACCCGAGCCGAAGGCGGACCCTCAACTGACTGAGCCACCCAGGTGCCCCATGTTGTCATGGTGTCTTAACGTGAACTCATCGTGGGCTGCTTTCTTAGCAGACTCTGAGAACCTCGAGTCGGAGCCCAGCACATCCTTCCAATTCCCCAGCACAGTACCGGGCACGGATGTCCCTGTTTTTACTGCCTTAAGATAAGGGGCGTGAGGCCTCTGTGTTAAAACAGTCCAAATGGACAGCGCTTGTGTCTGCGTGCACACGTTCGTGGATGGTTCTCTGCACACGCACGTGCCATATTCTGTTGTGGCTGTCGCACCTTCAGGGATCTGTAACTCGGCGGGGCCGACGGGGCGAAGGCAGTTCCGGCGACTCGTGAGAGCAGGCTGGCAAGGCCACGTCAGGGCTGCCCTCTGTGGCGGGGGAAACCTCTGTCACAACTCAGCGCCCTCGCCACCCTAATTAACATTTCATAAGATGTCGCGGTTTGTTTCCCTCCATCAGGACCCTGACGTTAGCCGTTACTCATGCAGAACTGCTCTGCGCAGGGGTCAGCGTGTTCAGAAAGGTGAGCAGGCATTCGTTTCTCTTCGCGGATTCCCTGTGACAGGGAAACAGCCCTCCTCTGAGGCTCAGCAAGGGAGACGGCCGACGTGGACCGTGGAAAATGCAATGGTCGCCCTCGGTTGGGTTTCTGGGGAGTTTGTGTCACACAGTGGTGAAGAGTGTGGGCCCTGGGTGGGGCCTGCTGTCGGGGTGGGATCCTGGCCTGCCAGTTGGATAGCCAGGTGGCTTGGGCGACTTGAGGTGGGGGGGTGGGGGGGGGCGGTTCTGGTTGTGACTCCCTCTGCGATGTGCAGATAGCAACACCTTCCTTAAAGGGCTGCAGAAAGATTGAAAAGTTCATGGACGTGAGGCATTTTGGAATAGTTGCCGACAGTGCTCACCGTTGGGACGTGCCTACTCCACCTGCCTCTAGACTGGGGGCTCCCGGAGGGCAGGCCCCTCCCCGTCTCCGGCTTCTCTGTGCTGTCACAGGCCCCCGTACAACAGGTCAGAGAGAAGGAAGCCGCCGGGCATTATTGTTGGGAGTACACAGGGATCGCCGTTGGCCTTGGTGGGCAGGCTGGGATGTGCCAGGAGCGGAGGTAGAGGGAGTAGACGTTGGCCTTGTGGAATTTGGTAAGCTCTATTTTATCATCAGTGGCTCTTTCTTCAAACGAGGGTTGAGAGCCCTACCCTGCGACCACAGTGGGGTCTGATCCAGCTGAAGATTTTCAGCTGAATTGGTGAAAAGCAGCCATCCCCTGGTCACCAGGCGCTGAGTCGGGATGGAGGGTAACGTGGCCTGTGACCTCATTAACAGTGTCAAGAGGTTTGCCTCTACCCTAGCCGTCTAAACACGGTGAGACGTGAGGCATCCTTGCATTTGCACCGAGGGGCCGACGGGGTCCCCAGAAGTAGGTGGGCGCGTGTCTGCAGGAGTGAGATTCGCATAGGGCCTGACCCCCCCCAAGTCTCTTCCTGAGGTGTTGGCCTCGGAATAGTTGTGGCATCAGCACGTTTGGGGAGACCCTACTTGGTGCACTGGGTGGAGGAGGCCAGCCGTGATCCAGAAGGGTGACATGGCCTGTCTTAGCAGGAGCCTACAGGCGGCCGCCCCACATCTCCCTGGACTGCAGGGTGGGGATCCTCACCACAGGGAGTATACATCGCGTGTCTGTCTCCTCCTCTGTCATTGCCCCTGTGCTTGAGTGAGCTTGGCGCAGGCCTTAGTTTGGATTTCCCAAGGAGCCTCCATTGAGAGAAGACTGGAGTGCAAATAGTGTATCTGTAAGGTAAGCCCAGGCAGCATGGCCAGGGGATAGAGGAGGGAAGTGAGCTGGGACAGCAGGAGAGAGGGGAGGGGGGATAGGGGAGGGCAGGAGGCCGGGACAGCAGGCTCTCATTCGAGAGTAGGTGGCTACAGCCACCGAGGGTGAAGAGACTGAGCGAAACCTTCACTCCCCAGCTCCCATGGTCGTCAGTTGCGGGGTGCTCCCCCCCGGCTCCCATGATCATCGGTTGCGGGGTGCTCCCCCCTGGCTCCCATGGTCATCGGTTGCGGGGTGCTCCCCCCTGGCTCCCATGGTCATCAGTTGCGGGGTGCTCCCCCCCCAGCTCCCATGGTCGTCGGTTGCGGGGTGCTCCCGGGGCTTTAGTGTACCAGCACTTCCAGCCTTCCCTCCGCAGCTTCAGGCAGAGAGATTCCGAGCTTGGGGGCAGGGAACCTCGGGTGGCACCAGCAGGTATCTGGAGACCGTGGGCAGGGCATCGGCGGCACCTACCTGCTACAGTCGGCTGGGGAAGGATTGTTTTTACCTTTTCTGGCAGATTGGAAGCGATCGTACTTTCACCAGAAGGAAGACTAAAAGGTAGAAGCCACCCAAGTGCCCATAGACAGATGGAAAGATGGACAAATAAACAAAATGTGGTCTGTCCATACAATGGAATCTAATTATTCAGCCTTAAAAAAGGAAGGGAGGTCTGATATGTGCTACAACACGTATGAACTGTGAGGATAGCGTGCTAAGTGCAATAAGCCAGTCCCAAAAGACAAAGGCTGTGTGATTCCTCTCATATTGGATCCCTAGAGCAGCCAGGATCATAGAAACAGACCCTCCCTCTGTGGTTGTGGGCGTACCGGAAGGGGCGGTTATAGCTGAATGGGTATGGGGTCCTATACTTGGGAAGATGAAAATGTTCTGGAGGTAAAACTACGCCATTAAGAATGATTAAAACAGTAAATTCCATGTTATGTATATTTGACTACAATAAAGACATAAAAAAGGAAACCAGGGGCCAACATCTGAGTAGCTTCTCCAAAACCACTCGGTGGTTAGCTATCTCCGATGAGGCCGGGGGAGAGCCTCAGAGGCGGCTGCTGGCGCTGCAGCATGGGGGACCGTCACTCGGCCTGTCACCTCCCCACCAACCGAGGACTCCACAGCAGGGACAGAGCAAGTTTTCTGGGTGTGACAGCCCCGATGAGTCTGAGGCGACAGTGACACTTTTGGGCGTGTCAGGGAGTAACTCCTTGGAGTGACTGGCATCTCCGAAGCCCACTCCGTTATAGTTTTCCCTTGCAGAAAGTGAAACTGACAGTTTGATGACCTACTATGCGCAGGGCCTACCAGATGCGGAGGCATCAGACCAAACTCGCTGCCTCTCGGTTTCTGTCGTACGGATAGGAGGGAGAGTGAACAGGTAATGGCTTAATGAGGCTGCCAGATGGATGGGGGTGCTGAGCAGGGGAGGGGGAGGGGCAGCAGGGACAGCAGGCAGGGGTGGCCTGGGGGAACTGGAAGGTGAGGGTGGTAGAGAATGACATGATCAACTTAACTAACTTTTTAGTGAAGGGAGAGCGGATTAGAAGGGGTGAAGGGTTGGAGCAGTGGCTTTTACCTGAGCAGGGGTGAGGTAGCAGGGATGAAGTTAGCAGTTACAGGAGGGTCTCTCGTGAGGGTCCGGATACAGAAACATTTCAGCATCTTTGGAGAAAAACATTTGTAAGCCATGACCTATATTACAACAGAATTTGCGATATATTGGTTGTAAGGAGACCAGACTTACATAGAAGATGGAAACCGGAAATCGGAAACCTCATTTGAGGCAGCTCGGAGCACAACAGTGATTGGGGTGCCTGTCCCTGCACCTTCTGTGGCTCACAGGGCACTCTGAGAACCCAACATGATGGCCTTTAGCCTTTTATTTATATTTCGTTCTTTCGTTCGTGAATCCCCTGTCCTAAAGTGGAGGGTCGTGTTCTGTTTTTCTGGCGCCTTCCGTTTGTGTCACACTTTGCGAGCTGCCGAAGAGCAGTCAAGAGACACAAGTAGTCACAGCTCCGGAGCACTTCAGGTCTGGTGGGGGCAGTTAGGCGGGTGAAGAGTTAAGCGTGTGTCTTCGGTGGCAGATCCAGGCAGCCAGAAGTAGAACGTGATTAATTGTCGAAGGATAAATGGGACAGAAAATAAAGGACTGTCGGAAGTGAGGGAAAAGGAGAGCCCCTTGGGTGTCCTGAGCCGGATCTGAACTCTAGAAGGGTGCCCGGGATTGGGACAGACCCTCGTCGTGGGACCGCCGTGAGCAAGAGCAGAGGTGTGGTGGCTGGGCCGTGGCGTGCATGGCACGGGGGCCCTGCTGGAGAGTTTATCTCCACAGGTGACAGGAGGCTGCGGGTTGTCCTCGGGCTGCAAAGGGGGTGAGACACCAGACCGTCTGCTGGGGCGAGCGCGGTCTGGGAGGCCATCCCTCACCCTGGAGGTCCGGGCGATGCCCCTGGAAGAGGGCGTGGGCGCAGATTTGGGGAGCGGAAGGAGTTATTTCAGATACTCTGAATGTGATGTGTTTGGGGAGCTCTCAGATGCAGTAGAAAGAGGCTGAAGGGGAAAGAAACCACCACTGGGTTTATCTTCTCGAGGTGAGGGGGGTAGCAGAGCTGTGTGTCCGTGCTCAGGGCCCGGGAGGAGACAGATGGCACCCTCAGGTTGGGCCTTTGAGGAGAGTTTAACTTAAGGGGCGGTGTACAGAAATGTGGGGGGGGAGTGGGGGAACCACAGAGAGACCCAGTCCCCGGACTGGTGGCAGCGCCAGCCATCCTGGGGGGACTGGAGGAGGGACCGTGATGAATCTGAGACAGCGGCCGTGTGGAGAGGGAGCTGGCAGAAGGTAAGCCCAAAACGGCATCCCGGCCTTGCTCACCTCCCCATCAGGAGAGACGGGAACCACTGATGAAGTCGCTTACCGTGCGTCACCCTCCCCGATCCCAGAGCCGGGCCACAAAGGGAGGAGAGGGGATCTGGAGGGGCAGGAAAGAGACGTAGTATAGTCCCAGCCAAGCTGCAGAGGGTGAGGGTGACCGAGATGGTGCAGACACAGCGGCAGACTGGTGGAGATGGTTCAGGCCGAAGGAGGCGGGCCCTGGGCAGCCCGAGCAGGTGACAGTTGGCTGGGAGCCCAGCTGTGCGTGCCCACATCGGGGAGGACATGGAGGATTCCTGTGGGAGGAAGGAGCGGGTTTGAGTCCAGTAACCAGGCACAGGTATCCATCTCTGGTCAGTCCTTCCTCCAGAAAAAAGCATAATAGTAATAAAAGAAGAAGTATCTTAGTAACCCAGGAAGACTGAGTAATGACGATGAGGAATCCAGACTGAGCTCCCATTCTAGCCTATGCTCTGCTTTTATAAAATTAGCAGAAACCAGACTTTCCAAACTCTCCCTTCCCTTAATTTTTTCGCTGGGAGAATCATATTCTCGAACAAGTAGCCTGGGAGGACTCGGCCTTTCCCCCTTCCTTTTCAGTTCCCCGGAATCTTCGTGTTAGATGAAGTTCGCCCGAGAGCAGGGTTCCATCACCTCGTTCCAGCAGGGGCGGAGCAGGCCGAGGACCTGCATTTCTACCAGCTCTCCAGCCGAGCGCTGGCTGACGCGCTCTGGGGCCAGGGTGGACGGTGACGCCTGGGATGCCTCTACTGGTGATTAGAGGAGGGGGAGCAGTCGCCAGGTGATCGCAGGTTTAAGAACTGGATGGCAAACATCTAAACAAACCAAAGAAGAAGAAGAAGAAGAAAATTGAATGCAGCCCAAAGCAGTGAGCTCACTTCAGCCCCAGCAGCTCCCCCTCTGCCGCCCTTCCGAATACATCTGAAGACATTTCTCTGTCGGTGCACACAGTGTACCAGACACTGGGTTTATCTTAAACCCAATGGCTGCTTAAAAGCAGACCCTTCTGGAGGCAAAACCTCTCACGCACCTTGTAAATTAGCTGTTGATCTCAGCGTACCGTAAATAGATTAGCCCTGTGGCTCACTGATCTTCTTCCTGAAAAGGGTTTCTAGTTCCTATGCGAGATGTTTTTCGCTGCTATCCCTCCTCTCTGCCCCCCTGCACGCACTAAAAGTGGTTTCCTTCCGTTTCTCGGGATAATTTGAGTCCTGGATGAAGGCAGGTAGTTTCGTGAGCCCCTTTAAATGCCTCCTTAACGCTGCTGCCTGCAAAGCTGGCCTCCCTGCCCCTCTGACTGTAGCAATCCATTTCGGAAAAAGCAGGTCCCCAGTGCGCCTTTTACTCATAACCTGCAGACGGCTGTGAGAGTACTTCTGGATTTGAAAAGCACAGGGCTTTGGAGATGGTGGTTTCTTAGACCCCCACTTGGGGCCCTCCCTGGCTAAGAGTAAGCCTATACGAGGGCAAGGAGTATCCTCGCTTCTCTACTCCCAAGGGATCTCAGCTGGGACCCGCCTTTCCCTGTTGCCTGTTACATAGTTCTTCCCTTTGGGTGACAAGCCGAGAGCTACGGATATAGTTATTACCGTGAGACAGTGTATTTTGAAAATTAAAGTCAACGAGGTAGAAAAACGCATTCACCTTTCTCCAGCCCCACCCCCACCCCACTGCGTCTCCTTGAACTTGCTTCGTTAAAGACTGAGCGTTGCCTTTGCCAGCATGCGTGGTGCAGATATACCCGGGTCTTGTCACTTCCTTTTCTCTTTCTGGATCGTTTCCTCTCCACTCAAGCTCACCACGCCGTTCCCCCCGTAATCTCTGGCTCTCGCTAGATTGTGGGGACCTAATCTAACTCCAAGTGGAATTCCTCCCCTCACCTCAGAGAGGCCCCGGTGCATCTTTGGCAGCATGCCGGTAATAGTGAGCGTTGCTGAGCACTTACTGTATGCCAGGGGCTGCACTAAGATGGATGCAGCAGCTCGTCGCTGTGCCGGGTGTCTCCGGGGTGGGGGTATGGTGGGATTAGGCCTGTGCGGCCGCAGCACCCAGGTTCCTACCTCTGCTGGCTAGCGTGTGAGCTGGCCCGGGCTATTTCCACCCCAACCAGGTATGCTCCAGAGCTCAGAGGACCCAAATTCCAACAGTCCCTTAGTTAGAACGCTGCACCCTTTGGGGCGCCTGGGGGCCTCAGTCACTTAAGCATCTGAATTTAGCTCAGGGCATGATCTCGCGGTCTGTGAGTTTGAGCTCTGCGTCGGGCTCTGTGCTGAGAGCTCAGAGCCGGCTTCGGATTCTGTGTCTCCCTCTGTCTCTCTGCCCCTCCTCTGCTTGCATCCTGTCTCTCAAAACTGAATAACTGTTAAAAAAAAAAAAGAAAGAACTGAGAAAAGAACAAAGCAGACTCGCAGGACCTTGTGGTATCGTGTGCCTCTCACTGTGTGCTTCACAACATCCGTATCCAGGGGTTTTGTCCAGGCTCAGTCCTTCAGTGAAAAGCACCATCCCTGCCCCAGGCCACCATGGGCCTTTTCAGGGACGCTGGGGGACTCGTGGTCGGGCACCCTTCCCCAGTGCCCTCGGCAACACGGCTTATCTCAGGTTCTTGGGACTAGGGCACTCCTTTACATCTGAGTGAGTTGGAAATCGAATACACGAAACTGCTAGGTCGTGACTCGGGATCGCTGAAAGCTGGGTTGTTTAGTTCAGGCGAGCAAACTTGCAGCTAGCCAAAGCTAGGTGTAAGCCATGGACAGGGTGGAGAGGCACGAGTAAGTACAGCCCGCGTCTAGGGCCTGAGAGGCGTTGGCGTTGACGACATGTGTCTTTATTTTTTTTTAATTTTTTTAATCTATTTATTTTTGAGAGAGTGAGAGAGAGACAGAGCACAAGTTGGGGAGAGGCAGAGAGAGAGGGAGACACAGAATCTGAAGCAGGCTCCAGGGTCTGAGCTGTTAGCACAGAGCCCGACGCGGGGCTCAAACTCACAGACCGCGAGATCATGACCTGAGCCGAAGTCAGACACTTAACTGACTGAGCCACCCAGGTGCCCCGACATGTGTCTTTATAACATGTGGCTTTATGACACGCGATGGAAGGTCCAGGAAGGAAGGAGAGAGCTGGCCAGCAGAGAAGAGGTGACGTTTGAGACAGGACGGAAATGCGGCGGCAGGACTCAGGCTGGCCAAAGGTTTCCGGGGTGGGGTATTGCAGGCCGGAAGCAGGGAGGCCCCTGCAGGACCTTGGACAGTGCCAGGCTGGGGCGTTTGGGGGCCTGGAGTGTGTTTCCTTGTGGGCTTGGGGAGGAACAGACATCTTCATTCTGTAATATCGGAGCCAACGTTTCCTAAATCACCCAGTACTTTATTATCTGATGTAGTCCTGCCCCTCACCTGCGGAAGTAGGTTTCCTCATCCCCATCTCGCAGATGGAGAAACTGAGGCCCAGAGAGGCTAAGGGACTTGCTCAGGCCACATAAGGAGAGAAACCACAGTAAATCCTCACGGTAGTTGCCTCCCAACCTGGGGAATCCAAACAGGTCACAAAAACAGAGGTTGGAAGCCCTAAGAGCTGGCCCTCAGCAGGCACAATCGTGGTGTCTTCAGGCTGGATCAGGCTCGGATCCCACACCCTGCACAGTGCCAGAGGTACAGGTGCCCTTGGGACCCGCCAGGCCCCTGCCTCGGTGGCAGAAGCATTCAGGGTAGAAGCACAGCTCATTCTTCCCCCCACCCCCCCTCGCTGCCTCCGCCTCCGTGAGTGTGCACAGCCCCCTGAGGCGGAGGGAGCCGAGGCATGGCAAATTAAAACAATTGAAGTCACATCACTTGTGCCTCTTTGAGGCACGCAATAAATACATAAATACTTGAACCTGCTATTCTGACTCCAGCTAATATGTTTTAACTGCAGTCCGTGGGCTCTGGAAAGCAGCTGTGAGGAGCAGCGCAATAAATTGGATTGTAAAAGCACAGGATAGAAAAATGATCGCAGCATTTTTACAATTACCTGGCTTGCCTGGGTCTGCAGAGTGCTCTCTCTTTGTACTTGTGCGGTAAAAACGAATCCAGCCTCGGTTCGTTTCATGATTGTATCGCCATAATCCGGCAGGTAGGGACTGCTCACCAATCCCCAGGGCTCACCCCTGCCCTGCCCGCAGCCTCTCGGGGCCCTTCTGGTTCTCAGAGGGGTCACCGGGGGCACCCAGGCCGCTCAGTGTTCCAGTCACTGGGGAGCCAGGCCCCCCACCCAAGGTGTCCGGCTCCAGAGCCGCCTCCTCCCCAATGTACGTGTTCTGCTTGCCGCTACCGTACAGTGATGGGAAGGGAGTCAGTCCGTTTTCTTTCTTCAGCCCGCGTGTTCTTTTCACCCCTGAGGGGCTGAAACAGTCTCGGGGCCTCCGAACTTCTGACCGGAGTGGCCAGGTCCCCTCCGTGTCCAGGAATTTCGCTGTCTCCCTGTCTCCCTGCACATTCTCAAGAAGCTCACAGAAGTGAACTTAGATCCATTGTACCAAGCACAAGCTGCTCTCTATTTTTTGCTCTCCTACTTAAATTTTCAAAGACTCTAAAATAGCAGTTGCCATTTTTTACCCTGTTCTCTTCTGAAATATTTAATTCTTCCTCGGGCGGTTTAACATCGCGTCGCCCGAGGATTAACTTCCATTTTTTGAAGAGAGTCTATTAGCCGAGAGAGAGGCAGAAAACGCATCTCACCAAGCGGCGGGGCCGGGGGCCCACCCAGAGGAGCGGGAGGCCCACGGCTCTGCCTGGCTGAAGCTGCTGGCCCAGCCGCGAAACCCGACCAACTCCCTTTATTAAACACATCCTGATTTTTTTTAAAAACCAAAGTTTCCCTTCGAAGACCAATTTGAAGGGGATTAATACTCCATGAATAATGCATCACGGAGAGAACCACAACAGAAATACTTAATTGGAAGAGGTAAAACCAACTGCAGTGAAGTGCAACAAGGCACCTTCTAGATGCAAAGCAAGTTCTAGAGTGCTCCGTGCATCTCAAACTGGCCAGCAGTGAGGGCTGCTCCCAGGTCACCGGCCGACATGGGGGCGGCCAGGATCTCCGGCTGCCCCTGTTTCTTTTGTGGTCGGTTTCTTTCTTTTTTAATGTTTATTCATTTTGAGAGACAGAGAGAGAGAGAATCCCAAGTCGGCTCCTCACTGCCAGCACAGAGCCCGGCGCAGGGCTCAAACCCACGAACCACGACTTCACGACCGTAGCCGAAATCAAGAGCCACCCAGGCGCCCCTCTAATGACTCCCAGAGAAGAAAGGAGGGAGAAAGCAGGAGAGAGATTTCCGCCTTTTCGTGGAGGCCCTCGTCCACAGCTTGGTGTCTCCCTCTTAGGTAACTGGGTCAGGTGGTGCCGATCTCAGGTGACTCCCCAGCTTGTGCCTCCGTCTCTCCTTGACCTTCATCTCCTTCCCTCGGACGAGGCCTAAAACATTGCAGGTTATCTGTCCGAGAGGCAGCTGTGTCCGGCGGCCTTCTGTGGACAGCTGGGGTGCTTTTACCGCCTCCCCCCATGTGTCTTCCCTTCCTTTCTGCTCTCTTCAGCAAACCGCACCTCCTATAGTCTTCGGGGTGCGTAGTTTTTTTGGGTTGGTTTCTTTGACCCAAAGTGTCCAAACTCACTGAACCTAATGTGGCAACAGAAGAAAGGGATGGAAAGTGTCCTCCCTGAATCCAAATTCAGTTGGTTTTTGGGGGGCACCTGGGTGGCTCAGTTGGTGAAGTGTCTGACTCTCGATATCGGCTCAGGTCGTGACCTCTCCGTCACGAGCTCCACGTCTGTCTCTGCACTGAGCGTGGAGCCTGCTTGGCATTCTCTCCCTGCCCCTCCCCCGATCGCACGCACGCGCGCGCGCACACACTCTCTCAACATAAATTTTTTTTAAAAAATCAGTTGATTTTTACAAGAAAGGTGACTACGCCGTGATGTTGGAGACATTCTCTCCAGGTCAACATGGGAAAACGTAATTCTTGGCCGATTAACTATAAGGCTGATTTCCCCAAATCCAGATTGGGTAATGAGGAGTTGATAACACTTGTCAATTATCATGTTCTTTCTTTTTTTTCTTGATAAAGAAAATGAAAGGGGTCGTCAAAAAATTGGAAAGAGACGTTAAGGATCCCATTTTCAGCACAGTTAGCTCCCTCAAGAACAGGATGCCTCCTGTTTTCCCCTTGGCCTCAGGCCTGCTGAGTTAGAACCCGGAGGTGGGCCGCAGCCCCAGGGCACGCCCAGTGTGCAGGGTGCCCCAACGGGCCGCACAACTCGTCCCCATCCTGCGAGGGCTGGCCCTCGGGCTCCCCCGGCCTCACTCGCCATGGTCGCCAGTCCCAGGATGCTGTAAGATCTCCCGTTCACGGAGGGTTCAGACCTCGCTGCCCGTTAGAATTCCCCGGGTGGGGGAACTTCTGGAAACCCTCTTCCCAGACCAGCCGCACACCGTTGTGATGGAGTGGCACTGATGGGTGCTTGTCCCCCAAACAGTGCACGTGAATCTGTTGTGCAGCCAAATTTGAAAACCACGGATGTCGGAGCACCTCCCGAGACGGTGGAGCGGAAGGCTCCATTCAGAACAATACCTGCCTGCGTCTTAGTCCCCACTTACTTACTAGACTCTCCCGGTTTTCCACACTTTTCCAGTTGATTTTTTTTTTTTTTGACACACTTCATTTTGCAGTTCCATTTCCAACCCCCCACAGGCTGGCATAACCTCTGATGGTCTTGTTTCTCACCAAGAAGATGGCTTAAAGCTTTAAGCAATATGTGACCTTATACCGTTCCAGCTTCATAAATCTGCTGGCTTTTAACAGTAGTAACAAAGACCTCACAAGTCCACTGTAGTTATTTTGCTGTCCTTTGGATTTGTTTTAATGAAAGCAAGGATGTGCTTTGGCTTTGCTTTGTAAAAGATTATAATTGTTGTTTTTTTTTTAAATTTTTTTTAATGTTTATTTTTTTTTTTTTGAGAGAGAGAAAGAGAGAGAGAAAGATAGCGTGAGTGCGGGAAGAGCAGAGAGAGGGAGACACAGAATCCGAAGCAGGCTCCAGGCTCCAAGCTGTCAGCACAGAGCCCGACGCGGGGCTCGAACTCACAGACCGTGAGATCATGACCTGAGCCAAAGTCGGACACTCAACCGACTGAGCCACCCAGGCGCCCCCTAATTTTTGTTCTTTTAATTAAGGATGCCTTTGGGGCCAGAAGATTCCTTTATTCTAGAATTCTCCCAGCAGAATTTCTTTAGAAAGTCAGCTCGGCTCTCCCACAACTAGAATGCTGGGTCTCCAAATTGTTATAGCTGGTCTATAATAAATATCTGCCCATGTTTTAAATTTACATTTAGGGAGAACACATGTAGACTCGAGGTGTTATGTTAACAGGAAGAAAAGGAGAAGCAGCCATCATTGCAAATAGGCATTGTTTTTATAAGACTGTAACTAATAGTATGCCTTCTAGAACACAGAAAAGCATGGTGTAATGGGAGGAACCAGAAATGGTTCCGTTTCTGACTCATCTACTGTCTAAACATGAAATCTTAGGTATAATATTTCACTCCTTGAGGCTGTTTTTATACGGCGTATCTCACAGAGCTATTACGTGATTTTATTTTTTATCATTTTTTAATAGTTTATTTTCAAATTGGTTTCCATACAACACCCAGTGTTCATCCCAACACGTGCCCTCTTTAATGCCTGTCACCCCCTCTCCCCCCTCCCTCACCCCCCTCACCCTCAGTTTGTTCTTAGTCTTTGAGAGTCTCTTATGTTTTGTTTCCCTCCCTCTCTGTCTTTTTTTCCTTCTCCCTCTTCCCCTCCCCCATGGTTTCTGCTAAGTCTCTCAAAATCCACCTATGCGTGGAAACATATGGTATCTGTCTTTTTCTGACTTATTTCACTTAACATAATACCCTCCAGTTCCATCCGTGTTGCTACACATGGCCAGATTTCATTTTTTCTCATTTCCATATTACGTGCTTTTAAAGAGACGCAGGTAGGGGCGCCTGGGTGGCTCAGCTGGTTAAGTGGCCGACTTCAGCTCAGGTCATGATCTCATGGTCTGTGAGTTCGAGCCCCACGTCGGGCTCTGTGCTGATGGCTCATCAGAGCCTGGAACCTGTTTCGGATTCTGTATCTCCCTCTCTCTCTGCCCTTCCCCTGCTCACGTTCTGTCTCTATGTCTCTCAAAAATAAATAAACATTAAAGAGATGCAGGTAGGGGCACTCTGAAAAGCCTATAGTGCTGTATGAGGTAATGCAAAACTAAAGTGTTACTGCAAAGGCTTCTCTGTCTGCCGTGCACTTTTTCTACATGGGTACAATGTTGGCACTAAAATAGGCACATTCAAGCCATGATCGAGCAGAAGATCCGAAGTTAATAGAGAAATTAATAATAAGATGGATCACTTTTCAGTAGGTCTTCCTCGTGATGGAAAGGGGAATTTTCGTCCGCACCCACAGAGGGCAGTCATTTGATCATTCAGGACGATGTTTTAAGCATGTCTTGTGCTGTGCTTTGCTGCAGAAAGGCAACAGAAGTTGGGGGAAGAAGGATTCTCAAGTAGGTAGGTACTACTTACATAATACGATTTTTATAAGTTATTTTCAGAATTTCGGAAGCCACCTGGACTTATTTCATATGTTACGTGCATTTCTACCCTGTGGTTGTCTGTTCGGAGACAACCTGGAAAGTGCCGTGGCGCACCGTGGGTGGGTCGCTGCCCTGTCACTCCCTGCCATGTCACTCACTGCCACTCACTCACTGTCACTCACCACAAGTTTCTGCACTCAACTGTCTTTCAGTACAGCAGGAGCGAGACACTGGGGGGTCGCGGGGATTCCCTTATCTATATGTGTATTTGCTTTTTTCAGATGATGCATGTATTCTAGTTTTTAAAAATCATTAAGATGAGGGGCACCTGGGTGGCTCAGTCAGTTGAGCGTTCGACTTCAGCTCAGGGCATGATCTCATGGGTTGTGGGTTTGAGCCTCCAGCTCAGAGTCTGGAGCCGGCTTCAGTTCTGTGTCTCCCTCTCTCTCTGCCCCTCTCCCACTCACTCTCCCCTCTCTCTCACAAAAATAAGTAACCATTAAAATATTTTTAAAAAAATCACTAAGATGAGGAAGAACCTCTTTTGGAATGATGGAGGTAGAAATGAATGGAAAATGTAGCCCTTTAATCTGTGTATTTCTGCGTTATTTATAAGATCTCAAGTTTCTCGCCTTCTCCCAAACTTTGACTCTTCCCATCTCTGTCCCATCTCTGGAAATAACCCCCATTTACCATGTAGTGTTTATGTCTCCAGAGGCTCACTATTCATAATCATGTGACTTAGAGAACAAAAACGGACTCTGTGACAGAAGTATTCATCCAGTTCCCAAATATTAACTTAGCGCCTACTGTGAGTGAGTCACCGTTCAGGTGCTAAAGATAAAACACCCAGGAATCAGTAAGGTCCCTGATCTCCGATAGCTTGTAGCCAACCCTGTAGTAACTTAAAAAAAAATGTGTTTTTTCAGGAATAATTATAAATTCATAGAAAGTTGCAAAGATAGTCCAGAGGGGTCCTAGACATCTTTTATCCAGTCCCCCCCTGCCCCGCATGGTGACATCTTATATAACCAATAGTATATTATTAAAGCCAACCTTACAGAATCACACGTGTAGATTGTGTAACCATCTCCGAATCACCCCAGGGCTCTCCTGGGTGCTGCCTCTTTGTGGCCCCACACACCCCACACTCCCGCCACCATCTTTAACCCCCGGCAGCCACTGGTCTGTTCCCCAGCCCTGTAACTTTCACCATTTTGAGAATGTAACATAAATGGAATCATTCATTAGGTGAACCTTTTCATTGCTTTTTTATCAGTGTAATGCCTTTGAGGTCCATCCACGATGTTGTATCAACAACTTGTTCCTTTTTATTGCTGAGTAGGACTCCCTGGTACAGGCATGCCACAGTTTGTCTTCTGGGGTAACATTTTTGTTGTTTCCAGTTGGAGGGGGTATTATAAGGAAGACCGCTAGAAACAATTGTGTACAGGTTTTGTATGACCATAAGATTGAATTTTTCTGGGACAAATGCTGGGGAGTACAATTGCTGGGTCGTATAGCAGGTGTGTGTTCATTTTTTGAAGAAACTGCCTGACTGTTTTCCAGAGTGGTTGTACCATTTTACATTCTTATAGGCAGTGTGCGAAAGATTTCTCCACATCCTCTCCAGCATTTTGTGCCTTTGCTATTGCTGTTTTATCTGTACTGATAGGTGTATGGCCTCAATGTGCACCTTCCTAATGAACAGTCGTAGTGAACGTTTTCTCATGTGCTTAGTTGCTCTCCATATGTCCTCTTCGGTGACTTGCCTGTCCATTCTTTTGTCCGTGTTCTACTTAACCTGTGTGAGGTTCATGTTGTTTTTGTGGGTGTCCAGTGACCCCAGCACCATTTGCTGAAAAGGCCGTCCCCCTCTGCTGAGTTCCCATTGCACCTGTGTCAAAAATCAGCAGGGCAATAATATGGAATTAGTTGAGTCCTCTATTCTTTCCAGAGAAGATCTGTTCGTCTCTGCCGCCAACAATACCACACAGTCTTGGTTACTGTGCCTCTATACCAAGTCTTGAAACAGGCATTTGGTTCTTTTTCAGAATTGCTTTAGCTATTTTAGTACCTTACCTTTAGAGGAGAATTTTAGAATAACCTTGTCTAGGGGCTCCTGGGCGGCTCAGTCAGTTAAGCATCCAACTTCGGCTCAGGTCATCATCTCGTGGGTCATGAGTTGGAACCCCACATCAGGCTCTGTGCTGACAGCTCAGAGCCTGAAGCCTGTTTCAGATTCTGTGCCTCTCCCTCTCTGTACCCCTCCCCTGCTCGCGCTGTCTCTCTCTGTCTCTCGATAATAAATAAACATTAAACTTTTTTTTAGAATAATCTTATCTATATCTAAAAAATATAGGGGTTTTTGTTAGAATTGCATTCAACTTATATCAACTTGGGCAGAAATGACATATTCACTATGTTGAGTTTTCAAATCCATGAACACAGTATGTCTCTCCACTTACTTGGATCTTTGATTTCTTTTATTAGCAATTCGTTGCTTTCAGCATCCAAGTTCTGTACAAATCTCTGTTAGATTTACATATAAAACTCCTTTTTTTGAGTAGTTGTAAATGGTATTTTATTTTAATTTAGCCCTCACTAAAGTTCATTGCCACCATACAAAAAAATACGATTGATTTTTGAATGTTTATTATATTTATCAAGTATTCAGTGACATTGCTGAACTTCCTTACAAGTTCTAGTTTTTTGTTCATTTTCGTCTTGCTTTTGTTTTTAGATTTGTTGGGATTTTCTTTTTTTTTAAGTTTATTTATTTATTGAGAGGGAGGGAGCAAGGAAGAGCAGGGAAGGACAGAGAGGGGGAAAGAGAGATCCCAAGTGGGCTCTGCAGTCACAGCGCACTATGAGTTCAAGCGAACCAGGAGATCATGACCTGAGCCAAAACCAAGAGCCAGCCTCTTGACTGACTGAGCTACCTAGGTGCCCCATAGATGTGTTGGGATTTTCTATGCAATCTCATGTTATCTATAAATGGAGATAGTTTTCTTTTGTTCTTTTTGTTCTTTATAAATTTATTTTGTCTTGCCTTATTGCACTGGCTACAACTTCTAGTACTATGTTGAACAGAAGTGATTAAAGCAGACATCCTTGCCTTTTCCCATTTTAGGAGGGAAGCATTCAGTCTTTTACCATGAAGTATAATATTACCTTTACGGTAGTTTGTAGATGCTTTTTATCAAGTTGAGGAAGTTCTCTCTATTCCTGTTTTTCTGAGTGTTTATATCGTGAACGAGTGTTGAATGTTGTCAGATGCTTTGATGTGGTCATGTAATTTTCTTCTTTAGCCTGTTAATGTGAGTTGCATTGACTGTATTTGAATATTTAACCAGTCTGACCCCTAGAATAAACCCCACCTGGTCATGGTGTATAATTCCTTTTATATATTGCTGAATTCTATTTGCTAATATTTGTTAAGGAGTTTTGCATTTATTTTTATGAAGGATATTTTTTTTTCTAGTTTTCTCTTTTATACTGTCCCTATCTGGTTTTGTAATTAGGATAATACTGGTTTCGTAAGATAAATTAAGAAGTATTTCCGCCTCTTCTACTTACTAGAAGAGAAAGTGTACAATAGGTATTAATTCTTTAGTAGACTACTCCCAGGAAATCATGTGAGCCAGAAGATTCCTTTCTTGGGAGATTTTAAATTAATAATTCAATTTCCTTAATACTTATAGGGCTATTCAAATTGTCTATTTCATATTGGGTGAGTTTGCGGTAGTAGGTGTTTTTTAAGGAGTTGGTCCACTTTGAGTTGTCAGATATATGTGGATAGAGTTATTCATATTTCTCTCATTATTCTCTTGGTGCTTTCAGGGTCTATAGTAATATCCCCAGTTTTAATTTATAATACTGGTAATTCGTGGGGTTTTTTTCTCTTTTGCTTTGTCAGTCTTACTAGGAGATCTGCTCATTTGCCTGATCTTTTTGAAGAACCAGATTTTTGTTTCTCATTTCCATTATTTTTCTACTTTAAACCTCACTGGTTTCTGTTCTTTCTTATACCCTTTCTTCTGCCTGCTTTACGTTTGTTACTCTTTTCTTGGTTCTTGAGGTAGGAGTTTAGATTATTAATTTTTAGGACTTCTCTTTTCTAAAACAAGCATTTTAGTGCTATAAGCTCCCCTCCTGGCACTGCATTAGCCATGTCTTACAGATTTTGATATGCTGGGTGTTTTTTTTTTTTTCTTTTTAATTCAGTTTAGCATGTTTTATTTCCCTCGAGACTTCCTTTCTCAAGCATGTATCATTTGGGAGTCTTTTGTTTAGTTACAAGTGTTTAGACTTCTCTGTTATTTATTTCTGGTTTTCTCTCTCTCTCTCTGTGTGTGTGTGTGTGTGTGTGTGTGTGTGTGTGAGGTTTGACTCTGGGTATTGCTTTTCTCTGAATATGTTCTACAGGCATTTGAAAAGAATGTGTACTCTGCTATTGTTGGGTGAAGTGTTTTATAAAACGCTGATTTGCTCTTGATGGTGGATGATGATGTTGAGATCCTCTCTGTCCTTGCTGATTTTCTGGGGTTTTTTTCTGTCAACTTTGGAGACAGGGATGTTTCAGTCTCCAACTATGATCATGGATTTCTGTTTCTTCTTTTAGTTCTTTTTTTGGTTCTCATATTTGCAGCCCTCTTGTTTGTTGTATTTTCTTGATAGTTCTACCCTTCCATCGCCAGGTGGTATCTATCTCTGTCTCTGTAATTTTCTTTTCTGTGAAGCCTACTTGATCTGATATCAATATAGCCACTCCCACTAACTCTTGATTGATTGCATGATGTATCTTTTTCTACCCTTTCCTTTTCATCTATCTTTATTATTATATTTGAAGTGAATTTCCTAGAGACCGTACATAGTTGGGTCAAAGTTTCTTTATTCAGTCAGCCAGTCTCTCTTAATTGGTGTATTTGATTTAATTTAAGTATTGATACGTTAGGGCTTAAGTTGGCCATTTTATTTTTCTTTTCTATTTTTACTCTCTCTCTCTCTCTCTTGTTTTCTTTTTCCTCTCTTCCTCTTGGTTACTTAAACATTTTTTAGAATTTCATTTTGATTTATCTGTAGAGATTTTGAATGTGTGTTTCCTAGCGGTCTGTTTAGATATGACGTAGGTAGGTAGGTATGTATGTGTGTACATGTTGTCATAGTCCATCATGTATGTATTGTGTGTGTAATTATCACAGTCTGTTGATATCAACATTTTACCTATTTGAGCGAAGTAGAAAAACCTTACTTTCCTTTGTATCTTTTTACCCTCCCCTGTTGATAATTTGTCTTAAACATTTCCTGTATGTACTCTTACAACCACATCTGACAGGCTTAGAAGTTTCTTCAACCATTAAACATAATTTAGAAAATTCAAGAACTCAAGAGGCGTCACATATTGTGTTTACTTGATCTTCCTTATCCTCTCCAGTTATCGTATCTGTATCTGCGTGAGGTGGAGATACAGAACAGATAAAAAGATATCTCACATCTAGGCACCTTGATGATCAATTTTGCAAATTTTGGCCATTTTCAAGTTGATGGTTTGGGATTTTAGTGACAACAGCCACATACTTTGAAAAGAACTGTTTTCTCTTCCTTCCCAGTGTTTGTACCTCACTATTATTTTCCAGTCACTGCCTTGCCCGGGACGACTGGTGTCACGTGGCGTGACAGTGATGGCATTGGGGCGAGCCTCGGGGCTTCTAATCGTTCAGTGTTAGTAGACTGTTTTGTAGGTTTCTTTCTGTATCCTTTATCAATATTTTCTCTGACTTAGCATATTAAGAATTTTTTATTAGATACTGATGAGCAGTTTTGTTAAATGCCTTTGATGACGCCCTCAAGATGATCGCGTGTTTTTTCTCCTCTGATCTATTGGTGAATTGAATTATAGAATAGATTTTTCTGCCGTCGAGTCTTCTTGCATTTGTTGGATAAACCCTCTTCCTAGGTCATAGTGTGTTACTCTTTTAGGACACTACTAATTTTTATTTGTTATTATATTTAGAATTTTTGCTTATGTATGCGTTAATAAGATTGTGCTCCTAACGCCTGCTGTACACGGAACTGCTGACCTTTTTCAGATGGGACACGTATTCTCCAGCCCACACTGCCTTAGACCACTTCTGATGGCCACTCATCAAATTAATACCACGTTCCCTATTTAAAATATTAAATTTATTACTATTAAACGTCTTGGCATCACTAGGCACTTTGAGTTACCGAATTCTGGTCTGCACCTTGCTATTTTAGTGTCATCCATTTTTTTTGGCATCTAGGTTACACTAGCTTTATAGAATAAATTGAGAATCTTTACATATTTTCTATGTTCTATAGAAATCTAGCACAGGAATATGTACTTCAAATATTAAAGATTGTTAAAAGGTTTTGAAAAAAAATGTAAGTGGTAAAAATATCTGGGCCTGGCACTCAGCTGAAAAGGGTTAGAAGTAGGGGATCTTTGACTATATTTCCAATTTTCTTTTCCTATAGTTACTGATCTGTTCAGGCTTTCTGCTTCTTGTTAAGTCATTTCAGTAGTTCATACGTGTCTAGAAAATTATTTCCAATTTCAATTTTGTTTCAAAATTTTTTCAAACTTATTAGAACTTATGTATATATTCTATAATAATTTTGAAATAAAATCTTTGTCTATAGTTACATCCTCTTTGTTATTCATAATTTTGTTCTGTTTACCTTTCTTTTTTTATCAGACTGGCCTCTTTTTATTGGTCTTTAAACATCTTTTGGTTTCAGTAATCAAACTGACTTGTTTTCTATTTCATCAGTTTCTGGTTTTGTCTGTATTGATTCCCTTCATTCTACTTTGTTTAGCCGTTTTGCTTTTCTTTTTTAATTTACTGGGACGATCGTTTAGTGCATTTTCAATCTTTAAACTTGGAGCCCCTCTTTGATGCACCCTGGAGATTTTGAGCTGAGTTTCTCATTATGATTCATTACCATACACTCCCTAATTTCAGCTTTGATTTTCTTTGATAAATTACTCTGGGGTTAGAGTTCCAGGAGACCCATAGCATTTATGTGTTCCAGGTTTTATTGAGATTTTGTTTGTAGCCAAATAGCTTGGTCAGATTTTTTAAGTGTGCCGTGGAAATTTAAACATGTTTTCTGTTAGTTGAGAACTGAGTTTAATTATGAAATTAATCTAGTTTAATGATTCCGTATTCAAATCATCCAAAGCCTTGCCTATATTTTTGTCTAGTCAATCTGTCCGTTTTTGAGACAGCTTTGAGAAAGCTTGCAAAGCTTTCCCACTATGACCTGCTTGCGCTTCTAACACCTGTTACATAGATCCTTGCTGTGTTGCTCAGTGAAAAAAGTTTGTGACTATTATTATCTTCTGGATTGTATCTTTAATTCATATAAAATATTCCCTCGCTTTTGGCCTTGTATTCTATTTTCAACTGATACTAATATTGAATTTTGTGCTTTTTTATTATTGAAGAATAGTTGACATACAAGGTTATATTAGTTTCAGGTGTGCGACATAGTAGCAAGGACTCCCTCTTGCCCTCGGATGGCTCCGTTTTCACAGCAGCCTGATCCGGTGTCATCGGGGCAGCGCCTCTGGTGATAGCAAGGGTGTGTGCGTGTGTGCGCGCGTGTGTGTGTGTGTACACGTTCCGTTCTCTGCATTAGAGACCAGTTCAGGTTATTTTGATCTTTCTCTGTTGTGCAAAAGATTTCCTCAAAGGTCTCATAACTCCGGCCTGCCTGCTCGTGTTTTAAGCGCAGAGACAGGTGGATTGGTGTTTCCGCTGCACATCCCTTCTCTGAAGGAAAAGATGGCCAAGAAGCACGTGGCCATCAGCGAGTGCCGTGACAGCAGACTGCCCTTCAAGGTGCCTGGGAAGAAGGCAGCGGGCCAGCCGGGGGCCCCCGTGGGGTCCCCCGGGGAGGCTCTGCCCCTGTCGGGGGGGGGGAGCAGCTTCCCGTAGTCCACATCTGGGCAGAGTTGTGTGTCCCTTTTCCTCCCCTTCTCCCCGACCGTGTCTATCGGGGTAGCTGTGCTCTCCTCTGACGAATGTTCTAGACTCAGTCTCCCAGGGGAACGCCCCCATCCGCTCCTAGACCAACCCCAGCCTCCTTCAGGAGCCACTCCCAGAGCAAACGGCATCCAGCCATCCACATCCTGGGGAAGAGCTGGGTCTGAGTGTGTGGAGACGCTCTTAAAACTAATTCCCTCCTAAGTCCTCCCAACAACCGGCCCCCTCTCCACACTCAGAGTGTTCCCAGCTCACTAGTGGAAGACTCTTACCTCTGCCAACCCTGGCGCTCGGTTTGTTTTGAGTAGCAGTTTTCACTATTGTCATTTTTCTATCAACCTGCCGCACCTATCAACACACCTGGGGCGCTTAGGGCACCCTTTCCCTGCTGTTAACAATTCCTTTCCTTCTTGGTGAGGGGAAGGGGAAGAAGACTGTGTGCTTGACCCGCCATCATGAACCATGTGCTTGACCCGCCGTCATGAACCACAAGTGTAAAGAGGGTGAGAAAAACAAATAACTAAAATATGTTTCAGGTCAATAATTCCAAAAGAGACCTCCTCTTTTCCTGTACATGAAAGTCAGGTCAGTATAATGTAAGAGTGCCAATAGTGTTTGCACCAAGAACGCGGTCGGAAGCCCCCCGCCCAGGGGAGGTGGGGGTTGGGCTGTGTTTGTACCCGCAGCCCTGGTCGTGTCCACTAGCCGCCTCTATTAAAATGTAACTATTAGCAAATGAAATTAAATACTTCAGTTGCCTAGTAACTAATCCCATCTGAGAAGGAAGTAAAAATAGAATAGATAAATTTAGAACTTTTAGGCCACGTGCCAAGCAAAATATTCCTGCTCCTATCCTTTTGATCATCTCCCATGTGAATGGAAGGAAGGGTATTTTAGTGTCAAACAGGCAGCACTTGTGTCGACCTTGCTTGCTGAAAGTGAATACCCGGGATGCCTGACCGTGTGTGAGAGAGAGACAGGCTTTCCCAAGGACCTCTGGCCACACTGGCCCCCAAAATTGCCGAGGAGGGGCAGGGGCAGGAGCAGGGAGCAGCCCTGAGTAACTACTAGGAATTTATTTTTCTGACTTAGTTCAAAAGCCAAAGGGCATAAGACGCGCCTGGGTGGCTCAGTCAGTTAAGAGTCGGTCCGCGGCTCAGGTCATGATCTCGCGGTTTGCGAGTTCGAGCCCCACATCGGGCTCTGTGCTGACAGCTCAGAGCCTGGAGCCTGCTTCGGATTCTGTGTCTCCCTCTCTCTCTGCCCCTCCGCTGCTCTTGCTCCGTTTCTCAATAATAAAAAAATGTTAAAATAAAGAAGAAAAAAAGCCGAAGGGCATTATGCGATTTAAGCCACATTGTATTAGCAGAAGAAAAGTACAAAGCATCTGTTTTACCCATTTCCATATAAAACAAAAATAATCCTTTTTCCTCCCAAAGCAGCTTTTGAGCAAGACGCAGCAAATTAAGAAACAGTTGAAGATTATGTTGCACATGAAGTAATTACTGGGATCATATAATATTGGAATTTTAAAGAAATACCATGATAAATAAATTGACAGCAAACACGACGTCGGTGACTTCAAGTTTACTTTTTTCTGATTCCTTAAAACAATGATGACAAAAACCTCACTGTCACCTTTATTTACAGGGGACATAGTTCAACATAGAAAGCGAAAAAGAAAACGAAAATGTCTTCCTTCCAAAATAAAATAATTTAAAACTTAAAGCAGAGTTGTAAGCGTAGTGCAATGAAACCCCCATGTACTCCGGACCCAGACCGATTGCTTTTCCGCTTTGCCCTCCCCTTCTCTCATACACACGCACACACACGCGCACACACACCCCTACGCACACACCGTACATACATCATGCTGCACATGCTCTTCCATTCTCAAACCATTTGAGAGTTAGTTTATCTTCAAATGTTTCAGGCTGTGTTTCCTGAAAACATAAGCAAATACAGTTCTCCAATTCGAGAGGTCGAAGATTGATATCATGTCATTGTGTTGATACAATGGTGGCAGAATTGTGTTGATAAGGTGTCACCCCCCTATCCAAATTGTGCCAATTGTCTCAATAATATCCTCGAAAACAACTTCTTTGCCCTCTATCTGGGTCCAGTCCGGGAGTGCCCCTCGTGTCTGGCTGGTAGGTGTCTTTGATATGTAACCTGGCTTGTCCTTCCTGGCACTGGCGTTTTTAAGAGAACAGAGAAGATCTCTCGTTTTGCTTGTTGCTGGTGTGTCGTCGTGATTAGATGAAGACACATTTTTTGATCAATAATTGCAGCCTTCTTTTGGATAATCTAAGTCCTCAAGAGGATCAAGATCATCCAGTAGCAAGCGGCCATCAGAGCTCGCCCCACGGTGTGGCTGAGTCCGGCGTGGCTTTCGGCTGAAAGTGACTGGCAGCCCTCGCCACCCAAGCCCTGTATGCCCGGGGCTCACCACCCAGCACACAGTAGGCATTTTCTTTTTTTTTTTTAATTTTTTTTAACGTTTATTTATTTTTGAGAGACATAGAGACAGAGCGTGAGCAGGGGAGGGGCAGAGAGAGAGGGAGACACAGAATCCGAAGCAGGCTCCAGGCTTTGATGAACCAGCAGCACAGAGGCCGACGCAGGGCTCGAACTCACAGACCGTGAGATCATGACCTGAGCTGAAGTCAGCCGCTCAACCGACTGAGCCACCCAGGCGCCCCAGTAGGCATTTTCTGACACAGTATCCAGCGACTCCTTCAGAATAGCAAAGCGGCCATTTCAGCCTAAAACCTATTTTTCCCCTCCCCTTTCTAAGTGTTTCAGAGATGTAAAAACTCCTGAAACTCAAGGCCACGTACATTCGCAAAATCATTTAGGCTATCCGAATGTTCTTTCGTCGCTGATAGTTAGCAAGTTACATTTTTAGTTTTTTAAATGTTTATTTGTTTCGAGGGAGAAAGAGAATCCCAAGCAGGCTCCGTGCTGTCAGCACAGAGCCCGATGCGGGGCTCAGTCCCACGAGCCACAAGATCATGACCTGAGCCGAAATCAAGAGTTGGGTGCTCAACTGACTGAGCCACCCAGGCGCCCCAGCAAGTCCCATTTTTAAACCGAAAGGTTGGCTGAGAAAATGGAAGGGCTGAGAATTTTGAGTGAACATCACTGGCGACGCGAAGAAATTTGTAAACGAGACTTAGAAGAGTCGGTCACGTTCAGGCCAGTGAATTCAGCGTAAAGGCTGCCCGTCTCAGGTCCGAGTCTTGGTGCACACTTACGTTGTCAGGGATGCGTCAGGTTAGGGAAAGCTTCTGTAGGGAATGTGGCATGTGTGTGTCCGAGTGTCTGTTCTTTGCAAATGGTTGGGTCCAGAAGACGAAACGTGCAAAGAACTGCTTCTCGTCCTTGGAACTGAAGAGGCTTGTGTGTGTCTTGCAGGGCACAAGGCTCCCACTGGTATCTGCCGTTCTCACCCGCTCCCACTGGCGTGTTATGGATTCTGAACAGCCTCACACAGGTCTCAGCCTCTGTGCACTCTTTGCTTAGTGCCTGGCTTCCTTCCTTTCTGCGTCTCTTTTCCTCTCTTCCTCCCCTTCCTGTCTTTCGGCAGTTACTTCCGGTCTTTAACGTTGCAGACCAGGGACACCATCAGAGCAGTCGTCTCTAGGCTGTGATGCCAGGGTCTCGAGGCTTCTAACCATGATGCTTCGTGCACCCTTCTCATTGATAGCTCTTATCGTCGCCCTGATTCTGAGCCTGGGTTCTCGCCTGCTCTTTTTCAACTTGGACGAGAATCTCCTAAACTACTTCCTCACGCCTGCTCTGTGCAAAGCTGGGGGCACTGCAGACATCAAGGGGGGGAGTGGGCAGTTCTGTAGAACATGGCTTCCCATGCACTGGTTCATTCATTCCACAGGGATGTTTTCGGTATCTGCTGTATGCCAGGAGCCAGAGACACAGAGACGAACAGCCCAGACCTGAATGCTACTCCCCTGAGCTGACGGCCAGTGGAGGGTCCTGTGTGTCATACGAGGAGATAAAGCCGGGAGAGCATGGTTGCAGCGGTGACAAGTGGTGTAATGAGAATCAAGCAGGCTAATGTGAGAGAGAGCGGGAAATGGTTAGGGCGCTCCCCCAGCTCCCCCCCCGTTGGATGTCCTCTCTGACTGTGGGTTGTGCCCTGATGCTTCTCTGCCCGGGCTGCCTGCCTGCTCCATTTCTTCTCTTGGGCCAGATCCAAGCTGAGTAGGGGGGAGGCTGCCAGCAGGGCCCCAAGAGCTCCTTAATGATGATCTATAGGACATTCTAGGTCATTTGGTGTTTCTCGGAGACCAAAGAGAGTTGTGTACATCTTCGAGGCAGAACCGGATCCAAGAACTGAGAAAGAGTTCATTTTAGAATCTGCCCAATGACACACTTCCTGACGAAAAAGACTTTTAGTTTGCCCAAGGGGAAGCTACTAGGCCATTATTATTTGTTTAACCTCATTTTTATATGAAAAAGAATCAGAACTACGTGCAACAGATTGAGAATAGATATTTGTCTTCCTGGTGCGTTCTAGCCGTCATGCGCCTATACTGTGGAGTTCATTCAAATGATTTTCTGCAATTCTTCGCAAGTAATTACCATTCCGTTCACATCTGCCCCGAAAACCGGGCCATATGCAAGTCTCTCTGAGAGTATTTATGTTTCAAATCAAAAGGTAACAGACCAAAATTATGACTGGAAACCAGGTAGGTGTGATTTTTTTTACATCTTATGAAAAAGGTCATGCCTTTGGGCTACTAAGGTGGGAGTTTTTGGAGCATATCAGGGCCCCCCGGATTGGGAAGGAGAGGTGAGAGGAGCTATATCTGCTCAGGACTTGAGTGCCCACCGGCCTCCAGGCCACATGAGTGACTCTCCTCTGGTGTCAGCCTGAGACTGTGTGTTATCAGTGTTCCAGTGTGCGTTACAGTACAGCACACAACCCCTTCCCCGCCCCTACTCTGGGCAAAGCCAAGGGTCTTGCAGAGATCGAGGGGGGAGCGGGGAGCTCTGCGGGACAGGTGATTTGTTGCCATTCAGTTATTCACCTGTTCATTCAACAAGCATGTCTTGGGTATCTGTGCTTTCACCAAGCTTGACCCGAGCCACGCGTTGGGTGGGGGGTGGGAGGGTGACAAAGCAAGGCGGGTCTGATACCTGTGGTGGGACAGAACAACCACAGGTCACCGGCCCACCGGCCCACATGCGTTCACAAGGTGGAGGCATCCTGCTTGTTGACGAGACAGGCCTCTCTGGAGAGACTTTGGTCCACCTCAGCCTCACCAAGGTCAGCCAAGCCAAGCCAGAAGGTCAGGCTCGGACACGGAAGGTTCATCAGGAAGCAGAACTCGGGCCTGGCCCAGTGTGCAGATTTCATCACTGGGAAACCCGACACAACACACGGGGCTCCTCTTGCCTGCTCCCGCCCGACCGCCCCACTCCGCGGAGTCAGGAGGTCCCTAAACAAAACCTCAGTGTCCCTGTGAGTCCTGCTGACCTGGCTTTCCCCCCAGCCTCCCGTTCACAGGTCGGCTACCGTTTGTCCTTCTCCTGGATCCTCCCCCCCCCCCGCCGCCCACCGTGCCTGACCCAGGACCTCGCCCCAAAGCAGCCTCCTAACTAATCCAGAGAGACAGATGGGAAAAAAAAAAGGAAGGAAGGAAGAAAAAAATAAACAACGTTCCATCTCCAGAGCCTTTGTTTATTTATTTACTTATTCACTTACTTACTTATTTATTTATTTGTTTACCGGATGCGACGTGGAAGTATCCTGAAAGATCAAAGTGTAAACCTGAGGACCCGAGGAAGCTGAACCGCGGTGGCCGGCACTCCACACGCACACTGCTGCACCGGCGACTGTCAGAGCCCAGCAGGGAGAGTCATTGTCCCTTGGTAATTATGCACATCCATTAGCATGGCTTCCATTCTTTGTCAGAAGCAGTCGGTGACAGTCTCTCTCCGGAGAAGCACACAGCTCATGTGGTCTGCAGTCAGTGAGACGGCCACGGCGACCTTCCCGAGGGAGATGCCACCGATAACACCGTATTAAAGGCAGAGTTGCTTGGGTTTTTGTTGGTGGTTGTTTTTTTTGTCATTGTGTTTTATTTTGTTTTTTAATCTCGGATGCTGGCACAGAGGCAGAGTGTTTATTATAATTTTATAGACACCACTAACAAAAGCTTCCCACACGAAGGAAAATTAAATGTGAAGGTTTCGTGGGAGATAGTGGTGGGGTGGGGGGCCGGTGAGCTGCAGAAGGTTGGGAGGGACCGGGGAAGTGTCATTTCCTTTCCTTTAGGAAAGAAAAATACGGGGTAAGCCATAAACATAGCCTCGTTCCCAAGCTGGCAATTCTTACACTTAATATGTTTTGTCAGGCAAGTCTTCAATACAGATTAAAATGAAATGCAAAGTAATTTCCACCTCTCGGCCGCTCGTGTCTGCGAACAATGGAGAATGTTTTGATGAATGTCAGTTAATGGCACTTGTACGCTTATAGATTTAGTCACAGCAGCAAGGACTAAGGACGGGGTAGGGGGCTGTCTGTGTGTGGAGAGGAGGGACAGGGAGGATTCTTCCATAATCCCTTTTCTGACTGATTTGGTTCATGAGAAGCCAAATTGAAAGGGAACCAAAACCAAAATCAGGCCAAGATCGGGTGACCCTTTGTTGTTGATGAGGCTCAACGCCTCGAAGATGATGTCCGGAGCCGAGTCGGCTCAGGGGAGGAGTTCTGTGCATTTCGGATGCTTCGCGAGGCAGATGCTATGTCCATGGGAAGAAAGGGGGCAGCCGCATTGCTGGGGCCAAGCCTCTGGTCCAGCCGGCGTCTTGGCCGCAGGTCTCACCGGTTGTACCTGAGTCGGTCCCCTTCCTCCTCGGTTCCATCCTGACGCAAACCAGACCCTGCAAAACCCGCAGGCTGAGTCCTATTCTCGCATTTCCCCCGCACCTCGCTGCCCTTGCGGCTTTGCATCCTGAACGCCCCGTGTGGGGTGAGTTTGAGAGCAGGAGAAAGACGAGTGCCGGCAGAGTTCTGTCCCCCGAGGACCCACCTCCTCGGCTTCCTCGTGAGGACGTGCAGCGTTCTCGTTTCTCTCATCCCGTCCTTCAGCTTGATTGGGAGGAGTTGGTTTTCAGCACCCACCCCCTCATTGTTCAGAAGAGGGCCTTTAACTGCAGGTTGCTGGCTGATGTTATGGTCGTGTAGCTAACACCGCTTTGGTCTCGCAGTGATTGTGAGAGAAGCGTCCGAGTTCAAAGTCTAGTGGCTTAGATGGGTTTCCCAGACTTGAAGATGGCAAAGGCCAGGATTAACCCTACTTCGGTGCTTCCGTGTTCAGTGCTTGTCTGTTTTTGTGATCACCGGTTACCAAATCTGGTAATGTCCAACCCGGTTTTCTTAGACTCAGAAAGACACTCGTGGAATCACAAAGGAACTCTGGCAGGAATGCTTGGGACATGTGGACACGAGACTCTCTTCCTGTGACCTGGATGAGTCCCAAGGGCAAGGAAAGTACACACGGATGTGTTGGGCTCAACTGTTTACACCGTTAGCTGGTAGCATTTACACCCTGTGCGTGTCTGGATCAGTCCCCGCAATGAACCTTGGGGGGTGGGGGTGGGGTCACCTTTCCCAGTTTACCCTGAAGACACCGACCACACGGCTCTCCCGAGAGCCCAGAGAGAGGAATCAAGCCTCTATGTGACCCCAGGTCCCAGCTGTCTTACCAAAGCCTTATTTTTCAGAAAGTTTCCCACTATAACTCAGAATTGAGCTTACTTGCTTAAAAAAAAAAAAAAAAAAGGATTGGAAAAAGAAGGAACTTTCACTATACTTCTATACTTACATACTGGTACTGAATTGTTTTAAAAGTTTTAACCTTGTTTCCTTTGGGTCAATAACGAGTGGTTAAGGGTCACGCGCGACGCACGACAGCCGAGTCCGTTTGACGGCGGATTGCTTTGCCTGCAGGAAGCCTGTACTTTGTCAAGTGCATTTCAGATGCAGTGAAGTTTTTAAATTCTTGGGTAATCTGAGAGGCGCAGCTTACTGCCGACCCCAGGCTTTTCAAAACTGAAGTTTAAGGAGCTGCCTCTAACGCAGAAATAAACGGAGGGGCTCAAGTCGGTCTCCCTTCTGCATCCGGGGAATTTGGAAAAGCCGAGGACAGTGGGCACATTGCCACGCTTCCAGAGAAGGAAGGGCGCAGCCTGCTGACAATGTGGGGGGGCTGGAGGACTGTGGCCAGAGCCCAGGTTCTCCCTCATGCCCGACCCTCAGCCCTTGTCCCTCCTCCCCTCCCGCCCCTCTAGGATCCAGAGCAATGCACTGTTTTCTCATCCGGGGAGTAAAAAACAGCCTCTCTCTCCCCCGGGGGCACATGCAGGTGTGGGGGGAACACACAGGTGAGGCCCTGTCTCCATTTCCTCACCCAAAAAACCGGGATGATGATCCCTCCCTCCCCGGGGCTCTTGGAGAGGCGTGGAGGGCACCTGGACCACCCCACGCAGTCAGGCTTGGGCAAAGGTGGCCTTCCAGAAGCCGTGCCACCTTGCCCAGACATCTCTGTCCCTCCTCAGCAGACCTGAAATCGGTCTGTTTTTGATAACAATTCAAGATCTTTTGCCCCTTTGGAGGGAATAGAGAGGGAGGGGGGCGTGCATGGTGGATATTGGGGCCCGGGCTGCCGAAGACGGTTTGGGAGGCAGTTCCACAAGGCAGCACTGTCAGGTCAGGGAGCTCCGGGGCGATTCCTCAGGCTCACTCCTCAGAGGCCCTTTCACCATTAGAAGGACTCTTCGATTTCAAAATCAAAGTAAAATCCCAGGCGGAACACCAGCGTAGAACTGAGCATCTGGCCGGCAAAGTTTGCTTCCTAAAGAACTATCTCCAGGAGTGGAAAACACTGGCGGTAACTAGGGAAGCAGCAGGAGGCCGGTCCGGGAGCCCAGCCTCAGCCAAGACCCCACCCCCATGGGGTGGGCAGGGCCCAGGAGTGGGGAGAGCCGGGGAGGGACATTCCCAAAAGAGTTGTAACGTTTTGCTAAATTATATTGAGGAAAGCCTGAGAAACGTCCAGGAATGGATTCTACGGGCGTTAGGCTACGGAGGATAGAATAGAGACATTCTGAATTTCTGCGTTAGCTCAAGTAGTTGGAAGCGGCTCTTAAAGATTTCTTTGCCTATTGGCTGTAAGTTTGGTTCTATGTTCAGTAAGGTTCTAGAACTTCCCTAGCATAATGCAGAAGGAAGGAAGCAAAGGCTTAGGAAGGCTGGGGGGTCGGAGTAGGTTTATCATGTGGCCCCGCACACCCACTTCCTCGCCGTCCCTGGAGGAAGCTCAGGGGACACTCTGCTGAGGCCCTGAGAAATACGGTAGTGAGGAGAGCCGTGTGGCGGCTGGGCATGCTGGTGGGACCCTGCCACTGCTTTCGGTGGGGACGATGGGGTCACGTATGGCAGAAGGCAGCAGGGACAAGGGCACAGTTACCAAATGGGCTTCCTTGTTTTCTCAGTATTGCTGTCCAGCTCTCCTACCAGCGTGAATTGTATAATGTTTCCTTCCTCCGTTATTTTCCTGTGATCTGACCGTAGAAACACCTGCACGCCGTGTCGCCCACCTCGGCTGTGAGTCACCTGGATGCCTCTAATGTTCCATATTGGAGAAAAACGTTCTTCCAAGCACGTCATGGGTTCTACCATGTTATTACCCTTTGACTTCATGAACTCTGAGCCCAGGGGCATTCTTTGGAAGGTTCCACCGTGCACATCACTCCTCCAGGGCTCCCCGAGACAGAGCTCTGTGGGACCTCCCCACTCTGGTACTTGGGTTATTTTTCTGATCTTAGGGGTGCATATTTGATGAGTTGCCGATGATGACGGTGATGGTGGTGGTGATGGCTGTGAATATTTATCGAGCCCATGGATTATGTCTTATTCCTTCTGACAGCCAAGGAGGAGAGGTGTTGTTATAGTTCCTATTGCGCCGGTGAGGAAATTGTCAGCTAATCACTAGCAGTCGGTCTCGCGTATCTTTACCCTTTACCCTTCCATCCCAGGTCCCCAGGCTCTCTGTGGGAGTCCCCTCCAGCCACACTGCCCTCTACTTGCTGAGTACTCGGTGGTCAGACACTCAGAAGCAACCACAAAAGGTGAGCAGTGTTTTACAGTTAAATGCGCTTGGGCCTTGGACGGGGGGTTGGATTTCGTAAATGGCAAAGCCTCACGTGGACATCTTGTCTTGTTCGACTATAACAATCCAGTTCCGTGTTCTATGGGATGCAGCCGAAGCTTGGGATAGATGAGTGAGTGCCCCAGGGTCCTACAGGGGTAGGCGATGGTAACCCTCCCCTTCCGACTCCAGGGTCCTCCATAGTCTCCTACATCTCCGTACGCTGCCCACGGTCCTATAAACTGGAAACGGTAATGGAGGTGGTGTTTGGAAATGTTCGTCAGCACTCCGGGTCTCACTGACCTTCCGGTGGTCAGCCTGCTCACCTGAACTTTCCACCGACTCAGTCTGAGGCCGCATTGTGGACAAGCCGCCATTTTTCATGACCTCCTCTCTTTGCTGGTCTGAACCCATTGTCGGAGTAAAGAAAATAAAAAGCATGGACTCTGAAGCAAAATTTGCTTCAAAGCAAAGTTAAAAGTGTTTACAAAGTACGTCTAGCCCCTACCAGCCTGCAATTTTTATAAAGACAAACAGACCGCGCCCAGAGGAGTTTGCTTTGACACCCACCGTTTCCTTTTCCCCATCTGCCAAGTGCGGACAAACTGTGAGCCTCTTGAGGACAAGAAGAGTGGAAGTCAGGGTGTGTCTTCAACCAGGAAGACCAGCTTTGCAGAGGGTCTTCTCTTTCCAGCCCTTTCTCTTCCGCTTCCCTTGGGAGGCCTCCCCTCTCCTCCTGAGCCCCCAGACTGTTGTCTCCGAGAGGGAGGGGACAGAGGAATAACATCAGCCAGGGTGTGGGCTTGGCGCTTTGTTAGAGAGTATCGCATCATCATCCTATCTGGTTTTTATTTCGTTGTCTTTCTGAGAATGAGAACTGGGGGTGGGGGAGGAGGGAAGGAGGAGAGCGCCTGGGTCTTGAAACAGGAAACCCTTCATCCTCTCGCCATCATGCTTAAAGACCCCCGAAAACATGTCTCTAGAAACATCGCATCAAACGAGAGCTAAGAGGCACTTAAAGGTGCTGTGATGTTAGCTGTGCTCTGTCAGTGCGTCTTAAAAAACGACTCGAGTGCCCGAGAGACTTCCCTGCCGGTCGTGCCCACCACCCCTCCCAAAATGGTTCAGCCCAGGCTTAAGACAGCCGATCAGAGATAAGGGGGGTCTCCTTTGGTGTAAAGAAAGCAAGCCCCGATGAAGGTTACCTTTGCTGAGTCTGAAGTTGAGTGATTGTGAGGGCGACAATTTTCTGGAATTTTCTGTAGAATGAAGGAAGCTAGACATCCTGTGTTGTGTCCAGAGCAAGGATGGAGAAGCTCAGTAGTACCTACAGGCCAGTGGGGATTTGTTTTGGTCCTTATGACGAGGCGTCCTGCGTTGGCTGCAGCCTGAACATGGGCAGGACACATGATGTCTGGGTTTGAGTCTCAAGAGTATTGTTATTTCCATGTCAGCAGTAAGTAAACTGAGACACAGGGGCACCGGGGTGGCTCAGTCGGTTAAGCCTCTGACTTCGGCTCAGGTCATGATCTTGCAGTTCGTGGGTTTGAGCCCCGCGTCGGGCTCTATGCAGCCTGGAGCTGCTTCAGATTCTGTGTCTCCCTCTCTCTCTGTTCCTCTCCTGCTCACGTTCTGTCTCTCTCTCTCTCTCTCAAGAATAAATAGATGTTAAAAAATTTTTTTGTAAACTGAGGCCCAGGGTGAGGAAGCTTGTAGACACATTATGAGGCAGCCGAGGGCAGCGAGGTCACTTGAGGCCACGGCTGTGAGGGCGGGGCTACATCTTCGTATCTCCACATCCTCGGGGTGGGGTCTTCACCTTTCCATACTCTTCTCACAGTGTCTGTGAATACGTGCATTAAGATACCTAGGGTTTCAAAAGTGCTGTATCTGAAGTTTCTGGGGTGTTTGTCTAAGTATTCCTCATTCAATTCCATCCAGAAATAATTATACAAGGACTTTTTTAAATAGTGTTTCCAAGGAAGTTGCATGGACCCCCCTGTATTCTGCCATCTGCCTTAGTCCGCCCTACCTTCCTGTTCCTCTGAGTAACCCCCTACCGCGGGCATGTGAGCACCTTCATTTGCAGAATAGCCGCCCCTGCCCCCAGGACCCAGAGGCACTCGAGAGGTGGGTGCATGGGGCCGGAGTTCCAGAGGAATCCCCCGGCTACAGCTGATCTGGGGCTCCTGCCGGGGCTCACAGAGGTGGGTCCCTGAGCTCCTCCGATAATGACATTCCGCAAAAGTCCTGCCAGTGACGTGCCTGGGTCTCGAGTCTGGGGAGTGGACCCTCCAGGAGGTCCCTGCTCCCCCAGCCCCCAGAAGCTGGTTAGTAACCACAGAAATATTCGGAGTTGTGATTTGTCCTTCGATTTTGTTCGATTTTGCTAGCGGTCTCTAAATCACGGCTGGGTGACCTCCTGACAGACCGTGAGCATGACACCGCAGCAGGCCATCTCAGGTGGGCGAGCACAGGTGCGCGTGTGTGTGCCAGGATCTCCCCCGACTCGGGGCTGCGCGTGCAGGAGGGGTGGTGACTCAACATTCTAGAAGCCGGTTCCCTGTATCTTTCCGGCGTGTTTTGTGGTGGTATAGGAGCAGCTCATTCCATTCAGCAGAGCCTTCCCTTCCTCCTGTGTGAAACCATCTTTCATTAAAAGGTTTTCTTCCTCCAAGACTATGTTCGTTGCTGCCTTTTCTAAGAGACCGTTTCTTGGGAGAAGTCCTGGAGAGAAGAGAATGCAAACCTGGGGTGACAGAGGCCAGGAATTTGCGGGAGGGAGCAGGACCTCCCAAGACATGTAGGTCTTTGCCGAGAACCAGAACCTCCCAGCCAGGCCTTTGAAGTCTCAATGGGGTTTTCAGACAACAGCTTCTGTTCTTCTTCCTTGAGAAAAGCTGCTTGGTCAGGCTTCTCCGACAAATATTTTGTCTGACAAGAAAGAAACATTGTCCTCCGTGACAGAAATGACAAGAGCCAAGACAGCAGGAGGGACACACAGGAGCGGAGAGCAGCCCACCTGCCTGCGGTGACAGGGCCGCCCTCTGGTCGGCCACCTCCCTCGGGGCCAGGGGTGCTCAGGCACGTGGGGGCGGGGGGGGGGGACACCTCCTGCCTTGTCCTGGGGAGGGACAGGACGGGGAGGCGAGGTCAGCCACTCCACAGATGCCTCGGCTCTGGTCGCTGGGCGATGGGGCTTTGTGTGTGAGAGAAAATGGAGACAGAACTGGCTTGTTCATTTATTAATAGGCGTTTGTCACACGCCAGGTTAGGAAATAATCCCCCTATTGTTGTTATGTCTTAATCCTCCTGTTGTCAATATGTCTTCCGGAGGGAGGTCCTTCCTCAAAAGAAATCCCTTCTCAGAGATAAAGATGGACTTCCCTTTATGCAACAGGGCTCGGCCCTGAAATGGAATGTGTCTCACACGTGGTCTTCAAGGTATGGAGGAAACTTCCTTTTAAGGAAGAAACTTCCTTCTTCTCTTGAAGAAGTCACTCCTTAGGTGGTTCTTGTATCAGTAGAGGCTTCTGTGGAGAGCGGTCCTTTAAAGCAGTGTTTTTCTGCATTTTGCTTGGATCTTAAAATAGTTCTAAGCAGCATCATTTAGGGAAGACGAGGAGCCAACAACCTTTCTGGAAACTCCCAGTGTCTCAGGTAAGCCTCATCCACCCCTGCTTGAATGCGTGTCAGACTTTCACCTCCCTGGAACACAGCCTCTCACACCCCTCGGAGAGAAACGCAGTAAATGAGATGACCCCAACTTAAAAAACAAAAAGAAAAATACACCAGCAGGCTTCAAGCGTTTTCAAATTCAGTGAAGAATTACAAAAGCAGAGTCCCAAGAGCAAAGTCAAAAACAGCCCTTTTTTTAAAATCATACGATTGTCAGTTAAATCTTTTAGAGTAGGGAAACCTAAGCACGTTCTGTCCTGGGAACGGGAAGTGAGTGCTGAGTCCGTCCCTAGAGCCACCACAGAGACCGGGTGCAGCCAACTCTCACTTTAGCTAAAAAGGAACAGGGCGGGGGGGTGGGGGGGGGTGGGAAGCACAACTAACTATTCTCACCGTAGAAGAGAAGAAATCATGAACTCCCTCCATGATGCTAAGTAGCCTCCGTGGCAAAAGTGAATTTTCGGGCAGTGAATCAACCACTAAAAAAAGCTTCCTGTGGCACAAGGCAGGAAGCAGCCTTCTCAAACATGTCATGTGCCCGCAGCCTTGATTCCAGCCCCTCACCCTCCTACCTGCACTCAGAGACAGCAGTCCAGGCCAAGGAGGAGCTCTGGGAGGTTGATCACCAGCAGGGACCACGGGTCTGGCTGGGATGTGTGATTGACCCCACCAGAGGAAGCTAACGCTGCCTTTTATCCGGTAGGCAAAGTTCAAAGATGTTTGCGTTCTGCTAGGTAAGTGTGACTCTCTCAAGACGCAAGCTCCGCAGACTGCCTACTCAGCAGGGATTCTCGCCAAGGCGACCCCCAGGTCTGCCTCAGTGGGCTTGTCTGAGCCACAGAGGCCAGAGAGTCAGAACTACTCATTCTGCAAATCGCATGATTCCCTCATGTGTTAATTACGTGAACTTTTACAAACCCATGCTATTTAAGAGATTGGCCAATGAAAACCGGATTAAGATCTGTACAGTAGATTTGAGGTATATAGGATTTTTCTGATCACTGGAGCATGCTAGATGCTAGAATTTCCTAGTTTTTGCAGAAAAAGAGTCTCGGGGTTTTGTGGGGATTTTTGCCATATCCTCCCTTCCTCACCCTCCCTTGAAACTTAAGTATAGGATTTATGAACGACTAAAATGAAAAGGAAAACACTGCCTTTGGCATAGCTATAACTTGGAACAAATAAATGCTAAAGAGAGTTGCTAATTCAGGCGGTCTACCTTGACTCAGATGCCAGCAGAAGAAATGGGATCATTCCAAAGATGTGTTTTGGAGCCTAGGAGCCTGGAGAGCCAGCCACTCCGGGCTCAAACCACGGCTGCGTGGCCACTTTCTGGCTACAACTTTGGATAGATTAGTTGTGGTTTCTAAGTCCCCATTTTATTTTAATAATATACTACTTTTATTTCTCCATTTACTTAAAGTGGGAAATTGGTGACACGGTAGTATCTCCCTTCAATCGGAATTCAACCAGATAATGAATGCAAAGTGTCAAGTCCGGTGATGGGCACACAGGAAGTCCTCCACCACTGACTAGACTTAATTCATTAGAAGATCTAGCAGGATCCAGGAAAGAGGGGCGGTCGTTGGTGCCTGCATTGCCAAGCGAGGCTTATAGCTCTTCTCAGTAGCAAAATCCTGTCTCGAGACATCCAGGACCAGAGAGGTTTAATATTCTCCTCTCAGGGTTATCGTAGACGTGTCTAAGCGCTTACGTCAGAATGACACTCAACATTGTCCAAACACGGGCAGTTTGAAACCTACATGTACACACCGTCATTCAAACACTACTCACTCCTGTGTGCGGCGTGGTCTGCACACATGTAAACTGTTTTTTCCCCGTTTTACTTTTTAAGTTTATGTATTTCTTTTGAGAGAGAGAGGGAGGGGAACTCAAGCAGGCTCTGCGTTGTCAGAGCAGAGCCCGAGGCAGGTCTTGAACCTGTGAACTTACGAGTGAGATCAGGACCTGAGCTGAAATTGAGTCAGATGTTTAACCAACTGAGCCACTCGGACACCCCACCTTTCCTCAGTTTAAATTGCCGCGTAGTTATTTAACTAATAACTTTGGGACATTTAGTTTTTTTCTCCTTTTCTTTTTGCTCTCAGTTAACTCTGCAGTTAGTATGCTTAAACACCATCGCATACTTACTCTCTCCTTTGAATAAAATCCTATGAGGGGAAGTACCAAGTCAGTCTACTTCTTTTAAGGACTTTTGTTTCATATCGCTAAATTATTTTCAAGAAGGAAGGCAATTAAGACTCTGTAAAACAGTAAGTGAAAATGCCAGTCTCCTCATATGTGTACCAACTGGACTTAAGAAATTATTTTTACTCTTTCAAGAGCATTTTGAACACCCTATTGCCATTGAATTTGGATCATTAGATAAAGCAAACCACCTTGAGGGAATGTATGTCTTTTCTATAATGGCCTTAAACTGTTTAGGGGAATTCTTTTCTCTCTCTGTCTCTCTCTCTCTCTCTTCTCCCTCCCCCCCCCCCTTCTTGCTGCCTGCCTGCCTGCCTTTCCTTTGAATCATAGCTGTATGGACAAATTTTTCATAAAGTTGGGTAGGAAATTCAAATGGCACTATTAGGAACAACAGCCTGGTGCTATCATACAAAGTTAAACACCCACAAGGCTATGGGCCAGGCAGATACATTGGAAAAACACTTGCATAGGAGCATGAGAGTCCCTAAGAGTGCGCCCAGCAGCCCTGTCCGCCAAGCTAAGGAAGGAGAGCCATAGTCCCCCAGGGGACTGTCCTACCCGGAAGTGCGTGATCCACCAGGTGGATGAATCTTGGAAACAACAATGAATGAAAACAGCAAGTTGCAGAACATGAAGTAGCGTATGATACAATTTGCATACAGCTCCAAAGCAAACAAATTTAAATAACATAGTGCTTAGGGGTACATACGTATGCGATAAAAGCATTTTTTCATCTGATAAATAAAAACAAATGAAGAAAGAAAACCCATTCGTAAGTCTTAGGGCTCAGACCGGAAGCCCAAGTGCACACTTATGCAGAAGGGACCCTGTGGAGCTGAGGGCCTTCGGGATAAGAATCGAGCCAGGGTGGTCTGTGGTTCAGCAGCCATGAGAAGGGCTTCATCCCTGAGCTTGTGTTGAGCAGCTTGCCAACTGCCTCGCCTGTGCTTTTGACCATAACCCTGACTTCACACTGAACGCATCGACTTCACAAGCCTGCAATGGAGAACCAACTCTCCCGTTTCTAGTGTCAGGACTGTCAGAGTCTCAGAGGTTCAATGCCTTGCCCAGGGTCAGGTGGGAGGTCAGACTCAGGACTCCGTTACTGGGAATCTCCCCACAGACCCCTGTTTTTCCACCTGGAACGCCTCTTCACACCTGCCAGGGCTGCCTGGGATACCCCAGAGAGCAGTGGTAGGGGCACGTCGGAAGGTCTCCTTAGAGCCAGATGAGCAGGCCAGAGAGTGAAGTTTACATCTGAGGACCCTAAAAGACGTGCCCATGTAGAATTCTACCATGCACTTTGCGGATGCATTATAGTAGCCACAAACGACAGTAAATTTTGACGAATTTCGCAATCTATGCTAAGATTAACTTACATCTACTCAGCGCCTGTTATATGTGTGTGCCGGCTTTGTTCAGGGTGATTAACTCACTGAATCTTCACAGCAATTCTATGTTTCGGGTGCTGTGGTTACTTACGCCCATTCTACAGATGAGGAACATGAGTCGCCTAAGTTGTTGCAGAGGTAGGAAGTAGTCCGGCTGGTATTTGAACCGGGGCAAATCTGACTATAGGGCCCATGTTCCTAACCCCACTAGGCCATGGGCAGGAGGAGCTGCCCACGTGGGGTCTGGGGGTGCTGTCCCCCGTGTCTGCTGCATACCAGACACAGGTCGCAGGCAGGGGTGCGCTTCGGCTAATAATTCATGTTAATGATCCCACTAAGCTGTAGAGAGGGTGGCATCAAAGATAGCGGGTGAGGTGTGTTTGCTCCTTCAGCCATCTTCGGGCCTTGGTGAGCCTCGGGAAAAGGAGAGATGCTTAGCGGATTTTCCTGTTTGGCCCTTCTCATGAAGCTCATGATCAGCTGGCGTTCAGCTCAGCTCGTGTTCAGCTGGCAGCGGGGCGAGGCTACTGGAAGGAGTCTGGAGGCCCGCTGAGAGCCTCGACATTCTTGCTGAATGACATTGGCCATGGCAGCTGTCCAAACACTGTGGTTGACTTTCAATCCATTTAATTGAAACCATATTTAAATTATAAAGAAGAAGAGGAAGAGGAAGGGGTGGGTGCCAGAGTAGGAGAAAGATCTTGGCAAAAGACCTTATATGCACTTTTTCCACCGTTGGATTGACCAGACAGGGCCACCAAGCCGATACAACAGGATTAGCAAAATTGCATTGTCGGACACAGGCGCAGCGTGACGTGTGCTCCAGCAAAGGCATTTGGCAGGATTAACCTGCCAAGGATAAAGATGTCGCAGACAAGGGGCTGAATTAATGGACTGGCATGACGGAAGCGGGGAAATCTATTTGCATGCGATATTAACCGTGCTGATAAACTCCAGGGCTGTGCTCCGCAGGCCAGGCAGCCCTCCGTGAACCAGGAGGTTTTATTTCGAAGCCCACCGGGGTGGCCTCAGCCAAGATGGGCTAAGGCAGGCACGATTCACAGGTTGCATTCAGGTTTATTTTTGCCCTGGTCCTAGAGCGGACCTGCTGTCTTCAACGCTTATAACAGCATCTGTGACTACTGACGGTGCAGAATGATGCTCACGCCTTGCAGCTTTGGTTGCAAAGGGTCTTCCATTTAGAGGGCTATTGTCTACGAAAAAGCAATGAGGAAACGGAAGTACAACACACTCTAGAAAATACCTACTTGGAGCGGGTTGTTGTGCCTGATTTGTGTATTCAGCGAATGAGGCGGCCCAGCTTGCCCAGGTGGTTTCAGGAGGTGCTCACAGCCCCAGCCCTGCAAGAGTGAGGTCAGCACCTGAGAGCAGGCGACTCCTTCTCGTCCCCCTGGCCCCGCCCTGCTGAAAGTGACCATGGGCATGTGGTAAGATACACCTATTGAATGCACGGGTGCCCTTAATACATTTAAGACAGATACCAAAGCACAGCTGGACTTGGGGAGGTGGGGGGGAGGGGCCCGACAAAGATCGTGTTGTCCACCAGGTTACTGCTGTGAGCAAGTGGGGACCTCTGCTCTCTGTGGGGCAGGAGAGCAACTCCATTGTGCCACTGGTGGGGGCTCCTGAGCATGGCAGGGAGGATGTCAACTCCCTGACGCCCAGCTGACTCACTCCTGTCCCTCTTCCTGACCCAAGGAAACCCCCAGGCCTAGGACATTCCGTATATGGACCTGGACCCCAGCAGCACCCACCACATGGGCATCTGAAGATGCCGAAGCTGTCTCAGCCTCCCACTGCTCTGAGGCTCATCAGGAATGTCACCGTTGAACGGAGCCCCAGAGCTGGTTTATCTGAGCCCCACCCCTCTCCTGAGCCAGCCAGACTGGGGCCGAAGTCTGGGCTGAATGGGCTGGTGTTGACGCTTGTTCCCCCTGGGAGGTGGTTGATGAGGAAACACCCCGTGTTCCTGTTGCTGTCCTCTTTTTCCAGAAGTACCCGCAGCAGAACAGTTTGTTGACTTGAGACCTGTGATGTTACACAGCTTAGATAAATGCCATGTACTTGGGGTTGCCAACACCGAGTGAGCATTCTGTGGCTTCAAAAAAACACAAAAGCCAGAACTAGCTGGCTTGACCCTGTCAAGTCTGTAGTGATGGGCTAACGTAAGCAGGCCAAAGTAGACCATAATGAAAAAGGTTTTGGTTAAAATCGATGCCGGGTTTTGGAACACCAGAAATCCCACATTCCCTTACAAATGCTCCCGGGGTGGTTCAGGTCCTCAGGGTGGCAAGAGCCGGGAGGAAGGCCCGAGGTGGGGGAGGACAGGGTGGGCTCCAACCCCCAGCCCTGTGGCAGGTGGGGGTTGCGGTCAAGACCAAGGCCACTCACCAGGTCACATGTCCTGTTATAAGTCTATGTCTGCCCAGGGAAGGGGGTACCTTCTTGAGCCCACAAAAGGCTCCATCCACAGGAAGGGCCAGCTTCTTTACATTTCAGGAAGCACCATGTGGTCTAGCCGTGTGTTCCAAGGTCTGAGGCAAGGAGTCGAGGAGGGGAGGTGATGGTGGACAGGCACGGGGAGCTGAGTCACCAGCACCTGTGGGATTTCACGGGGAGTTTGGATTTTATTCCGGGTGTGAGGGGAAGGGAATGAGTGTTCGAAGCAGCAGAATGACACGCTCTGATTCATATTTTAAAAGTATCCGTCAGGCTGCAGAGTGAAGAATGACTCACAAAGGGACACATTGGAGGTGTGTCGTGTCCTCCTGGCGAGGGGGCTGGGGTCTGCGCTGGGGGTGCAAGGTGGCCATGGAGATGAAGGTATGTCATTCGTTGACAAAATATTGGGATGTCTGGACACCGATGCTTCATCGGGAACAGTAAGGACAGACGGCTAACCCGCTGGTGCCCACGGCCCCCCAACTTCGCAGCACCTCCTTGCCGATTGAGAGCGCATCTAAGCTGAAAGCTCTTGTGTTCCAGGTGCCGTGCGGTGCCCAGCTACCAGGCGACTCCATGATGGCCTCTGCCGTGGGGATCACTGTCTTCTAAAAGAGGACCGACACCTGGAACAGTACTGGACCCAAAAGGTACCAAAGTCCTAGATGCCACCAGGTCAAGAGCCTGCAAGGGGCCAGGAGCACCTTTTTGAGGGCTGACGCTGGAGCCCAACTGCGGGCAGAGGCGTGCACTGGGTAGCAAGGGCTAGGGGCGTTCAGCCCACAGAAGCATGTACACGTGGCGTATTGTGGGCACTGCTGCTCCCTAAGTGGGGGGAGGGGGGGTCAGGCAGGGAAGTGAGACTCTATCATGGGCACGAAAGGACCTTGGAGAGGTTCGGCCAGATTCGAGTGACCCTCTGGAAGAATCCTTCTGATTCCCTGTATATCAGGGTGGGGTTAGCCTAAAGGCAGGGAGCTGAGTTAGGAGGTCCGGCAATCATCCATTAATATAAAATTGTCCATTACAAAGTAGCACTGTGTAAGCCCCTACAGGTCTCGGTGCTGTTTTGATTCATCTCACAGATTCGTCCAAATGCTCGCAATAGAGTCATCGGACTACAAGTATCTTTGATCACGTGTTCGCCCAGCTGGTATTTAGCAAGCATCCTCCCTGTGCCCAATGCTGCGGACCCACTGGCAAGCTTAGAGTTGAGTGGAAGAGACGTCATGCACCCTGCGTAACAAGCGCCTTGAAGGAAAGATACCGGATGCCTGGGAAACACGTCACGGAGGAGTCCAGTCTGGTCTGGGGGATGGGAGTCAGTCCAGGAAGTGACTTTGGAGTTGCAGTTTGAAGGAGGAATTGGTATTAAACTGTGCAGGGTGGAGAGGGAGGATTCTAGGTGAAGGAAGCAGCTTGTGCCAAGGCCCTGTGGTAGGAAAGAAGATGGCATATTTGAGAACTTAGAAAAGTAGAGAGGAAGAGGAAGAGGGCAGTGAAGGGTAACGGAAAGGAAGGAGGGCCAGGCCTCCCTTGCACAGTGCCAACTCCTTGCAAGCATTTGAAGTTAAAACGCAAAGGTCATTTCTGGCTTTTGAGACCATCATTTTTTCTCTCTCTCTGACTCCCCGAGCACTGGCGAGTTGTAGACAGAACCAAGAAGAGGTGGCTGTGCCAGCTGTGTTCATGGCCTCAGCTTCTCCCCTACTCCCTGACTCCTTGTGCGCCTCAGATGCAGGAATGCCAGTCGCTGGGCTCGTAATGTTTTGACCTCATAGGAGTCTGTGCAGGTTTCACTTGGGACAAAGACAACCTTCCCGTGTACACAGTCTAGGCCAAAAGAAAGCACACGAACTTTCCTGAAGGTTCTGGCCACTCATCACTGGCAGTTAACAGTGCCCCCGCTTTATTTTCACAAGGAAGTAATCTCACTGCCTAGAACTTGCTCCTTCTCAGAGTAGGTGATTTGTAGCCCTCAAGACAATCCACTGGACAGAAAAATCTTGCGATGTCTCTCTTCCCAAAGCTTAGAAAACCAGCCACACGACTTAGTGCCAGCACTCATCGGATACACATTGTATCAACTATTTGCTGTATGCAAGGTTTTCCAATCTTGCTATGCTGTTTTGCAGATACTAAAACCGAGGCCCAGAAAGTTCTGCAGCCGGCCCTAGGAACACAGATAGGAAGGGACAGAGTCTGAACGCACACCTTGCAGCCTGGCACAGACGACCCACACGTGGTAGACACTGTCCGCGGTGTGGACCATAGAGGTCCCAGTGTAGACGCTATGGCCTCATGGCCCAGCGGGGATTCTTTGACCGTGGACATAAAAGTCCAGATGTTCCTGAACTCCAGGGCCGCGGCGATGTCCGTGTCACTGCTCTGGTTGGCGAATTCCTCCAACTCCCCGCCTACCCCAACGCTGGCAGGAACTTTGGTAGAACTGGTGTGCCACATCCAGGGCTAGGAACTTGCCAATTTCGCGTCCTTAAAATAAAGCAGGTTCCAAGATAGATCGCAGAAAGTGGAAAATATTTTTCTTGATTGGGTAACTAAGATCCATGCGGCAGGCAGGAGCCATTTTTGGCCAAAGAAGCTATTCATTTAAAAGTGTTTATTGACACCTGGAAATAGGGATTCGGCTTCAAATGCTATTTTCATGTCAGTTTCTGTTGCATAATTTCATGATGCTGATAAAACCGAGGCGAATACCAAAATGAGAATTCCAAAGGCACTGTACTGCTCTGACTCTCCGTGGCTGCGAGCTGCGTCTCAGTGGCGAGGAGCCCAGCAGGTCGCCGGAGCACAGCGATGGCGACTTGTGGTCACATTGACCGCCTGATTTCTTTCCAGCCAGTCTCGCGGCTTTGGTTTGCACGACAGCCCCAGATCTTCAGCGATCACCCTTCCTCTGTGCTTGGAATTCGTTCCCACCTCTTGGAGGATGAGTCAGAAAGACACTCTCCATCCTCAGAGGATTCCATTCCGAGCCCGGTCATCCTCAGTCGGTGAGGAAGCTGCTGCATGCAGCCTTCAGGGTCTGAGGGCAGACCGATCGAAAAGAGTCAAAAAGACCCTTGGCCGAGTCGTTCCTCAGAACATGAGGTGGGCCCGGTTTCTACGTTTGGAAATAGAGTAACGTGAGTTCCATTCCTGCCGTGTACTTGACTCAAAACTTTACCTTAGAAATATTTGGTTACCATGCCGCCTCCCAGGGCGGAGATCCGCCATCTGCGGAGGGTCGTATTTCCCAGCGAGGAGTCGGCGAAGGCAGGAGAGCCCCTCCAGAGAAGCACCGATGCACAGATCAGTTCATATCCAGGGCCCCCGGGCTCCCTGGAGCCACCGATACCACCCACGATGCCGGGGGGTGGGAGGCTGGAAAAGGACATGACCGACCAGAGAGGTCTACGGGATGAGGGTAGAGGGAGATGGAGTGTCGGCGGTGCTTGCATTCACTTCTAACCCACGGCTGCTGTCTGTCCCCTCTCCACATGCCAGCAGCAGCACGGAGGAGGCGACGGCACGACCACCAGCGGCCCCGGCGACCTCCCTCGGCATGGTGCGGTGGGGCAGCTGGTGTTGTGAATCAGGCCGTTGCCAATCAGAGAACGGCTACTTCACAACACCAGGGTCACACCCCACCACAGGCACCGGCCGCCGTCAGGACTCCCCAGCGGCTCGTCTCGGCGGCACGTCCAAGCCCTCTGGAACCCCAGCTTGCCGTGGCCATGGCTCGTCCCGTGTGCAGTGTGGACTCCGCTGTAAACGCAGGTGCCCGGCGCTGCTTCCCCCAACACAAGCAGTTCCGCTTGGAGAGAAGAAGCCACGGCATCAGCGTCCCCAGAGGAGCCGGTGCTGCGGGCTTCCCAGTGTGAAATGGCGTTCTGGCCCCTCGGAAGGGTTAAGCGCCACTAAACTCAATGTTTATTTCCATCTGGGTGCAAGGAACACACAGGGTGGACGTGGGTCTTGGCTTTGATGCGTGCGGGTGGTAGCTTTGCAAAGGGCAAGGTGGAGGGAAGGGAGGCCCTAGCTGCAGAGGGTGGCCCCCGGGGAGACCCCTGGAGAGACAGGGGCCTCTTGTGGCCACACAGATGGGGAACACATGTGTTTTGTAGATGGTCCCAGGTTCCCGGGAGAGTAAGTGCCTTCCTTTGAGTGCGAGAGTGCCCCGGCTCTCCGTCAGGCATGTGTCCCCAGTGAGGCTGGATGACAGCCAAGCACGAGAGTGCTTGCCTTGTCTGACACTCCCATCCCGGTAATGTGACCTGTCACCTTCACTGACAGGTGGCCTTTCTCTCCACAGGACCTCACAGGGAGGGACCTGGCAGAGTTGGAAGCTAATGGAGGTCTCCAGAGTTCATGTGTCTTTATGCCTAACTTAAATCTTACATGTGACACCACCATATTTCAGAGCCAAGGGGGCAGCTGAGAGACGGAGTGGCTGGGTGGGCCAGTGTCCTTTCTGAAGTGCTAAGGGAAAGGAAGAAGTCGATGTCTCTGGCTTTCTGTGAGACAGAGAGCGTCCGCAGCTGCTCTGCTTAACCCAGGCTCTGTGCGACCTCAGCGCTGTCCCCCAGGCTCCGTGCGACTTCAGCGCTGTCCCCCAGGCTCCGTGTGACCTCAGCGTTGTCCCCACAGGAAGCAGAGGGATGGGCAGCACCCAGCCTGGTGGGAGTGCAGCACAGAACAAGGTTCCAGAGAGCCTGGGTTAACCACAACAGCCTGGGTCTCTGTCACCCCAGAGTTCCAGAAGACAAGTCTCCTGCTTCGGCCAAGTTCTTCCCCTCATGCATCCCCAAATTGCTGTGGCAGCTCTGAAATTTGTACTAAGTTCTGCCTGGGACACGTATCCTAGAGTTCAAGGAGTCTCTGTTTTTCAGAAAGCTCTCCCTGCCTTCTTGAATGTCACTGAGAATCTACCCACTTTCCAGCTCCCCTACCACCAAGAGAAGCCAGGCTAGTGCCACTCCCGGCGTGGGCCACGGCGGCAGGGGCAGCAGGCTGCCAAGGCGGAATCCTTTCCCCCCCCCCCCGCACACCCCGTTGCATCACAATCTTGAGAGTGGGGGCGCCAAGCTGGGCTCAAGGACGGTGTGTTAACAGGCCCTCCAGGGAGTCCTCCAGAATCCCAACCACCCCCTTGTCCCTCTGCAACCTTCCCAGCTTCCAGTCCAGCCCCGTGTCATCTGCGTGTCGCAGCCAGAGCTCTCTCTTCAAGATGCATGCCCGCATCCTGGGAATCCCTCCACCCCTGCCTTAAAACTCCTTCAAGTCCTGGCCTCGCGTGAGGGGCACGCACTCCCCAGCCACCTCTCTCCCCTCGTCCTCGCTCCCTCTGCCACACTTGACACCAGACCCCCTCAGGCCGGGCGCCTTTGTGCAGCTCAGCTCTGCCTGCAGTGCCCCGTGCCCTTACCCTCCTCCCCTTAACTGATGTCTAACTATCCGCCCGGTTTCAGACAGAGCCCGGCTTCCTGCAGGCCCAGCGCCCCGGCCTCGAGGCCAGATGCACTCAGTGAGCTGAAATCTGCCTTGTGGCCATTATGCAACCGTTCATGGGACTCTCCAGTGTGCCCCCGGCCGTGTGCCCCCTTGAGGGCAGGGACATTCAGCTTCATTCCCTGCTTCCCCTCCAGCCCGGCTCCAGGTGTGGCATTGAGTAGTAGCTCAGTGATCTATTCGTTCAATAAATGTGAGGGGCCGTCAAGGTTACGTTCTCTCTCTCTTGCCCTTTGGAGCCCTAAGTCTTTCTTTTCCCTTCAGTGGCATTATAATAATAGTAGCAGCCACTTGCAGAGTAGAGACAGTAGGTCAGGCACTGTTCTGGGCACTGTGTGTATTTAGCCGTTCACGCATTGCCTCAGTTTCCTCATAACGGGCAGGTCACGGAACCATGGGATTAGCCAGGTACCGAGACCACACCATCCATACTCTGGCCATTAGTAGCAGTGCTATGCAAACCCAGCCAGTCTGGCCCCATGGTCCACTGCTTTGTGCTACTTAGGAGCCAGAATGAAGGGGCCAAAGCTGAACGTGGAAGTCCCTAGGGCTTGCTCCCAGGAACCGAGCAAAGCCGTCTTCCACTCTGGTTTCCTTAGCCCAACAGACCAGGCAGTATTCTCCCTGTTTGTGCCTCTCTAAAAGGTTAGATTCTAACCTTGTTAAAGCACTTCATAGTAGAACCCGATTAACAACCTGATAAAACAAAAAATGGGGCCAAGTCCGGAGAGAGAGCACTGTTTTAAAGCAGAGGGAGTTCTACCTCATTTTGGTGTTAAGCTGCTGAATTCATCGGCGGTTTGCACGGCTACCTTCAGAGGTCAGAGGCTGCAGAGGCAAATCCGTGCGCTCTGAGGACCGCATGCTTCTGAGAGCCAGCCCAGGAGGTGCAACCCTCGGCTGGCCACCCAGTTCTTAGCGCCAGACAAAGCCCTGCGCCCGGTCTACACGCCTCTGTGCACAGTATGGCTGCTTTCCCAAAATGCATCCTGCCTCACTGAGAACGGCCTCCCCTCATGCTGAACATTCCAGAGCCTCCACTTAAGCAGACTTGATGCCACCTGAATGTGCCACCAGAAGGAAACAAGAGGGCGCCTGGGGGCTCAGTCCGCTAAGCGTCTGACTTCGGCTCAGGTCATGATCTCATGGTTCATGGGTTCGTGCCCCATGTTGGGCTCTGTGCTGACGGCTCAGAGCCTGGGGTCTCCTTCAGATTCTTGGTCTCCCTCTCTCTCTTCCCCTCCCCTGCTCACATGCTCTCTCACTCGCTTGCTCTCAAAAATAGACATTTTTTAAATTAAAAAATAAAAAACAACTAAAATGTCCATTCCCCCCCCCTCTTCTGAAACCTTGGTTTAGTCATCTATACTGCCCGAAGCTCTGAGTCCAGAACCTTTGCAACGACCTCGGGGGTGCTGCATTTGCAGCTACTACATTCCCAAGTATGGGATGCTCTCAAGGGGCCCCCGACACAGACCCCCAAAAGCTTGGGAACTGCAGGGAGCTTGGCCGATACGTGCTTTTCCATCCACTCGGCCGACCGCGGTCAGCGCTTCTGGGGAAAGCCAGGTTTAGAGAGGACGTTCTCTGGGTAAATACTTCATATCCGGGAAAACAGTAGTTCTCAAAATGCGAGCAGCAGCACACTGTGAGCCCTCCCTGGGAACTTGACCTGCAAGTCATCCGTGCCCCCCTCCAGCCCTGCTGATTCAGAAACTCTGGGCTGAGGCCCGGCCATGTGTGTGTGAGCCAGCCTGTATGGGGTACCGAGGTGCCTCAAGTTGGAGAACCACTAAAGACGGGGGGAACCCCACTTTCAGTACCAAATGATAGAAGGGCACAGTGATGCAGTACCCCTGCCTGCCATCCACAGCAGGGTGAAAAATAGGGCGTTTCCTATACATCGAATAATAATGTTTTTTAGACCCACTTTTCTGACTTTTGAAAGTAAAGCTTCGGGTGTTCTGGACTGGAAACCTGACCCTTCCCGTCTTCATCTTAGTTACCATGCCCAGAACGTTCTTTTCTTTCTCCCAACAGGCGCTCTGGAAGGTACGTTATTTCCCACCAATTTAAAGGCTTCTGTTTTGTTTTGTTTTTTCCCGATTACTGAAAATGCAATTAATTCTTAACACACCGTATGGCATATTTTAAAGCCTTTACAATTCTTTAACCTGAGCTCACAACTACCCCGTCTTAAGGAAAAGAACTAGAGGCAAAGAGAGGTTAGGCCACCCGCCCCCCCGCCCCCCAGGAGTAGAGGCATAGAGATTGGAGCCCAGGGTGCCCCTCGACCCATGCTTAGACCTGCCTTTGATCCGCTACCTCCAAAAAGAACAACTGAGGACCAGGAGAGTCCAGCCATGGGCTCCGAGGGCCAGCTCCGAGCGCCCTGTGTCCGAGCAGTGAAGAGACCCTTAGCCATGGCTCTGAAACCAGCTCGCTCTACCTTGTGAATCCACCTCATCTTTCATTGCTTGATAATCATGCCAACACCGAATCATTCTTACGATCTAGCATTGAAAGGATTAATTAGGGGATGGGGAGAGGGGCTGAAGGAGCTCTCTTCCAGCTGGTCTCATTCTACCAGTTGCAGGGAGGGAGGGATTTTTGGCCCCTTAAATGACCCCCAGTCCACAGACAGAACTGAAAGGTTTACTTAGGTCTCTTCTCCCCTCATGGGTGATATTTAAAATATTAACAATTTGTAGCAGCCTGAGTGGACAAGAGCAGGTCTGGAGGACCCCTGATGGCATTAACCCTTTAGTTGTTTTTTGATGAGAAGATTTGCACAACAGTGTTGCTCACAGTCATCACTAAATGTTGACCTTAGGCCCCATGGCTAGTGTTTTATGTATCCCTTGTGCAAGCCACAGCCCAAGGACACTTGGAGCTTCGTGCGCCTGTCTGGGTAGGTACTGCCCCAAGGAAGTGGCTTAAAAAGAAAAAAAAAAAGATAATCCAGTTGTTTGAATCAGCTGTTCTTTGTGTAACAAGGCAAAGGTTCCCACACACTGCAGTGAGCCTGTCTGCAGGAAAGTGCGTGCACAGTCTTTGCTGGACTTTCCGGAAGACTCTCCCAGACAGAATCAAAGTGGATGGTTTTCACTTTACACCATAGTGATTTGGGTTTTTGTTTTTTTTTTTAATTTTTTTTTAATGTTTATTTTTGAGAGAGAGAGAGAGACAGACAGAGCATGAGCAGGGGAGGGGCACAGACAGAGAGGGAGACACAGAATCCGAAACAGGCTCCAGGCTCTGAGCTGTCAGCACAGAGCCCGATGCGGGCCTCGAACTCGAGAACGGTGAGATCACGACCTGAGCCGAAGTTGGACACCCAACCGACTAAGCCACCCAGGCACCCCAGATTCTGGTTTTTAATAGTTGGGAAAGTGGAGGTTCGAGAAGGTCAAGCAGCCTGCATTGGACCACACAGCCTGGCCCTCTGTTTCCAGGACCGCAGGTCTTTCTGCTCCAGAAGGAAGACTGTGACCCAGCTCCCTGCTGGTATTTGCTGCCTGCCAAGCACTGGCTTCTGCCATCTCATTTAGGTAGAGGGCAGCTCCAGGAAGGGAAGCAGTGTTGTCATTCCCGTGTCTCAGGTGAGGAACAGGTTCAGAAAGGTCAAGAAACTCGCTCAACTTGCCGGTGAATGCATGGTCGGGCCCTGAAGATGTCTTCTTCTGACCCAGCTGATGGACTTCCTCCTCCTTCCTGGGCAGCTGGCCCCCTGCCCCGCCAGCAGGCCGCAGCGTGGGACTAACTTCCTTCCAAATGCTGTAGCTGTCTTCAGCTTGAAACACTGGAACTCGGGGAGAGAAAGCACTGGAAGTTGGGCAGGGGGTGGGGGGGACCGTACCCTCCTGGAGAAACTCCAAGCTGTTCCCTCAGGCCTGACTCAAGTGGAAGAAGTGTGTGTGTGTGTGTGTGTGTGTGTGTGTGTGTGTGTGGTGTGTAATTGACTTTTTGACTGTGAGACTTGCTCAATTCTCTTCTGTCTTTGCCTGTACTATTTCCTCTTGTACATTGCCTGGGGGAATACCCTGCAATGTTTGGAGGCACAAAACGAGTAAGAGAAAAAATAAAACACTGTTCCAGGAACAAACCATTCAAAATCAGAAGTATTACAGATGTATAGACAGAATGTGAAAGCCCCTTCTGATCTTACCCCCAGAGATAACCACATATTTTTAATGGGTTTTTTTAGTTTTTACAGAAGTCCTACACATTTTACAGCACATCAGAATGAATTAAGAGTAAATGCATGCTGGGACACCTGGGTGGCTTAGTCAGTTCAGCGTCGGACTTCAGCTCAAGTCATGATCTCACGGTCATAGGTTCAAATCCATCATTGGGCTCTGCTGACAGCTCAGAGCTGGAACCCTGCTTCGGATTCTGTACCTCTGTCTCTGCCTCTCTGCCTCTGTCTATCTCTCTCTCTGCTCCCCCCACTTGTGCTCTGTTTCTCTCTCAGAAATCAACATTAAAAAAATAAATACATGCTTCATTGCTCAGACTTCCTTGACAGGCACAGGTTGAGACCACATCTATGCATACAGCTTACCACATGGGTCACCAGGTCTCCCCACCTTTGAGCCCCTTGATTTCTGACTCAGAGTAAATGGAATTGGCAAGGGCTGACCTGCAATCCTTTTGAAACAAATCAATTCCTGGGCTCTGACCTTCCTTGCCCAGGGCCACCCGGAGTCTGCCTCCCCTCCCCCACCATTCTGCAGCTCCTCTTACTGCCGGCCCACAGGGCTTCCTCACACTCCTGTTCCTACAGGGGCTTCTCCTCCCCCCAGGTGACCGCTTGACTCCCTCCCAGGGAGCCACCTTGAATTTCCCATACAAAGTGTGCCAGTGGCCACAGCACACTCCTTCCCTCCTGTCTCCATACCCTGTTCAGCTTTGTTGGAAACCGTATCACCTTCAGATTCTGACAGAATTTACCTGTGATCTGAGCTCCTCCCACTGTCCCCCCCTGAGAGCAGTGATTACTGTCTGCTTTGTTCATTGAGATCCCCAGCACCCAGGACAGTACATGGCACACGCGAGGTGTTCAGTACATGTTTGTTGGATCAGCCATTGTGGGAGCCATCTTTGCCAAGGCTGAAGAGTAAGTGGCCCTTCTCCTGGCCCCCAGGTCCTCCACCCCAGCCCTCTCTGCACTGCTCACGAGTGGCTTCCTCCCGGCTGTATTCACGTGGCCTTTAAGCTCTGGGAAAATCAAGGTGCATCAAGTCCAGTGCCCTCACCTTACTGATAAGGGTCATAAAGCCCACAAGCCAGGGCTCCTGCCAAGGGGGAGAATCCCTTCCATGGGCATTGTGACCAGAGACTAGTGTAAACAAGCCCAGGAATTTCAGATGCGTCTTGCCAAGTTTAAGGACACAAAATCGCTTCCAAGCTGCCTTCCTTGACCTCCTGACCAGGTCAGGTTCCCCCATCATGCACATGGCACCTTGTACTTCAAGGCCCTTTATACTCCTAAATAAGCAAAGAATCAACTGTGATTTTGCAATATCCTCCTTCTCTACCAAGCGGTAAAACCTCAGGGGCATAGGGTCAGGGCCTATTTCACTCTTTGGCCTTCCCAGGACCTGGCACAATGCCCAACACATAGCAGGTGCTTTGAGGGGCAGCTGACTCACTGTCCCGTGTAGTGCCTTCACACTTTCTCCATCCCGTAAAAGACATCCAGTGTCCCTCCTCCCAGAGCCACCAAACATTCAGAGACTCCCGCCAAATGGATGACATTATCAGCTTGGGAAGTGAGTGTCTTTGTGAAGACGTCCCTATTTCTCTCTGTGGAGTGGTAGGAGTGATCTAGGACCTAGGGAAGAGACCTAAATTCTGTTACTAGCAGCCAAAAGCATTCATAACTGGTCTAACCAGAACTATTATATCAGGATTATCACCCATAACAAGAAGCCTGGAGTTGGGGAGCCCAGGGCTGCTGCAATGATTCAAGGATGCCATCAAAGACCCAGGCTATACCTTTCTGTTCACCACCTGGTGGTCACAAGGCATTACTGCCACATTCCAGGAGGTTCCAGGAGGAACACAGGGGAAGCATAAGGACCAGACACCCCTCCATTTATCCGGAGGCAGCTTTCCCAGAAACCTCCACAGAGCTGACTTTCACTTCCATCTCGTTGGCTGGAACTCCTTCACGTGGCCATACTGGCAGAGCGCCTAGAAAAGGTAAAGTTTCTACTACTGGGAGTGGACGAGCCGAAGCAATGCGGGAGGACTGGGCATGAAAGCTGTAGAATTAGCATCTGCCAGGAGCAGGAAAGTTATTCTTTAATATCACTGTTTTTGTGGGCTTTCTTATTGCAAACGCAATGAGTACACACTGTGACTTTAGGAAAGATTTAAAATATCTACGTTCCCATCACAGAGAAGTAACCACGGCTTATGCCCGGTTTATTATCCTTCCAGTTCTTTGTATTTTTTCACATGGACAAAACCACACCATGGGTTGCTCTGTAATTAGCCTTGTCGCTCAATACAGTGAAAAATCCTTCCAAATCATTAAACGTCCTTTGCAGAGTCACATTTTATGTCTGTGTGTTCCATTGAATTAGGTACCACGATTTGTTCCTTCAGCCGCTTCGTGTTCCGCCCTTCGGAGTTTATAGTGGTACAATGTGACAAACCAACACTGGTGTCTCCTCCTAGCTAAATCTCCGCTCAGCAGCTCCCCTTCTCAGAATGGGTCAGAAGGGAATAATCTTGGATGTGCACAGTCTTGAGAGCTTTGAGGTACCCTACCAAATAGCCTTCCTGGATGGATCGTTCCAATGGACCATCCCTCCAGCAGATCAATACCCATTTTTCTCCAACATTTTCATCAACGCCGACAAGATAGGCTGGGGGAACAGGGACAGTAGCCTGACACAACCCCCTCTTTTCTCAGATGAAGGTACAGAGGAACCCTCACGGCTCAGCCAGCCCTGGAACCTGGGCCTTGGCGCTGCGTTGTGCCACCTCCTAGGGCACCCATGGGGTAGAGAGAAACACTGGGATGCAGGAGAGTCTCAGGCGTCTCAGCAGGCAGGAAGAAGTGCCAAGCATTGTCAAGAAAGGAGGGCCAAGTTCAGGAGGCCTTGGGGGCCCAATGCCCCATAGGTCATGGGTGCGGGTGGTCCTGGGTCTGGGAGTCACGCTGGGCAGATAGATTTGCTTCTCACTCAGCACTGCAGTGCCACTCAGGCTGCGGGACCCTAAGCTGCTCACTTCCTTGTGTCTGAGGCCTGTCAAGTGGGGAAATATGGCTCCCATCCAGGTCCTCTTGCCAGCCATTCATGCCTATTATGAACTGAATTGTCTCCTTCAAAGTTCATATGTGGAAGCTTTAATCTCCAGTGCCTTAGAACGTGACTGTATTCAGAGGTAGACCTTTAGGGAGATAATTACAATTAAATGAGGTCATAAGGGTGGGGCCTTGATCTGATAGGACTGGTATCCTTCTAAGAAGGGGAAGAGAGACCAGATCTCTCTCTGAGTATGCACAGAACAAGGCCGTGTGAGGACACAGCAAGAAGTTGGTGGTCTATAAACCAAGTAAAAAGGCCTCAGAAGAAACCAAACCTGCCATCACCTTGATCTTCGATGTCCAGTCTCCGGAACTGCAAGAAATAAATCCCTGTGGTTTAAGGCCCTCGGTCTGAGCTATTTTGTCACGACAGCCCAAGCTGACTAGTATGATGCCCCCACAGGCGTCAGGATTGATGCTACTCCTCCTTCGTCCTGAGCCACAAGTATCAGACACCCTGAAACTGGAGGCAGAGTCTTTCCTGGTGTTGAATACGTGGTGTGGCAGATGCCGTGGACACCCGTGCATTCTCCAGATGGACTCAGCTTCCCGTGGCCACGACGGGCAGTTCCCCGCAGGGTGACTACATCCCTCTCCAGCTCTGTGCCTGAGGCTCTTTCTGGGGCCCCTGGAGGCTGCTCAGCCTCTATGCAGGCCACCTCTGCCAGGAAGTAGTAGGGAGCCAGTGCCCCTGGGGCTGTCTTCCACTAATGAGGAATAGAAGCCGAAATGGTCCCAATATTCTGCACAGTTCTTCAGACAGTCCCCGGCAGGTTCAGGCACAAGTTGACTGGCTCACTGATGACCCTTTATTGGCTCCTACTCTTCCTCTCTGTAATTCCTTCTCCCTGGGATCTCCTCTCGGACCTCTCAGGTGCATATACATACACGCTACCCAGATACGAGGTATACTTTGGGGACAATGAACAGCAGCCCCTGAAGCTGCAGAGCCCGAGTTCTTATCGCAGGGATGATGGCCGCTGACGCAACGGCCACCACTACAGAACATTGAACCAAGAGTCTTCAAATCCTAGCTCTGTCTGCCTCTCACTAGCAGGGCCATCTCAGGGTAAATAACAAGGTAGGTCTCCACATCATCGACTGTGGGAGTGGAAATAACACTAACCTCACAGAACCGATGAGAGGCCGGAAGAAGACAATGTGGGGAAAGAGCCTGGCCCACAGTGTGCACTCAGCAGAAGGCGGCCACCCTTCCTTTCTGAGGCAACTATGGAGTTGTACTGCTCAGATCTGGCTTCCAGAAAGAACTCGCTGCTCTGTTGCAAGGTGTACAGGAGCTGACAGCAACCAGCTGTAGTGCCTTCAGCTGTGCTTCAGTCTCTGAGCAGAGCCTCTGCCCTTGCAAGGCAGCCCCCAGCCCATGACCGAGCACAGCAGAGTCCTGAGGCCAGCCCTTCCTTGTGATAAAGAATTTCTCTGAGGAGAAATCCTGGCTCAGGAACTCCTCGCCAGACCAGCTGAAACTCCGTCAAACCTATATGACAGTCGGAAGTTCTCCTGCCCAATCCTGCTGCCTCCCCTTTTTACCCTTCACAGTTATCCCCCCTTCCCTCCCCTCCCCCTACCTGTTACCCCCCAAAACCTCACTCTTCCTACTCCTTCTCAGGTGGGTCCTTTCATTTTTAAAAAAATTTTTTAACGTTTATTTATTTTTGGGGGACATAGAGACAGAGCGTGAGCAGGGGAAGGGCAGAGAGAGAGGGAGACACAGAATCCGAAGCAGGCTCTGAGCTGTTATCACAGAGCCCTACGCGGGGCTCGAACTCACAGACCGTGAGATCATGACCTGAGCTGAAGTCGGCCACCTAACCAACTGAGCCACCCAGGCGCCTTTCAAAAGATGATGGTAAGGCATCTTTCCTTTCCTCTCTTATTTCTGAATAGACCTATGACAGGAAATAGCAGCAACAAAGAGAGGTTTTCATAGGGTTCCATCTGAAGGTCTCTGCTCTTTTGATTCCAATGGGATCCCTCCAAAAAAAATAGGATCACTCAGGACTCTTTCACTGCAAGCAATAGAAACAGACCCTAGTTAATGTAATAGGAAAAGGGACAAGAGCTTATTAGAATGCTATGGAATGCTCAGAGTTATTTACAGAAAAGCTATAAAGAACCAGGCTCCAAAAGGACAGGGACTCAACAGCTCACCATCTCCTAGAATGATGAGCTCTTTTTTTTTTAATTTTTTTTTTTTACCGGACACCACTGTTGACATAAAGAAGCTCCAAATTTTAGTCTTTGTAACATCCTACTTAGGGTTCAAATTCCGGGGCGAAGGTGTCTAATCAGCCCGAAAGGTGGTGGAGCACCTCGGGAAGCAACTCTTCTTTCACTGATGGACAGAACCACTGAGCCTGTATGCAAAGCAAGACCAAGGTGTCACTAGGAGGTGAATGGATCTGCCAGATGGCTGTTAGCTTTGATATAACCAAGGAGGAGAAGCCATGCCCCCCTGCCCCGAACCATGCCAGGATCTCAAAAGCAATCATTGCCAAAATACCTCCACCTGTGCACTCCTGCCATCCATTCCTTCCCTCGATGTTTTTAGTTTCTTGGGTTCAATATCATTGCACCTAATTTTAACATTTTCATCCCCACAAAGTATCAGATATGCAGCCAAGAAGGACCTACTCAAGCTATTTCAAAAATACATGCCTGGGGTACAGTAAACTGCCCCCCTTTCCTCCAAAAGAAAACCACCCTTCCCCCGTGCAACCCTTCCCTCCACTCTCCACCCTGATGAAAGATGGTTTTTTAATGTTTATTTATTTCTTTTGAGAAAGAGCATGCATTTGAGCTGGGGAGGGGCAGAGAGAGAGAGAGAGAGAGAAAGGGAGAGAGAGAACAAGCAGGCTCCACACCATCAGCACAGAGCCAGACATGGGGCTTGATCTCAGGAACCACGAGATCATGACCCGAGCTGAAATCAAGAGTCCAGTGCCCTTAACTGACTGAGCCCCCCCCCAGGTGCCCCCTGAAAGACCTTCTCCATAGCACCAACCGCATCCTCAGGTTCTCTGGAATTTTGCCACCTTTGAAAGGTCTTGGATTTAGCAACATCGTTAAAGGCTGTTTCACCTTCCTCTAACTTTTCAGCTTAAGCCCCTTATCCCAACCCTGAAGCTTGTTTGAGAGTTGAGGAAATTCATTAACATGCAGAAGGCTGACAGCTGGGCCAGCAGGCTCCGCAGCAGGTGATGGGGAGCCCCGCCCACATCCTCCAGGTAGGCGCTCACGTTCAAATGCCAAAGGCTGCTGCGGGCCAACACCTGCTATTCTCGGCCTAAGGACTTTTGTGGGGGGTTGGTTTGTTTCTGTTTGGATTGCTCACAGGTCAAGCTGCAAATGTAGAGTTAATACCCCTGAGAGCAGCCCTCACACAAAGAGGGGGATTTGCTAGACATATCCACCAGCTTCCTCACCCCTTAGGAGGACGACTCCGTCTCCGAGGTTCCTCAGCGGTCAGCCCCTTGTCCTGAGCTCTCCTTGTGGGTAGCAGTCATTCCTGACAACTCACCTTCCTCGGCTTTCCCCTCCCTGCCTCATTCTCCATTCTCCTGGTGATTCCTCCCCCCCAAATTACTTGCACATAAATCTTTGTCTCAGTTTGTGTTCCCCTCGAAGGAGACCTCAAGACAAAGCCATCTTTGAAACAGTTAAAGTTTATCTCCAGAAAGACTCAGAGAGCGGCAGCACCCCTCGGCTGCTGGCGGAGGTGCGGGAAGCCGGCGCCAGGCAGAGCCCCGCACCGGCTGGGGAAACCCGGGCGCGCAAGCTACCGCCTTCGCCCCTGCACCACCCAGGAGCCCCGCCTCCGTGCACAGATGCAGGTTGGGCCCTCCAGGCCCGGGGGGAGCCAGGAGGCTGCTTCTGGGAATAGAAGGGATCCAGATGCCAACAGCCTTTCACTGCCTATAGGCGTATTTCACACTGACAGACTACCGGGGGTGTAGGACTATTTTTATTTAAAACACCGGTTGCCATGGTAACGTCCACATGACCCAATACTTATTCTAAGTCACACAGAAAATACCCTTGGGAAGGGAGAGAGAGAGAAGCCCCGTGAGGATGCAGTGCAGCTCCGGGGTTCAAACAGCAAAGCGGCAGCTCCAGGGGACGAGAAGGCCACCCCAGCTCGTGGGTCCGAGCTCAAGCTCCTGCACCCGCCGAGCTCGCCAGGACTTTGCCTCCGCAATCAGTGAAGAGATTTAAAGGCATGTGAGGAGTGCTAGGATCTGCCGGCCTGCCGCAGCTCCTCCTGGAAGGTCGGAAGTTTCGTCTGGAGTGACCTATTTCACCAGTCAAGACGGGTACTAAGAAAACAGGCCCGGGCAGGGGGACCCGCGCCCGACCCTGCTCAGCCTTCCGCAGCCCGCTCGGGCTGCAGGGAGTTTACAGGGCCCGGTGGCGGAAGAACGGGGGTTGGGAAGCCAAGGCCCACCGCGCCACGTGGAGAGCATCCCCGAGGAGAAACGAAACCGTGGGAAAGGTGCTGGCTTTTAAGAACCAGCTACAGCAGCCGCCCCCTGCACACCTCCCTGACCCAGGCCGCACTGCGGCTTCCGCACACCTTTAGTGGGGTTTTCCTTCCCCATTAGCATAATCCCAGGCTGGCAGTATTAATATCTGAGGCCCTCAGTGACAGAGAGGACCCAGGGGTCCCCAAGAGACCTGCCAGGGACTGGCCAGAGGCTGTGCAACTGTGGTGATTCAGTGTAGTAATTGGCGTAATTCATGACTGTTAGCATTGGTGTGGGTGGGGTGGATGTGGGCCACCCTTGGGGACCGCCAACTGGACAAAGGACGCCATGCCTTTCCTCTCCCCCAGGCCATTCAGTAGTGATTACAATAATAACAACAGCTCAGACTGATTGAACAGTTAATATATGAGAGTGCCTGGCTCCTTTGACCCTCACAGTGACCTTCAAGGGACCACTGTGACACACGGCCTGCAGATGACAACCTCCAGTTCCCCAGCGCTGAGCTTAAGTGAGCTTCTGGAGCAGCTTCTGCGATGGAGCCTCGACCTGAACGCAGATCTGTCCGATTCCTCAATAAGTGCTTTTTTTTCCCCACCTCCTGCTGTGAAAGTAAGCAGCTGGGACTGCCTTGCCCAGGAAGGCGGCTGCAGAGCAGCAGAGAGAGGTGTGCATGGAAGCAGAGAGGGGCCGGCTCGGGCTTTGTGGCTCGTGGCAGAGCTGGAGGGTTAACACCGCGTGTCTGTTAGTTTCAGCTCTTTGTCCACTCCGTTATGGTCTCTTCACTGTCCGGGCCTGTTTTGGCAGCCGTAAGGACCCCTCCACACTGTCCGTGTCTGCCCTTCCGTCCTGAGACCTAGAGGAAGGAGGAATGGCCCAGGAGGTGCAGCTGAAAAGGGACTGCTGTGTTTTGAGGCAGTGAGACATTTGTCCGGAATCAGAAGTGTGGGGACCCTGCAGTCAATGCCCTTCTAGGCTCCAGGCTCTGCGGGGCGGATAGGGGCTCTTGTGGGATGGTGGGTGCCGGTGGGTGCTGCCACCGGGAATGCCACAGAGGAGCGAGGAGGTTTAGGACCGTAGCAGGACCAACCTCGACTTCCTGAAAGTCTCTGTTTTCTCATCTTTCGAACGGAAGCAATGTGCACCTGTAGCCGATGCTGTCGGTGTCCCACTCACAGCCGCTTGACTTCCTCAGGAGGCTGCCTATGGAATGATTTCCCAAAGTCCACTGCTTCCTGCCTGACGGTGTCCTCCAGCCACAGCAGCGAGCCTAACTGAACATGGGGGCAGCCCGCAAGCGCCCAAGAGTTAACACTCTAAGGGCAGCCTCAACCAGGGAGGGTGGGGCTGGCAGAGATTCTTTTGAAGGGTCCCTACTCGGCTGGAGTGCCCACTGTGGGTGCCCACCGTGTAACCTGCACATTCATGCCCCCGATGTCCATTTTACTCCCTTCTGTCTCACTTCCCCATACTGTCACCATGTTTCCTGGGATCACCTCCAAAATAGAGCACCTGAGTCTTTGTCTCGGGGTCAGCTTTGGAGAGAACCCAATGTAAGACACTACCTCATGCGGTCCAGGGAAGATTGAGTGAGAACGCATGCCAAGCTCTGAGCACAAGGAACACTTTAATGGCGTCTAATATCTCTTATTATATATAATACATACTCAAGGGGGTGGAGTGGCATTTGGCTCTGATTTACTTTGTACATTTTGGGGCTGTACGTACATTCCTTAAACTAGAAATCCCTAATCTGGGATTCAGTTTGGCTATGGTGATCACCCACCAAATTCTTGATCGTCACATGGATCACTGGGAAAGACTCTACCTTCTATATCCGTTTTTCTAATAAAATTTCCTTATAGCCCAAAGGACAGGTCGCACAGAGTAGATAAGGCCTCAGACAAAACTGCATTTGATCTCTTCTGTCACCCTGCAGGCTCATGGCACCTAATTGCTGCCCGAAGAGACACCTGCCCCTTCACAGGAGAGCCCTTGTGCTTCCTCGGTCTCGCTTGCCAAAAATAAAGCTCCGCCACGAACAAGCTTGTACTGATGTTCTCCATTGCGGTAGGCACCCAGACCGAGGAGCAGAGGGAGCACGCATGTGCCCGGCTGCCCAGGAGACAGCTGGAGGCAGGTCGGTCCTTCCCCTCGCACTTCCACCAGGCTTCGCGTTTCTTTTGAATATGCTGCTTTCAGCTACAACTTTCATATGCTTTTTTAATTCTACTCTATAATGTATCCATATCTTAGAAAAATGGAATCGAGGCCACACCCCTGCCAACATGAAGAATAGGAGTCACATTTCCTGACCTCTAATATAAAACCTCTTGGCTTTATTTAAGCTGTTGCCTTTGTGTCCTCTAATTCCACAGGCCTGCTTTGTGTTTTCAGAAAAGAAAAAAAAAAGAAATCAGAACACATGTGACAGGATATTTGAATCAGAAAATTAAAAAGAGGTTTTCTCGTCCACCCACAGCACTCTCTCCTATTTAGAGCAGAGAGCCTCAAACTTTCGTTTAGATGAGAGCCACGGGGAAGGGAGGAGCTTTTCAAATGCAGCTCCTTAGTCCCACTCCAGGAGGCTGATTTTAGGCTTTGAGATTCTTTTTTAAGCTGGGACGCTGGTCATTCCAATAAAGGTCATATTTGGACTTTCACTTTGTTCCTTTAAATCATAGTTTCTCAAAGAGAGGTGTCCCTAGAACACCCGTATACCCACCTCTGCCCTAAGCTCCCAGAGATGTTCAGCAGATCAGAGAATCCTGCTTCTTTGCCTGTCAAAGGCAAACAAACAGCTTGAAAATCTGATGCTTCACAAAGAATCATGTACCTCAAGGATTAAAAGCCTGCAAATGAACCAGTTTGTTCATTTCTATTCTATTCTGCGTGAATATGATTTTTTCAATCCATGATTATTTATAGATATCCTAGGACTATGAGCTACCTATCATGCACATCCCCTAAAGGTGAAGTTTATTACATCACGTGGTAACAGAAAGGACACACAGGCTGCCCCTTGGAGGTGTTTGGCACGGACATAGCAAGCATATATCCTGCAGAGAGAAGTCCTTGGAAATTTCCTGACATCAGAAGGGGGACATATCCACCTCCATCCAATATTCTTGGTTATATCTGCTCAGAAATGTTCCACCTCCACATTCCCCGGGCTTCTTGTTTGACACTCCATTGTCACCATTTGGGTCAAGACTCAGGAAAACAAAAAAAATAGATATCAGCACCAACATAGCTAATAATGAAAGAAATTTTTCAAAAATTTCAGACAGACACATAGAGACGTAGTGATCACCTTCCAACATGAACCAGTCTAGCAACACCATCCAAAGAGGCTAATCTACTAGTTTCCTACAGGCACCTAAGCAAAAGCTTGCTCCTTCACACCAGATCTCGAGAGAGACTTTAGGGGACAAGAGTCTATGTTTGTTTTAGACTATGTTGTAGATTTAACTACAGGAAAGGAAGGGAGTCAGGGAGCCCTGAAATCCCATTTAGAAAGAGATCTTCTAAACATTTTCTGTCCTCGCCAACAGAAAGGTATGTCTGTCTTTCTGTCACAGGTATGGAGGAAGCCACACATGGGCATGGAGGATAACCTCTTGGTAAGCCTGCTTAGTCCCAAAGGAGGCATAGTCAGCCCATTTCTAGGAAGGAATCGTTCTTATGATTAGAAGATTTGAGCACATTACTTTAACTTTTCCACCATGTTTCCATCTGTTCCCATCAGATGGGTGTCCAGGAGCACTGCCTCACCATTTCCGCTGGCTAGGGGAATGGAAAAGTGGGACACAGAAGGGTTCCTTATCAAGCTAGCTTACCCCTGGGGGCCAGTGGAGTTTAATGCCACCCCCAGGGACACTCTGGGAGCTGGTACAGAACAAACACTTGAAAAAACTGGAGTATTTGTTACTTGGAACCTACTCCCAGGGGCTGTTAATTCCTGGGAGACTCAAGGAGTCCATAGTTAGGAAAAAATGTCTTCTACCACCAGAGTCCTCAGGTAACAAAATGCATGGAAGTCTGATGGTTATGGGTTTCAGAAGCAAGGGGGTGTGGGCATCAGCAGGGGGAGCTACAGATTCTCAGGCTAAGAGAATTATTTGCCTCTTTTCTGACTTATCAAAGACTGCTTGCTGTGGACAGTAAGACCAAGGAAAGGAAGGAAGGAAGGAAAGGAGGGAGAGAAAATTCACTCTCGTTACCACATTACTAATGTAGCAATTCTTAAGATGAAAGAAGTAGAAGAGTGATCTCCGGGGCAAGGCAACTAGTATGAAAACACTATGACATAATTTCACATGGAGTGTACTGCTTTTTTAGAATATAAGTATAGCGGGGTGCCTGGGTGGCTCAGTTGGTTAAGCGTCCTACTTTGGCTCAGGTCATGATCTCACTGTTCGTGGGTTTGAGCCCTGCATCCGGCTCTGTGCTGACAGCTCAGAACCTGGAGCCTACTTCAGATTCTGTATCTCCCTCTCTCTCTCTGCCCCTCTCCTGCCCGTGCTCTGTCTCTGTCTCTGCCTGTCTGTCTCTCTCCTCTCTCTCTCAAAATAAATAAACATTAAAAAAACTGAAGAAAAAAGAAAAGTCCAGGAAAATCTGTTTCCCATACACAGAAAACAGACAAGTGATCCCCAAGTTGATAAATCTTAGACTCTTGGGACAGATGGCAGGTCCTGAGAAGTTTTCTGGTTACTAATTAGCAGCATGGGTTTTAAAAGGTTGGAAAACACTACCAGTGTAAGTAAAACCAAGAAGCTAAACAGTAAGTAGCCAAGGACCTGGAGGAGTAGATGAGAATCACCTTGTGATTTAAAAAAGAAAAAAAGAGAGAGAGAGAGGCACTGTAAAATAGAGTGTGTTGGACAACCCAGCCTCCCTTATGAAAACAAGTCTAGCACTATCTGAATTTTACTCTGGAAGGAACTTCAATCCTGTATCCTGGAGTGTCACCCCCTCTTAGGGTACTCTTACTCTGCCCCCCAAGAGGTACTGACCCCCAAAAGCATTCAGTTTCTCAGATGTATTTTGAGTTCCCCAGAAAGCAGATTCTGAGATAAGATCTGTTTGAGGGTTGTTTATTTGTAGAGTTATATGAAGCAGGAGTGAGGTAGCAGGAAACAGAAAATGACAATAAAGCGTGCATTAACGAGGAGGTTACTAGTGTGGGTAACTGGTCTCTGTCCTGCTGGGGACCTTCTGGGGAACCATATGGAATCCCTTTGGATGAAAAGCTGCACAACTGTTCCTAGGTCCCTGGCCCCCAGAGTCATGAGCTCTTTTGCACTTCTGGACTGACTGCAAGTGAAATTCCTATGGGCCTCTCAGGTTTGGAGAAAGATCAAAGGCAGAAAAGCACAAAGAAGCTGTGGGGTCCACTCATGGAATCTCTGGAGGTTCATGGCTCAGCTGTCCTTCAATGAACCTGCTGCAATGCGTCTCCTGCTACTGTACCCTCTGATCTGCCATGACACTCGCCCCAAAGCCATGCTTTCCCCGGTTGCTTCCATCTAACAAGAATACGACAGGGCACTGGAACCAGGTCATTCCTACCCGGTGCAGGACTTCTTTAAAGGGCAATCTTTGCACATGGACTCTCCATTCCCCTGGCCAAGATTGTCTCAGAACTACACTGTGGTCTGAGGAACTCCCTGCATACTTTTGCTGCCTCCCCTTTATCCTTCACAGAAGTTTCCCCTTTATAAACCTTTTGTTCATCTCACCTGCTTTGACATCAGCCTCTAGGAGTACCTGAAGCGACACAAAGCTTTCAGAACCTGATTAGTTGGTGTGGAGCTGTCCAGGGAAGTGGTGCTGAAATCTGAAGTAGGCCAAGGCGATAGAGGAACAAAATATATCTGTGTTCTCCCTCCCTAGTTGTGAAACCATTAAATAGTGCAACATATTCCCTTGGTTCTCCTTAGCTAGGGGAAGTATCTGGTACTTTCAAAAGACTTCTTTAAATGCCATGAGGTATAAAATCAGGAGATTGCCAAAAGACCACATAGATTAGTTTCTATGGGTGCTGTTCCTAGAAACATGAATGCTGCTGAAATCTGCATAGTCACTCTCAATTGTTCAAAGTTCCAAAACCAGAAGTTAGGGTGGCTTCTACCCCTTCTGATTTCCACATTCCTACAAATATCTTACATCGGCAAAGCCTGACAGGAACCCAATTGGCAAGATTAACTAGAAATGCAGCTCCATATTTTCAGCCTTCAAAGTACAGACTGGAAAGGAGAGTTGCTGGGGTATATAAATAAGGTTGAAGACACACAGATGATTCCTGAGATGGAGGTCAACCTTTTAATGTCATCAGATGGCACAGTCTCATGTGGGGTCAGGTGTCTTTGCCCCACAGAGGTGGTGAGGTAGAAAGGGGAGAGCACTGAGCTTGGGTTCTGTCAACCCCTGCTGGAGATCAGATGTGTGACCTGGGCAAGTAACATGGTCTCTCTGAGTCTCAGCAACCTAATTTGTAAAGCAGAGGCAGGGCTGGATCAGAGTTCTCAAACAGTGGTCCAAGGAACCCTAGGGTGCCACAGACCCTTTAGAGGTTACTGAGAAGTGTGAAAGGGGAGAGGAGACCAGGACCACCTGAGCTAGAGTAACCCCAGCTTTATCTGATTCTCATTCTAATGTTTTCCAAGATTTTCTGTGAAAATTAAAATAAAAAATTTGAAAAACTTATACCCAAGATGATTTTAAGGCCTTTTCTATCTTTATCTTTTAAAAAGTCTATGGGACTAAAATGAAATCTGGTTCCTGCCTCATAGAAGTATGTAAACTTTGTAAGCTACCTAACATCTCTGACTCACTCTTCTCATCTGCAAAATAATGACATCATTAATTACTAAATAAATACTGCGATGTGTTTGTCAGGTGATTTTCACACATGCCAATGCCACACCCATCCCTCTAAGAGGGCTACCATCAGTATCCTCATTTTATTGTTTAGGAAACTGAGGTTCAAAGAGCCTGAGTAACAAATCCCATTATTCAGCAAGCAAATAGCTCAATTTCCATCAGGATCCAACATCTATGTTTTCTCAACTCTACTACCTTCTGTTTTAGATAGTATGAGGAAAAATAAAATGATAAATGCCATAATGTTTTAAAAATCACATACACAAGCATAAAGAACTACTATTCTATGGATGAAAAAATAAGACCCATCTATATTCTTCCTAGAAGAGATTCATTTCAGATGTAAGGACATATACAGACTGAAAGTGAAGGGAAGGGAAAAAATAGTCCATGAAAATGGAAATAAAAAAAGAAGACTGGGGTGGCTACACTTATTTAAGAATTTAAAACAAAGACTGCAATAAGAGACAAAGAAGGACATTACACAATGGTAAAGGCGTCAATCCAATAAGAAAATACAAAATTTGTAAATTTTATGTACCCCAACATTAAGAGCATCTAAATATATAAAGCAAATACTAACAGAACTAAAGGGAGAAATAGACAGCATTACAATAATAGCAGGGGACTTTAATACACAACTTATATCAATAGATAGATCATTCAGAGAGAAATCAATAAGGAAACATTGGCCTTAAATGACACATTAGACAAGATGGACTTAACAGATATACACAGAACATTCCATTCAAAAAACAATAGAATATATATTCTTCTCAAGTACACATAAAACATTCTCTATAATAGACTGTGTGTTAGGCCACAAAACAACTCTAAATATATTTGAGGAGATTGAAATCCTATCAAGCATCTTTTCAACCATGTGGTATGAAACTAGAAATCAATTAAAAGAAGAAAACTGAAAAATTCACAAATACATGGAGATAAAACAACATCTTTCGGAACAACCAATAGGTCAAAGAAATCAAAAGAGAAATTAAAAAAATATCTTGAGGCAAACGAACATGGAAACACAATATAACAAAACTCATGGTACACAGCAAAAGAAGTTCTAAAAGGGAAGGTCATAGCAATAAATACTCACCTCAAGAAACAAGTAAAATTTCAAGTAAACAATCTAACTTTACACCTCAAGAAACTAGAAAGAGAAAAGCAAACAAAGCCCAAAGTTAGTAGAAGGCAGGAAAAAAAGCATCAGAGTGTAAATAAATGAAATAGAGATTAAAAGGAAATAGGAAAGATCAATGAAACTAAGAGCTGATTCTTTGAAAAGATAACAAAATAGGAAAAACTTTAGCGAGAATGACCAAGAAAAAGATAGAAGACTGAAAAACAAAATCAACAATGAACGAGGAGACATTACAACTGATACCACAGAAATACAAAGGATCAAGGGCACCTGGGTGGCTCAGTCACTCAAGTGTCTGACTCTTGATATCTGCTCAGATAATGATCTCACAATTCATGAGATCAAGCCCTGCAGTGGGTTCTGTACTGACAACACAGAGTCTGCTTAGGAGTCTCTCTCTCCCTCTCTCTGCCCCTCCCCTACTTGCGCTCTCTCTCTCTCTCTCTCTCAAAATAAACAAACATTAAAAAAAAAACAAAGGAGAAGAAACTACTATGAAATTTATATGCCAAAATTTGACAGTCTTGAAAAAGTAGATAAATTCCTAAAAAACATACAATCTTCCCAGACTGAATAATGAAGAAATAGCAAATATGAACAGGTGGATTACTAGTAAGGAGATTGAATCAATAATCAAAACCTCTAAACCAATAAAAATTTAGGATCAGACAGCTTCACTGGAGAATTCTACCAAACATCTAAAGAATTAATACCAAGCATTTTCAAACTCTTCCAAAAAATATAAGAGGGAGGAACACTTACAAACTCGTCTTATGAGTCCAGCTTTACCTTGATACCAAAAATAGACAAGGACTCCACAAGAAGACTACAAGTCAATGTTCTTAATGAACATAGATGCAAAAATCCTCAACAAAATGTTAGAAAAACAAATTCAAAAGTACATTAAAAGGATCATAAACCATGATCATGTGATAATTATTCCATGAAAAGATGCAAGGATGGTTCAACACCTATAAATCAGTCAATGTGATACACATTAACAAAATGAAAGATAAAAATCATGTGATCATCTTAACAAAAGCAAAAAAGCGTTTGACAAAATTCAACATTCATTTATGATAAAAACTCTCAACAAAGTGCATATAGAGAGAATGTATCTCAGCATAATAACAGTCATTATGACAAGCTAACAGCTAACAACATATTCAATGCTAAAAAGCTAAAATCTTGGTTTTTAAGGTCAGGAACAAGACAAAGATGCCCATTTTTTGCCACTTTTATCCAACATGGTATTGGAAGTTTTAGCCAGAGCATCTAGGCATCCAAATAAGAATGGAAGAAGTAAAACTGTCACTATTTGCAGATGACATTATATATAGAAAACCCTCAAGACTCCACCAAAAAACTGTTAAAACTAATCAACAAATTCAGTAACGTTGCAGGATATAAAATCAATAGACAAAAATTTGTTGTGTTTCTATATACTAATAATGAACTATCAGAAAAAGATATTAGGAAAACAAACCCATTTCCAAATGCATCAAAAAGAATATAATAATTAAAAACAAATTTAACAAAGGAGATAAAATACCTATGTATTAAAAACTATAAGACATTGACCAAAGAAACTGAAGAAGACATTTATCAATAGAAATATACTCCATGTTCATGGATTGGAAGAAACAATATTGTGAAAATATTTGTACTACTCAAAGCAATCTACAGATTCAATACAACCCCTATCAAAATTCCAATGGTATTTTTCATAGAAATAGAACAAACAATACTAAAATTTGTATGGAACCACATGAGATCCCGAACAGTTAAAGCAATCTTAGGAAAGAGTAACAGAGTTGGAAGTATCGTGCTTACTGGTTTCAAACTATACTACAAATCTATAGTAATCAAAATAGTATGCTATTGGGAAACAAAAACAGACCAATAAATCAATGGAAAAGAATAGAGAGCCCAGAAAAAAAAAACCCACATATATACAGTCAACTAATTTACAACAAAGAAGCTAAGAATATACCATGGAGAAAGGACAGTCTCTTCAATAAATGGTGTTTGGAAAACTGGACAGCCACAGAAAAAGAATTAAATTGAACTATTATATTATACCATACACAAAAATTAACTCAAATGGATTAAAGACTTGAGTGTAAGACCTGAAACCATAAAACTCCTAGAGAAAACATAGGCAGTAACCTCTTTGACAAGATCTTGTCCATGATTTTTTTTTTTGATTTGACACTAAAAGCAAAGTCAACACAAGCAAAAATAAACAAGTAGGACTACACCAAGCTAAAAAGTTTTTACACAGCAAAGGAAACCGTCAACAAAATGAAATGCAACCTACCAAATAGGATAAAATATTTGCAAATCATGTAACTAATAAGAGGTCAATTAAGAACTCATAGAATGCCAAAGCAAAAACCACAAACAATCCAATTAGAAAATGGGCAGAAGACCTAAATAGACATATTTCTAAAGAAGCCATACAGATGGCCGACGGACACATGTAGAGATGCTCAACATCACTGATCATCAGGAAATTGCAAATAAAAACTACAATGATGTATCACCTCACATCTGTTAGAATGCCCGTTATCAAAGAAAAAGAAGAAGAAGAAATAACAAATGTTGGTGAAGACTTGGAGAAAAGGAAATCCTCGTTTTGCTCCATAAGTAGGAATGTAAATTGGTGCAGCATAATGGAAAGCAGTAAGGAGTTTCCTAAAGAAATTCAAAATAGAAATACCATATGATCCAGTGATTCAATCTCTGGGTATTTATCTGAAGGAAACAAACACACCAACATACTAACTTAAACACACTAACTTAAAGGGAGGGATATATGCACCCCCATGTTCATTATAACATTATTTACAACAGATATGAAAGCAACCTAAGTGTCCATTGATAAATGAATGGATAAAGAAAATGTGGTATATATATATATATATATATATACAATGAAATATCATTCAGTCATAATAAAAGAAGGATATCTTGCCATACGTGATAACATGGATGAAACTTTAGGGTATTATACTAAGTAAAATAAGTCAGACTGAGGAAGACAAATACTGTATGATCCCACTTATATGCACAATCTAAACAAACAAACAAAATGAGCTTATAGATACAGGGAACAGACTGATGGTTGCCAGAGGTAGGGAATGAGTGAAATGGGTATGAAAGAAAGAGAGAAAGAGAAGGAAAGGAAGGAAGGAAGGAAGGAAGGAAGGAAGGAAGGAAGGAAGGAAGGAAGGAAGGAAGAGAAGAAAAGAAAGAAAAGAAAAGAAAAGAAAGAATTGTGCTATTCTGTTTTAGAGTCAGAATTACTTTGCATGAGTACAATATCAATATCAATAGTACAATATCATGTTAAAAATCTCTCTGGTTTATAACTCACTCTCAACAGAATTTACAATCTGTGCCCACCATTTATTCTAGACTCAGTTCCTGTACCACTCCTGACGAGCTGGGTCCTGCCTCTCCCTTCCACCATGGACCTCAGCCACTCTCTTTATACAAGTGTTACATGGTGGTTAAGGATTGGTTTGGCTCTGGAACTAGATGGCCTGGGTTTGAAGTGACTCTTCCATTTACAATCCTGTGGCCTGGAGTTAGTTACTTATCTTCTTTGCCTCACTTTTCTCATCTGGGAAATGGGGATGCAGTGAGTTTAGCTAGCTATACAGTTTGAGGGAACAGTCCTACACACAAGACTTCCTTCACTTCTGACTCCAACAGCAAGATGGAGAAGTTTCCAAAACTAGCCACAGGTTCAATAATTTGCTGGTAAGACAGAGCTCACTGAAAGCTATTATACTCACAGTTTATTATAGTGAAAAATACGCAGGTTAAAATTAGTCTAAGGAAGAGACCCAAAGGGCTGAGTCTGGGAGGGGCACAAATGCAAAGCTTCCTCTCCCATGGAGTCCTAGAGTGTGTAACAACGCACACAGGGGGCGCCTGGGTGGCTCAGTCGGTCAGGTCACGATCTCATGGTTCATGAGTTCAAGCCTCAGCACTGACATCAGTACAGAGCCTACTTTTGAGCCTTTCTCTCCCTTTCTCTGCCCCTCCCCCCCCACATGCACACACTCTCTCTCAAAAAATAAACATAAAAAAAATTTTTAATACTTGATAGCCCAATTAAATAATAATAAAAATAATACACACAGAGTATTGTCAGTGAGAGAAGGTTACCTAAACCTTTGGTGTCTGAGTATCTACTGGCACTTGATCAAATACTGCTTAGGTGACTAACCGTTAGACCCCAGCCCTTCCCAGTGCTTGGGTTAATACATTTAGTTCCCAATTCCACCCGAAGTCAGAACTTGCCCACAGGCAAACAAAGGCTCTCCTATCAGGCAAGACATCCCAGGAGCCTAAAGATCAGCTTCCAAGAGCCAGACCTTGGGTCAGATTCAATACACAGTGGATAATAACAGTTTCAGTTTTATGGGATTATTGTGAAGACTAAATGAGTTAATAAAATCTACCATCCCAATTGTATCCCGATGCAATTCCAAAATCCCGAATACTCTAAATGCTAGAATTTTCTCATAAATCACTTAATTGCAAAACTTACTTCCCAATTAGTGGGATTTTTCATTTTCCTACAGAACTATCCCTGCATGTGATACACCCCATGGGGTGTAACAGTACAATCAGCATCTGCCACACATCACCCTTCTAAAGCCCGAAAGTTACTTGGATACTGAGATTCTCGGATAAGGAATTGTGGGCTATAAATGTAGGTACTGGAAGTTTCTGGAATGTAGTGACCATTCAATAAATGCAAACTGTTCTGGGGGCACCTGAGTGGCTCAGTCAGTTCAGAATCTGACTCCTGATTTTGGCTCAGGTCATGATCTCAGGGTCATGAGGTCCAGCCCCGCATGTTGGGCTCTATGCTGGACGTGGAGCCTGCTTAAGATTCTCTCTCTCTCTGCCTCTGTCCCTCCTCCTTCCCCTCCCCCCCTCAAAAAATGCAAACTATAATTATTGTCTACCAAGATAAATAAAAATGTAATAAAAGAAGAAAACACCCCCAGAAGTGATCAAGACCATTGACTGAATATCCCTTTGGCAAAAGTTTTACCCCAACAAATTTTCACAAGGAAATTCCAGGAGCATGTACAGTGAAAATAAATTTTGTAGAAGACTAATCTTCTTAGGTTTAGTATCTTAAGTATTATATATGATATATTTTGACATCATAATTAAAAATTAAATACTGTCATACAAAGTGAAGCAGGGAATGCTAAGGCTGTGGGGAGGAGAGATGGCATCATGGTAGTTTTGAGGGTTAGCCACAGACTTTCAGCCCTTTGTGCTTATTGACAAACTTGCCGTATATTTAATTCTGAACTTCCTGAAACTTGCCACCTGGAGAATTTCTGAGCGCTCCTTACCAATTTTTAGACAATTAGATTTATTGCTTCATGAAGCTACCAATTAAGTGTTTATAATATTGTTCTCCCCTCTCTAGAAAAAAATTTTTAAAACCATGTCCTTGTCTATTTGTGTCAAAAGAGCAGAATCATGCCTGAAATCAGACTGTTGAGAGAGGCAAATCAGGATTTAAAATGTCAAAGAAGAGGGGCACCTGGGTGGCTCAGTCGGTTCAGCATCCAACTGTTGATTTTGGCTCTAATCATGATCTCATAATTTGTGAGTTCAAGCTCTGCATTGAACTCTGCGCTGACAGCACAGAGGCTGCTTGGGATTCTCTCTCTTCTCTCTCTGCCCTTCCCTCATTTGGTCTCTCTCTGCCTCTCTCTCTCTCTCTCTCAAAAATAGATAAATAAACATTTAAAAAAATGTCAAAGGAGAAAGGAAAGTTCACAGGAGCCCACTCACACCACAAGCAAGGAGGAAAACAGAGCCATCACCCTTTCCACATGTATCACTACACTGCCTTCAGTCCTCTCTGGAACCAGTGGGAAAATGGATGGATGGACCCACAGATTGTCTGATCAGAGGACAACAGCCTCTGATTCCCAATCCCTAAATCCAAAGAGTTCTGAAAACAGAAAGATTTACTTGTAACTTAGTTACAAACTTTCCCTGGACTGATGAGAATCTATTTTTAGTCTTATGCTACTCAGTGTGAATATTCATAGTTTTGGCTGCAGAAATATTAATGTATTTGATTACAGGGTGCTTCCCCAGGCTCCACTGGGGGTATTAAATAATATATGTGCTGCATTACCTTTCTAAAAAGTCCCCAAAATTCTGAATTCAGAATTTTTGGTTAAGGGATTACAGACTTACAATTGCATGAAACCCCCACGGAGTAAATGTTATCTTTTATTTTAAGGGTAGTAAAACAGATTTACAGATGTTAAGTAACGTGCCCAAGGTCACACAATAAGCAGCAAAATATTATAAACTTTGATAGAACAACTATGTCGGTTGTGACTTCCAATGAACAAGACTTTGCATGACATAGTCAGGGAGCCTATGGCACCGGAAAGTACACTGAAAACTATGAAGAGAGATTTTGCCGCTGGCAAAGTTATGCTGTTGAGATTTCACACGAGGTCCCAGAGAGGCCTTCCATCTCCAATTTCAAGGAAACTGTGCCCTCTGACTTTAAGAAAATACATTTCTTCTCATCCCTTAAAAGCAGAGGAATTTGATAAAGAAGTTGCCTAGCAAAGAAAAAAAAACACCAGACTGAAATCAAAACAAATCATTTTTTGCATATTAATCAGGCTCCTGATTGAAACTGTGCTGGCTGCTTCGAGAGAGGAATATTAACAGTAAAGCGCTGCTAATTTAAGCACAACCAATTTAAGAAGATGTACCTAGAAACGGCCACATGGGAGAATCACTTAAGCTGCATCAACCACCCGCTTTGCTTGGGTTGGGAGCTCCAACGTGGGGACATTTGCTTCCACCCTGAGGGTAGAGGATGAAATCATTCATTCCCTGTAACCTGCAGGTCTCTGGTTTCCAAGAATCCATCCCAATTTACTCCTTCCAAGTAAGCAGGAGGGGTCTGAAAGAAAGACCCTGATCCGGGCCTGAAAAGACTATCTAGGAACTACCACAACGCTTGAGCCCCAGACCCATGGCATTAGGAGGCAGCACTGGTAAAGGGCTCATTGGTAAACCCCACCTGTAGAAGACCCTGCCAGAGCTCTTCCCAGATCCCCTCAGACCTCTTCCACTGGTTCTGTTTGCCCCTCCATGAGCTCCTCAATGCTTGCACCCATGACTCTCTTGGAAAGACTGCTGGAGCTCCTGATGCAGTTTTGCCCGCAGGTACCAGGCATTCATCCCTGAGGTGCTTCTAGTTATCCCTGTGCAGAGCAGGTCCAGCGGTCTGTGGACAGGTGCTAGCCATTGGGAGTGAACGCACACTGGGGGACCACATGCACAAAAATGGTACATGAATCCAAGGGCACATGGGCGGAGTATTGACAAGGTCTGCTGACAAAGGTCCTTTCTAAAATTTTTGCCCAGAGTTCCCACATGATTACCCGTGGCACTAATTCGTGTGATCCTTTGCATGGGAAATAAGTCCTATCTTCACCTGGACATCTATTAATTTTATCTTATGTTTTCAAGGACCTAAAATGGCATTTTTGTGGCAACCACAAGAAGATACAGTTATATTTTGTGGGTCTCTGTAAGTCCTAAGAGAAAGAATAAATTTATAGGAGTTCCTGATAGGACCCTTAATTTCCCACTCACAGCTCAAAATATCCAGCAGCAGAAATCATCTCCCTGATTCCTGAATATGGAATGATACTGACCAGATTTATTTCATACCTATTAGGAACAAGTACAGGCATTTCATAGTATAAAAACATTTGACAATATGGCCTGAGATGGATACATGCAATTCAAAACACTCTAGTACCAAATGATTGATTGCTACACACACACACACACACACACACACTCCTCTTCCTTCCCTTCCCTCTCCCTTTCTCTCTCTTAAAGAGCTCTCCTTACATCGTTTACACCTATAAAATTGGAAAAGATGGTAAAGAACAATAAATCCTGGTGATGGCGAGTGAGGGTGCAGGAACATAGGCACTCTTAGGTGCTGCTGAGTGGGATGCAAATTACTGCAACACTTCTGAAATTCAAATATGTTTCAAAAGACTAAATATATGCATGTACTTTGATCCTCAAAAAATCTGTTTAGAAAATTTGGAGGATGTATAGTTTAATGAATTTTAATACTTACGTAGATTCTGGTAACCACCAACACAGTAAGTATACATTAAAAAGCTCTTGTGCTGTTCCTTTATAGTTACCCCTCACCCCCACAATTCCTGGCAAGCATTGATTTGTTTTTCGATCCCTATAGTTTATCTTTTCAAGAATGTCCTCTAACTGGAATCACAGTATGTAACCTTCTTTCACTCAACACAATGTGTTTTAGGCTCATCTAAGTTGTTGCCTTTATCAATACTTTGTGGGTTTTTTTACTGATGGCAGAGTTTTCCATTGTATAGTATACATGTACCGTAGTTTATTTATCCATTTACCAATTAAATGATATTTGGGTTGTTTACACTTTTTGGCAATTATGAACAAAGCTACTACAAACATTTGTGTATAGGTTTTATGTGAACACAGGCCTTCAATTAAAAAAAAATTTATGTTTTATATCTGAGAGAGAGAGGGAGAGAGACAGAGACAGAGAGCAAGCAGGGTAAGTGCAGAGACATGGAGAGAGAATCCAAAACAGGCTCCAGGCTCCGAGCCACTAGCACAGAGCCTGACACAGGGCTTGAACCCACCACCAGTGAGATCATGACATGAGCCGAAGTTGGACAGTCAACTAACTGAACTACCCAGGTGCCCCTTCAATTCTTTAGATAACCAGGAGTGGGACTGCTGAGTCATGCAGTAGGTATATGGTTAACTATTTAAGAAACTGTATTATTACAAACAGCCATACCATTTTTGAAATTTACATTCCCACCAGCGACATAAAGAGTTTCAGTTGCTCTACATTCTCATGACACTCAGAATTGTATTACTTGTTTTCACCTTCTGGTAGATGTGTGGTGATATCTCATCGTGACTTTAAGGTACATTTATCTAATAATGACTCGTGGTGTTGAATTATCTTTTCAGTGCTTATTTGTCATCTGTATATTATCGCCAATGAAATGTCTGTTTATGTCTTTTGCTCATTTTTTTGATTTTTTACTGTCGAGTTTGAGAATTCTTTATATATTTTGGATATCATTCCTTTGTCAGGTATATGATTTGTAAATATTTTCTACCTGTCTATAGCTTCTATTTTATTCTTTCAACAGTTATTTGTGGCCAAAATTTTAAATTTTAGTGAAGCCCAATTTATAAATATTTTCCTTTATTCATCATGCTGTAATTTCGTGCCTAACAACTCTTTAAGTCATTAAGATTTTGTTCTATGTTTTATTCTGAATGATTTTTTTATTTATTTTGAGAGAGAGAGAGAGAGAGAGAGAGACCGAGCCAGCAGAGGAGGGAGTAAGAGAGAGAATCCCAAGCAGACTCCATGCTATCAACGCAGAGCCCAATGCAGGGCTCAAACTCACGAATTGTGAGATCATAACCTAAGATGAAGTCAGGAGTCAGATGCTTAACCAACTGAGCCACCCAGGTACCTTAATTCTAAAAGTTTTATAGTTTAATGTTTTACATTTAGATCTTTATTATTTCAGTTAACTTATATATATAGCATATGGTTTAGGTCAAGTTTTATCTTTTTGCTTGTTGATGTTCAATTCTTCCAACACTATTTGTTGAAAACAACGTCTTCTTTTTCCCATTGAATTACTTGGGGTCCTTGTAAAATATCGGTTGGGCATATTTGTGTGAATCTCTTTCTGTAGTCTCTAATCTATGTTTCTTTGATTGATGTGTCTATCTCTTCATCAATATCATATTCTCTCAATCACTGTAAGTCTTAAACTCTAGTATTGTAATTTTTCCAACTATATTCTTCTTTCTCAAAACTGTGTTAGTTATTCCAAATTATTTGTTTTCCATAAATATTAGAATATTTTTGTCTACATTTACTAAAAACCTCTGCTGCAATTTTAATATCAAATCTCCACTGTACACTGTCAGTGTATAGAAATATGACCAGTTTTTGTATATTGACCTGCAAACTTGCTTGCCTCACTTATTAATTCTAGATTTTTTTGATGACTCCCTGAGATTTTCTACACAGAAAATCATGTTGTCTGTGAAAGGAGATCATTTTATTTCTTCCTTTGCAATCTATATGGTTTTTTAGTTTTGTTTGTTTTTGTTGTTTGTTTCTTTTTTGTCGATTGCATTAGCTAAGATTTCCAGTGTCATGTTGAATAGTGGTGGTGAGTGGACATCCTTGCCTTGTTCCTAATACTAGAAGGCGATTATTTTGCCTTTTACTAGCAGGTATGTTAGCTGTAGATTTTTTTGTAAGCGCTCATTTCTCCACCCAATTCTGATATGTGTGCTTTTTCTAGACCACCAAGCAACTCTCTGGCACCAGCTGGGTATCCTACATTTCAATGTAATTCTGACACTATCTGGGGATAGCATCAGATCTCAAGGGCTCAGTCCCTTAAGACTGCTCCCCTTTCCACTTCAGATATCAGTCACAAGACTGTTGTCATCTGTGTTTCTGTTGGGAGTTGCAACTGTTCCTCCTGATGTTTGGTTAGTTTGCTAGAGTGGCTCAGAACTTAGAGAAACATTTTACTAGATTATCAGTTCATTATAAAAGGATATGACTCAGGAACAGCCAGGTTGAAGAGATGTATAGAGAAGAGTATGTGGAAAGGGACACGGAGCTTCTGTGTCCTCTCCAGGCATGCCACTCTCTCAGAACTATCAATATTCACCAACTCAGAAGCTCTCTGAACCCATCCCTTTTGGGGTTTTATGGAGACATCATTACAAAGGCATGCTGACTAAATCATTGGCCATTGATGATTGAACTCTATCTCTGGCCCTTCTCCCTTGTTTGTTTGTTTTTAAGTTTATTTATTTTGAGAATGAGAGACAGAGAGAGAGAGAGAGAGCACGAACATGAGCTGAGGAGGGGCGGAGAGAGAACCCCAAGTAGGCTCTGCACTGTCAGCACAGGGCTGGACATGGGACTGGATGCAGGACTGGACCTCACCAACCTTGAGATCATGACCTGAGTGGAAATCAAGAGTCATACGCTGAATAAAGCCACCTAGGCTCCCCTGAAATTCCAACTTTTTTTCAAGTTTATTTATTTACTTTGGGAGGGGGAGAGAAAGAGAGAGAGAGAGAGCTGGGGAGGGGCAGAAAGAAAGAGAATCCCAATGAAGCTCCACACTGCCAGCACAGAGCCCGATGTGGGGCTTGAACTCACGAACCATGAGATCATGACCTGAGCTAAAACCTAGAGTGGGACACTTAACTGACTGGACTACACAGGCGCCCATGAAAATTCCAACCTTCTAATCACACTGTTGGTTCTCCAGACAACCCCCGTATCCTTAGGTGCCTTGCAAAAGTTGTTCATTAACATAATGAGAGACTCCTTTATTACTCTTATCACAGGAAATTCCAAGGGTTTTAGGAGCTTTGCCAAGAACTGGAGCCAAATATATATTTTATTATAAATCCCACTATCATACCTTCTATTCTTAGTTTTTTGAGAATTTTTATAAAGAATGTGATGTGGAGCTGCAGGGTGGACGGTCAAGAAAGAATTCTTGAGAGCTTTTTGGTGCAAAAAGGTGCATTTATTATGGCACGAGGATAGGACTCATGGGCAGAAAGAGCTGCCCTGGCATTGTGAGGAGCAACTGATTATATACTTTTTAAGTTGGGGAAGGGTAGAGATAATGGAAGTCTCTAAAGGATTTCCATAGACTTACAGGATCCTGGAGGTCTGGCTATTGTCAAGTTGAGGTTGCTTTTAGTCTCTCACAAAACATCAATTTTAAGGCAGCCTTGCTTGAGTTCCTTGACGAATGTCACACTCTACGTGTCTCAGATGCTTATCAGTGGGCTGCAAGTTGTAAGGGAATTTAATTTTATCTACATTTCTCTTGCCTTTGTTCTCATTAGAATGGATGTTGGGATTTGTCAAATATCTTTTCTGTATCTGTTGATTTGTTTGTATGGGGTGTTTTTTCCTTAGACTACTAATGTGGTGAATTACATGGATCAATTTCAGAATATTGAATCAGCTTGGATTTCCAAACTAAACCCCATTTGATCACAGTGTATTGTCCTTTTTATGTATTACCTTTTATAATTTGCTAATATTTTCTTGAGCATTTTTACATCTACTTTCATGATCAATGTTGGTATGTACTTTTTTGTACTACGTTTGTCTAGTTTTGGTATCAGGATCATGCTGGACTCGTAAAATGACTTGGGAAATATTTCCTTCTCTTTTATTTTCTGAATGACTGTTCATAATTGACATTTGGTTGAATTTGCCCATGAAACCACATGACTTTGAAGATTTATTTTTTGGAAGGATTTTAACTACAGGTTCAATTTCTTTAATAACTGCAGAATAGTACATGTTCCCTATTTTATCTTATGTGAGGTTTGATAGTTTGTAGATTTTGAGGAATTGATCCATTTAATCCAAGTTCTCCAACTGTTTAGAGCAGTTGGTAGTATTATGATAGGAAAAAAAGATAGGATAAAAAGCAGAAAAGGAAAGATTAGGACCTGAGGTCCCTGGGTGGGGAAAAACACATATTTTGGAAGAATGTTGGGAGTGTCCGATCACAGCACTCGCCCCTTCCAGGGGTAACGTTTCCTCTTAAGAATGTAATAGACACCACCTACTCCCTCTCAGGTTTTCCTCAGGAATTAGACTAAACCTAACTAAAAATAAGTAGTAGACCATAAAACCTATGACCCACAAGGAATGATGGCCATAGACCACCCCTCATACAATGGAAACGAGTCAATCAGGAATGGACAACCCAGCACCTAGAGCTATCTAGCCAATAAGGGAAGAACCTGAGAAGGAACAAGCGGTCGGGGTGAGGTGGGGAGACGGACCAGAACCTTATAAAACAAGGATCCTTGTCTACTGTCATGGGCATTCATTTTCGAATGTGTCCTATCTGTAAAGAGAGGTTTCCTACTATTCTTAACTTTCTAATGTTATGCTCTAATAAACTTTTGCCTGTTGTTCATTTTGTGCCCACTTCTTCATTCTTCGAAGAGGCAAGACAACTAATCTCGGGGATTGTAAAGAATCCTGCAACAGTATTCTTTGTAAAGCCTGTGAAGTTTGTAGTGATATCCACTTTTTCATTCATTTCTAACGTTAATTTGTGTCTTTTCTCTGCTTTCTCAGTCCTGCTAATGCTTATTAATTGTATTAATCTTTTTGAAATACCAGCCTTTGGTTTCACAGATTTATCTTTTGTTTTTCTTTCCCAGTTTCATTAATTTCTGATCTTTCTGTTAGACCTTTTGTTATTATTACACACTTTCTTGAGGTTTTATTCACTTTTTTCCCCAATCTTTTTTCTGTTTTTCAGATTGACATAGATCAATAGAAGTTAGGCAAAGTTCATTGACCCTTTCCTCTGTCTGCTATTGAGTCCAACCAGAGTGTTTTTTAGTTTAGTTGTTGTAATTTTCTGTTGTAAAATTTACATTTAATTCTTCTTGTGTACTCTATTTCTTTGCTGAGTCTATTTTTAGCATGCGTTTCAAAGCATGTTCACAATTATTTGTTTGAGTATTTTTATAATGGCTGACTTAAAGTCATTGTCAGAAAATTCTGTCAGTTTTGTTTCTTTTATTTTTTAATTTTTTGAATACTTGTTTGTTCTTGAAAAGAGAGAGATAGTGTGAGTGTGGAAGAGGCAGAGAGCAAGAGAGACACAGCATCTGAAGGACGCTCCAGGCTCCGAGCTGTCAGCACAAAGACTGATGCAGGGCTCAAACCCATGAACTGTAAGATCGCGACCTGAGCCAAAGTCTGACACTTAACCGACTGAGCCAACCAGGTGCCCCAGGTCATTTTTGTTTCTATGCATGGCATTTGTTGATTGTCCTTTCCCACACAAGGTGAAGATTTTGTGGTCCTTCATATGCTAATTAATTTTGGATTGTATCCTTACAACCAAGTTAGTTAGCATATAGTGCAACAATGATTTTAGGAGTACATTCCAGTGATATTCTATATGTATAACACTCAGTGCTCATCCCAACAAGTGTCTTCTTTAACGCCCTTTACCCATTTAGCCCATTCCTCCAACCACAATCCCTCCAGCAACCCTCTGTTTGTTCTCTATATTTAAGAGTCTCTTATGTTTTGTCTCCCTCCCTGTTTTTATGTTTTTATACTATTTTTGCTTCCCTTTCTTTATGTTCATCTGTGTTGTATCTTAAATTCTTCATATGATTGAAGTCATAAGATATTTGTCTTTCTCTGACTTATTTTGCTTAACATAACACACTCTAGTTCCATCCATGTTGTTGCGAATGGCAAGATTTCATTCTTTTGATTACTGAGTAATACTCCATTGTGTGTGTGTGTGTGTGTGTGCACCACATCTTCTTTATTCATTCATCCGTCAATGGACGTTTGGACTCTTTCCATACTTTGGCTATTGTCGATACCACTGCTATATACCTTGCGGTGCATGTGCCCCTTTGAAACAGCACACCTGCATCCCTTGGATAAATACCTAATAGTGCAATTTCTGGGCTGTAGGGTAGTTTTATTTCTAATTTTTTGAGGAAACTCCATACTATTTTCCAGAGTGGCTGCACCAATTTGCGTTCCCGCCAGCAGTGTAAAAGGGTTCCTCTTTCTCTGCATCCTCACCAACATCTGTTGTTGTCTGAATTGTTAATGTTAGCCATTCTGACTAGTATGAGGTGATATCTTACTGGGGTTTTGATTTGTATTTCCCTGATGATGAGCGATGATGAGCATTTTTTCATGTGTCTGTTTGCCATCTAGATGTCTTCTTTGGAGAAGTGTCTATTCATATGTTTTGCCCATTTCTTCACTGGATTATTTGTTTTTTGGGTGTTGAGTTTGATAAGTTCTTTATAGTTTTTAGATACTAACCCTTTATCTGATATGTCATTTGCAAATATCTTCTCCCATTCCGCCGGTTGCCTTTTAGTTTTACTGATTGTTTCCTTCGCTGTGCAGAAATTTTTATTTTGATGAGGTCCCAATAGTTCATTTTTGCTTTTGTTTCTCTTGCCTCTGGAGACGTGTTGAGAGAGAAGTTGCTGCAGCCGAGGTCAAAGAAGTTCTTGCCTGCTTTCTCCTTTAGGATTTTGATGGCTTCCTGTCTTACATTTAGGTCTTTCATACATTTTGAGTTTCTTTTTGTGTATGGTGTAAGAAAGTGGTCCAGATTTATTTTTCTGCATGTCGCTGTCCAGTTTTCCTGGCACCATTTGCTCAAAAAACCATCTGTATTCCATTGAATATTCTTTCCTGTTTGTCAAAGATTAGTTGGCCATACGTTTCTGGGCCCATTTCTGGACTGACTCTTCTGTTCCATTGATCTGAGTGTTTTTTTGAGGAAACTCAAAAAAGTATGGCCAGTACCATACTGTCTTGATGATTATAGCTTTGTAATCCATCTTAAAGTCCAGGATTGTGATGCCTTCTGCTTTGGTTTTCTTTTTTTTCATGATTGTTTTGGCTATTTGGGGTCTTTTCTGGTTCCATACAAATTTTAAGATTGTTTGTTCTAGCTCTGTGAAGAATGCTGTGTTATTTTGATAGGGATTACATTAAATATGTAGATTGCTTTGGGTAGTGTTGACATTTTAACAATATTTGTTCTTCCAATCCATGAGTTTGGAATATTTTTCCATTTTTTTTATGTCTTCTTCAATTTCTTTCATAACCTTTCTATAGTTTTCATTGTATAGATTTTTCACCTCTTTGGTTAGGTTTTTCCCTAGGTATCTTATGGTTTTTGGTGCAATTGTAAATGAGATCGATTCCTTGATTTCTCTTTCTATTGCTTCATTATTGGTGTATAGGAATGCCACCAATTTCTGTGCATTGATTTTATATCCTGCGACTTTACTGCATTCATGGATCAGTTCTAGCAGTTTTTTTGGTTGTTTTTTTTTTCCTGTGACCAAGCCATCAGGCTGCCAGGCAGAACCTCCCTTCTAAGTTTTATCTCAGATTGGGCTGTGTTTCCCAACTCCTCATTTCTGAGGGGTTGTGACTTTGACCCTCTCAGACCCTCTAGGGTAGGGTCTTGCCTAGCAATGGTCAGTGCTGGCTGCACCCAGGAACGTTCACGTGGCCGTGCTGCTCCTGATACCCAGAGACTGCGGCTGAGTGCCAACCCACCCCAGAAAAAGTTCACATGATTGTGTAGCAGCAGCGTTTAGGGATTATGGTAAATCACAGCACACATCTGGTACCAGGCTTTGCCCTTAGCGTCCTTGTTCCAGCACCTGTGAATTTGGCTGTTCTCCAGGGTCCACTGGGAACTTTGCCTGTGGGGAAGCCACACAGTCTCTACCAAATGTCCTCCCAACAGGGAAACCACCTCTCTCCATGCAGCCTGAGGACTGAGAACCTCTGCTCCTGGGGATTCACCCTTTCTACGAGAGCTCTGTCAGGCATCAAGCTGCAGAGTTTCAGACTCTGCGCTCTTCCTGTTTATAGAGTCTTAATGGTATTTAAACCCTTTCCTTTCTCCTTTCTCCCTTTTTTGTTCAGTCCCTTGTGACTGTTTCCACTCTTCCTCTGTTTCCTCGCTGCTTGTGGTGGTGTTGTGGGGGTGCTCTTCCCATATACTCCCACATCTTTATCCTCTCTCTGCAAGCAAAAACAGCTCCTTGCCCTCCATAGCTTCTCTCTCCCCCAGTTCATCTCTCCACACCATGTACCTGCCAAGTTCTGTGGTTCAAGTTGCACAGATTGTTGTGTTGATCCTCAAATCAGTTTTCTAGGTGTGCAAGATGGTTTGGTGTTGATCTGGCTACATTTAAGGGATGAGAGATGCAAAAAAACTTCCATGCTGTTCCACCATCTTGGCCCCCACCTGTATCCTGACATTTTAAATATTATGTTTTGATACTCTGAATCTTGTTTAAATCCTATGGAGAGTGTTGATGTTTTTGTTTTAGGAGGCAAAGGAACTGACTGGGTTTAGGCTAAAAATTTCAACCTGGAAGCTATATTTCCAATGTCAGTTCTGTTGTCAAAATCTTTGCAATGCTTTTCATGTTTGTTATGGATGTGCATCACTCAGTCTGGAATGCAGGGTTGTCAGTGTACTCCTTCCAGGTCATCTATCCATCACTTTAGCTCTCAGAATCTTTAATATGCTATTTATGATATCATGCACACTTCATCCCTCAGAAGAGAGCCCTGGAGCTCATAAACAACTATTTATAACAGCTCTGTTCATTAACAGTTTCTTTTCTGAGCTTCCCCTTCTCTGAAGTCTCCCTGGTACTTTCTGATTTCTTAGATCTCTCCTTTTCAGTCATCCGGCCAGAAACTTCAGACTGTAGTTATCCTACTCAACCACACACTTCCATGGATGGGTCTGCATTCAAGCCAAGTGGTAGGAAAATAGATATAAAAAATCAACCGGGGACTGGCCTCACCATCTTGATATCAAAATCAACTACTGCCCTCCTAGGATGACAAACTAGCCTAGGATGTTATATAGCCTGGAACAATGCCCAAATTCAAGCCACTAGTGACTACCTCACAACACCATTGTCCAGCTTGGATACTGAGAATTACGCTGGGCTCTGATCACTAATCATACTGTAGCCATTGCTATCCCCAGATGCCATTATCGGCAAGGACAATTGTTGTTTTCACTCGTATGCATCCTTCTGACCCATTCATTGTGTCTCCTCTCTATAACACTCCCCAGAAGGTCACTGTAGGCTTTGTATTTCTTAATTTCTTTTTACTAACACAAGATATTAACTTTAAGCACTAAACTATGTACCAAAAGTGAAAAAGGTAGAATTTTAGAGGACAGGAACACCACTGAGAACATGAGTTGTAGGAAAGAAGACTTTTTGTAGAGTAGGGGCAGAGCTGGGTCTTGAAATATGATATCAGAAGGATGATAGTATAATTTATCTATTGCTGCACTTTTAAGAGTAACAAATCATCCTTAAACATTATTTCTCACTTATAGACTTAGAGCCAATGAGGGAAGTTCCACTTCTGGTTTTAATTTTGCCCTTTCTACAATTTCTGTAAATTCCTGTGGTTTACATTTTTGTATGTCTCACAGCTTTCAATCTGGCAGCATTAATTTGACCCAAGTTTGCATCGCATCAACCTGACCTCACCAGTTCTTATATGAATTTACTCATGTCAAATATTTCGTATTTTTGCTGTACTTCACCAAGGATTTAAGGGATCATGTGTCAGGGTCCCATCTTGAAATACATGGCCTTCGATGACCTTGCTGGTTATTTTCTCTCTCCCTTTCACCTTCTCCCTCTCCCTCCCCTTCTCCCTCTTTCATTGGCTTCCACTTCCCCTTTCTCTCAACCCACAAATATCTTCTCTTTTCTTTCACTAACCATTTTACTCTCAACCTATTCCCTCAGAGTTTCACCTGCTTCCCAATGGCTTAACAAAGTACTTCTTTCAAACATATCCAGTGCTCTACTCAAGAGAATACTTGGTAAAGAATATTCCCTCTCAAAGCAATCACAGTTATGTGTTTTTCTTCTTATATTTGCAATCAGTTATTCTTACTCAAGTTATTATTTAAGGACAACTAGATAGTCAATAAGCAAATGATCTGCAGAAGATTTAACCTACTTAAAATGGGGAGAAATGAGACGTGGCTACCTGTGTACTATCCCTTTAAGAAGCTTATAAAAGTACAGCCCCAGTAACTGGAATGCTCTGAGGAGAACCCCATTGGGGAGAACAATGGCTAAAAATAGCACTTGACCTTGGGTATCTGAAAGGAACATGATGAAAAATGTTGACCAAAAGAGTTTAAAGTATCTTTGAAGAAAAAAGAAAAATAAAAGCACATCCACTTTTTTAAAGTGTATGGAAGTCACCTTCTGCACTTTCTGGAGAGGAAAAGCTATTCAGCCAAGATGTAGGCTTTCAGGAATGACCTTCAAATGGCAAGGGGCAGCACTCCATAAACCAAGAAGATGGTGGAGGCAACAGGGCAGCAAAGGAGAGTGATAGATGCCCCCAAACACTGGAGAGATCACAGAATAAGTGGCCAGATCAGGAAACAGAGCGATCATGGAATCAAAACTAAAAAAGGCTGCTTTCACTCTCGGCAAAGAAATATATGTCAGATGGGCTGCAAGTTCTGGAACTGATGGCATTCATGAGAACTGAATCTTCCAACAGAAGAATGAGGGAGGAAGGATCTGATTCTAGCATCTTACCACAAATGTGTTCACCGATGCCAGCACCCTCGCCACTTTGCAATGGAGATTCTTCTTAATGGGAGGAAATGAAAGACTGAGAGAGGTGGTTTTTTTTTTCCATACTGTCCAATTGCTGTCTTCCTCTGATCTTTCCCTTGTGTTGCTTCCCTTTCTCTTAACTACATAAGAGCTCATCACATGCTAGCAACTGTGAAGAACTAAAAATGAATTATGAATAAGACCATCACTATCCAGGCTGTCCAGAACCTAGTAAAGGAAACAGGCTAACAAAACATATGTTGGAAAAAAAAAACATAATTGTGCTCTTTGGTTCATGTAAGAAGTAGCTTTAAGCAAAACCTTGAACATACTGACTTTGTTGCATGGAGCTGGGTTGGAAAGAAAGACCTTTAGTGGGGAAAGGTAAGTGTATCTGCCATGAGGTAGACACTGATACTGTCCATGGGTTATGTTAGTTAAGTTTGTTTTAACAATCTATTGAGTGCTGCTAGATGTTAGACTCTGGGGATCCAGCTATGAACAGAGGAGTCACTTTCTTTATGGCAGTTAGGGTCCAATGGTATGACAGGCAGAATAGGGACCTCTCAATGTGTCTACATTCTAAACCACAGACCCTATTAATACGTTCTTATGTTATGTGGCAAAGAAGAATAAAGACAGCGGGTGGAATTAAGGCTGGCCTTAAAATAGGTGAGTGATCCTGAACCAATGTAATCACAAGGGTCCCTAAACATAGAAGAAGGAAGCAGGAGACAAAGTGTCAGTGACTGATGTGAAAGACTTGACAAGCCATTGCTGACTTTGAAGGTGGGAAAGCTCATGAGCAAGGAATGCAGGCTGCCTCTAGAATCTGGAAAAGGCAATAAAAACGATTCTTCCTAGAGCCCTGAGAAAGGAACACAGTCCTGCTGACACATAGATTTTAGCCCAGTAGCATTCATTTTGGACTGCTGACCTCCACAACTGTAGGATAATAAGTTTGTGCTGTTTCAAGTCACTAAATTTTGGGGAACTGCATGTTGCTGCCAATGCTTTTATCTGGTAAGGAGTAAGGCAGAAAGGGCTGTAGAACGTGCATTGCAGTGAGAGCAGACTATTGTGTTCATTCCAACTTTGCCATTAATTCATAGATTTACTCATTCATTTAGCTGGAACTATGTGCTGGGCAGAGTGCCATATACCAGAATACAACAGAGAACAAGACAAGAAAGTTTCCAGCTCCTAAGGAACTTGCAATCTAATTGGAAAGAAGATAAAAAGTCGATGAAAAGATAAATTATCCAAATGGCAATAAGCACAATGAGTGAAATTAACACCATAGCACCATAAGAAATACAATGATTAGGGAAGGTCTTTCAGAGGAGATATTTAAGTTGAAATCTATTAAACAGGGAGAAAAACATGGAAAGGATATATGCAAAAAGGACAGGAAAAACAAGGTCCTGTCACTGGAAAGAGTTGTTTGCAGGCCTAAGATTTTTTTTTGTTTTTGCACTTTATGTGGTTTGTTTATCCCAATTATACCTCAAGCGAACTTGAGAAAGAAAGTGAGGAAGGGAAAAGTTTGAGGGGGTGGCCAATATTCCTGCCCACCATCCATTTATAGTTTCTTGGCTGTAGGCAGAAATCCCAGGATTCCTTAGGGCCCCAATCCCAGGAGAAGGCACACCTTTCACATGCCAACACTAACAGAGGTATAGTGGCTGAAGGCAGGCTGCCACAAGATGGGCCACTTTGGCAGGAAGATTATTTTGAGCTAAAGACAGTCGAGACCCTGTGGGCTCCAGAGCAACTTTTGCCCCCCCCCCTTAATTACATACAAGAATCTCAAATGGTTTTCTTTTGTTGTTGTTTTTGTTGTTTTGTTTTGTTTTAATATATGTATTTTAAAATTTTTATTAAATTAATTAATTAATTATCTAATATAATTTATTGTCAAGTTGGCTAACATACAGTGTATACAGTGTGCTCTTGGTTTTGGAGGTAGATTCCCATGATTCATCACTTCCATACAACACCCAGTACTCATGCCAACAAGTGCCCTCCTCAATGCCCATCACCCATTTTCCCCTCTTCCCTGCTCCCTCATCAACCCTTAGTTTGTTCTCTGTATTTAAGAGTCTCTTATGGTTTGCCTCCCTCTCTCTCTGTTTAGAACTATTTTTTCCTTTCCTTTCCCCCATGTTCTTCTGTTAAGTTTCCCGAGTTCCACATATGAGTGAAAACATATGATATCTGTCTTTCTCTGACTGACTTATTTCACTTAGCATAATACCCTCCAGTTCCATCCATGTTGCTGCAAATGGCAAGATTTCATTCTTTCTTGTTGCCAAGTAGTATTCCATAGTATATGTAAACCACACCTTTTTATCCATTCATCAGTTGATGGACATTTAGGCTCTTTCCATAGTTTGGCTATTGTTGAAAGTGCTGCTGTCAACATTGGGGTACATATGCCCCTATGAATCAGCACTCCTGTATCCTTTGGATAAATTCCCAGTAGTGCTATTGCTGGGTCGTAGGGTAATTCTATTTTTAATTTTTTGAGGAACCTCCACACTGTTTTCCAGAGTGACTACGCCGGTTTGCATTCCCACCACCAGTGCAAGAGGGTGTCCATTTCTCCGCATCCTCACCAGCATGTTGTTTCCTGAGTTGTTAATTTTAGCCACTCTGATTGGTGTGAGGTGGGATCTCAATGTTGTTTTGATCTGTATTTCCCTGATGATGAGTACTGTTGAGCATCTTTTCATGTGTCTGTTGGCCATCTGAATGTCTTCTTTGGAAAAGTGTCTATTTATGTCTTCTGCCCATTTCTTCACTGGATTTTTGGATACTAACCCTTTATCTGATATGTCATTAGCAAATATCTTTTCCATTCTGTTGGTTGCCTTTTAGTTTTGTTAGTTGTTTCCTTTGCAATGCAGAAGCTTTTTATCTTGATGAAGTCCCAAGACTTCATTTTCGCTTTTATTTTTGTTGTCTTCAGAGATATGTCTAGCAAGAAATTGCTGTAGCTGAGGTGAAAGAAGTTGTTGCCTGTTTTTTCCTCTAGGATTTTAGTGTTTTCCTGTCTCACATTCAGGTCTTTCATCTATTTTGAGTTTATTTTTGTGTATGGTGTAAAAAAGCAGTTCAGGTTAATTCTTCTGCATGTTGTTATCCAGTTCTTCCAGCACCATTTGCTGAAGAGGCTGTCTTTTTTCCATTGGATACTCTTTCCTGCCTTGTCAAAGATTAGTTGGCCATACATTTGTGGGTCCAATTATGGGTTCTCTATTATAGTCCATTGGCCTATGTGTCTGTTTTTGTGTGCCAATACCAGACTGTTTTGAAGATTACAGCTTTGTAGTAGAGGCTAAAGGCTGGAATTGTGATGCCTTCTGCTTTGATTTTTCTTTTTCAGGATTGCTTTGGCTATTGGGTGTCTTTTCTGGTTCCATACAAATTTTAGGATTGCTTATTCTAGCTTTGAGAAGAATGCCGGTACAACTCTGATTGAGATTACATTGAATGTGTAGATTGCTTTGCGTAGTATTGACATTTTAAAAATATTTGTTCTTCATATTCATGAGCATGACCATTTCTTTGTGTCTTCTTCGATTTCCTTCATAAGTTTACTATAGTTTTCAGCATACAGATCTTTTACATCTTTGGTTAGGTTTATCCTTTGCTATTTTATGGTTCTTGGTGCAGTTGTAAATGGAATCAATTTCTTGATTTCTCCTTCTGTTGCTTAATTTTTGGTGTACAGAAATGCAACCGATTTCTGTACATTGATTTTGTATCCTGCGACTCTGCTGAATTCATGTATCAGTTCTAGCAGTTTTTTGGTGGAGTCTTTTGAGTTTTTCACGTAAAGTATCATGTCATCTGCTAAAAGTGAAAGTTTGACTTCTTCTTTGCCAATCTGGATGCCTTTTATTTCACTTTGTTGTCTGATTACTGATGCTAGGACTTCCAACACTATATTAAACAACATAGTGGTGAGAGTAAGCATCCCTGTTGTGTCCCTGATCTCCGGGGGAAAGCTCTAAGTTTTTCCCCATTGAGGGTGATATTAGCTATGGGTTTTTCATATATGGCTTTTATGATGTTAAGGTTATTCCTTCTATAGAGACTTTCTGGAGGGTTTTTGTTAAGAAAGAATGCTGTATTTTGTCAAATGCTTTTCCTGCATCTATTGAGAGAATCATACGGTTCTTATCCTTTCTTCTATTAATGTGATGTATCGCATTGATTGATTTGCAAATATTGAACCAGCCCTGTAGCCCATGGATGAATCTGAATTGATCATGGTGAATAATTCTTTTAATATGTTGCTGAATTTAATTTGCTAGTTCTTATTGCGAATTTTTGCATCATGTTCCTCAGGGATATTGGCCTGTAATTCTCCTTTTTTGTGGGGTTTCTGTCTGGTTTGGGAATCAAGGTAATGCTGGCTTCATAGAATGAGTCCTTAAGCTTTCCTTCCATTTCTATTTTTTGAAACAGGCTTGAGAACATAGATATTAACTCTGCTTTAAATATCTGGTAGAATTCCCCTGGGATGCCATCTGGCATAGGACTCTAATTTGTGGAGAGATTCCATATCTTTGCTGGTTATAGGTCTGTTCAGATTGTCTATTTCTTCCTATTTGAGTTTTGGTAGTGTGTGGGTGTCTATGAATTTGTCCATTTCTTCCTTGTTGTCCAGTTTGTTGGCATATAATTTTTCATAGTATTCTCTGATAATTGTTTGTATTTCTGTGGTGTTGGTTGTGATCTCTCCTCTTTCATTCTTAATTTTATCTGTTTGGGTTCTCTCTTTTCTTTTTGAGAAGTCTGGCTAAGGAGGTTATCAGTTTTGCTTATTCTTTCAAAAAAATCACTCTTAGATCCATTGATCTATTGATTTTTTTTTTGGATTCTATATTGTTTATTTCTGCTCTAATCTTTATTATGTCTCTTCTCCTGCCGGTTTTGGGGTTTCTTTGCTGTTCTGCTTCTAGTTATTTAGGTGTGAGGTTAGGTTTTGTATTTGAGATTTTTCTCATTTCTTGAGATAGACCTGGATTGCAATGTATTTTCCTCTTAGGACTACCTTTGCTGCATATCAAAGAGTTTGGATTGTCGTGTTTTCATTTTCATTTGCTTCCATATATTTTAAAATTTCCTCTTTAATTGCCTACGTGTCCGATTCATTCTTTAGCAGAAAGTTCTTTAACCTCCATGCATTTGGAGGTTTTCCAAATTTTTTATTGTGGTTGATTTCAAGTTTCATAGCGTTGTGACCTGAAAATATGCATGGTATGATGTCAATTCTTTTATATTTATTGAGGTCACTATTTTGTGACTCAGTATGTGATCTATTTTGCAGAATATTCCATGCGCAGTTGAGAAGAATGTGTATTCTGCTGCTTTTGGATGAATAGTTCTGAATATATATGTCAGGTCCATCTGGTCCATGTCTCATTCAGGGCCATTGTTTCTTTCTTGATTTTCTCCCTAGATGATCTGTCCATTGCTGTAAAGAGTGGTAAAATCCCTTGCAATTACTGTATTCTTATTCATAAGATTGCTTATGTTTGTGATTAATTTACTTACATATTTGGGGTTACCAAATTGAGGGCATAAACATTTACAATTGTTAACTCTTCTTGATGAATAGATCCCTTAATTATGATACAATGCCCTTCTTCATCTCTCGTTATAGGCTTTAGTTTAAAATCTAGTTTGTCTGATATAATTATGGCTACTCCAGCACATTAAGCCAAATGGACTTAACAGATATATATGGAAAATTCCATCCAAAAGGAACAGAATACGCATTCTTTTCAAGTGCACATGGAATATTCTCCATAATAGATCACATCTTGGGTCACAAAATAAGTGTCAGTAATCTTAAGAAAACTGAAGTAATACATAGCCTTTTTTCTTTTTTTACCACAATGGTATGAAACTACCAGTTAATTACAAGGAAAAAAACCTGGAAAAAACATAAACATGAGGTTAAACAATGTTACTAAACTATAATGGGTCAATGAAGAAATCAAAGAGGAAATCAAAAGGTCCCTGGAGATGAAGGAAAATGGAAACATAACAGTTCAAAATTCTTGGGATGCAACAAGTACCGTTTTTAAGAGGGAAGTTTAGAGAACCTCGGGAAGATGGTGGAGTAGGAGGACCCTGAGCTCCCCCCTCCATTCCACTTTTTCAATTAGATATTGTCCACATTCAATTCAACAAACTAGAGAGCAATTCGAGACTGACAGAATAAACTCCACAATTAAATGTGGAGAAGGAGCTGCACCTGAAAAGTTAGGAAAATTGGAAAGGCAGAGGGAGACTGTCCACAGATGGGAGAGAGCTGTACACCCAGAGAGGGCAGAGAAATAGGCTCTTGTGCCAGGTATCTCCCCCAGGGAAGAATAATCCACATAACATTTGGCTTTCAAAACCAGAGGGGCTGAATTCCCTGAGTTCATATAACCAGTGGTACTTGGAGTCTGGACCTTTAGATGTCTACTCACTCAGCACTTTGTGAGCAGGGAGGTCGAGTAATGGCTCATCCCACCGTCTTTAGGAAGACAGCAGTCTACATGGAGGGGCATCATAAAAATGGCAATTTATACAATGTCAGGGACAAATGAGAGACAAAACTGTTTATACTGATTTTGAAGTGTGTTGGGGGTACTTCTCTGAAAACAAGGGACATGCAGGTGCCATTTTCCTCCCCCATCACCCAGCATAAACACAGAGCACCTGTGAGACCTGGAACTGCACAGTCATTTCCTACCTAACCCACTAGCAGTTCACCACACCTGTGAGTTCTCCTAAGGACTGGTCTCCTCAGTCCTAGGCTCAATGCAAATTTTGTTAAAGCTGCTCAGAGGCCCTACAAGGTGCACCATGCAGAACCACTGTGCCAGGCCCAGCTACAGCTCAGGGCTCAGCCACCACACCACACCCAGCTGCACATCCCAGGTCCAGCCCTGCCCAGCCTCACTCACCAGCAGCCCTGTCACATAGCCCCCAGCTGTCACAGTGCTTAGAGGAATATTACATGGGATTTGTGGCCCAACACACATTTTACTAATAGCACAGCCCTACTCCCAATTTCCCTAGTGGGCATGTCTCTTCAGACCTGGCCTGCCTGGGTCCCACTAACACCATAGAGAAGAAACACAGCCCACAACAGCAGAGTGCAGATGACAGCACTGAAAGGATAAGTGACTCAGACGCAACAGCCAGGTGTAAGCAACACAGAATACTCTTCTGGTGTGCCAAGCTCTGGTAAACAGGGGTCATTGCAATACAGGGTGCTTCAGGAGCTCTTCTTCATAAAGTCACTACTTCCAAGAGCTGAAGAGACCGCTGACTTTCTTAACACATTGAAACAGACACAGCAAGACAGACTAAATGAGGAGATAGAAATTTATTTGAAATGAAAAACAGGACAAGGCCACAACCAGAGATCTAAGTAAAACAAATATAAGAAACATGGCTGATAGAGAATTTACAGCAACTTGAGAAAAGAGTGGAGGACACAACTGAGACCCTTAACACACAGATAAGGAATAACATTGCAGAGATATAGGGTACAATAAACAAAATGAGAAACACACTTGATGGAATGAGCAGCAGGGTGGAAGAAACAAAGGAACAAATAAATGATCTAGACAACTGAGTAATGGAAAGTAAAAATGCTGAACAAAAAGGGAGAAAAGAATTATGCAAAATGAGAATAGACTTATGATTTCATCTAACATAATAACATTCATATTATAGAGATCCTAAAGAAGATGAGAGAAAAAAACGAGGCAGAAAATTTATTTGGAGAAATAATAGCTGAAAATTGACCTAATCTGGGGAAAGAAACAGATATCCAGATCTAGGAGGCACAGAAAGCCCCCAACAAAATCAACAAAAGCACACTCACACTGAGACATATTTTAATTAACTTGCAAAATATAGTGATAAATAAAAATTTTAAAAGCAGTAAGACAAAAGAAGTCATTAACTTACAAGGGAAAACCCATAAGACAGGCAGGAGATTTTTTCAACAAAACTTTGCAAACCAGAAGGGAGTGGCATGATATATTCAAGGTGCTGAATGGGAAAAATCTGCAGCCAAGAATACTCTATCAAGTAAGTTTACATTCAAAATAGAAGGATGAAGAGTTTCCCAGACAAGCAAAAACTAAAGGAGTTCGTGACCACTAAGACAGCTCTGCGAGAAATATTCAAAGGGACTCTTTGAGTGGAGAGGAGAGACCAAAAGTGATAGTATAGAGGTAGGAAAAACAAAAGCAGTAAGACTTATGAAACATTTTTATAAACCTTTTGTTCACATACATATGCCTACTTACACTATAGAGGTAGGAAACACAAACTTTATAAACACAAAACATTAAACATAAAACTTTATAAACACAAAAGCAGTAAAACTAAATATTTCTATAAAAATCAGTCAGGGACTGGTTGGGATGACCACTGGGTGTTGTATGGAAACCAATTTGACAATAAAAAATTAAAAAAAATAAAAATCACTCAAAAACTCACAAAAAAGTATAGAAAATATAATAACATGTGCCTAAAACATGGGGAAGAGATAAAAGAATGAATTCAAACTTCAGTGATCATCAACTTAATGTAACTCCTATATAAAGAAGATGTAATATACAAACCTAATGGTAACCAGAAATGGTTTCTGTGTATTAAGAAAGTCAGCTGTATCTTCACAGTTTTCGTGTTTCAACGAAACATGAATGAGAGAAACTCAGGAAAGGATCAGAGAAAATCTTCATAAACAATTACAAAACAAGTAATAAAATGGCAATAAATACACATCAATCAATAATTACTTTGAATGTAAATGGACAAAATACTCCAATCAAAAGACATAGGGTGACAGAATGGATAAAAAAAAAAAAACAAGACCCATCTCTTTGCTGCCTACAAGAGACGAATTTTAGACTTAAAGACACCTGCAGATTGAAAGTGAGAAGATGGAGTGAGAGGATGGAATTAAGACGGCAAAGTATTATGGGGACCCTGAGTTTATCTCCTCCCTGAAACACAGCTTTATCAGCCTCAAACCATTTTGAACACCTAGGAATTTGATCTGAGGATTAATGCAACAATCTGCATAACTTGAACTGGAGAACATGGCGGGTGCATGATGCGAAGAGGAGAAAAGGGCTGCAGAACTGGGGGAGGTAGGGAGCCATTTTCATGGAGAGGACAGAGAAAGAGGAAGGAGTAGAGTGCAGCACATCAGGATCACATAAGAAAAACACTCCTCTCAAAAGCAGGAGAGAGAGAAAAGAAAGAGTGAAAACACTCACAGGGGACAGGACAAGAAATCGGTTCCTAAAAACCATTGATGAGAAGAAAGGAGAGGGTTTCAATACCTCTAGTATTCTATAAATGGTCGAGTGCAGAGTCTGAAGTTCAGAGCTCAGTGCCTGGCTGCACTTTGGCAAGGAAGTAGGGCGAATTCCCAGGAACCAGCAGCAAGGTCTGAGGGGTCCATGTTTCACACAGGGAGAAGCAGTTCCCCTGCTTGGACTGTATTTGGTAGATATGGCCTCCCTACAGGCAAAAGTCCTGACGGAACCTGGAGATCAGCCACATTTACTGATATTGGAACAAAGATTCTGGAAGGGCAGCAAAGCCTGGCGCCTGCTGTGTGTTGCAATTTACCATAAACTCTTGGCCATTGCTCAGCAAGACTCTTCCCCAGAGAATCAGAGTGGGTCCAAGCCATGGGGATCTCTGAAGTGTGGGGTTTGAAACAGCCCCATGTGAGATAAAACTCTGCAGGGAAGTGCCACCTGGAAGGCAGACAGCTTGGACACAGACAGGGTAAAGGCAGGGAGCAGACAGAGGCCTGAGACAAAGAAGGGGTGCTTGATCACATGTCTGTGAGGGCACGAAATTCCTGCACCAGAGACTAGACAGTTGGGTGAAGCCATTTGCACCTCTAGTGCATGTGCGGGTATGCACATGTGCACACACAGATGGACTCCAGTGAGCTAATTAGCACCATTGAGTGAGAAATGGAGCCATTGCACCAAGCCCTGCCCACCTGCACCCTCCAGGCACATCCCCCAGAAGACCAGCACAAATGACTTGCGCTTGCTTGGTCTACAGGCTATAGTGAGCTACAAAGTTTCAGTTCTAGGGGAAACTGGATATAACTTCATTCAGGTTTCATTCTGTTTGTTCGTTTGTTCATTTTCTTTACTTCTGCTTTGCTTATGTTGTTTTCTTTATTCTTTCCTTTCTTGGATATGGAAAGAGCAAATTGTTTTTTTTTATTTTTTATTCTAGTTTATTTTTTTATTTTATATTATTCTATGTTATTATTTTAAAAAAGTTTAACTTTTTTTTCCTTTCTCTTTTTTTTCTTTTCTGTCAGGCTTCTCTCAACAAGCACACCAAAACACACTTAGGATCTAGCTTCTTTTATTTGGTTTCTTTTGGTTTGTTTTTAATTTTTTAATTTTAATTTTTTATTTTATTAATTTTTTTCTTCCTCCAAAATGACAAGACTGAGGAATTCACCACAAAAGAAACAAGAAGAAATGACAACAAGGGATTTAATCAACACAGATATAAGTAAGATATCTGAACTAGAATTTAAAAACACGATTATAAGAATACTGGCTGGGGTTAAGAAAGCAGAGAAGACACCAAAGAATCCCTTTCTGTAGAGATAAAAGAACTAAAATCTAGTCAGGCTGAAATTAAAACTGCTATAATCAAGATGTAATTTTGAATGGATGCCATGACAGCAGGGATGGACAAAGCGCGGCAGTGAAATAAAAGTGAGATAGAAGATAAAATTATAGAAAATAATGATGCAGAACAAAAGAGGGAAACAAAGGCAAAAGATCACAATAGATGATTTAGAGAACTCAGTGACTTATTAAAAAGGAATAACATTCAAATCATAGGAGTCTCAGAAGAGAAAGAGAGAGAAAAAGGTGCAGAAGGTTTATGTGAGCAAATTATGTCTGAAAACTTTCCTAATCTGGGGAAGAAGACAGAGATCAAAATGCAAGAAGCACAGAGAACTCCCATGAAATTCAACAAAAAACAATCATCACCAAAACATATCATAGTCAAATTCACAAAATACACAGACAAGGAAAGTATCCTGAAAGCAGCAAAAGAAAAAAAGTCCTTAACCTACAGGGGAAGACAGATCAGGTTCACAGCAGATCTGTCCACAGAATACTGGCAGGCCAGAAAGGAGTGACAGGAGGTATTCAACGTTCAGAATTGGAAAAATATGCCGCCAAGAATTCTTTAGCCAGCAAGGCTGTCATTCAGAATAGAACGAGAGATAAAGAGTTTCCCAGACAAATGAAAACTAAAGGAGTTCATGACCATTAAATGAGCCCTGTAAGAAATTTTAAGAGGGACTCTCTGAGAGGAGAACAAAACAAAACAAAACAAGACTAAAAGTAACAAAGACTAGAAATAACTAGAAAATATCACCAGAAGCACTAACTCTATAAGGAACACAATGGCACTAAATTCATATCTTTTAATAATCACCCAGAGTGTAAATGGACTAAATGTTTCCAATCAAAATAGCATATCAGAATGGATAAAAAAATAAGACCCGTCTATATTCTGCCTACAGCAGACTCATTTTAGACCTAAAGACCTCTGCAAATTGAAAGTAAGTGGATGGAGAACCAGAAATCATGCTAATGAATGTCAAAAGAAAGCTGGAGTAGCCATACTTATATTAGACAAACTGGATTTTAAAACAAAGACTGTAACAAGACATGAAGAAGGGCATTATATCATAATTAAAGGATCTATATCCACCAAGAAGATCTAACAATTGTAAATATTTATGACCCCAATATGAAACACCCAAATATATAAATCTATTAATAACAAACATAAAGGAACTCTTTATGTAATAATAGTAGGGGACTCTAACACCCCACTTATAGCATTAGACAGATCATCTAAGCAGAAAATCAACAAGGGAAAAAAATGGCTTTGAATGACACACTGGACCATATGGACTTAACAGATATATTCAGAACATTTATCCTAAAGCAGCAAAATGCATATTCTTCTCAAGTGCACATGGAACATTCTCCAGAATAGATCACATACTGGGTCACAAAACAGCCCTCAACAAGTACAAAAAGATTGAGATCATATCATGCATATTTTCGAATCACAATGCTATGAAACTTGAAATTAACCAAAAGAAAAAACTGCAAAGACCACAAATAGTTGGAGATTAAAGAACATCTCACTAAAAAATTAATTTCTTCTTTGCGGATTAACCACAAAATTAAAGAGGAAAGTAAAAAGTACATGGAAGTCAATGAAAATGAAAACATGACAATCCAAACCCTTTAGGATGCAGCAAAGACAGTCCTAAGAGGGAAGTATATAGCAATCCAGGCCTTCCTAAAGAATAAATGTCTCAAACATACAACCTAACCTTACATCAGACAGAACTGGAAAAAGAACAGAAAATGAAGCCTAAAACCATCAGCAGAAGAAGAGAAATAATAAAGATTAAACCAGAAATCAATGATATCGAAATAAAAAAAAAAAAAACAGCAGAATGGATCAACGAAACTAGGAATTGGTTCTTTGAAAGAATTAATGAAATTGATAAACCCCTAGCCAGACTGATCAAAAAGAAAAAGGAAAGGACCCAAATTAATAAAATCACAAATGAAAGAGGGGAGATCAAAACCAACACCACAGAAATACAAACAATAATAAGAGAATATTACGAGCGATTATACGCCAACAATTTGGGCAGTCTGGAAAAAATGGACGAATTCCTAGAAACATAAACTTCAAAACTGAAATAGGAAAAAATAGAAAATTTGAACAGACCATAACTAGTAAAGAATTGAATCAGTGATCAAACAAGAGTCCAGGGCCAGATGGCTTCCCAGGGAAATTCTACCAAACATTTAAAGAAAAGTTAACACCTATTCTTTTGGAAGTGTTCCAAAAAATAGAAATGGAAGGAAAACTTACAAACTCATTCTATGATTTGTATTCATATCAGCATTACCTTGATTCCAAAACCAGACGGAAACCCCCCACTAAAAAGGAAAATTACAGACCAATTTCCCTGATGAACATGGATGCAAAGATTCTCAACAAGATACTAGCAAATCAAATCCAACAATACATGGAAAGAATTATTTACCACAATCAAGTGGGATTTATTCCTGGGCTGCAGGTCTGGTTCAATATCTGCAAACCAATCAACATGATACATCACATTAATAAAAGAAAGGATAAGAACCATATGATTTTTTTCAATAGATTCAGAAAAAAACATTTGACAAAATACAGCATCTTTCTTGATAAAAACCCACAAGAAAACAGGGATAGGTGGAAAATAATTCAACATCATAAAAGCCATATATGAAAGACCCACAGCTAATATCATCCTCAATGGGGAAAAACTGAGGGCTTTCCCCATAAGGTTAGGAACATGACAGGGGTGCCCACTCTGATCATTGTTGTTCAACATAGTACTGGAAGTCCTAACCTCAGCAATCAGACAAAAAAATGAAATAAAAGACATCCAAATCGGCAAGGAAGAAGCCAAACTGTCATTCTTCACAGATGACCTAATACTCTATGTAGAAAACTTGAAGGACTCTCCTCAAAACTTCTAGAACTGATACATGAATTCAGCAGTCACAGAATATAAAATAAATGTACAGAAGTCGATTGCATTTCTATATACCACTAAAAATCAACAGAAAGAGAAATCAAGGGAATTAATCCCATTGCAATCACACCAAACATCATAAAATACATAGGAATAAACCTATCCAAAGAGGTAAAAGATATATACACTGAAAACTATGGAAAGCTTAAGAATGAGGGGCACCTAGGTGGTCAGTAAGTTAAGCATCTAACTTCAGCTCAGCTCATGATCTCATGGTCCGTGGGTTTGAGCCCCACCTGCTTTGGATTTTGTGTGTCTCTCTCTATCTGCCTCTCCCTGACTTATGCTCTGTCTCTCTCTGTCTCCCAACAATAGATAAAAATGTTTAAAAATTTTAAAAAATAAACAAAAATAAAAATAAATTTTAAAAAGAAAGCTTATGAAGGAAATTGAAGAAGACACAAAGAAATGGAAAAACAGTCCATGCTCATGGATTGGAAGAACAAATATTGTTAACAATGTTGATACTACCAAAGCAGTGAAATTCCTATCAAAATTAATCCAGCATTCTTCACAGAGCTAGAACAATCCTAAAATTTGTGTGGAACCAGAAAAGACCCCCAATAGCCAAAGCAATCCTGAAAATGAAAACCAAAGCTGGAGGCATCACAATTCTGGACTTCAAGCTGTATTAAAAAGCTGTAATCATCAAGACAGTATGATACTAGCTCAAAAAGAGATACATAGATCAGTGAAATGGAATGGAGAACCCAGAAATGGACCCACAAATGTATGGCCAATTAATCTTCAACAAAGCGGGAAAGAATATCCAATGAGGAAAAGACAGACTCTTCGGCAAATGGTGTTGAGAAAACTTGACAGCGACATGCAGAAGAATGAACCTCGACCACTTTCTTACACCATATAAAAAATAACCTCAAAGTGGATGACAGACCTAAATACAAGACAGGAAACCATCCTAGAGGAGAAAACAGACAACAACCTCTTTGACCTTGGCTGCAAAAACTTCTTACTAGACATGTCTCTGGAGGCAAGGGAAACATAAGTAAAAATGAACTATTGGGACCTCATCAAGATAAAAAGATTCTGTATAGTGAAGGAAACAATCAGCAAAACTAAAAGGCAACCGATGGAATGGGAGAAGATATTTGCTAATGACATATCTGATAAAGAGTTAGTATCCAAAATCTGTAAAGAACTTATCAAACTCAACACCCCCCTCAAAAAAAAAACCAAATAATTCAATAAGGAAATGGGCAAAAAACATGAACAGACACTTTCCCAAAGAAGACATCCAGATGGCTAACAGACACATGAAAAGATGGTCAAGATCACTCATCATCAGGGAAATACAAATCAAAATCACATTGAGATACCATCTCACACCTATCCAAATGGTTAAAATTAACAACTCAGGAAACAATAGATATTGGCAAGGATGTGGAGAAAGGAGAACACTTTTGTACTATTGGTGGGAATGCAAACTGGTGCAACTACACTGGGGAACAGTGCGGAGGTTAATCAAAAAGCTAAAAATAGAACTACTCTCTGACCAGCAGTTGCACTACTTGGTATTTATCCAAATGATACAAAAATGCTGATTCTAAGGGACACATTTGAAGGGCCAATGTTTATAGCAGCACTATCAACAATAGCCAAATTATGGGAAGTACCCAAATGTTCATTGACTGATGAATGAATAAAGAAGGTGTGATATATTTATACAAAGGAATAGTACTCAGCAATCAAATAGAATGAAATCTTGTCATTTGAAACAATATTGATGGAACTAGAATGTATAATGCCAAGCAAAATAAGCCATTCAGAGAAAAAACAATATTATATGATTTTGCTCATATGTGGAATTTAAGAAACAAACCAGATGAAATAGGAGAAGGCAAGGAAAAACAGATAAAAACAGACAGGGAGGGAAACCATGAGAGAACAGAGAACAAATACAGAGAACAAACTGTGGGGTGCTGGAGGGATGTTGATTGGGATGGGCTACATAGGTGATGGGCATTAATTCTACTCCTGAAACCAGTATTACACTATATGTTAAGTAACTTGGATTTAAATAAAATGAAACACACACACATATATATATATATTCAGTCCAACTAAAAAGAAAACTCAGACTCAAATTTATTTAACTTCATTCATCCAATCAACAAACATTTATTTCCTATATGAATGAATTATTTTGTGTACCTAAAACATATCTATGGGATGAAAGAGAATGACAGAAAGGGAGAAAGAGGAAGCATGTGGATTTGAGGTATACAAACATAAAATATATGATAAGTGTATTTGCATTTAAAAAATAAAGAAAGCAAGAAGATGGAGAAACATCTATCATGCAAATGAGAGTCAAAAGAAAGCCAGAATAGCAGTGCTTATATCAGACAAAGTAGACATTAAAACAAAGACTGTATGGAGCCCTTGGCTGGCACAGTCAGTAGAGTATGCAATTCTTGATCTCAGGGTTGTACATTTGAGCCCCACATTAGGTGTAGAGATTACTTAAAAACAAATAAAAAGTCATTTTAAAAGTAAAATAAAAACACTGTAATAAGAAACAAAGAAGGACACTATATAATAAGGGGTCAATCCAACAAGAAGATTTAAGAATTGTAAATATTTATCATAGGAGCACCCAAATACATAAAACAGTAGCAAACATAAAGAAACTGATAATAACATAATAATAGTAGGGAACTTTGTCATCTCATTTACATCAATGCACAGATCATCTAAACAGAAAATCAACAAGGAAACAATGACTTTGAATGACACACTGAGCCAGATAAATTTAACAGAAATATTAAGAACATTCCATCCTAAAACAGCAGAATACACATTCCTTTCAAGTACATATGAACATTCTCCAGGATATCATTCTCCAGGATAGATATAGATAGACATATTAGCCAAAAAACAAATCTCAACAAATTTAAAGAGATCAAAATCATACTATACTATTTTCCGACCACAACACTACGAAACTAGAAGTCAACCACAAGAGAAAAACTGGAAAGGCCACAAAAACGTGGAGATTGAATAACATGCTACTAAGCAATGAATGGGCAAACCAGGAAATCAAGGAAGAAATTAAAAAGTGCATGGAAATAAATAAAAATAAAAACACAATGGTCCAAAACCTTTGTGATATGGTAGAAGTGGTTCTAAGAAGGCAGATTATAACAGACCTATCGCAAAAAGTAAGAAAAATCTCAAATAAGCAATGTAACCATGTACCTAAAGGAGCTAGAGAAAGAATGACAAGCGAAAATCTAAAACTAGCAGAGGAAATAATAAAGCTTAGAGCAGAAATAAATGATATAGAAACTAAAAGAAAAAAAATAGAACAGATCAAAGAACCAAGAACAGGTTCTTTGAAAAAATCAATAAAGTTGATAAGCCTCTAGCCAGACTTATCAAGAAAAAAGAGAAAGGATTCAAATAAATAAGATCACAAATGAGAAAGGAGAAATATCAACACCACAGAAATACAAACAATTATAAGAGAGCATTATGAAAAACTATATGCCAACCTACAAGAAATGGATAAATTTCTAGAAACAAATAATCTCTCAAATCTGAAACAGGAGGAAATAGAAAATTTGAACAGATTGACAACCAGCAAAGAAATTGAGTCAGTAATCAAAAATCTCTCAACAAACCAAAGTCCAGGGCCAGATGACTTCACAGGTGAATTCTCCCAAACAATTGAAGAAGAGTTAATATCTATTCTTAAACTATTCCAAAAAATAAAAAAGGAAGGAAAACTTTCAAATTCATTCTATGAGGCCAACATTACTTTGCTCCCAAAACCAGATAAAGACACCACTTAAAAGGAGAACTATAGGCCAATATCCCTGATGAACATAGATGCAAAAATTCCCAATAGAATAAAAGCAAACTGAACTCAACAATACATCAAAAAAATAATTCATCGCTATCAAAGTGTATTTTATTACTGGGTTGTCAGGGTGCTTTAATATTTGCAAAGCAATCTGGTACCTCGTATCAGTAGGAGAAAGAATAAGAACCATCTGATCATTTCAATAGATGCAGAAAAAGCATTTCACAAAGCACAACATCCATTTATGATAAAACCCCTAAATAAAATAGGTATAAAGGGAACATACCTTGACATAATAAAGGCCATCTATGAAAAACCCACAGCTAACATTTTCCTAAAAACTCTGTTTTTCCCCTAAGGTCAGAAACAAGACAAGGATGTCCATGCTCATCACTTTTATTCAACATAATACTGGAAGTCCTAACCACAGCAATAAGACAACAAAAAGAAATAAAAGGCATCCAAATCAGTAAGGAAGAAGTCAAACTTCACTATTTGTAGGTGACATGATATTATACATAGAAAACCCTAAAGTCTCCACCAAAAAAATGCCAGAACTAATACATGAATTCAGCGAAGTCACAGGGTACAAAATCAATGTATAGAAATCGGTTGCATTTCTATAAACCAATAATGAAGCAGCAGAAAGAGAAATAAGGAATCAATCCCTTTTATAATTGCATCCAAAATTGTAAGTAAGATACCTAGAATAAACCCAACCAATGAAGTGAAAGATCTCATCATAAAATGGAAATGCTACTACCCACCCAGAGGGCTGCTGGTGTGATGAAATAACTACCAAAGTTTTCTCTCTCCATTTTCCTAGAGAAGTCTACATAGGCAATAATCAGATCATATATGTGGCTACTAATACACAGGCGATCTTCCCCTTTGTAACATTCAGCATTTGGCTTAAATTCTCTTTGGACTGAACCAGAATAACACAAAACAAGTTGACTGAACTTTTAGTAGTTATACTGTAGAGAGTGGGGCTTCATTGCACACATGGCTGAAATCGATAGGCAGTCTGTAATTCAGAGAAGTCATGAAGTACTTGCCTGGCATTCTGATTTTTCTATAAATGAAAAGTCATGATGTTTTCTAATATATTTGGAGGCATTTATGAAATTCAAAATGGTGCGAGCAGCAACTCTGAGCACTGTCAAAACTGAACATTGTCAGTGGGGTGGATAATTTATGTTATTGCTGCTTAAAATATTGCATACTAAACACAGAGTGTACTATAGATAAGCCAAATTATCTAAAATATATAGGATGAAAATAAATGTTTCCATCAAGAGCATTAATTTCAGCCAAATTGTCTTTATCTGCATTGAAGACCCAAATGGGAATTTCTAAAAGTCCACAATAATTTGGAATTTATTTCTCCTTAAAAATTAAAAAAAAAAACTTTACATTTAGTTTTCCAAATAGGTTGTGTACTTAGGTTTTACTTCTTTTACAGTTCTTATTTGAAAGCAGCTATGACAACTTGCCTAAGGGGTCTAATTATGTTGTGAGTACTACTGAGGGTCTTATCTGCCCTCCATTTGCACAAACCCTAAGTTGTCTCAAGGAGAGAAGGGAATTCCCTTAAGTTAGCCTCCTACCACACTTGCCAGCAAACATCCATCCAGAGCCAATCATGTTACTGCTCAGTTAGCCTCACACTGTGAATCTTGTCACACTCACAGCTGAGAACAAACCAGGTCGGTTCCAAAAGAAGAGACACATGACACAGCTATGAAATAACCAACACCTGAGAATTGGTGGGGAGGGGGCAAATGAAATGATGGCTCCCAATTTTCTGGAACAATAAGTGCTGTTTTCTCTTTTTCAAAAGGCAGTTTTTAAAACATGTTTAGGGTCCAGCAATTTACCTTTTGAAATACTGATGCCATACTCCAATCATTTACTATGTTGTGGGTGCACAGGTTTTTATACTTCCTAGGAGGGAACCTGCAGAAGGGAATTGAATGCTCTCCTGCCTGGCAGTCTCACACAGATGCAAGCACAGAAGCTTTCAGGCTTCCAGCTCATAGAACCCTGATGCAAATGCTGGTCACATCACTCTCCCGTATTTATTTTCACTTTCCAGGTCTTTCTTTTCACCAGTCATATAGTCATCTATTTCCAACAAAGAGTATATGACCTTTCGTTTACATTAATTGGTCATAGAAATAGCAAGCCCGAAGGTAGTTGCAAAGGACTGAATTTTATGGGAATCCCTTTAACTGACAGAAGAGCTGCCCAAATTTAAGGACAGGGCTCCTCAGTGGTCATGTTTGTGCTGTGTCCAATCTTGCCTTGTGTCTGTGTTTCCATGCCACTGGGAGGAATGATGAAAAATGGAGAGCAATGAGTAGTACTCAGTGTTCCAACATCTGACGTTGGAGATCACACTCTGAGAGAAGAGTTCGGAAGCTCTAATAGCTGATAATAGTAGCTCTTGTTTATGGAGTGTGCTGTATATACTAAATACTGTATAGCAATTTTGCATGAATTACATATATACATACTACATATATACCATCTCTCTCTCTCCAACAGTCCTATCTGTAAGCTACTGTTCTTTTTACTTTAGAAGTGGGATGGGAAAGCTGTGAGGAAGAGTTTGAGTGTCTTGCTCAATGTTTAAGAGTCATGCCATAGAATTATATCATGGCTTCCTATAAAGCAATAAAGAAGTGTCTTGTTAGAAGATCTCCACTCAATAAATGCCCCACAAAGCTTTCCAAGTTAATGGGCCAGACTTCTCTCTTCCAGAACCAAAAACCTTTGCCAAAGGTCATCCTTTGGCCACCAGAGCCCCTCTGTCCATGTGTGTAGCAGGCCGTATACACTAGGAAATTAATGACCAATGACAGCAGGGCAGCTTTGAGGTGTGTGTTTGTGACTGGATTCTCCAGAGAAACAGAACTAATGAGGTGTATGTATGTGTATTACACATATGGAGAGAAAGAGAGACAGGGATTGTAAGGAATTGGGTTACACGATTGTGTAGACTGGCAAGTCCAAAATCTGTAGGGTAGGCTGGCAGACTGGAGATCCAGAGAAAAGTTGATGTTATAGCCCAAGTCCAAGGGCAGACTGCTGGAAGAATTCCTTTTTGCTTGGGGGAGGTCAGTCTCTTTCTGTTCAGGCCCTCAACATTATGGAGGGGAAGTCTGCTTTACTCAAAGTCTGCCGATTTAAATGTCAATCTCATCTAAAAAAATACCTTGACAGAAACATCCTGAATAATGTTTGATCAAATATCTGGGCATAGTGGCCTAGTCAGATTAACACATAAAATCAGCCATAACGATGTTCTATACTATGCTGCAAGTTTGCCAGCAGAATTAAGCTCCAGGTACTCACAGTGATTACTGGCTTGATAGCACCCTGTACTGACTCTTTCCTCTCCCCTCTCACTTCTCCAGGTCCCCACCTAGTACCTCCTGGGCTCACTTCCCAGATAAAATACTGAAACTCCATTCCAAGTCACAGGGAGCTATTCCAGGGGGGACCTAATGGAAACAATATTCTGTGCTTGGCACATTTTGCTCTTAAAAGATGAGGATGGGCCAGATGTGAATCTTGCTCTAAGGAGCTCTGTGCCATAAAGGAGATGATTGTAACCAAACCACCGTAATGTGTATGGCAAGGGGCTATGATTAAGAATCAGCCCTGATGAGACCATGAACAGCGTTGCAGAAGTTTCACAGAGGAGATGGGATGGAAGTGCACTTTGAAGGATGAAAGGCATTCCCCAATGTGGCAGATGGAAGAGGGGAGTAAGTGTGGGGGAAGCAACCAACCAAAGGAAAAGCTTATGCAGAGACCCAGAAACAGGAAAGAACTTGATGTTTTCTGGAAACTCTACGTACAGTAAGCAACCTTCCTGGCTCTGCAGAGGATGATGTGAGGGGGAACACGTCTGAGGGCTGAAAGGCCATCTGGGAAGCTATTAGCCTACTCTAGGGAAAAAGAATGAGGACGTGACCTGAGTGGGAAAAACAAAGGGCACAAGTCTTCAAAAGGCTGCAGTGGAGAAGTGATTAAGCTATGATTTCCACAGCTTCAGTCTGAATACAAATTCAGGTGTTTTTTTCAATGCTTCACCGCCATGCTGGGGAGTCATGACATCTTTGGAGAGCTCCGTAGTCTGGGAGAGAAGGAGCCCCTGGCTCACACCCTTTATATAACCACCTGCTCCCTGGAGAGGGATGGGCTGCAGATCCCCCTGTCTTAGTCCAGGTTCAGATGGGGGAGTCAGTGTGGGGAGATTGTCTCCCCTGGAAATAACGCAGACAAAGCCTGGAAGCCTCACCAGCCCTCTTTTTTGAGAAGACACCTTTAGCTAGAGACATAGCCTACTGGACTGGTCTCCTTAGGAGTTCCCAATATGGACATCAGTTCCTCAGAGCAAAGAGCTAAGGACACCAATGGTCTTTGTTCTCAGCATATGAGGCATATTTTTTGCCCCCATGTCACGCTCAGTGTTTAGCTACTCAGTGTTTGTCGTCTTCCCATAGGAGAGTTCCATAAGAATGCACATCTTGTCCATTTTGTTCACTGCTGTAAAGCAAGTCCTAGAACTGTAACTGACAAGTAAGAGTCAATCATATTTGATGAATAAATTAATTCTGAATCCCTAGAGAAGTAACACCTGGCTTCTGTGATGACAGTCCATGTATTTTAGAGGACCTTGTCTTTTACCTTTCACAAATACATCCTCTAAACTCTGCATCTCCCCTGCAATGATGAGGCCAGGTGGAGGGGACACAGCAACCCAATGCCAGGTTCTAACGTCCTATGGTTAGACGTCTTCTTGTACAAAGGTGTTGGCAATGGTGAATTCCACTGTGGAGACTTCCAACCCAGCACAAGGTAAAAGGAATATGTTGGATGATATTTTGTCATCTTGGACAAAACATTATTTACTTACACTAAAGATTTTAATTGGGAAAAATCAGGCACTCCCTATACTTCTTGTTTTAGGGATGTGAAGACACATACCACCAGGAAAAAAACAATAGACTGCTTCTCCTCTAGCTTGTGAATGCTTTAGATTCATCTCTACAGCACAGCATCTGGTCTCAAGTGGGTTGGGCAGCACAGTAGATGGTCATCGAACACAGATGGAACTTATCTGCATACACTGCACAATCTGAGTGAGCTCCAACACTATTATGTGGGTGCAAGGGTGAGCAAGTGCATACAGGAAAATGGAATCTCAAAGGGGGGAGGAGAAAGGTTTTGCTCTCCTTGCTCCCAAGAACTGTTCATCCCTATGCAAATATACACACCATTTCCCTCACACCTAATTCAGAGAGATATGGAGAGGCATCCAAAAATCAAGAAGCAGATTTCAGGCTCTGCCCAACCACGTGTATATATAACATGTAGCTGCCCTGCTTTGTGCTTTGTGGGTGTGACTTTGCAATGCCCAGTGCCATGACTGTGATGTGTGCATAACCAAACTTATCCTTATTTGTATCAAAACTTTAGGATTGCTTTATTAGCATTAATGTGGTTTTGATTTGTGGCATCGGTAATGTTTAAAACGGGATGGATTAGGAGGAATCTAAGGGAAACCATGAAAATGGCATTAAAAATCAGAAAGCACAAGAGGGTGAACTACCAGCACCATCTCATTGTATAGAACCCTTTGCTCTGGGGTTTCTCTCTTTTAAGGATACTGCTACGGCACCCAAACTTAACACACCCAGTATGTTTGGAAAGGTTCTTTTCAAGGAAGTGCTGGTAGACCTGCCAGAGGAGAGCAAAAGAGAGAGCAACTTCTTCCCACTCCAGACAGGTTGGAAGACATCTGTCAACGTACATTGTCAGTTTGGTCTGCCACTTAGGGAACAGTGGGGTTACCAACTGTGATATTCTCTCTCCCTCCCTCCCTCCCCCACTCTTTCTTTCTTACACACACACACACACACACACACACACACACACACACACGACTTTCATTAAACAGACTGGTTCTGGTTGGTGAATGACACTAGCTTGTTCCCCTTTAATTCCTTCTGTTATCCCCACTCCTAACTCTGCCTTGCCAGGGACTTGTCTTGGTGCCTTTTCAGCTTGACAGCATTCTCTCACTTCTTTCCTCCTTCTACTGTCTACCTCAGTCTCTTTTGGCTAACTCCACATTTCCCAAAATGGGATCTGATTGACTGTACTGATTCTATCAAATCAACCCACTTGGGTCATTGACTAGTGTGTAGTTGGACTTCCCTTGGATTCGACACTTTACTCAATGTCTGGACAGCCCAGGCCAGAGAGGTGGATTCAGATAGAACAGATATTGTAAGTGCTCAATTTCCCCTCAATAGGTTATGCTGAGAGTCTTCCCATCAATAGGAGGAGGACAGAAAGACCCCAAACCCAATGTGGACACAAATCACTGTATGAGTACTTGGCAGAGTCCCTAAAGAAAGACGAGATTGACTACGATTCATGCTCCTGGTCACGTTATAAACTCTGGGCTAGGGGTAATAAAAAAATAATTACCTTGTTTTCCTCTAAAGTGTTCTCTTGCATTTTCTCTTTTTGAAATGATTCCAGGGGCACCTGAGTGGCTCAGTTGGTTGAGCGTCCGGCTTCAGCTCAGGTCATGATCTCGCAGTCTGTGGGTTCAGGCCCCACATCAGGCTCTGTTCTGACAGCTCAGAGCCTGGAGCCTGCTTCAGATTCTGCGTCTCCTCTCTCTCTGCCCCTTCCGTGCTCATGCTCTGTCTCTCCCTGTCTTTCAAAAATAAATAAATGTTAAAAAAAAAAAAAAAGAAATGACTCCAACTTGATATGAAAGGTATTTGAAGCCGATACAGACTTCAGCACCCAGGAGTAATTAAATCACCTTTGCAAAGTCACAGAAATTAAATCAGAGGCAGAGTAAGAGCTAAGCTTACAGACATCTGAATTCACATTGCAAAGCAGAAATCAAAATATACCAAACTTATAGTCATATCACAATAAATATGTATATCAAATCATCACATTGCACTCTTTATTTTTTTGCATGTCTATAAAAATTATTTTTAATTTCTCCTTTGTTGTTGAGGCATAATTGTTGTTGAGGTATAACAATCATTATATTTGTTTCAGGCATACATATAACACAATGATTTGGTATTTGTCTACATTGCAAAGTGATCACCACAATAAGTCTACATGACTGCATTTACATAAACTAAAAGAACAGACAAAACTAAGGTGACAGAAGTCCGAAAGGGCTAAGGAGAGATAGAGGAGTGCCTGGAATGTTCCAAAGTGATGGAAGTGTCTATACCTTATTTTGGATGCTGGTTACCTGGGTGTATACAATTTTTTAAACTCAGTAAACTGAATACCTAAGATGTTATACTTTAATTAAAAGAAGGGAGGGTCTGATATAATAATTGAATCAGTCAAGAATCACCAATGGACACTAAAGCAATTAGGTAAAAGTTGTTAGGGAATAGGATATTTGCTTAATCCCAAAGTACCATGCCTCAAGGGAAAAATCTACCTATTCCATGGCAATCACCACCTCACCCAAGGAACCTGGCAGAGCAAAATTCCCAGCAGGACAACTGTTGTGTGCTTTCTGATACAATGCAATAGGAATTATCAACACCTATGAAATACCCTTGCCAAAATGTAGGACTTGAATCTAATCAACATCTAGACCAAACTTCTAGGATACAGAAAATACAGGGAGTAGGACAGTTAAGTGACACGGTGAAGAAACAATAAGACAAATCCAGAATGTAGGATATTCTATAAGACAAGTGGCTTGGACTCAAAGTATCACCAAGGGGGAAAAAAGAGGTAGGAAGACTGTTCTCTATTAGAAGAAACTAAGCACACATAAAAACCAAACAGGGGTGCCTAGCTGGCTCAGTGGATAGAGTATGCAACTCTTGATCTTGGGGTCATGAGTTCAAGCCCCATGCTGGGTGTAGAGCATACTTAGTATAAAAAAGAGGGGGTAGGTATTTTTTTTTTTAAGTAATGTACGAACTTTAATTAAATCCTGGTTTTTAAAAAAGGCCATAACTGACAGTGCAGAACCTTCTTGGGATTCTCTCTCTCTCCCTCTCTCTCTGCCCTTGTCCTGCTCTCTCTCTTAAAATAAATAAACTTTAAAAAGCTAAAATAAAATAAATTTAAAAATTAAAAAGGCCATAAAAGCTTTGGGAGACAAATGGGAAAATTGAAATCAGGGAACCAGATATTAGATATTACAGAATCATTATTAACTCTTAAGGTATGATAACAGTATCATAATTACATAAGAGAATGCTCCCATTCTTAGGAGATGCATGCCAAAGGCTAAAGTATTTAAAGGTGGAATGTCATGAACTCTGCAACTTACTTTCATTGTTGAGAAAAAAATTTTATTTACACAAACATATGTACAACTTAATGAATGACAGAATGTTAACAATTGTTGACACAGAATATATGGATGTTCATCATACTCATTCAGATTTTCTATATATTTAAAATGCTTCATAATAAAAAAAACTGGAATAAAAAGGAGTCTAAATGCAATGTTATACCCAGAATAGTTCCCAAAACAGAAAAATAACACTAGCAGAAAAACTGGTAAAATACAAATAATGTTTACAATATAGTTAATATTATTGTACTAATACTAATTTCCTAGTAAATATACCATGGTTAGATAAGATGGTAACATTAGGGGAAGCTGGAGAAAGGGAACTCCTTATACTATCTTTGGGAATTTTCTGTAAATCTAAAATTATTTCAAAATAAAACGTCGTAAAAAGTGGCAACCAATACTGTAAAAGCTAAAAGTTTTTACTGTATTTTAATGTGTCTTTAATCGAACAACTTCAAGATCCAGTGTCTACAACAATAACCTTCCACAAATTTCTAGTTTGACACAAAGAGACTGCAAACATGAGAAACATTTCCACGGGACCATGTATCAGACAGAAGGGAAGCATGTTGGTACCCACTTCCTGGACATTGGTGAAGCAGGTCACATAGGGTTCTTGATCCTTGAAGGAGGGTGAAATCACCCACCATCTGGGCAACAGCCACCTTGTTCTCCTGGCTCAGTGGAACTTTCCTTAGTTCAGCAAAGAAATGGGTTGAGCTGACTGCTTATGTAGAACTGACTGAAGAACAGGCAGTGATGCTACAAGGTTGGTTTCTCCCCAAGTAATGGACACTTGGCACTCTTGGGATGGGGGCATCCCAAAGGAACAGGTCTCTTGGAGGGGCTACTGGAAACAGGGGAGGGGGAAAGACGTTTGGGGTTGGCCAGTCCTGTTGGTGAAAGGAGAGCCTCTCCTGGTCTGTCCCCTACAATGTAGACTTACTAGGAAGGGGGAAATGAGGGCCTGAGAAAGATCACTTTCCAAGGGTTGGAACAAGTGCAGGTTTCTTGCACACAGTAGGGGTATTTCTGCCTTGAAATGATGAATGATCACTGCTAGTCAAAGACTCAGCATCTCAAAGCCTTCCATTTTCCCTTTCCTGGTCTTCAGGTAGTCAATGAGCTGGTTCAACTCATTCCTGTACAAATGCTTTCCCTCAGTCAACAGGAAGGGAAGGTGCTGAATGCCTGAAGGCACAGTGTAGCCGCTAAGTTACTCTTGAGTCAAGAATTCATCCACCAGATCTCCAGCCCACAGAGCAATTCCAGCATGTTCCTGCTGCTCCCCTTTAGAGAAAAATTTATCCTTTAGCCACCAGCACCAGGCCATCTTCCAGGGGCATATGATGATATATTTTGATAGACTCATGAAGCATAATTATGGTGCAAGAGGAAAGTTTCACATTAGACTGTTCAACAAGAATGCAAAATAGGGACCCATCATCTTTAACTTCCTAGGGTGCTCACGTAAGACCCCCACCCCTGCCCTGCGGAAAGGCGAATCATTTTCACCACGAGGCCGTGATTCTACCATTGATGACCCAGGACTGTTGTGTATTCCCTTTGTTCTTCCTTGATAGAAACAATAACACAATATAAAGGCCTCCTTCAATCACGTTCTTTCTGAACCACTTGATAGAAGTACTAGAAAAGCCCTTCTTTCCAAGTGTCCCTTGCTGCTGACATCACCTAACTGAGTGGACCCATATCACTCATGGTTCTCCTCATTCTTTTCTGAATAATCAGCCATACTTTGCCATAATTTTTTAATGCTTAGCATGTCTTCACCCTCCTTTAAGTAGCTCTCTTTGGGAGAATAAGAAGTTGGAAGAAAAGGTTTATATGCCCTATTGCCAAAACCACAAGGAGAAGCCCGTAGCATTCTCTCCTTAGTATGAAGCCGGCTCTGGGTGTTGCTTCTTTCTGAAGATGCCTTTTGCCATTGATGATCATTCTTCTCTTCCTTTTAGCTACTGAAGATTTTCCATATTGTCTTCTGCGTAACCTGGCTGACGAAGACATTTTATGTCCCAACCATCAATGTTGTAAACTTCTCTGAGAAGAAGGTTCCAGAGGCCTTATAAGAGTATGCTATTTCCTGGTTGGGAATCTAAATTTGCCAGTGAGGGGATCTTAGGTAGATTTTGTTTAACCTCCAGAATTATTGAATGTGAGCTCCTGAGATCAAACAGCTAGAGTGTAGTACAGTACTGATCAGTGTGAAAACTCTGTCCATGGGACAGTGACAAAACCCATGTGGAAAGCTCAGCTTGCTGAGGCTTCTCCAGAAGTACTTCCCACATTGTACACTTTAAGCTTGCAAATGTTGTAAGTCAATAATGTCACATTAAAGCCAGAAAAACAAATAAAAGGCAATTCAGGAAAGAAAAGAAAAAAATATATATATCATGTATACCATACACACACCATATATACTACACACACACACACACACACACACACACATACACATCTTGGCCAATTATAGCTCTAATCAAGCTTGGAAAAAATCTTCATTGGCTTTGTTCCTCCACTGGTTACATTACAGTTCTTGTTTTTAAACATTTTTGCAAGTAATTGTGAGGATGTCTATATTTCAAATAATGTGAAACAAAAGATTGGAAGCATATTGCAGCATTTCTAAATATAATAAAGAGAATTCATCTTATTTTACTAGCATTAAATACAAAATTAAAATATAAGCCTGGTTTTCTTTCTGCCCAACGCACACCCTGTGCTTTGGAGGTCCATTCTGACTTAACATGTTTCCCCAAGGTTCTCAGTAGTGAACACTTCCCAAGCAACTGCAGCCATCTGGTGCCCTGTGAGGGCAGGCCTGGGCTCATCACATTCACTGTTGGGTCACCAATGCCCATCAACATTTGACAAATGAATTAGCAAAATGCCCACTAATGTGCAGGCTCTGTGAAAGATGAAGAGGAACCCACCATAGCCAACAATAAGAAAACTCACAGAGAAATCGATCATTCTGTCATTATTATAGATTTGTTACTTTCTCTCTGTATTTCTACCCTTCAGCTACCACTTTCATATCATCCCCATGTTCTCTCCTACAAGCAACCTCTAGTGTGCTTTATCTATAGCTTTACCTATTCTGAACATTTCATAAATGGAATCATGTAATATGAGGTCTTCTGTGACTGCCTTCCTTCACTTACACTTTTACGGTTCATGTATACAAAACACATAAAAGCACTTTATTCCATGCTATGGCTGAATAATATTCCAGTGAATAGAAATACCACATTTTGTTTGTCCATTCATCTGTCAAGGGACGTTAGGATTATTTTCACCTTTTGGCTACTACAAATAATGCTGCCATAAACATTTGTGTACATTTTTGTATAGATACGTGTTTTCAGTTCTCTCAGATACCTATGAGTGGCTACTGGGTCAAAAGACCCCAAATTGCCAAAGCAATCTTCAGAAGGAAGAACAAAGCTGGAGTTCTCATAATCCTGGGTTTCAAGATATACTACAAAGCTATAATAATCAAACCAGTAAGGTACTGACACAAAAATAGGCACATAGATCGATAGAACAGGATAGAGAGTTCAGAAATAAAGTCATGCTTATATGGTCAATTAATCTACAACAATGGAGGAAAGAATATACAATGGGAAAAAGACATTTTCTTAAATAAACGGTGCTAGGAAAACTGGACAGCTATTGCAAAAGAATGAAATTGGGCCACTTTCTTATACTATACACAAAAATAAACCCAAAATGGACTAAAGACCTAAATGTAAGACCTGAAACCATAAAACACCTAAGAGAAAACATAGGCAGTAATCTGTTGGACATTAACCTTAGTAATATCTTTCTAGGTATGTCTCTTCAGGCAAGGAAAACAAAAGCGAAATTAAACTCTTGGGTATAACAGGGTTTTGATTTTCTTGGCTGGATACTGATTGATATCCAAACATGTAATTTACTTTTTTATTATAGTTTTCCCATAAGCTCCACAATGGCAGGGGTATTGGGGGTTATTTTTATTTACTAGTATGTGGCAAATGTCTAGAATTGTGCCTGGTACATAGTAGGTGCCAAATAAATATTTGTCGAATAAATGTTAACTTGTGTGCTGGGTGCTGGGATGTGACTTTCCAGATCCCTCTCTCAAGACTGAAGAACTTAACTCCACAGCAGCTAGGAGTGCTGCTGGCAGACATATCTTAGTTTTCAGTCTCCTCCAGAAATGGCCCTTGGAAAGAGCTGCTTCGTCCAATGCTGTGCCCCTTTCTTGGAGCGCGGATCTTGCACCCAATAACTGACCCATATGAGATTATCAAGACCCAGTCTCTCACTATAATGTGGGACCACTCTGAAGGCCATCCCACCTCAGAGTTCCCCTTGGGGTCAAAAGAAGCCTTTTCCAGGACTTTTCTGCAGCCCAACTTTTCTCTTTGCTTCCTTTCCTCTCCCCGGAGGTGTTGATCCCTCATAAAACTGTATGCAAATCATCTCAGTGTCTGCTTCCTAGTGAGCTACCTGAAGCAGTTTTGTTGGGTATAAAGCTCTAGGTAAAGTTCTTTTCCTTGACTACTTTAAAGGAATAGTTCTATTGTCTTGTCTCTAGAGATACTGATTAGCATTTTAATTCTATCTGAATCTAGATCTTTTATAGTTGTGGCAAACATTCAGTTGCCTTCCCTGTTCCATGCTGATGGAACCAGAGCGTTCCTTGATCTATCTAGCCCCAGGGGCAAAGGTGAATTACTCTTAGCCATTGCCTCCCATCCTTTTTCATATCAAGACCCACATAGGATATGCTTCTTATATGGTACCTTTTAAGTGTTTCCATTTATCCTGAAAGGTGCCTAGCCTGGGAGGCTCTAGACATCACAGGTCCCACCGAGTCTGCCTTAAGCTCCAGTGGAATCGAAGTGTCAGAATTGTCACCCACTTTCAGCACTGGCCTACCAGCTAAGACGCTGATCCAAGTCAATCATTCAGTCATAATAACACCAATCTTCCTGGCCATGCTTTTTTTATGGAAGACAGAGTTGCCTTTTCCAGCTTTTGGTCATTGTTGGGTAGATAAGAGATGTGTACAGATGTGCCACCCTCGTAACCATGGAGTAACAGACTAGGAACAAAAAGTAAATATTCAGTGGAAGTCAAAGCCAAAAAAAAATGGAAATACTTTGGATAGCTGATGCCACTGAGTCACTGAATTAATACTGGAACCTTCTTACCCAAGGATTTGTGTGTAAAGAATTCTCTTCATTTTTTAAATCTTCTCTTGCATCTGCTGCTGGTTTGGACTGAAAGCATCCTATCTGATACAATAGGTAATCTTGTTTGTTTCTACTCATTTTTGGAATAGCATGTAAAAACAGCAAAACTCTTTTGTCCTTTTCCTGCTGTCTCCTTCCTGAGGTCAAGAATGTGCACATCTTGTCTGAGGCTCTAGCAGTTATTTTTAACTATAAAAGAAAAGTCAAGCAAATTAAGACATCTCAGTCCTGAACCAGTGCCAGCAATGTCCTCTCACTGAACATATTACGAAAGCAAACAAATCCTCAAGCCTTTAAGCTAGTATGGGTGGGTCTCTATCCCTAGAAGTTAAACATAACTTCTTACTGATTCAATATCCTTTGCATATTAATCTATCAGGTTATCTATTTCTTGTCAAATTTTATGAGCTCTTTATGTATTATAAAGATTCACCCTCATCTGGACTACAAACTTTTTTTCGAGCAGTCACTTGCCTAGCAACTTTACAGTATTTTGCCACGCAAATGATTTACATTTTCATATAATCAGATGTAGTTTTTTTTAAACTTCTGAGAGTCTCCTCCTGGTTACTGTGGTAGTGTTAAGGATGAGCTCACAAATTCTTTGATACTCCTTCCAACATAGAGTGAAGTCTAATCGCACTCCCCTTGAGGATGGGCTAAACGTAATCATTTGTTTCTAATGAAAAGAATACGGCAGAAGTGATGAGATATCACTTCTAAGGTTAGGTTGTAAAAAGACATCTTTTGGGTCGTCTATCTTGGGTGCATATTCTTTCTTTATCTTTCTCTCTCTCTCTCTTTCTCATCTTTTACTCTGGGGGAAGCAAACTGCCATCATGTGAGCAGCCCTATGGAGGGTAATGGTGAGAAGTGGAGGCCTTCTGCCAATAACCAGTGAGGAACTGAAAGCTGCCAAGAACCATGTGAGTGAGCTCAGAATCAGATCCTCTACCCCCACTTGAGCCTTTGAAAGATGACTACAGTCCTAGCCAACTGGTTGCCTGCAATTTCATGATACTAAACCAGAACCACCCCGCTAAGTCACTCCAAGATTTCTGCTCCTTGGAAAGTCTGTGAGATGATAAATATTTGGTGCAGTGTTGGAGTAATCTATTACACAGCAATAGATAAATAATTCAGTTACAAACCATGTCCATTTTCCCAGATAATATCTATCTGTCCTGCATTTTCTTGCAATATTTTAACTTTTTAAAAACTTATTTATTTATTTATTTATGAGAGACCGAGTGAGACAGAATGCAAGTGGGGGAAGGGCAGAGAGAGGGGGAAACACAGAATCTGTAGCAGGCTCCAGGCTCTGAGCTGTCAGCACAGAGCTCAAGATGCAGCTTAAACCCATGAACTGTGAGATCATGACCTGGGCCAAAGTTAGCCACTTAACTGGCTGAGCCACCCTGGCACCCTGAGATTTTAACTTTAAAAAAATAGATATTTCAGGTCTTGAATCTATTAGATTTGATTTTTAGGTGGCATAAAATAAGTTCATATACTTTTTCCAGTGTAATCTATCATAAATCTCTTAATTCCTTAAAATTACATTTTTTTAATATTTTTATTTATTTTTGAGAGCAGGAGAGACAAAGAATGAGTGGGGGAGGGTCAGAGAGAGAGAGGGAGATACAGAATCTGAAGCAGGCTCCAGGCTCTGAGCTGTCAGCACAGAGCCTGACGCAAGGCTCAAACTCACGAACTCTGAGATCATGACCTGAGCCGAAGTCAGACGCTTAACCGACTGAGCCACCTAGGCGCCCCTAAAATTACATTTTTATAGAAACCAGGATTTCTTTCTAAATTCTCTCCTAAAACAGAGACATAATTTATGTATTCATCAATCCCTAAGCGGATAGAAATTATTGGATTACAGAGGCCACTGGATGAGTCTACAGGCTCTGTGGGGGCAGCCTGAGGGGAATGGACCATAGAGGGAAGGGATTTATTATATGGAGAGAGATGTGGACATGGAAGAAACACAGGTAGGTGTTGCTGGAGGTTCCATAGGAAGTAGAAAGAGGAGGAAAGGACCCTGTCCTTTCCCTTCCTTCCTTCCGTTCCCCTATCTTCTGCCAATGACTCACTTTGGCTGAACCTCCCAGAAAGACAGAAGGAGAGGAGGGTAGGGTAGGAAAGGTCTAAGATTGTAGTATAGTTCCAAAAAAGTTTTAAGCTAGCCAATGGGGAGTCTTCAAGCAAAAGCTATTAGTTAGAGGGATTCAATATTTCACTAGAATGCTCCCCGTACTTGGTCATTAGTCGGTAATAGCCCAGGTGAACCATAATTTCAATGCAAACATGGTGGGGAATCCAGAAGAGCAGCAGCTAGAGCTGTCAGTCGAGTCCATTGCCCGTAGCAGGAGATCTGATCAGTGCATTTCAACAGTCACCACCTTTGGTTTTAAATTCAATATATATTTGAATCATTGAAACAGAACCACCAGTGGTCTCTAACTGCAAGCCTAGAGTTCTATACTCTCTGGTCTCTAACTGCAAAGTTAGAGTTATATCCTCTCTGACTATATAAATACTTGGCATTGTGCATTTTGTCAAAATACCATGCTGGAAGAAAATATTCCATTTTCGTCATACTCCATTTTCATCAGTTGTCACGAAATAACTACTTTTTATACCTGAAGTAAAATCAAAATATATTTGGTATGGTCAAATTGAATGGCTATCATGTTCCAAGCAATGTTCTTAGGTCCTGAAGTGAGGGGGTGGTAACACAGGGGTTCAAAAAAAAAAGGCAAAGAGACTCTGCCCATGTGGAGCTTTTATTCTAGAGAGAGTGGCAGGATCCAAAATAAAAAAGGATAATAAAATAAGAAACCCCGATTTAGGGTGTAAGTTACCTAAAGAGAAGAGCCAAGGGAAGACATAAGATAGTTCAGGTCCCTAAAGAGGTGACAACTGAGCTAACAGAGCTGGAACTTGACTGAAATCACTTTTGCTGTATCAAAATGTTTCAAAAATTATGGTCAATGCTTTAAGTGCTTCTGAATAGTCTTGATTAGTGACAAAAATATATATTATATATTAATATATTAGATGTTTAAAATTCTTATATTTTGAGATAAAATCAAATGGCTTCTTTTTATAATCTTTATGATTTTCTGTTAAATGACAAATTTAGAGAAACTTTTAGGCTATTTGCAAGCATTTCTCTGCAAATAACACATTACAGATGTGGATAGTATTTATTCACAATAAATAGAAAGTAATTTTCACTATATTTTCTCTTAGCACCGGTTGCTTAAGTAAGAGAGACATGTTGATCTGCTGTACAAAGATCTTGATCAAATAAATGCAATTTACAGATCTATGAAAACATCTTGAGGCAAATTTGAGGAATTATCATTTATCTTCTGAAACTTACATTACAACATCAATGTTCCTCATGTTTCCTACCTTCCATCAAGTATTCATTACAGGGACACCTGCGGGGATCAATCAAGCATCCAACTCTTAATTTTGGCTCAGGTCATGATCTCACAGTTTTTGAGATGAACTCCCAGGTTGGGCTCTGTGCTGACAGCAGAGAACCTGCTTGGGGTTCTCTCCCCCCTCCTCCCCCCGCCCTCTGCTCTTCACTCTCTCTCCCTCAAAATAAATAAATAAACTTTTAAAAAAGTGTTCCTTATAGCTGTGAATTAAATCTATGACTAAGAGAATAAAACAATTTAAAATATATCGTGGATAAAGTAACTGCGATGTCCACCCTGCTCTACTTTCCACATTAAACTTGGTTCAGAGAGACAATCAGACTCTTGAGACACAATAGGCTCCACCTAGCACCAAATTTATTTAACTTTACTAATGGATAGAGGACAGGTAATACCCTGGCATGCATCACATGGGGGCCGATGACCCTTAGGCACAAGCATTCTGAATGTGAGACACGTGTATTAACAAGAGACTGAATGGAGATGACCTCAGCTCAGGGAAGCCATCAGCTCTGAGCCCTCCTCAGCTTTATGTCAGCTGGCCATGTAGCTCCTTAGGCATATGAATACCCCTTCATTCTTCAGGGAAGCCGCATCTCATCAATGTCAATTACTCATTGCTAAAGAACAAATTTTGACAGTGTTGACGCACAGACTAAGCACCTGTATATAATCCTCAACCAGATTCTATTAATCAGTAGCATATCGTCCCAACAATTCCTTGAGTTTAATATTGCAAAGAGAAAAGACCAGGATTCAAGTCCTCAGATATCCCTAAGTCTAGAGGAAAAACTACAGAAACAGCTGTTAATCCTTTCCTTCAGTTCACCTCCTGATCCTCATTAAAACCTTGCTGATACCATATTTTAGGCATTTTCTTATTCTTTGTACAGCAACTTCTATAATATTTGTACAAAAAGATATACTACAATATAGACAGTCACCAAGACTCATATCCTCCGACAAGGAGTTATAATTTTTGGCATTCTCTTTGCAAAACAAGTTAACAAGACTCTGCCCCATTCACAAGTTTTCTGATACATATTCCTTTACCTCCCTCCTCCATTTTCCTTCCTCTCCTGCATTGTTTGCCCCTTTTCTATAGGTGTTGATTGAAGCATTCAACTCCATAGTGTCCTCTGGCATGTTTCCATGGCAATTACATCAATTGGGGATGTTAAGTCAACTCCCCAAAACATCTATCTATTCATCCTAGAGACCATCCTCTACATTGCCTTGATTTTCATTTAGCTCTATATGTGAAGCTAAAAATCTTTGATTGTACCCTGTAATTATAACAGAGATTAAAATAATGCTTATACATCATACATCCGTTAATATTATGTATGATGTATTGTCAACTTTCCAAGCAAAAACACCTTTTTCTCAGATACCACTTATTTCCTTTATACCTTTTTCTCAGATATCATTTATTTCCTTTAACCAAGGTGGTAATTATAGGCCACTGTTCAGTAAATTCTGGTTTCCATCTTGTCTGAGGTATGACCATATTCCAGCGATCAGAAAGCAAGTTTTCACTGAGCCAGGCTTCCAGGTTCCACTCTGCAGCACCACCCTTTGCCTTTCCAAATTCCAAGGGAATCAATGGCTCATGGCCACCACATCACACAGATAGTCACCCTCGCGAACACCACTCTGATTCCATGAATGCTCGCTTGTATAATTTTTAGTCACATTCACATCTGGCATAGTTAAAAGGCATAGCAGATTCTGAGATACTGTGTAAGCAACAAGATGCAGCTCTTTTTATGCCCTTAAAGAGATGCCATCCTGGCTCACAACAATATAGCCTATCAGCTTCCAGGCAAAACAAGATAATGTGTCCATCTCAGTTCAGAGATAGGAGTTCTGAGGGTACCTGGGCTCAGGTCATGCACTCACGGTTCTTGAGTTTGAGCCCCACCTCGGGCTCTGTACTGACAGTGCAAAACCTGCTTGGGATTCTGCCTCCCTTTCTCTCTGCCCCTCTCCTGCCTGCTTTCTATCTCTCTCCCAAAATAAATAAAAATAAACTTTAAAAAAATGTCGAAGATAGGATTTCTCTTAAGGCTAAAAAAGAACCAATATTGCAAATATAACCGAAACAACAAAATTAAATAAAAATCACCCAAATCAAGCCTGCTATTATTCAGGTTGATCATTATGGGGTACTGAGTGATGTCATTTCTCTAAACAAACCAAGTAGAATCCTAAAGCTTATATTCTGACTTCAGTCCAAATTTTGTTCTCAAGAGAAAGCAAATCCAGAAGTTTCTTCCACATCTACCATGGTTTGGCACAGCAAACATTTAAGAGATTTTTCTCTTGCTCCAAGATACAGTCTTGGGAAAATACAACATTACTGTTTACAGCATCATTATCCATCTGTGTGCTCCATTTCCACCTACTACAATCTCCCACTTGTCCATTCATTATCTCTCTCAAACCAGATAATGAACCTGAATCTCTGAACTCAGCCATACAGCTCACACACAGGGCAGGTAGCAGGATTAGCCTTGCCATAACTTCCCCATTTGTCCATTTTTAGAAGAGACAAGAAACCAAATTAGAAAAGCAAAGGATAAGGGAACTATACCAACAGGCAGCTGGGTAGCATTTGGAGGCAGTCCTGGGTTAGACATGAGGTGAAGACATTAGCTTGGCCTGTTGCCTTGGAAAAATCACAGTCAAATTCCAAGATAATGAAATAATATCTTGGGCAGCAAAGTCTTTTGTCTCTATGACCTTGTCCCAAGTTATTCTCAAGCATTGAACTGATTGGGCTTTGCATTTTAGCCAGTGAATTAACCATCGTTAGCCATTCTGTATGTGCTGTTGGAGTTTCATATCTCCAGGAGCTTCATATCTCCTACCATAACACCACAGTAGGGTACATTTTTTAGCTTGCGAGTAGGGCAAAATCTCAGACCCTTCATAGTTATGGACAGTTATTCCAGTGTGCTTGGGAAGAAAACCCACCTCAAGGGGGGGCAAATGTGCTTGGGTGCACATTTTCCCTGGTTGCTTCTTCTGAAAAGGAGACCATCATAATATCATCAGTGTGAAAAAAAACATAGTTTTGATGGTTGTGCACATATATTGGAGACTTCAGTTACTCTTGCAGGCAGATTGGATGCATACTGCATTCCTTCCATAAGAAGACAAACTTTGCCTGGCCTCCTTCCAAAATTCGTATATAAAGGTAAACATTAATCAAATCTGTCAAATTCTTACCATGTTGGACTTCCTAAATACCTCTTACTATGTCTCTAGCTTGCCGGAAAGCCATGATAGCCAACACATACTCTCCAGGAACCACCTGCTTTACTCATAGACCAAATAGGATGACTAATATGAAAGTGGAGAGCTTATTAGTCCTGCTTCTTCCATTTAGCCTTCCCATGATGCAGTACTGTTTAATATTCACTTGAAAGTGTATATTATGGGGAAAGGGGGGGACTATGTATGTGGGAACTGAACTGCCATGTCTACCCAATAACAGTATATTCATTAAGCACCCAAGGACATTTGCCCTCCCTTGAGGTGGGTTTTCTTCCCAAGCACACTAGAATAACTATCCATAACTATGAAGGGTCTGAGATTTTGCCCTACTCGTAAGCTAAAAAATGTACCCTACTGTGATGTTATGGTAGGAGATATGAAACTCCTGGATCAAAAGACTTGATTATTCATGGAACAAGAAGCATAAGGTGCATGTTTCATGCTTCCCCTGGACCAGGTAGATGCTGTCCTACACATATCAAAGACCTAAGATGGAAAAACCATCAACATGACTAATAATAGGAAAGGTACAAGTGTGGCTGAAGCCTGGTCATCAAGGGAGAAGTAGAATGCAGAGATTAGCAAAGTAAGCAGGAGCCAGATTTTCAGGACTTGTGGATCATGATATGAAGTCCTGAAATTTATTCTTATAGATAGGGACCCATGCTACTCTTCAAAGTAGGAAATGCCATAATGTGATTTATGCCTGAAGGAGATCATTCTGGCTGCAATTGTGGAAAATGATAGAAGGTCAAGAGTGAAAAGTTTAGTCCAAGTGAGAGGTGAGGATGGCTTGATCAGGAGGTGATAGGAATATGGAAAGGCATAGATAGATTTAAGAGCATATGGAACTCGGGGGAACCTTGGTGGCTCAGTTGGTTAAGCGGCTGACTTCAGCTCAGGTCATGATTCCACTGTTCATGAGTTTGGGCCCCACATTGGGCTCTGTGCTGACAGCTCAGAACCTGGAGCCTGCTTCAGATTCTATGTCTCCCTTTCTCTCTGCCCCTCCCTCACTCACACTCTGCCTCTCTCTCTCTCTCTCTCTCTCTCTCTCTTTCTCTAAAATAAATAAACATTTAAAAAAAATTTTTTTAAAGACCATAAGGATTTCAAACCAATGTGTCCTACCAATGGATTCCTGGGGAGAGGGTCTGTAGTGGAAGGAAAGGAAGAACTGAGGCTGAGGTCTAGGTGTTTTGGCTTGAAGAAAATCAAACATACAAGAGGTAGGAAGCTAGGAAAAAGATTTGGGCAACCAGAGGGGCATTGTAAGAGCTCCTTTTGATGGGCACCTGGGTGGCTCAGTCGGTTAAGCATCTAATTTTGGCTCAGGTCATAATCTCTCAATTTGTGGGTTTGAGCCCCACGTTGGGCTCTGTGCTGACAGCTTGGAGCCTGAAGCCTGCTTCAGATTCTGTGTCTCCCTATTTCTCTGCCCCTCCCCCACCTGCACTCTGTCTCTCTCTCTCAAAAATAAACATTTTAAAAAAATTAAAAAAATAAAAAGAGCTCTTTTTGAACAAAAGTGCCTTGAAATGCATATAAACTTTGGAGTGTTAGTACTTTTGTGTGTAAGTAAAGGCATGGAACTAGACAATATGACCCAGCGAATGAGTATAGAGAAAAGTCTAGACCAATACTACAGATATGGGCAAAGATTTATAAGAGTGGACACCATGGTGTTCATCGTAACAGAACAAAACTGTAGCCCCAAGTCAATAGGAGAGTAATGAGACCACACTATGTCATCAATCAATTATATGTTTTCTATAATATATTTGCTCACATGGAAGAGGTTTATGATATTAAGAGAAAGTTATACAGCTACATATCCCATTTTTATTCAAGAACTCTCTGCATATCTGCATAAAATAAGGGTAAAAGAAATAAATGTACACTAATTATACACAAAAGTATCAATGGTGCTCTGAGTGGCTAGATTACAGGTTTTTTTCATTTCTGAATTTTCTACATTTTCCTCAATGAACATGTATCATTTGTATAACAGGAAAAAAGCTATGAAAAAAATAAATTGACTCCTCACAGCTCACCTTTCTAGAGACTTGTGTATAAGCATTAAGCTAACCTCAGCAATAAAGAACAGTCCAATCTGTCTTATTTCTTAGCATCATTGGTGTAGCCAGGGGTTCTGAACCTTGGCACACATTAGAATCATCCAGGAAACTTGCATTTCTATGCCAGGGCCCTCCCCTTAGAGATTCTGACTTAAGTGGTCTGGACAGCAGGCCCAGCCATAACTACTTGGGGGCCCAGATGATTCTGATGGGCAGGTAGGGCTGGGAACCACTGGTAAGCCCTGGCTTGGTCTCCAAAGCACGGGCTGTGAAAACTGGGAGAGGCGAGTAGGGTAGAAAAGAAGCTAGAGAAGGAAGAATTGTGAAAGAAAGATTTGGAAACGAAGCATTAAAGAGAAATTAATCAGGACGCACAATGCAAAGACGAAAAGGTTGAGAACTCCTCCCACCTCAAAATAGCTTTTATTTCACACCAGGCACTAGTTAGTTGCAAAAATCTGATCCCTGCACAGAAGTTGATAATAAGAGGCCGTTCCCAAAGCTGCTGGAGCAGGTGTTTCCTCCTGAAAGAGGGCGGGCCAGAACTGTAAATCTCATTTTGGAAGTTTTGAGCCCTGGGGATACTATTCTGTGTTGCTGCTACTCTTTCTGCCATCTGTACTGAATCTCGGCTCCCGTTTCTGGGGCAGCCCTCCATCCAACTGGCAGCCCCACAGTTTGCATTCTTGCACAGTGTGTGAATGGAGGGGGAGAGCCTTTGGCAAAGCAGCCCTGGGGTCTCCTTCCCTCAAAAGATTTGCCAGTGATCCCTGCCCTGCTGGCGTCCTCTTTAATTGCTCCGCTGTGGGGAGCAATTGAGATTAAATGGCTGCTTGCTGGGTGGCTGTGCAGTGCTAGGCATGCGTGGCCCTATTTGGAGCATTTGTTGTCTCCCAGGATTGAATGAAGCAACTGCTGCTGCCGCTCGAAGCTCGTGGGGTGTTCCTTGAAGCCATGTCAAAGGAGGCTCTTAATTTTGCAAAACAGCCTCCAAAGTCAAACTGGCTCTGTACTGGAGCCGTTCTAGATGTAGTAATGTCATGAGTAGAGCCAGAAGGCACAGAAAGAACTGGGCAGAAGAAAACTGAGGGCTATGAGTCAAGACAATGGGTTGTCACAGAAGTGCCAGGTTGCTCTGAATAGCCAGCGAAAGAGGGAAAGGGCCCCTCAACTCCCAGAGGTCCCACATTTCTATAACAAAGCTGTGCAGCCTCTGAGGCAAAGGTCATCCCAAGAGAGTCCTCAAGTTCTGTGTTTTGGATGCTAAGGCCCAGAGCAAGGCAGTGCTGCCTATGACCTAGGGCAAGTCGCCTCGCTTCCTGGCTTCCTGAGGCCTCGGGTCACTAAACCTGCAAGAGGGTGACAGGAAGTATAGAAAATCAAAGGTGTGTTTACACCTGCTCCTGGGAGTATTCTCAATGGTGAGCTTTGAGCCCTGTTCATCCCCATTGTACAGAACGGATTGGGGACCTCATTTAAATTGAACTAATGCAAATGCCAAATCCCTTGGCAACCCCAGAATCTGACCACTTCCTATCACCTGCAGTCATACTCGGCCTCCTATGCTCTCTGGCCTCGTTGATTACTACTTTCCCCTTCACTTTACCCCAGCCACTCCCCCTTACACACACTCCTGCCTCAGGATCTTAGCACTCAACTCTCCAAGCCAGACTCATATTAGAGAGTAAATTAAACTTTTAATAGAAAGATCAAGCATTTCCGTTATTACAGACCTCTTCAGCCCCTACTGAAAATGAGTTACAAAATTTTTGTATCAAGACAGACTAACCAGGGAAATTGATGCTTGGAATTATTAGCTGTAAACTAATTATAAATTGGGAGTTTCTGTCTATCAAGAAAACTCTGCTTACTTGGGCCTTGGATTCTGGGCAAAATCAGTTGACAGGCCTTACTGTTTACTAAGGACCTTTATAACTTTTAATATGTAGATGAGATGGTTCTAACTTTCTTCTGCTTGTATCCATTCAGCCCAATGTGCTGGGCAATTAAATGGAAAAGAAAAACATCTCAAACAATCAGCCTAGGAGATGTAAGGTTCAAGAAACCAGAGCAAGAGTCAGACATAGGCCTAGCAGGCAATAAGAAAGGGCAAAGGGGGCAGGTGCAGACTGGAGAGAGCAGGTCTCATCTAAAGGGGCCACCTGCCGCTCAGTATCAGCCAATTATTTTTCCGTAGGAATGTGAGTTTAGTGCTACTAGATATGATTTTTCAGTGCAAGCCAGAAACCCAAATTTATGAGAAATTCCTGTTTTTAAATATCAACAACTCATTCAAATTGTCAAACCTTATCCTTGGGACAGATTCAGCAAACAGACTGTTAAATTGTGAGATCTGAATCGACACAGAGAAGGTTGCAGCGAATTAGGAATGAGACCAACAGAGCTTTACAAAATGCAGAATGAAGAGTGATGAACTTGAAGTCAGGAAAAGTATCAGAAAGGATACAAGTCTTAACACGGTACCTGAAGAACATGAGTTGCAGACAGGTGTGTATATGCCTGCTAATCTTGAGAGCGACCAGCAACCAGCAACGCAAGGCTTAGTGAACCGAAGTATTTGAGCATGTTAGTACAGCAGAATATTTAACCTTTCCTTTTATTTCCCATGTTTTTACCTTTTCAGAGAATAGGCAGTCCTGTGCTCACTGCCTCAGGGCAGAAGTCACAAGCAGCCTGGACTGCAGAGCTTGTTTCCAGAACCCCCTGGGTCTAGGGTATAACTCTCAAGAAAGGTGGCCACGAAATGAAGTTAATAGCCTAGAAAGAGCTTTCCCTTGGCTGTGGAAGTGAAAGCAAGCAGAGAGGCTGAGGAATCTGATGGCAGAGGCAACCTGCTCCCCATTTACTGAGAAGAACCATCTGGAAAGCAGTCAGACTGAAGAAAGATAAGGGATGTGGTATAACCAGGCAGATAAGTTTACACATGGCTGCCCAGATCAATTCCCAGCTACAGTCTGGAAGTAGGAGAGAGTCCCCAGGAAAATAGGTATCCCATTTTGCCACATATGAGCATTTGTTGACAAATATTTCAAACCAGGGAGGCCCCTTCCCATACATGGGCTCCCCCGAAAAAGAGTGAAGTTAAAGTTCCTGAGGATTCAGGGAAATGGAAAGGTCGAAATAAAAGTTGCTTTATTTTTCATACATCTGAGTTTGTAGACTGAGATTCAAACTGGTTCCCTTACAGAGGGGTTGAGGTGAAGGTGGATAGGTCAGGAGCAGTGTCTGAACTTGAGTCTAAGCTCCTCTGCCAAAGGTCAGAAACAATCCCCAAGACGGCCCCTAATGATCTCCACACCCTGGTGTTCACACCCTTGTTGTACCATATTGTATCAAGTCTGGTCTGTATCTAGCTAACAGCATACAGTAGAAGTGATGGCATGCCACTTCCGGGACTCGGCTATAAAAAGACTGAAACTTCTACTTCACTCTTGTGTGGTCTTTCTCTCTCATTCTCTCTCTCTCATATTACTCTCTGAGAGAAGCAAGCTGCCATATTGTGAACAGCTTTAGGAGAAGCTCACATGGTAAAGAACTGAAGCCTCTGGACAAGTGCTGAGGCCAGCCACTGATTATGTGAGTGAACTTGGAAACAGAATCTCCATCCTCAATCAAATCTTGAGATGACTGCAACCTCATGAGAGACTCTGAACCAGAATCCCCCAGCTAAGCCACTCCTGAATTCCTGACCCTTAAAAACTCTGAGATAATAAATGTTTGTTTTTCCCTGTTAAGTTTGGGGGTAATTTGTTACACAGCAGTATGTAACTAATACATTTCCACCTCAAAAGATATATTAGGTGTTGAACCTAATAAATGGGAATTAGGTGATTAGCCAGCAGCAAAGTGCAGAAGTGTCGTCCTTTCTCTGCTAAGATGGTGCCACCAAACTTCTGCTCGAGGAATGGATTCAGGTGAAAGAAATGGATGAGTGGGATAGTCAGAGATGAATCATGATCTTGAGCTTATTCAAGAGAGAGGGCTCGGGCAGACAGTCAGGTATGGGTGCTGAGCCATGATGGATCATGATCTTGAGCTTACTCAAGAGAGAAGGTTCAGGCAGATAGTCAGGTATGGAAGCTAAGTCATGCTAAGTAGGCACTTCTGGGTGTTACAGAACAAATCTCCTACAAGAGTTACATGTCAGCAGAAGGAAGTTTGCCATCATATTTGACAGCAGTTGAGAAACTAAAGAGTTAGTTGCTAGGTGTCCTGGAAGCTTCACGCCAAAGCCGCATAGGCTGGGCAGTATAGTCACTTGCATTGGGTGATTTAAGGTAAAGACTAATTTTCAAGAGCAGCAAATCTTTGCAAGTCACTTCTTTACTCCCACTCATTTTTTTTTACACAGAAGGGGAACATTTGCTGTTTTTTTAGTGCCTAGAGCCTTAGCATCTGCCCCCTTGTCATTTGGGAATTGAGTATTTCAGCACTTGCTGATTTTCAAAGTAGCCATTAATCACCCATGACAAGCCAGAAATGGTTATATACTGGAACACTGAAGGGTTAACCCAGTGCTTCATCTCTGATGTGCCTGACATTTTCCCCCATGGTCTATGAAGCTGATTGGTGTAAACTGGAGACCCCAGAACCCAGGAGAGAGCCTGGGCTGTGAAGACCTGGAATCCAGCCCTCTCTTGGGAGGTTTCCCAAAGTCTTTCTTCCAGTGCCAAGTCTTTGCCCACAGATACCCACAGAAGGGTGCTTCCAGAATGGTGCCAGTGACATCCCCTACAGAATGGGTTATAGGAAACTCCACCGCTAACTGTTCCCACTAGAAACGTTTATAATCCTAAATGAACTCACTTCGGATCCTCTAAATTAGTACAGAGTTTTTTTCCTCAAGAAGGGTTGTCATATCACCTCACCCTTGTGACTCGTCCTTTGAACCTGTGACAAGGTATCCACTCACAAAGGACTGACTTTGATTTTAGACACTTTTATCTAGAAGCTAGAAAGCAGAGAAGAACTGAATGTGACCTTGTGGTATCAGGGGAAGGGCACCTCAGGATGAGCAGCTTCTGTCAAATGTTAAGAAAATGGCGAAGTGAATGACCAGTGGCCTTTATCACTGGTTATTTGGACAGACCAAGCTGGACTGGTGGTCAGAGGACAGGCAAAGGAGTGGAGAGAAAGCTGACTGGGACAGGAACCAGGGGTAGTATGGCAACAGCTCTTCTCCTGGCCACTTGGATGGATTTGAACACCTGTAGGTAGGGGCAGAAGGAACAATGAGAGTAGTTCACGAGAAGCTTGAGGACACTCTGGACACAGGCAGAGCTGCTTCAGGGCCCAACAATGTAATTGGACACAGCTATTGGAGGTCAATCTCAGCAGAACTGAACACGACTCTGGTCTCTCAAGGAAGGGGAATTCCTGAAACCATTTGCATTTCTAACTCCATCTGCTTCCCATGGAATCCAATCTGTGATTTATATGCATTGTCCATGTCAGAATCTTATTCCACCCAGAATTAGAATCATTGTAAAAGATTTGGGTAAAATTAATATCGGTCTTGTGTGGAAGGAGACACAGAACGTTTCCATATCACTAGTTTAAGATAGAGTCTTGAGGCTTTGGAAGTTTGGTTCTCTAGAACAGCTAGTACATTTCCTTCAGTCTCCAGTGTGGTGTCTGCAACAAGTTTCTTTAAAGTTACAACAGGCACTTTCAAGAGTATTGGTAGTGGAGTAGCATGCAGCTTAGCCACACTGTCAACAAAGACCATGGGCCCTCTCACATCCTACTTTCGGTTATAACCTATCTGGGGGCTTCCAGAAGTGCCTCCATGGCCAGACAACGCACCTAGAAAATGTTTTCAGGAGCTTCCTCTAGCCTTCTATTCCCAGGCCTCTTGCCACTTAAAGATGTTTCTGTCTACAGGACCGTAGTCTTATTCTAAAGAGAAGATCCCCAATGTATAGGTTAAAATGGAACTTTTGATTAAATGAGGGAACACGGGCTCTGGAGTCTACCAAACCTAGTTGGAAACCATGTGGTAACATTAAATAGCATGTTTAGATGTGGCCAAATGGACCCCTTTCCTTTTGCTGCCCACGCTGATGTTTTTATAAAAGATAGCCAATTATATGGGACTCCACAGCTCTGCCTGGAGCTGCCTGGGCAAGCAATGCCTGTGGGCCCAGCTGCAGCACGCCAGCAGGGGAAACGCCAGCAGGGCTGCAGCAGGATCTACTCTGGTGCTGGTGATGGCCAGGGCCTGGTGCCGTGGTTGTAAACCGTATCACTTGTATGTGCTTCATGGTTATAAAGGCTCCAAATCTGGATTTTCATCTTTCCTGAAAATTACTTTCTTTTCTGCTTAAGTTGTAACCAAAACTTGACTTTCAACAGCCTCCAAGAGGTAGACAAAGGAAGAAAAGTTACTTCAAATGTCTCCCAGAGGAGAACCACGCACCTGTCTGATGCACTACTTCCCCCTGTCGGCTACACTCCATTTCTGGTGGCTTCGGGTGCACATTTGGTGTGTTGTTCTTTCAGTTTGTGCCATAACAACTGTCTCAAGGATAGGGCATGGGCCTGGATCGGGTGCTTTGGCAGAGGCAGAAGAGTCATTGTCCTAAGAGACAAGCTGAAAGGTGAGCCTCTACTGCTAATTAATGAAACGTAAAGAATGATATGAAATAGCCATTTTCTCTCCACACAAAAAGACTTTTGCATAAAGTTTCCTAGATGTTCCCCTGCCTCAGTGCTGCTCCTTGAGGAACAAAGCCAAGACAAAACTTGCTTGCAGGTGGTTGGCTTGTCAAGGCCTCCAGGTATCAGCAGTGAGGAGAAAGGGAGCATGAGACAGAGGCGTGAAAGCCATCACCAGATGTGTCATCATCATCATTGAGTCAGTCACTGCTGTAGACCAATGGGGGTTAGCCTTCTGAAAAGACCAGGAAAAGTATACCCCAGAATTGTCTACCTTGGGGACAAAAAGGAAAAAGCATTAACGATGGGCTCTTGTCCACTGGGCAAGGGTTGCCCCATAGGGCCCTAGCCCCACACATCCAGATTGCACATGCAGCTGTGTGGGATAGTCTCTTACAACTCCCACCTCCCCCTGCTACTCCGGGATATAAGAGCAGCTCCAGGGCACCTGTGGCCCTGCCAGCAGAAGGTGCTGACTGCTGGGAACTGTGCATTCTAGCTGTAGGCCACAGGGAAGTGAGGTGCAAGCGTCCCATCTCACTCCCATGGCGCTCTCTCCCGGCCTGTCATGCTTTTCAGACGCTTAGCACCATGTTGCATATCTGCTAAGAAAGATTGCTGCCCAAGTTTTGTCATTTTCAATGTTACTTCTGGAACAAGCCCCACATCACTCATGGAAGCAAAACAGATTCTGCCAGGTCTTGGCCACTTTTCCTCATATACACTCTTTAGCCTATGTATCATTGCTTTGGGTTTGTTACCATCATCTGAGCACAGGGGAATAGGGTCCCAAGAGTTGGATTTTGGGCTTAGGATAAGAAATCCTATTTAGGCCTCAAGCCTGAGCCTCAGGCTCCAGCCTAGCTTTTTCAGACTCTGTACGGGGGCCTGGGGACGATAGGTCACAGACTCAACTAAAGTGCCTGCTTCTCTCCCATGACCTATTGTTTCTTGTGTGCGGAACTTCCTTGAGGAAAGGTGTTACTGAACTAAGACATGACACAGGGTCTGTCACCACTTTGAAGGCAATAGAGCACCTGTCTTTATCCATGACATTTACCTGAGCAAAAAGGTGAGTGATGCATTCCACTGATAACCTGAAGCTCATCTTTATAGGTTTCGGTTTTAGTTACCATAACTGTTTACCTTAAGTAGTTATTTCCAAATAGACTGGGAAAACATTTCCTCATTGTCCTCTGGGGAATCCCCTTCATCAAAATTGTCAGTGCGTGAAGCAGGAGCAAATGAAGGTTGGAGGTTGGAATTCTGGCTGTGATTATGTGACAATATCTCTAAATACATTATCATTGACAAAATATCAAAGTAAAGTATACATTAAGTAAGGAGTTGAGAGTCCATTAGTTTCTTCTAAGCTTAAGTTTATATTAATTTTACTCTTCATTCCTAATGATACTGTAACACTGACATTTGAAGTCACTAAACACTTTTTTCAGCAAAGAATGTCTCTGTAAGTCTAAACAAACTTTTCTCAGTTACCCAATTTTTTTCAAGTCCACTAAGTGATAGTGAGCTGTTATAAATACTTTTATCTACAAGGACAAGAATAGTGATCCTAACAGCATTAATGGGTGTGAAGACATTAAAGACGGTAGCTATTAAAGTGTAATATCGGGGCGCCTGGGTGGCTCAGTCGGGTAAGCATCTGACTTCAGCTCAGGTCATGATCTCGCGGCCTGTGAGTTCAAGCTCGTGTCGGGCTCTGTGCTGACAGCTCAGAGCCTGGAGCCCGCTTTGGATTCTGTGTCTCCCTCTCTCTCTTCCCTTTCCCTGCTCATGCTCTGTCTCTATGTCTCTCAAAAATAAATAAATGTTAAAAAAAATTTTTTTTAAATAAAAAATAAAGTGTAATATCCGGGATGTCTGGATAGCTCATTTGGTTAAGCATCCAACTTTAGCTCAGGTCATGATCTCACAGTTCACGAGTTCAAGCCCCGCATCCAGCTCTGTGCTGACAGCTTGGAGCCTGGAGCCTGCTTCGGAGTCTGTATCTACCTCTCTCTGCCCCTCTCTTGCTTACACTCTGTCTTTCTCTCAAAAATAAATAAAATGTTAAAAAAAAGTGTAATATCTGTGTCATATACCAGTATAAGGTGGTCTCAATATAGGCTGAACTGTCATTGACAAATGGTGTTAACTCAAGGAAGAAGCAGCCTAATCCAGTATCAGAGTGAGAAACTGCCGATTGTGCTTACCCTGACCTTTAGCCCAAGCACTCTCTTCCCCTCTGATTGCTCTTTTGCCCAGAGAGACCTCTTCAAGCAGCCATGCTACAAACATTAATGCCTCTTGCATCTGACTTTAGCTTTGATATAAGTGTTAGCAAACCTCCATGTTCATATCTGTGCCAAGATTTGTTGGTGTTTAACACTTATAACTGTGTCTGTTCAGAGATTAAAGTTTAGAGAAAATAAGATTATCCCATACTATACTTTAAAAAACACAAGCGTATTCTGTATAACAGCCCAACATATGATGTAAAAAAGTACTATAGGAAGCATAGATAGAACATTGGTCATGGCAGTTGCCAAGGAACAAACAGCGAGTGTATATTGATATTTTGTCACAGGTAGGCACCTCTCTCCTCCCCTTTTGGAGAATTCCTCTCCACCCCCCACCCCTACCTTCACTGGCCTTCCAGACATACAGGTCTGATCAGTCTGCCAATCACAGGCTGAGTTGGTCAGTGATTTGCTATGTCCTCACCCCAGCTGAATTCAAGCCAATCTGGACACTTCCTTGGAATTCTTACTGAACTTGTTGTAGGAATGCTCTTTTTTTTTCTCTCTGATCATGCGGCTATAAAATAATTGGTCTGAAACTTTTGTTTCAATTTCTTCTGTATAGGGAGCCTGGGAAAACAAAATTCACATGCAGAGGGAGGTCGGCACAAATGCTGGGAAGTACCAATGACATCCATCTCCCTCAGTCTAGTTATCCCTGAGATCAGCTCCACCTGTACCCCTTCTTAGACAAAGGCTGGAACCTGTAACTGTCAGAGTCCTAATACAGAATTCTTCATAAACCGATGCCAGTTGGGTCTTGAAGGCAGGTTAAGTCCTTGGATGCACGTTAAGGAAAAGGAGCACAGGCTAGATAGGGGACCAAAGGAGCATGTGTGCCCTCCAGGAATAGGACAGACAAAAGATCAGAAACACCAACAGGATTGTACACTTTTGGATAGTGTTATCATTGGAATAAGTAACTTCCAAAGCGGTTCAAATTTCTACAGTAAATGTCGAAAAATTTCCCTCCCATGCTTATTTACCACTCAGTTCATATTCCTAGAGAAAGCAAATGTGATCAGTTTCTTTTATACTCATGCAGCAGTTTTTTGCATATACAAGCAATATGTATAACTATTTTAGACATCTTTTAGGGCCAAGATAAGGCACTTGGCCTGCATTTAGTAGGCAGTGGAGAGCCACTGCATTGTTTCTTTCTCGAGGTATAATTTACAAATAATAAAATGTATACTGTAGATTCTTAAAAGACCTACACAGACAGAGTGGTGTTTTAGGAAGATTTAGCTATCAAAAGAGTTCTGAATTTCGCTAGGTGGGCTTAATAGCATATGTGATATGACAGAGAAAAATAAAATAAAATTACCTGTGGTAAAAAATCGAAAGTTTTAACACAGGTATAATTGGAGGCTCATAAAGAAGGAAGACAGTGAAAGGGCAAAAATATTTGGAGAAATATTCCAAATTTCCAAATTTGATGAGAAATGTGAATTTAGAAAATGAAGAATCTTAGCGAGCCTAAGCGGATTCACTACATGCAAATAAATTACATGTAGGCACATTATAGTGAATTGCCGAAAACTAAAGATACGAGAACTCTTGAAAGAAGCCTGACCAAAAGGGAACAAAATTAGGAACTATGGTTGTTTTCTCATCAAAATCAATGAAGGCAAAAGGTCAGTGTAATGACATCTTTAAAAGTGTAAAAAGAACCTTATAACTGTTAGAAGCTATTATCAAAAATGTAAGAAATCACAGGTGTTGGTGTGGATGTGAAGGAAAGGGAACCCTCATGCATTGTTAGTGAGAATATAAATTGGTCCAACCATTATGGAAAAGACTATGGAGTTTTCTCAAAAAATTAAAAATAAAACTACTGTATGATCCAGCAATTCCACTTCTAGGTATTTATCCAAAGAAAATGAAATCACTAATTCTAAAATACATGTACTTCATGTTTTTTGTAGCATTATTTATTTACAATAGCTACAATATGGAAACAACCTAAGTGTCCATCAGTAAACGAATGGATAAAGAAAATGTGGTGTGTGTAGATAGATAGATAGATAGATAGATGTACATAAACATACACACCACTAAATATTATTCGGTTATTGAAAATATGAAATCTTGCTGTTTATGCAACATGGGTGAGCCTTGAGGGCATTATGCTAAGTGAAATAATTCAAGGAAAGACAAGTACCATATAATCTCACTTATATGTGGAATCTAAAAACAAAAACCAAGCTCACAGATAAAGAGAACAGATTGTGGTTACCTGAGACTGGGGGTGAAGAGGGTGAAATAGGTGAAGGAGATGAAAAGGTATAAACTTCCACTTATGAAATAACAGCATGGCGACTTTGGTTAATACTATATTACAGTGGCGCCTGGGTGGTTCAGTCAGTTGAGCATCCAACTCTTGATTTTGGCTCAGGTCTTGATCTCACAGTTCATAGGATTGAGCCCGTGCTGCAGTAGCAGAGTCTGCGATTCTCTCTCCCTCTCTCTCTGCTCCCCACCCCCGCCACATGCACGCTCACTTGTTCTCTCTCTCTCAAAATAAACATTTAAAAATACTGTGTAACATATCTAAAAGTGGTTAAGAGAGTAAATCTTAAAAGTTATCACCACAAGAAAAAATTTTAAATGTTCTAAGTTAACTAGACTTATTGTAGTGATTATTTTGCAATATATACAAAAGTCAAATCATCATGTTATACTCCTAAAACTCATATAACATCAATTATACCTCAATTCAAAATTAAAATTAAATAAAAGTGCTGAAAGAAAATTGTCAACCCAGAATTCTACACCCAGCCAAAATATCCTTCAAGAATAAAGGACAAAATAAAGACATTTTCAGACAAACAGTACTTAAGAAAATTCATCACCAGCAGACCTGTCCCACACACACAAAAAGAGTTAAAGGATGCTCTACACACTAAAGGAACATAACAAATGAAAACCTGGATCTTCAATAAGGATTGAAGAACACCAGAAATAGAAAATATATAAGTAAACATGAAATGGCATGTTTTTCCTAATTTTCAAAAAATATGTGTATGGTAATCTATATAAAACAATAACTATTACACTAAATTGTGGGGCTTATAATATATTTGGATATAACATATATATATATTAGGTGAGATGTTATGATATTAATTCAAAATAGACTGTGAAAAGTTAAGGATATATATTATAATCCCTAGAGCAGTCATAAAATAAAAGTCAGCAGATAAAAATGAAATTCTAAAAAAAAAAATTAACACAAAAGAAGATAGGAAAGAGGGAACAGAGGAACAAAACACAATTAAGACAAACAGGACACAAATAGCAAAATGGCAAACTTAAATCTAAATATAATTACACTAAATGTAAGTGAACTAAACAGTCAAACTAAAAGGCGGAGATTGTCAATATGTTTGAGGGAAAAAAAGACATACCTAACATACTATCTATAAGATATTTCTTTAAAATTTTTATTTAAATCCCAGTTAGTTAACATACAATGCAATATTATTTTCAGGTGTACAATATAGGGATTCAACACTTCCATACATTGCCCAGTACTCATCACAAGGGCACTCCTTAATCCCCATCACTCATCTCTCTTCTGGTAACTATCAGCTTATTATAGTTAAAAGTATGTTTCTTGGTTTACCTCTCTTGCTCACACTTTCTCTCTCTCCCTCCTTTGCTTACATGTTTTGTTTCTTTAATTCCAGTTATGAGTAAAATCATATGGTATTTGTTGTTCTCTGACTGACTTATTTTGCTTAGCATAATACTCTCTAGCTCCATTTATGTTGTTGCAAATGGCAAGATTTCATTCTTGTTAATGGCTGAGCAATATTTCATCTTCTTTATCCATTCATCAATCAATGGACACTTGGGCTCTTTCCACACTTTGACTATTGTAGACCATACTGCTAGAAACATCAGGGTTGCATGTATCCGTTTGAATTAGTATTTTTGTGTACAATAGGTATTTTAAATACAAAGATATAGACAAGTTAAAGTAAACCTATAAAAGAGAATATACCATGCAAAAAGGAAGCATAAGAAAATTAAGTTGGCCACATTGAGATTGTATATGGTACCCTTTAAGACAAAGAATTGTAATCAATAAAGAGACATTTCAAATTGTAGAAGAATAAATTCTTCAGGAAGACAAAACAATCAAATTTTAAATACAGGTCAACTAGCAGAACTTGCAAGTACATAGTGCAAAAATGGATAGAACTAAAGAGAAAAACAAATCCATGATAATTGTTGTAGATTTAACATTCCTTTCTCAGTTACATATTTAAAAAATTAGACAAAAACTAAAAATCAGTAAGGACGGAGATTTGAAAAATACTGTTTGACCACCTTGACCTAAGTGACATCTGTAGAACACTTACCAATAACTGTAGAATATATACGGTAAAATCAAGATAGGTCATGTGCTGAACCCGAAATTGAGTGTCAATAAATTCAAAAGATAAAATTCAGACCACATACATTCTCTGTCCACAATGGATTTAGAAATCAAAAACAATAAGTTACCCAGGAAAAAAAATAAACTACAAATATTTAGAAATTAAACATACTGCTAACAAGTCAAAGAAGAAATCAGATGTAATCAAATTATAAAATATTTCGAACTGATTAATAATTAAAATAAAGCAGAGACACCTGGGTGGCTCAGTCACTTGAACATCAGACTCTTGATTATGGCTCAGGTTCGTGAGTTTGAGCCCCATATCTGTCTCCATGCACCGACAGTGCAGAGCCTGCTTGGGATTCTGTCTCTCTCACCCCACCACTCCCCACTCCCACTTGTGCTCTCTCTCTTAAAATAAACTTAAAAAAAGAGCTTTTAAAAAATAAAGTAAAGCATATTAAAAATGTGTGTGATGCAACCGAAACATGCTTAGAGTCTCAAAGGAAAGTTATACCTACAAATTTTTATTTTAGAAGGAAGAAAGTTCTAAAATCAATAATCTAAATTTCGTTAAATGGTTATAAAAAAAGAGCAAAGTAAACTCAAATCAAGCACAATATAAATAAGAGAAAGAGAGAAAATTAGTAGACAATGAAAGAGACAAGTAGAGAAAATACAAAAATGAAGCACATGAAGAAGATGAGAGGTTGGTTCTAAGATTAACAAAATTGATAAGCCTCTAGCTATGCTAATCAAGAAAATAAAAAGAACACAAATTACCATTGTCAGGAATGAAAAGACATTAAAAAGATAAGTAAACATTATGAACAATTTTATGACATTAAATAATTTAGACAAAATGAACAAATTCCACGAAAAATACAAACTTATTAAACAAGGGGAAATAAGCAATCTGAGTGCCTATATCTATTAAAGATATTGACTATTATCAAAGTCCTTCTCATAAACAAAACTCTAAGCCCAGATGGTTTCATTAGCACATTCTATCAATCATTTAAGAAGAAAACACCAGTCTTACACAAACTCTAACAGAAAAAGTAGTAGGAAACACTTTCCAATTTATTTTATGAAACCAGCATTTTCTTAATGCCAACCCTCAACAAAGGCAATAAAGAATACTGTAGACCAATATCTTTCAAGTACATATATGTAAGAATACTTAGCAAAAATATTAATAAATCAATACATTGTGAACAAATTAGTTTTATCCACAGAATGTGAAATTTGTTTAAAGTTTGAAAACCAGTCAGTAAAATTCCCCATACTGACATAATAAAGGGGGGGATCGCATTATTTTAAGATATGCAGAAAAAGCATTTAAGAAAATTCCACACCAATTCAGGATAAAAATGACTTAATATACTAGAAGAAAAGGAAATTTCCTCAATCTGATAAAAGGCATCAACAAAAGACCTACAGCTAACATCATACCAAGTGATGAAATACTGAATGCTGTCCTCCTAGGGTCAGTGACAAAGCAAGGGTATCCGTGCTCACCACTTCTATTCAACGTTGTATTAGAAATTGCAGCCACTGCAACAAGGTAAGAAAAAAAAAAGCCATAAAGATCAGAGGAAGAAGTCTAGGTGGCTCAGTTGGTTGTATCCAACTTCAGCTCAGATCACGATCTCATGGTTTATGGGTTCAAGTCCCACATTTGGGCTCTGTGCTGACAGCTCAGAGCCTGAAGCCTGCTTTAGATTCTGTGTCTCCCTCTCTCTGCCCCTCCCCTGCTTGTGCTTTCTCTCTCTGTCTCTCTCTCACTCTCAAAACAAATAAACAAGCTTAACAAAAAGATCAAAGGAAGAAATAAAACTTTCTCTAGTCACAGATGACATCATTGGTTATGCAGAACGTTTTAAAGAATCTGTATATCAATTACTAGAACTGAGTAGTCAATGTGTAAGGTCATAGGAGACAAGGTCAACATTGCAGAAAAGTTAATTTTTGTCTATATACCAATTTAAAAACTGCAATTTAAAAAGCAATTCCTTCTACAATAGTGTTCCAGCCTCCTGGCCTGTCACCAAACTCCAGTCAATGGGACATGACTTGAGGTGTTCCAAAGCACTATAGACATGGCCCAGAAAATCCTCCCAGATGCAATCTTCAGTCCTCTCTCCCCTTCCTTATCATTATCAGAAACTTTGGCAGGCTTGGAAACCTTGGTTTGAAGATGACAGAGCTATAAGATAGGCGTCTGGGTCCCTGAAGCCTTGCTTTAGAAGAGAGATGCCTGCTATCAGGAGTAAGTGCTTTGATATTTCTCATAACAAATTTATTATGTTTGATCCATTTTCTGATATTACCTTAAGTAATATAGTGACCATCACTAGGGGATCAGTTAAGATACATGTGGTGGATGAATACTCTAGAACGCCATGCTGCAGTTAAATGCCATGGAAAGATATATATAGTTGTGCATACATTCAGATGGCCAACAGACACATGAAAAGATGTTTAACATCACTAATCATCAGGGAAGTGTAAAAAATGCAAATCAAAACTACAATGAGCTATCATGTCACACCTGTCAGAGTGGCGAAAGTAAAAAAAACACAAGAAATAGCAAGTGTTGGTGAGGATATGGAGAAAAAGCACTGTTGATGGGAACGCAAATTGGTACAGCACTTGTGGAAAAGAGTATGGAGTTTTCTCAAAAAGTTAAAAAGAGAACTACCTCACAATCCAGTAATTACACTACTGGGTATTTACCCCCCAAAATTACCAAAAAAAAAAAAAGGTAATTCAAAGGGATACATGCACCCTGATGTTTATAGCAGCACTATCTACAATAGCCAACATAGGGAAGCAGCCCAAGTATCCATCGGTAGATGAATGGATAAAGAACATGTGATTATATAGATATACATATAGATATACATAGATATAGATATTCCTCAACCATCCAAAAGAATAAAATCTTGCCACAATATGGATGGAGCTAGAGAGTATAATGCTAAGTGAAATAAATCACTTTCTCTTGTCAGAGAAAGACAAATACCATATGATTTCACTCATAAGTGGAATTTAAGAAACAAAACAAGCAAGCAAAGGGAAAGAGAGAGAGAGAGAGAAACCAAGAAACATACTCTTCATTATAGAGAACAAAATGATGGTTACCAGGGAGGAGATGGGTAAGGGGATTGATAATATAAGTGATGGGGATTAAGGAGTGCACTTGTCATGATGAGCACTGGGTGGTTACAGAAGTGTTGAATCGCTATATTGTACATCTCAAACTAACATAACATTGTGTGGTAACTATACTGGAATTAAAATTTTTAAAGAACTAGAAGAAAAATTAGAGCCAAAAAAATTATATAGACAGAAAGACTGAGATCCATAATGTGGAACCACGTATGTACGTTGGAATACTTTCCAGTGTACGTTGAAGGAATCATACATATATAAGGACATATTATTGAGTGCATTAGAAAGGCTGGAGTGGGACATGACTGGATTTTAGGGACAAGGAGAGAAAAATATGTGACTGTAAAATGATACTCAGCTCAGCAGCTGCAAGGAGACAACACAAAGAGACACCAGGTCAGAAGATGGGGAGTCTGAAAGCAGACGCTATTAGGAGTCTCTGTGAGATCAGCACACAAAGACAATACTAAGGATGCTTTGGGAAGAAGTCCAGTGATACAGTTTGTTTTGCAGAAATAGCAAATAAATGTATATTTCACTTTAAAAACAGTTTGATATTCATGGTCACATTTGCAAAACAGTGGTATAGATTTTCTGGGAGATGCAAAAATATCATAAGTCGTAATTGTGCTTCTCTATGTATTTCAGAGGAAAGGTAGTTGGAAACAGTAATCTGATAACCCAGGGGCAATTCATGGGAGCCTAAAAATGGGAACTTTAGAATCAAGACTGTCATTTAACCAAAAACTCTGCAATGGATCTGTAAAGGAACCACAAAGCCCTCTGAACAATACCTCACACACAATGGTTTATAGTTGGCCTAGTGCTCTTCTAGAAACAACAGCTCAAGACTGTCAGACATTTCATCAGGCACGTATGAGAAGGAAGAAGATCCAACTACTTAATAATCTTATTGTTTTAAATTCCTATGTAAAGAAGAGGCATAGTTCCAGTTTGGCCATTTAGGATGTGAGTTATACACAATTTTAGATAGGACTCTTTAGACTAGAGACTCATCTCAGTGTCTAACTGCTGAAAAGGGTACAATAAAAATATATTGAAGGCCCGGTGGAATTAGCAATGGCCATTAAAGCCGTACTACTTAAGGAAAAATTCATAATTGAATGAGATTGCTTGGATCTCACTGTGGTACTCACATATAACTTGGGAAGAGCCAACTCCCAGTGACACAAAATACATTTTGATTATTTGCCTACATTTGGGGAAGTTTTTGAAAGCTACTGATAACAGCAGGGGATACCAAAGTAGGATTTTATTTAAGGAGACAAAGTATATGGTAGAGGAAAAGATAAAGAGTCAAAATGTTCTTGTCTCATTACTGACTTCAGCAATAAAATGTTTCCACACAGGCTTTTGGTCTCCACTCTACTGTGGCTTTCAAAACTTCAATGCATTAGAATCCGTGCACCACAAGAACTTCGTACAGATGTCAGGATAAAATGCCTTTCCTTCACTGTAAAACGGTTATGCCTTGCTGAGGACACAGTCATCACCCCGGTTGCAAATGCTCTGCAGATGGAAGCCCAGAATTATATTAAGGGACGGATGCAAGCAGGATGCATTATTTAACAGATGCATTATATAGCCAAATTGTGAAACATTCAGTTTGAATTTTGTTGGGGAGCAAGGTGGGTGCGGAGGGGTAGGCAGGAGGTAAAGAGAGATTCCTAGCTCACTCCTAGAACTCCTCTTTCAGGCTATTTGGCAAATCTTTATATGCCAGAGCAAAACTTAAGAGGTGTCCTTTGATGATTAGCATCCCAGTAGAAAATAGCCTTTGGCACACCACCATCTAGTGGCATCTAAGAGCAACTCAAAAAGCTCTTTTTTTTTTTTTTTCTTTAAATTCATTGGAGCAGAGGAAGTGGAGCTTATGCAGCCTGGGAACCTCCTTTCTTTGCACTAAGCCCTCTGTAAACAGGAGGCACCCCCACTGGACCTGAATTATGGCCATGCAGGCTGTCCTCATCTGAATGAATCCTGCTGCCTTTCACCATCATGAGTGACGATAATAGTCCGTATCCCTAAGTCTGTTGTGAGAATAAACCTCACATGTGTAGTGCTCATGACTGTGCCTGGTGCAGAGTAAGCACTCGGATATCCCCACCAGCAGCCAGTGTTAGAGTAATGACATTCCGGGCTTAAAAATTCAACTCACCACTCATCAGAGTTAAACCAAACCACCTAGGCTTATCAGGTTGCCCTACTACCGTCATCCACTGACAGGTGGACGTAGGCAGCAGCACTTCCACTCAGCAAGAGCAAAAAAAGAGATGAAGGAAAAGCTCCCTTCCTTTCCCTATTTTTAGGACATTATGCTTTCCATGACCTCCGAACAGAATTAGCGTTAACCATTTTGGGTTTCACAAACACGTCTGGGAAAACATGAATTCACCAGAAAAATGCACACAAATCTTATATTTGATTCGGTGTGGTTCACTGAGCCCCAAAGCTTATTCCCACAAACCCAAGGTCGACACTGCCTCACCGAGAGACTGCAGGGCCATCAGAATGATGGGGAGGGGGGCTTTCCCTCCAGGCCCTCTTTAAGCTCCTTACTTCCAGTGCTGTTGGGAAGAGTTCTTGGTGAATACAGGGCCTGCTTTATGTGGTAAATTGCCATTCATTAATTCATTCATTCATTCATTCATTCATTCACAGAGAAAAAGCTAAAAAGATCCTTTAAGGCTGCAGTAGTACTTTAGATGTGTTCTCAAGTTTTACTCTCTCCTTTCTCCAAACCAGAAATGGGAGCCTTGGGACCGCTCTAATGCAGTATGACAGCTGTAAGCAGAGGATGAAAGGTCTGTAAAATAAACTGACATTAAGATCCCAGACATCTGTCAGGTAGTTTAGGATTTTAAACAATACATAGAATAAGTGTCCAGGATTACAGCAGGCCTGGATACTCATATCTTCATGAGAGCCACATCTTCTATGAAAGAAGTGCCAACTGTGGGTGACCTAAGCTGTTGCTCACTGAAAACCACAGGACTTTCCCCAGCCCCATCACCAACCTCTCCTGGACCATGGCCGCTATTTGTTGAATCACAGTGGATCTTCTCAAATTCAAAAGTTGTACATGGTTCATTGTGATTTGGGGATGTCACTTAATGTAGTGTTATATAGTTGAGTAATTTTAGAGACATTATCTGGTCTAGATGAGAGAATACGCATGGTCAGACATTCTGTCCTTGCCAGGTCAAGTATGTCACAAACCCAAGGGGACTGCAGGATAAAGCAGGAAGAAGAAAGCTGGTGTTGGTGGAGACCTTTTACTTTTCTCCCTCCCCTGCCAAGAGAAGCTAACATTCCATTTTCTAATTTTGGTCTCAATCTTCCTAAATTGTATGCAAGCTAAATAATGCCTCTGTGGACAATCATGCCACACAAAGCCTTGCCATCGTTCTGATCAGTCCTGGTCCCCATCTTTCCCTTTGTCTCCCAAACATTGGAGCCATCATTCATATCTTACATTTTCTTTTATACTTTCTGATACTTTTCTGTTCCTTGCATCTGATCTTTCATCTCAGCAATTCATTCTTTGACTACATGTACTATTATATATCCTATAAATGTGCTCTTTATAGGTACTTTTCTCATATTTCTATTGGTTCTTTGATTTCTAGCTCTTGCTTCATGCTGCTAACACTGTTCCTTATATCAAGTTCATTGATCATCCCTATCTCAGGTCCTTGACCTATCTGTTCCAAAGTTTGGTTTCAGAGGGTTTGTGTTTGTTCAGTTTGTGGTCTTTTATTTTAGTCTAGTTATAGAGATTGCAGGCTATTTCCTTGGATATATCTGCCACCCTACCTGGTAATAGGTCACGAGGAAGGCTAAGAGCAGGTTCTCTTCTGTTTTCGTTCTGGGGAGCCTGAAGGTAAGCAGAAGAACCCCGGGTACCACAAAGCCACCTTTGAAATCTTTACCAGGCAATTCCCACCTTCCCACCATAAACTTCCCACTTTAAACACCTTTAAAGATACACACACACACACACACACACACACACACACACACACACACAACTTAGAAAAATGCTCTCCCCAGAAGGATGCAATGAAAAGAAAGTGACTCTAGACAATTTAAACCTCCATGAACCTTAATTGGAGAGACACTTCAGACAGGATTGTAAGGATTAAAGAAAATGTGTCTAGCCTAGCACAATCCCAGAAGAGTAGGTACTAATAAAGAGTCCCCTTCCACAAACTACCTCATAATCTTCCTACTTTTCACATTCAGCATAGCTTAGGAATCAATCCAATAGTAAAAGAAAGAGTGGAGACTCTGTTGTTAGCAGTTCTATATTACAGAAAATTAGATACTCATCTCACACATACTGTCATCATTTTCATAGATGCATAATTCATAAGTTTACAATTAAAAAGTTATGGAGGAAGATTGACAATCTCTATGGAGGTGCTACTCAAAGCTCTAAGCTTTAAGTATGCCAATTGGCTCTTAGGGGCCAAGGCCAAAAATGTGGTCAAATGCTTTCTGCCAAAAGCAATGATAATTTAATCTAGGGTAGACCTACTGGGCTCCTCCGCTAACAGCCTTTGGGACTGTGAAGAAGTCCTTTAGGGTTTTTGGAACCTGTGCCACGTGGAGACAAGAGAGATAGATGAAGCCACAGCTGGAAAGTGGCCAGAAGGAAACGACTACCTCTGAAAGAGGAAAGACTATTTGGAGAAATAAACCAGCCGATTGGGCCCCTACCAGCTGCATCTGTAAAGGAACCATCTGATTGTTAAAGAGTATAAGAGTACGCACACTCAAAATCGGAAACAAAATCTAAAGAAGATTGTTCCCACAATCCAGGCTGGTGAACTTTTGAAGGCAAGTGTGAAGTAAATAAGCTCCACCGTTCTGTGAACTCACTGCGGCCATTTGCTGTAGGAAAGTGGAAGAGGTAGGATGGGCAATGTAATGGATCAGGCTGGATCCCCAATACCAATGCTCAATAGCACCTACCATAACTAGTAATGGAAAAATCTAACATCTGGGCTTTAATTGTAAAGTCTGTAAGGGGAGTTTTGCCATTTTATGAAAGAATAAGAGTGGTAGGGTAGACTACATTATAACTAAGCCCCCTTTAGCTCAATTTTCAGTGTCTCGAGTACTTGGCACTTTAGGCATATTTTAGTTTCCTTTCAATCAATATCATGCATGATCCACGTATTTGCTGTGGAACTCATCTCAGATTAGGTCCTCTCACAAGCATACGTGGGATTTTCTGAAAATGTTCAAATGCCCAGAGAACATGCATTTCATTTTTAAATCAACACTTTGAGTAGCTACTTCATACTAGGCACTGAGTTAACTCAATGTGAGTAACGGGAATGCAGGAACTGTTCCCTACTGTCAGTGTGTTTGACCATCTGAAATGGGAGAAGGCACTGTGAAGGAATTAATGTAGCTTAAAATCTAGTAAAAAATAACTCCTTTTATCAAAAACCAAACTCAGCATTAGAAACTTTTGATCCATAGCCCAAGCAAACAAGGGAAAAGCCAAGTTCTTTGGCTGCTTCATTCCACCCACCTGTATGAGTGCAGCCTTATGAGCCAACTCAACACTGGAGAAGGACAAGTACATCTCCAGGTTCAAAACTGACAGGTTTCTCTCATTAACCACCTTCTTCAGAGAAGCAGCGACCTACCGTGGAAGGAAATAGGAAATATCTATCGAGGTTTTGATGTGTATATGGTGCTGTAAGGCAGGTCTTAGACTAGACACAGTGCCATTTTGGTTTGGGTGATTTTGCAGGCTGACCTCGTAATCCTGATTGGGTGGCCAAGGACAGAGGTGTTCCAGGCCAATAAAGGGAACTTAAGGGAAAGGCTAACAAACCAGAGCATGTGCCCAAGAAAAAACTATTAACTCAATGTGAGTAATGGGGTAAATTTCACTCAACTACTTTTACTATTTTTTACTATTACTTTTCTGATTACTTTACTATTAACCTAATCTGAGTAAATTTTATTGAATAATGCTCATATTTGACAGGATTCAATCCTGACTTGTCCCCAGATGCATTACAGCCATGAAACAAAGTCAAGACCCAACACCTGAACTGAGTTGAAAACAGAAACCTGGGAGTTTACTATTAAATAAAATAGCATCTATCTGGCCTTTTCAAGCCCATGATCAAACTTAAAATTACTGGGTAGTGTTGCCATGGCAATTCAGTTGTTACCATTGCAGTCTGGCCTCTCCTTTGGGTACAGCAACCAGGTCCCTCACATGACCCTGCACTTTTGCTCCATCTTTCTGATCATTACGAATTAATTTCAGACTTTGTTTCTAACCAAAGCCTCAAGGACCCATGAAATTTACCAAAAACACAACCTCCTTTCAAAAGGGCCATTGTCCTAGGCAGGGCGCATGGTTTAAATAACCCCAGGCCCTACACCCTTCTAGGAATGAACTAAGTTAGATATGGGATTTCTCTATAGTTAGACCTTAAAAACAAAGCTAAAATTCAACCTCTTAGTAATTTTAGAAAAGCCATAAAGCCAGAACAAAAAAGAACATCTTGGAACCAAAAGTTACCCCACTGAGGCAATTGCAAATTACTAGTCCCTAAGGTGGGGCTCCTCAGACAGGAGGATGTCTGAGTTCAGATGGATGGGGTGTGGCTGGAGGCTGTGTTCTCTAGGAGACCAGATTAAGTGCACAGAGTAGTTCATCTCTATAAAGATAGACCTTGGCTGACCTTGGCTCTCCTCTACTCCTGAGCACTCAGCTTTTTCTACAAGCCTCTTTATTCAATCTGGGCTTACCTTCTAGAGAGGATAAAGCTCTCATCACAGTGACCCAAGCAGTAGATTTCAAAAAGGACTATAGGCCCAGGCTGGATTCCTTCACCCCCCTCCGCCCCCCCCCCCATGAAGGCAGAGGCTGTTGGGCTGTTTTATAGTTTGTGACTAGATTTCCTGCTCAGGGAAACCTGAGAGGGAGGGGGCCTACAATTCCACTGAGTTGCCTCACGTAAAGGAAGGCTCATTTGAGCAACTGTTTCTAACCAGCAATCAACACTTCTTCTATACAGTATGCTAGATGGATTCCTAAGAAAACTTGGAGTGGCTATATTTCTGAGGAGCTACAAAGTCATTCCACAGAGTCTAATATCCCATTGGGAGAAACTACTGCACACACAGCACTTGGAAGCGTGAATTAAGTAGTAGGTGGTTCTCAGATTTCATTGTACTTGGGTCATACTTGAGGAACTTACTCAGGTGCAAGTTCCTGAGTTCCACCCCAAGAGATTCTGAGCCAGTGGTCTGTGACTCTTCATTCGTATCAAACACCCAGATCATAACAATGCAATTCTGTGGTCTACACTCCTGAAGGAACAAACCTTCGATCAGGGCCAAGATCCTAAACAACCCAGGTGGAACTTACACTTCCAGGAGTACTTCCTATGACTCTATAATACAGGTGGTCTACTCCAAGATTTGCCTGGGATACCAACATACACTCAAACTGACTCCACAGTTGTATCAGTGCTATGAATAGAAGAGGCTCCAGAACCTCTCCATAGGTCAAGGGTTAAGGCTGCTGGATAGAGGGACTGGGAAATAATGTTTGGACTTACATAATGAGCTTATTTGGGGTAGCTTGGAAAGGGGCCGACACTGGCCGGATTATTGGCCCAGGGACCCTGACTTTATTGTTGGAATAGCAGTAGGCCACAAAGATGTCTGATTCATGCAGTGGTTACAGGTGTCGAATGTCCCTCTTACACTGGAGTCTAAGCTCACCAAAGATGAGGACCGTGTGTTACTCATTTTAGAGCCACAAAAGAGTGTTCCAAGTAATAGGTGCTCAATAACTAGTTGCTGAAATTTGTTTAAGTTTATGTATTTATTTTGAGAGAGGGAGAGAGAGAGCACAAGGGAGGAGCAGAGAAAGAGAGCAGAGAGAATCCCAAGCAGACTCCACACTGCCAACACAGAGCCTGACATGGGGCTCAAACCCACAAACCATGAGACCATGACCTGAGCCAAAGTCAAGAGCCAGACTTTTAACCAACTGAGCCACCAGGTGCCCCACTAGTTGTTGAAATTAATTGCCGCAGATGCACATACCCTAGAACTTTGCCCTAATGCCTATAGACAAGTGATGGTGACTTGCACATTAAAAGGCACACCACTAGTATTTATAGATCTGATTTAATACTAGGTTTTCCTAAGTCAGAGCTGCCACACAGGATTACACAGGATGTGCACTGCAAAAATCTATCAAATGGAAGAAGCTGTCATTTACACTGCAGCCGTCAAAGACCTAAGTGTGAGAGTCACAATGACAAAATTCAGAAGAAAACACAGGTGTAAATCTTCATGACCTAGGATTAGATATGCCATGAAAAGCACCAGAAACAAAAGAAAAAATAGAATTATTAGACTTTACAAAAATTAAAACCTTTGTGCTTCGATGGACACCATCAGAAAGTAAAAAACAATCTACAGAATGGGAAAAAATTTGGGCAAATCATATCTATGATGAGAGACTTGTATCTAGAATATGTAAAGAACTCCTATACCTTAGTAGTAAGATGATAAATAACTCAACTTTTTCAATGAGCAAAGTATCTAAATAAACATTTCTCCAAAGAAGATATGCAAATGGTCAATAAGAACATGAAAAGATGTTCAACATATGTAGTCATTAGGGAAACGAAATAAGAGTCACAGTGAGATATCACTTCATACACCTACTAGTATGGATAGAATCAGAAAGACAGATAAATGTTGGCGATGACGTGGAAAAACTGGAACCCTCATAGGCTCCTAATGGAAATGCACACTAGGAGTTTGGCAGTTCCTCAAATGGTTTGATATAAAGTTGTCATATGTCCCATCGATCCCAATCCTAAGTGTACATCCAAAAGAAATGAAAATATATATCCACACAGAAACTTGTACACAAGTGTTCAGATCAGTGTTATTCAAAAGAGCCAAAAAGTGGACACAATCCAAATGTCCATCAACTAATGGGGTAAATAAGATATGGTATATCCATGCAATGGAATATTATTTGATAATAAAAAAAGAATAAAGTATTAATACACCCTACAACTTGGTTGAATCTTGAAAACATGCAAAGTGAAAGAAGTCAGATACAAAAGGTCACATATTATATGGTTCCATTAATATGAAAATTCCAAAATGGGCAACTCTATTACAGATAAAAAGTATATTTGTGGTCACTAAGGGCAGGGATGTGCTGGAGTCCAGCTCCGGAGAGTCCAGGGGTCCCTGAAGGATGGACGGTGTTAGCGAAAGGAATCAGAGAGCTACAAAATGTAGTCTGATCACCAAGCAGGCATCTCTGGCAACTCTGGCATCTCTGCCCTGCTGATCTCAGTATCTTTATTTAAAGGTAGTAAGTGACATTACATCAGAGAGTGACATTACATCGGTAAGCACAGTTTGATATCTTTAGCAACAATGTGTTTTATCAGCAAAGCACAATTTCCTCGGTCTTCCATGTTGTTTTTCACCATTCTTTTTTAGACCATAAAGGAAACAATTCTTATCTTAGCTATTTTGTGATTCTGCTCCTAAGTTAATTAACATATACTGTCTTTGAAGTAGGATTAGGTAAATTTATGGCAGGAGGAGAAAACAGGATGTTTATGAAGTAAACAGTATTGTTATTGTAAGTCTCAGTAAACAGAGGGCACATACATTATCACCTAAATACCTATGTTAATCATCTATAGAAAGGTTAGGAGTCATTCCGTCTAGCTTTCTAACTACAATGGGGGAGGTGTAACTCACCTGGTAAAGACATAATTCCTAATGCTTGTCTAAGTTCCTTCACTTATGAATGAGTGAATTTTTACAATAGGGGCCTAACGTTTGCATAAGTTACACTAATATTTAGCCAACTCATAACTGCTATTTTCTATGATCAATTTGTGTAACCTATCCCCAAGAGGCAACTTTGAGGTTACTTCTGGCCAGGTTACTCTCATTCAGATGTAATCCATCAAAGCATCACACTCCAGGTCCCCTTTTTAATTTAAATGCCATAAACAAAAGGGCGTTGCATCCCTTGAGGCCAACAAGAGCAGTTCAAGAAATCCAGGCCTGAAAGGTTATTAGAAGGAGATAGTACTGGGCGCCAGTTGATCGGCAGGAGACCTTGCAACATCTGCCTTTTCCACACAGGGAGAAGTCTCAACCTGTGATCCCAGGATGGCTCCCAACAGGGATGGTTGGAAGGCAGTGGGGAGTGACTGCTACTGAGAATGGGGTTTCTTTTGGGCGTGATGAAATGTTCTAAAATTGATTGTGGGGATAGTGGCACAATACTGCATATATTGAAAACCATTGAATTGTATATACTTTAAATAGATCAAATGTATGGCATGTGAATTGTATTTTAATAAGGTTATTTTATTTATTTAAATAAGATACCTATTGCAATAAAACTGACAAGAAAAAGTCTAGAGGAACACAGGTGTTTTATATTTTTAAAATCTTTTTTGGTGAATTTGTTTAACACTAAATCTATATAATAAGAAATTCTTCCAAGTGCATTTCATACCAGCTGGGCCACTCTTGTATGGTTGGTCAAATTGTACACTCAACAATGGGCTCAGCAGTATGTAGGAACTTTGCCCAAGGGAAACTCCGTCTCAGACTGTGTGCTTTCTGGCCTGGGAGGGTAGAGCTGACCTGTGCCCTGACCCTTCCTTGTGTCAACAATCAAATTGTGGTTATCCTTCATTTCCACTCATTCCTCCCCATTCCAAATTGCCCAGTTAATGTAAATTCCCTAAACAATTCTCTTGAAATGCATAAGGCCAGAGTTGAGCAGAATGGATGTGAAACCCCAGCCTTCCTCCTTGTTGGGTTTCGAGCATTTCTATTTACTTCCTGAGTCTGTACTGACCATCTGGGGACTCCATCTGTCTCCTTCTAGGCCCTGAAACCCCAGATTGTGATTCTTGCTAACAATTTATTGCCATGATTTCATTACAACAAAATGATTCGGAGTTTCACCTGGAGTGCTGAAGAACTCTCAATTATTTCCTAGTGACCTAAAATGGAAAACACATTTTAACTGCTAAAGGAAATTGAACACCGACTGAAAAGTTTGGTACACTTATGTTTTGAGAATAAAATGAGATGGTAAGTATGAAAGTAACTTGAATGCTTATAGAGAACAAATAGTTTGTAGCTAGAAATAAACACTAGAAAAGGATTCAAGCCATGTATCCTTGAGTTAATTATTTTGTACTTCTTAGCTTCAGTTTATCCATTAGTAAAGTGGGAATAATAGCATTACCCTTTTCATAAGGTTGTTGTGAAGATTAAATGAATTATATATATATTTTTAATTTTTTTTGGCATTTATTTATTTTGAGAGAGAGAGAGAGAGAGAGCATGAGCAGGGGAAGTGCAGAGAGAGAGGAGACACAGAATGTGAAGCAGGCTCCAGGATCTGAGCTGTCAGCACAGAGCCTAACGTGGGGCCCAAACCCATGAGCAAGATCTTGACCTGAGCCGAAGTCAGTTGCTCAACCCACTGAGCCACCCAGGCACCCCTGAATTAATATATATTAAGAACTTTAGAGAAAGATCCATTTCACTCTTTGTTATTATTATAGTGTTTGCTAGTATATTTCAAATCACATTCCAGATTTTACTTTGAATGAATTTTGGAGGGATCTGTTCCAATGTATTTTCCACCTGCTTATGAGTTTCCTCTTATCCTGAGTCCAATTTTTCTAAATAAATATTAATTGAACAGCATGATATAGTGGTTAAGAACCTGGTTCTGGAGCTGGTCATCTGGATATTAAACCTGGTTCTGTTTTTTCCTTATAATTTCTTAGAGCCTCAGTTTTACCATCTGTGAAATATAGGGTTGTTGTGTAATAAATGAGTTATTTTATATACACTCAGAACACAGTAAGAACTGCATAAGCATTTGCTATTATTAGGTTAGATTCAAAATATGAAAATCTTATTGCTCACTTTATTATCAGAATTACTTATGGTTGCTGCTTTAAAACAAAACGTCAGGTACACAATCAGGTACAGACTAAGTCTACTCTCTCAGGCCAAGGTAGACCTCACTAGGGCAACCATTCTGAGTATAAAGCCCCGAATTTATATCAGGTTAAACATTAAAATAAGTACAAAGGAACCATTCAAGGTGGTTATGTCTTCATGCAAATTCAGATTTCAGGAGGCAGATAAAAAAGTATACTTGGAAGCAAGATTATTTTTAAAAAATCTTCATGGTATTACGCTGACAAGTCCTAAGAATAATTTCTGACTATAAAAAATCAATGACTGGGACACCTGGGTGGCTCAGTTGGTCAGGATTCCGACTTTGACTCAGGTCATGTCCTCGTGGTTTGTGGGTTTGACCCCCCATGTCGGATTCTGTTGACAGCTCAGAGCCTGGATCCTGCTTCAGATTCTGTGCCTCCCTCTCTTTCTGCTCCTCCCCCACTTACACACTGTCTCTGTCTCTAAAAAATGAATAAATATTAAAAAATTTTTTAAAAAACGTGACTATAGTCCATATTAAAACTTAAGCCACTGTAGGACCCCAATCCTATCTGAGAATGATCATAAATCCTGGACTTCAGTTCTTAAAAATAGACAATATTCTCTTCTAAATATCTAGTTTGGCTAGATTCAAAGTTGAAGGATCAGAGGGAATTTGACAGAATATGGAAATTAAAAGGGTCACCTCTGGGGGTGCCTGGGTGGCTCAGTCGGTTGAGCGTCCGACTTCGGCTCAGGTCATGATCTCGCAGTTTGTGAGTTCGAGCCCCACGTCAGGCTTTGTGCTGACAGCTCAGAGCATGGAGCCTTCTTCACATTCTGTGTCTCCCTCTTTCTCTGCCCCTCCCCCACTCATGCTCTGTCTCTCTGTCTCAAAAATAAATAAACATTAAAAAATAAAATAAAATAAAATAATAAAAGGGTCACCTCTGAAAAGTTTCTTACTGATCCACATAGAAGTGAATTGACCATCTAAAAAATTCAGTGAATCACAAAACCAAATGATGAATATTAATGTCAGCCAATGATGAGGAAAATGCACATAAATACAAGAATTAATCTTGATATTATGGACCTAAAGCAATGTATGAGAATTTGGACACCCAAATTAAAATGCATGGGAAGACTCATCACTTTTACTTAAAGATCTCTCATTAGACATAAAATAGCTATCTCAGAAAGAAGGCATCCTTCCTCAAGAGCTCTCTTCTCAAAGAACAGGGATGTTTATTAAAACCAAGTGTGGAGAGGAAATCACTGACAGATTGAACACATGCAAATTCAAATCTTTTATTTAACAAAAGATATCATGGACAGACTTAAAAGACAAGCTACCAATGGGAGAAAATACCAGTAATATACATAATCAGGAAGGTAGTAATATCTGTAATATAGGCAGAATATATGCAAATCTACAAAAAAAAAATAACTCCAAAACTGGCAAAGGATATGAATACAAATTTACAGAAGAGACAATAACTAAAATATGAAAATATGTTGAACCTCAGTAATATTCAATGAAGTACAAGCTAGAAATAGAATATGCCATTTTTGTCACTCACAAGGCAAAAAATTAAAATATTAAGAACGCTAAGAATATATCTTATATTGTAATTTCGATCTTAATTAAAGAGAATTTGAAAATATCGTCATGACTAACTTCATTTATTCAACCAGTATTTATTAAGTGCTACTAAAGCTACTCACAGTGCCAGACCATGTAGTAGTTAACAATATGAATAAAAAGATACCTGTGAGTGAACTATAGTTTAGGGAGAAAGAGACCAATATCCAAGCAACCAACTGTATACAAGACTGATCCAGGTACATGACGCATCTGGAAGATCAGATGATTCCCAGGGCGGGAGGGAGGGGTGACATCGTCAATAATGGCTGGCGATTGAGCAGACCCACTAATATTGAGCTGAAATAATACAGGCAGAAGAAAGAGGAGAGACATCCAACTACAGATTTAAAAAAAAAGGCAAAATCACAGACTTAAGAAATGTCATGAAGAATTCGAACATTGAAGATAGTGTGAACATGGTAGCCAGGTTGCTAGTGGTGAGACTGGCAAATAAAAGACGGCTTGGTGGTTTCCAGCCTAGAATCTTTAAGCTCCCAACCAATAATCTTCATGTCTGTGCAGACATTTGCTTTCAAAACTTTTTAATAAACCATGATATAAGTGGGCTATAGCCTCAGGGCAAGAATGAATCAGCCATCACATGGGTATACAGCCCAAGTTCACATCATTTGAATTAAGTGAATAAATTGCCAGAAAAAAAATTATTTACCTACCTAAGAATAAGTAGAAAACCTGAATAGTTCTATGACCACTAAAGAAATTGACTCAGTGGTTAAAAAAAAAAAAAACTCCCTCTTCCCCCACAAAAAAATCCAGGCTGAGATAATTTCCCTGGCAAGACATTTATAGAGGATATAATTATAATCTAGCCCTAACTATTCCAGCGTATAGAGAAAAGAAGAAAGTTCCCAAAGCATAACCATGACACCAAAACTTGGCAAGAACTATACAAGAAAGAAAAATTATAAGGCAACTTCATTCATGAGCATAAATCCAAAAATCTCAAAAAAAAAATACAGGTAACAAAAATTAACAAATATATGAAAATGATACTATACCATGACCAAGTTGAGTTTATCCCAGGAATGCAAGTATGTTTTAGTATTTGAAAATTAATTATCACATTAATAAATTAAAGGAGAAAATGTGATTATTTCAACATAGAGAAAACATTTGATAAATGATCTTCTAAAATATATGAAAATGTAAAAGCCAAGAAGATCCAAAACAGGCTTGATGTAGAAGCATAAGGTCAGAGGACTTGCTCCACCAGATACCAATTCTTTTTATAAAACTATAGTAATGAAGAAAGTGACATTGATACAGAACTAGATAAATGAGCCTACAGAAAAACATAGAGAGCCTAGACATAGAGTCTCAAATATGAGGACACTATTTATAATGAAGGTGCATTGCATAATACTGAGGAAAGAATGAATTTTGCAATAAATGATGCTAAAAGAACTGAGTGTTTATACGGGGAAAAAATGACGTTGAAACCTGTATCTCATGAACCTAAATGTGAAAGGCAAACTTAAACTTTCAGAAGGTAATGTAGAATATTCTCCTGACCTGTGTGTGGCAAAATATTTTTTAAATAAAGGACAGTGACTTTTAAGGAAAAGTTTAATAAATTCACTACATTAAATTTGACAACTTCTGTCTGTCAAAAGATACCATAAAGAAAGTGAAAAGGCAAGTCAGCCATAAAACTCGAATTCAGAACATATAAAGAACTTGGGGTGCCTGAGTGGTTCAGCTGGTTAAGTGTGTGACTCTTGATTTTGGCTCAGGTCATGATCTCATGGTTCATGAGTTCGAGCCACACATCGGGTTCTGCACTGAATATGGAGCCTGCTTCGGATTCTGTCTCCCCTTTTCTCTCTGCCCCTACCTCCCGCCCCCACTAAATAAATTAATTTTTTTAAAAAAAGAACTCCTACAAATAATTAAAATTAAAATGGCTACATGTCATTATAAATTTGTCCAAACCCATAGAATGTACAAAAGTAAACCCTTATGTAAACTAGAAATTTGATGTTAATGTAGGTTCATCAATTACAACAAATGCACCACTGTAAAGGGAGTGCTGACAACGAGGAGGCCTTGCCTGTGTGGGGCAGGGGGTGTATGGGAGATAGCTGTACCTTCTGCTCAAAACTGCTCTAAAAAAAATAAAAATTCATTTTTAAAAAATAGTTATGACCCAAGAAACTTTTTTTAAAAACCAAGAGATTTGAACAAGCATAGAACAAAAGAGGATATTCGAATAGTCAATAATTAGGGGAGAAAGGTGCTTAAACCTACTAGTAATCAGAGAGTAAAACTTCATTAAGATACCATTGTAGACCCCCTAGTTTGGCAAAAAGTTGAAAGTCTTAAAAAATAAAAATAAAATAATACTTTAGGGACCCCCAGGTGACTCAGTCGGTTAAGTGTCTGACTTCGCCTCAGGTCATGGTCTCACGATTCATGGGTGCAAGCCCTGCATTGGACTTTGTGTTGACAGCTCAGAGCCTGGAGCCTGCTTTGGATTCTGTGTCCGCCTCCCTCTGTTTCTCCCCCACTCACATTCTGTCTCTTTCTCTCTCTCAAAAATAAAGGTTTAAAAAAGTAATAATAATATTTTAAAAAGTGGAATGTCTTACAATTCTAAATATTGTCGAACATGTGTTATGATGGAAATTCACATATTCTCCAGGTGTAAGTGAAAACTGGAAAAAGTAGTTTGTATATTCACAGCTATTGGAATCCACCTTTATCTAATAACATAGAAAAGAGATATACCCTGTGAGCCAGCAATTTCACTCTTGGATCCTAAAGAAACTTGTTGACATATGCATCACGATACACATAAAAGAATATTCATGGCAACATTTTATGTCAAAACCTGGGTGCAAACCAACTACATCAATAAAAATGGGTAAGTTGAGATACATTAATCCAATGAAATATTATGCAGCAAAGATCATGACCAAACTGGAGCAACAGATGAATGTTGACAACATAAAATGGGGGGAAAGGAGGAAGACAAAAAAATTCATACAATATGACCCATTTAAATAAAGTTTACAAAGAACCAAAAGTCCACTAGGTCATTTAAGAATAGGCGCATGGGGGTAAAACTATAATGGAAACAACAAGTGGTTGTCACAAGAAGCAAGAAAGGATAGAAGTGGGGGAAGCGTCTCATAATTAGGTAGTGTTCTCTTTATTGGCCCCGGTGGTAGTTACACAGGTGTTTGCACCTGCACATTATACATGATTGAATACAGTTAAGGCCTCTTTATAATCTTTTATGATTTGGCGGACAAGTACAAGTATCCATTTATCTTGCTTTCTCTCAAAACAAGCCCGGTATGTAAGCTCCTTTTGTTTATCGAAAATTGCCACCTACCAACCTGGAATGGCTTCTCTCTTCGGACTCCACCTCCCCTCTGAGTATGAGGTCCAATTTCAGATTACACCAGGAAAGCTCCAGAGACGGTTGTGAACCAATAGCACTGCTTGGGGAAACTGCTGCTTTGCTTTTCTATGGGTAGAGTTTACATTTGATGATTACATTGTACGACTTATACCAGTCATATCCTGTCAGCTTCCACTTATGGGATGAAACTATATTTGTCAAGACATCTGAGCTGCATTTTCATGATTCCAAGTATAGCTTGTTTGTTTCTTTTCTTTTTCAGAAATGACTTTGAGAACGTTGGAAGTTTGGGTGGCGGTTGTGATATGTAACATAACCAGAACAGAAGCTTTAATTGAAAGTATGAAATTCCAACTTTAGGACTCCCTCTGGGTGATGTGAGTTTGAATTATTTTTTCAAAAATATATTTCTATATTGATGGAATGTTTAACAAATGGCATGTATTTTTTTTCCAGAAAAGACACAGATAAAACTTTGAAAACAAAGTTTTGAAAATAAAACTTTGTGTACTTCCTGCAAGAATTGCCTTTCCTTTTGTAACCCTCCAAACTCTAGAATTTTTCAGTATATCTGCTATTTCTATGCTTAAGAACCTGGAAACAGCCATAACTGTGACCTTACTTTCTCATTACTTAGGTTAACAGATCATCTAGTGAGATAGAATTAGTTGCATAACCCAATATGTCAGTTATAGGGTGCTAAAGGGAGGTAAGACTGCACAAGTTCACAAAGGTGAAAATACATGTGTATAACATGTCACCTTAGTAAAGTACATTTCTCTTTTCTTTAATTTGAAATATGTTCCTTTATGTATGTAAAGATGCACAAAGATGTAGAGTTTTTGTACAGAGAAGGTACCGAAGTGCCAGTTTTAGTCTAAGCATCCCTGGCAAAGCTTCTGCTTATGGGAAATCAGGATTATAAGGGAGAGAATAGAAGATGTAATACCTATTCACTCTGGTAATATAGTTTCAACAAACTATTAAAAGCAGAGAGATCAGAAGAGCACGTGGAAAAGTTAGCCGTCTTCAGTAATCATTTTGGTAGTGGTGAGAGCATTGTTTTTGTAGCTCTGTGAGTATAGTGTATGATGTAGAAGAGCAAAAGTGTAATTATGGGGTATTCCAATCTATCAACTCCTATATCCTTGAGAACCAGTACTCTCTATATGGAAGAAAGGAGATAATAGATAAATTAAGTAAAAATCCTGCAGTCATGACTTTGAAATAGAAGTATTAGTGTGGGTACTTTCTTTTAGCCTCCTAACTCTGTCTGCCGAAGAGGCCTAGAAAAATGACCAACCTGTTAGCAATGTGCATGTCTAGACGAGGCAGAACCACTAGGTAACCCCTAGCAAATGAGGGGAAGTTTCTCTGTAAAGAAGTAGCTACCCAGCTATTATATGGCAGAATAGTAAATTTAGAATGTCATCATTGTGGACTCCCTAATGAATTAATGCATGTAGACTTTGAGCATCAAGGGCTAGTAATACCACAGAAAGAGAGGTGACCAGACTTTATGAGCCTCCTAATGCAAAAACACATTGCCACCTATGAAATTATCTTGGGGGAAAAGAAGAGGAACCTGGATAGGATTGTGTCTCAGAAAATTCAGAGGACAGGGGCGCCTGGGTGGCTCAGTCGGTTGAGCACCGACTTCGGCTCAGGTCATGATCTCGCGGTCTGTGAGTTCGAGCCCCGCGTCGGGCTCTGTGCTGATGGCTCAGAGCCTGGAGCCTGCTTCGGATTCTGTCTCCCTCTCTCTCTCTGCCCTTCTCCTGCTTACACTCTGCCTCTATGTCTCAAAAATAAATAAACATTTAAAAAAATTTTAAAAAAAAGAAAAGAAAATTCAGAGGACAGAAGAAAATGACAAATTACATATTGGGAATGCAATCATCAGCATCTAGTCTATGGGAAACTTTAACAAATGACTCAATTCTGTCAAATTGCAAAAGCAAAAAGGGAGAAGGGGAAAACCTGAAGATTAAAAGGTGTCAAAGACATTTATTTTTAAGTGGCAATGCTAAGCAATTGCATACAAGGATGAACATTCAGGGGTTAAACCTATGAAGAAAAGCAAAGGAGTGGTGACTATTAAAGTTACTTTTAGGCCACCGAGCAGCTACCAAAGAGGTTGGTCAAGGTCTATTTTTTGATCTGGGTAATGATTGCAAGGGCATTTGTTTACCGTAATTTATTACACTATATTTTACGTGAGTTTTCTGTCCCTGTTTTACAACAAAAAAGTAATGGAAAAAAGATATATATATAAACAACAAAGGGCTGGTATCCTTTGTCAGAGGAAAGATCTAGAAAACACTTTTTAAAAAGACAGTCAACATAATAAACAAGTGAGCAGAAGACTTGAAGAAGCACTTCACAGAGAGAGAAAATGCAAATACTCAACTGCGGGAAAAGTGCTGAAGGGAAAGACAAATTAAAACCTCAATTAGATACTGCTACATGCCCACCAGAATATAATTTAAGTGTTGGCAAGAACTCTGAAGTTGCTGGTGGGAATGTAAATTGGTACAGCTACTTTGGAAAACAGTTTAGAATTATCAGAGAAACTTAAAGACTCACATCCAATAAGGGCTCCTAAATGTTTAACAACTAGCTCTCTTGGAGAAGAGTCTTGATTGCAGTATTCGCTGATTTCCCTGGTGTAAAAACTATCAAGTAATGGTTCTTTTTAAAAATATAATTAATTGCAAGTGTATATAATTTAATTTTAAGTAAGAGCTGTGTTAATTTACTTATAAAGTTCTTAAAGTTTTTGTTTTTTAATTTTTCTTTTAATGTTTATTTATTTTTGAGAGAGAGACAGAGCGTGAGCTGGGCAGGGGCAGAGAGAGAGGGAGACACAGAATCTGAAGCAGGCTCCAGGCTCTGAGCTGTCAGCACAGAGCCTGATGCAAGACTCAAACCCATGAACTATGAGATCATGACCTGAGCCAAAGTCAGACACTGACTGAGCCACCCAGGTGCCCCTAAAATTCCTGAAGTTTTAATGTTTGGTTCTGAGGGGCCACCTCTAGCACATATGCTTCTATGGCCACACACTGTGACCTAGAAATTCCACCACACCCTAGAGAAATGTGTTCATGTGCACATTCAGAAATATTCACAGTCTTGTCTATAATCATTCAAAACTGGAAATAACCTCTTATCCAATAATAACTAGATTAAATAACTTTGATATGTTCATACAATGAAATTTATTATACAGTAATGAAAACAAACTGGAGATGCATGCAATACAGATGAACCTTTGAAACAACGTTGAGTAAAAACTAGACAGAAGAGCTCATCATTACAACTCAATTAATATAAAGTTTAAAAACAATCAATGATTTAGGGTTTAGAGACCTACACTCTAGGTAGGTCTATATGAAACTATAAGGCAAGCCAAGAAAATGCCATAAAATGCAAGATGGTGGCTACCTTTGCACAGAGTTGTGTTCAGAGCACATAGGGTTTCCAGGGTGCTGAAATGTTGCTTCTTGAAGTGGTTGTGGTTACCTATACTTTCACATCAACGAAATCCATTTTCTAAATACTATTCTGCATGTGTGTGGCATTTAAAAAATTTTTAAGAGTGAAAGTTAATAGACAATTGTCTCTAAGCATCACTTATTTTTTTTCTTCCAAGATTTTATTTAAATTCAACTTAGTTAATATATATTGTAGTATTGGTTTCAAGAGTAGAATTTGGTGGGGTACATAGGTGTCTCAGTCAGCTAAGTGTCCGACTCTTGGTTTTAGATCAGGTCATGATCTTACGGTTCTGTGAGATCAAGCCCCACATCAGGCTCCGTGATGACAGTGCAGAGCCTGCTTAGCATTCTCTCTCTCCCTCTTTCTCTGCCCCTTCCCTACTCATCCTCTCCCTCTCCCTCTCTCTCTCTTAAAATAAATAAAATAGACTTTAAAAAACGAGTAGAATTTAGTGATTCATTACTTACATATAATACCCAGTGCTCATCACAAGTGCCCACCTTAATACCCATCACCCATTTAGCCTGTATCCTCACCCACCTCCCCTCCAGCAACCCTCTGTTCTCTATAGTTAAGACTTTCTTTCAGTATGCCTCCCTTTCTGCTTATATATTTATTTTTTCTTCCCTTCCTCTATGTTCATCTTTTTTGTTTCTTTATAAAATTTTTTTTACTCTTTGACCAGGAGGGAGGGACCAACATGGCGGAGGAGTAGGGGGACCTGGTGCTCTCCTGTGTCTTTCAAACTAAGAAGGACTGAAACTGAAGGACTCTCAATCCCAGAGATCTGCAGGAAGAGGAGTTGGAGGCTACAGGGAAGAGAATGTGAAATCTGGAAAATCCTGGGAGACGGAGGAGACCTAGGAAATAATCCAATACACACCTAGCCGAAATGACAAAATGGAAGAACTACCCTCAAAAGAATGTACAGGAAATAGTGACAGCGTAAGAACTGATGAAAGCAGACATAAGCAACTTAACAGAACAAGAATATAGAATGATAAACATAAAAATACTTGCTGGGCTTGAGAAAAAGCACAGAAGAAAGCAGGGAGGCCCTCGAGGCAGAGATCAAGATCCTAAAAAAACGGTGAGGAGGAATTAAAAAATGCTTTGAATGAGGTGCAAAACAAATTGGAGGTGGCCACAGCATGGACTGAAGAGGCAGAAAAGAGAATAAGTGAATTAGAAGATAAAATTATGGAAAAAGGGGAAGCAGAGAAAAAGAGAGAGAAACTGATTCAGGAACAAGAAAGGAGAATTCGAGAGCTGACTGATGCAATCAAATGGAATAATATCCATATCATAGGAATTCCAGAGGAAGAAGAGAGAGAGAAGGGAGTCGAAGGGATACTTGAACAAATCATTGCTGAGAACTTCCCCAACATAAGGAAAGAAACGGGCATTGAAATCCAAGAGGCACAGAGAAGTCCCCTCAGACATAACCTGAATAGACCCTCAGCATGACACATCATAGTGAAGCTGGGAAAATACAAAGACAAGGAGAGAATTCTGAAAGCAGCTAGGGATAAATGGGACTTGACATACAAAGGCAGACACATTAGGGTAGTAGCAGACTTATCTACAGAAACTTGGGAAGCCAGAAAGGAACGGCAGAAAATCTTCAATGTGATGAACAGGAAGGATATGCAGCCAAGAATCCTTTATCCGGCCAGCCTGTCATTCGGAATAGAAGGAGAGATAAAGGTCTTCCCAAACAAACAAAAACTGAAGGAATACAGTACAAATAAACTAGTCTTACAAGAGATCATGAGGGAGACTCTATGAAGGAAAGGTCGCAAGGAACACAGAGTACCAGAGACATCCTTACGAGCATGAAACCTGCAGATAAACACAGTGACTCTAAACCCGTATTTTTCAATATTAACGCTGAATGTAAATGGACTAAATGCTCCAATTAAAAGACACAAGGTAACGGAATGAATTAAAAAACAAGACCCATCTATCTGCTGTCTTCAAGAGACCCGTTTTAAACCTGAGGACATCTTCAGATTGAAAGTGAGGGGATGGAGGACTATCTACCATGCTACGGGAACTCAAAAGAAAGCTGGAGTAGATACACTTATATCGGACAAACTACACTTTAAAGTAAAAGATGTAATAAGAGATGAAGAAGGGCATTATATAATAATCACAGGAACTATCCAGCAGGAAGAGCTAACAATTATAAATATCTCTGTGCCGAATTCTGAGGCACCCAAATTTGTAAAGCAACTAATTACAAACGTAAGCAATCTTATTGGCAAAAATGTGCTAATTGCAGGGGACCTTTATACCCCACTCACAAAACTGGATAGACCCACTAAACAGAGAATAACCATAGAAACAATGGCCCTGAACGACAAATTGAAATAGATGGGTCTGACAGACATCTTCAGGGTCCTTCATCCAGAAGCAAAGGAATTTACATTCTTCTCAACTGCACATGGTACATTTTCCAAGACAGACCATATTTTGGGGCACAAGGAAGTGCTGAATAAATATAAAAAGATTGAGATCATACCATGCACACTTTCAGACAACAATGCTTTGAAACCTGAAATCAACCACAGGAAAAAGTCTGAAAAAACTCCACAAACATGGAGTCTAAAGAACAACCTACTAAAAGACGAATGGGTCTACCAATCAATCAGAGAAGAAATTTAAAAATGCATGGGAACAAATGAAAATGAAAATACAACAATACACACACTTTGGGATGGGGCAAAGGCAGTCTAACAAATTCTAACAGCACACCTAAAGGAACTAGAAGCAGAACAGCTAAGACAACCCAAACCCAGCATAAAGAGAGAAATAACAAAGATCAGGGCAGAAATTAATCATATGGAAACAGAAAAAGTAGTGGAACAGATCAATGAAACCAGAGTTGGTTCTTTGAAAAAACAAACAAAAATGATAAACCTCTAGCTAGGCTTCTCGAAAAGAAAAGAGAGAGAACCCAAATAGATAAAATCACGGATGAAAATGGAGTAATTACAACCAATCCCTCAGAAATACAAGCAATTATCAGAGAATACTATGAAAAACTATATGCCGTCAAATTGGACAACCTGGAAGAAATGGACAAATTTCTAAACAGGCACACACTACCAAACTCAAACAGGAAGAAATAGAAAACTTGAACAGACCCATAACTAGTGAAGAAATTGAATCAGTTATCAAAAATCTCCCAACAAATAAAAGTCCAGGACAAGATGGCTTCCCTGGGGAATTTTACCAGACATTTAAAACAGAGTTAAGGGGTGCCCGAGTGGCTCAGTTGGTTAAGCGTCAGACTTCGACTTGGGTCATGATCTCATGGTCTGTGGGTTCGAGCCCCGCGTCAAGCTCTGTGCTGACAGCTCAGAGCCTGGAGCCTGCTTCAGATTCTGTGTCTCCCTCTCTCTCTGTCCCTCCCCTGCTCATGCTTTGTCTCTCCTGCCCTCAAAAATAAATAAAACATTAAAAAAAGAGAGTTAATACCTATTCTCCTGAAGCTGTTTCAAAAAATTGAGACGGAAGGAAAACTCCCGGACTCATTCTATGAAGCCAGCATCACTCTGATTCCGAAACAGATAGAGACCCACCAAAAAAAGAGAACTACAGGCCAGTATCCTTGATGAGTATGGATGCAAATATTCTTAACAAGATATTAGCAAATCGAATCCAACAGCATATAAAAAGAATTATTCACCATGATCAAGTAGTGCACCTGGTTTGCAGGGCTGGTTCAACATTTGTAAATCAATCAACGTGATACATCACATTAAAAAAAGAAAAGATAAGAACCATATAATCCTGTCAATAGATGCAGAAAAAGCATTTGACAAAATACAGCATCCTTTCCTAATAAAAACTCTCAAGAAAGTCGGGAAAGAAGGAACATACTTAGGTATCATAAAAGCCATTTATGAAAAGCCCACAGCTAATATCATCCTCAATGGGGAAAAACTGAGAGCCTTCCTCCTGAGATCAGGAACACGACAAGGATGTCCACTCTCACCACTGCTGTTTAACATAGTGTTGGGGTCCTAGCATCAGCAATCAGACAACAAAGCAAAATAAAAGGCATCAGGATAGGCAAGAATGAAGTCAAACTTTCCTTTTTGCAGAGACATGACACATTACATGGAAAACTCGACAGAATCCACCAAAAGCCTACTAGAACTGATCCATGAATTCAGCAAAGTTGCAGCATACAAAATCAATGTACAGAAATCGGTTGCATTCCTATACACCAACAATGAAGCAACAAAAAGAGAAATAAAGAAACGAATCCCATTCACAATTGCACCAAAAACCATAAAATACCTAGGAATAAACCTAACCAAAGATGTAAAAGATCTCTACACTGAAAACTACAAAAGCTTATGAAGGAAATTGAGGAAGACATAAGGAAATGGAAAAACATCCCATGCTCATGGATTGGAAGAATAAATATTGTTAAAATGGCAATACCACCCAAAGCAATCTACACATTGAATGCAATCCCAATCAAAATTGCACCAGCATTCTTCTCAAAGCTGGAGCAAACAATCCTAAAATTTATATGGAACCACAAAAGACCCCGAATAGCCAAAGAAATATTGAAGAGGAAAACCAAAGCAGGAGACATCACAATCCCAGACTTTAACCTCTACTACAAAGCAGTAATCATCAAGACAGCATGGTATTGGCACAAAAACAGACCCATAGACCAATGGAATAGAATAGAGAACCCAGAAATGGACCCACAAGTATATGGCCAACTAATCTTTGACAAAGCAGGAAAGAGTATCCAATGGAAAAAAGACAGCCTCTTTAACAAATGGTGCTGGGAGAACTGGACAGAGACCTGTAGAAGAATGAAACTAGACCACTTTCTTTCACAACTCACAAAAATAAACTCAAAATGGATGAAGGACCTGAATGTGAGACAGGAAACCATCAAAACCCTAGAGAAGAAAGCAGGAAAAAATCTTTTTGACCTGAACCAGCAGCAATTTCTTACTTGACACATCTCCAAAGGCGAGGGAATTAAAAGCAAAAATGAACTACTGGGACCTCATCAAGACGAAAAGCTTCTGCACTGCAAAGGAAACAACCAACAAAACTAATAGACAACCGACGGAATGGGAAAGGATAATTGCAAATGATATATCAGATAAAGGACGAGTATCTAAAATCTATAAAGAACTTACCAAACTCCACACACGAAAAATGAAAAATCCAGTGAAGAAATGGGCAGAAGATACGAATAGACACTTCTCCAAAGATGACATCCAGATGGCCAACAGACACATGAAACAATGCTCAATGTCACTCATCATCAGGGAAATACAAATCAAAACCACACTGAGATACCACCTCACACCGGTTAGAGTGGCTAAAATGAATAAATCAGGAAACTATAGATGCTGGCAAGGATGTGGAGAAGCAGGCACCCTCCTACACTGTTGGTGGAATGCAAACTGGTGCAGCCGCTCTGGAAAACGGTGTGGAGGTTCCTCAAAAAAATGAAAATAGGGGCGCCTGGGTGGCTCAGTAGGTTGGGCGGCCGACTTCAGCTCAGGTCATGATCTCACGGTCTGTGAGTTGGAGCCCCGCGTCGGGCTCTGTGCTGATGGCTCAGAGCCTGGAGCCTGCTTCCGATTCTGTGTCTCCCTCTCTCTCTGCCCTTCCCCTGTTCACGCTGTGCCTCTATGTCTCTCAAAAATAAATAAACATTAAAAAAATGAAAATATAACTACCCTATGACTCAGCAATAGCACTACTAGGAATCTACCCAAGAGACACAGGAGTGCTGATGCATAGGAACACATATACCCCAGTGTTCATAGCAGCACTTTTGACGATAGCCAAATCATGTAAAGAGACTAAGTGTCTAAGTGTCCATCAACTGACGAGTGGATAAAGAAGATGTGGTATATATATACGATAGACTACTACGTGGCAATGAGGAAGAATGAAATCTGGCCATGTGTAGCAACATGGATGGAACTGGAGGGTATTAGGCTAAGTGAAATAAGTCAGTCAGAGAAAGACAGATACCATATGTTTCCACGCATAGGTGGATTTTGAGAGACTTAGCAGAAAACCATGGGGGAGGGGAAGAGAGGAAAGAAAAAAAGACACAGAGATGGAGGGAGACAAAACATAAGAGACTCTGAAAGACTAAGAACAAACTGAGAGTGAAGGGGGGTGTGGAAGGGGGGAGAGTGGGTGACGGGCAGAGAGGAGGGCACTTGTTGGGATGAGCACTGGGTGTTGTATGGAAACCAATTTGACAATAAATTATTTTAAAAATTTATACAAAAATTCCTAAGACCAAGAATAGTCAAGAATAAGAACAGTGGATAAAAAAAATTTTTTTTTTTTTTTTGAGAGGGAGAGTGAGACAGAGTGTGAGTGAGGGAAGGGCAGAGAGAGAGAGAGAGAGAGAATCCAAAGCAAATTCCAGACTCTGGGCTGTCAGCACAGATCCCGAAATGGTGCTCAAACCCACAAACTGTGAGATCATGACCTGAGCCAAAGTCAGATGCTTAACTGACTGAGCCACCCAGGCACCCCTATCTGTTTTGTTTCTTAAATTTCACAGAAGAGTGAAGTCATATAGTGTCTTTCTCTGTCTGACTATCTTGCTTAGCATAACACACTCTAGTTCCATCCACATTGTTGCAAATGGTAAGATTCCATTCTTTTTGATGGCTGAATAATATTACATTATATGTATATATATCTCACATCTTCTTTATCCATTCATTGGTCGATGAACATTTGGGCACTTTCTATAATTCAGCTATTATTGATAGTGTTGCTATAAACATTGGGGTTCATGTGCCCCTTCGAATCTGTATTTTTGTATCCTTTGGGTAAATACCTACTAGTGCAATTACTGGGTCATGGAATCTATTTTTTATTTTTCGAGGAACCTCCATACTGTTCTCCAGAGTGGCTGCACCAGTTTTCATTTGCACCAACAGCGTAACAGGTTTCCCCTTTCTCCACATCCTTTCAAACATCTGTTGTTTCCTGCGTTGTTAATTTTAGCCATTTGGGCAGGTGTAAGGTAGTATCTTCTTGTGGTTTTGATTTGCATTTCCCTGATGATGAGTGGTGTTGTGCATCTTTTCATATGTCTGTTAGCCATCCAGATGTCTTCTTTAGAGAAATGTCTGATCATGTCCTCTGCCCGTTTCTTAACTGAATTATTTATTTTTTAGGTGTGAGTTTGATATGTCTTTATTGATTGTGGATACTAGCCCTTTATTGGACATGCCATTTGGAAATATTTTCTCCCATTCTGTAGGCCGCCTTTTAGATTTGTTGGTTATTTCCTTTTCTGTGCATAAGTTTTTTATCTTGATGAAGTCCCAATAGTTCATTTTCGCTTTTGTTTCACTTGCCTCCAGCAACATGTGTATAAGAAGTTGCTATGGTCAAGGTCAAAGAGGTTGTTGCCTGTGTTCCCCTCTAAGATGTTAATGGATTCCTGTCTCACATTTAGGTCTTTAATCCATTTTGAATGTATTTTTGTGAATGGTGTAAGAAAGTGGTCCAGTTTCATTCATCTGCATGTCACTGTCCAGTTTTCCCAGCGTCATTTGTTGAAGAGACTATCTTTTCCCTTTAGATATTCCTTCTTGCTTTGTCAAATTGACCATACATTTGTGGGTCCATTTCTGGGTTTTCTATACTGTCCCATTGATATATGTATCTGTTTCAGTGACAGTACCAAAATGTCTTGATGATTACAGCTTTGTAATACCACTTGTAGTCTGGACTTGTGATGCATCCAGATTTGGTTTTCTTTTTCAACATTACTTTGGCTATTTGGGGTCTTTTTTTGGTTCCATACAAATTTTAGAATTATTTGTTCTAACTCTTTGAAAAGTTCTGGTGTTATTTTGATAGGGATTGCATTGGATATGTAGATTGCTTTGAGTAATATAGACATTTTAACAATATTTGATCTTCCAATCCATGAATATTAATGTTTCTCCATTTCTTTGTGTTTTCTTTATTTTTTTTCATAAGTTTTCTATAGTTTTCAGCATATAGATCTTTTACTTCTTTGGTTAGGTTTATTCCTGGTGTCTTATGGTTTTTGGTGCAATTGTAAATGGGATTGATTCTTTGATTTCTCTTTCTGCTACTTCATTATTTGTGTGTAGAAATGTAACTGATTTCTGTACATTGATTTTATAACCTGCAACTTTGTTGAGTTCACATATCAGTTCTTGCAGTTTTTTGGTGGAGTCTCTTGGGTTTTCCACGTAGAGTATCATGTCAACTGCAAAGAGTGAAAGTTTGACTTCTTCCTTGCTGATGTGGATTCCTTTTATTTCTTTTTGTTGTCTGATTGCTGAGGCTAAGATTTCCAGTACTATGTTCAATAGTGATGGTGAGAGTGGGCATCCTTGTTCTGTTCCTGACCATAGGGAAAAGGCTCTCAGTTTTATGTGTGGATTATGTGAGCTGTGGGTTTTTATATATAGCCTTTATGATGTTGATGTATGTTCCTTCTATACCTACTTTCTTGAAGGTTTTTATCAAGAAACAATGTGGTATCTTGTCAAATGCTTTTTCTGCATCTATTGAGAGGATCATATGGCTCTTATCCTTTCTTCTATTAATGTTGTATATCGTGTTGTTTGATTTGTGAATATCGAACCAGCTCTGCAGCCCAGAAATAAATCCCACTTGGTCAAGGTGAACAATTACTTTAACATACTGTTGAGTTCTATTTACAAGTATCTTGTTGAGGATTTTAGATCCATGTTCCTCAGGGATATTAGCTTGTAATTCTCCTTTTTAGTGGGGTCTTTATCTGGTTTGGGAATCAAGGTAAGACTGGCTTCATAGAATTAATTTGGAAGCTTTCCTTCCATTTCTATTTTTTAGAACAGCTTGAGAAGGATAGGTATTAACTCTGCTTTAAATGTCTGGTAGAATTCCCCTGGGAAGCCATCTGGCCCAGGACTCTTGCTTGTTGGGAGCTTTTGGATAACTGATTCAATTTCTTTGCTGGTTATGGATCTGTTCAAATTTTCTATTTCTTCCTGTTTCAGTTTTTGTAGTTTATATATTTCAAGGTTTTTTCCATTTCTTCCTTCCATATCACCCAGTTTATTGGCATATAATTTTTTTATATAACTTTTCGTGTTGGTTGTGATCTTTCCTCTTTCATTCATGATTTTATTTAGTTGGGTCCTTTCTCTTTTCATTTAGGTAAGTCTGGCTAGAGGTTTACCAATTTTGTTAATTCTTTCAAAAAATTTTTTAACGTTTATTTATTTTTGAGAGACATAGAGACAGAGTATGAGCAGGGGAAGGGCAGAGAGAGAGAGGGAGACACAGAATCTGAAGCAGGCTCTAGGCTCTGAGCCGTCAGCACAGAGCCCGACGCGGGGCTGGAATTCACAGACCATGAGATCATGACCTGAGCCGAAGTTGGCCACTTAACCGACTGAGTCACCCAGGCGCCCCTTGTTAATTCTTTCAAAGAACCAGCTCCTAGTTTTATTGATCTATTCTATTGGTTTTCTTATTTCAATATCATTGATTTCTGCTCTAATCTTTATTATTTCATTTTTTCTTCTGGTTTTGGGCTTTATTTTCTGTTCTTTTTCCAGCTCCTTTAGGTGCCAGATTAGGTTCTAAACATAAATTTCAGATGCAGCAGACTTAGTATCTGAAAGGTACCCTAGAGAAATGGAGAAGTCTCACCGGGAAGCAAAAATTCAAAATCTGGTCATAGGGCCAGGAGCCATGAACAAGACAAATTCTCTAGAAATCATTTCTCTTTGTGAAAATGGAACTATCACTGGCCTGCTTCATGGTCTGACTGTAAAGATAAAATGTTCTGACACCTTAAGCCTCAGGAAGCATGAGAGAAATATATCTATGGGGTAGATAGATAGGGAAGTGCAGCGATGAACTTCATGGGATAAGAAGCTGGGTGAATGTGGATGTGAATCTCTACCTTGCTCAGACTCACTGAGGGAGGACACACTCTCTGAGCCTCCGTGTCCTGTAATAGCAACAAGCTATTTCTTTGTAGGGAAAATAGGGGGATATTAAACATCATGTCCGGCATAGATCACACTCAAACTGTGGGGTGTTTTTTTTTCATAGTTTTCATAAATGTCTATTTTATTATTGGGAGATAGTGCCTTTAACAGTTAAGTACAGTGAAACCTTGGTTTGTGAAATAATTCATTCCAGAAAGATGTTTGTAATCCAAAGCACTTGTATATCAAAGCGAATTTCCCCATAAGAAATAATGGAGGGCAGAAGCATTTCCAGGGGCCCACAGAGACAGTTTGGGGAGACAGGGGTGTGTGCTTGCAAATTGGGAGAGATAAAATGGGTGGCATAGTCACGGAGGGGCAACCCGTTTGGTGGAGAGACAAAAGGAAGAGAAAGAGGCTGTGGAAGTGTGGGATTGTATTTGGACAAGAGAAAAACCTCTCCAGACCATGGGCCAGGGAATGGAAAAAAGCAGAGAGAGTCAGTCTCTAATCTGCAAACAGCCTTAGGAGTGACGATCCAGGGTTGCATGACTTTCTCCATACCAGGATTGGAACTGGCTGCCAGTGTGGTGTGTAATTGCCTCGGGTGGGGAAGGGGAGCCCTGGGCTCAGAGGAACTTTGGGAGAGCATTCCCCTTCCACAGGCGCTGTGGGAGGAAGGTATACTGCCGTTCCAAGGACAAAAGTTCCTGCACGTGCCAGCCAGAGGCCCTTTGTCAGCTGGGCAGAGTGGCACTACCCCAGACTGGGGCACATGGAGAGAGATCCCTTAAGACATCAGGGTTCAAATCCCAGATAAGTGCCTGGGAGACATGGGAGACTGTGGAGTGGGATGAACTGGTTTGCTGGCACCCATGTGCACTGTGAGGACTGCCTGAACAGTGTGGTTTGGGACACTGAGTCAGAGGAAGAGAAACTGGGATGTCACCATTTTTCTCCCCATCACCAACACAGTGGGGCTCAGGGAACAAGAGGTGTGACCACTTACACGAAGCCCCGCTCCTCCATACCTGGCAACTGGATATCTACTGGAGTGAGACTCACACTGACCCAACCAGAGGCCCTCTCCTCCAGACCAGCACAGCTACCAGTTCCAAGGCACATCATGCAATGGCATTTTTAATCTATTCTCTTTACACCTCTTCTGCATCTCCTTCTTCTTTATTTTTCTCTATGGATTAAGTTGTATAGTTTCTCTGAAACTCTGCCTGATCATTTTCCCCCCACCCCTGTCACTTCTCCTCTGTATGGGATAAGGCTTCTTCCACCACCAACTGCCTTTCTTAAAATTTTCCAGGCTTATTTCAATGAACAAATCAAAGCACAACTGCTGGAAGGTCCAAACCACCACTCCGAGTAGGGAGAAAAAGTAACAAGAGTCACAACAACAGAGACCATGCAATTCACTCCAAAAACATCTCCTGAAGGGCCAGGCTCTGGATAGTGTATGACCCTTTTTAATATAGTAGTACTCGAAGGTCCAGGACACATAACAAGCTATTAAAACATGTAAAAGATGAAAACTAGCCAAAAATGACAAAAGAGAAGAATTCTCTTCAAAAGAAATTCCAGGAAGAAATGACAGAGAATTGCTCAAAACAGATATAAACAATATATCTGAGCAAGAATTTAGGATAGTATCATAAGACTAATAGCTGGGCTCGAAAAAAGCATAGAAGACAGCATAGAATCTATTGCTGCAGAGATAAGGGACCTAATAAAGTCATGATGCATTAAGAAATACTGTAAATGAGATGCGAAATAAACTAGATTAGATGCAATGATAGCAAGAATGGAGGAAGCAGAGGGGAGAATAAGAGAAATAGAAGATAAAATTATGGAAAATGGTGAAGCTGAAAAAAAGAGGGAGAGAAAATACTCGACCAAGAGGGGAGAATTAGAGTCCTAAGTGATTGAATTAAACGTAATAATATCCATATCATAGGAGTTCCAGTAGAAGAAGAAGGAGAAGAGAGAAAAATGGGTAGAAGGTTTATCTGAACTAATTATAGCTGGGAATTTCCCTAATCTGCAGAAGGAAGCAGACATCCAAGTCCAGAAGGCACAGAGAACTCCCTTCAGAATAAACAAGAACAGATCTTCACCGTGGCATATAATAGTGAAACTGGAAAAATACAAAGACAAAGTGAATTCTGAAAGCAGCTAGGGATGAATGGGCCTTAACCTACAAGGGTAGACACATAAGAGTAGTGGCAGACATGCCCACTGAAACTTGGTAGGGCAGAAGGAAGTGGCAGGATATATTCGATGTGCTGAATAGGAAGAAGATGCAGCCAAGAATCCTTTATCTAGCAAGGTTGTCATTCAGAATAGAAAGAGAGATAAAGAATTGCCCAAACAAAAACTGAAAGAGTTCATGACCACTAAGCCAGCCCTGCAAGAAATCCTAAGAGGAACTTTTTGAGTGGAATGCTGCAAAGACTACAAAGGACCAGAGACACCATCACAAGTACAAAACCTACAGATAACACAATGACACTAAATCCCTATCTTTCAATCACTCTGAATGTAAATGGACTAAATGTCCCAATCCAAAGATATAGAGTATCAGAATGGATAAAAAACCAAGATCCATCTATATGCTATCTACAAGAGACTCATTTTAGACCTAAGGATACCTTCAGATTGAAAGTGAGGAGATGGAGAACCATCTATCATGCTACTGGAAGTCAAACGAAAGCTGGAGTAGCCACATCAGACAAACTAGATTTTAAACTAAAGACTGAATCAAGAGATGAAGAAAGGCATCATAATTACAGGGTCTATCCATCAAGAAGAGCTAACAATTGTACATGTTTGTGCCCCCAACTTAAAACACCTAAACATATAAATCAATCAATTACAATCTTATTGATAATAATTTGGTAACTATAGGTGACTTTAATACTCCATTTACAGCAATGGACAGATCATCTATATATGATGGCCTTGAATGACACACTGGACCAGATGGACTTGACAGATATATCCGAACTTTTCATCCAAAAGCATCAGAATACACATTCTTCTCAAGTGCACATGGATCATTCTGCAAAATAGATCACGTACTGGGTCACAAAGCAGCCCTCCATAAATATAAAAGAATTGACATCATACTATGCATATTTTCAGATCACAATGCTATGAAACTTGAAATCAACCACAAGAAAAAATTTGGAAAACCTCCAAATATATGGAGGTTAAAGAACATCCTACTAAAGAATGAATGGTTCAGTCAAGCAATTAAGGAAGAAAATTTAAAATATATGGAAGCAAATGAAAATGAAAACATGACTGTCCAAACCCTTTGGGATGCACCAAGGCAGTCTTAAGAGGGAAATACATTGCAATCCAGGCCTATCTCAAGAAACAAGAAAAATCCCAAGTACAAAAGTACAAAACCCAGCCTCACACCGAAAGGAACTAGAAACAGAACAGCAAAGAAACCCCAAAGCTATCAGAAAAAGAGAAATAATAAATATTAGTGGAAATAAACAATATAGAATTAAAAAAAAACCAGTAGAACAAATTAATGAATCTAAGAGATGGTATTTTGAAAGAATAAAATAAAATTGATAAACTCCTAGCCAGACTTCTCAAAAAGAAAAGAGAGAGAACCCAAATAGATAAAATCATAAATGAAAGAGGAGAGATCACAACCAACACCACAGAAATACAGACAATTATTAGAGAATACTATGAAAAATTATATGCCAACAAATTGGACAACCTGGAATAAATGGACAAATTTCTAGACACCCACACACTATCAAAACTCAAACAGGAAGATATAGAAAATTTGAACAGATCCATAACCAGCAAAGAAATTGAATCAGTTATCCAAAAGCTCTCAACAAACAAGAATCCTGGGCCAGATGGCTTCCCAGGGAAATTCTACCAGACATTTAAAGCAGAGTTAATACCTGTCCTTCTCAAGCTGTTCTAAAAAATAGAAATGAAAGGAAAGCTTCCAAATTAATTCTATGAAGCCAGCCTTACCTTGATTCCTAAACCTAACCACTAAAAAGGAGAATTACAGGCTAATATCCCTGAGGAACATGGATGCAAAAATTCTCAACAAGATAGCAGCCAACCGGATCCAACAATACATTAAAGTAATTATTCTCCATGACCAAGTGGGATTTATTCCTGAACTGCAGGGCTGGTTCAATATTTACAAATCAATCAATGTGATACATCACATTAATAGAAAAAAGGGTAAGAACCATATGATCTCCTCAATAGATGCAGAAAAAGCATTTGACAAAATATAGCATCCTTTCCTAATAAAAACTCTTGAGAAAGTCGGAATAGAAGGAACATACCTTAACATCATAAAAGCCATATACGAAAGGCCCACAGCTAATATCATCTTCGATGGGGAAAAACTGAGACCTTTCCCCGTGAGATCAGGAACATGACAGGGATGTTCACTCTCACCACTTTGTTCAACATAGTACTGGAAGTCCTAGCTTTAGTAATCATATAATGAAATGAAGTAAAAGGCATCCAAATTGGTGAAGAAGAAGTCAAATTTTCACTTTTCGCAGATCACATGATATTCTACATAGAAAACCCAAAGGACTCCACCCCAAAACAGCTAGAACTGATATGTGAATTCAGCAAATTTTCAGGATATAAAATCAACATAGAGAAATCAGTTGCATCTCTATACCAATAAAAAGTAGCAGAAACAGAAATCAAAGAATCGGGTCCGTTTACAATTGCCCCAAGAACCATAAAATAACTAGGAATAAACCTAACCTAAAAGGTAAAAGATCTGTATGCTGAAAACTATAGGGAACTTATGAAAAAAAATTGGAGAAGACACAAATGGAAAAACATTCCCTGTTCATCGATTGGAAGATCAAATACTGTTAAAATGTCAATACTTCCCAAAGCAATCTACACATTCAATGCAATCCCAAGCCAAATTGCACTGGCATTTTTCTCAGGGTTAGAACAACAATCCTTAAATTTCTATGGAACCACAAAGACCCCAAATAGCCAAAGTAATGTTGAAAAAGAAAACCAAATGAAAAGAAAAACCAAAGAAAATCACAATCTCGGACTTTAGCCTCTACTACAATGGTGTAATCATCAAGACAGTATGGTACTGACACAAAAAAAGACACTCAGATTAGTTGAACAGAATAAAGATCTCAGAAATGGACGCAGAAATGTACAGCCAACTATCTTTGACAAAGCAGGAAAGAATATCCAATGGAAAAAAAGTCTCTTTAGCACGTGGTTCTGGGAAAACTAGACAGCAACATGCAAAAGAATGAAACTGGACAACTTACACCATACACAAAAATAAACTCAAAATGGATGAAAGACCTAAATGTGAGACACGAAACCATCCAAATCCTAGAGGAGAAAACAGGCAACAACCTCTTTCACCTCAACTGCAGCAACTTCTTACTTGACACGACTCCAAAGGCAAGGGAAATAAAAGCAAAAATGAACTATTGGGACTTCATCAAGATAAAAAGCTTCTGCACAGCGAAGGAAACAATCAACAAAACTAAAAGGCAACCAATGGAATAGGAGAAGATATTTGCTAATGACTTATCTGATAAAGATTTGGTATCCAAAATCTATAAAGAACTTTCCAAACTCAACACTTGAAAAACAAATAATCCAGTGAAAAAATGGGCAGAAGACATGAATAGATACTTTGCCAAAGAAGACATCCAGATGGCCAACAGACACATGAAAAGATTCTCAACATCGCTCATCACCAAGGAAATACAAATCAAAACCACACTGAGATACCACCTCACACTGGTCAGAGAGTCTAAAATTAAGAACTCAGGAAATAACAGATGTTAGCAAGGATGTGGAGAAATGGGAATTCTCCTGGACTGTTGGTGGGAATGAAAACTAGGGCAGCCACTCTGGAAAACAGTATGGAGGTTCCTCAAAAAATTAAAAGTAGGACTACCCTACAACCCAGCAATAGCATGTCTAGAAATTTATTCAAAGGACACAGGAGTCCTGATTCATAGGGGCACATGTACCCCAATATTTATAGCAGTGCTATCGAAATAGCCAAATAATGAAGAGCCCAAACGTCCATCAACTGATGAATGGATAAAGAAAATGTGGTATGTATATGGATATATATACAAATATATAATGAAATACTCGTTGGCAATGAGAAAGAATGAAATCTTGACATTTGCAACAACATGGTTGGAATTGGAGGGTATTATGCTAAGTGAAATAGTTCAGTCAGAGAAAGACAGATATCATATGTTTTTACTCATATGTGGAATTTGAGAAGCTTAACAGAAGACCCTGGTGGAAGGGAAGAGAAAAATAAATAATTTCAAACAGAGATGGAGACAAACCATAAGAGACTCTTAAAAACAGAGAATAAACTGAGGTTTGAAAGGGGGTGAGGGGATGGGAAAATGGGTGGTGGTCATTGAGGAGGGCACTTGTTGGGTCGAGCACTGGGTGCTGTATGTAAATGATGAACCATGGGAATCTATTCTCAAAGCCAAGAGTACACCGTATGTTAGCTAACTTGACAATAAATTATATTAAAAATAAAAAAGAAACAATGATAACTCAGATGATTTGTTCAAAAGTCAAAAATATTCATATAAAAATGATCGCAATAGTATAATATAATACAAAATAATTTAAAAATATAAAATACAAAGAGAAATAAATTAACCTCCAATTACCTTTGAAAACCTACATGACTGGTGAGAGGGATACAAGAGGAGGGTTATTGTGTAGAATGACTTGCAGTGTCACTAACAGAATCACAGCTGTCTCTTAGCTCAATGGAATCTTTTTGTGCAACTTTAACAAGGAACCTCTCCAGTGATCTAGAATGAGGCAAAGCATTCGTAAGCTTATTCTTGTATGGAAAAGCAAAGGACTATCCATAGGTACCTTGAAGTGACAAAAAGTACACTAGTGCCAGTTGTAGGCACCTTCTAATGTTCTGAAAAATCAATTTCTGCCGAACACCATGCCCTGAGACCAAGCATCCAAGCATGGGAGCCAATCACCCACAATCCCAGAGAGAGAGAGAGAGAGGGAGAGAGAAACCATTGGCTCATTGTGATCATGTGACATTCAAGATCACATACTACTCGTATTGCAAGACATCACTCATTTATCAAGTTAAAATTTATTAGAAATGTTTGCTCGTCTTGCAGAACACTCTCAGGACAAGTTACTCACAATCCAAGGTTTTACTGTTTATTTAAATAGTGTATAGGTGACTGCACGACTACAGCATCGGTAACTAGATAGATAACCAATTCAACTAGAAACCAACTAACAACTGTATAAATATTTAAAATACAGCTCTTGTTTAGGGGCGCCTGGGTGGCTCAGTCAATTAAGAATCTGACTTCAGCTCAGGTTATGATCTCATGATCCGTGAGTTCGAGAGCCATGTCAGGGTCTGTACTGACAGCTAAGAGCCTTGAGCCTGCTTCCGATTCTGTGTCTCCCTCTCTCTCTGACCCTTCCCCGCTGGCACTCCGTGTCTCCTCCTCTCAAAAATAAATGTTAAAAAAATTTTTTTTTTTAAATTTTTTTTTTTTTTAAGCATTTATTTATTTTTGAGAGACATAGAGACAGAGTTTGAGCAGGTCAGAGAGAGTGGGAGATACAGAATCTGAAGCAGGCTCCAGGCTCTGAGCTGTCAGCACAGAGCCCGATGCGGGGCTCGAACCCACAGACCGCGAGATCATGACCTGAGCTGAAGTCGGCCGCTTAACCAACTGAGCCACCCAGGCGCCCCTAAAAAAATTTTTTTAAAGAAAAACATAAAATACACCTCTTATTTAGATCACCCTTTGTTTCGATAACCTTCTTGGATGGAAAAAAAGCCTGCTGGTCAATTTGGAAATATATTAAGGCCAAATCTTCTGATATCCATTCTTAGAGGGTTCTCTCAGCTGTATTAAGCCTCTGATTCCAGGGCAAGCCCACATTTGTGGCTTCCAGCATGAATGACCTTCCCATCTACCAGAGCAGACAGGCCTCAGAGTCTGAGTGTAGTCCATTGCAATTAAACTAGAGTTGTTGACTTTTACAGAGATAGAAACAGTGAGATCCAACTGATATTTGGCTGCAATGCCAAAGTGAGTACAGTCAGTACGTCATGTCCAAGCAAGGTTAACTGAAGTGTCAAGATCTTCACATACTTTCTGATAAATTGATCTTCCAAATTCTGTCCTATCATTGACATGATGAGATGGAAATCTCCAGTCCTGCAGCCCACTGCAAAGTTAATTTTTGTCAGCTTTGATTTGGCACTGTCAAAGGTCATCTGGTACCCAGCAAGCCAGCTCTGATCACCAAAGACAGCTTAACCACGGATTGCACATCCAGCAAAACCAAAGTCAACATCGCAACTAAGGTTTACATACTCCGTCTTATAAGACTTGATTTTACCACTATTCTTACCCATGTTTGGTGAAAATGTAATATCAAATGTTAGTTTCAAACCTTGACAAATCCAATCTTCAATTGTGATTTCTATTCGCACGCTGTTGCCAATGTTCCATTTTTCTGTGAAATTCAGACCATATTCACACCAAATATATTTGGTCTCCATGGTCCCAGTAATTTTCTCAGTGTCTGTATTAGATATTGAGAATTCCACACCACTGCATGACTTTATTTTCACACCCAGTTTCACCAACCCAAAACCAATTCCTTTGTTGAAAATATCTCTAGCAGCTTTGCCAAGGTCAGCCTATGATTGAGGAATACACATTGGCCGCATCTGTAGGTCACCAAGGCAAGGCCGCAGAGCTGGTGGTCCCCTGAGGGGGCCTGCTGCTCCTGTTCCACGTGCAGCTGAGGCCACTGGGCTCACGCAGAGTCAGGCTGCACCTATCACAGTGGGAGGGAGATACGAAGGAGTCAAATTGTGGTTATTTTATAACAAATGCATAATTTGTATATTGAGCAAGCATTACAGAGGTGTGGAACCAAAATGAAACTTCACATTTGTCTTTCTCTGATCTTCTAAACTTTCTGCAGTGAGGAATAATAGTCTCCTGAGCCTGGAAGAAGATTTGGGCAGGCTGAAATTTCTGGTTACTCACAGATAGACCCCTGTTGCTTTTAGCCATAGATAGTCTCAAATATAGAAGTTAAAATGTCTAGTCCCATGTGATGGTCAAACTATGACTTTGATTGTCCATTGGAATGACATTAGGTTATCTCCCCTCTAAGCTCATTCCTGCTTCCAGATGGAAGTCTCCAGTAGGAAAAAGGGACCATCCTTCTCCTTGCTCCTCTTTCCCGGCTCAATGCTTTTCCTGGCCTCCTGTGTCTCCCCCTTAATAGTAGTTTCAGAGAGAAACTAGGCCTGAGATGGGCCAGGCTGTGGTCAAAACCATCTCTCATGAGTTCCTCAGAAACTCTTCTTATCTCTCAATCTGAGCAGGTGCATCTATGTTTCAGGTGGTCCTTGAAATTCTTTCTTTAGGCCCTGGTCACCTAGCATTCTTCTAAGGTCCAGCTGGCCCCACTGGATGGACCAAGACAATCTTGTGTCAGCTCTCCCCTGAATGGTCCACATCTGGTGTATGGTGGATGCTGTCAGGTCTCTTGCCTTGACTAGTTCTAGGAGTGCAGATTCTCTCAACCTGGCCAGCCTGCTGGCTTCACTACCAAGATAGAAAGTCAGCTCTTTCTCACTCTGGATTTCCTTTGGTAGAGGGAGTCAGGCCCCATCCATGGTTCATTTTAGCTTTGCGAAGAATGGGTGTACCGTGCACTGAAGAAAAAGTTCTCAGACACTAAGACTGAGCGGACGTGCAGGGCTGCCTCTGCCAGGGAAATAGCCACCACAGAAAACTGCACACAGTCTTTATTTCATGTTCACTAGGTAAAAACATCAAAGAATGTTAAAGCATGGGAGGAAAACACAAAGAGCCTCCAGACATAGACCAAACACACATCTGGTGTATATGTGAATGCATGCAGGGAGGATGGGCAGTTTCAAGGACTGCTAGGCAATTACAGTGGCTCTGTTCCCTAAGTGGCCCCTGGGAGATCATGGGGCTCTGTTCTCAGTGCCACCACATCTGATAGCCTTGAGACCAGAACATTGTTGACATTTCAGCGATTACCCCCATTCGCTTTCCCAGGGCTTATAAAACATTCTCTAGAAATAACTCCACATCTCCCCTCATGTTTTTTATTAGCAGGACCAGGAGTTGTCACAGAAGTGGTGAGCCTCCGAGTATTGGGGAAGAACATATTGGGTGACTTGTTAGAGGAGCAAAGAGACATTATCATTTTGATAACTGCAACAAAAAACAAGATTATTAGCAATATTATAACAGTGTTCAACCAGGAGTGTAGATTGGACCTGGAGAACCAGTTTTTTGGTTTGATCCAGTTAGGAATATCATTGAGAGTGTTAATTGTGGCCTGTTGAACTTCTTGTTGAAGCTCTTGTAATTGTTTTTGCAATCTGATTTTTAAGCTGTCAATGGAAACAGATTTTTTTGAACAAATGACAAGCAAGCCAACCCTCCAGGAGCAAGTTTTAGTAGAGGAATAGGCATTAGTGGAGTATTTGAGTCTCAGTATCAGACCTGCAAATCCAGGATTCCACACGAGGTTAGAAGTATTGTAATGGAAAGGAAGTGACAATTCCAGATACATCCTTCCCTGGCTCTATTACTTTCTATCACCATAAGTCTTTGGGGTCCCCAATTTTTAAGGATTATATTGTTAAATAGGATATTTGGGTAAAATTACAAGAATGGCAGAGGTCCCGTGAGAAACCATCGTAGGACCCCATCTCCAGCCAGCGTCTGTACATACTGGTATTGGAGGTTTGGGTACTTGTTTTTTTCTCAGTTAGGTTTCCTCCTATTTTTGTTGTGAGAACAAAATGTTGATACTTGATAGTACTTAGCCTAAATCCATCTTTTGGTGTTTTAAGTATGCTATTTATATTCCACTGTTTGTGAAAAGGGACACAGAGGCTTTGGTTAGTATTGTGAGGATTAGGATTATAATAGAAACATAGAGGGATGCCTGAGTGAGAAAAAGTTCAATTTATTGAGAGTCTATGTGATGGATAGTTAGACGAATCATCAGCATTCATGGGAACCCAGTGTCCTCTGATAATAGAGGAGTCATTAGATGAGATAGGAATTTCAGGATCTTCCAAGGAGACTAAATCAAACATAGAAGGGCTAAGAAGAGGAGCCTAGTAGGTAAAAGTAGAATGTGGGTGAGTAGAAGCAATAGGTAAAGAAAGCAGACACATTAGCAAGAGTATTACCTTGGTTGAGTTGGCAGTAAGGCAAGAGAGGACACATAGAAACATACTATTAGGGGTCACAGACATGCCTGTGTTAATTAAAACCTCTTTATACTCTGAGGCTAATGTTTTAACACCCCAGAAGATGTCTTGGTTGACTGAGTAATCGATCTTTCTCTTCTTTGGATTCGACATCCTGCCATTATCGGCTTGAATTTTGGTATTGGATTCTTGAGTCCCTTATGCCAGCTCATGATGTGGTTTTATTAACTGAGCAGGTACCCACACACGACCTTGAGGAGAAAGCACAGCAGCATAACCTCTCCCATAGATTAACAATTGTATCAGACCATTCCAGGTTGGTCCCTCATTGGGTAATCTCTACCATACCTTGGGTTTTGGGAGTTCCTGTTCCACCTGAAAATGTTGGAGCATTGCAGAATGAAAATGTCTGTCTAATTGTAAATGATTTAATGTAAATAGTGATCTCATTAATCTTGCCCTAGGGGAGGCATTTCTCTTCTTTTGTTTTAATGAGAGTAGCTTTAAATATGTTTAATGATAGCTTAAAGCTGTGGCAGTGAAGGAGTGGAGACACAAAAGAGAAAATAGCAAAACCTGATTAGAAAACAAAAAGAAAAAGAAGTCCAAATAAGAGTTCTTTGATAGTTGATTAAAATTTTTTTCTATTTAATTAGTTTTATGTTATTAATTTTTGCTTAGTTTGAGTGTAGTTTTTAATTTTGGAAATTTTTACTCATTTGTTTTATGATCTTAAAGATGTTAATATACCTGTATTTGTTCTAAAAGTTTTTTTATAAATCTCTTTGAATATGAAACATATTTTGTAAAAGCATTAGAACAATAATTATAAAAAACAAAAGATTTAAAAATGGATATGGTTAATAATTTGATATGAAGGTACATTATGATGCAGTAAGGAAATTTGGTTATTTTTATGACATATAACATTTCGATAAATAGAATATCAAGTGATGACCTTATATGAAAACATTAAAATTTTAAGAATTTTATATATATATTTGGGTAGTTATAGTGTTTACCTAAATAATACACCTAAGGTTTATTAGTATTTGTTTGATACAGCTTTTTAAGTAACATATCAAGTAAAGAGCCCCAATTGGTTAAAAAGATTTTACTTACAATTTAAATCTTGGGAAGTTTGTTAAAACCTTAGAAAGTTATAAAGCATATCCTAAATAGGATTACAGATCATTATATATGTTAATTATTTATTTAACCAAGGTGGCAATAAAGATTTTTAAGGTAAATATGTAGGTTTGTATAGTCATCGGCAAGACCTAGCTCCATTAATGTTGAGAAGTTTTGACTAAGTAATTAGAGACCTGATGGAGACATAAAAGAAAGCTCTGGTTTTTTTGGCAGATAAAAGAGAAAAGATCTTTGTTTACTTTTTTTTTCCAAGAGCAGATCCACAATTCAAGAAAACTGTCTTTTGAACACAAAGAAAAGTAGAATTTTAATCTCCTATTAGTGTATTTTTAAAATCCATTTATTTTAACTTAGTCTATCCTAACCATACATAAAATTTCTTCCAAAGATTTCTCTCACGAACCTTCTACAACTTTCCTTTGCATTTAGATTTTGTCCCAAGCCATTTATTCCAAACAACCAGTCTAATTTTGGACAAAATTACTTTCTCTTACCTTTAACAAAAATGTGTTCCCCTTCTTTATATCTTTTTTATATATCTCCTTTCTACACACAGAGTTACTTTCCTTTTTTTCATCAGTCTTAACTATATTTAACAGAATTTTAAGTCTTAGAAACCTTAAGTCTCTAGTGAAAACTAAGTAGTAACCAATTGCGAACTGTTACATTAGAATTCTTTTTTAGATGACAAATTTATGAATCAATTAAGCATAAAGCAGCTTATCCAATAGACCCAAATATTTTTAGCTTCTCTGCAGTAAGTCAGAAACATAAACCTGTGTTTCATAATTAATGCTTCTGCATTATATCTGGTTTAGGAAAGGCCTAAATGACCAATGAATTTAAATTTATTACCCAAACAAAACTTTAAAGTTTTAGATTACCAAAGACCTTGAAAGCTATCTTAACAACTACCTATGAAAACTTTCAAGATAGAAGTAGCCATCATTTTAAGTCATCTTTTTTTTTAACAAATTGTAATAGAGATGTTTATGCATTTATTTGATCTTTAGTAAACCTTGTAGAAAAAATTTTATATTTAATGTTGATAATTTTTAAAGACAGGTCTATTTTAATTAAATCAATAAATTTAAATTATTTTAAATACCAAATATGTTCCATTTGGGACCACTTAAAAGGTTAAGCAATTTGTTTACCATTGTCAATTTTTATTTGGGTCATTAGTGAGGAAATGGGCCATCTAAGTCTAAGGGGGTGCTCCTTGCTCTTTGACAGTGAGGGTTGGAGGAGAAGCCCATGGTGCCGGGGGCACCTAGAAGGTACACAAGTCAGTTATGTAGGTTGTACCCCAAGGTGCTGCGGAAGTAGGAGAGGAAGAAAAGCAAAAGAGGAGAGGTGCTACCAAGAAAGCTGGAAAAGGAAAGGCCCAAAGACAGAAAAAGAGGTCTCCTGGTCTTAAAGCCTGTTAGCTCAGAGAGATGAGCAGAAGCAGAATATTTTTTGTCTTTTTCTTTTCTTTTTTTTTTTCCAAGTCCTGACAACTATTTTAATCAGGTTTTTCTTGGAAAGCATGAATAGCAATGTGGCCTTAGTTCCATGTGTGTAAATGAGAGACCTTTATTGGGCCAAGAGCATATTTTAGGCAGCGTCCTATGCACTCCCAACCGGCCATATCAAGGAACTCCTGAGCGGGATACCACGGGTATTGCTGATAAATTATGGAGAGCAATTTGGTTAACTCTTTGGGGCTTTACATCCTGATGAGTCCAAAAGCATGTTGCTCCATATGTATATTCCGGTGTTTAGATAGTGAAACTCCCATGACAGGCGGACATGAAAACAAAAGTAAAAGACACAAGAAAATGAGGGGCTCTGCACGAGAAGATGAGGGATATTTTTCTCATCTCGTCATGGGCACTGAGTGCCATAGTTCCCACTGGAATGAGCAGACATCTTTTTTCCTTTTTTGGGCCTAAGAGACAATCCAGTTTTGGGCCTGACAGACCATGCAGTTGATTTTGCTGGCCCCTGTTGAGGCGTCACTTGTAGCTGCCACTGAAGAAAAAGTTCTCAGACACTAAGACTGAGCGGACGTGCAGGGCTGCCTCTGCCAGCAAAACAGCCACCACAGGAAACTTGCACACAGTCTTTATTTCATGTTCACCAGGTATAAACATCAAAGAGTGTAAAATCATGGAAGAAAAACACAAAGAGCCTCCAGACATAGACCACACACACCTCCGGAGTCTACATGAAAGTATGCAGGGAAGATGGGTAGTTTCGAGGACCGCTAGGCTATTACGGTGGCACTGTTCCCTAAGTGGCCCCTGGGAGATCATGGGGCCCTGGATTTCATAGTGCTATCGCGTTTGACAGCCTTGAGACCAGAACATCGCTGACATTTCAGCAACTACCCCATTCACTTTCCCAGGGCTTACAAAACATTCTCTAGAAATAACTCCACAAATGGGTCAGGTTCCAGTTCTGGGTCTTCCAACTGAATGGAATCCTGATCAAACTTCCAATTGGTTTCTTGGACTGGACTTATGTCAACAAATATCACTTTCTAATGGACAGTAAGGGACAGGATTCAGCAAAGCATCGGCTCTCACCAAAGACTTCCTTTCACCAATCCACACTAATGTAATCACAAAGGGTCCCTAGAGGTGGAAGATGGAGTGTCAGAATGATTGATGTGAAAAGAGTTGACTAGGCATTTCTGACCTTGACGGTGGGAGAGGCCACAAGCAAGGAATGCAGGTCGCCTCTAGAAAAGGCAACAAAATAGTTTCTCTCCTAGGGCCTTCAGATAGGAACACAGTCCTGCCGACACCCTGATTTTAGCCCGGGAAGACCCATTTCAGACTTTTTATCTCCAGAACTGCAAGACAAATTTGTGTTTTTCTAAGCCACTAAGTTTGTGGTAATTTGTAACAGCAGCAATAGAAAACTAGTAGAAAGAAAGAATGGAGACAAAACCAGGAGATTCCAACAGAGCATCACTGCCAAGGGCAAATAAACTTGTAGACTTTGGAGGTATGTTGCTTACTTACTGCCTGTGGCACTTGAGGATATTACTTAAGTGCTGTGTGCTTGAGTTTCCTCATCTGTAAAATAGGCTAGTAACAAGGTTATTTAGAAGAGTGCCTTATAGGGGCGCCTGGGTGGCTCAGTTGGTTGAGCGTCCGACTTTGGCTCAGGTCATGATCTCGCTCATGGGTTCGGGCCCCGCGTCAGGCTCTGTCCTGACAGCTCAGAGCCTGGAGCCTGCTTCAGATTCTGTGTCTCCCTCTCTCTCTGCCTTTCCCTGCTCATGCTCTGTCTCTCTCTCTCTCAAAATAAGTAAATGCCAAAAAAATTTTTAAAAAAGTAAAAAAAAGAAGAGTGCCTTGTAGATTAATCTATTAACATTATTAGTACAGAATGATATGGAAGCAACTACAATGATCCCTTACAATGTATCCTGATATGAAAATAACCAAAGAGAGATGAAGACTCCTTAGTTATCCCTCAGACTCTGCGTGTCCCAACTCTGACCCCATTCTCAATCCTCTAAAATAAATGGACCATCAAGAAGATCCTCCATATCATTCTGAACACTGCCATTACTTTCCTGATCTAACGCAAATCTGCCACCACTACAGGACATTTTCCCTGTAGCCTCCTTAATTATGGCTGAGGAGAATTTGATTTGGGGAGATAGTTTGAGATTTGTGGGATATAATGAAGAAGATTCCTGTACTTACCCTGCTGAACTAGGAATGATTTCTTCCACTGTGCACTGTACCCAGTGTGGGGGTCTATGGGCCAGACTTCATAACATGATATGAAAGTGGCTTGCAACTCCCACCACAGAAATAAATGGGCAGTGGAGGAAAAACAAGATTTAGATAAGTAGGACCCAAAGTTTATTATGAACAGAGGATTGGGTTCTCATCAATGCTCAGTTAAAATGGAAGATATTTCTTGTTGAATATACTACGTAATACAGCATATGGAATTATAAATTCATTGACATTTCTTTCTTTTTTTTTCAATGTGTAGGAAGAAATTAAGACCAAATGAAAATAAATGAAGTATATTTATTCAGAGCCCGCTCTAACAATGATGTCAGCCACCATCACTCTGCCTCTGGCAGAGGCTCAAAGGCAAGCAGAGGAGTGGAAACATTTTCTAGTGGAAAAAAAGGAAAGCTTCAAGTGTGCCCTGATTGGAGGCTATTGGCATAAAAAAGCTGTAGGTGGGCTGAGTAGGAGCGCTGTGTCCTATATGATTGGTTAAAAGTCCTATTTGGCTTTCTCTGACTGATCTATGTTGGAAGCAAAAATTAAGGAAGCTGTTGGGTTTAACTCAAATTCTGGGACCAATTGGAGCAGGAGTCGTTGTTTGGCTTCCTGGACCAGTTGCTAGAGATAATGGTCTGACTTCCTGCAAGTCGGAGTTACGGGTGTAGGCTAGCTTCCTGGGCTACTTACTGGAGATGATGTTTTGTTTTACTGGGCTGGTTGCTGCAGATCTGGGTCAGAGTTTATATATATCAGAGTTTTTGTATATCATCTGGTCATTGTCTGTGTGTTTATTCATCCTCTCAAATGCTAATCACATGAAGTAAAATTTATCAGGATTCCTGTGTGTCCTGGGCACAAACCTGTAGCAAAGTGTTGCTTTCTAACAGAAACTATGGCAGTATAAAGACACGTGTTTATGTTTCCACTACTTATGAACAAATTTCAGTTGACTATCCTGGAAGAAAGACCAGATTGTTTATTCTCTCTAGAGAAAAATATTATAAAACTATTGTCAAGTGAAGAGGTAATCAAAGAGTATGTAGCCAAAAAAGTTAAAAGAAAAGTTATGATAATATAGACGTATATACTATGTAACAATATAGAAATTATACACATAATAATGATGTGTAACTTTTATGGATTTTGTGATGTTTATGTTGTCAGTTTTCTTAAACCTATAATCTCATTTGAAATTAAAACTGCATTTGAGTATCTGAGAAGGAAACCAATTTCCAAAGAACTAAGGAGAAAGGGTGTGAATAATTGGACTCAAATGAATCTGGCAGGTAAAAAGAAGAAAAATACAGGAGAGTATGATCATATAATGTTGGTCATATAATGTTGAGACCATCAGTGAAAGGGTTATCCTTGATAAATAGAGGAAGGGTCTTTCTGTGCAGCAGTAAAAAAAAATGAGAGACTAAATATACAAAGAGACAATGGCCAGATGATCTATAGAAATAGAACTCTGACTCCCCAGACTATAGCAACCCGCCCAAGAAATTAATCACCTTTTATACAATAAATGGCCCAAGAAGCCAGTCTGCTGCAAGTTAGACTTGTAAGAAATCAGATTTCTATCTCTAGTAACAATCCAGGAAGTTAATTACTTCTGTAACCATCAGCCCAGAGTGGCTAAGACTTGATTAATAGCTGATGGCTTCCCTAATTTTTGTCCCCGTTTCCAGCTTAGGACAAATCAGAGAAAGCCAAATATACATCCTTAACCAATCACATTGATAACCCACCTGTAATTTCCCCAGGCCAAAGGACTCCAACCAGGGCATGCTTGAAGCCTTCCAATTTTTCTAACTAACAAGCTTTCCCACTGCTCTGCCGGCCCTTGAGTGTCTGCGATGGTAGCTGACACCCAAGCAGACTTGATTTTTCTCATTTGTTTTTGTCTTTGTTATTTCCTACAGGAGAGGGAACAGATAAAGAGGAAACTGGAATCTCAGAATGAGAAAAGAAGAGTTTCACCTGTGGAGCCAAGCGTGTGGAGCTGAAGGCTTGAGAAGATGGAGAAGGTTTGGAGTGGGCAATGTGGAGAACAGAACAGGGAATTCATAATATGAAAGGGATATGGTGCAATGATTTTTGAGCAGCCAGATGGTGGGGTTGCAAATATCCTGTAAACTGAAATAGTTAACTTCAGGGTAAAACTTTGATGTTGTCAGGGGCCAGACAGGAAGCATAAACAAACAAAATTGGCTGAGGACAGTAGGGAATAGTGGGGACTGTGGCCAACTGCAGAGCCTGCCCTACCTGAAAGGGGAGCAACTATTCAGTTACTTTTATGAAGTCCAGATTTGTTTTTTATCAGTCGTCAGTGAAGGTCTTTCTTTATAGCAACATTTGAGCAGAAGCCTAAAGGAAGTTAGGGAATAGAGCATGTGGATTCTGGTGGGAAGAAACATTCCAGGCAGGAGGGCAGTAAATGTAAAAGACACAAGGAGAGATCACACTTAGCATGTTTAGGTGGCCAGTGAGAAGAACAGTGGGCTGGAGCACCATAAGGAGGGAAGTGAAAGAATATTAGGACAAAAGGATGCTGGGGACATGATTATATTTGGCCAGGACCTTGGATTTTATCTTAAATGGAATGGGAAGCCTTTGGAGGGTTTCTGGGCAGAGGCAACTTGATTTAATGAAGCAAATTGACTATCACGTGGGCAAAGTTAGAAATAGAGAAATCAGTTGCAAGGTTTTTACAACAGTCCAGACAAGAAAGGGTGATGGTGGCCTGACTAGGGATGCTGAGAAATAGTGAGATTTTGGATATAATTTTCAGGTAGAGCAGTTTGCTGATGGATTAAATGGGGGTGGAATAGCAGGCCAGTGAGAGAGAGGATTCCACAATGAGTCTAAGCTTTTTGACCTGGAATTATGGAGTTATTGCTAACTGAGCTGAGAAAACTACAGGAGAAGAAACTATGGAAAGATCAAGAGTTATTTTGGGGGCATGCAAATTTAAAATGTCAACTAGATATGGTCTTAGCTGGAACAGAGCCCAAAGCCTATGTAAGTAGTTTATTTAGGAGGTACAGGCACCAGCAATAAGAAAAGGGAGATTGTGACCAGGAGGGAAGAAAGGGCAATAAAAAGTTGTGTTATCAACGTTGCTGCCATGTACGATGAAAACTCAAATCTTCAAAAGTACCAATGAGAATATACAAATGCCTCCAGGATTGTTTGTCTGAAGGATAAGGGGCAGGAGCACTTACTTACCAGCTCCCCACGCGTGCTGGTTGGCAGCTTCTCCAGGCCTGTTCATATCACTGCACCTCCTGGTTGCCCATGCTCTTAAAAAAGCCAGCTGTCTGCCCTGGGGCATTGAGGGAAATCTCTAGGGCAGCAAAGGAAAATTCTTGCTGAATGCTTTCTGCTAAGTGAATCAAACCCTGAAAGGAGCCGTTTATCCTGCCACTTGAATCAGAAGCATGGGCAAGGGATGGCTGGAGATATAAATTTGGAAGTCATCAGTGTATATATAAACATACATAATGTCCTCTTGAGCTGGAAAGTGACTAAATAGAAGGAAATTTTGCCTGTCACGTTTCAAATCGAACCATTTAAGTAGCCATCCATTCTACCCATTGGTAAGTTTGACTTTGACATAGTAACCACTGGCATAGACCCCTTCTATCTGAGGTTATCCCATATTATAGTGAAATAGGGATTCCCTCCTCCACAAACAGGTTAATAGACTGCAGTGATGACCCTGATTCGAACGGAACACTTTACAGGCATAAATATAGGATCCCTTAGATGCTAGAGTGTGGACACCTGCACCACAGTCATTCCTGCAACTGGTGCAGCCATATACAGCCACATACACAGAATAAATTTGTGCTTGCTTCAGTCTCTCACTCAGACCATAAGTGGTTGTCTCCTGAAGAATCCTTAGTTGGAAGTGCAGGCAACTTAGCAGCAATCAGAGAAACACTTAGGAAATGATCAATTCACAGCACTTTTAAATTACTTAAAGCACTGGCAAAATGAAGAGCTTAGACTAGACAGTTTCTAAGGTCCTGTTTCCCTCATAGATTTCCACTGTGTTTTATTTTGGACTTGTTACACTGAGTAATTGAGTTATTGTGCCTCAATGACACAATCAAAGGCTTTTATGATCAAAGACCATGGAGTTCCATGAGCCAGAGGAAAGAGTGGTGGATCATCTTTGGCTGATCTGGATCTGAAGCCCTCTAGTGGGTAGAGTTAACGGAGATTCCCACATCTGGACTTTTATATCTGAAGTAAAATATTCGGCTTTTGATTTTTTTTCTAGAGGTAAAATAGGATCATCAAACACACACACACACACACACACACACACACGCACATGCACATTTAAAGGTTCCAATATGTTGTTATTTGCTGAACATCAGATTGTATAATATTCCTGGATGGAAGATTTACAATCTAAAATTCAATAAGAAACTAACCTTGGAGAAAGTATTGGAAATACTTAGGAGAAAGAAAGGTGATCATACCTTGGGAGAGCACCGTATTTATTCTGTGTTATTCATTTTAAGATGGTGAAAGAATGTCTCCTGACACTGTGTCAGAATAGAAATCTTTCCTTTCACACCCTTTGCTCCTTCCATCCTCATCCTTAGTTACTGGGGAGTGCGTGTGGGAGGTACCTCTTACCAGAAAAAAAAAAAAGAAATTAAGTATTTTAAAGAGAGGAATGTAGTGCAGGAGATAGGCTAAATGAACAGAGAAACCAAATAGGGTTTCTTGGTTCCCAGAGATTCATAACAGAAAGTCACTGCCACTCCTTGAAGCAAAGAGACCTCAAGGTACCTGGTGGAAGCTGCCCCCCCCCCAGTAAGCCTGACCGCGAGAGATGGAGTCTGAAAGGAGATGCAGCCTAAGGTAGAGAAAATACTCTGTTCTCCTACCAGTGTCCTCCGTTGACCAAATCTCACCCAAAGCCAACTGACCCAGAAGTGTGAAAAACACCCCTGTGATTCGTAATAGGGCAGAGGAAGGGCGTGGAATTGTTCTGAGTACAAACTGGCCAGTGACTGGCATGATACAGAGTAAAAGTAATGCTGTCAAATCTGATAAATATTATCAATAGAGAGGTTTGGTAGTCTTCTGGATGTTTGTAGAAGTAGACCATGGCTCTGTAGGGCTGGCTTCATGGGCACATGGGCTGTGCAGTTCCACAGGGCTCACAAATTATGTAGCCAGTTCTGTTCATTAATAATCTTCGGCTGTAGTTGTGGAATGTAGAGAATGAGGCTCTGCTGTCATCCTCCCAGGATAGAGCTAGGACCAGCACACGCAAAGGACACTGGAGAAGCAGTTGACTGAAGTTGACTTTGAGGGCTGAACAGTAGTGTCAGTCAGGATCCAGGGGCAAGGGGAGGGGTTTAATAGGAAAAGTGACAGGACTAGAAGAGAAATGGCCCCCAGACTCTCACGGAGGGCCAATTCCGTGTGGACTGAAATACAAGCCAATAGGTATGGGTAAATAAATATTGTCCTCTGTTTTCTGAACTCCCAAGTGTATGATATCTGCCACAAGGTAAACAACTGTGCCTGCCCTTTCCATAAGTTACCAAGCACAACAAAAGGATTATGATAATCATTTCACAGAAGAGAACAGAAAATCCATGAAAACTTGTATAAACACGCCTAATCTCCTCAGGTTTTCTGTGAAAGCAGTTTGGTATGGGGAATTTGAAATCTGTAACAAAGATTCAAAATTTCTTATTCAGAACACTCAGTTGCTTGGCTTTGCAATTTCCTATGCTACTAAGCTCTTCCCATTCCTTTTTTATACATTGCTCAACAGTTATGGGTCATAAAAATTTTTTAATTCATGGGTGTATAGCTGTATTTAAGGTCATTTGTTTTTATTCAGACCAAAGAAGCTGGATTCTTGAATTTATTTTTATCTTTTATTTTATTAAGATATTAGTAGCAAAATATATTTTGTAGGCAATATATGTCAGAATTATATAGAGTCTATCTTTTGATGTATTGAGGTTTTGTTTAACAAATCAACCTAATGTTTACAATCTGCTAGGCATTGTTCTAAGTGCTTTACAAGTATTTGCACACAAAACTCTTCCCATCTTTAGTCCTCCGCTGGGGCTCTTTAACAAAAATATTAATAAGAGAAAAACAGTTTAATTGCATACAGTGCACATCACGCAGGAGAAACCTCAACAAAGACTAACTCAAAATGACGGGTTATAACTCTGGCCTATAAGATGCTATCACCTTCAACAAAGAACAATAACTTCGTTTAGAAGTAGCAGGACAAAGGAAAACAGTTTTAATCTTCCTAGGATGGCAAACTGCAGGGAGATCAGTATATGGGAAGAAACTAAAGGAGTAAGGTTTATTTACCGATTCTTCTAGTGCCGTCTCTACGGTAGTAAAAGTCTAGAGTCATCTCCAGTAAAGCAGAATTTACATCCTGCCTTTAGGCAGAAGGGGGAGAGAGTTAGAGAAAACTTTTCCTGTATTTGCTGCTTCCTAAATGTCTTCAGCTCCAAATAATTTTTATGTCAAAAAGCCATATTTTGGGGTAACATATTTGATTTCCTTCAGGAGATGCTATTATTTCATTCTACAGATGAGAAAACAGACATGACGTGAATGAACATGTAGCCTGAATTCCCTAAAATAGCTTTTTCTATTCTGTTATTCTTAAACTGGTTTCGCTTTTACTGGGGGGTTTTCACAAGCAGAAGGAAACATGAGAAGTTTCTAGATCCTTTACACCTCTCTTACCTAAGTTCTATTTTATAGAAGCTCCTAAGGATATTCTTCTTGCTCGTCCAAACTGCCATAGTATTCTGTGCATCATACCTACCATCCTTTAATGACCACACACATTGTGTTAAAAATCACCAAGTTTATCTTAAAACATACAAAATGCAAAGATTAATAGAAGGCATCTGCCCTCAAAGAGACAGAAACAGCTGAAAGCGATGTGTTAGCAGGCAGGCAGGAATACCTGATGCTCCTTGCCCCCACCACACACACGTGTAAGGAGAAGGGTAGCAGGAAAACTTCCTTGAGGGGTGATCCTCTTACTAAATCTTGAAGGGGAATATGTAGTTCACCAGGCAGAAAAGCAAAGAAAGGATTTCCAGGACTAGCATGTCAAGACACACGGGCATGACACAGCATATAAAGAGCAGGATATGTGTGGTGTTAAAAGATAGTTTTTCCCCCCAAAAGATAAAGCTGTGACTCTCATAGGGACGTTAAAATGAACTCATGCTAACAACTTTTTCTCATTAGGCAGATTTTATAAATACCAGTTCAAACGAACAGTCCAAAAAACAGACACAGAGATCAGGAATATTGAAATGAATGTGCCAATTGAGGCAAAACTGGCTTCTTCCACAGTGGAAGTGGGAAGTCAATTGAACTTCTGTCAGACAGGATTTGCATGTCCATAGGCCATTACTCTGTATTTCTACCACTTATTTTAAAATTAGAGTTGTAAGATAGCTCCCATAGAATCAGAATCAGATGATGCAGAAGGGTGACTCCTAGACACAGTCTTCCACTGAGGCACAACTTTTTTCCCTACAGGGACAACAAGAGACAGAATTTGTTAAATGTTCAGTGGCCCCATGAAAGAGAACCATAAAAGGTTTGGACTTCTTTCTGCTAGTTTCAGTCTCTAAGTAAAGGAGGTTCATGAAGGGCCAATCTGGGAGATGACAGGATCTCGGACGCCAGAGGGGCAGGGCAAAGCCTGGCAGCAGGTGGAAGCTTCACTGAAAGACTACAAGCGTCACCAGCTAGACACCAAGACCTGACCTTCACTGCACACCTGCTTGTATTCACTGACCTGTGTTCCACATTCTTCCGTAAGCTCTTTTTTCCAGTTCACCTCTAAACTTGGGCAAATGGGAAGTGAAACCTCCCTTAAGCCATAGCAACTGCCCTGATAAGACCTCCAGGCAGCCCAGGCCACCCAGACCAGTTTGAACCTAACCCCTGCTTCATGCTTGTGCAGATGGACCATGGAGTGACCTCTAGAATGACTGATGATTACTTTAATCATAATACTAAAATCTCCACCCAAGAGGGGTGCCTGGCTGGCTCAGTCGGTTAGGCATCCAACTTCGGCTCAGGTCACGATGTCGTGTTTCTCATGGTTCATGAGTTCGAGCCATGAGCTCGAGCCCTGCGTCTGGCTCTGAGTTTACAGTTCAGAGCCTGGAGCCTGCTTCAGATTCTGTGTGCGTGTGCGTGTGTGTGTGTGCGTGTCTGACCTCCCCTGGTCCCACTGTCTCTGTCTCTCTCAAAATAATACATAAACATTTAAAAATAAATAAATAAAATCTCCACCCAAGAAGGATCCTCAGCCTTGTTTACATAACAAACAATGTATGCATAGGTGTGTTTCCTTAAGGCATATGGACAACTTATGCCTACCCTACATATGATGACAAGGCTTCCCTATCTAAATATGCACCTTAACCCTAAATGAATGGAACCCATTCACCCCTGTTCTTGGGGTCATGGTTTTGGAAACCACTCCCCATTATCTCCTTATTTGCTGCAAATGAACTTCTCTTTGTGTGACAACTCAACCTGGTGCAGTTTCTGGCTCACCAAGGAGCAAACTTGAGGTTGATTTAGTTACACAAGGACAGAGGCATGAATACAATTTAGGAGGCTGATGCAGTAGGTTAGTCAAATTCTGAGAGCCAGGGCCAAAGTAATGGTGAAGAGGAGAGTGGCTGACAAACACAGAAAGTAGAATCAAGCAAATGTAATGAATGTGGCTGTGGCAGATGAAGTGGAAAGAAGTGGTCTCTGTTTCTAGATTCCATGCTTACACAAAGGGGGGGGAAGTGGCACATCTACCAACACAGGCGCAAGCTCGTTGTGGAAAGATTAAGCTCAGTTTTGTACATCTGGAGCTTGAAGTGTCTATAGCGTATGTGAGTGAATATATTGAGAATACTGAGGGAAAGGGACCCCTGAAGAATTGGGATGGTTAGAAGCCACTGGCTGACGGTCGTCTTTGCCAGCGGCTGGAAAGGAGGGGCCGCAGGTGAGAAAAAGGGTCTCCAATGGTTGCTGGAAGTTCCGGCCTAGGAAGGCGACACCGGCCACAGACCCAAGTAGTGTGGCCTGCACGCGCTCAGGCTGCACCGGCACGGAGCACTTCCGCCCGTTGGGCCCCGCCCAGCCTGCCCAGGGGGCAGCGCGAGCCCCACTTCCGCTTCCGCCCCCGCCCGCCGAGCCAGATTGCAGGCGGCACGGAGGAGCCCGGTGGCGGGAGCGGCCTTCGCGCGGCCGGTGAGCTCCTGTGAGCGGGTGTGACAGGCCTCGGCGGGCCTTGGCCGTGGACAGGGCTGGCCGCCCAGGGCGGATGCGGCGGCCGCTGCCCTCGGGCCCCGCGGCGGCCCCCCGGGCGTGAAGACGACGCGCGAGGCCCGAGGAAGCGAGGCCGGCGGCCAGGTCCAGGCGAAGCGGGAAGCGAAGCGGGAAGCTGTGGCCCTGAGGCCAGGGGCCGCGAGGAGAGCAGGCAAAAGAGGAGAATGGTGGCCCGAGCGTCCGGGAGAGAAGAGGTGGAAAGTGACAAGTCGGGTGAGGCGTCTGGGACTGGGAAGGCCGCGGTGAGGCTGCGAGAGGAGGACCGGGAAGCGGGGTCGGGGTCGGGGTTAGGGGGCCCTTCGGACACGTCAGACCCTCAGGGCTTAGAAGCCGCGAAGGAGGCAGAGCGCCCCTTGCAGTCGGGGAAGACGCAGTAAGAAAGCCTTCCCTGGTCACTCCCGTCCTGGCGTTTGCATCTCAGCCTGTCCCTTCGTTGTTTCACTCTAGTGTTTAACTTGAATTTGCGTTGAGCTTTGCGCATGCACGCAATTGACCGGGAGCCTTAGGTCAGAATTACTTTTAAGAGGAATTCCTCCCAGCGGTCCGTTTTGGCTAGTTTGAAGTGGCGTTGATGCTAGCGGTTATTCAGCCGCCTTGGCGTCTATACAGGTTTGTATGGAGTTCCTTAGAATTTAGATTTTTCCTTTGAAAGCAGAAGTATATTCCCGTACACCTGGTCAGGGAAATAAATATGGATGGCTTCACAGTTTCTTATTTTAAGTGGTATTGCTGTTTCCTCCTCAATATAAAAATCTTTTCTGGTATGTTTTTGTTGTTTTGATCAGCCAAGGAAAAAAGAAAAGTTACTGAAGTCTCAAGTGATGATCCACAGCCAGGGATTGACCTGGTAAGAAAGGAATCATTAACCAGTTCGGAATCTTTCCAAACAGTGGAGTGCAGTGAATTTCAAAGTATGGCTTTCTTGCAGTCTTTGGGTAAGGAGAGTTTGGTAGAAGGTATTAAAAGAAGAATTCGAATTAAAAAACTTAAAAGCTTAGAGAGCCCACCTGTCAAAATAACTGAAAATAAAGCTACACAAAATATTAAAGTTGAATTCCAAGATGAACTGTACAAGAATACTCCAAAATATTCTTGTAACAGCTTGTCGCCTGAAGTAGAAAATAATTCCATTTTAAAATTACATGATTGCAATTGTTTCCCCCATTCCAAGGGTTGTAATGATGAAAATAATCTTGCATATAAACCTGATGGTGGATGTATGCATGTTCCAGAAAATTCCTCGAAGTTAAAGAAAGAAAATCTTAGGAGTCTTGCAGATAAGAGTGACACAAATAATATTCCCCAGCTCTTACAAATGGAAGAAAACTTGATGGGAGTAAATAAGCTATTCCTTGAAGAAGGTGATTTACACCAAAGTAAAATTAATGGCTTGTTTTCCTGCCTTCAAAATGAAAAAAATAAATACTCAGTAGAGGAGAGCAATATTGGGAGAAAACCCAGGAAAAGGATGAAAGTGTCTGAAAAAGGAGATGAAATGGTTATTGAGATGAACTTCTGTAATGTGTATAACAAATCCGAATTGGTGTTACAAGGAAACCAAACAGGTGCTGAGGGTAAAGGAGCAGAGACTTCAGAGGCTAAAAAAAGTCCTTTAAAAGTTCTGAGAAAAGTAAACCATAATACACTCTCCCCAATGGATCATTTATTAAATCTTCCAGCAGTAGGAAAAAAACTAAGTCCTGAACATCACGTAAATGCTGTGTTTCAGAAAACCCTTGAGCCACTTTTGGAAGAGGAAACAAAGAACACTTCAGAGCTCTTAGAATTTAAAGGTGTGGAGCCAAAAGAGTATTTTAAGTCGATACCAAGCTCAGTAGTGAAATTATCTGGTGATTGCCATCTTACTGAAAAGAGGTCTTCATGGGAAGACGTGAGAAATGAAGCCGAAGAATCGAAGTTAGGCTGTCACAGAGCAATGCCGATGACTGGTAAAAGAATTTGGCCTTGTTATTCATGTGCTAGAATATCTGCCCAGTGTTGGAAGAAGTCTTCCTTGCCAGATTCAAATAACTTTCTTCCTGGGTCTCAGCAAAGTTTTAGGCAAGATGATTTTCTTAAACACCAAACAAATCGAACTCACTTAATTGATTCTAAAATATCATTACAGAGTACCATAACAGAAACAAATGGCGAATCTTCAAGCAAAGAAAAATTGAATTCTAATTTAAATTGTTTGTCTTCAGTCTCTGCAGTAGAACCTACTTTAACAATTATAAAGGAACCTCTAATCAATGATGATAAAAAGATGAAGTCAGAGGAACAGAGCAGAAGTGGGCCAGAGGTAGCTTCTAATACTGCCGAAGATACTCAGCTAACTAATGTGACTCAAAACTTAACAGGAAGTAAAAAAAAAGATAGAGGAAATTTAACAAAAGTTAATTTGACAACGGCTTCACAGGACGGCCAGGAAGCAAATAACTCTACAGGCAAAACGATTCATCGAAAAGCGTGCATTGCTAAGCAAACGCTTATGGTTCCAGACTTGGTTAAAATATTGAACACAGGACGGCTGACTAATTTTAAAATTCCATTACTTAAGAATAAAACAGAAAAAAGAAAAGAAATAAATGCCAGGTCATCAGAGAGAGATGCATATAGTCCCCTAGAACTTCTTGACAATTTATCTGGAGCAGAGGTAAGACAAAATAGGACTAAAGAAAATGTCTCCACAGTAACATCAGGACCTCAGTCTTTGAGTATACAAAATAGTGTAACTCCAGTGCAAGCTAATTCTGACTCCTGCATCTGCAAGAATTTCGGTAGCATTTCTCCAAGCTTTTTAAAGCAAGGTAATGATAATAAACCATCTAATTACGTCTCTGAACCAGGCAATATTATTTCTAATAAGGAAGCTGTTTCTCTCACAGTTGAACGAAATACTTTTTCTTGTGATCTTGGGTGTATAGAGAAAAGTCGTGCCTTCTCTAATAAACAAGAAACCTTCAAACCAGTTTTCTCTGAAGTTAGTGGTAGAGAAATGACTAAGAACTTTTCAGAAATTAAAATGGGGTTTCCAGATATTCTTAAAGCATATGAAGATGATGTCCTCCTAATTGATGTCATTCAAGATGACCCTGATCTCTTTGGGGTCTCCAATGAAGGGGAGCTCTCATTTACTTCAGAGGTCCCTATGATAAGCCAGGAGCCCAATGTTGCTGAAGAGCACCAATCAACTGACTCTAAGCACACGGAACTTCCAGAAAAAAAAGAACCAAGCGATGACTTGAGGTATGCATGTTCAAGTATGACTTTTGGTGCAGATTATTGTTGGGGGTTTCAAAAGCACTTTCTGCTCTTAGGTATTACTGATTTATTCAGTGATTATTGAAACTCCATTATTTTTTTTTAACCCAGTTATTTTCTAAATGTAACATAACACATTACTGCTGAGACCTGAAAATGTCATTATGCTAAAGCTTAGAGTCAAAATAAAGCAATTCTATCTTGGATATTATGGGCACATTAGCAGTTCAGCATTTAAAATGATGGTTTGTAAAGTGGCTTTTTAAATTCCTAACATCGATTCTTTCAAAAGTCAATTAAATTTATTTTCCTGTGTTCTTTAATTATTACAAAAACGCAGATATACTTTTATTTCAGCCAAGTTACTTATTAAGAACAGTACTATATATTTTAACCCATTTTCTGTGTCTTCCTCGTTAGATAAAAAATTCGTTTTTCAAGGAACATAGAAGCCTTGGAAAAGTTTACTTGACATACTTAGGACTTGAGAGTAGAATCAAAAGTTAAACCAGTTTTCAGAAGAAAATGGCCTAACATTTTTCTTGTGGTTCTACTTTTAAGATGATGGTTTTTAATGATGATTTAGCCCCCAAAGAGGGCAAGTGTGCCTAAGGCAACTTTAAATGGAACCAAGTAGTAACCTTCATGCTCAGGAATTTGATCTATTCTAGTTGGTCCAAACTTTATTTTATATTATGTCATATTTTACTAAACTTTTATGATTCTTCAAGCTCTAATTGATACATTACAGCACTTGAATATTGGAATGTTTTGTAAACAGACTCAGGAGGAAACATGAAAACCCTTTACACTAAGATTCAGTGCTACATAACTTAAATCTCTTTGGTATTTTTACATTTTATTTAGTTACTTTTGTGATATATTCTTGCCGTTCTTAGTGTTATCAAATAGAGTACTTTCTGTTTGCCAAGTGGAGGACTAAGAGCTTTATCATGTATTTTTGGCCGTGTATTGAGTTAGGATGATAATTTGCCCATTTTGAAGATGGAAAAAAGAAAGATGACAAGTTGTCACTTGTCTGGGGTCACACTGCTAATAACATAATCTGGATTCGAACTGAGGCCTGTCTTACTTTAGAATTAGTGCTAACAAAAAAAATTTAATGGTTAAGAACTTGACCTTTATAGTGTTTATAGTTTTTTAATCTTCTTGTCACCTATCAGCTATGAGGCCTTTTAGGCAAATTATTTTACCTTATCTGTAAAATGGGAAGATACTTGCCTCATATTGTGTGGGTTAAATCAGAGTAGATTTTGGTTTTAGCATGACACTGAGTGAGGAATAAGGATTCAGAAGAAGGTAGTTATTGAAGGTAATTTTAACTGTTGTTATACCATACTTCCTTTGAGGAATACAAAGGGAAATTAGAGCAAATCCTGCATTTAAATAGAGCAAACATCTCCCGTTATCTAATAAGATGTTGACACTGAGTTACCACCAAAGGTAGAAAGAGAGAAATGTGAATTGTTAGGAAGTTTGTTTTCTGTTCTTTTTTTTTTTAGAATAATGGCTGATTTTGGAAAAAGTGATACATAACCATCACATTAAAGTGATTTTAATTTTATACATTAAATTTTATACATTAAAAGTATAAAAGAGGGGTAATCCTACCACCCAAAATAACAAATCAATTGCTAATAATTTGTATTCATCATTCCAGACATCTATTTAGGCATTTAATTAGATATATTTTAGAAAAATTATATTATTTTTTAGTAAAAATACTTAACTTTATTTATTCTTAATTGAGGGAGTAGGGACTAAAGTGAAACTAAAGAGATTGCTAAAACCATACACTTCTGTGTCACAAGAGACAGACTTTTAGTTTCTAAAAGTCTCTCTCTGAAGTTAATAAGAAAGATTATTTAAAAACTTGAATTTTATCATGACTTTAAAAAATTATGTTCTGACTTCAGAAAGCAGCATTTGCTTTCCACACATGAAAGATGAGCATAACTGTACACTTTGGCTCTTCTACCAGTCTTGCCCCCAACTTTTTTGTTTAAAAAAATGTTTATATTGTTAAAGTTTTTCCCATTTACATTCTCTTGAATGATCTAAATTCTCAAAGACTCTCTTAGTTATATTTTTAAATTGATTAAGTCCCTACCATCACTCTTTATACTTTTTACTTCAGCTATTTTAATTCATTTCTTAGTTGGATAGATATCAGAGCAGTTATTATTTTTTCAAGAAGGGTTCATGATTGCTGTGTTCTTTAAGATCTTGGATACATAAGAACAACTGTTGTCTAAGCAAATTCGGTATAAAATTTTCAGCTTATGTTTTTCTTCTTTACAACTATGTAGTCATTCCAACCTGCTTTCTGGCTTTTACTGTTGTGGAAAAGTCTGAAGCCAAACTAATTCTCCATCATTCCTGTCTAAACTGGGACAGCTACATCCCCCCTCTCCCTCCCCACTCGCCCATCAGCTATCAGATGTTTCTCCTACTTTCTGTCTTGGGATTGGTAATTATGTGTCAGCTTTTCCTGGACAAGGTGTAGCATTTTGGTTTGCAGTATCAAATTTACTTCGGATAATTTTTCTGATTGTCCTTGAACTTTGTTTCCCTTTATTTCAAAAGTGCCAGTTATACTTTTATTGGCCCTTTTTTTCATATCTGCTTCTGAAATTTTGGTTTTCAAGTAAACTTGAAAATTTCCTCAGTTGTTATTTATTGTATTGTATTTTTTTAATTTTAGTTTTTTAGAGAAAGTGTGAGCTGGGGAGAGGGGCAGAGGGGGAGAGAGAGAGAAAGAGAGAGAGAGAGAGAGAGAGAGAGGGAGAGGGAGAGAATCTTAAGCAGGATCCACGTTCGGTATGGACCCGAAAGCGTAGCTCAGTCCCGTGACCCTGAGATCATAACTGGAGCTGATCTCAAGAGTCAGACACTCAACTGACTGAGTCACCTGGGTGTCCCCTCAGTACTTATTTTAATATTTTATTTTTTTCTGTATTAGAAATACCAACTTTAATCATCCACAGTGCTAAGATAAACCTTAACAGGGAGAAATGGATGTATGATAAACAAAGGGTCTGCTAATCATTGTACACAAAGTTAATGGTTCTGGAACTATAAATGAAGCTTAAAATATAATTTGAAATTTCAGATCTATCCCTTTTATCAACCAGTTGCTAGTTCATATACTGCTTTTTCCTCTAAGACACTTACGAGGTTGAAGCAGGTTAGACTATGTTTGTATTTTACAGGAACAGAACTTAAGAATGGGAGAGTTAGGGGCACCTGGGTGACTCAGTCAGTTTAGGGTCCAACTTTGGCTCAGGTAATGATCTCATGGTTCATGGGTTCGAGCCTTGTGTCAGGCGTTGCTGTGCTGACAGCTCAGAGCCTGGAGCCTGCTTCAGATTCTGTTTCCCTCTCTCTGCCCCTCCCCCACTCTCACTGTCTCTCTGTCTCTCTCAAAAAATAAACATTAAAAAAAGGTAGGGGTTTTTTTTAATAATTAAAAAAAAAAAAAAAGGATGGGAGGGTTAGGGCAGATACTGTCAGAAGCTATGGACTGCCTCTTACTATTAAAACAGGTAGTCAGACATGAATTGATTCAATTGCTGGAGGCAGGGTTCTCAGACATGATTAGGGAGAATTTGTAAGATGTTTAAGTTATGTTAGAATGCTTATTCATTTTTGATCTCTACAATGGATAGAGTTCATATTGAAACCCAAATTATCAGAAGCATATTGGAACTAATCCACTAACACTTGAACTGATGAGCTTGGCGATGCATAATTTGTGACAATGATAAAAGTTTTGAATTAGCCTGTCAATACATTTGGAGAGCTGAGATTGTCTATAATAGTGCTGGACCTAGAACGTAGGATTACCTTCCATCACAATTTTATTATATGCTAAAATTTAGGTTGAGTGATATTATACAGTGGATCATTGAGATTTTAAGAATCTGCCAAGTGTTCAAGGGAATTGCTGTGTAGGCATGGAGGAAAAATCAATGTGCCTGAAACAAAAATATATAAGTTGAAGTACTAAGAATACTAGTAGTTTAGAAAAGAGGGATGAAAAGGCATCTTGGAAAAGTCAGCGTTTATAGTAATCCTTGAAGTTTGGATTGATTCAGATTTAACAAAGGGGAAGAAGGAAGAAAGTTTGGTGAAGGAAGAAAAATAATGAAAATAAGGTAGGCATAAGGTAAAGGTAAATATGAATATGGTTGTATAGAGCTGATTACGAAGCATTTCCTGACTCAGGCCGAGTTAGGAGCCCTTTCTGTTCCCTTAATACCTTTTCCTACCTCCGTTATGGCACGGATGTTATGATCGTAAAATTTACATCTCTCTCGCCTATTAAATTGTTGGAGTTCTTGAGGGTATGAAATTTCCATGCCTCATTTACGTTTGCAACCCCAGTCCCTCATATGTTGAGGGAGGGGAGAGAATTAAACTTTTAATTTCTTATAGTAGGCTGTGCCTCAGGCATCTCGATTAGAATATATGTAAATGAAGACAGTGAATCCTTTCTTTCTAAAGCAAATAGTTGTTGATGAGTACTGGGAAATAAACTTGATAAATAGGGTGATGCCAGATTAAGATGGTTGGAAAGGTGGGCCTCAGAACTTGAACTCACCAGTACAGAACTGATGCTGGTGATCAGTGAGGACCACCTTTGCAAATTGGATTTAAATCCATAAAGAGCACTGTACATTCTGGAGCTGGTAATAAATAAACACAAACTTCTAGAGGGAAAAATGCCTGACACCAAGGTTGTTCAGGTGATTCAGAAGTCATTCTCTCTCTCCCTGTATATTTAGCCTCTAGCCTGTCTTTTAGGAAGCTTACCTTGCTCCATTCTGCCTTTCCACTGAATATCTGAGACACTCTGTTGTGCAAAATTTTACACTCAATGGTCGGAACTGATGTTAGTGTCTACCCTGTGCTCAATACATCACTGGTAATATTTCATTTAGTGGAATAATTCTGAGGTTGAAACTGGCCCTTTTTATTTTAATTCTTTTTGAGTATAGTTGACACACAATGTTGTATTAGTTTCAGGTATACAGCATAGTGACTCATTATCTTCATACCTTCTGCTATGCTCACCACAAGTTGAACTACCATCCGTCACCTTACAACAATACTACAATATCATCGACTGTATTTCCTGTGCTCTGCCTTTTCTTCCCATGACTTGTTCATTCCATAACTAGAATTCTGTATCTCCTATTCTCCTTAACCCACTTATCCCATTCCCATACCTCCCTTCCCTCTAGTAATCCTCAGTTTATTCTCTGTAGGTTTGATTCTGCTTTCTGTTTATGCATTTGTTTTTTAGATTCCACATGAGCGAAATCATACAGTATTTGTCTTTCTCAGTCTGACTGATTTCATTTAGCATGATACCCTGTAGGTACATCTGTGTTGTTGCAGATAGCATGATCTCTTCCTTTTTGAGTGCTGTGTAATATTCCTGTGTGCATACACCACATCATCTTTATCCATTCGTCTATCGGTGGACACTTACGGTGCTTCCTTATCTTGGCTGATGTAAGTAATGCTGCAGTAAACATAGAGGTGCATGTATTAGTGTTTCCATTTTCTTTCAGTAGTAGAATTATCGAGTCATAATGTACTTCTATTTTTAATTTTTTGAGGAACCTCCATACCATTTTCCACAGTAGTTGCACTAATTTACTTTCCCACCAACATTGCACAAGGGTTTCTTATTCTCCACATCCTCACCGACACTTGTTATTTCTTATGTTTTTAATTTTAGCCATTCTGACAGGTATAAAGTGATTTTGATTTGCATTTTTCTGATGATTAGTGGTATTGAGCATCTCTTCATGTTTTCATTGGCCATCTCTGTGTCTCCTTAGGAAAAATATCTGTTCAGTTCCTCCAAAACCAGCCCTCTTTAAAATTGAATCAAAGAGTCTAACTTTCCAAAGGATGCACGGATTGTAAGTGAGGGCTGAGATCTGAACCCAGGGTAGCTTGCTCTGAAGTTTGCTCCGCAGCCCAAAACAGCATGCTGGGAGAGCGGCATTTTGGTTACCGAAAGGCTTTAATTCGATCACTCTAAGGATTGCCACAGACCATTGATTTACTTTTGATCTCTTTTCTTTGTCCTCTCTTCCTCTTTAAAGTGGCAGGTGCTTTTGGTCACTGCTATCTACAGAATAATTGCCCCAGTAAATTTGTAGCAGCCTTAGTTAGAAACAGAGTCTGTGAATGTGTAAATGAGGGAACACTGGCCACAGGTAAGCTAGTTGACATCTCAGAAGAAAGCAGTAATATTCTGAATGTTTCTTGGGCAGAGTTTTCAGACTTATTCTGGTAGTAGTAATTCTAGAGCAGTCCTATTCAACTTCTTGTCAGTTTCCCGTAGCAGAGGCACGTTTTGCATTCCAATCCAGTACATACTTAGGAGTATGGGAAACAGTAGATTGACAAAAACAGTATTTCTCTACTATAAGAGATGTATCATATTTTGTATAAAAAAGTCCTGGGCGGAACCCATTAAACTTCATCACTTCCTTGTAAAATGCTCTGGGTAGAGGATAAACTTGAAGTAATGCATGTAGTTCATCAGAAGCCTCGTTAACTCCCCTCTCCTTTTTGCTCTGATCTCTTTTGCTCCTCTGTACTCCTATAGCGTCACTCAAGTCTGTTCGTTTCTCCTTTCTTCATCCTACCCTCCATTTTTGTTTTTTTTTTTAATAATTTATTGTCAATTTGGTTTCCATACAACATCCCGTGATAATCCCAACAAGTGTCCTCCTCTGTGCCCATCACCCACTCTCCCCCCTCCCACACCCCCCTCTCCCCTCATTTTGTTCTTAGTCTTTGAGAGTCCCTTATGTTATGTCTTCCTTCCTCTCTGTGGCTTTTTTTCCTTTCCCTCTTCCCCTCCCTCCCATTTTCTGTTAGGTCTCCCAAAGCCTACCAGTGCGTGGGAACATATGGCATCTGTCTTTCTCTGCCTGACTTATTTCACTCAGCATAATATCCTCCAGTTCCATCCATGTTGCCACACATGGCCAGATTTCATTTTTCTCATTGCTGCATCGTATTCCATTGTATATATGTACCACATCTTCTTTATCCATTCGTCAGTTGATGGACACTTTGTCTCTTTCCATGATTTGGCTATTGTCGAAAGCGCTGCTATGAACATTGGGGTACAGGTGCCCCTATGCATCAGCAGTCCTGTGTCTCTTGGGTAGATTCCTAGTAGTGCAATTGCTGGGTCATAGGGTAGCTCTATTTTCATTTTTTTGAGGAACCTCCACACAGTTCTCCAGAGTGGCTGCACCAGTTTGCATTCCCACCAACAGTGCAAGAGGGTGCCTGTTCCTCCACATCCTCTCCAGCAGCTATAGTGTTGTGATTTGTTCATTTCAGCCACTCTGACTGGTGTGAGGTAGTACCCTACCCTTCATTTTTGAACCTTCCCACTCCGCCAAGGGAAAGCTGTATCTTTTCGCTCCACCAGAGGAAAACTGTAAAACATTTATGTGCATTACAATGTTGCTTTATTATTTTTTTAATTTAGGTGAATTTAACTTCTTTGTTTCTCAAATTCAAAACAAAATTACTTCTAACAAGAGTGGCATGTACAATTTTACTTTCCTTGTGAGCTAGTTATTCATAGTAAAAAGTTTCTCATGCTTATAAACTATACCAGTAATATTAAAGATACTATTTCGGTTTAGTACTTTGAAATTGAAATTAAAGCAATACACTTGCTATACACCTATTTATGGTTTTTGTTTTGTTTGCAGGAATAACCTTCTCTGTGTTTGGAGCTATACCCATGTAAGAATGTAACTTTCAGGATAATTAGAAACTGCAAAAACATCCTTCAGTTCTTTTGTATTTATTGAGTCACTTAATCGTATTCATGCTGTTAGTTTAATCTCTGACAGTTTTTCCTTTATCTCATTTCTCACAGCTACTATCTTACTCATCTTTCTCCTAGTTTATTGTAATGAGCTTCTGGTTAATCTCCCTGAACTCTTTGTTTATGCTCCTCCATAGTGTAGTGATGGTCTGAAATAGAAGTTGATCTGCCAGTCACTGCTTACATTGTTTCAGTGGCCTCCAGCAACCTGAGGATGGAGTCTAAATTGCTTGGCATGTCTTTTTAAGGCTCTTTAGTGGATTGCACCCATTCTCTCTTTGACAGCTATGGTTTAGGGGGGAAGGGGAGCAAAAGAGTAATTAAAGATAAGCAGCGCAGGCAGCTCATGGTTTCCAAGCTATGTTGGGTACTTGAGTCCTTTCGCATATGTTACTTTATCTGGAAGTCCCTTTCTTTTTATTCAGCTATCCTTCAGATCTCATCTGAGATGGTATTCTAGGAATGTGTTCTAGCAGTTCTCTTGGCCCTTACCTCAGTCTGTTATGTCTGCTTGTATGCGAGCCTCCCCTGTACTGGGAGTTCCAGACAGAAGAGAGGCGTCTTCACTTGGGTCTCCCTATGGCGTCTGGCCACGAAGATGTTTGGTGCTGAGTATATATGGAGAGCAACGAGACACACCTGGGCCTTGTCCTCACTAAGCTTTAGATCCACCAAGAAGCAGATATTTAACCAAGTGCAGTAAACTATAATAGGAGAAGTGCGAGTTAAGGACTTCCTGGTCAAAATGACATTTAGGATGAACGCTAGAGGAATTACTAAGAATTAGCCAGTTGGTGAAGAAAAGTAAATAGAATTATTTTATAGAAGTAATAGCCTATATACAAAGTCCCGCAGGGAAAGGCACGTCACAGCTGAGAAACAGAAATAACGTCCCATGGCTTAGAGTCCACATGGCAAGAAGTAAAGGGGCAAGACGTGCAGAGAGCTCCTTCATTACATTACGTCCTTTACAAATAGGATGACCATGGGATGTATCTTCTGGACTGTAAACTTGTGAGAGTGAAATGAGGAGCTTTTAATAACCTGTGCCAGGACGACAGGAATAAACAGACCATCCGAGATAAACTGGAGGTCATGGTGAGTTTGAACTTTATCCTAACAGCATATAGGGATCACCAAAGGACTTTTAAATAGACCAGATTTACATTTTAAAAATCATTATAGCTCTAGTGAGAGAATAAATTGGCAGGGAGCTATCGTAATAATGAGGCCAAAAGGACGTGACGACTTCTGACAGAAGTGGGAGTGGATTTGAGAGAGATTGAGGAAGCGAAGACTGATTAATCTGATTGATGACTCAGAGGTAGGAGTTAAGAATGATACCTGATTTCTTTCTTATTTCAGGGAAGGGCATTACAGTTCTCAGATAATGAGTGGGCAGGACTGGGGATGGGTTCTGCTCATGATGTCAAATTGTAGGAGTCTTCTGTTTGTATTATTATTTTTCCACTCTTTATATTTCCGATTGTTTCTAGGTCTTATGTCAGGGAGACTCAAAGAATGATGTGTATTGGGGTGCCTGGGGGCCTCAGTCAGTTAAGCGTCTGACTCTTGGTTTCAGCTCAGGTCATGATCCCACGGTTCCTGAGTTCGAGCCCCACATTGGGCTCTGTGCTTACAGTGTGGAGCCTGCTTGGGATTCTTTATCATCCATTCATTCATTCATTCATTCATTTAGATTCTTTATCTTCCCTGCTTGCTCTCTCTCTCTCTCTGTCTCTCTCTTTCAAAATAAGTAAATAAACTTAAAAGAATGTGTATAAAATGTTTTGTTTAGTTTTTCTCTTTCTTGGGTAGGAAGGAATCTTGAGCCAGTGAGCAGTTGTAGAGCTGTAGGCTGGGTTTAACAAAACTAATTTATTAAATGAAAGAAAAATGGTGGGATTATGGGTGTTTATTATATTTTATTTTATATATTTCTAAATTTTTAAAAATGGAGAAATGTTTGGCCATTTGTCACTCATGTAAATGTAGTTTTCATTTGTTGGGCCTATGCTGTGGTTTTAAAAACACTTTGTTTCATTTAATCCTCACAGTAACCTCGTGGATAGGTGATATTCCCATTTTACAGATACGGTTAGGACTCAATTAAATAATGTTGCCATAGTTGACACAGTTAAGTGGCAGAACAATATTTAAACCTAAGTTGATCTAAGTCTGATCTCTGTACCCTTGACCTTTAGACCATATGTTGTCTTTAGAGACTACAAAAAAGGATTCAAACTGCTCTCAAACTATCTTCCTTTTACATTGGTAGTAAGATATACATACATAAACTTCAGAGTAGGTGTTAAACACCTGCCTGTACGCGTGTAATACTTTGAACTGTTTTGAATGCTGGGTGTATGTCATCCCGTTCTCCCTGCGTAGGAGTTTGGATGGCAGCACTCCCTAACAATTGTGGCTCATGTGCATGATTAAAAAGCCAAATGAGGAGTCTACTTAGGTGTGCTGGTTCAGAGCTCCAGGGTAGTACTCTGTCCTTGGAGCCCTTGAGCGATGTTCACCAGCCACTAAAGCTGGGAGTATATAATGTTTAGAGAAGTGGATTGATCTGTGTAGAATACGCTATAATGTTCAAGCTCTGTTTGCTTTATAATAGAGAACTTCCTGTACTTGATCCTGGATTGATGAAATCAGAGGTCTGTGCTTCCTCGTCAGCAGGTAAAATTTGACATTTTCAAAATATGTATATTGAAGTATCATTTTGTATCTCTATTCAGGCCTAGCCAAATGAATTCATTAAAATAGGAAGCTTTTCATTTTAGAGTTCGTTAAAACATGTTTTAGAGTTTGTCAGTTTCCTCAGTTTTAATTGCTTGTCAGATAAGATTTTGAGAGATTTTCCATTTGATTATTTAGTAAATAACTTTGTTTAGCTTTATCTACAAAGGAGAGGATCATTGGCCTTAGAAATTTTGTACCTTATTTAGAAATGGAAATATATATTTAAGCTTTATCACATTTTAAATCTGAATCTTTTTTATAATTCTTTATGATTAACAGTTAATCAAAAGTTTGAATACCTGGATCTTTACTTCACAGGAAATATTTTGAAAGTTAATTGTGTTTTAACTTTCAAGTTTTAATATATTTAAAATAGCTGGATGTAATCAAGAAACATTCTTAAATTTATCTTGATATATCTCAGTTTGTCCTAGTGCCGTTCTTTTTATACCATATAATGGAGTTATTTTGAAAGAGGGAGGAGTAATTGTATGGTTTGCTGAAAAATACTTCACGTTTGTCACATTGGACCTTACAAGAGTCTCTGAATTCTAACTCATTTTTAGAACAACTTTGAACAACTTAGTTATTTCATTGTTTAAAGTTTCTACAGTTGAATATTATTTCTTTTCAGCAAATGAGATAAAACATGATTCCAAAGGTGAAAACATTTCCTTAGGGGAAATTACTAATGAGACTTCTGAAAGTGAAACTCTGGGAGACTTCAGTGAACACATAAAAAGTTCAGACTTGGATGAAAAGGTACTGTGGGGAATCATCTGCTTTCTTATTTCTTGGTCTAAATAGTTGTAATACAGAAATTCATCACAGCAGCGCGGTCAGGTGACAAGTGTAACTCCTTTTTATTGAGTAAAAGAATTGCATCATTCTACTTGTCGGATATATTGTTTGATGCTTTGCATAAGCACACTATTAACAGGTCTCACTTATCTGGGAAAATGGGGTGTTTAAATATGTCTTTAGCTTTTTTTTATCCTGAAGTTTTTTTTTTTTTTTTTTTTCATGTTTTATTTATTTTTGAGAGCAGGAGAGACAAAGCATGAGCAGGGGAGGGGCAGAGAGAAAAAGGGAGACAGAGAATCTGAAGCAGACTCCAGGCCCTGAGTTGTCAGCACAGAACCTAACCCAGGGCTCGAACTCACAGACTGTGACCTGAGCCGAAGTCAGACACTTAACCAACTGAGCCACCCAGGCGCCCCCTGAAGTTGGTCTTAAACCTACATAAGTCTCTCTAAATCATGACATATTTTCCTGTCTCATTAAACACTAAGTTCTGAATATCATTCGATCTTTGAAATTTAAGAATATCCTAGTACTCAAGGGCTGTAATTGCACACGGCATTGTTTAATCACAGATATACAAGGCATATTGGAGCTAAACCTAACTTGATGGTGGAACGTACCACTGGCATATGTTACGGGGAAAAGTTTGGCTATAAAGTTTGTTCTTGTTTTCTGCCAGAAAATGTGTATGATTGTCTTAACCTTTCGCATAATTCAACTGACTCCTAGGCAACTATTTGATATTTTCTTTTTTCTCATTATTCCTTCTCATTCATCCTCACAGCTAACAACTTAGTTTCCTACTTTACCAAGATTGAGGTAACTGGAAAAGAACATCCTAATTCCTACCAGTACATTAGCCACTTAACTTGCATCTGCTCCCCAAACTCCAGCTTCTCTTCAATTATAGTAGATGGTTTAGCCAAGGATACTCCTTCCACCTGTATGCCAAAGCCCATCTCTTCCCTTTCAAAATACTCCTGCACTGATTCTTCTTTTATTATTGGATTATTCTCATCAGTATATAAACATGCTGTTCTCCCATTTTTCAAACAGAACAAAAAAACCCTTTACATAGTCTCATTTTTCTTTTTAGCTGTCATCCTGTTTCCCAAAAGGCTTGTCTGTACCCACTATCTCTAATTTCTCTCCCCCAGTTCTCTTGAACCCATTCCAAGGATATTCGCCTTTACTGCAGCGAGAATTATCCGTGAACTCTCCAGTTGACCTCCTTGTTGCTGAATCCAGTGGACGTTTTCTCTGTCTTCATCTTAACCTCTTATCATTATTTGTCGCAGTTGATCACACTTCCCTTGAAACCCTGACTTTCAGGGTAAACATACTTGCCTGGTTTACTTTCTGCCTTTCTGTCTGCAACTTCCCTGTTGATGTTGCTGGTCTCTCCTAATCTCCCTGACCTCTACATATTAGAGTGACCTAGAACCCAGACCATGATGTGTTCTTCCTTCCTATGTAGATTTGCTCCTTGAATGGTCTCATGCGACCTCATTGTATTAAATGCCATCTGTGTGCTAAGACTCTCTAGCTTATAATTGCAGTCTGAACTTTCTGAACTGCAGACCTTTATGTCTAGTTGTCTACTGGATTTTTGCACTTGGATGTCCAATTAGACCTCTCAAACTTAGTTCAAACTGAATTCCTGAAACATCTATATATAGCCTATCAGAGACTCATTTCGGCTTTAAGAACGCATGCAGTCTGAAAGTAAAGGGAAGGAAAAAGATGTTCAGTGCAAATGGAAACAAAAACCTGGTGCAGCTATACTTGTATCAAACAAAATAAACTTTTAAAAAGAGAGTGTCATTAAAGACAAAGAGATGCAGTATGTAATGATAAAGTAGTCAATCGAGCAAGAAAATATAACATTTATAAATATGTCTGCACCCAACATAAGAACATCAAAATATATAAAGCAGATATTAACAGACCTAAAGGGAAAAAGTAGCAATACCGTAAGGGTAGAGGACTTTAACATCCTACTTACATCAGTCATCAAAACTGAAAATCAATAAGGAAACATAAGCCTTAAATAACATTTTTTTTTTTATTTTTATTTTTTTATTTTTTTTAATGTTTATTTTTGAGAGAGAAAGATAGAGCACGAGCCAGGGAGGGGCAGAGACAGAGAGGGAGACACAGAATCCGAAACAAGCTCCAGGCTCTGAGCTGTCAGCACAGAGCCCGATGCGGGGCTCGAACTCGGGAACGGTGAGATCATGACCTGAGCCGAAGTTGGACACTCAACCAACTGAGCCACCCAGGCGCCCCTTAAATAACATTTTAGACCAGATAAACTTAATACATATATATGCAACATTCCATCCGAAAGCAGCAGAATATAAATTCCTCTCAAGTTCACACAGAACACTGTCTAGAATAGTGTGTTAGGCCACAAAGCAAGTCTCAATAAATGCAAAAAGGTTTAAATCATATCAAGCATACTACTATTGTATGAAACTAGAAATAAATTGCAAGAAGAAAATTAGAAAAATCACAAATATGCGGAGAATAAACAATATGCTACGGAACATTCGATGGGGTCATAGAAGAAAACAAAAGAGAAATAAAAAAAATACTTAAACACCATGAAAACAGAAATAATGGCATAGAAAAATTTACGGGATAAAGTAAAAGCAGTTCTAAGAGGGAGGTTGATAGCATTTAGGCCTACTTTCAGAAACAAGAGATCTCAATTTAATGGTACATCGGAAGGAACTAGAAAAATAATAAAGCCAAAAGTTAGTAGGAGGAAGGAAATAATAAAGATTAGAATGGAAATAAATGAAATAGAGAATAAAAAGACAATAGAAACGATCAGTGGAACCTAAGTGCTGGTTCTTTGAAAAGATACAGTTGACAAGCTTTTGGCCAGACTTACAAGAAACAAACAAACAAAAAACCAACAACAAAAAAACAGTACTCAAATAAAATCATAAGTGAAAGAAGTTATAACTGATACCACAGAAATATTATGAACAATTATAGATCAAAAATGTGGACAACCTAGAAGAAACAGATAAATTCCTAGAAACTTACAATCTTCCAAGAGTAAATTATGAAGAAATAGAAAATCTGATTACAATTACTAGTAGGAAGATTGAATCAGCAATCAAAAACCTCCCAAAAATATTAAAGTCCAGGACCACTGGAGTTCACTGGTGAATTCTATCAAACATTGAAAGAAGATTTAATACCTACCCTCCTTTGCAAACTTTTTCCAACAATTAAAGAGGAGGAAATAGTTCCAGACTCACTTTACAAGGTCTTATACTAAAACCAGACACAGATACCACAAAAAAACGAAAATTACAGGCCAGTATCCCTAATGAACACAGATGCAGAAACCTTCAACAAAACCAAATTCAACCTTAGCAAATCGAATTCAACAATAGATGAAAAGGATAATACACCATGATCAAGTGGGATTTATTCCATAGATAAAAGGATGATTCAGTATCCACACATCAAATCAATGTGATATGCCACATTAACAAAATGAAAGATAAAAACATATGATCATCTCAATAGATACAGAAAAGCATTTGATAAAATTCAACATCCATTTATGGTAAAAACTCAACAAAGTGGGTATAGAGAGAATGTACCTCATCATAATCAAGACTGTGCATGACAAACCCACAGCTAATGTCATATGCAATAGTGAAAGGTTAAAAGCTTTTCCACTGAGACCAAGAACAAGATAAGGATTCCCACTGTCCCACTTTTATTCAACATTGTATTGGAAGTCCTAATAAGGACAATTAGGCAAGAAAAAGAAACAAAAGATACCCAGATTGGAAAAGAAGAAATAAAACTGTCACTATTTGCTGATGACATGATATTATATATAGAAAACACCCAAGACCCCACCAAAAAAACTGTTAGAACTAGTGGATTCTGTAAAGTTTCAAGATACAAAGTTAATATTCAAAAATCTGTTGTGTTTCTATATAATAATAGCTATCAGCAAGCGAAATCCAAAAATCCCATTTACAGGCACATCTAAAAGAGTAAAATACCTATGAATAAATTTAACTGAAGAAGTGAAAGATTTGTACACTGAAAACTGTAAGACATTGGGGTGTCTGGGTGGTTCAGTTGGTTAAGTGTCCAGCTTTGGCTTAGGTCATGATCTTGTGGTTCATAAGTTCAAGTCCCACGTCAGGCTCTGTGCTGACAGATCAGAGCCTGGAGACAGCTTTGGATTCTCTCTCTGTCCTTCTCTTCCCCTCCCTGCTTGTGTTCTGTCTCTGTCTCTCAAAGATAAACATTTTTAAAAATTAAAAAACCTATAAGACATTGATGAAAGAAATTAAAGACACGAATAAATGGAAAGCTATTCTGTGCCCGTGGATTAGAAGAATTAATACTGGTAAAATGTCCATACCCAAAGCAATGTACAGATTTGATGCAATCCCTATCAAAATTCCAATGGCATTTTCACAGAACTAGAACAAATACTTCTAAAATTTATATGGAACCACAAAAGACCTTGAATAGCCAAAGCAGTCTTGAAAAGGAACAAAGCCAGAGATATCACACTCCTGGATTTCAAACTTTACTATAAACCTATAGTAATCAAAACAGTATGGTGTTGGCATAAAAACATGCATAAATTAGTGGAACAGAATAGATGGTCCAGAAGAAGACCCATGCATGTATGGCCAGTTAATTTACAGTAAAGGAGGCAAGAACATACAATGGGGGAAGGACAGTCTCTTCATTAAATAGTTTTGGAAAAACTGGGCAGCTACATGCAAAAGAATGAAAATGGATTACTATTTTGCACCGTGTACAAAAATTAACTCAAAATGGACTAAAGACTTTCAGACCTGAAGCCATAAAGCTTAGGAGAAAACATAGGCAGTAAGCTCCTTGACATAAATTTTAGCAAAGTTTTTTTTGCATCTGACTCCAAAGGCGAGGGAAACAAAGCAAAACCAAACAAATGGGACTACATGAAACAAAAAAGCTTCTGCACAGAGAAGGAAACTACCAAACAACAAAATGCAAAGGCAACTCAATGGGAGAAGACATCTGTAAGTCATATATCAGATTAGGGGTTAATGTCCAAAATATGTGAAGAACTCCTACAACTCAATAACAAAGAAAACCAAACAATCTGATTTAAAAATGGACAGGAGACCTAAATTGGCATTTTCCAAAAGAAGACATACAGTTGGCCAACAGACACACGAAAAGGTGCTCGTTGTCACTCATGATCATGGAAATATAAATCAAAACCACAGTGAGATATCACTTTAACATCTGACTGAATGGTTGTTTCGAAAAGACAAGGAATAACTAATGCTGGCAATGCTATGGAGAAAACTTTTGTATACTGTTGGTAAGAGTGTAAATTGGTACAACCACTGTAGAAAAAAAGTATGGCGGTTCCTCAGAAAAATTTAAAATAGAACTACCATACAATCTAGCGATTCCACTATAGGGTATCCCTAAAAAACCCAAAAAAATTGATTCAAAAAGATCCATGTACCCCTGTGTTCATTGCGGTATTATTTACCAGTATTATGCTAAGTAAAGTAAGTCAGGCAAAGAAAAATAAATACTTCATGATTTCACTCTTACGTGGAATCAAAACAACAACAACAACAATAAAACCCAGACTCAAAGACATAGAGAACAGATTGGTGGTTGCCAGAAAGGAGGGAGGTTGTGGTGGGGCAAAATGGGTGAGGGAGGGTCAAAAGGTACAAACTTTAAGTTATAAAATAAATTAGATATGATATACAGCATAGGGAATATAGTTAATATCATATTCACTTCGTATGGTAACAGATGGTAATTAGACCAATTGTGATCATTTTGTAATGTATACAAATGTCAAAGCACTATGTTGTACACCTGAAACTAATGTAATATTGTATGTCAGGTATGCCTCAATAAAATATTAAAGAATTTTTTAAATTAAAAAAAAATTGAATTCCTGTTATATATCCCCTCTTCTACCACAAACTAGTTCTTCCTATAATCTTCTCCTCCTCTGTTAATGGAAAGCCCATCCCTTATGATTAATCAGGCTCAAAACCTTGGATGTCCTTTTTTTCTTTCTCTCAGTCCATAGCTAGACTGTAAGGAAAGCCTGCAGGCTTTACATCAGATGTCTAGAAACTGTCCTCTTTTCATCACCCCTCACTGATACCACACAGGCCCAAGCTAGGGTCATTTCTTGCCTGATTAATTACAGTCACCTTCAAACAGATCCCCAGCTTCTAATTTTGTTTCTCTTGTAGTTTATTCTCGACATAACATACGTTAGATCACGTCGTTACTTCGTTTCAGACTCTCCATTAGTTTCTAATGACATTCACATTCAAAGTCAAAGTCTTTACTGTGATCTGTAGTGCTCTGTATCTGTTTCCTGTGCCCCTTCCGCACCTTGATATCTCTCTGATCTCTTATACTCCTGTCCGTACCCATTTCACTCTGACCACACTAGCCTCCTTGCTGTTCCTGAAACATAGTAGGCTTTCTCCTACTTCAGGGCCTTTGTCCTTGCTGTTTTATCAGCCTGGGATGTTCTAAGAATAGTACTGCTGGTTCAGTTACTTCCTTCACGTCTTCACTCAGGTTTCGTGTTCTCAGAGGTCACTACCCTGGCCATTCAACCTGAAACTTGAAATGTTCTCCTTTCTCCCAGCATTTCATATTCCCCTTTCTTATATTTTATTCTGATTTAACTTTCTACATATTTACTTTTTTATGTTTATAACTCTTCCTGCTAGAGTGAAACTCCATGAGAGCAAGGATTTTTGTCCATTTTGCTTACTACTGAATCTCTAGCACCTAGAGCAGTGGCTGATACAGAGGAATAACACAGATAATTGTTGAATGCATATTGAATATAAACTCCATTTGAAAATAGTCTTTATGTGCTGTAAGAGTCTTATAATACAAATAATCTCACAAAGTACTTGCTTACTGGTTTGATGATGATAACAGCCAGTATGTACTGAGCCTCTATCATATGCCAGCCAGCCACTGTTAAACACCTAGTAGGGGTTAACACATTTTATCCACATAATATAATGAGGTGCTGCTCAGAAGTCCCCCAGACCACCCTCAGATTTAGTGATTTGCTAGAACTTACAGAGGTCAGCAAAGCTGTTAATATTTGAGATTACATTTTATTACAATGAAAGAATGCACATTAAAATCCAAAAACGAGTCACATAGGGCAGAGTCCGAGAGAACCCAGGCACAGGCTTCCAGCTGTCCTCTCTCAGTAGAGCCATGTAGATACTGCCTGCTTCTCCCAGCAATGATGCATAGCAACACAGAGAGGATTGCTAGCCAAAGGAGTTTACTTCAGCCCTGGTCAGAGTCTTTTTTGGGGTCGGTCACATTGGCATGGCTGACTGTGTGGCTGGCCTTGATCACTCCGTCTCTCCAGAGGTCAAGTTAATTCTAGATGACCTGAGGCCCCCACCATAAATCAAATTGTTAGTTTAGACTATCTAGAGTGGCCCAAAGTCCCTACCACGAATTACACTGTTAGTATACACTGTGGTCCCAGATCCCAGGTAAGCAAAGACACAGTATCAAAGGCAGCACTTTCCAAGGGCTTAAAATTCTCTCCAAAGAGTAGATCAAGGACCAAGCCTTCAATGTACACAGTATCGACACCCCTGCCTTGAGTTAATTGTTTACTGCACATGGGCCGTGTGCTATTATTTTTTTTAATAGTTGAAGACACAAATTTTGAGTCCATCTTGTCCAAGGCCACAGAGCAGAGTCCCTTGGCTCTATAGCAAGGATCAGCAAAGTTTTCTTCAAAGGACTAGATGGTAAATACCTGTAAGGCCATATAGTTGCTGTTGCAACTCTGCTGACATAGCATGAAAGAAGCCGTAGAATTTTTAGAAATGCTTCCTTACTGAACCTTTGTATAGATTTATATAATATTTATGGAATAAATATTCATGGAATAAATAAGTATATGTATATTCTGTCTTTTCCAGAGACCTTTTATTTTGTCTTATGTATGTAACACATTTCTAAATTTAACCATCGTAGGAATTACTTAATAATTCTAGTTTTGAACCCCAGATAGTTAAAATGCTAGTATACTTTTTTAAAAAACTTATTTTGAAGTAATTGTAGATGCACAAGAAGTTACAAAAGTAGTATAGAGAGGACCTGTGCATCCTTCTACCTAGTTTTTTCCTGTGATTACATCTTTAAATGCAGTATCAGAAGCAGGAAGCTGATATTAAATGGATGAGTATATGTACTTCTCTGTATTTTATTAAGTGGGCAGATCCTTGCAGCCACCATTGCAATCAAGAGAAAGGATTATTCTATCACTACAAAGATCTCCCTTATGTTATTCCGTGGTTACAGTTTTCTCCTTAACTCTAACATCCCTAACCTTAGCAACCATTTATCTGTTTTCCATCTCTGTAATTTTGGTATTTCAAAATAGATGTAGACTTACTGGAGGTTGACTAGAAGATTATTAATCTTACTATTTCAAAAGAACCAGCTTTGGTTTTACTCATTTTTTTCCCTCTGTTGCTGTGGTGGTCTCTATTTTACTGATTTCTGCTGATCATTGCTTTCTCCTTTTTTCTGCTTACTTTGGATTTAATGTGCCGTTCTTTTTGTAGTTTCTTTTTTTTTAAATTTTTTTAACATTTGTTCATTTTTGGGAGACAGAGCATGAGCAGGGGAGGAGCAGAGAGAGGGAGACACAGGATACGAAGCAGGCTTCTGGCTCTGAGCTGTCAGCCCCTGGGCTCAAACTCACAAGCCGGGAGATCATGACCTAAGTCGAAGTTGGAGGCTTAACCAACTGAGCCACCTAAGTTCCCCTCTTTTTGTAGTTTCTTAAGGTTGCAGCTGGGGTCACTGATTTAAAATTTATTTTCTGAGACCATTTATTGCTATAAATTTGTCCATAAATACTGCCTTAGCAGCATCCCACATTTCTTTTAACTTTGAAATAGTTATAGATTCACATGCAGTGGTAAGAAATAACAGAAATCTCATGTACTCTTTACCCAGTTTCCCCCAATGGTAACATTGCAAAACTGTAGTATAGTATCACAACCAGAATATTGACACTAATACAATCAGAATAGAAACATTTCCACCACCACAAGGATCCCTCAGGTTGCCCTTTCATAGCCACGCCTACTTTCTCCCTGCCTACCCCTAACCTCTTCTTAACCCTTGACAACCACTAATCTCTTCTTCATGTCTACAATTTTGTCACTTCAAGAATGTTTCAGGGATGCCTGGGCAGCTCAGTTGGTTAAGTATCCAACTGCAGCTCAGGTCATGATCTCACGGTTTGTGGGTTCGAGTGATGGTTCGTGGGTTCTGACAGCTCAGACCCTGGAGCCTGCTTCGGATTCTGTGTCTCCCTCTGTCTCCGCCCCTCCTCCTCTTGTGCTTTGTCTCTCTCTCTTTCAAAAATAAACATTAAAAAAAATTTTTTTAAAAGAATGTTACATAAAGGGAATTAGATACAGTGTGTGTGTGTGTGTCTTCTTCAGATTGGTTTTTTTTCCCCCCAGCATAATCCTCTGGATAGTCATCAAGTTTGTTGCATGTATCAATAATTCATTCATTGCAGTACTCCCTGGGGTGGGTTACTATGTTTATTTAAAAGCTCTTCACTCATTGAAGGACGACTGTCTTGTTTCCAGTTTTGGACTATTACAGATAAAGCTGCTATAAACATTCGTGTACAGGTTTTTGGTGAACTTAATTTTTAGTTTCTCTGGGATAAATGCCCAAGTCTGTGTTTGCTGGGTTGTATGGTAATTGCATGCTTAGGTTTCAGGTGAATTCTGCCTCCAGATTCTTCTTCCGCAGTAGCCGACAGTTTAAATCTTTGTTCGGTTCTTGTAACCTTAGCTGGGCTGTTTGGAGTCTGACCTTACAGAGACACAGTTCAAGGGTCAGTGAGAGATTGGCACCAAGTGTATAAGTGATTTCAGGGCTTCCTCTCTTCCTGGATTCTCATCCTTAATTCCCAGTTTCTGACTATGTCCTAGACTGAGCCTTCCGGTTCATTGTTTCAGCAAGGCAGGTTTTTGGCCTTCCCAGGCGATTCCAGCTGGGGCCTGCCTTCAGGAATAAGCCATGGAAGCCGAAGATCTGGTCAGTACTGTTCCTTCTTTCCAGGTGTAGACTTCCCTCCAGGTTCTGCCTGCTTTTCCTATCTTCCCGGTGTTTCCAGGAAGAGATTTTTTTATATTTTATCTAGAGTTTATAATTGTCAACCACAGGAGGATTATCGCAGCAGACATACCTGGCCGTTTCTCAAAGTGGATGTATTGTATATTTTTAATTTTATACCAATGGCAGCATACCATTATTTATCTTGCTTTTTAAACTAAATATATAGCGGAGATTGTTTCTTTTCAATGTATGTAATTATGCCTTGTTTTTTTAATTGTATAATTATCCACTGTTATGGATATACTCTATTCAACAACTTCCACTGTTGGTGGACACTTGATTTGTTCCCATTTTTTGCTGTTTAAATATTGCTGCGTTATGTACCCTTGAACATAAGGCACTTTGTACATGTGCAAGCATTTTTGGATTAATTATTAGAAGTAGAATTGTCAGATTGGCCTACATAAAGATGGCTGTGATTTATACGTTCAGCAATGTTGGGTAAGAATGCCAGTTTTCTCCCCACACACTAACCAACTCGGTATTAAAATTTTTGTCCCATCTGTCTATTTTTACAAATGACTTTTAGTTTTAATTTGCTTTCCTCTTATGAGACTAGTTAAGCATCTTTTAGTATATTTAAAGGCCATTTACATTTTTTATGAATTTCCTTTTTGTGTTCTCTGCCCATTTTTCTTCTGAGATTTTGAGTTTTTTACTTATAAAAACTTTTCATGTATTAAATATATTCTTACATTACTCATCATCAGGGAAATACAAATGGGATATCACTTCACACCTGTCGATATCACTTCACACCTGTCGATATCACTTCACACCTGTCAGAATGGCTAAAATTAACAACTCAGGAAACAACAGGTATTGACAAGGATGCGGAGAAAAGGGAACCGTCTTGCACTGTTGGTAGAAATGCAAACTGCTGCAGCCACTGGAAATCAGTGTGAAGGTTGCCCGAAAGGTTAAAAATAGAACTACCCTACCATCCGGCAATTTTACTACTAGGTATTTACCCAGAGGGTACAAAAATACTGAATTGAAGGGATACATGCACCCCAATGTTCATAGCAGCATTATCAGCAATACCCAAATTATGGAAAGAATCCAAATGTCCATTGACTGATGAATGGGTAAGAAAGTTGTATATATATGTGTATATATTCCATATATATATACAATGGAATATTATTCAGCCATTAAAAGAATGAAAACTTAACCATTTGAAATGATATGGTTGGAGCTAGAGTATTATGCTAAACGAAATAAGTCTGTCAGAGAAAGACAAATATATGATTTCACTCGTGGAATTTAAGAAACAAAACAAATGACCTTGGGTGGAGGGAGGAGGGAGAAGAGAGAAAGGCAAACCACAATCAGACTTTTAACTGTAAAGAACAAACTCAGGGTTCCTGGAGGGGAGGTGAGCAGGGGAAGGGTTGGTGATGGTATTAAGGAGGGCACTTGTTGTGATGGGCACTGGGTGTTCTAATGAAGCTCTTCCTCATTTCAAGATTTAAAATTTTCTTCTGTATTTCCTCCTGGTGTTTTTTTCTGTTGTTATTTTTTATTATGTTTGAATTATTTATCTATCTGAATCGAAAATTTATCTTGGGAGAAAGAAGGTAGAAACAATGTAACTTAAAAAAATTTTTTTGACAAATGGCTTTTGTGTACTTTGTATTCTCCAGCATAAGAAAATATCTAAAATATTTTGATATCATAATTTATGGTTTCCGCTTTTGGTATCATGCTTAGGCTTTCTCCACCCTCCAAATTATACCTCTATTTTATTTTTGCTACTTCTGATATTTTTTATATTTAAATCTTTAATGAACCTAAAAAGTATTTTGACATATGGTCAGTTGGTACCAAACTTATTTTCTATCCAGTTAACTAGACTGTTGTTCTACTGCCATTTATTGAATCATTTTCTTACAAATATCAAATGTTGTCTTTAAAATTTTTCAAACTTTTATGTATGGAACTATTCCTTCTCTTTTGTTTCATTCATTGCCCAGGTCCTTGTACTGATACCATACTGTCAATTATTTGAAAACTAAAACTGGCAAGCAAAATAAAAATAAAATAAGGAACACTTGCTTTAAAAGATTCTGAAATGGGGGCGCCTGGGTGGCTCAGTCGGTTGAGCGTCCGAGTTCGCTCAGGTCATGATCTCGCGGTCTGTGAGTTCGAGCCCCACGTCGGGCTCTGTGCTGACAGCTCAGAGCCCGGAGCCTGCTTCACATTCTGTGTCTCCCTCTCTCTCTGCCCCTCCCCCGCTCATGCTCTGTCTCTCTCTGTCTCAAAAATAAATAAACATTAAAAAAAAAAAAAGATTCTGAAATGTATTATAAATCTAAAATAGTTTTTGACCGTTACTATATTTTCCTAAGAGTGCTTCAAACTCAAATGTAAAATAGTTTTTAAAGTGTGTGAATTAATTTAGAGGGAACTAACATCTTACCATTTAATAATCTGGGTCAGGGGGCACCTGGGTGGCTCAGTCGATTAAGCGTTGGATTTCGGCTCAGGTCATGCTGTCCCTGCTCGTGGGTTCGAGCCCCACGTCGGGCCCTATGTTGACAGCTCAGAGCCTGGAGCCTGCTTCGGATTCTGTGTCTCCCTCACTGTCTGCCCTCCTTTGCTCGTACTCTTGTCTTTCTCTCTCTCTCTCTCTCAAAAACAAACATTTAAAACATTTATTTATTTTTGAGACACACACAGACAGAGAGTGAGCAGGAGAAGGGCAGAGAGAGAGAGGGAGACACAGAATCCAAAGCAGGCTCCAGGCTCTGAGCTGTCAGCTCAGAGCCCGACACGGGGCTCGAACTCACAGGCTGTGAGATCATGACCTGAGCTGAAGTCGCCGCCCAACCGACTGAGCCAGCCAGGCGCCCCTAAAAATTAAAAAAAAAAAAAATCTCATTCAGGAACATGGTCTGTTTTTGTATTTGTTGATGTTTTGTGTTTCTCAGTTGATTTTTGTAATTTTCTTTCTGACAATTAATAGTAAATGCAGTGTATATCATGATGTAATATGTGATTATATACTTTTAAAGAGAATAGTTGCTTAGAGAGTACATTTTCAGAGTTCTTACCACAAAGAGAAAATTTTTTTTCTTGTTTTCTTGTTTTGTATCTCTGTGAAAAGATGGATGTTAGCTGAACCTTATTGTAATGATTTTACAATATATGTAAATCCAACCATCATGTATGCTTTAAACTTATACCATAATATATATTCAATTAATTCTCAATAAGACTGGAAAAATTTTTAATAACTAAAATTAATATTTTAAAATTGAAAAGACTTGAAAGATATAAAGTAAGTTATTAAATAGTTATCTCTATTCAAATGATAGGTGATTTGGGGCTTTTTTTTCTTGGCGCTGGCCTATTTTTTCAAAAGTTTAATATTTAAGCAAGTATATCTTTCTTATAATTGAAAAGTCACAATTCCAGGACACTAATGTGGAACGTTTTAAGTATAGTGATATATAAAATGCGTATAAATACTTCTTTAAAAAAGTTTTTTAATTTTTTTAAATTTATTTTTAAGAGAGAGAGAGAACAGAGTGTGAGCAGGGGAGGGGCAGAGAGAGAGGGAGACAGAGAACCCAAAGCGGGCTCCAGGCTCCAAATTGTCAGCACAGAGCCTGACACAGGACTCGAACTCATGAACTGTGAGATCATGACCTGAGCCGAAGTCCAACACTTAACTGACTGAGCCACCCAGGCGCCCTGTAATAAATACTTTGAATGTGAAAAATAAATTTATGTTCATAAATACCGTCTGAAAATAAAAATCATTTAAAGTTTTTTATCTGAAAGAAAACAAATGTACTTTAATTGTTCATAATAATTTTAAATGCTAGTCTGTATAATTAAAGGTGATGTCAAAAGCTGAGAAAATATATTTATTCCTATTAGTTTTTCTCTTAAGCAATAGTGGAATTTTTAAGTCAATATTCAGTATTTTAAATAATATAGAGTTGTGTTTTGGGTTGACCATCAGCTGGTGGTTTAATTAACATCTAATATGACTTATAAAACGTCTGGTAAGCTGCAGCTTAATATGGAATACAGAGATATTCACTTGTACTTTTTAACCATAATCTCTTTACAGCGTAAATTTTCAGAAAAGGCGACTAAAGAAGAAAAAGAAAATATTTTTGAAGTTTGTAAAAGGTCTGTAACATTTTTAATCATGTAACTTTAAAATAGTCATATAATTTGTATTTTGAGTGTGTTTTTCATTCTCTGCTCTGTGTACTTGGGTTACTATGCCATAACCCATACACGGGTATTATTAAATTCGTGTATCAGGTATACCCAGATGTCAGTGATACTATAAGGTACTTAAAGCTGTCACAAAGGTTTTTGAGCCATTAAAATATTTTTCTAGGAAGGAATAAAGAACAGTGATAAAAGAAAAAAGAATGCGTGCATGACTTTTGTGAAGGTAAAGTAGCTGAAATCAGGTGAATATTGCAGATTGCAAGTATCTGACATGGCTGTGTCCTGAGCACTGCAGATTACAGTACGCTCACTAGAATATATGCAAACACAAAACTTAGAGTTAGAAGACAACCTTGGAGATCACCTGATCCATCCTGCACTCCCGTTTTGCTGTTGAGGCAAGGTACACTCAAATCAGGTGACCGATGTGTTCAAGTCTGTTTATGTTGAGATAGTAGTTTTCAAACTGTCATCCTTATAGTAGCAGCAGCATGTGGGAAGAGTTAGAAATGCAAATTATTTGGTCCCATCCCTGATTTGCTAAATCAGAAACTCTGGAGATGGAGCCCATCAATCCGTGTTTCAACACGCCCCTAGCTGGGCCTCATATGTGCTCGAGTTTGAGAACCGTTGTATTAAGGAAAAGCTATGTAAGAACTAGATTGGCGCAGAAATCCAGTACGATTCATGAGCATTTGAAAATTTTAAAAGGAAAAATGACAAAGTTAACTTTCTTTATTCTGTTGAAAACATTTTTGCTCACAAACTAAATAGTGTCCTTGCAGCCTGCCGAGTTTTATCATTTCGGATCTATAGTGACCAGGAATGTGACATTCAAGTCACTTCATTACCCTGGGCTTCAGTCATCCGGTCAAAAACAAAAGAATTTAAATAGATCATCTCTTCCATCTGTAAAATTCCATAATTCTTATTTGTTTTTGTTATTGCTTTTGTTTTGAGGGAGGTTGTTATTGATTGCACATATTAGTGATGTCCCAAGTTGCAAAGAGAAGTGAGTATCTTTATTTTCTGTGTAATTTTTAAGCCCTGTCAACGCCAGCAAGTTTCAACTGTTGTAAGTGTGAGAGCTTCTTCTATTTTTATTCTCTATCGGTCCAGGGAACCCCAGTCAAAAAACCTTATTAGAATTGTTTTTAAGGTAAAATATTATATTATCTGAGTGATCTTTCTCCTAAAAACTAATTTCCTTATCTATTAGTTATCTGTTAGTCAGCTTTGAGATATTTCCTACTCTCCCCCTTGCTTTAAGTAACTTCTTTTTCTAGGTAAGTGAAAATCCAGAAAACTCTTAGGTTTTTCTAAAATTGGTTGTATAAGATCTCACATATTAAAATATAGTTGAAACTGTTTATTTTTTAATTTTTTTTAATGTTTATATTTGAGAGAGAGAGGGACAGAGAGTGAACAGGGGAGGAGCAGAGAGAGAGGGAGACACGGAACTCAAAGTGTTCCAGGCTCTGCGCTATCAGCATAGAGCCTGACACAGAACTTGAACTCACAAACTGCAAGATCGTGACCTGAGCCAAAGTCAGATCCTTAACTGGCTAAGCCATCTAGGCGCCCTTAGTTGAAACTGTTTAAATCAGCAACCAAGAACAGTAAATTTTTTATACCTCCCAAAGGAGGCTGTCAAGTACACGTATAAATTTATTAAATATATTTATCCCGAAGAATAATTTATAACTCATTTTTTTTTCACTATGCTATCTGTAGAATAATTGGATAATCTTTTCTGTTAGAATGCTAGTTCAGTGCCTCCTCGGACATTTTGTCTGGCATGATCAAAAGTATTCTGCTCTAGTTTTAACCCAACCACCGTACTCCTGCCCCCACCTCGGCCATTTTAGCAAGCATTGGTTTTCTATGTAAGAAGGCAGGAATGCTTATTGAAAATACCGAAGAATCATAGTATGGTAACAGCGTACAGCACGATATATAGCATATACATAGTGTTAGGTTGTGTTTCCACTTGATTCTCATTACTTTAATGTTTTTAGAATAAATTTAAATTCTGATTTTGGTTTTTCTGCTCATACAGCAAAGATTCTAAAAATTCAGAGATTATGGTTGGTGAATGTCAGCTCTCAGCACTGGCCCCAAAACCTCTGTGCTTATCAGTGCCACCTTTGAATTTAAATGCTCTTAAAGAAGACATATTACTGAAGCCCTGGATGAATGGTACTATTTTCTTAAAATTCTGTTGACTTTTTTTGATAGTATAGAAATTGTATGGGAGATTTTTTTTTCACCGAAAACAAAAAAGGTTAAAAAAAATCAAAACCAGCCTAGAATATGTTAAAATTGGGAAGTTTGTATACCTTTGCTTAATACTTTTGATGGAACAGTTCCTTAAATATCTGTAATCATGTGACAGTTGTAGTACAAATACATTGTAGGTTATACCTAAAGTATTCATATTCTAGTTGAATATTTTAGAATTATAATGTATTTTAGAATTTGTGTTAGTTTTCTTGAAAATTCATAAAGCTTTTGAACAAAACAAGCTAGATTGAAGAATGAATTAGGAAACAATAACATTTCTCGGTGTAGCTCACACCTAACTCTCTGTCCCTTCCTGTTGCTGACTTCGTGCCTCCTGGTATCACGTGCTCCTGCAGCACGCCCAGGCGATCATGCGTTGTATCTCAAAAAGCCTCAACAGTTTTCATAATGGAAACTACAGCTTGTTCCCCATGCTGTCTGAATGCTGCCAAGTAAAAAATGAAATTATTTTAAATAAATAAATAAAATATCTTTGGGAAAAAAGACTTCCGAATGCTGTAATTCTCATTTTAAAGGACCAATATTAAGGAGTTGGATGCCTGGTATATTAGTCAGCTCAGGCAGCCATAATAAAATACCACAGATTAGGTGGCCTAAATAACAGAAATTTATTTCACACAGTTCTGGAGGCTAGTCTTAAGATCAAGTCTTAATATCAAGGTTCTGGCAGAGTTGAGTTTCTAGCTCTCTTCCTGGCCCACAGACTTCTTGCTAAGTCCTCACATGGCTCTTCCTTGGTGCAGGAGAGAGCAAGCTCTCTGCTGTCTCTTCTTGTAAGAGCACTAATTCCACCAGCTCGGTCTTCCTTCTGACCCCATTTATCCTTCATTAGTTCTATTAAAGACCCTATCTTTAAATAAAGCCACATTGGGGTTTAGGGTTTGAACATACGAATTTGTGGGGTTCATTTCATAGCACCTAGGTTTGTCAGTAGTTTCCTTAGAAATTTTAATTGCGTATCATATTTGTTTAACATGGAGACTGTCATTTGAATGCAGTGTTAAATGCTGCTGTATAAGCCTTTTAAGAAAGTATCTTCAGCTTAAAATGAGTTTAAAATTTTACACTTAGGCCTAGAAATACTTAAGGAGCACCAAAGATGTAAATCATTTTTAATTTCACAGGAATGCACCATGGCAGCATAGTCTGTGAACTGAGTGTAAGTAGTCCAAAGTGAAACTTTAAAGCAGATAGTAGTGGTCATCTGTTTCATTGTTAAGAAAGGAAGAAGCTGTAACATGTTGGTATTTGATGTGATTCTTAATCCTTTCTAGATTTCAGATTTCCAGGAAAACATTCTCTCTTAAAGCTGCAGAATCCTGAAACTTGTGAAATATTTAAGAGGGAAAAAAATATAGGGGTAAGTCCTCCATTTAAAAAAATAATAATAATCTTATAAAGCACATATTTTGGTTGTGGTTCCCTGACTATCATTTGTTAAGCGCTTCTGGATATTTACCAAGTTTGAATGGCAGTTGAAACAGAAAATGAGTAGTAACTCAGAGGATGTTCACACGTAATGTAAGAAGCTGAAAGCAGAAGGCTGGGTCGGCAGGGTGGAGAGGGGATATCCAACATAGAAAATACAGGAGGAATAGTTCCTGGTGATAGAAGAGAAAGCTACTGATTTAAAGCTGTTTATAGGAAGAGTTTGTTGTATATATTTTGAATCTGTCATTTCTTTATTAATCAGAAAAGCTAAGGAAGATTTGAGTTCTACATAAATGCATCTGAAATATGGTACTGTTTTGGGTATATAATATTTCTGGTTCCTTCAAATGCTTTCTTACGTGATAATGGTGGTTTTTACAATTAACATGGAAAGAGAATTTATCTTATTTCTAGGTGTTCCAGAAGCCCCTAGGGTTGACGCTGCCCCATAGATACTGCAAATTTCATTTTAATACGTTACGTGGCTGCGAGCGATCACAGTGCAAGTTTGCTCACGTGCCTGAGCAAGGGGACGAAAAGGTAAAAGTATATAAAGTCTTTGAAGGAGAGGTCCTTTTCAGATGACCTCAGTCGTGTGTTTTAACCCGGATTTTCATTGACTTCTAACAGCATACATGAGCTCTGCCTGGTTTTGTGCTTTCACTAAATCACACAATCTGTATTCTTTGGTTTTTGGCTTCTTTTTGCTCAGAATTTTTGAGATTCATCTATATTTTTTATTTACTCATAAACATTTCTTTCTCACTGCTGCCTAATACTGAATATTCCATTTTGTGAGTATATCAAAATTTATTGATAAATATTACTTTTGATTCATTTGATTCCTGAATTTGGAAATTACAGTGGTGATCTTAATCAGTGTTCTTCTGTGTGTCTTTTGGTGAATATATGTGCACTTTCTGATAGGTTATACTTAAAACTGGAATTGCTGGGTCTTAGGATCTGCATATATTCAACTTTACTTGATACTACCAAACAGATTTCCAGAGTGGGCTGCCCAGTTACAGTCTCACCAGCAATGTCTGAGAGTTCTGCTTGCTTCATAGCGATACCAGCCGTTGGTATTTTAATTTTAGCCATTCCAGTGAGTGGGGAGTGAGGTCTTCCCTGATGACTGATGAAGCTGAGCATCTTTCAAAATCATTATTGGACACTTGGATACACTCTTTTTGGAAATCTCTGAATATTTTGCCTCTATTCTGTGGGATTGTCTTTTTCTTACCTACCTTAAGGATTCTTTATATATTCTGGGTATAGGTTCTTTGTTGGGTATGTGTATAGCAGATAACTCTTACTACCGTACGCATTGCCTTTTCACCCTCTTAAGGTGTCTCTCGGTAAGTAGAATTGCTTAATGTTCACATAGTCCAATTCCGTCAATTTTTTTATGCTGTTAAGTTTTTGCATCCTATTGAAGAAATCTTTGCCAAGATCATGAAGATATTTTCTTCATTTTTTCCTTTAAAAAGTGTGTTGTTTTATCTTTGCAATTAGAACACTAAGCCACCTGGAAATGATTTTTCATTTTTATGTGAAAAAAAGGTCAAGATAAATATTTTTTCCCATGTGAATCCCTGTGTGACCCAACACCACTTACTTAAAAAGCCCATCGTTTCCCCCATGTCATAAATCAGCTAATTATATATGAGTGGGTCTATTTTTAAGCTGTCTGTTCTAATCCATTGGTCAGTGTGTTTATCCTTGAAACAGTAAATAGCTAATTTTTAAATGACCTAAAGAAAGTTTTTTAAACATTTTGAATATTCAAGGATTTCCTTCCCTCCCCAATTGCTTGCTAATGTTGCCATTTCCTTGACTGTTTCTTTGTCAGAACATCTGTAAAATTAGGTTTTTATAGTGAATTCAATATACATTTCAAATCTGTGGTTAACCAATATCAGTTTTTTTATTCCATTGCTTTAAGTTCACTTTAAAAAATAAGCAGAAAGATAGGATTGAAATTTGTGTCTTTTTTATGAACTATAAAAAGGTAATATTATGTTTTTCATTGCTTGTAGGTTTGTATGGATGTGTTTAAGAAATATATAAGCATCAACGAGTTGTGTTTGCTACAACGTGCAGGTATGAGACAATGGGGTGATTGCTATAAATTCAAGAATGTGAGTGTTTCAAACAATGTGCAGTTGTATCTTATAGTTTGAAAGTAAATTCAGTACTCGTAAGTATGAAAATTGAATGCCTTAGATAGTGGCTCTGCTGGTGTTACAAAGGATAAAAATAAGTGTGGTATTTTGGTTACTAAAAAATTATAATCCACCTAGCACTATAATTTAATAACACTAATATTTACATGATGTAGATAGAAATCTTATGTATATGTGTAAAACAGAAAAAATATTGATAATTGGCTTAAAATCTTTCTGAAGGGATGTTTCAGAAACTAGCTCTTCCCCACGTCTTTATCCTTCTCTCTTAACACTTACCCCTTGAGGCCGATGCACCAACCATACTGGTTCTTTCAGTTCCCTAAGCAGGACAGGCTGTGTTATAATATCCGAGCTACTGCTGTCCCTGCTCTCTATCTGCCATGTCTTTCTTTCATCCTCGTCCCCACACCAAAGACCTATTTATCTCTCAAGTTTTAGTCCTAGGAAATGGGATTTCCTCCTCTATCAGCCCTTATCTGACTCCACTGCCTCATCCCATTCTCTGTCACCATCTCCCCCCACTACACTGTGAGCCTCAAGAGGAAGGGACCAAGCTTATTTATATTTGTCACCCTGACGCAGCCACCCAAGCCACATAGTATCATGCTAATGGAGCACGTTAGCTGCATACACATCAGCTTGAAATCTCATTTGGTTAAAAACAAAATTTCTGACAAGTTTGTTGTTTGTTTTGCTGGTGATATCCTCTCCCCAAGGACTAGAGACAGCATCTGAGGGAAGTGCCATGACTGGACTTAATCTTCCAGTAAGGAGGAAGTAGGAAAGGGAGAAGTAATAGGAACCTATATAGAGAATATAGCCATCACTGAGGCATTGGTGAACAGAAGCCGCATGATTAGATGTCATCGAACATTTATATTCCGGAAATAATTCCATAGCATGAGATGAGGAACAAAAGAGCATGACATGAAAAAAAAAAAAAGTGATTTTTTTGATCACTCCCAAAATTGTAATTCTGATTGTGTCAACATCTAGCATATCAGGAGAAATATATTTGAATTTAGTTTTAAAACAACAAATATGGGGGCAGGTGGGGGTGTCTGTGCGTGGAGGAGGTGGAGGCGGTGCTGGGCGGCCGCTTCCTGCCTGGAGCCTGAGCCGGTGCCCAGTGGCGCAGAGCTGAGGTAGGGCCTGGAGCGGAGCCATGGCCCAGAACACGGTGTCCTCGCCCTTCCGTCGGGTGGACATCGACGAGTTTGACGAGAACAGATTCGGGGACGAGCAGGAGGAGGTGGTGGCAGCCAAGCCAGGCCAGGACCCTGGCAAGGTGGACGGCCTTCTGCAGCAAGGACATTCAGTGCAGTCTTGCGCAACTCTCGCGTCACACACCAAGAATCCGTCTGTGAAGGAACAGCCCAGGGCCTGGTGCTGAAAGTACTCACAAATTTTAAGAGCAGTAAAATTGAGCAGGCTGTGCAGTCACTGGACAGAAATGGCATTGACTTGCTAATGAGGTGCATTTATAAAGGGTTTGAGAAGCCCACGGAAAACAGCAGCACAGTGTTACTCCAATGGCATGAAAAGGCATTAGCAGTGGAGGACTAGGCCCCATCATGAATTCTTACAGCAAGAAAGACTTAAAAAAAAGAAAAAAGGACTCGTGTTACCTTGAGAAGAATTTTGGATGCACAGGCTGATGAAGAAGGGATTAATGATAGACCATCTTCCTAGGAACTCCCAGCTAAACTACTTTAGGACATGCATCCACTGAATTGTATTTTATTTTCAAGGTGGAGGGAGAAATTATCTGTTTCCTAAATCCTTTGCAGGATCTGATAGTCTCTGCCTTTGTCCACAAGTAACACAGAACTGACGTTGTAACTGCCTACTGGAGTGGCTGGTGTGCCTTGGCCAGGTGTGCCTATGTGATCTGCGTGTTTAAAATGGGGGAGAGGCGATCCTGAGCAGGTACAAATCCAAGGGCTGTGGTAAAAGGGAGAGCTTGTTTTTCGAAGTAGTAAAACTCCGAGGATTTGTACAGACATCCCTGGGAAGATGGGGCTCTCTCAGGTTCGTTTTAAAGTGCCCACTGCATCAATAAACCTCTTGGCTGCTTAGTATATAAGAATTAATAATAAAAAAATAAAACAACAAATACAGAAAACAAAAATAAAGACCTATAATGAAGAGTAAATACAGGAAGTTGGTAAGAACCTATGGAAATTACGTTTGTTGTGAAAACAGAAACTTAGATCACTAGAATAGAATAGATAGCCCAGAATAGAACCAATATTACATATAAAGAGTTTTAATATATAGAACAGAGAATTTGGGAAAGGAAGACTCACTTAATGAATAATGTTAGGATAACTAGATAGCAATTTAGAGAAAAATGGAATACCACAGGTATAAGGTGTAGGTCTAACTGCTCAGGCTCTACAGAGAACCTGCATTGGTGCACAAAGGGAGTACTGAGTGGGTAGGACTCCCATCCCCTATTTATCCATAGGTCCTCTTTTATATGTTGTATATTTGACTTCACACATACAATTCTCTTCCCAGAAGCTATTTTTGAATGTTTTACTTGGAAATAATTTCAAATTTCCAGAAAGTTGGAAAACTTAAAATAATACAAAGAATACCCACCTATCCTTACTTTATTGTTTGAACTCATTCTCTCTATCCCCCCTCCCTCTCTCCACACACGCATGTGTGTGGTATACGTGCACACATACACATTTTTTCCCTATACTATTCAAAAGCAAGTTACATGCATCATGGCTTTTTACTCCTAAATACTCCTGAAAACAAGTTATCCTCTTATATAATCATGGCACACTTATCAACATCAGTAAATGTAGCATGGGTACAATACTGTAATCTACATTTGTACTCAGATTTTGTCAGTTAACCCAATAATTTTCTTATATCATTTTCCCCTCCAGATCAGGATCAGTCATTATATTTAGTTGTTGTGTCTCTTTGTTCTTCTTTATTCTAGAACATTGCCGTTGTCTTTCTTTGGTGTGTGTGTATCTGTCTTCTCACCTAGATAACAACTGCACTGGCAGAGTCTATCTGATACAATTGTTCTAGAACTCTAGAGTCTATTGAAGGTTTACAACTTCTATGAGAAGACTTGAGGGATAAATTGGGGTTAATTTCAGCCAATTTCAGTTCTTGGCACAGTAACAGCTGCCCATGCCTCATCCCCAGCCGTGTGATGGGCATCTGTGCATGACTTCCTGGAGCAGTTTGCGCCCAGCTTGTGAGAGCCAGGTTGACGCTGTCCCCCAAATATCAGGGATCTGCACTCAGATTGCTGATTGCTGTGTCTGATCACAGAGGTGCAAAGAGAGGGGCAGCTGTTATTGTTGCACTTTTCCCCATTGTTGCAAACCCCTCTCCTTTCTGCTAAAGTGACTTCCAGAGGATTGAAAGAGCTAGCAACCTTTTTTTTTTCATCCTCCCTTTCATTTTTCTCTTTTTTCCCTTATGGGAACCATTAGAGACTAGGATATTCAAAAACCACGTCATCCATTTATGGAGAAAACTAAAAAGTGACTATGCGTGGGAAAGAATCCAAAGGAAAGACCTGAGTATACCTTAATTTCACACTTCGGGCTGATCCTCCTCACAGAAACAAAAGCAGTAAATAAAAACAGTAACAAAAAAACAGCAAAACCTGGAGAAGGGAGATAATCTGAGCTCTGTAGTTACCACATTATCAGATTCAAATGCCCACTTTTCAACAAAAGTCACAAGATATGCAAAGAAATAGGAAAGTACAACCCATTGAAAAGAAAAAATAAATCAATAGATACTATCCCTGTAAAAGATCTAATGGCAGGTGTGTGAGACAATGACCTCAAAATAGCTGTCTCAAAGATGTTTAAAGTACTAACAAAAATATAGAGAAATATCTTTGTTAGTAAATAATGTATGAACAAAATGGAAATCTCAGTACAGAGAGAAACCTAAAAAATTTTTAAAAAATCTAGAACTGAAAAAGTACAATAATGGAGGTGAAAACTTCACTACAAAGATTCAAAGGAAGATTTAAGTAGGCAAAAAAATCAGCAAACTTGAACAATAGGGCAATCGAAATTATTGAGTTCAGGGGCACCTGGGTGACTCAGTTGGTTAGGCCTCCAGCTTGGGTTCAGGTCACGATCTCAGAGCTCATGGATTTGAGCCCATGTCAGGCTCGGTTCTGACACCTCAGAGCCTGGAGTCTGCTTCAGATTCTCTGTCCCCCTAGCTCTCTGCCCCTCCCCCACTCATGCTCTGTCTCTCTTTCTCTCTTAAAAATAAACATAAAAATTTTTTTTCTTAATAAAAATTTTTTTAAAAAATTACGGAGTCCAAGGAACATAAAGAAGAAAGATAGAAAAAAAGTGAACACAGCCTCAGGGACTGGTGGGACTCCATTAAATGGACCAGTATACACATTGTGGGAATCCCAGAAGGAGAAGAGAAAGAGAAAGCAGCAGAAACAGTATGTGAACAAATAATGGCTGAAAACTTCCCAAATTTGATGAAAGTCAAATATAAAAATCCAAAAAGCTCAACAAACTCCAAGTAAGATGAACTCAGAGAGGCCCACACTGAGACACGTTATAATCAAAGTTTCAAAAGGCAAAGAATCTTGAAAGCAGTAGGAGAGAAGCAAATTATCACATCCAAGAGGTCCTCACTAAGATTATAAGTGAATTTCTCATTAGAAATTTGGAGGCCAGAGGGCAGAGGGCCAATATATTCAAAGTGCTGAAGAAAATTTCTGTCAACCAGAAACCTTAGCAAAACTGCTCTTCAAAAATAAGAGAGAAATTAAGACATTTTCATACAAACAAAACCTGAGAGAGTTCGTTTCCACTAGACCTGCCCAGGATGAATACTCAAGGGAGGCCTGCATGGCAAAATGAAAGGACACAACACAGTAAAGGTCATGTGGAGAAGTAAGGATCTCAATAATGGTAAATACACGGGCAGTTGTAAAAGCCAGTTTGTAACTACTGTTTTGTTTTCTGCGTGATTAAAGAGCCTAATACATTTAAAGAAAAACTTATTGTATAAACCAGTATTATCATAAATTTGTTACATAACTCCAAATCCTCTTTGCTATATAATTTAAGAGACTAATGCATTTTATTTCATTTTATTTTATTTTATTTTATTATTTTATTTTTTAAAAATGTTTATTTTTGAGAGAGAGAGAGAGAGACAGAGCACAAGCAGGGGAGTGGCAGAGGGAGAGAGGGAGACACAGAATCCAAAGCAGGCTCCAGGCTCTGAGCTAGTTAGTACAGAGCCCAAGGGAGCTTGAGCCCACAAACTGTGAGGTCATGATCTGAGTCAAAATCTGACACTTAACTGACTGAGCCACCTAAGCACGCCCCAAGAGACTAATGCATTTAAAAACTATTTGATATTTTGGGAAACACAGTGTATGAAAATGTAATTTTGTGACAACAGCTGAAAAGGATGGAGATTTTTCGTGTATTAACTGAAATTAAGCTGGTATAAATTCATATTAGAGCGTTATGACTTTAGGATGTTAAATGTAATTCCCATGGTATCACAAAGAAAATAACTAGATAATATACACAAAAAGAAATGAAAAAGGAATTTGAATGTTTAATACAAAAAATGAACTAAACACAAAAGACAGTATTGCAGGTAATGAGGAGAAAAAAAGCTATAAATATGCATGTACAAAACAAGTGGCAAAATGACAAAAGTCCTTCCTTGTCAGTAATTACTTTTATTTATTTATTTATGTATTTTTTATTTTCTAGTGATTTTATTGTTTTTGCCAATCATGCTTAGATTGAAAATCCACCCCAATATTACATTTTGTATTTATTACATATAATAACATTCAAATTTCACTTTTCCCCATATGAATATCCAGGATACCACGGCACTTGTTTTTAAGAGGACTGCCCTCTCTCTGGTTGCTCTGCAGTACAAACTTTGCTGAAACTCAATTGTCCATATTACACCCAGTTCTAGATGCTCTTATAGTCATTGTCTATTTTTCTTATTGAAATAAAATTAGCTTATAACACTGTATTAGTTTTAGGTGTGCAACATAATTTAATATATATATATATGTATTTCAAAATGATCATCACAGTAAGTTAACATCCATCACCATGTATAGCTACAAAATTTTTTTCTTTTGATTGAAGCTTTTAAGATACACCCTCTTACCAACTTTCAAATGTACAGAATAGTATTGGTAACTATATTCATTGTCCTCTATATTACATCCCAGGACTGTTTGTCTGTTATTAAGCCTTCCCTTAATTACTTTAGATCTATATCTTGCTATGTTGTAGTACAAAGCTATCCACTGTTCTTGCTCTTGACTATTCTCAGTCTTATGAATTTTTATATAAAATTTTTTAAATAACTTATTATCAAATTGGTTTCCATACAACACCCAGTGCTCATCCCAACAAGTGCTCTCCTCTGTGCCCGTCAGCCACTCTCCCCCCTCCCACACCCCCCTTACCCCTCAATTTGTTCTTAGTCTTTCAGAGTTTCTTATGTTTGTCTCCCTCCATCTCTGTGTCTTTTTTCTTTTCCCCTCTTCCCCTCCCCCATGGTTTTCTGCTGAGTCTCTCAAAATCCACCTATGCGTGGAAACATATGGTATCTGTCTTTATCTGACTGACTTATTTCACTTAGCATAATACCCTCCAGTTCCATCCATGTTGCTACACATGGCCAGATTTCATTCTTCCTCATTGCTGCGTAGTATTTCATTGTGTATTTATATATATATATGTAAATATATATATAAATATGTATATACCACATCTTCTTTATCCATTCGTCAGTTGATGGACACTTAGTCTCTTTCCATGATTTGGCTATTGTTGAAAGTACTGCTATGAACATTGGGGTACACGTGCTCCTATGCATCAGCATTCCTGTGTCTCTTGGGTAGATTCCTAGCAGTGCTATTGCTGGGTCATAGGGTAGCTCTATTTTCATTTTTTTGAGGAACCTCCACACTGTTTTCCAGAGCAGCTGCACTAGTTTGCATTCCCACCAACAGTGTAGGAGAGTGCCTGCTTTTCCATATCCTCGCCAGCATGTATAGTTTCCTGATTTGTTCATTTTAGCCACTCTGACTGGTGTGAGATGGTATCTCAGTGTGGTTTTGATTTGTATTTCCCTCATGATGAGTGACTTTGAGCATCGTTTCATGTGTCTGTTGGCCATCTGGATGTCATCTTTGGAGAAATATCTCTTCATATCTTCCACCCATTTCTTCACTGGATTATTCATTTTTCGGGTATGGAGTTTGGTAAGTTCTTTATAGATTTTAGATACTAGTCCTTTATCTGATATGTCATTTGCAGTTATCCTTTCCCATTCCGTCGGTTGTCTATTAGTTTTGTTGGCTGTTTCTTTTGCAGTGCAGAAGCTTTTTATCTTGATGAAGTCCCAGTAGTTCATTTTTGCTTTTAATTCCCTCGCCTTTGGAGATGTGTCACGTAGGAAATTGCTGCGGCTCACGTCATAAAGGTTTTTTCCTACTTTCTTCTCTAGGATTTTGATGGTTTCCTGTCTCACATTCAGGTCCTTTATCCATTTAGAGTTTATTTTTGTGAGTGGTGAAAGAAAGTGGTCTAGTTTCATTCTTCTACATGTTTGTTGCTGTCCAATTCTCCCAGCACCATTTGTTAAAGAGGCTATCTTTTTTCCATTGCATACTCTTTCCTGCTTTGTCAAAGATTAGTTGGCCATATGCTTGTGGGTCCATTTCTGGGTTCTCTATTCTATTCCATTGGACTATGTGTCTGTTCTTGTGCCAAGTAATTACTTTTAAAGTAAATGAATTAAACTTTCCAATTAAAGGACAGAGACTAGCAGAATAGATAAAAATACATGGTCCAACTATATGCCGTTTATAGAATACTTTATTTTTTATTTCATTTTATTTTATTTTATTTTTTACAAGACATTCACTTTAGATGGAAAGACCCGAATATTAACCAAAAGAGAGCAGGGGATGGGCATACTATTATCGGACAAAATAGACTTTATTTCTAAAGAGGTTAAAAGAGACATAGGACATTACATAGTACTGAAAGTTGCAATATTATAAGAAGATATAATAGTTATTAACATCTACACACCTAAAGACAGACGATGAAAATATATAAAGCAAAAATTGATGGAATTAAAGAAATAGTTTTCCAATAATAGTTGGAGATTTCAATATCCAATTCATAATAATGTATTGAGCAAACAGATAAAAGAGTCCTTGACACAACACACCAAATAGATCTAATAAACATATACAGAATATTCTACCCAATAACAATAGCATACACATTCTTTTCATGAACACATAGGACAGTTTCCAGGATAGGCAATATGGTAGGCCACAAATTAAGTCTCAACAGATTTTGAAAGATATATATTGCACAAAGTATCTTCTGTGACTATAATGGATAAAATTAGAAATCAGTAACAGAAGGAAAACTGGACAGTTCACAAAACTGTGGAAGTTGAACAGGTGTATCAAAGGAGAAATTAGAAAAAACTTAGAGACAAATGAAAATGAAACAGAACATACTAAAACGTATGAGATGCAGCAAAAGTGCTGCTAAGAAGGAAGTTTATTTAAGGCTTCAAAGGCTTATGTTAAGAAACAAGAAAGATCTCAAATCAACAACCTACCTTTACAACTTAAGAAACTAAGAAACTAGAGAAAGAAAAACAAACTAAACCCAGAGCTAGCAAAAGAAAGGAAATGATAAAACTTAGAGCAGAGATAAATGGAATAGAGAATAGAAAAACACCGAGAAAATCAATGAAACTGAAAGTTGGTTCTTTAAAAAGACCAACAAAATGAACAAACCTTTAGCTAGATTGACTAAGGAAAAAGGAATATTCAGGTTACTAAAATGAAAAATGAAAGACATTATTTTAATGATTCCACAGAAAATAAAAACAATTATAAAAGAATACTATGAATAAGTGTACACAAAACTAGATGAAATGAACAAATTCCTAGAAACTCAAAACCTGCCAAGACTAAGTGATGAATAGAAAATCCAAATAGACCTGTAACTAGTTTTCTCTCAGTTAGTGAAGATTAAATCAGTAATCAAAAGTCTCCTGACCTAATCCCTGCACCCAATAGCTTCATTTGTGAATTTTACCAAACATTTAAAAAAGAACTAATACCGGAGCACCTAGGTGACTTAGTTAAGCATCTGACTTCAGCTCAGGTCATGATCTGGTGTTTTGTGGGTGCAAGCCCTGCACTGGGCTTTCTGCTGTCAGCACAGAGTCCACTTCAGATCCCCTGTATTCCTCTTCTCTCTCCATATGTGCGCTTTCTCTCTCTCTCTCTCTCTCAAAATAAATAAACGTTTAAAACAACAACAACAAAACTAATACCACTTCTTCTCAATCTTTCCTAAAAAGCTAAAGAAGAGTGAGCACTTGCTTACTCATTCTGTGAGGTTGAGTTAGTCATTATTTTGATACCAAAGCAAGGCAAAGACACTATAAGAAAAGAAGACTATGGATCAGTATCCCTTATGAACAGTGATAAAAAATCCTCAACAAAATACTAGGAGACCGAAGTCAGCAGCACATTCAGAGGATTATACACCATGACCAAGTAGGATTTATTCTTGGAATTGCAAGTTCAACATACAAAATCAGAGTAATACACCACAGTAAAAAAATGAGAGAGAAAAACCACATGATCATTTCAATTGATGCACAAAAAGGATTTGGTAAAATTCAGCATTCTTCCATGATAAAAACGCTCAGAAAACCAGGAAGAGGAAACTAACATAATAAAAGCTATACAAGTTTCTCCAACTATCTGAGTAAAGTGTTCTTATGAAACCTTTCATAAGCCAAAATGGCATAAAGTAGAGAAGCAGTTACCATTTTGTAGAAGTGAAAATCCTCTTTAGTTTTCTCTCAGTTAGTGAAAATAGGTACAGGCATACTTCAGAGATATTGTGAGTTCTGTTCCAGACCACTGCAATAAAATGAATATAGCAAAAAACAAGTCAAATGAATTTCTTGTTTCCTAGTGCATATAAAATTTATATTTATACTGTAGTCTGTTAAATGTGCAATAGCGAAAAACAATGTATGTATATACCTTAATTAAATTTTTGCTAAAAAATTCCAACCATATCTAAGCCTTCCATTAGTCCTAATCACTGATCACAGGTCACTACAACAGATGTAATAATGAAAAAATTTGAAATATTTCAGGAATTACCAAAAGGTGACACAGAGACATGAAATGAGCAAATGCTATTGAAAAAATGGTGCCAATAGGTTTAACTGATGTAGGGTTCCCACAAACCTTTAAGTTGTAAAAAATGCAATATCTGCAAAGTACAATAAAACAAGGTAAGAGTACTAAGCTAGGACTTTCATAAAAGTAAAGTGGATAAAGCAGACTTACAGAAAATGAGGGAAACCTGTATATAAAAAACCTACTGCAAATATCATACTCGATGGTGAAAGACTGAAAACTCTTCCCCTTAAGATCAGGAACAAAGGCAAGGACACCCACTTTCATCACTTCTGTTTAACAAACTGGAAATTCTAGCCAGAGTGATTACCCACGGCAAGGAAATGAAATGCATCCATTTTGGAAAGGAAGAAGTAAAATTATCTCTGCTTGCAAGTGATATGATCATATATGTAGAAGCCCTTAAAATTCTGCACCAAAAATAAACAAAAAACCCTGTAAGAACTAAAATATGAATTCAGGAAAGTAGCAGGATCTAGAATCAACGTGCAAAAGTCAGTTGCATTTCTATACACTGACAGTGAGCAATCTGAGAAAAAAACTATAAAACATTTCAATTACAATAGCATCAAAAATAATAAAATATTTAGGAGTTAACCAAGAAAGTGAAAGGCTTATGTAATGAAATCTACAAAGCATTGCCGAAAGAAATTAAAGAAGACATAAACTAGTAGAAACACATCCCGTGTTCATGGACTGGAAGACTTAATATTGCTAAAATGTCAATACTACTCAAAATGATGTGCAGATTCAGCACAGTCTCTCTTAAAATCCCAGTGACATTTGTTTGCAGAAATAGAAAAACCTTTTATAAGGAACACCAAAACATTTTTTTATTTTTTTAAGTTTTTAAAAAATTTATTATTTAAATTCAAGTTAGTTAACATATAGTATTTGTTTATTGGTATAGTATTGGTTTCCATGGTAGAGCCCAGTGATTCATCATTTACGTATAATACCCAGTGCTGATCCCAACAAGTGCCCTTCTTAATGCCCAATACCTGTTTAGCCCATCCCCCTCACCCACCTCCCCTCCAGCAACCCTCAGATTGTTCTTTGTGTTTAGGAGTCTCTTAATGGTTTACCTCCCTCTCTGTTTTTATCTTATTTTTCTTTCCCTTTCCTTATGTTCATCTGTTTTGTTTCCTAAATTCCACATATTGGAGAAAAAAAATAAAACTTGAGGAATCATACTTCTGACTTGAAAACTTCCAACAAAGCTGCAGTAATCAAAAACTGTAGTACTGGCATAAAGACAGACATACAAAACAATGGAATAGAATAGAGAGCCCAACATAAACCCTCATGTATGTGGTAAAATGATTTTAGACAGTGGTGCCAAGACTGTTCAATGGGGAAATGATAGTATTTTTCAATAAACAGTGCTGGGAATACTGACTATCCAACATGCAAAAGAATAAAATTAAACCTTTACCTAACACTGTATACAAAAATTAATTCAAAATGGATCAAAGACCTTAATGTAAGACCTACAAAAATAAAACTCTTGGAAGTCATAAGGGCAAAAGCTCCCCAGTATTGGTTTGGCAGTAATTTCTCAGATATGACACCAAAAACACAGACAACAAAAGAAAAATAGACAAATTGGACTTCATAAAAATCTTAAAAATTTATACATTAAAAGACAGTATCTAAAGAGTAAAACAGCAACTTACAGAATGGGAGAAAATATTGACAAATCATATATCTAATAATGGATTAATATCTAGAATATATAGAGAACTCCTAAAACTCAGATTCAAAAATAGGTAAAAGTGCCTCATATACATTTTTCCAAGAAAATATACAAATGACCAATAAGCACATAAAAAGATGCTCAACATCGCTAGGGAAGGCACATAAAACTACGTATGCTACCGCCTCACACCCATTAGAATGGTTACTATCAAATAAAAAAAGTGGTAGGATATGAAGAAATTGGCATTCTTGTGCACCGTTGATGAGAATATAAAATAGTACATACACTGGTAAACAGTATGGAAGTTCTTCAAAAAACTAAAAATAGAATTACCGTATGATCCAGAAATTCTTCTAGGTATACACAAAAAAATTGACAGCAGGGCCTCAAAAGATACTTGTACACTTATGTTCATAGCAGCATTATTTATAATAGCTAAAATGTGAAGAAATCCAATATTCATGACAGATGAATGGATTTGGAAAATGTGGTATTTACATAAGTAGAATATTATTCAGCCTTAAAAAGAAAGGAAATTCTAACACATGCTACAACATGGATGGATTAACCTTGAGGTCATGGTAAGGGAAGTCAGTCCATCAACAAAGAGACAAATACTGTATGATTCTACTATGTGACATAGTTAGAGTAGTCAAAATCATAGAGACAGAAAGGAGAATGGTGGTTGCAGAGGGCTAGGAGGAGGTGGGAAGGGAGATTTGTTGTTTAATGAGTATAGCGTTTCAGTTTTATGAGATGAAAAGAATTTCATGGAGATGGATGAACATTATGAATGTATTTAATACCACTAAACGGTACACTTAAAAATAATAAAGATGGTAAATTTTATATTATATGTATTTTATCACAATGAAAAACTGGGTGGGGGGAGGGGAAGCAATGTAGCAGTTTATGTCAGAAGCTGTCAAAATTTTTAAACCTATTTTGCCCATCAGTTTAACCAGGAGAAATTATTTTAAAAAGAGAAGTTTTATTAATATTTTAAATTTTAAAAGTACTTCATGACAAAAGCAGGGCTTCATGTAATTTAATGGACTACTTAAACACTAACATAAATTTTTTCCAACTTAAAGTTTATTTATTTATTTTGAAAGAGAGTGCCCATGTGCCCAAGAGTTTGGGGGAGGGAGAGAGAGGGAGGAGAGAAAGAATCCCAAGAATCATCAATCTCCTCTGACACCATGGAGCCTGACTCAGAGCTCGATCCCACAAACTGTGAGATCATGACCTGAGCTGAAATCACCAGTCGGATGCTTAACCAAGTGAGCCACCAGGCACCCCTCTTTTTTTAAACCTGCAATTCCAGTTTTATTAATAAGTGATAATAATAGGCACCCTGAATTTCCTGTGTTACCTGCTAAGAAGGCAACTATGCAGATACTACAAAATGAATAGCAGGAAGAACTTGTCTGTATGTGCCCAGGAAAAACAATTGTATATAAAGAAGCTTTAAGAAAAGGTGAATGTTGGGGCACCTGGGTGGCCCAGTCAATTAAACGTCTCATTTTGGCTCAGGTCATGATTCCATGGTTCGTGGGTTCAAGCCCTGCATCGGTCTCTGTGCTGATGGCTCAGAGCCTGAAGCTACTTCAGATTCTGTCTCCCTCTCTCTCTCTGCCCCTCCCCCGCTCGCACTCTGTGTCTCACTGTCTCAAAAATAAACATTAAAAAAAATATTTTTAAAGAAAACCTGAATGTTATTATATTATTAAAGTTGTTAAAGGTTATTGTAACTTCAACAATTATTTTTTTCATACTATTGAACTTTGTCAGTAGTTCTTGACTTTTCCCAAACAACACCAAGTAATGCATATAATAGTAAGTATTTTGGGCAGAATTAATTATACAAGAGTAAAACCCAAATTAATTTTTATTAAGGCAGTTTCAGCTAAGGTGTATAGATTTTGACCTGTGAAATTTTGGAATGGGGAAAAAAATAATCAATGAAAGGATCCCTAAAATTAATCAGGAAAATTAGAAATGATTTAAGTGTTGTATAGAAAATAGATTAAGGAATTGACATTAAGAAATTACTTTGTCAAAGGAAATTAATCTGTACGTTTTAGTAGAATGTTCATAATCATAGTCTGGAAAAAAAAGATCCTTAGGATCAACCTGTTGGTGAGGTTAAAAATGACAAGAAGGGCTGTGTGTCAGAATAGTCTTCATCCACCCCCAAATTATACAATTTCTCATACGTGACTAGGCCAGGCCGGAAGACTCCCTGAGAGCATGGCTCCATCAGAGTTCATAGTGAGACCATGGTATATGAGGTAATTTGACATATTTCTTGTCGTTAGCACATCGAGTTAGCTCCCTGTCTGGTGCCTAATATGCCTCATTAATTTCCAATGTTGTTGTTATGAACTTTTGCTTTAATTTACTTCTCATCAAATATTTCTGATATGGAAATGTATTTATACTACTTGATCTTTAAATATAGAAAATTTGCCTAATTTAGGAAAGATAAATATCTTAAAATCAGTGCATGACTTTTATGTTTTGTTTGTTTGTTTTAGTAAGCATGTTTATGGAGTACTACAGAAAGTTTCCTCCAGGTATACACTTTGACTTACAAGTGCTGAATGACCTTCTAAATTCTTTACTCAAACATTGTTTATTGAAAGAAGTATTTCAGGTAGTGAACCTCAGCATAATGGTTAAAATGCTGGTAAGTAACCTAAAAATACATATTTTTTACTTTGTATGTGAATTTCTCTGTTATATTTCTTGTTTGTATAATTTAGCAGTTAAATTTCTGTTTGTTGAATACTTCCTAGAGAACACTTATATTTTTCGGTATAAACGAATTTGAGAAACTTATGTACAGAAAGAAGGCATGAAAATGAGTGTAACTTTTTTGTTTTATCCAGCCTTCTCTGAAAATATTACTAAAACTATTTGAGCATGTGGCAACTATGAAATTAAGGAATGCTGTACCTGCTTTAATTGATATATTCTGTAAGGTATGCTTTACCTTATCTCTTATCTCTTTCTTTCCACTAACACTCTTAAACCACCTTTTGTCCACATTATTGATGCAAATATTTTTCGGAAGTGTTCTTTTTCTCTTGAAATAGGATTTATAAACAGACTCCAGTGACTGATAGGCCTTCCCCTTAAATAAAATCACTCCAGGTAACTTCTTTCTATGTTGTGAAGTCATCTTTATACCTTAAAAATGGTTAAAGAAAACTCTCTTCATCAAAATGATTTGAGGTCATTTACAACAAAAATAAATACACAGATCAATATATAAATAGAAAATCATGACCAAAACAAAGGAAGTAGATAGGGAGAAACATGGAGATTAGGAATTAATTTTATATTTGACACTGAAAAAAAAATTGTTATGGCTTCCTAAAAATATATTAAAATTTGTACTTTTGGATGCTTACTGGTATTTGGCACTGCCCGGCCGTCCATTTCAGAGCAGGCTGACAGCAGGCAAGCCTCCATTTTCTTTTAAGGAGCAGCATTGGAACCACTCTAGCAGATGTGCAGATATTCAGTGAATACCTCTGGTTCCACTTCATAAAACTCGACAGAATTAACCTGCCTAGAAAGTTGTTGAACCAGAAATTACTGTTTACCTCTAGTAGTCGTAGAAAAGCTCAATTTGATACTTCTCGGGAAGTTTAGAATCTGGGATAAGGTGTAAACACCAGTGCTATGCTAAAGACAAAACGAGCACAAAACAATGAATGATAAATTCATTGAGATAACTTGGAAAACAGAAAGAATATTCAGGTTTTGAATTCAAGCATCAATTTTCACTTTAAATTCTTAAAGTAGGGTGTCTTATTGTGGTTCTCAAATATTGGAAGAAGTGGCGCCTGGGTGGCTCAGTCGGTTGAGCGGCCGACTTCAGCTCAGGTCATGATCTAATGGTCTGTGAGTTTGAGCCCCGCATCGGGCTCTGTGCTGATGGCTTGGAGCCTGGAGTCTGGAGCCTGCTTGGGATTCTGTGTCTGCCTCTCTCTTTGCCCTTCCCCTGCTCACACTCTGTCTCTCAAAAATAAATAAATGTTAAAAAAATTTTTTTAAGTAAATAAATAAATATTGGAAGAAAATATGCTTCAGATTTTTTAAGTGAATTTTAATTCTACTTGTTTGCTTATTTCATTTTGTTTACCAGTCTCCTAGTTGTTATATACTGGGTTTTAAGTCTTTCATATTTGTGTAAAAGTTACTTTGACTTTTTTTTTTTTTGGTCTTCTACAGTTTGTTGAAGCTGGGATGGTGTTTGACCCAGAACACTTTAACTATATCATCAAGCTCTTATACCAACTACAGGCTTCCCAACAAGAAATAACCGCAGTTCTGGAAATGAAATCCAGGTAAGAAAGGTTATTATAATTAAGATCAAATTATATATTCATATATATATGTTTTTTCCTATATATTTATATATTTAAATGTATATATTTATGGACTTAAAAAGGATGAAAGGAAAGCACTTATTTATCACTGTTCAAATACCTGGGTAGTTACCCACCATAAGCCCTTCTCCCACCTCTTGGCTCTGTCCTAGTCACATTGTCCTTAGTTGGGCTGCCTCTAGACAGCCCTCCTGACCAGCCTCACCAAATCTTTCTCAGTACCTCACTCATCTCAGTGCCTGGCACATCAAGTGTAAAAGGAGTCTCTTATCCTTTGTTTCAGAACATACTTAACTACACTTACTACCTTCTCTTTTATGTATATAAATTGCTTTAATTCTTTACTTTCTTTCACTTCTTTTCATGTTAGCTAAATAAAGTACTTTAATCCCCTTCTTCATTCTGTCTCTCACTTATTCAATTTCTCTTTGTGGCCTATGGGCCTCCCAAGGCCTTTTTACTTGGAAACCTGTGATAATTATGAGCACTATCATAATATACCTGGATTGAGTAAAAGGAAAGCCAAGACTTCTACAGAAATTTTAAATTAACCATTATGTACATAGAAAAAAGTATTATAAATTGTAAGTATTTAAAAGAATCGTAACTTTTCAATGAAATCATAGTTGATAAAATACAAATGGTATTAACCACCAAAGTCCTTGAGAATGCCTAGAAGTTTCATACAGCTTCCACAGCTGTTATGATCTCATTTCTCATTATTCTCTAATACAGAGGTTTTGACTGCTTGGTTCATAGTGTCCGTAGGCCAAAAGAAGTATATTAGCATTTATTAAGTAGTTAGATCCAAACAAGTTAATAGTAGTAGTTTTATGATATCTGACAGAAGATTCTTAAAAATTTTACATAACCTATGAGGCTCCTGTGAATTTGCTGTAGTGCCCTGGATGTCATGGTACACAGTTAGGGTATTGCAGTGATTCTGCTAAGTAATACTACTTCCCCTGAAGCACCAGCATTGAAGATACATTTGGCTTTTTCAAGTTCTAGGAGTTTTTCATTTCTTTAACGGATGATAATTGCAATTTATTTTGTCTATAAGAATTATGATACTATTCAGGCTAAATAGATTGTTGGGACTACCGAGGAAATAAATTTTTGTGAGAAAGATGTCTAGCATAGAGTTCTGGGATAAAATCCACTTATGATAGCTAGAGTACATTGATGTTTTCTTCAGAACATTAAGTCATTCTTCTGATCCACACGCTAACAAGTTGGCATTTTGGGCAGTGGCAGCTATGACAGAGAGCTGAAATGGCTAGCGGGTGTTAGTCTTCTGCCAGACCGAGCAGCATCTGGCCCACGGGAAGTGTGCGCGTCGCGCTCCAGAGGAGCAGTAGTACTCTCGTATCCAGAATAGCTAAACAGCTCTACCTTCAGGCAGTGATTGGGAAAAGGATTTCTTGATGTAGGAAGACTCCAGAACAAACCAGCCCTAGTTTTCAAATTTTCAAATTGATAACAATCACACAAATATTTTAGTTTATTTTACAACCCCTAATTTTGAAAATTCCCACTTCAAAAGAATTATCTAGTATTTTTTTTAAATTTATTTTCAAATTGGTTTCCATATAACACCCAGTGTTCATCCAAACCCGTGTCCTCTTCAATGCCCGTCACCCACTCTCCCCCCTCCCACACTCCCCTCACCTTCAGTTTGTTCTTAGTCTTTGAGAGTCTCTTATGTTTTGTCTCCCTCCCTCTCTGTGTCTTTTTTCTTTTCCCCTCTTCCCCTCCCCCATGGTTTCTGCTAAGTCTCTCAAAATCCACCTATGCGTGGAAACATATGGTATCTGTCTTTATCTGACTGACTTATTTCACTTAACATAATACCCTCCAGTTCCATCATATTGCTACACTTGGCTAGATTTCATTCTTTCTCATATCTAGTATTTTTAAGAGGAATTAACATTGGTGACCTATTTTATGAAGGACAGACTAGGATAATAACTGTGTAGTTAAAAGGTACTGTTTGGGGGTGCCTGGATGGCTCAGTTCGTTGGGCATCCAACTTCGGCTCAGCTCAGCCTCACATCGGGCTCTGTGCTGATGGCTCAGAGCCTGGCCTGCTTCAGATTCTACCTCTCTGCTCCTCCCCCACTCACACTCTGTTCTCCTTCAAAAATAACAAACATTTAAAAAAATTTTTTAAAAAAAAGTACATTTTGTGGTTAGGGGAGTGGATGCAGCCTTAATGCAGAAGGAAAACAAATTTAGTATTTGTTATTTTATATTTGAATTTTCCTGACACCTGTTGAAATAATTACCCTTTTCTGAGTTTTAATGCACTCTCATACTTTGCTTTTATTATAATTTTTAATTAGGAAGTTTATGGTTCATTTGAAAGGCCCTCACTTCAGTAGATAGGACTGCTAGAAAAAATTCTAACATTTATATTCAGGATATCTGAGAATTTAGGTGTGTCTGTAATCTAGAACATTTAGTATACATTTAATGACTGAATTTTTTTATTTTGAAATAATTTTAGACTTCCAGAAATGTTGCAAAAATTGCAGAGTCTTAGTACAGAGACTTTCCATGCCCCCTTCATCTAGCTTCCCTTCATGTGACTATCCTAGGTGGTAATGGTGCAGTTACCAAACCAGGAAATCGACACTGTAAAACCCAGCTAACGGACACCTCAGTGCTCCTAGTGGGAGGCACATGGTACCAACATATTTTAGGAAGTTAACCGTGATAACTCAGTAAAACAGTGTTATCTGCCGGGTGTCCACACTGTAAAGATGCTGTTTGCCCCTTTGTAATTGATATTTTGGGGAAGAGATTTTAACATATACATTATCCTGTTTCTCCTCAAGCCTTTACACATTAATTTTAGTATTCATCAAGGGATCTTTCCTGGAAGTTACTACTGTGGTATTTGCCCAATGGTGATTTTGTATTTTCCCTGTATCTTCTACATTTTTAATTGGAATTTTGAGTAAAGGAGAGCTGTCCCTTCTTCATTTATTTCTTCATTTATTTATATATATCAATATGAACTCATGTGTATTTATTTTATTTTATGAGTTCCATATGATCTAATACTATTATTATTTATTTTGTTGCTTAAATTGTTCCAGATTTGACTTTTGGGAAGTCCTTCAGGGTAGTTCATATATCCTTTCATCACATTCTGATCATTTTTCTACTATTTTCTTATTTTGGGAGCCATAAAATTGTTTTAAGTTTCATCATATGTTTTCCCTGCTGTAACATTGGCAACAACCAAGGAGCTTCTCCAAGGAGCTCTGGTTCCTTTTATTGGAGAGTGGTATTTGGAAACCAAGATCTGAAGCGAACTCATTGCTGCAGGAGCATCATTGCAGCCAGGTCTTCTCGGTGGACAGGGTTAGGAAATACATGCATGTAGATGTGTATATAAATGTAAATAAAAAATACATGTAGGAAATATATATATATATACACAAAGCATACACAAAAACATATTTTTCTACTTGTATGTATATTTAAAAAACATGAGTTCATGTTGACAGCTTGATTCTAATCCCACACAAGTTTATTTTAGCCTTCTTATTTATAAATTCTTTCTGACAGTGAGACTGACTTTCATTATGTACACTTGTTTAGTCATTTTTGTCCGTCCTATCCACATAAAGTGGTGTCAGAACTGCTCACCCACACCCCTGAAAAAGATTTAGAGTACAGTATTAGTATAAAGTTATTTTTTTTCTTTAGCCTTATAGTATTCAGCCAAAAAATTATTTCCTCAGTTACTTAGGTTGGTTCTTTTTTCCCCCACTCCTATTCAGTGTGGTTATTCATTTGTAGAATATTGAGGTTATTCATTACTGTTCATTTTATATTTTGAGTTCTTCCAAATCCTGGTTTTAATTCTTTATTTAGGGAGATATATGAAACATTACTGCTTGTTTTACTAAGAGTCAAAGCCGTACTAAAACGTATGCAGTGAGAAGTGTTGGTTCTCCTTACCGCTAATGCCCCATTTCCATTCCTTCTTCTTTTTACCTCTTTTCCACCTACTAGAGGTAGCCAGTCCTTTAGTTTTGGTATATACTTACAATGTGCAGATATGTATATATTTTGTTATGTTTACTTCTTTCTTACATAAAGCGTCTCATACAATAAACGCTCTCTTTAACTTTGCTTTTTTCACTAAAACAGTATATCCTGGAAATCAGTTTAAATTAGTATAGAAAAATTTGTCATTCTTTTTTATAACTGCCTAGTACTTCATTGTGTGGATATTCACACAATGCTTCAGTGAATAACCTTGAATATATGTATTTTTGTATTGTCGGAGGTATATTTTTATGGGACATTTCTAGAATTGGGATTGCTTGGTCAAAAGATAAGTGCACTAGAGCAACCACTAAACAACTATACAGAGTACTCAAAAAGCTATGGATAACCAAAATGAAATTCTAAGAAAATTCAAGTAACCCCAAAAGAAGATAAAGAAAGGGAAATAGAAACCAGATAATAAAATGGCAGACTTAAGCTTTTAGCATATCAATAATTACCTTTTTTTTTTTTTTTAACATTTTTTTATTTTTGAGAGACAGCGTGAGTAGGGAAGGGGCAGAGAGAGATGGAGACACAGAGTCCAAAACAGGCTCCAGGCTCTGAGCTGTCAGCACAGAGCCCGATGTGGGGCTCGAACTCACAAACTGTGAGATCTGACCTGAGCCGAAGTCAGCCACCCAACCGACTGAGCCACCTAGGCGCCCCTCAATAATTACTTTAAATGTAAATATTCTTCCTTTTTTTTTACTGAGAGAGGGAGAAAAAATGTGCACATATTTGTGCATGTGCACACGTGAGCGGGGAGGGGGCACATGGGAGAGAGTGAAAGAAGGGGTACATGGGAGAGAGTGAGAGAATCTCAGGCAGGCTCCATGCTCAGCACTGAGCCCAGTGCCACACTTGATCCCGCAACCCTGGGATCAGAACCTGAGCCAAAATCAAGAGTCAGATGCTCAGCCGACTGAGCCACCCAGACGCCCCTGAATGTAAATATTCTAATTATAACAATTAAAGGACAGCAATTGGCAGAGTAGATATAAAAGCATGATCCAACTATATGCTATCTATAAGAAATTCACTTCCAATATCAAGATATAGGTAGGTTGAAAGTCAAAGAATGGAAAGTGATATACCATACAACTATTAGCTTTAAAAAGAATGCGAATGGCTATATTGATAACAGATAAGATACACCTCTGAGCAAAGAATACCAGAGACAAAGAAGAACACTGCATAATGACAAAATGGTCAGTACACCAAGAGACTTAGTTAGCAATCTGAAATGTATGCAGCAGACAACAGAGCTTTAAAATATGTGAAGCAAAATTGATAGAGCTGAATGGATAAAATAGACAGATCTATAATTTCAGTTGGAGACTCTATAAAATCAAATTACCAAAGAAGATAGCAAGAAAGGAACAAAGGAACTACAAAATAGCCAGAAAACAATTTAACAAAATGCCAGCAGTGAGTCCTTGCCTGTCTGTTATTACTTTAAATGTATTAAATTCCCCAATTTAAAGGCAGTGTCTAAATGGACAAGACAAGATCCAGCTAATGCCGACTTCAAGAGACTTACTTCAGCTATAAAGACACACATACGCTGAAAGTGAAGGGATGAAAAAAGCTATTCCATGCACACGGAAGCCAAAAGAGGGCAGGCTATACTTTTTGTCAGAAAAACCTGACTTATAAGTAACAAGAGACAAAGTCATATAATGAAAGGAGTCAGTTCATCAAGAGGATATAATAATTTTATGAGGCCTCTGGGTGGCTCAGTCAGTTGAGTGTCTGACTCTTGATTTCGGCTCAGGTCATGATCCTAGGATCATGGTATTGAGCCCCGCATCAGGCTCAGGATTGAGTTTGGAGCCTACTTAACGTTTTGTCTCTCTCCCTCTGCCCCTCTCCCTGGCTTGTGTGCATGCTCTCTCTCTCCCTCCCCTCCCCCCTCCCCCTCCCCCTCCCCCCTCCCCCTCCCCCTCCCCCTCCTCCCCTTCCCCTCCCCCTCCCTCTCCCCTCTCAAAATGAGGAAGAGAGGGAGGGAGAGAGGAAGGAAGGATATAACAATTATAAAAAATATATATAAACCCAACATCAGAGCAGCCTAATATATAAAGTAAATATTAACAGATCTGATGGGAGAAATAGACACCAGTATAATAAAAATAGAGGACATCAGTACTCATTTCAACAATGGGTATATCATCCAGCAGAAAACCAGTAAAGAAACATGTACTTGAAGTACACTGTAGACTAAATGGACCTAACAGACATATACAGAACAATTCCATTCAGCAGGACCAGAAGACATTCTTCTCAAGCACATTCAGACCATTCTCAGGATAGATCATATGTTAGTTCACAAAAACAAGTCAAAAAATTTAAGAGGATTGAATCAGGTATCTTTCCTGATTACAATGATATGAAACAGGAGGAAAACTGGAAAATCCACAGATACGCGGAAATTAAACAAATACTCCTGAATAATCAGTGAGTCAAAGAATAAATCAAAAGAGAAGTAAAAAAAACCTTGAACAAATGAAAATGGAAATGCAACATACCAAAATCTGTGGATTATAGCAAAAGCCATTCAAGAAGGACATTTATAGTGATAAATGCCTACATTAAGAAAAAAGAAGGATCCCAAACCTAACTCTATATATACCTCAAGGAAGTAAAAAAAGAACAAACTAAAGTCAGAGTTAATAGAAGGAATGAACTAGAGATCAGAGCAGAAATAAGTAGAGAGTAGAAAAACAATAGAAAACAAAACTAAAGGTTTGTTTTCAAAAAGATAAATAAAATTGGCAAAGCTTTAGCTACACTAAGAAGAAAGGGGAGAAATGGATCAAATAAATCAGAATCGAAGGAGGAGACCTAACAAGTGGCAGCACAGAAATACAAAGTCTGTTAAAAGACTAAGAACAGTTACACACCAACTAATTGGACAATCTAGAAGAATTGGAAAATTCCTAGAAAAAGTCTTAGAATATAAAATCGTTGTACAGAAATCTGTTGCATTTCTATACACCAATAATGAAGCAGCAGAAAAGAAATGAAGGGATGGGTCCCATTTACAATTGCACTAAAACCCATAAAATACCTAGAAATAAACCTAGCTAAAGAGATAAAAGTTCCGTAGTCTGAAAATTATAGAACACTAATGAAAGAAATTGAAGAGGACAGAAGAAATGGAAAAATGGTATATTGATGGTATCTTCTCAGAGCTAGAATAAACAATCCTAAAATTTGTATGGAACCACAAAATACCCCAAACAGTCAAAGCAACCCGGAAAAAGAAAAGCAGAGCTGGAGGCATCATAATTCTGGACTTCAAGTTATAGCACAAAGCTGTAGTGATCAAAGCAGTATGGTACTGACACAAAAATAAACATCTATTTCAATGGAATAGAATAGAAATGAACCCACAACTATATGGTCAATTTTCAACAATCCAGTTCTGAAAAGACAGTGTCTTTTGCAAATAATATTCGGAAAACTGGACAGCAACATGCAAAACAATGAAACTGGACCTCTTTCTTACACCATACACAAAAATAAATTCAAATGAATCAAAGACCTTAAATGTGAGACATTAAAATCCTAGTAACCTCTTTGACCTTGGTCATAGCAACTTATTAGATACATCTCCTGAGGCAAGAGAAACAAAAGCAAAAATATACTATTGGGAATTCATCAAAATAAAAAGCGTCTGCACAGCAAAAGAAACAATCAGAACTAAAAGGCATCCTACAGAATGGGAGAAAATATTTGCAAATGGCATATCTGATAAAGGGTTAGTATCTAAAATAAATGAAGAACTTAACAAAACTCAATATCCAGAAAAATGAATAATCCAGTTAACAAATGGGTAAAAGACATGATGAGACATTTTTCCAAAAAAGACATATAGATGGCCAACAGACACATGAAAATATGTTCATCAGCATTTGCCATCTAGGAAATGCAAAGCAAAACTGCAGTGAGATATCACCTCACATCTGTCAGAATGGCTACAATCAACAACAACAAAAAAAACAAAACAGACACGTTTTGTGTCTTTAAACATATTAACATATTAAAATATGTTCATCATCAATTACCATCCAGGAAATGCAGAGCAAAACTACAGTTCTCACGCTTGTCAGAATGACTAAAATCAACAACACAAAAAACAACAGGTGTCAGCAAGGATGTCAAGAAAGGAGAACCCTCTTGTGCTGTTGGTGGGAATGCAAACTGGTGTAGCCACTCTGGAAAACAGTATGAAGATTCCTCGAGAAGTTAAAAATAGGACTACCCTACGATACAGCAATTGCATCACTAGTATTTACCCAAAGAATATGAAAATACTAACTCAAAAGAATACCTGCACCCTGATGTTTATAGCAGCATTATCTACAATAGCCAAGTTAAGGAAGCAGCTCAAATGTCCATCAACTGATGAATGGATAAAGAAGACGTGATGTGTGTAAAACCTTGGATTGTGAGTAACTTGTTCTACGAGTGTTCCACAAGAAGAGCAAACATTTCTAATAAATTTTAACTTGATAAACGGGTAACGTCTTGCAATGTGAGTAGTATGCAATGCTGAACATCACATGATCACAGCTGAGCCAGTGGTTCTTTCTCTCTCTCGCTGCAGTTTGTGGGTGATCATCTCTCATGCTCAAATCCTCAGTCTCAGGCCGCAGCGTTTGGCAGAAATAAGTGATTTTTCAGGATGTTGGAAGGTGCCAACAACTGGCACTAGTGTGCTTTTTGTCACTTCAGAGCACCTATGGATAGTGTTTTGCTTTTCCATACAAGAGTATGGTTAGGAATGCTTTGCAATAATGAAAGTTGTCCTATACAGTAACTCTCCCCTCTCTTGTCTCCCTCACACCAGCCACAAAGGTTTACAAAGGGAAGTACAGGTTAATTTATTTTTCTTTATATTTTGTATTTTCTTTATTATTTTGTATTATATTATGGCATTGTAATCATTTTTATATGAATATTTTTGGGTTGTGAAATGAATCATCTGAGTTTATGTTATTTCTTGTGAGGAAATTTGCATTGATATACAAGTGCTTTGGATTACAAGCATGTTTCTAGAACAAATTTTGCTCGCAAACCAAGGTTTTACTGTGTGTGGGTGTGAGTGTGCATGCGCACATGCAATGGTATATTATTCAGCCATAAAAAGAATGAAATCTCTCCATTTGCAGCAATGTGGATGGAACTAGAGAGTGTAATGCTAAGTGAAATAAGCCAGAGAAAGACAAATACCCTATGATTTCACTCATATATGGAATTTAAGAAACAAAACAAATGAGCATAGGGAAAAGAAGAGAGAGAGAGAGGCAAACCAAGAAACAGAGTCTTCACTGTAGAGAACAAACTAATGACTACTAGAGGGGAGGTAGGCAGGGGGATGGGTAAATAGGTGCTCAGGGTTAAGGAGGACATTTGTGATGAGCACTCAGTGTTGTGCAGAAGTCTTATATCCTAAATTATACGCCTGAAACTGTATACTGTATACAGTTACACTGTATGTTAACTAACTGGAATTTAAAGACAAAATGAAATTTTTTTAAACATAAAAGTTGTATCTTTATATATTAACAATGAAGTATTAAAAAAAAGCAAGAAAACAATCCCATTTACAATAACCTCTTAACAAATAAATTTACTGAGGAGATGAAAGATTTGTACATCGAAAACCTTGAAACAGTGATAAAAGTAATCAAAACAAATAAATGAAAACGTATTCTGTGTTTATGGATTGGAAGAATTAATACTGTGAAAATGTCCATGCTACCCAAAACCAAGTATAGATTCAGTTCAATTCCAATCAAAATTCTAATAACATTTTTTACAGAAATAGAAAAAACAATTTTAAAATTCATATGGAGCTACAACATACCATGAATGGCTAAAACAATCTTGAGCAGAAAGAACAAAGTAGGGTATGGTATATATATACAGAATATGTATTATTCAGCCTTTAAAAAGAAGGATATCCTACCATCTGTGACAACATGGATTAACATGGAGTACATTATGCTAAGTGAAATAAGGCAGTCACTGAAAGACGGGTGTACATGATCTCACTTGTATGTGGAATCTCAGGAAGTCTAACTCAGCAACAAATTCAAACAGTGGTGTCCAGGAGATGGGGAAGGGGGCAGAGGAGATGTTGGTCAAAGGGTGCAAACTTGCAGCTATAAAATTAGTAAGTTCTGGAGACCTATTTTACAGCATAATGACTGTAGTTAACCATAACATATTGTGTACTTAAAATTTGCTGAGAGCAGATCTCCTGTTCTCACCCCCCCCCACACACACACACACACAAACACTAGATGAGGTGATAGATAACATTAATTATCTCAATTGTGGCAATTATTTCACAATGTATGCACTCAGTAAAAACATGTTGTATATCTTCTATACAATTTTTGTTTGTCAGCATGCCTTGGTGTAACTGGGGAAAAAAGTGTCAACACCAATGCTTACCTAGTAAGGGTTTAGGAAACGTGTATGTTATTGGTGGGAATGTAAAATTGTATAGCCATTATGGAAAATAGTTGGGCAGTTTCTTTAAAAACTGAACATATAAAAATCAAGTATAGCATTGAATTATTGGGCATCTATCCTAATGAAATGAGAACTTGTACTCACTTAAAAACTTGTGTACAAACATTCATAGCAGTTTTAATTGTAATAGCCAAAAACTGGGGGGAAAACAGATGTTCTTCAACAAGTGAATGAACAGTTCAGTTGTGGTACATCCATACCAAGGAATACTACTTAGCAATAGAAATCAACAAACTACTGAAACATGAAACGAATTGAATTGTTCTCAAAGAAATTGTGATGAATTAAAAAGCCAATCTCAAAGGCTACATGCTACATGGTTCCATTTATATAACATTCTCAAAATGACAAAGGTGTAGATATGGAGAACCAATTAATGTCTGACAAGGGACGGGTTGGGGGATGGGTATAAATGGATCGCATGAGGAAGCTCCTTTGTGGTGGTGAAACAGTTCTATATCTGTATTGTGATGGTAACATGGCTCTACACATGGGATAAAATTGCATAGAACTACACACCTGCAGATGAATGCATGGAAAAAGTGGTGAAAACTAAATAATATCTGTAGTCTGATTAACAGTATTGTAACGTCAGTTTCCTAGTTTTTATGTTGTTCTACAATTATATAAGAAATCATCATTGGAAGAAGCTGGATGAAGAGTACCGGGATTAGGTACTATTTTTGGAATTTCTTTGAGTCTATAATTATTTCAATATAAATTTTTTAAGGGTAAGTACATATATCAGATACATTCCAGAGGACTCTACCAATTTGTATACATGGTATTATATATGCATTATGTTTGTATATATATGCTGTATACATGGTATATATGTTTGTGTATATGGTGTGTGTGTGTACATATGTATTTTGGTATGTGTGCATATATGTACCCGTGGTATAAGACAACATATACATACATGTAAACAGAAAGTTCAGACACTGTTCAGCACAGCTTTGCTAACATGGTGTGTTGTCATACTTTTTTTTTTTAATCTTTTCTAATCTGTTCGGTAACAAGTGGTGTTTCAGTGTTCTAATTTGCTTTTCTTTTACCATAAATGAGTTTAAAATTTTTCTTTTCACATACTTGAGGGCTGTTTTTATGCTTTTTGTTGTGAATTGTCTGCTGATGTCCATTTTTCTATTGGGTTCTGTTTCTTTGTTCCTTAATATTTTTTTCTAGTTTGTCAGTTGTCTTTTGAATTTGCTTATGGTGGTTTTTTTGCCATGCAAAAACCTTTGTTTTTATTCAACCTACATTATCAATCTTTTTTTATTGCCTCAGTTTTGAATCAGAGTTATTTTTTATTGCATCTGATTTTGAGTCATAATTTCCCTATACCAAGGTTTCAGAGAAATTCACCCATGTTTCCTTATATTACTTACATGGTTTCATTTCTGTAGGTAGGTTCTTAATCTGTTGGAGTTTATTCTTATGTGTGGTATAAGATAGAGATCTAATTTTTTTCCAATGGTTGTCCCAGTTTTCCCAGCAGTTTGAGTGGTTTGAAATGCTACCTTTTTCATTTATTAAATCTCGTATGTGTTTGGGTCTGTGTCTGGACTTTGTATTCTATTCCAGTGGACTACTGGTTTATTTTAATTATAGAGGCTTTAATATGTTTTAACGTTTTGTGGGGATAACTCCCTGCAAAGTTTTTCTTTCCAATGTCTTTCTTGCTCGTCTTGCATATGTCTTTTATTGCCTGTAAGTAATTTGTCTTATCTAACTCCTTTGGCTCATACCTCTTTTACAGTATTGAATAATAATGGGTATAGCAGACGTCTTTTCATTGTTCCTGATCTTAGTAGAAATATCTCTAGAATTTTCTCATTAAATACAATAGCAGCTTTAGGACTAAGGTATATATATTTAATCACTCTAAGAAAGTATCTCTCAGTTCCTATATTCATAAGTGAATTGATGTTGAATTTTATCAAAGTCTTTTTTAATATCTATGGAAATAATTTTCCCTTAGATTTATTAATATGGTATATGATATTGATGGATTTTCTAGTACTGAAGTACCTTACATTTGTGAAATAAATACCACTCTGTCATGGTGTATCATTTTTTTTAAGGTGGTCTTGGATTCAGTATTTGTCAATATTTGTTTTTAATTTTGTGGTAAAATACACATATTAAATTTACCATCTTAACCATTTTTAAGTGTACAGTTCAGCAGTGTTAAATACATTCACATTTTTGTGCAACCATCGCAACCATTACCCCCATAACTTGCAATTTGTAAACCTGATTTGCTTGTTAATATTTTATTTAGCTTTCTTCATCATCATCGTAAGTGATACTGTTCTGTACTCTCCTTTCTTCCCCCTTTATCTAGTTTAAGTATCAATGTTATTTATACTTGATTCATGAAAGGAATTAGGAACTCTGTTTTAACGCTTATAGAGCATTATAAGCTAATATGTAGAGCATTGGGACTCATTACCAAAACTGACCCATAATTTGCTGTTGTACAATACTCCTAGGCTAATGGCACCCTCTTCCTCCCTTTTTCTTCTTTTTCTCTTTCCAATTGACAAAGGATGTTTCTTCTTTCATTTTTGTCTTTTTTTTCTTTCCCAGAGGCTATGCATTTATATTGTATTCTTTTTTCTTTTCAATTTTTTTAAGTTCATTTATTTATTTTGAGAGAGGGAGTGAGAATACCAAGCAGGTTCCACACTGTCAGCGCAGAGCCCAACTCAGCTCAAACTCACAAACCGTGAGATTGTGATCTGAGCAGAGATCAAGAGTTGGACACTTAACTGACTGAGCCACCCTAGATTGCATTCTTCAAATCACACCAACTTTTAAGTTCCTTCTGTGTGGTTTGGGTTATAATCTACCCAGTTTTTGTTTTGTTCTATGGGCTGTTTCTTTTCTTTTTTTTTAACGTTTTTTTATTTATTTTTGAGAGACATAGAGACAGAGTGTGAGCAGGGGAAGGGCAGAGAGAGAGGGAGACACAGAATCGGAAGCAGGCTCCAGACTCTGAGCCATCAGCACAGAGCCCAACGTGGGGCTCGAACTCACAGACCTGACCTGTGAGCTCACAGATCATGACCTGAGCTGAAGTCGGCCGCTTAACCAACTAAGCCACCCAGGCTGCCCCTCTATGAGCTTTTTAAAAATCATTTTCAAACTTAGTATGGACTTAGTCTGTGGTGGTATTTTTTAATCAGTGTTAGGATCCACCTGTTCAGTTTTCCCCCACGGGTTGTTTTTTGCATTGTTTTTGTTCTGGTCTGTTTCTGCTTATCACAAATCCTTGTGGATCGGCAAGGGTGAAGTGAGAGCAGGAGAGACCAAGTGCTGGTTTTAATGTTTTTTTTCTCTTTTTATTCACAATTATTTTGAAGCTTTGGCATTCTCTGTCTTAAAGTTACCTTAAAGGCTGAAGGTATGGTTTCATGTGAAATTTCCTTTTTCATTCTCGTTGCCTGTGGTTTGGGGAAGAAATAGTATGAGATACGTATATATGCATTTGCCATTTTCTTCAGCTCCAAAGAATTTTTATAGTATATTACTGCATTCCTTTTATTCTACTCTCTTAGGTATAAACTATAGAACAAGTGAATTAGGAACAATAGTGACTTTTTTGGGGAGGGTGAACATAATTAATGCTTTTCTATTGTTAAAGGTTACGGATGAGGCAATTTAAAAAGAACTGGAAATGTGATTTAGATTCAGCCTTGACTGAAATACAGGTATGATGTTTATTTTTTTAAATACATAACTGTGATCTCTGAAAAACAAGAATAACAAAGAAACTTTGAATGGGAAAAGTTTTTAAAATGTGACTGTTATACAGAGAAAATGCTCAAGGAAAAGAAGTTTAATTTTTTAATACTTTGAAATGCAGATGTAAATTTCTAGAGTTACGGATTGTTCTAAAAATAATTCTGGAAATAATTAGTTCATTTTCAAAATTATATCAAGGTATAATAATCTAAGGCTTAGCCTTGAATTCTTGTCACTAGACAGACTCAGTACATAAGAAAGTTGGCTTTCTTGTCACAATCCATGGATGGTTGCAGTACGTGAAATGATAGCGGAAAGCCAAAGTCAGTACGCCTTCTCCAGGCATTTGGAGTATAAGAAATAGAGAACTTTTAGAATGATTTTACTGTTTGCTTTAGGATCATTTTATACTCCTGTAGTAATTGTTGGTCTAATCTTAATTAGTATTTATATCCTCGAAACAATCTCATGTTGGTGTGGAAAACAATTTGTGTATAATAGAAAATAATGAGATGATAAGTTTACTGAAATTTGCTTTATATTCCCTATTATAGAAGAAGTGTAATGCCCAAAGTGATATTTGGGCCCCAAATAATAGTAAAACTCAATCTCTGAAAGTAGTAAAATCATGTATTTCTCTGGAGACAGCTCAAATCATATTGCTAATCATCTTATTTCCATAAAATCTATCCCACTGTCTAGTTCAGATCTGAGGGTGACATCATTAAGTACATTAAGAACAAGATTATTAAATATACATTGCCATCTGGAACTTACAGAGACTATGCTATAGTCAGAAACAAATTGTACAACAGAAAGTTTTTAATGGTGTAATAACACCGTCAGTAACTTTATAAGCTCTGCAAAGATTATGTCTTATTAATTCCTGTATATCTAATGTCTGCATGTGCCTATCCCATAATATGTTTGCATAAATGACAGCTTTCTTGCTTTCTTTTTTCTTCGCTTTGTTTCTAATAATTCCGATAGCATTGTAAAGAAAAAGGTGACTGGACCAAATTGGGAAATTTATACATTAACATAAAAATGAGCTGTGAAAACTTTGCAGATTTCCAGAGATTTTGTGCTTGTATTTCTGAAACACTAACAAAAGAATGTAAGGAAGAGACACCAGGTGTTCCATTTTGTGAATTTGCCGAAACAGGTAAAATGTCATTGTTTGGTCTGAGTGTTATGTGGGAACAGTGTTCTTAGCAGGAATGTAAAGCTCTTAATATTGTCCATGTTGGGGATAAGTTAATATTGTAGGTTTCAGATACTTCCCTTTATAAAGATTTCTATCTTAATATTATTAAGTTAGATTATAATGATACAAGGTCAAGAATTGGTGTTTTAATCTCATGTTCCATGTTCTTATTTTTCTTTTCATTCAGGTTGGTAAAACTATTGCTACCAAATCATACTGGAGCACCTGAGTTTTTGAATCCTTAAAGTTGTTACTTACCTTCACTACTACAAGTCAACAAAATTCATGTTTTTGAGACTTTCTTTGACATGGGCTCTTCACTGCTATTTATATATTTTTTAAATGTCTATTTGCTTAATTTGAGAGAGAGCAAATGTGAGCAGGGGAAGGACAGAGAAAGAGAGAGAGAGAGAGAGAGAGAGAGAGAGAGAATCCCAAGCAGGCTCCCCGCCGTCAGTGCAGAACCTGACGCGAGGCTCAATCCCACAAATTGTGAGATCATGGCCTGAGCTGAAATCAAGAGTCAGACATTCACCTGACGGAGCCACCCAGGTGCCCCTTCACTGTGATCTATTCTTTATCAGGGGCCAGCAAATGTTTTCTGCAAAGGGCCAGGTAGTAAATATTTTAGGCTTTACACATTTACATTTGATCTGTGTTACACAGTTTTCTTTCCCATTCAAACAACCCTTTAAAAATAGGGAAACATGAGGCGCCTGGGTGGCTCCTTCGGTTAAGCATCCGACTTCAGCTCAGGTCATAATCTCACTGTTGGTAGGTTCAAGCCCTGCATTGGGCTCAGTGCTGACAGTTTGGAGCCTGCAGCCTGCTTCGGATTCTGTGTCTTCCTCTCTCTCTCCGCCCCTTCCCTGCTCATGCTCGGTCTCTCTCTCTCCCAAAAATAAAAACATTTAAAAAAAATAAAAAATAGCAAAACCAGTTTTAGCTCACAGGCTATACAAAAATAGACCACACACCAGATTTGGCATGTAGGCTGTGGTTTGCTGACACCTGGTCTTTGGTCTAGTTTCAGTAATTTCATATTAATTTGCCTTTTCTGTCATTTTAGATGACTTTTCCACTTTTTTCCGTATGTCTACTTTGTGTTTCAGTTAGCAAAGATCCACAGAATAGTGAAGTAGATAAAACTTTGCTGGGAAGAATTGGAATCAGTGCTATGTACTTCTATCACAAGCTGTTGCAGTGGGCCAAGGTACGTCATTATATTTTGTTGGGGCTTGGTACAGAGAGTGTTAATTTTAAATTTTTTAACAGAATAGAGTTAACACTGCAAATTAGAAATTTGCTAATAATCTTACAAGTGGCAAAATGAGTCCCAGACTAGTAAGTGAATTATTAGGAAATATATTAGGCAAACATGGAGAGGAAGTAGCAGGAAACCAGGTACCCTGAAATATCTCCCTATAGGGAGCACCTCGGAAGCTCTGCTAAATACCATATTGCAAGAGGTCAAGACATTTTTTTTTTTTTAAGGTGAATCGAGGAAATCCACAATGGAACTCCTTAAAAATTATTTCCTAGAAGTGCTCTGGAACACTCTTCCATATATCTTGATATCTACATAGAAGTGGTCTAGTTATTCTGGACTGTACTGACCTGCCATTCTTTAGATCTCCCTGAGGTGGCAGGTGGTTATAGATTCAATAAAGTGAAATAAAGTGGAGGACAGGAAAATCTAAAATAAGGAAGTGCTGAGGGATGTATGGAGCTGTTGAGAGTGTGGTCAGTACTGAATCAACTATTATGATGTATCTTTTATTATTCTTACAAAAAGATTATTTCATATTTGAATGCGTTCAGTAACATTTAAATACAGGGTCACATACATCTACAAATTCATGGATTTTTTTAAAATGTTTTAATGTTTATTTATTTTTGAAAGAGAAAGAGACAGGGCATGAGCAGAGGAGGGACAGAGAGAGAGAGAGAGAGAGACAGAATCCAAAGTAGACTCAGGCTCCAAGATGTCAACGCAGAGCCAGACGCGGGACTCAGACTCATGAACTCTGCGGTATCATGACCTGAGCCGACATCGGATACTTAATCAACTGAGCCACCCTGGCACCCCAATGGATTTTTTTAAATTAAAACAACAGCCACAGAATCCTTGTACATAAGGTCTTCAGTCTCCAATCTCTTCAAGAGGCTTAGCACATACTGTGATGTGTGATCCCACTACCTGCTGATGTATAATCAGTATGTGATCCCATGGTGGTCTGGGCAGACCCTGGTCTCAGTCTAGCTTAAGATACATCATAACATTAATTTCTTAGATATTAAATGCTTGAGAAATTGAGGACTACATAATAAAATCTTTTTGAAAAAGATTGATTTTGCTACAATTTTAGGGTATGTTTTAATTTTATTTGATTAGTATTATTTCTTAAGAGGTTGGTGAGTTTGTACCTGAATTTTGGTTTAAAAATTCTCACTATCTTATTTGGAATGAATATTTTATTTATTTTACTTCATATGAATTTTTTAGTGGAAGCCTATTCCTTTTGTACACAAAAGTAAAACTATTAAAATTAAGCTAAGGCTATCCCTTTAAAAATGCACGGATTTATATAGGCAACTTAAAAATACTTCGACATCACAATATGCATCTGACTCAAATAGTATAGAATGTAATCTAAAACAAGGGTCCATAAACTAAGAGCCAAATCTGGCCCTCACATGTTTTTTTAATATCTCGAGGTAAGAATGTTTTTTTATGTTTTTAAAGAGTTAGAAAATAAAAACAGCAGCAACCAAAAAGAATATGCAGCTGACTAAAGGTGACCTGCAGAGCCTGAGTATTTGCTCTCTGGCTGTCCATAGAAAGTTTGCCGACTCCTGATATAAAATAATAATATACGTCTATTTTCTGATGTCCAGACTAGAGATAATCTTTTATGTAGACCGTGTGATGTAATTAGTCTATTGAATAAAAAAGACAGTTTGCAGCCAGCAGTTTTATTCTTTTTTTCCCCCCACTATCATTCTTTATATAAATTTGATGTGACATTATCTCAGTTTTCACTGTCTCTCCTCTTGACTCAGGGTGATCAACAGAAGAAGTGCAAAAACTTATAATCCGTAGTTTTCCACATTAGGGCAAGAAATCCTTTTTCCAAATGAAATCTTTAGGGGAAGCACAAGTGTAAAAACACTTGAAAACAGGGGTCAGCAGTGTGAGGGTTAATATGAGGCAAAGCCCCATCAGTCTTCATGGCTGAGCAGGAGAGGGCTGAAAAAAGGGTCTTAGAGCAGTTTGAAAACCATCAGGCTAGAAGGACAATTCAAATTGGATAATTGGTTTCTATATAATTGCTGATTTTGTGTCTCTGTGATACTCTACATGAATGATACTCAATTAGTGTTCTTTATTTTTACTCTAGGGAAGGAAGGTCTTAGATAAACTGTATGAATTGAAAATACATTTTACAAGTTTAAAAGGACTTACAGGGCCTGAGAAGTTAGCACCAAGATGTCAAATTGTGAATATTGCAGCAGAAATTTTTCTAAAAAGTGGAAGCCTAGATGGTGCCATTTGGGTATTGAGGGGTAAGTTCTGATATATGTAAGCAGAGCATAATTTGTCGTTATAAATTCTTGTCTGTGTAATTACCTTAAATTGATGTTGAATTGCGAGTAGTAATTTGACCCAATAAACCCTAGTGATCGTGTGGGTAAGAAAGGTGATTGATGTGTAAAATGGAAGGAGAAAGTTAACCTCACCTTAAAGAAAAAACCTGTATGACCCTTTGTTGAAAAGCTAGTTATTCTTACTTCGGCCTAGGCACCATACTAATAAATGCTTTACATCGATTATCTCGGGTAATATTCCTAGAAACCCTGTAAATTTGGAATTAGTATAACCCCCTTTTTTTGTTAGTTAAAAAATGTCAGGGGCGCCTGGGTGGCTCAGTCGGTTGGGCGGCCGACTTCGGCTCAGGTCATGATCTCGCGGTCTGTGAGTTCAAGCCCTGCGTCGGGCTCTGTGCTGACAGCTCAGAGCCTGGAGCCTGCTTCACATTCTGTGTCTCCCTCGCTCTCTGCCCCTCCCCCACTCATGCTCTGTCTCTCTCTGCCTCGAAAATAAATAAACATTAAAAAAAAAAAAATGTCAGAGACATTTTGCCCAAAATGATACAACAAGTAAGAAGTGGCGGCTGAATTCAAACCTAGACAGTCCAGCTTCAGAGTCCAGGCTTCAGCTACTGTTGGCGCAGGTAAATCCCTATTATAATCTGCATGAACTCTTACCCTTTGTACATACAGGCAAACATGACTTCAAACAGGACAAGTAAAGCTACTTCTCTAGTAAGTCCATCCATCTAGCAGAAATTACAATGAAATAATGATTGGTTTGCTGTGAGGTAAACAAAAATTGAGAGATCACACTGGTAACACAGCATGCTGTCTAATGGTACCTCTGGCTGCTTGAACCATTAGGCAGATTTTATTTGATAAAATGGGATAACAGTGAAGAAACCTCAAGGATCTCTGGGTGTATGGGGCGCCTGGGTGGCTCAGTCAGTTAGGCATCCAACTTCTGGCTCAGGTCATGATCTCACAGTTTGTGAGTTCAAGCCCTGCATCAGGCTCTGTGCTGACAGCTCAGAGCCTGGAGCCTGCTTCAGATTCTGTGTCTCCCTCTCTGTCTGCCCCTCCCCAGCTTGCACTCTGTCTTCCTCTCTCTCAAAAGTAATAAACATTAAAGAAATTAAAAAGAAAAAAAAGAATCTCTGAGTTTAGGTGGGAACATAGAATATATGCACAGGTAGAGCAAATAGATAATCTTTACACTAACACACAAGCACATATACATGCACACATGCATGTTCTTATATACGAATGTATGGATAATTGCATACATATATATAATACCTTATATTTGTTCAGGGCTGAGAGTTTATGGAATACAGAAGTTCTGAGTGGATTTCAGGATCAAAAGCTTGTTGGAAAAGGTTTTCTTCAACTTAACAAATATAGCCAGTGAAGTTTGCTAAGTGGGGAAGTGTAACCAAAATATAAAAATAGAAATTGGCAAAATGTAGGCCAGAGCTCACAAGCTTTGTTGGAAAGGAGAGATGGGGCAAGAATGGAAAGGTTAAAATGGGTGATAAAAATGAGCTTAGGTTACCTTATGATGGGAAATTTCAGCCTAAAAATTCTGGAAAAACTAGTCTGTCTCAAACTAGAGCATGAAGGAGCATTTCTGTGAAGGGTGTGGAGTGGTCTGTGGAGATTTAAACTTTGTACAGTTTCAATGTTATCTGTAAAAATTCTGTAAGTTATAACACAGGATTTCCTTTTGCAGGGATAATATCAACCGAAAACCATTTTCATTAATAAAAATTTACTTCGTCAAGAGAAGAGCCCCAGAATTATTTTGTTGTTAAAAGCATTCTGCAGTAAACAGGCCTTTCTCCAGAAAGGAGATACAAAGGACTCTATCACGCTCGTAATACATGAGAATAATACTCATAATAGGAAAAATATATGTTAAAATTACAAAACACCTGTCAGAGTAGTGAAATAAGAGTTTAGTGATAAACTTTTTGTGAGAATATGGAGAGGTATTCATATCCATTGTCTTTAGGGGCTTTTTTGCAAGTATCTGTCAAAAATCTAGTGCATATTTCCTTTATGTTTCATCTCTATTTCTAGGAGTTCATCCTGCAAAAACACAAGTATGTACTGTAAGTTATCTAGAGTCTTTTTTTGAGAGAGATTGAGAGAGAATGTGCACAAGCAGGGAGAGGTGCAAAAAGAGAGAGAGGAGGAGAGAGAGAGAGAGAGAGAGGGACTTTTAAGCAGGCTCCGCGCTGAGTGCAGAGCCCAACTCGGGGCTTGATCCCATGACCCTGGGATCATGACCCAAGCTGAAGGCGAGTCAGATGCTTAACCAACTGAGCCACCCAGGAACCCCTAGAATCTTTTATTTTTTTGCACTGACAAAGGATTCCACGTGATTTAAATGTTCATTAAGAGAGTACAAATTGATTGACTGTGTGATAGCTATATCGTGGAGTAGAATGAGACAGATCTACAGATAATCATTCGGAATGATCTCCAGGACCTGTTGCCAGATGAAAACAAGGGATGTTCAGAACAGTGTCCACAGTAACATAAATAAGATGGACACACGCGTATTTCCTTTCATACCCTTAAAATACGTTTAGACGGATGCACAAGAAACAAATGATGGTGTTTGCTTCTAGGAAGAAGAATTTAGTGTTTGGAGGACACAGGAAGAAGATTAACTTTGTCCATAGGCTTTTCTGTATGTTTTTCTTTTTTGATTTTTTTCCAAATTTTTATTGAAATTGTATTTAGTTAACATACAGTGTAATACTGGTTTCGGGAGTAGAATTTAGTGATTCCTCACTTACATGTACAACACCCAGTGCTCATCCCAGCAAGTGCCCTCCTTCATGCCCATCACCCATTTAGCCCATCCCCCATCCACCTCCCTTCATCAACTCTCAGTTTGTCCTCTATTGTTAAGAGTCTTTGCGGCGCCTGGATGGCTCACTTGGTTAAGTGTCCGACTTTGGCTCAAGTCATGATCTCAATTTATAGGTTCAAGCCCTGCATTGGGCTCTCTGCTGTCAGCACAGAGCCTGTTTCAGATTCTCTGTCCCTGCCTGTCTCTCTGCTCCTCCCCTGCTTACATTCTCTCTCTCTCTCTCTCTCTTTCTTCCCTCCCTCGCTCTCAAAAATAAACATTAAAAAATATTGTTTCTTATCATTCATTTCCCTCTCTTATTTTCCCCTTCACCTATGTTCATCTGTTTTGTTTCCTAAATTCCACATATCCATGAAATTATAAGGTATTTGTCTTTCTCTGACTTATTTCACTTAGCATAATACACTACCTCCATTCACATCATTGCAAATGGCAAGATGTCATTCTTTTTGATGGCCACATAATTCCATTTTGTATCTATACCACATCTTCTTTATCCATTCATCAGTCGATGGACACTTGGGCTCTTTCCATAGTTGGCTATTGTTGATAGCCATCGAATCTGTATTTTTGTATCCTTTTGGTAAATACCTACTAGTGCAATTGCTAGTTCATAGGGTAGTTCTGTTTTTAACTTTTTGAGGAACCTCCATACTGTTCTCCAGAATGGCTGCACCAGTTTGCATTTCCACCAGCACTGCAAAAGAGATCCTCTTTCTCCACATCCTCACCAACATCTATTGTCTCCTGAGTTGTTAGTTTTAGTCGTCTGACAGGTGTGAGGTGCTGTCTCACTGTGGTTTTGATTTGTATTTCCCTGATGATGAGTGATGTTGAGCATTTTTTCATATGTCTGTTAGCCATCCGGATGTCTTCTTTGGAAAAATGTCTATAAATGACTCCTGCCCATTTCTTAACCTGGACTATTTATTTTGGGAGTGTTGAATATGATAAGTTCTTAATAGATTTTGGATAGTAACCCTTTCTCAGATATGTCATTTGCAAATATCTTCTACTATTCTATAGGCTGTCTTTTAGTTTGCTGTGCAGAAGCTTTTTGTCTTGATGAGGTTCACTTTTGCTTCCTTGCCTCTGGAGAGATGTCTAGTAAGAAGTTGCGATGGCTGAAGTCAAAGAAGTTACTGCCTGTGTTCTCCTCTAGGATTTTGATGATTTCCTGTCTCACATTTAGGTCTCTCACCCATCTTGAATTTCGTTTTGTGTGTGGTGTAAGAAAGTGGTCCAGGTTCATTTTTCTGCATGTCGCTGTCCAGTTTTCCCAGCACCACTTGCTGATGAGATTGTCTTTTTTCCATTGGATATTCTTTCCTGCCTTGTCGATGATTGGTTGACCGTATACTTGTGGGTCCACTTCTGGGTTTTCTATTCTCTTCCATTCATCTGTACATCTGTTTTTGTGTCCGTTCCATACTGTATTGATGACTGTAGCTTTGTAATACAGCTTGAAGTCCAGAATTGTGATGCCTCCTGCTTTTCTTTTTTTAATTTTTTTTAAATGTTTGTTTATTTTTGAGAGAGAAAGAGACAGAGTGTGAGCAAGGGAGGGGCAGAGAGAGAGGGAGACACAGAATCTGAAGCAGGTTTCAGGCTCTGAGCTGTCAGCACAGAGCCCGATGTAGGACTTGAACTCACAACCCATGAGATCATGACCTGAGCCCAAGTTGGATGCTTAACCACCTGAGCTACCCAGGCAATCCTCCTTTTCTTTTTCAGGATTGCTTTGGCTGTTTGAGGTTTTTTGTGGTCCCATGCCAATTTTAGGATTGTTTGTTCTAGCTCTGTGAAAAATGCTGGCATGTTTTGATAGGGATTGCATTAAATATGTAGATTGCTTTGCATAGTATCGGCATTATAACAGCGTTTGTTCTTTTAATCCATGAGCATGGAATGTTTTTCCATTTCTTTGTGTCCTCTTCAATTTCTTTCATAAAGGTTCTACAATTTTTAGAGTACACATTTTTTTACATCTTTAGTTAGGTTTATTCCAAGGTATCTATGGTTTCTGGTAATTGTAAATAGGATTGATTCCTTGATTTCTTTTTCTGCTGCTTCTTTATTGGTGTCTAGAAAAGGCAACAGATTTCTGTACATTGATTTTATATCCTGCGACTTTGTTGAATTTGTGTATTAGTTCTGTCAATTTTTGGTGGAGTCCTTTGGGTTTTCTATATAGAATATCATGTCATCTGCAAAGACTGAAAGTTTGACTTCTTCATTGCCAGTTTGGGTGCCTTTCATTTCTTTTTTTGTTGGCTGATTGGTGAGGCTGAGACTCCAATACTATGGTAAGTAACAGTGGTGAGAGTGGACATCCCTGTCTTACTCCTGACTGTACAGGAAAAGCTCTGCTTTTCTCCACTGAGTATGATATTGACTGGGGATCTTTTGTATACGGCTTTTATGTTCCATCTACACCTACTTTGTTGGGCATTTTTGTCAAGAATGGAGGCTATGTTTTGTTAAATGGTTGTTCTTTTTTTTTTTTTTTTTTTGCATCAGACTGTCTATGGTTCTTTTCTTTTATTAATGTGGTGTATCACATGGATTTGCAAATATTGAACCAGCCCTGCAGCCCAGGAGTAAATCCACTTAATTGTGGTAAATAATTCTTTTAATGTATTGTTGGATTTGATTTGCTAGTATCTTGTTAAGAATTTTTGGATCCATGTTCATCAGGGATATTGGCCTGTAATTCTCCTCTTTAGTGGGGTCTTTGTCTGGTGGTTGGATTCAAGGTGATGCTGGCCTCCTAGAATGAATTCGGAAATTTTCCTTCCATTTCTATTTTTCAGAAGTTTGAGAAGAATAGGTATTAACCCTGCTTTAAATGGCTGTTAAAATTCTCCTGGGAAGTCATCTGGCCCTGGACTTTTGTTTGTTGGGAGATTTTTGATTACTGGATCCATTTCTTTGCTGGTTTGGGTTTGTTCAGATTTTCTGTTTCTTCCTTGGTAGTTTGTGTGTTTCTAGGAATTTGTTTCTAGTTTCTTCCAGATTGCCCAGTTTGTCGGCATATGATTTTTAATATCCTCTTATAATTGTTTGTATTTCTGTGGTGTTGGTTGTGATCACTCCTCTCTCATTTGTGATTTTATTTATTTGTTTATCTTTTTTATTTTTGGTAAGTGTGGCTAGGGGGTTATCAATTTTATAAATTCTTCCCAAGAACCAGCTCTTAGTTTCATTGATCTGTTCTATTGGGTTTTTTTGTTTGTATTTTCTTTATTCCTGTTCTAATCTTTATTATTCCCTTCTTCTGCTGGATTTAGGCTTTATTTGCTGTTCCTTTTCTACCTTCTTTAAGTGTACTTTAGGTTGTTTATTTGATGTATGTCTTACTTCTTGAGGTAGGCCTGTATTGCAGTATCTTTCCCTCTTAGGACCACCTTTGCTATATACCAAAGGTTTTGGACTGTCACGTTTTCATTTTCATTTGCTTCCATGTATTTTTTTAAATTTCTTCTTTAATTTCCTGGTTAACCCACTCATTCTTTAGTAGGATGTTCTTTAGTCTCCAAGTATTCATGGTCTTTCCAAATTTTTTCTTGTGGTTGACTTCAAGTTTCATAACATTGTGGTCTGAAAATATGCATGGTATGATCTCAGTCTTTTTGTACTTGTTGAGAGCTGATTTGTGACCCAGTATATGATCTAATCTGTAGAATGTTCCATATTCACTTGGGAAGAGTGCGTATTGTCCAGCTTTAGGATGAAAAGTTCTGAATGTATCTGTTAAGTCTATCTGGTCCAGCGTGTCATTCAAAGCTATTGTTTCTTTGTTGATATGCTTAGATGATCTATCCATTGCTGTAAGTGGCATGTTAAAGTCCTTTACTATTAATTGTATTATTATCAGTGAGTTTCTTTTTGTTTGTTATTAATTGATGTATATTTGAGTGCTCCAAGTTGGGGGCATAAACATTTACAGTTGTTAGATCTTCTTGATGGATAGATCCCTTAATTATGGTATAGTGCCCTTCTTCATCTCACGTTACAGTCTTTGGTTTAATATCTAGTTTGTCTGATGTAAGTATGGGTACTCCAGCTTTGTTTTGGCATCTGTTAGCATGGTAAATCATTATCCATCCCCTCACTTTGAGCCTGTAGGTATCTTTAGGTCTAAAGTGATCCTCTTGTAAGCAGCACATAGATGAGTCTTGTTTATTTATCCATTCTCATACCCTGTATCTTTTGATTTGAGCTTTTAGTCCATTAAATTTAGAGCTATTATTCTGGATACAAATTTAGTGCCATTGTATTATCTGTAAAGTTGTTGTTTCTGGTGATGTTCTATGTTCCTTTCTAGTCTTTGTGCTTTTGGTCTTTTTTTTCCCCACTCAGAGTGTCCCCTTTAATATTTCTTACAGGGCTGGTTTAGTGGTCATGAACTCCTTTAGTTTTTGTTTGAGAAGCTCTTTATCTTTCCTGTGTTCTGAATGACAGCTTTGCTGGATAAAGTATTCTTGGCTGCATATTTTTCCCATTTAGCACATCAGATATCATGCCACTCTCTTCTGGCTTGCCAAGTTTCTGTGGACAGATCTACTGCAAACCTGATCTGTCTTCTTTTGTAGGTTAAGGACTTTTTTTTTACCCGTGCTTCGTTCAGGATTCTTTCCTTATATGTGTATTTTGTGAAGTTGATTGTGTTATGTCTTGGTGATGATCGGCTTTTGTTGAATTTAATGGGAGCTCTCTGTGGTTCTAAGGGATTTGGATCTCTTCCCTAGACTAGGGAGGTTTTCAGCTATAGTTTGCTCGTATTAACTTTCTGTTCCTTTTTCTCTCTCTTTTTCTTCTGGGACTCCTATGATAGGAATGTTGTTGTGCTTTAAGGAGTCACTGAGTTCCCTAAGTCTACATCCATGATCCAGTACCTTTCTTTCCTTCTTTTTTCCAGCTTCAGTATTTTCAATAACTTTATCTTCTGTATCACTGATTTGTTCCTACATTTTCTTGTTGTCATTACATCCAGTTGGTTTTGGATCTCATTTATAACATTTTTTATATGGGCCTGACTAGTTTTTAGTTTTTTTATCTGTGCAGTAAGGGATTCTCTAGTGTCTTCTATGCTTTTCTCAACCCCAGCTAGTATCCTTATGATTATTATTTTAAATTCTGATTCAGACATCTTACTTATGTCTGTATTGATTAATTCCCTGGCCATGAGTTCATCCTGTTCTTTCTTTTGGTGTGAATTCCTCCATCTTGTCATTTTGTCTGGGTCACTGGTTTTTGTGTGTGTGTGATTGTTAGGAAAGCTTGTCATATTCCTGCTCCTGAGAGTAATGGCTATATTAAGAAGAAGTTCAAAAAAAAGAAAGGAAGGAAGGACAGAAGCTAGATCCTGGGTGTATTTTGGTCTGCTTGTTAAAAGAAGCTGGCTCCAAAAAAAAAAAAAAGGAAGAAGAAGCAGGTCCTGTTTCCCCTAGAGCTGAAGCTCTGCAGCACTCTGCAATCAGTGGACTTGGCGCGTGAGAGGGGTTTGTGCTGCTCCGCTGAGGGGGGCCTGCTCTGCTGATTCTCAGGTGGACTTACTCTAGTGGAGATGCACCTGCAGGGCACCAGGGGGAAGGTGAGGTGGCAGGTCTTGGTGTAAGCTGCTCTGGCCTGCACTGGGTGCACTCTCTTGCTCACTGAGGTACGGTCAGTGCCGATGGGGGGTAGGGTGGGGAATGGCGTAGCCCGCTCTCTCGCTCTCTCATCCCCAGAGCAGGGAGCTCACACCCGCCTCTTTAGTAAGCCCTCACAGAAGAGCAGACATTCACCCCTTTTGTGTCCCCAGCTTCTGTCCAATTCCTGCCTTCACCCTGCCAGTGTGCAAGCCATCTGCCTGCCAGGTGACACAGTATTCCTGTGTTTTATCTCAGGTGCACAGGTGGGTTTCAAAACTCCAAATTTTAGAGATCAAGACTATGCGAACCCATGCTGACCCTCTGGGGGAGGGTCTCACTGCACTGTTGCCGTTTGCTGGCTGGTTGTAGAAAACGGTCACGAGACGGCACAGCAGTTTGGAGTTTATGGTAAAGCACAGCACAAAGCCTGGCACCAAGATTTGCTTCCCCTGCTTGTGTCTTTGTTCTTGTGCTTGAGAACAGGGCAGCCCGTTGGTGCTGCCAGTGTTTTGTCCCTGCAGAGGCTGCGTGGCCACTCCCAGATGTACTCCTAGCAGGGGAACTGTTTCTTCCCGTGTGACTCAGGGGACCTCAGACCCCGCTGGCCTCTCCCAGCCCTTCAGAGTCTTTCCCCGCCAGGGCCACTAGGCACAGCCATGGTGCAGCCCTCCAAAACTTCGGACGTGTGCTCCACTGCGCTCCTTTTCCTGGTCAGTGGTTTTGGGAAAGGAGTGCTCTGTGCAGTCCCCTGCGTGTGCACTCCCTCCCTCCCTCCCGTGTTCTCCCATCTCTCCGTCATCGGGACTCCCTCCCCGTCACAGCACTTGCAGCTCTTTTCTCTCCCAGGTCAGCTCACGGTGGCTCCTTCCTTTCCTGATGTGGCCGTTTTCTCCCTCTGGTTGTGCAGCTTTGCTCTCTCAGTCCTCGGGTCGATTTCTTGGGTGCTCAGAATGATTGAATATTTATCTGGCTGTGTTCAGGGAACAGGCAAGCTTAGGGCCCCCCTGCTCCTATGCCATCTTATTTCTCTCTATTTTTTCCTTTTGAAAACCTATGAACATACTACGTAATATACTTTTTAAAGAAGGTTACTTGCGTTTGAAAAGCGCAGAATATTTTACAAGTTTTCGGTAGTGGCAGACTTTATGATGAGAAATCCATTGTTTTGGCTTTTCAGTTTGACATTTAAAACTCTCAGCACCAGTAGCTTGTATCTTGGCAAATGAACAATAAATTCCTGCCTTCTCCCCTTCCCAGCATAAAAAAAGAGCCTTTAAACCATAATTTATAATCATGGTTTGGTGGCTGAAAAATAAGCGTCTTTAACTCCCTAGAATATACATTTTGTAAAAAGTTATGGTGCCATTTATTGAGAAGCTGCCTTTGAACTTTAAAGTAAATTTTATTGCCTCAGTGTAAGTAACACATACTCACTAGCAACCAGCAGGAAAAGAATAACTGATGATAAAAATTCCTTATTCAGTCCAGTCAGAAATGACGGTAGTGATACTATACAGATGGTTCTCGTACCTTGCATTTTACGTTCAGGGAACAGTCTTTCCGAGAACCGCAGGTGTGTACAGGCGTGTCTTCCAGAGCACCGCTAATGGAGTGCGTGGTTTTCTGTCTTCTGAGTGTAAATACAGACACATGAAGGTATCCATGGAGCCACTTTTCCTCCTCTAGCTTGTTTTCAGACGTCCATTGTAAACAACCGTCCATACTGATGCTACATCCTTAGAGCAAATCCTGGGGGGATTGCTGGGTTAAAGGATAAGGCAGTTTAAAGCTGTTTGGTAAATGTTGGTAGGTTTGCCCTTATTCCCGTTCAGATTTGCATCAAATTATCTTGAGTTTATTAGAAAGCCTCCCTTTGTAAGAAAATCCTAGAGAACTGTTACATAGGTATCTCTTCTATAAAGACATTGTCCTTTTAGGGGTCACATGTACATATAAACAGTCCAAGTGTTAGTGCCGAATATTATGGTTTTTAGTTATCAGACAGGCTGGTGCATTCCGGTTCATGCAATCCCTAATCTGGCTATTCAGTACCTTCCGTTTCAGGTCTTATCTCTGCAAGTGGAATATAAAAGGACCCTACACCTTTAGAAAGTTTGTAGTAATTAGTCTTACCAGCATGTGACGATGCCAATATTATTTTTTGAATATTATTAATAATTTTTGTGTTATAGCTATCTCAGGATTATAAATTTTCCCATGTTTTTCAAATTTTTTGGTTCATTATTAGTTTTAAATTTTGATATGAAATGGGAACAAATTTGTATTTATTTCCCCAAAATATTGTCCTCACTCACCCTTTACTCACTTATTTGAAATGCCACTTTTATCATTTATTAGAATCTTGTATCTGCTTAGTTAGATGTGTTTCTGTTCTTGCCTTCTTTCCCACGGATCTCTGTTTCTATGGTAGCACCAAACTCTTTTTAGTTAATGTAGCTTTAGAATATGTGTAATATCTATTTAGGCAAAACCACTTTCACTCCTCTTTTCCAAACTGTTGTTCACATTCTCAAGTGCTTATTCTTTTAGATGAATTTCAGAGTTATTGAGTCAGTTTTTCATATAGTTCTGTAAGCAAATTTGATTGGGATTATGTTAAATGTATATATATTAAAAGTAGAAAGGTATCTTTAGATATTCCTTATGGTATACATAGTAGTCACTATGGTAAAGGATAGTTATTTGATAGTCTCACTGCCTAGCCTGGAAGTTCATTCACTGCAGCCTATCTTAATATTAATAGTCTTTACATTCTCAGTGTCCTGTGTTCAAAATCTTGCACGAGTAATGGCTGAATATGCATGTGTTGGAAGGTAAGTGGATAAAGAATGGCAATTATAGAAAATTTCCTTGTATTTTGACTCAGACTTTTTAGACAAATGGAAAATATTCCCAACTGTGGAACAGTGAAAAACACGAGGATTAATGCAATAAGGACTTTTATCACCATAAAACTGGTATTAAGGTACACTAGTAAACCGGTTTTTGTTTTTGAAAATTTAATTCTCATGAGAGTTCTTCTGAAATTTTCATACAAGTGAAAATGCTGATAGAGGTGTGAATGGAGTGGATTAGTTAAAAGTCCAAATGACTGCCCAGTTACCAGTTTTAGTTAACTTTAAGCAAATTTGGGAGTAAATTAATGGAAGTGTATGTTTAAATGAGCTAAGATTCATAAAGCACCAATATTTGTAAAACATTGCCTAACACATAGCATAAGGCAATTCAGTCAGTTGGTCCATCAAGTGGGCTCTACTAATTTAAAAATTAGCTCCTGTTTTAAAGTTATACTGGATAATTAAGCCTTTATTTTGGCATTGTGTACATGAATTACCAAATGTCTCTTCAGTACTTTTTGTATTCATTGTCCAGGGAAGCCCCCCCAAAGAGAAAGAAAGCATGACTCCTGCACTTAGTCATGTTCAAGAACAGGGAAATGTGATTTCAGTGTTATAATAACAATGTTTCATTTAAGGGTCCGGTGTATGATGATTGAGAGAATTAGGTAAATGATAAAATAATGACATTTCTAATATTTTAGTACCTCAGTGTTCTGTGTTATAGTCTCCTATTGTTTTTCTCGATGTGCAAATCAAAGCAGAAATTAAGAACTTCAGCATTGTAGGTAATAATTCTCTTTTTCTTAAGCTGTGTGAAGGGTGCATAAAAGTTTATTATTTTGCTTTTATAACTTACATTATATATTGTGCACATATCAACTACTTTATAATAAAAATTATTTAATTTTTTAATTATTTAATTGGGAGGGAAGCTGTTCCCCAAAATACCAAAACTAATTTAATCAGTTTATATATTCTTTATTGTAAAATTGTTACACTTGTCCACACAAATATTTTACATTATAACAAATAATTTATTATAAATTATTTTGTCATGTAAAAATAAACATTAACTTCAGAATCAAAAACTGATTAGTACACTTAGAAAAATGAAAAATTAAAAAGTAAGTATAACAAAGTACTCATTAGTTTGCAAATCCTTAGGATGGTGACCATTACTATACCCGTGGTTTCTAATAAATTTGAGTTCTTGTTATCTTTTCGGAATACACATACTTAAATTTTGATACTTAAGAAAAAATACTTGAAAACATTAGCTGTAAGTGTACTGGTAAGTGTAATTTACACAGTATAAAGTATGAGTACGTCTTTTTTTGGAAGAGTCAGAATGGACCATCAACACACCCCTGTGGCCTTGCGATAGACTGGACGTGCTCAACCGACATAACCTGCTCTGCACAATCGCACATGAAATCTTAGGCAAGAGCCTCTACAGACAGACGTTTGAAGTTTTGCAAAATCTACCAGGTTTTCAAAATTCTCAAGGTATGTTTTTCAAAAGTCTCAATCTCCTATCCATCTGGTGTTTAAATAAGAAACCTTTCTCCACCTGTTTTGGTTGAGTTTTATATTTCAGCATATATTTTTAATGAAATTGTTTTCTGTAAAATGTGTTCTCTGCAAATTCAATATGTTTTTCTGTTGTTGTTTTTGTTATTGTTTTCAAAAGCAGAGATGCTAACCTTTGGGTTGTCAGCAGTTCCTGACTGTTTTTGTCAGTCCCCTTTCCCTTCCTGTCAGGTCAGCAGCAAACAGTAATGCCCCAGCAAGCTTCGTGTCAGAAAAGGATTCATTGCATTACAATAAGGAAGAATACTTTTTCTTTTATTACTTAACATTAAATACAGAGCTTAGTTTCCTTGGAACCTAGAGAAATATGAAACAAACGGAGGAAATTAGTAAATGACAAGTTCAAAGAAAGAGAATATTAATGTGGACAATCGTAGGTAGCGTTCTCGAATCCTGACACGCAAGTTTCGTACAGACCAGAGGGAGTCCTTGCTAAGGGAAACATGAGCAAAAGCTTTGGATCAAAACGAGCTGAGAAACGGGTTCAGAGTGGCAAGTTACCACCTCATGAGAATGTCAGCTGAGGGCCTCCCACAGTGCTTGATCAGCCAGAGCTCCACTGGTGGGGATGTTTAGGAAGAGACTAACTGGTAAGGAGATTAACTTCTTGCTCAGGCCTGGGTCGCTAACAGATCCTACAGATGAAGTGATAAAGACCAGAGTCTAGGTCATAGAGTGAACTGACCGAATATGGGGAATATAAGATTTCACAATCTCCAAGGTGACTTCACTTTCCTCTAAGTGAGGAATCGAAAGAACTATAAATACCCAATAAAAGATTTGTTTTTAATTTGAGAGAGACTATTATGAGGCGGTAGCTTATTTTCAGTCATGGGAAATTAAGTCTGAGGTCTAAACTGTAGACAGTGCAAACAGAACTGTGCACGTCACTCATTCGAGAGATGCAGTCACATGTGGAATCACAGACAGCAGTGTTAGTGCAGCCTCCGCAGGAGTGGTCCAGCTTCCTTTTTAATTTTTTTAATATAACTTATTGTCAGGTGGTTTAACATACAGTGTATACAGTGTGCTCTTGGCTTCAGGAGTAGATTCCCGTGGTTCATCGCTTCCATACAACACCCAGTGCTCGTCCCAACAATGCCCTCCTCAGTGCCCATCACCCACTTTCCTCTCACCCCCAACCCCCATCCACCTTCAGTTTGTTCTCTGTATTTAAGAGTCTCTTATGGTTTGCCTCCCTCCGTCTCTGTAACTATCTTATCCCCTTCCCATCCCCCATGGTCTTCTGTCAAGTGTCTCAAATTCCACATGTGAGTGAAAACATATGATATCTTCCTTCTCTGACTGATTTATTTCACTTACATAATACCCTCCAGTTCCATCTACGTTGCTGCAAATGGTGTCAAGCTTCCTTTCTTATTCTTTGTTACAAAGTAAATGAAGAAGTTTGTTTTTGTTGAATGCTTGTTTGTTTCTTAGAGAATACATAAGATGATTGCATTTTAGTGACTGTGACTCCCATAGTGGGTTAGGAAAGTGGCCAACAGGAGCAAAGGGAAAAAAAGTAGTGAGGGAGAGAAGATTGAGAGACTAAGATAAGATAGTTTAATTTCATTGTATCTTTTTCTTTTTTCCAGAAACCGTGGAGGTCTCACAGTATAGCCTGCTTTTTAATAAACTTCTAGATGCCTGTATTGAAAGCAATAGTCTTGGTATATCATCCTCCGTGGCAGAATTCATGATCTCCAAGAACATCCCTATTGATTTCTCCTTTCTTAGAAGATTAATTACTTCTTTAGGAAGGAGTTGTTTATGGCTCAAAGCCAGAGCCCACTACAAAAGTAAGTTCCCTTTTAAAATTTTATTGATATATTGGTTTTGACTTTGATTTTCTAACTTTGAATCTTCCTATAATATCTATGACTAGGCATTTAAGTATGTAAAAAGAGCTTGATACACATTCAAAGATAATGGTGTACACAGATTTGTTCTTGAAACCTGTTCTTTCTCGTTTCTAATTACTGTATCTTTATTTCTTTGCATGTTAGTATGCCCACTGGAGGGTGCACAAAGGAAATATATGAAAGAATTTGAACCAGTTAGGTATAGCTTATAAATGTATAGGAGTAAAACAGGAGGATGTATACATTTGAGTCATCCCGGCTGTATCCCTGATCTTTGTGAGTTAGAATATTTTATAGCAGGCCACATAGGAGGAAGTACAGAGGCTGCCATTACAATGAACATAGGTTTTTTCACATGGTTCCTAGTAGTAGAACTTTGTTAATCTATTTACAGTTGTTTCTCTCTAACCAGTAAGCCTGAAAAACTAACGCTTTCTCTATTCCCAGCCACCTCATAGGTATTTGAATTGGAAAGTAATTTCATGTAGACTCTAGATCCAGAAAACAGTTCTGCCTTCCTGCAGTAATTTACCCTAAATTTACACTCTGTCACTGTCATGTATACAATAGACATTCAGGTGCCTACTGTGTCACCACTGTGTCAGACATGCCCAACATCCCAGCCACTCCTACCAGCACAAAACCCCTCTGAACTTGGACGTGTTTTTCAACACTACCAGCTATGATCAATTTAGTGGGTGGTAACGTTCCCCCCAATGAAATAGGAAAGAAAACATTAGCATGCATCACAAGTGGTAAGCTTAAGTATTATTTGATAAAATTTTCATCTCAGTTATATATATGTATGTGTACCAGGTCAATATGTTGCACTCAAAAGAAGTTTTGAAAGCAGCAGTATTTTAGGGGCGCCTGGGTGGCTCAGTCAGTTAAGCACCTGACTCTTGATTTCAGCTTGGGTCATGATCTTACAGTTCATGGGACCAAGCCCCATGTTGGGCTCTGTGCTGACAGCATGGAGCCTGCTTGGATTCTCTCTCTCCCTCTCTCTCTGCCTTCCCCCCACCTAAGTAAATAAACGTAGAAAAAAATTTTTAAAGGATGATCAGAAATTTAGAGGAAAGGTAGATTTGATTATTTATAAACACTTCATTTCCATTTATGTTTCATCTCCTTGTACTGTTCCCCTGCAGATTGCTAGAAATCACACACACAAAGTATGTACATACTACTGTTTGCCGTAACTTCTTGATTTTAGTTTTTAGAATCAATGAGGTTATTTATTTTAAAAATAATTGTGCGATTTGGCAACCATGCCATTAGGAGGTGTTTATATGCCACAGGAACAAAATATAAACTTGGAAACACTTACATGAGATTTCTATGAATCTCTGTTTCTTAGCTGGAAATAAAATTCTGTTTAAAGCAGTTAAACTTAATCATTTGTAAAAATTTTTATTAACAATTTTATTGAGATATAATTCAAATATCACACAATTCACCCATTTACAGTGGTGTTAAGGTATTCATAGTTTGTGCAATCAGTGTGGAGCCTGCCTGGGATTCTCTCCTCTCTCTCTCTTTCTCAAATTAAAAATGATAATTTAAATACATCTATGCCTAATTTCATATGCAGTGAACTTCTGGGACTTACACAGGTGAGACATAGGGCCAAGAGTATTTTTGGTATTTTTAATGTTACCTGAGTTATAAAATGAAATGAGTAATTTATATTCACTGATCAATCTTCAAAAACATTACCTGACAATTCTGACTTTTCAAATATGATTAGAACTCTCTAGATTTATCTTCACACGTAGTTAACACTCTAGAAAAGCCTTACAATCAGTCTAGTAGTACTTGATTTTGGGCTGATGGCTTTTTCATCGAGGCACTGTTAAGACTGGTGCCAGTGCCTTTATTTTGCTCTTTTTTTAAATATTTTGTATAGCTTTATTGAAATAATTTCACATACCATAAAATTCAGCCATTGAGACAACGCATTAGTGTTTATTAAATTCACAGAATTGTGCAGCCAACAAACACCACAGTCTAATTTTAGAACATCTTCAGCATCTCTAGAAAGAGAAACACATTAGCATTCCCTCAGTGCCTCCTGCTGACCAGGCAACAACTAATTGACTCTGGATCTGCAGGTTTGCATATTTGGGGCGTTTCACATAAACGAGATCCTTCAATATGTAGTTTCTTACGACTGGCAATATTAGTATAATATTTCAAGTTTCATCCATGTCGTAGCATGTATCAGTACCTCATTCCTTGTTGTTGAATAATATTCCATTGTATGGAATTTTTCCATCCATCCTTTGATGGACATTTGAGTTGTTTTTATTTTTGGTTATGAATAACACTGCTGTAGCCATTCACATACAAGTTTTTGTGTAGACATATATTTTTATTTCTCTCGGGAACAGAATTGCTGGCTCATGATAAACCTATGTTTTTAGCATTTTGAGAAACTGCCAACTGCTTTTCCAAAAATGGTGTATCATTTTGTGTTTACATACCCACCACCCAAATTTGAGATTTCCAGTTTCTTCACATCCTCACCAACACTTGTTACACTGTATGTTTTATTTTAGCCTTCCTGTGGATATAAAGTAATATCTCATTGTGGTTTTGATTTGCATGATCCTAATGACTAATGATGTTGAACATTTTTTCAAGTACTTATTAGCCATTTGTGTAATTTCTCTGGAGAAATGTCTGTTAAATCGTTTACCATTTTTTTCTTTGCACATTTCTTAATTTTTTCATTATTGAGTTATAAGAATACATGCACATAATATACATATAGATATATATATACACACTCTGGATGCAAGTCCCATGTCAGACACATGAATGTCAAATGAATTTTTTCCACTCTGTCAGTTGTCTTTCACTTTCTTAATGACTTGGCTCTGCTTTGTTTTCAAACTAATCATAAGAAACTGTCCTGGGACAGTAAAGTTGCCTTCCCGATGCTCCTGGTTTGCTCTCCCTAGTCCTAATACTGATTTTCTCGTAGCCGAAAAGTCAGGAAGGGGAGATATTAGTGTGTCTTTCCATTATGTTTCCCTCCCCTAAAACTGAATGGGAATATTTTTCTTTTCATATTTGCTTTTAGGGGAAAAAATAATGTTGGTAAATTTCTACTCGGTTTGTTATATTTTGTTTTCCTCTTCTGGTCAGCAAAGGAAAACAAGAATGTATGCAAATTATACCTATGAATACTAAGAAAGTAAATGAGTACATAGTATGTTAGCCCTGCAAGTGACCTAGGGGGTGAACTACCTAGTAGTCAGGAATCCAAAATCTGAAGTCAGAAGGCTGGGGTGATTGCCAAAGCCCTTCACCTAATGTGGGAGTCACTATATCTGATTTCAAAGGTAGTACTGTCAGTTAAAGTGAGGTCAAACCTATGTGTTTATGTTTAACACAGGTACCTGGCACAAAGTAGGTCCTCAAAGATTAGCACTCATCATCCACATTAGATTTCTTAAAGAAACTTGCCTTTTTTTTTTTTTTAATGTTACTCATTTTTGAGAGAGAGAGAGACCTCGAGCATGGGTGCGGGAGGGGCAGAGAGAGAGAGACACAGAATCTGAAGCAGGCTCCAGGCTCCAGGCTCCAGGCTCCAGGCTCCAGGCTCTGAGCTGTCAGCACAGAGCCTGACACAGGGCTCAAACTCACGAACCGCTAGATCATGAGATCATGACCTGACCTGAGCCGAAGTTGAACACTTAATCAGCTGAGGCACCCAGGCGCCCCTAAAGAAACTTATCTTAACAAAACATTTTAAATAAATTTTACAGACAGATTTAAATTGGTTTCAGTGAAATATGACAGTATAAGAGTGTTTATATACAGTTTGGATATCCTAAGACTTAAGGGATTTTCCTTATATATCTCATTTGTAACAAACACCTAAACAGTTTAAAAGTTAATCTCTTTTCTTGAAAAATAAAATTTTTAGAACATTACTCGGTGAGTATAGCCACAATACATTGACCATCTACAGGAAAGATACTATTTTAAGATCGTGTATTTTATTTTTATATATAAATAGTGCTTAGCTCAATGCCAGACATAGAGTAGGAACAGTAAATAGGTTTTTTCATTTTTATTTTATTTATCGTGTTTTTTAATTTAAATTTTAGTTAACATACAGTGCAGTATTGGCTTTAGGAGTAGAATTCAGTGATTCATCTCTTAGGTACGACATCCAGTGCTCATCACAAGTGCCCTCCTCAGTGCCCATCATCCACCCACCTCCCTCCATCAATCCTCAGTTTGTGCTCTCATCGTTGGGAGTCTCTTGTGGTTAGAACAGTAAATGTTTATTATATAAAGTATAGCAGCAGTATGAGTAAGTGCTAAAAAGTAGCATGATGTCTATGTGACAGAAAATCTTCAAATTATGATATCTTTTTTTCTACATTTTGGATTCATAATTCAAGATAAGCAATAATTGCAAATCGATGTAGCTACTATTAGACCAGATTCCATTAAAACAAAACCCAAGTTGCTGTTCTGGTTTTCAGTTGTTTTCAAATCATGTTGTGTTGACTGTGGCTCGAAATCAATGGGCAGCTGCCACAGTGAAGCTCCAGAGTCATTTTTAGGAGAGTTTTTAAAAATATGTGTTTTTCCTTCATATTTATGTTTCAAAAGTATTTTACAAAGAATAATTTCACATGTTTTAGGATAAGCTCACCACCATATGGTTTGTATAATAAACCTACTAATGGGAAGAATCATTCTGTGATGTCAGTAATTATCACCTGTGGATATTTTGAAAGTCTAGCTTTTCACTTGTTGTGGTTTTAGTAAAGTTTGATCTATTACTTGATTTCCAGGTGCTCTTTCATTGGGCTGCTATCCACCGTTGGAGGGAAATTTATACCGAAAACTTCTACTGATTCCTTCTTATTTATCTGAGATTGAAATGCTTTTAGCCATTGAAATCTTCCTGGTATCTAATGCTAGTAGCGTTCAGAGTCCCGGAACTTGTACACAGCTACTGCAGATAGTTTTGAAAAGGTTGGTTGATAAAACTGCTAACCGCATGCTAAAAATAGATCATGGCTGCCTACACCGGCCCTAGGTGTTTATCTCTACTTTATGTTTGGTGCTATGTATTTTTATGCATAAATACTTTTATATATACGCAAATATTTCTGCATATATGTGGGTATATATATACACATATTCGTATTTATGTATGCATTTACAAGCTTTAGTAACACTTAAATTGAGAAAGGATTTGACCTGTTTGAGACTTAAAACTGAACAAGCTGGTAGCATTTAATAAATACATTAACAATGTCGAAGATGTGGTCAGATGTTCAGAGAGTGGGCCTTCATTAGGTGTGCATCTTTCTTGTGTGCTGGTGGGTTTTAGATAGGTACCTAAAAGTCATTTACCTTTTTGGTCAACAGAAAGTCTAAGAACCACATCTAAAAGGGAAATATGTGATAGTTTATTTGGGTCAGTCAGGAATTCTGTTGAAAATAAAGCCATCAGCCTAGTGTCTATATTTTAAAATGTTGTTACAAATGCATAAATATTATAACATAGCTCTTGACCAGACTGGTATCTCTTTAAATAATTTTATCAAAGTCTCAGAATTTAGGCTTATACCACTCCCAATTTCTTGTTAGCCTCAGGAAACTAATAAAGATCTCATGGAACTCCTGTTTTTAGAGTTTCTTGGCAAGAATTTTGCTTCAGTTTACTGGTATCATAAACCACATCATCAGATTGGATATTCTATCTATCTATCTTTCTATCCATCTATCTATATCACTGTGTATAAATTATCCCAAAATATAGTGGCTTAAAACAGTAAATATTAGTTTCTGTGGGTCAGGAATTTTGGAGTAGCTTAGCAGTATGGTTCTGGCTCAGGGTCTCTGAGGTCAGGGGGTAAGTCACCTACCTGATGGCTTGACTGGGACTGGAGGATCTGTTTCCTACATGGCTCATTCACGTGCCTGTTGCCAGGAATTCTCAGTTGCTGCCACGTGGGCCCTTTTTATGACACTCTGAGTGAGTGGCACAGGACAGAAAAAGACAAGGAGGAAGCCACAGTGCGTTTTTGTGACCTATATCAAGAACTGTGAAGGCTCTGAATTTTACCCTAATTGCAGGCTGACAGTTTCCTGGATCCTAGCATAAGACGGAAGACTCGCATTTAGTTAGGGACAGAGGATGTTACTGCTTAAAGTGCAACAAGCAGGATTATTATCTGCATATCCGAATCTCTTGTTTTGTTCCCAAGTCCCACAGATGGGCCCACGTGGACACCTGCACATGCACTGGGTCCTCTTACAGAAGAGGAATCTTGAACTTTGGGGAACCTAAATCTTTTATGATAAATGACAAGCATGCCTGCCCTGTTCCTGTGCAGGGAACACCATGTCCGTCTTGTAAGGCTGTAAGCAAACCTATCGTTTGCTCCAGAAGGAGGCCTGTCTTTGTCTTTCAAGGTTGTTCACTATGTAAACATCCTTGAAATTCAGAACAAGAGGTAGTTAGTGTCTCTGTCCTCAAAACTTCCAGAAATGCAGGGACCCAGGAAGAATTGTCATCTAATAACCTAGTGTCCAAAGTTACAGTCATTTCTGCTTTATTCCATATGTGATTAGCAAGTCATTTTTGTAAGATTTTATTTTTTGAGTAATCCCTACACCCGATGTGGGGCTCAAACTCACACGCTGCACCGACTGAGCCAGCCAGGCACTCCTATTCCATATGTGATGAACGAGTCATTTAATCTAGCCCCTACTTAAGGGGAGGAGAATTATAAAATAATGTTTTCTAGCTCCACAATTTTTTAAAAGCTCACTAAAATTAGCTTTATTGTTATAGGTCTCTTCTTCCCTGGGGGCCTCCTTGTTTGCTATTATGCACTGTAAGTGGCATGAGGCATTTTGGCTCCCCATCTTCCTAATGAGGGTTTGGTTTTCTCAGAGGTTTTCACTCCCCACACATATGCAGCCTATTTATTCATTGTTGAATTTTGGGGGTATTTGTGACCCCAGTGCAAACTAGTGACATGCCTATATCTTTAATATTGACCGAACCAATACTATTTTCTCTTATTATCATCATCATACTGAGCCCTGCGTTGTTACACTATCTCTCAGGGAGAATCTTATTCATCTATAGACTTCAGAAACTGCACATAGTTGGCCTATGCCCAGTCTACCAGATTCCAGGCACCAATTTCTAAGCCAGAATGTAGTACAAGGCACCTGACCAGTCCTTCCTCTCTGTGACCACAGGTTTCTTTTCCAAGTTGAAGTCCTCATTTCCACCACTCTGCACCATACTAAGGTGATAATGTAGGTAGGATTATTCTTGGACCTTGCTGTTGGGCCCTACAGGTGCCAAGAGCAGGATACAGTGAATACAAAGAATAACCGATGTCTAATGTAACAGCCACATCTCTATTTTAAATACTCCCCACTCCAGGGGGGCTTGGGGGGCTCCGTCGGTGAGCGTCCAACTTCAGCTCAGGTCATGATCTCGCAGTTCATGAGTTCAAGCCCAGCATAGGTCTCTGTGCTGACAGCTCAGAGCCTAGAGCCTGCTCCAGATTCTGTATCTCCCTCTCTCTCTGCTCCTCCCTCTCCTTCTCTCTCAAAAATAAATAAATATTAAAAATATATATATATACTAACACTCCCTCTCCCTTATGATAAACAGCCATGAGGTATGAATTTTATGAAATTTGGAGACTGGTAGAAAAGTTATTAGAAAAGTAAATTCTAGCACTTAGTGAAGAATCTTAAATCAGATGTTAGCTACCTATTAAGTATATGCTTATAATTAAAAATAGCTAATATCAAGATAAAACATGTGACCATTAGTAACTCCAAACTTGATTAAACTCAGCATTTTTTTATATATTACAATAAATAGTTATGCAATTATCAATTTTCAAAATACAAAGAGGTTATTAGCTATGTCCTAGGTTAGTGTTTTTCACACTGTGGGTTGTAGCCCATTTGGTGAAATCAATTTAGGGGATTGCAACAACATTATTACAAAAATAAAAGAGAGTAGAAGATAGAGTACATTGTCATAAGGGTAAGTCTTGTTTTGTGAAACTTTTACTTTCGTGTTTATGTTGAAGGTATACACTGGATCACAATCTAAAATGTCCTTCTTCCTGTGTGTCATGTTCCAAAAAGTTTGAAAGGCACTATTAGAAGAATATAGTAAAAAGACTCTCTTAGTACCAGTAAATGTAAATTACTATCTTTTGAAGAAACGATACACAGCTTCTTTTTAATAGTTTCTGACTTTGTGAGGTGTTCACTTTGTAGATGTGAAGAAAACAAATCTCGGAGTAAGGATGATTATCAAGCTGCAGTGGAAAGACTAATTATGGCTGCTCGCATATCGGATCCAAAGCTCTTCATTAAGCACATGACTGTCAATGTTAATAAGGAACAGGTTTATAGTTTGGAACATTGTTCTGCCCTGAAATGGTTGAAAGAGAATATGAAGTGGGCTGGAAAGGTTTGGCTTTTCAATAACCATTAGTTAATAAAGGCTTTTTTTTTTTTTTTTTAAGTTCAAGTAATCATTGTTGAAAATAAAAGGCAATAAAAGTAAAGACAGTTTTCACTGTATTCAGCTTTTGCCCTTTTTGGTTTATTGTAAGTTAATAGTTTCCAAACACTAAAAATCTGAAGTGGAAAAATGACTTTTCAAATTACTTCGCTTTAACTTAGGTAAGCCTAAGTGTAGTAAATCCCTATTTATTCTGAAATCCAAACAATGATAAATCACACACTGAATATAGTGCCGCATTTAATGAGGGAGCTACAAAAGGGAAAGTATGTGAGGAGGTAACCGGAGTGTTCAGATGAAGCTTCAGGGTATGAAACAGGTTTAATGTACACGCAGACCAGTCTCCAAATCCTATTCTACATCTATAGAATAATAAATACTATTGAAAAGTGATTCAAACACTAAAATTCCAGAGCACCTTGTGAGTTACACCAAAAAATGTTAAATTACCTCTGAATAACTATCCTTTAGTGTATCTTAGAATATTATATTTTGAAAATTTATAATTTGTTACATTAGATATGACTGAAGAAAACAGTATTTTAAACAGATATACCACCATCTAAACACCCTAACAAGTACTGTTCCTAACCACCTTAAGAAGTAAAAACGCCCGTCTGAAGTCCTCCTCAGGATCTGTAGCACAGTCATTCTCCAACGTGATCGTTCTCAATCCTTGGTTTGATGCTTTAAACCATAATTTAAAATCATTTAGAGAAAAAGTCTGAATAAGGTGAAAAATAAATTGTGACCAGGAGGACTGAAAGTATTTCTTAAAGTTCTCAAAATACGATAATAGCATCACTGGAACTAAGTGCATCCTCCCAAGACTAAAAAAAAGTTAAATCCTAGCACTTAGCAAAATGCCTATTGATGTGGAGAACAAAGGGGGGAAAAATTAAACTTCCTTGTAATTTACAGCATATTGACAAGTACTTGAGGCAGACCTTCCTCAGGGAGTGTAGCTGCCTCAGTGTTAATACTTTGCCAGGGGCAAAAGCAACCTCAGCTTGACAGTGACCTGACCTCCGGGATTCTGTAAATCTACTTTAACTATAAAAATCCCTTTCAAAACTTTTTATCTCTAACCTACCCCACCCCAAGATAGATGTTAGCAATCATCTTCCAAGCATATGGCCCGCTGATGCACAGCTGAAGGGGCTCATGACTAAAGTCTTAGAGACCATTATAAATGACCTTTTGCTAACAGCCGCTAGCCCTTCAAGGTCCTGGGAAACTTGCTTCCCAATTCCTTAGAGCCCTAGCCCCTCCCAACGTGCAAGTATAGAATCAGCCAATCCTCACAACAGCAGTGCGGCTCTCTCTGCCCAGGGTCCTGTGCTTTAATGAAACCACCTTTTTGCACTGAAGATGTCTCAAGAATTCTTCCTTGACCATTTGCTCCTGAACCCCAACATTTCACATCACCTATTACACATGATAAGAGTGTGAAATCAATACTATCATGATCAGGATAGGGGAAATGAGGCAGGACATGTCAAGGAACATACCCTACTTCTCTTGTTTGAAAAAACCAGGTGACTCTAACTGCCATTAGTTAAATGCGGCACCTAGGAAACAGATTGGGTTTGGAGATTACTGCCATCAGTTAAGTTGAGGACGTGTAGAACGTTAAGTGGTCACTTACAAACTAGTCCTTCCTATAGATGGAAACTGAAACACAAAGAAATAGAAGACTGTTTAGATGCTTGTGGTCAGGATGCATTTGAAAGGATTACAATGGGAAAGGTCTAAATTAAGCTTTTTATTTATTTTTGCTTAAATTTATTTTGAGAGAGACAACAGACAGCGTGAGTGGAGAAGGGGCAGAGCGAGTGGGAGAGAGAATCCCAAGCAGGCTCCGGGCTGCCTGCGCAGTCACACTGGGGGCTCTAACTCAGGAAAGCAGATCATGACCTGAGCCAAGATCAAGATCAGAGGTTTAACTGACTGAGCCACCCAGGCACCTCCGTAAATTAAGCTTTTAAGAAAAAAATGGAATTGAATGTAACAGATCCCAAGTGGCCAGATTGTTTCTAAGGATAGATCAAGAGCCCTCAGGGTCCTAGGACTGGAAAAAATGGAGGCGCTCTTTTTTGCTTCTATCAACAGTGCCAAAGGCAGGGAAAAGAGTGGCTGTTGCATTTGCCTAATTTCATCTGTTGCTGTTTCTAGGGATAACCAAAGCCAAAAGAGCAATATGAAACTAAAACCCTAGATGAATAAAGAGGCGGCGGTGAGTGGAGGTCGGCGGGGGGGGGGGGGGGGCTCATAGTTTTAAAAAGGCCAGACTTCGAAGGAACCAAAGTCAGAAAATGCTAACTGGAGAAATGTTTAAATATTAGCCATATTTCTATAAGGAATGCCAAAGGGCATACTTTAATAACACCTTTAAAATCTGGAACTCTCCCCTAAGAGCCAACCTAAGGCATCAGCTCCGACAGCGCCGGACGCGCTTCACAGGGCCGGCCTCCCGTGGGGGACGCGGGGCGGGAGGGCGGAGGGCGGCCCGGCGCATGCGCCCACCCCCCCCGCCGGGGTTCCAGCGCGTGCTCGGTCGCCCTCCGCTCCCCGCCCAGCCCACCCCGCTCCGGTCAGGCCCCGCCACCTGTCGCCCAGTCATTTTCTGACTCCCTCCGGCCTAGCCCGTCAGGTCTTGGAGTGCTCATTCGGGTCTCCCAGAGCTCTCCGGGGAGTGCGCGGAGCCCCCTCCCGGCCGGGCGGTAAGAAGGCTGAGGGGCAAGGGTCTCAGGCGGGTCCGGGGACCGCAGGCCGGTAACCTGGGCAGTGCTATCGCTCGGCGCTGGGGACCGCTAGGGGTTTCCCCTTGCGTCCGGCTGTGCGCAGGCGCTCCGGGAGGAAGGCCGGGCACGCGCCGGCCAATGGGAGCGCGAGCTCGGCGCCGGCCACACGCCGGACTCTCCTCGAGCGACCCGCCGCGGCTAGTGCCGGAGAGACGCGCGCGGAGTTGCGCCCGCGCCTGGGATTTCAGGGCCGGGGGCTTAGCGAGCACTGCTGGTAGGAATCTGTCAGCCTCTCCCCCAGTGGGGCGAGGGCAGGCGGCAGCGCCGGGCCTGCGGCGCGCGCCCGTTGCCGGGACTGGCCCTGCGGTGCGCATGCGCCCCCCGCTTCGCCCTGCGGGAGCGACCGCCCTTCCCCCCGGTACAGGGTGGGAGGTGGAGCAGGTCTGAGGAATCGTCCGCCGGGGGCGCTGGGCCGAGCTCTAAGGGGCAGGAGCGGGGGTGCTCCAGGGGTACCTTGGGGCCCCTCGGCCCGGGGCGGGGGTCCGGGCGGGCCGTGTGCCCAGTCCCAGGCGCTGCCAGGGCCCGGAGGACCTGCACCGCACTGTTCTAACTTGTTTTGAAATGAGAAGCCGGAGACGGTTTGGGTTTGTTTCCGACTGTGTATCCCCGAAGCCCTTTCCCTTATCATAGGACACTGTTAGTCAAACGTCATAGCCAAGGACTTAGGAAGGAAACTAAAGAACCTAGACACTTTGCTCTTGCTCTCAGTTATTAATTTATTTAATAGGACTTATGCTTTTGCTTTTCCTTTAAAAACCTTTTTCGCTTCCCTGAGAAGTAGTCAACTGAAAAGCAACGAAAAATTGCTTTTATTCCTCGTCGACAGAACAGATCGCTTTTAAAACCCTTGCAAAATAGTTACTAAGTCAGTTCAAATCAGAGCAGTCTGAGGATACTAAACTTGGTTAAAATAAGTTACTTTCAAATAAAAATTGTGCCAAATGGCCAAAGACCAATCCTAGGGCCTCTTTTAACAAGCCCTGTTAAGGTTTCTGTATCAGAGGTAAACAGAACAGGTTTTTTTAAAAAACCCATAATTTGGCTTTTCCACCAATTTCGATTATCTCGTCCTACCACAGCTGACCTGAGAGTGCATAGCTTTAATGCCTCACTTAGCACAGAGGTTAGGTTAAAATCAGAAATTTTCATTTTACGAAGTAAAAGCTAACATCACTGTTAAACGGATGACAGTGGCCGTTTTCGATGGATTGTAAATTAATTGTGACCTTCCTCATCTTTCATCTCCGTCCAGAGTTCACGGTCCCCTTGGAAAAGACCTCCCAACCCCCCTCTCCCATCCCACCTGTTGTACTAGAGAGTGTGTCCCACAATACTCTGCGCGGCGGTATTAGTTCATTTACTACGTTTTATAATTATCTTTCCTGGTCTGCTTTTCCACTCCCTCCCTCTTTCTTAAAAGTTTGGACGAGCGGATCGCCTTAATGTTTTTGTTTTGTTTTGTATTGTATTGTTTGTGTTATTCCCAGTACTTGGCACGGAGCCTGGCACAAAAGAACATGGTAAATGCCTGTTGAGGAATTAGGTGAATTAAGGACCCAGAGTGCCTCCAAAGTCTGAAAAGTTATTTTGTAGCATGCCTGAGGCCTTTTCCACGTGGGAGAATTGTTTGTCTGGAGACAAGAACCCTGCAGGTGACCTGGGTGCCTCTCACCAGCAGATGAGGGCACCGACTCTACAGTGAAGCAGATTTTCAATCTGCTAAAAGTCCTTTGACTTTCTGGGTAGCTGAGGGCCCTAAGGAGAAGAACCACAGATCTAAATTTTCTTGTCTTGTTAGCAAGCGCATTTCTCGTAGTCAATTGAAAAGTTGTCATTGCAGTTACCAAATTGGCCCCTTACGATTTTGTTTTCCCGAGGCCTGTTTATCTCTGACTAAAGAGATGAAATTGGGTTCTTGGTCTTGCAGAGATGAGAACCGATCCAAGATCTGTGCCACGTGAAAAGGCAAGCAGCCATGCCTGCCAACCGGCTGGGTTTTAACCTGGCGTCTGATGAGGTTTGGGGGTGATGGTGGGGTTTGGGGGGTTCAGAGCCGATGGCCAAGAAAGAATTCTTGAAGTCCTCTTTGGTGCAAAGAGGCGATTTTATTAAAGCCTGGGGACAGGACCCGTGGGCAAAGAGCTGCAGTGGGGATGTGAAGAGTGACTGGTTCTATACTGTGGGCTTGGGGTAGGGAAAGTGCAAAGGCAAGTTTCCAAGGAGACTTTCATATGCTAAGGGGTCACAGATCACTGGAGGCCTGGGTCAGGCTAAGGTTGTTTTTCCCTCTAGCAAACCATTAACTAAGACTGTAGGGGGTTCCTGGAGATGTCAATGGGCTCCAGCTTAGAAGGAAATTCCATTTTATCTGCCATTTCCTTCTTGCCTTTGTTCCCCACAGTACTCTGGAGGGAGGGTGATGTTGGGGCTCCAGGAAACGGAGTCTGCAGGTTTCTGGAGATGAGGCTGTTGATAAGACTGCCTTTTCTTGTCTTTTACTAAGATATTTGTCAGGTGAGGGAGACCCAGGACCTGGGTGAATGTGATCTCTATCAGTTAACCATTTGTTTTCTGTCCTTTGCGCTTGGGCAGCCAGGAGTGCCTGAGGAATGCCACACGGATGCCACCTGGGGGTGGGGCGTGGTGATGCTGGTTTATACTTTCCCCTCGGCCTGCCTTATGCTCCCTCATCATTTCCAGTTACAACTGTTTGATTTTTTTTTTCTTTAATCTCAAGAAGTGGGTAAATCATACAGAAAATATAGAACTAGTTAAAACAAAACTTAAAATTATTTGATTTTTCGCATACAATTGAGTATCTAGAGATCTTCCCTTAAGTTTGTGTTAAAGAAGTATTTTTAATGAATTAAAGCTTAAAAGTTTCCTGACAGACACCTCGGTCCTATAAGATGGTGACATTAGGGTTCCGTAAACATCAGAATCCGAAAGGCATGTTAAAACAGACTGCTGGGCCCCACCCAGTTTCTGATTCTGCGTGTCTGGGGTGGGGCCTGATAATTTGCATTTATAACAAATTCCCAAAGATGTTCTTCCAGCTTTGAGAACCACTGCTGGTTGTTCCTATTTCTTTTCCTTCTGTTCTCTAATCCCTACCCTTCCGGAGCTGAGTGCTGATCCCATCAAGATGAAATTGTCTGAGCCTACTCTTCAAGGGGAGTTTATGGAAACACTTAAAAACACTCCTAGGGCTCCAAGGGGAAACCATACATTTCCTGTCCTGTCTGGTTCAACAGAACCAGAACAAATATCTTTAATTTTTTTCCAATCATTTAAATAGGAAACAATCTTTTTAAAATAATAATTAGGTTGAGGGCATATCAGAATTAAATGACTATTTTATGAATATAGGCATTTCCCTCTAGAAATAGCAGTTGGCCACCATTGATGGCAGGAGGCGAAGATTTTTGGCAAGAGGAAAAGAAGTTCTTCCACCTCCCAGTTGAGAAAAACCCTTTATTCATTAAAAAGGCAGTTCCCACAGCACGATATAATTTTATTATACACACTTAAGTTTTCTTTTTTTGAAGAGAAATACTCCCGTGAAAACTTGTCTTTTTATGACTTAGCAAACGCTAACTTTCTTTGTCTTTGAATAACAAAAATAAATAGCCATATTTATTTGTTCTGATAGATTCAGTTTTTCCCTATAGTTTGTGAACTGAAATCATTCATTTGTAATTTTTGACTTGTATGTAGCCTTACATTGTATTTTTTAAGACTTTCGCGTACCCTTTATTGTGATAATTGAGTTTTCCAATCACAAAATTTGCTTTTGGATAAAATGTTGTGTTTAACTACATGTCCTGTCTATATGTAAGCCCTTATTAGGAGGGGGAAAAGGAATTCTGCAGAATAGTGTATACCCCGAATTGTGTAATAATAATAGTCGTCACCTTGTATAAATTTTCTATTTGCCAGATGTTGCTAATCCTTTATGCATATTATTTGTCACAAAAATAGCCCCTACTTTTATGCATAATATGCTCATTAAAACATGTACAAAAGTCCGGTGTGGGATTCCACATCCAGAGAGCTAAAAAATAATTATAATATCCTAGATTACATTCATCTTTTAGAAACAGTCTGTAATGAATATTTCCAGCATTTTATATGTGTCTGTCAACATTTTTTCTTAAATACACAGTGCAGATAACTTTAGTGAGCATTAGACAAAGGACAAAAGACGATACCTGTATTTATTGTTATATTTATATTAAATTTGTTAGTCTTTATTGCTAGCATTAGAAATGTAATTCTTTTGGGGCGCCTGGGTGGCTCAGTCAGATAAGTGTCCGACTTCGGTTCAGGTCATGATCTCGTGGTTTGTGAGTTCGAGCCCAGTGTCGGGCTCTGTGCTGACAGCTCAGAGCCTGGAGCCTGCTTCGGGTTCTGTGTCTCCCTCTTTCTCTGTCCCTCCCCTGCTCACGCGCTTTCTCTCTCTCAAAAATAAAGTAACATTAAAAATTTTTTAAAAAAGTAATGTAATTCTTTCCTTTTGATAAAGTGAAGACAAAATTGAATAAAATACTAACTGAATTAACATTTCTACAATAAAGTTTCTGACTAAACCACTCCTGTCTAGCAGTGTTAGCTTAAAGTATTCCCTCAGTTAATGAAAATTTTTAAATTTTAAAGGGCAGTTTGGGGTGACGTACATATTATACAGGTGTTTCCGCTATAAGGATATGTACACATTCCTGGAAATCCTGACATTGTGCAGGATAATATACTAACATAACAGGGTTTATGAAGAAGAAATGCATGCCACTCAAAACGAGACCTGTGGAAGTCTCCAGCTTTTTCATCTGCACTAGCAGCATTCCAGAATGCTTGATGGAGTGAAGAAGCCAGGGATCCTCAAAGCCTCTAAACATAAGCTTAAATCAAAGGAAGGAGCTCCTGGGGGATTTTCAGGTTTTGTAAGGTCTTTACATGTAGCTGAAGCCATTATAATTGTAGAAAGACCACTTCCGATTGCTCTAAACCATTAACATGCAGGGAAAACTGCATAGGGTGGAACACATTTCCCTTCACCAATTGCACATAAGCTAGTTCACATTAAAGAAACTTTTTTTGTAGCAGAACAGAAAGCTCTTGGACCATGTTTTACCAGTTGAGGAAACAGACTCAGGAATGTGAAATAACTCGCCCCTGCTCACGCAGGTAGTCAGTGCCAGAATGAAGATTTGAATCCAGTTCTCGGATAGAACAACCTCGCTTTGCTGACCGTTGGGCAGCGTGCCTTTTCGGAAGGTGTCGTGTAACGTAAAAGCATTTTTACCTTGCATTGGCTTAGATCAGTGCAATCCAAGAGAACTAGAATTTGAGCCACGGAAGCAATTTCACATTTTCTAGTAAATTGGAAAAGAAAATCAAATCATGTTTTACTTAAAAAAACAAAAAGAAAGTAAAATTAATTTTAATAAATTATTTCAATATCTAATCAGTATAAAAATACTAAAGAGATACTTTGCATTCTCTCTTTGTGCTAAATCTTTAAACTTCAATGCATACTATATACTTAAAACACATCTCAATTCAGAGTAGTCATATGTGGCTAGTGGCTACTCACCAGGTGGCCACCACAGGCCCAGATTCGAAATTTTTACTCTAACCATGTGAAACTTTTAAGGAAATTGCCTACCTACCAAAAAAGCAGGCAGAAAACACCTTAACCTGTAATAGCCCAACTTTTTTTTTAAGTTCTCTCTAAATCTAGAAACCATGATTTAATGTTCAGATTTGTATTCAGAAGCATTTTATTTTCTTTCGGGGAATCCGTTTTCCCATTTTTTACGTATTAATGTCCTTTATTAGTCATTTGCTCAATGGTAAATTTACCGTATGATTACAGAGTAGACAGTGAATGTATAATTTTTGTGTATAACTGAAAACCAGCACTTCAAGTACAGAAACTTTTTCTTGCTTTGATGATTTTTGACAGAAATGCTTCTAAAACATGCTACATAAATTCTCTGCATAAACAAAAGAAGTTCTCTGTATAACATACTTTTTGTTCCATGTTTGAAAATCATTAATGATACTTACATTCTGTAATCTTTGCAGTTTTGCTGTTGGTGATTCTTTGGAGATTAATTCTGAGCTGACTCAGAAGTTCTAAAACTACTTTCCGTGACAAATGAGCTACTTTTCCTAGGAGATCTTACTCATAAATGTTTAGTGTAACTTGGCTATCTGCCTCTAAAACTCTTTTTGAATCAAATTTGAAACAGCTGGTCTTTCCTAAATTCATTTCAGATTTTTTAAAATTATCTTTATGGTGTGCTTTAACTCTCAAACTTCAAAACATTTATTTCAAATCAGTTATCGTAACAGTTTCTTTTCAGTGTTGAAAGCAACTTACTTTAACAAAGGTTAGTATCCCCAGGCTGCTCTCATTTGAACTGATTTATCTCAGTAACTATTTTGCAAGGATTTTAAAAACAATCTGTTCCGTCAGGGAAAAAGTGTAGTAGAGTATGTCCTTTAGAACCTTGTTATTCTTGGATGTAGACATTTTCATTTTGTGAACTTCTAAGATATTGCTGCGAAAGACAAAAACAGGTTGCAGTGTTGTGGTGTAGACCAAGGTGCATTGTGGTGTTCAGTAATTCTAGCTTTTCAAGGGTGCTTTTAGGTCATTTTATGCTGAATAACGGGTGTTGGTTAGAGCGTGGTCGTGTAGTTCATGTTTCCCATCTGTTTTCTTAGATGATCATATGCCTCTCAAGTATTTTTCCTCATTTCTTACCCAAAGTTTTAGCTCATTTATTAGTATCTTTGCCGTTAAATGGCATAAATTTTGTTAATAATATAAAAAATGAGCGCCTGGCTGGCTCAGTTGGAAGAGCATGTGGCTCTTGGTCTCGTGGTTGTAAATTCAAGCCCCACGTTGGGTGTCGAGATTACTAAAAAATAAGTAAATAAATAAATAATATAAAATGAATTCATTATGTGTGAGTGTGGTGAGCTGTTTCTTCTTGAGCTGAATTGGGACTTCAGTCCAGGACTGTCTTTGGACAGATATCCAGGGTTAGGGTCCTGTCATAAATAGGACAACAACACTCTTTCCTGCTACCCTCATTTTCTTCATTCAGTTCGAATGCTAAAAGCATTGATTAAAAAAAAACTTAAGGACGTAGCCACAACGTATGCACTTAATATCTTACTACCTAGAGATAGCCAGTTACGATTGCACATGTATGTCCTCTGGTCATTTCTTTGCAAGCTTTGAGCCTCGTATCTGTGCCATCTTAACCAAGATTAGATTATTCTGGTTACTTCTTGAGGAAATTTTGTGAGAATTCAGTCCATCACGGATTGCATTGGACTTTTGTATAGTCCAAATGGTTCTCTTTCCTTACTGCATCTCCATCTGATCTCAGAAATCTTCAAAATGGTAGGAGCACCTCCTGTATCTGGGTATTCGTCTCAAACAAAATATAAAGGTAAATGGTTAAGTAAAATCATCTTTTTAAACATTTAAGTGAACACCTCTAACACACTCTGCATCCCATAGACCCTTGCCACGCCAGTCAACCAGAAAGTAAAGTATCATTGTTGTTCAAATACGTAAATTTGTAAAGGCAATTCTGGATTTGTCTTTAAAGTACATACTTTTGTCATTTTATTCGTGTCAGATCTGCTTCATTACTTTAGTTCAGGTGTGTTAACTCATCATGAAAATATTTTTTAGACATACTTAATGTCATACATAATGCTCAAGATTTGATGGAATAGGAAGGACGTTAGCCATGTACTGGTTTGTTTGAGAGAATAGTGCTGCTGGATAGATCTCTAGAAAAATGGAATAATGGGGAGTAAGAAAGCTAAGAGCTTGATAATAGGGAGAAAAAGAATTTTTTACTTGGTGACGATTGGGTGAATAGTAGGGCATTTCAAGGCTTCTTAAGGGACTGCTCTTAGGATTTTTTTTCCTCTTAGGATTATTTTAAATTACTATGTCAGTTGACATGGATACCATACTGTAGTTGAACATCTTTTCCTAAAATCTAAATTGTTGGAAAAGTTCATGCGATTAAAATCTTCCACCTTTTATCTGCTTAACTTTATTATTTTTTTTAAAGATCTGTCCCTGCCACTAATTTTTTTTTTTTAGCGTTTATTTATTTTTGAGACAGAGAGAGACAGAGTATGAGAGGCAGAGGGGCAGAGAGAGAGGGAGACACAGAATCGGAGCTGTCAGCACAGAGCCCAACATGGGGCTCAAACTCACGAACTGCAAGATCATGACCTGAGCTTAACTGACTGAGCCACCCACGTGCCCCTTATCTGCTTAACTTAAAACCAAAACAAAACAAAACAAAACCATATTATTTGTTAGAGCAGTTTTAGGTTCACAGCAAAATTGAGCAAAGTATAGAGTTCCCATATGCCCCCCTGTCCCTGACACACCGTCTTCCACATCTGCATGGTGCATTTGTTACAGTTTGAACCTGCAGTGACACCCCATTACCACCCAAAGTCCACAGCTTACATCACGGTCCACTCTTGGTGTTGTACGTTCCGTGGGTTTGGACAAAAGTGTGATGACGTGTATCCACCATGGTAGTACAGAGAGCAGTTTCGCTGTCCTAAAAACCTCCTCTCCCCCCAACCCCTGGCGACCGCTGAACTTTTTACTCTCCATAGTTGGGCCTTCTCCAGAATGTCATATGGTTGGAATCCTACTGTATATCATCTTTGTAGATTGGCTTGTCACTTAACTTTACGTTTCTCCCACATCTTTTCATGGTTCGATAGCTTGTTTCTTTTTCTTTTTTAAACTTTAAAAAAATTTATATTGAATTTATGTAAACTAAAAAAAGGACAGCTCAGCCATTTCTTCCCCTGGCCCCTCCCCCACCCTTCACAGCCACCCATCTGTTCTCTGTATTTATGAGCTCGATGGGTTTTTATTTTGTTATTTTTTTTTTATCCCAACATACAACAGCTCATAGTGTATTTGTCTTTCTTTGACTTATTTCACTTCGCATATTGTCCCCAAAGTCCATCCATGTTGTTGCAAATGGCAAGATTTCATTCTTCTTTATGGCTGAATAATATATTCCTCTGTGTGTGTGTGTGTGTGTGTGTGTGTGTGTGTGTGTGTACCACAATTTCTTTATCCGTTCATTCAACCACTGGACACTTGGGTTGTATCCATATCGTAGCTATTGTAAATGATGCTTTAGTAAAGGCAGAAGTGCATATATCTCTTTTAATTAGTGTTCTTGTTTTCTTTGAATAACCAGTAAGGTAATTACTAGATCATATGGTAATTAAATTCTTCAGTTTTTGAGGAAACTCCAAACTGTTTTCCATAGCGATTGCACCAATTTACATTCCAACCAACTGTGTACAAGAGTTTTCTTTTCTTCACATCCTCACCAACCCTTGTTATTTCTTACCTTTTTGATACTAACCATTCTAACAGGTGTGAAGTGACATCAGATTGTGGTTTTGATTTGCATTTCCCTGATACTTGGTGAGGTTGAGCATCTTTTCATATGTCTGTTGGCCATCAGGATGTCTTCTTTAGAAAATGTCTATTCAGATTTTTTAATTGTTTGTTTGTTTGCTATTGAGTTGAGGTCTTTATATATTTTGATATTGGCCCCTTATCGGATTTATGCTTTGCAGTTATTTTCTTCCATTCAGGAGGTTGCCTTTTCATTTTGTTGATACTTTCCTTTTAGTTTAATATTGTCTTGTTTATTTTTCCTTTTGTTGCTTTTGCTTTTGGTGTCATATTCAAAAATATCATTGTCAGAGAGCTGGCCACTTTTATTTTCTTATAGGAGTTTTATGCTTTTAGGTTTTATGTTCAAATCATTAATCCATTTTGAATTAGTTTTTGCATATGGTGTAGACAGAGGTCCAATTTCATTCTTTTGTATGGTTGTCCAATTTTCCCAGCATCATTTCTTAAAGAGAAGGTCCTTCCCCATGGTATAGTCTTGGCTTCTTTGTCATAAATTAATTAACCATATATGCATAGGTTTATTTTGGGACACTCTGTTCTGTCCCATCAATCTGTATTCTATTTTTTATGTCAATATACTGTTTTAATTACTATAGCTTTGGAAGCTTCTTCCATGTCTTTTCATGGCCTGATGGCTCTTTTCTTTTTAGTGCTGAATAATATTCCATTGTCTGGATGTACCACAGTTTATCCATTCACCTACCGAAGAACATCTTGGTTGCTACCAAGTTTTGGCAATTATGAATAAAACCTCTTTAAACATCTGTGTGCTGGTTTCTTTCTTTCTTTTTTTTTTAATTTTAGTTAGTTAACATACACTGCAATATTGGTTTTAGGAGTAGAATTCGGTGATTCATCACCCACATACACCACCCAATGCTCCTCCTCCCTCCATCAACCCTCAGTTTGTTCTCCATCATTAAGTGTCTCTTGTAGTTTGTTTCCCTCTCTCCTCTTTTTCTTCCCTCATGCCATATGTTTATCTATTTTGTTTCTCTCTCTTTTGTGTGTGTGTTTCTTAAATTCCACATGTAAGTGAAATCATATGGCATTTATCTTTCTTCAATTGATATCTTTCGCTTAGCATAATACATTCTAGCTCCATCCACGTGGTTGAAGATGCAAAATTTCATTCTTTCTGGTGGCTGAGTAATATTCCTGTGTGTGTGTGTATGTGTGTATACCACATCTTCTTTATCCATTTATCACTTCATGGACATTTGAGCTCTCTCCATAGTTTGGCTATTGTTGATAATGCTGCCATAAACATCAGGGTGCGTGTACCCCTTCGAATCTGTATTTTTGTATCCTTTGGGTAAATATAGTGTGATTGCTGAATCATAGGGTAGTTCTGTTTTTAACTTTTTGAAGAACCTCCAGTATCCATAAAATAACTTACTGGAGTTTTGATTGGGATTGCACTGAAATAATAGATTTAATCTATTGTTCTATAGATCTAGTTGAAAAGTACTGACATCTTGACAATCTTGTGTCTTCCTATCCATGTACATGGGATATCTGTGTATTTAATTCTTCTTTGATTTCATCATCAGTTTTATAGTTTTACTCATATATATCTTTTACCTATCTTGTTAGATTTATAAGTAAGCACTTCATTTTGGGAGGAGGATGTCAATGTAAATGGTAATTTTTTAATTTCAAATTTCATTTGTTCATTACTTGTATCTGCTTAACTTTTTAGGTGATTAATGGATGGCTGGGAGTTGATGTATATATACACATTCAGAAATGTTTTGCCACCTGAGACCTGTGAGAAGGTATGGTCCAATCTGTAAATAGTGTGGGTGGGGTATCTGTTACGCATTTGGATAATTTTAATTTATTGTTATTTTTCAAATCCTAAAATTATATTGCGATGGAGGGCAGGAACAAAAAAAGAAAAAGAAAATTCATGTGAACATCCAGATCCTCCCAAGAGTTCATTCAGGGCAGAAACCGAAAAAAATACCATGTTTCAGGATATTTCAGTGTGAAAATTTTAAGAGAAAAAATGATAAAGATTGTCCTTAGCACAGTTTTTGTCATGTTGCCCTCCAGTCTATGCTATCCTGTAGAAAACCACTTTACATTTAAATTGTATAGTAAGGTCATTTGATTACTGTATTTACTATTAATGATACATAATCTAAATTCTACTTCAAGAAACGATTTAAGGAGTTCAATTTTATGAATTTAATTGACATTTTATAATAGGCATATATAGTATAATTGAAAGAGATCAGAAGCCCTGTAGAGAAAAAGAAAATTGTATTAAAAAGCAGAACTGAGGGGCGCCTGGGTGGCTCAGTCGGTTGAGCATCCAACTTCGGCTCAGGTCATGATCTTGCAGTCCTTGAGTTCGAGCCCCGCGTCGGGCTCTGTGCTGACAGCTCAGAGCCTGGAGCCTGCTTCAGATTCTGTGTCTCCCCCTCTCTTTGCTCCTCTCAGCTCATGCTCTCTCTCTCAAAAATAAATAAACATTAAAAACTTAAAGAAAATAAATAACTGATCAACAGTTACTCAAACATCAAATTCAGTCCTGGCTTCTTGGTAGCCAAGTCAAAAAAGGGGAAAATATTGTGCATTTGGCTCAAAATATGTAACTAAAATACAGTTTGACCTGTTACATAAAAACGATATGTGAATTTTGGTTTCTGAAACGTATTTGGCAATAATTAGTTCTTTTAAATAACTATCTGTCAAATAATTACTGTCAAAAGGAAGTTATTTAGGGAAAACACTTTTTACACCAACTTGTATATGACAAGGATTCTCAAACAACGAGAGAGACTTTCTCTAACAGAATTCATGACACAGTTGTGAGGAAATGAAGGGGGAGGGGGAGAGGCAGGGAAACAAACTGTGAGATACAGTGTGCTGAAAAACTGTTCTGCAGATGTGGAGACATTCTTCGTGTTGTGGTATCTTTTAATAATATTCAGCCACAGAAAACCAGGCTAAAATATGGTGTTTTCATGCTGTAATACAAGGAGAGACCCTAGGAGCCTGGAGGAATGAGTTCTGTAACTTCTCGAGGACCGTTCCCTTCCGTGACGGCTGCCTCCTCACTCATGCGGTCGGCAGGCAGTGAGTGGTAGTGGTTGTATGACAGAGCCACGCTTTTCCAGCTGGTTTTATTCCAGCCTTCAGAAAACAATACTAGATCATAATCTTTAAAGTATAAGTTTCATAACAGTAGTTACCCTTGCCACACACAATATCCAGTGATCTTTTCTTTTTTTTTTTTAAGTTTTTTTATTTATTTATTTTTAGAGAGATAGCATGCGTGTGCACACAAGGTGGGGAAGGGAAGAGAAAGAATCCCAAGCAGGCTCCACACGGTCAGCACAGAGTCCGATGACGGGCTCGAACCCATGGAATCTTGAAATCATGACCTGAGTTGAAGTCAGTGGCTTAACCGACTGAGCCTGAGAAAATATCCAGTGATACAGGGCACCTGGATGGCTCAGTCGGTTAAGCGTCCGACTTTGGCTCAGGTCATGATCTCGCAGTCTGTGAGTTTGAGCCCCGCGTTGGGCTCTGTGCTGACGGCTCAGAGCCTGGAGCCTGCTTTGGACTCTGTATCTCCATCTGTCTCTGCCCCTTCCCCACTCGTGCTCTGTCTCTGTCTCTCAAAAATAAATGTTAAAAAAAAAATTTTTTTTTAATGTAAATCTGAGGCACCTGGGTAGCTCAGTCAGTTAAGCGTCTGACTTTGGTTCAGGTCATGATCTCGAGGTCTGTGAATTCGAGCCCCACATCAGGCTCTGTGCTGACAGCTCAGAGCCTGGAGCCTGCTTCGGATTGTGTCTCCCTCACTTTACCCCTCCTCTGCTCATACTCTGTCTCTCTCTCTCTCTCTCTCTCTCTCTCTCTCTCAAAAATAAACATTTTTAAAAGTTAAAAAAAAAAACAAACAATAATACTTGTGCCACCCCCTGTGCTGTGGCGACCACAAGATATCACTGAGCTCTCCAGCCTCTCCAGGTCCAGCGAAGGGTTCGCCACGAGGCCATGCTTTCCTGGCCGTCAGTGACCAAGCAAAGCAGGAATACTAAGTCAGGCTCATTCCAGCGAGACGCAGGACTCTGTCAGGGGGTACCTTTGGCCCGAGGACACTCCGCTGGCCGGCCCGAGCCCTTCTTGGAACTGTGCTGCAGCCCAAGATTTCCTACAGGCGTCAGACCTGAATCGTGGTCTGAAAGTTCTCCCTTTCCCAATACTTCCTCTTGCCCGTCTAGGTGTGTCTTGTCGTCTGCTTTTCAGCAGATGCCAACTAACATACCTGACGACAGCAAGTAACAGCAAGTACTTACGTGAAACATATTTACAGCCTTCAGGGGTGTGTGAGAGCTGAGGAGGATGGGTACGGGCGGAGGAAGAGACCAAATGGAAACATGACTTACATGTTTTGGTGTGGTGTTCCAAATATGCCAGGCACACAGTTTCTGGTTTCAGAGTTTAGAAGAAGAAAGAGTGAGGATACTAAAGGGAAGTATCTGGGGGAATGGGCATCTTATCTTCTGGCACGTAGCACTTGTTTAGTGAGTGAGTACTGTTTGGGGAGATGGAATTAAGGCCCAGGGAGCGTGTGTAGGGCTTAGAAACCATGCAGTAGAAAGGGAAGAATGAGAAAGGTCACTGGGGGTTGACTGAGGTTGTCTGAAGGAGCGGTAGGAGGTCACCTTGGAAAGTCAGATTGGAAATGATTACAGAGGACTTGCAATACCAGACTAAGAAGTGGAGTTTATTCAGCAGGTGTCGAAACACCAGCAAAGGTGGGGAATACAGTGGTAGTGGAATTTCAGGAGAATTAACCTGTGTATAATATGGTAGGGATAAGACCGGGGGGAGATGGACCGTGAGGCAATGCAGTCCAACTGCGTGGTGATAAATGGGGACCAGAGAAAACGGAAGGAAGGAAGGAATGGTTTCCAGGAACACTGTAAAGTGAGAAGAAGTAACCGACATGCAGATCACCCAAAAACGGGGTGGGGGCCTGAACTGCTTTGGGCAGCAGTACATCTGTGGGTTTGTGCTTTGGCAACACTGAGAACAGTGGTCGCCCAGTGACAGAAATAAGGAGGGTAGTCCTGGATTGAACTCACATTCTATATCCAGGCTGACTAGAAGGAAAACAGTGACCTCTACTCCTTTTTTTAGACACAAAATTTGACAGGCTGACGGGAGAGCTAAGGGTCCATCAGACACTTGGAAATGAGAACTGAAGCTCAAGTGGGGATAAGTGGAGCCATCAGTAATGTTTACTTATGCTGCCTCCCTCTGAGGGCTTGGGTACCTGGTGTACTGTTCCCCTCATTGTTCAGGCTCCCGTGGTAGTCCATACACAGCCTACGTGTACTGACTGTAAAGGGGTCAAATACGTGTAACAAACAAAACAAAACCAAAGGTAAGCTGAAAATATATTGGTGGTCTCCAGATTGTTAGAGAAAATCTCCATAAATTATCCTATAATCTCTCATTTTAAAAATTGAAAACCATCCCAAGATTCAATTATATATGGGACACACTCATGCTCAACTCTGTGTGAGGTAATGTCTTAAGACAAAAATGTGCCTACTGGTTAGACTTCTTTATAGACCGTTATAGAATGGAAAAGGTAAAATTTTAACATTCAAAAGTGGATGTCATGGAAGTGTTTCCCCCAAATTGCAAATGATTTCATTTGTATTTAAAACTACAAACTACAGGAGGGTTTTAAAAAAACTCTCCTAGGGAAGTTATGCCAGAATCTAAGAGTGAGAATGTTAAGTTATCCACCTAGAACAGTTTTAGCATACTAGCAGTGAGGAAGTAAGCTACGGGACATCTTGCATCTCTTCTTAAACATTATAATTTTCAAAATATTTTTCACTATAAAGAAAAGATTTTATTATTGGATATTGAGATTATTTTTATCTGAAGAAAAAAATGTTATAGAAAATTGTCATTTGCAGTAATGCCATTTAGTATTTCACAATAGGCTTTGAGGGGAAATTTTATTATTATTATTTTTTCATATTGCACCAGAGGAATTAAAAACCCATGTTTTTAGAAGCCACATGGTACTCACTGCTTATTACAACTTTTAATATATTTCTTATTTGTTAAATTCTTTTTAACTGAAGTATAATTGACTTAGTTTCAAGTGTGCATCATGAGTCAATATTTTTATACATTATTAAATGATCTCCATGATAAACATAGTTACCACCTGTCACCGTACAACGTTATTACGCTATTACTGACTGTCTTGCCTAGGCTGTACATAACATCCCCACAACTTCTTTATCTCATACCTGGATATTTGCTTGTTAAAACTTTTATATATTTCAGAAAGCCACAGTTTGGGTTTCTATCTTGTTTCTGTGATATTTTCCATACATAATAAGTTTAATGCTATTGTCACTTTTTGCATTGGGGATCTGTGTGTGTCAGTGCCTGGTAAGTAATGAGTCTGAATCTCTTAAAGGCTGTGTCTAGAGAAGACCTCTCCACGCTGGCCTCCCTACTCCAGAGCTTTGTCGGGAGCTGAGGCGGCCAACGCCCTGAGGCCGTTCTACTTCGCAGTACATCCGGACTTCTTTGGACAACACCCCAGAGAGAGGGTAAACAGTTACTTACTTATCTATATAACCTTCAGTCCACATTTCAGTTTATTTTATTTATTTTTGACGCAATATAATACAGAGTTCTGGAAATTTGAATTGTTCTGTCATGCTGATAAAGTCAGTGTTTTGAATCAATTTGAAATATATATACTGAAAATTGAAAATAGGGTTATTGTTTTTTAAGGAAAGCTGAGGGAATGGAAAATACATACACGGGTCTCTGCCCCCAGTCCCTGGCACAAAGCTCCTAAAACCTTGCAAATTCCTACGTAATAAGAACACTAGAAGCATCTCCTGCTCTGCTCTCGTCAGTTCCCTGACGCCTGACTCCTAAAACCTTTGTAAGTTCCTGAGTGGTAGCAGCGCCAGAAGCACCTTTTGTTCTAATGAGGTGACCCTGGGTGGGGGCTGGTCGCCAGAAAGACCAAGGCATGATTAGAAGCTTGGAGTTTTCAGCCCCAAACCTCAACCTCCAGAGAAGAGAGAAGGGCTGGAAACAGAGTTAAAACTTGATCATGCCTAGTGAGGAAGCCTCCATCAAATTCAAGTAGGACGGGGTTCAGACAGCTTCCACGTGGGCAAACACATCCACACTGCAGGGTAGTACTCCCCACTCTGCAGACACAAGTTCTGTGCTTGGGGCCCTGTGCATCTCTTCATCTCTTTCTCTGTATCCCTTACATTCTTTACTATGGTCACTGTAGTCAGTGTTTCCCTGAGTTCTCTGAGCCGCGGCAGCAAATTAATAGAACCTAAGGAGGGGGTGCTGCTCATAGCTGGTTGGTGAGCAGCACAGGTGAGAACAGGTGCAGCTGGCATCTGACGTGTGCGTCAGCATGGGGTGGAGGGAGGGGACAGTCTTGTGGGACCCAGCCCTTAACCTGTGGGGTCTGACGCTGTCTCTGGGTGAATAATGTTACAATTGAGTTAAATTGTAGGGCACCCAGCTGGTGTCACAGAGGATTGCTTATTGTGGGGGAAAACCTCCACCCATTTGGTGACCAGAAGTGTCACAAGTGAAGTGTTTTGTGTGAATAATAAAGGAGGCACACAGGACCTAGACTGTTCATCCTTTATATGAAAGCTGTCATTTTTAAAGAGGCTATAAGGCTATCATGGAAACTCTCTACAGTATTAGTAATCATGTTTTCTGACCAGTTTTTAGAGTAAAATGGAGTGTTTAGAAAGAATTTCAGGCTTCTATGACCGTGGTCCATCCTTTTGTTAAGGATGGTTACAAAGTGGGGGGCGCCTGGGTGGCTCAGCTGAGCATCCAACTCTTGATTTTGGCTCAGGTCATGATCCCAGGGTCGTGGGATTAAGCCCTGCATTGGGCTCCATGCTGAGCGTGGAACCCGCTAAAGATTCTCTCTCTCCCTCTGCCCCTCTCCCTGCTCACACTCTCTCTCTTGAATAAATTTAAAAAAATTTTTTTAATAAAAACTAAAGCATAAAACAAAAAAAGGATGGTTCGAAGGAGGTGTTTTAGTCCCCTCACTGGTTTTCCCTCCCGTTGCACACCACAGTTCCCTGCAGCCTCAGTTATTGTATGCTGAAGGCACGCAAACTGAGATGGAAAGTAACTTAAAATAAACTCAGTGAGGAGGGCCGGTACTTTTTAACATTAGATAGGAATTATTTCATTGGTTCTGCTTATCTTCCTTAACATTAATAGCTGGTTTAACATGAAAAGGAATTTCACCTATGTGTATGGCCAGGTTGCCTTGAGGTTTTTGTTCTTTCCTTAGGAAAGCTCCCCCCCTTTGATGCTCGGACCCCTCTGTTTTGGGTCAAAGAGCAACATCATTACATGAGTGGCTCTCTCTTTTTTTTTTTTTAATCGTGGCCTCAATGAGACTGGAGACAGACCGTACAAGCAGGGGAGCTAAGCAGGGTAGGATTAAGCAACCTCCCAGAATTAGGAGGATAAGTTTTATGCAAGTTTTGAATCCCCTGAAACTTGAACACCATCCTCCAAATAACGCCCTGGGGTTTTAACCGTTCCAGGTCTGGACGGGGACATGAGCAGTCCTTTTCATTTGATTTGTGATCTATTCTGTGACTTCTGCCTCATTATCTCTCTGTAGGCAGCAGTTGCTTAGGTTAAACGTTTCATAAACTTTTCTCTTAGAAGCAGGTAGGTAATCTGAGGCCAAGCGATGTCGATAGGTAGCATTCCGCATGTAGGTTTGTTGCTTGGCCAGTAAGTTAAGAGCTCTGGTCCTACAACTGCTTGCAGCCTGATTGTGTGTTTAGCATGTAAATGGGGTGCGGTAGCCCCAGGACCCGTCCTCTGCCCAGGTGGCAGGGCCGCTGATACTGGATTTTACTCTTGGGAGGCCACTCATCGTCTTTCTAATTGCCAGTTTGTAAGGCAGACTGCTTCAGTGGAGTCTCCCCGTCCTCATACACTTGGACCCCAAATGTTCCCCTCTGGCAAGTGGGAGCAGGAAGAAAGATGGACGAACAGTCCCAGCACACAGGCCCCTGCCCGGCCTGGGGGAAGCACGTAGAGGCTGTCCTTCCACATGTCCAGTCTAGTCCAGCTGGGGCCTGCCACTTGATGGCTGCATCGACATTGTCCCAGGCCTCTGGGAGATGAGGCAAGTTAGACAAGGGGTGGGGATCTGGCTCAAGGTGACCTGGGGCCCCCCACCATTGGGTTTCCCAGGCAGCTGAGTTATAAAATCTTTGGCCTAGGCATTTTAAGTTTTTAACAGATATGATGATGAACTTTTACCCCCACTAGGCTAGCCAGTTTTTTTTTCAATAATTGAATTTTTAAGGACCCTAACCCCAGTATTAGGACTAGAGTGTTTTGTTTTATTTTAAGGTTTGTGGGGATCTAATTTTTTAGTCTCTTATGGCCATTGTTTCCCCATATTCGTACCAATATGGGGAAATATGGTACCCTTCGTACCAACGAAGGATCCTATCCACAATAGGACAGTAAGTGTTAACAGAAACCTCTACCACATTTCCAGCCGGCCAGGGTGGCCTCGGCCAATCCAATGGCAAAGAGTAGAGCAAGATTCACAGTAATAGTAAGAAACAAGGCATGACCGTGCATCACAATAAGGAAACATATAAAAATAAGGACAGTCTTTTGTTTCACCGGACTGTCGATTCCTCAAGTTTCTGCCGTGCTCGGATTAGCCAGCTTCCGGAGTGACTGAAGCAGGGCTGCAGTCTCCCGGGGCCTCTGAGTTGCAGACGGCTTCTTCTGTATGGTCAGCTTGCACAGCATTGATGGATCAGGAATGCTCTCCCAGTTTAGAGATGCCAGATTCACTCTGCTGTAGTGAATCCAGAGACCCACTTCAGCTACCTTTACTGCAGTAGGGGTGGACAAACGGGCCCCTCCAGAGGGGTTTTAGGGGTTGGACATTTGACTCCTTTATCCATACAGCATCTCCTGGTTTAAAAGGGTGAGCGTCTGTGGTCAGACTCACAGATAATTGCTCCCTAACTGAGTCGTGAAAGGTGGTTAGAGTAAAGCCAAGGGCCTGCGTCTCTTGCATTAGGGTTAGATTGTCTGTCTCATTTCGATCCCCCCTTTGTGCCCTTGAGAATCGGATGGAGGGCACCCATAAAGGATTTTAGAAAGGGAGAACCCCGTCTGCTTGTTTAGCCTCCCACTCGCAGCTGCAGTCTGCCTCCCTGAAGGTCCCTTGTCTCTCCCTGCCTAATGTGAGCCCTGCCCTATTGATTTCTCCCCCGGAACAGGGCCTCTCACTGCTGTTGGGGAACAGGAATCATGACCATCCTGGCTTCTTCAAGCTGATAAGGGACAGCATAGGCGTCCAGCAGTTAGAGTCTACCAAGGGTTAGTCGAGTGACCCATAGGACGGTTTGACAGGAAGGCTGGCAGGCAGGAGACAGTATAAACATTAGCAGACACAAAGAGAAAAACACAAAGTAAAGATTCTGCTGACCAACAAGATGGCACCTTAAGATAATATCTATGGTTTCCAAACCTGTCAAATAATCTAGGAGAGACCCTGACTTTGTAAGCAGCAAGTGTCCGGGAATCCCTCATAACCCAGGAGATGGAGAGGCAGGAGCAGTAAGTCATCAATGGTGGCTCTAGTTCCAAGAGTTTGGCCCTATTTTAATTTAAAAAAACTTTTCAAGCATATAATGCTTGTGAGTTGTTATGGAGAGTTTTGCTGAGTAGAAGCAGACAGTCTGCTTTATTTGGAGGTGTAAAACTTTTTCAAGAGCCAGGAGTTCTACTAGAGCAAGAGTCAAGGCAGCCATTTACCATTATTAATTCGTAAATTTTTAGGTAAGCCAAACCTGGGTATTATTTTTTAAAGCAGAACTTTTATTACTTTTTGTGCTTTTTTTGTCTTGCAGGAGAAGTCCTTTATTCAGGTAGTAAAAGTACCAATCCATACCAACAGAGGTTGGAATTCCTTTGACCTTGGCATTTGAGTGAAACCTAAGTCTTTCCTGTTTAGCCTCCAGTTTCTTGATTGCTTGAGAGAACAAGTTTGTGATTGAAAAGATTGTTTTTAGGATGTACTTCACTGGAAGAACTGTCCTTGACAAATTTGTTTTCAGTAAGCATCCTTTGGGCCATTTGATAAGTTTTGTCCTTCCCTAAATGAAGGCTGATGCTGTGTTTTCATAATCTTGTAGCTCTGTGAGCTTGGTAATAGTAACTGCCCTGCTCTGTTTGTAACCATTCCAAGGGCCGGAGACAGTGTTTAGGGGTCAGACCCCTGTTTGTTTGTTTGTTTGGGAGGGAGAGTAGGCGGGATTGAGCCTCCTTTAGTAACTGATGCAGCAGGCAAACTATTTTCCTGAACCTTCCAAAAAGTCACCTGATTGCTTATCTCTCCTGAGTTGGTAGCACCATAGTCTCTAATTTACTTATAATGTCCCTTTCTAGCAAGGGAGTCAGGCTCTCTGGCATTATCAGGAAGGAATGAGAAAAAATTAGGTTTCCCCATTTACATCCCAGGGGCCGAGAGAAAAATGGAGTTAGAAGTTTTCCGCAGATGCCTCTAATCATCAGGCTGCGTTTGGATAGTCGGCCTGGAGTGGAAAGGAGGACAGAAAATGGAGCTCTGGTATCAAGAAGGAAATCAACCAGCTTTCCTTCTATATTTAGAGCTACCTGAGGTTCTGGGTTTCTGAGAGACAGTTGGTTTAGGGAGCCACCGTGAAGAGCCCCAGGTCCCAGTTAGTCCTTTCCAGGACATTGGTTATCTGAGCCCTCACAGATAGAGGTCCCCGAGGGCATTCAGGTCTCCAGTGATTGTTTCCACACAAGGGGCACGGCTTATGGGGTTTTCATTGTGGTTGTCCCCTCTGAGGACATTCTCATTGTAGTCCTCTGAACGGCCATATAAATGGCACTTGGTGCCAAGACCTCGGGAGGTCCAGTCTGACTTAGTGGAAGGCCACAACTAAGGCCTCGGATTTTTGTCCCAAAGCTCCCTTTTCTGTTTTGCTTGCAATATACCCACTTGGCAGCTCGTAAGAGCTCCTGCAGGGTCCCTTCAAGGCCAACAGCCAGTTTTTGCATTTTCTATGAATATCCAGGGCTGATTTTGTGACAGATTTGTCCTTTAAAATCATTTCAGCCTTAGGGGTGTCAGGGGAGATGGCCATATGTTTAGTGAGCGCCCCCCTCGACCTCTCCAGGAAGGTCCTCAGGCTCTCTCGTTCCTGTGTTTGTGAAATAGTGGCTAACTTAGCATAATTTAAGGGCTAAATCTTAGATTTCCTTAATTTTTTTTTTCCAAAACGTCTGTCTTTTCCAAACGTCTCTTCTAAGAGTCTGATTTAAGAAAAGCATTATATCTTTCTAGGTCATCTCAAAAACATACGTAATATTCTGAAAAGCCTTTATATACTTATCCAATCAGAAAATTTCCCTAGATCTCCTTTTCTCTGTCTTAAACCTTGTAATGTAAAGGTTTTTTCTTCTGGCGTTCTAGCTTCTTTTAAGGGAAACACGCCTGTTACATTATGGGGAGGGCCTGGATAAGGTGGGTCTCAGGGAGCGGAACACGTGTATATGTATATACATATACATATATATCCACGTATATATGTGTGTCGATTGAGGACCTTAGGAGGAGGAGGTTGAGGTGGAAGACTTCCCTTCCTCCTTCTCTAGGTCTGTTTTGGATACAGGTGAGGGGCCCTTACTTGTTTCCCCTCCTGACTGCTGGACTTCAGGAAGGGCTGCCATCAAATTAGGATCCACCTTACATTGCTTACATATATCTCGATCTTTTTTCTTAAGGCTCAAAAACAATGAGCATAGGGGAATTCTCCCCATTTCCCTTCACGTATGCAAAACATGTCCAGTTGTAGGACAATACTATCATTGATAGTTTCCTCTGGAGGCCAGATTCCCTCTTCTAGTTTGTATTGGGGCCAAGCCTCTGTGCAAAAGAAAAGGAATCATAATGCATTCCAAAGGAGTAATGGCCTTGGTTGGGGAATCACCCATCTGTAGGAAAAAGGAAGAAGGTTGTCCCTTGTCTCAATTTCCTACAGCTGGCCACCTCCTGAACCCCTGTTTTGGCTGGCTATGCGACTGGACCCCAAAAGCCCTGTCAGTCTCACGAGGTGCTGGGAGTAGTCATTCTCACCCAGGGTTGACCCTGCCTCCAAACTGGTCTTTCCTGTTTTCTCTTACCCCTTTGTTTCCCACCTGCAGGACCTTGGGGGTATGGACTGTGACCAAGCAAGACTTTCCTGGTCATTGTAGGATAAACTAATTTATTTTGGCCCAACAGTAGCTTACATATTGATCATTGGCCATTAAGGGAGGGGGTTAAAGGGCCAAAGTCAAGGTCTGTCCCCCTGCGTTTTTCAACAATGCCCAAATAAACCTGTCTCAGCCATGTGGCTATCCATTTTCAGCATACAGTGGGCTAAGTTTAGTAAAATGGCTCCCATGTGTCTTAGTAAAAGCCCTTCATATATCACCCATCCCTCGCACGGCAGAGGCATCCGTTCCTCTGTAAACAGGAGCAACACTGCGTGGAGCATGTGGAGGCCGGCACCAAGGGTATTGCCGTCATTTTCTCAGCCTGTGGATCAAAGGAGGAGGAATTTTAACCTTAGCCCAGTATAGTCTTAAAATCCATTTATTTTAACCCTAGTCCATCCTGACCACACATAAAATTTCTTTTTAAAGATTTCCCTTCATGAGTCTTCTACAACTTTTCTTTGCATTTAGATTTTGTTCCATTTTTCTCCAAATAACCAGTCATTTAGGACAAAATTACTTTCTTTTACCTTCAACAAAAATATATTTCCATTTCTTATATCATTCCTTCATATCTCCTACTGTCGTGCCCAAATTCTGGATCCCAAGAAGACCGCCGGGGAGCCGGGACTGATGCAAACACAAAGGGTCTTTATTCGAAGCTGAGCTCGGACTCTTGCACCTCCTGGCGCAGCGGGGCAGTGGCAAGAGCCCCTAGCCAGGTTTACACAGGCTTTTTATCAGGGTTTGAGTACACTTTTCGGGCGGGGGATGGGGGTCCTTTGAACTGATTGATTAGCATTCTCCCGGGCTAGTTTTAGCATAATCTGATTGAGTATTTCATATTTGGCAGGCGTGGGCTAGCTATGGATTGGCTTAGCTTGGGGGTCCCGAGCAAACCGATTGGCTAATTCAAAGAGTCGGCGCCTGCGGGCTGAACGCTAGTGGGCTCTGCTAGGGGCTATTCTAGGAATCTGACCTCCTGTGGTTTTCCCTGGAACTCAAGGTGGAGGCAGGGTCTGCTAATCTGGGTCCGGCCCCTTGGCTACTCTGTTTCCTGGAACCCGGGGCAGAGTCCAGGGTGACTTGTTTTCCTGGAACTCGGGGCCCAGAACTGCTCTAAGATGGAACTTAAACCAAAATGGAGTGGCCTTAGCCCTAACAGCACTATACTTTCACAATATGGCAATTCTCTAACACAGCAAACAGGGTCAGGAGTCTAGTGCACACCATAAGTCTCTAAATCTAATACCTAACAAGATTTAACATACCGCAACTTAGTCTAATACATAGCAAACTAAACAGGCCTCACAGCACCCCAAGAAAAGTTTCACAGTGTTCACAGCAAACAGCAATCAAAACAGAATTCTCAGCCATCATAACCCTTAACAAAGTTCACAGTAAGCAGAGTCTGGGGCACACTGTCTCTAACACAGTACCCCTCTATGTTTAGCAGAAAAGAGAACTGGCTTCCAGCTAATGCAGGGCTGTCACCTGGGACAGGAAACTTAAAAATGCTCTCTTCACTACTTTTCTACATACAGAGTTGCTTTTCTTATTTTTATCAGTTTTAACTACATTTAGCAGAATTTTAACTCACAGAAAACTTAGTCTTCAGTGAAAACTAATTAGTAACCAATTGTGAATTCTGTTACATCAGAAGTTTTTTAGATGGCAACTTATGAATCCATTAAACATAAAGCATATTTTCCCACAGATCCAAATATCCTTAGTTTCTCTGCAACAAATCAGAAGCACAAACCCACATCTAGTAATTAGTGCTTAGCCTCTTATCTCATTAGATATCCAGTGAATTCAGTCTCAACATGCAAGCCCAACTTTGACGTTTTAGGTTACCAAAAACTTTGAAAGCTATCTTCACAATTACTCTTGAAAACTTGGAGACAAACAAAATTAATCATTTTAAGTCACCTTTTTGCTGACAGATTGCAACAGAGGTAACAAGAGCTTGTATGACCTTTAGAAAACCTTAGGTAGAAAAAGTTCATATATTTAATGCTGATAACTCTAAAGACATGTCTGTTTTGAATCAACAAACTTAAATCCATTTAAATAGCACACATGTTCCATTTGTATCCATTTAAAAGTTAATCAATTTGTTCCCCATTGTCTTTTTTCATCTGGGGCACAGGTGGGGAAATCTGAGTGGGTGGTTTTTGTTCTTTGACCTCTATGGTGGGAGGAGGAGCCAGTTCTGCAGGCCGCCCCCAGGTGGTGCAGAGACAGGAGGGAGGAAAGGCAAGGCAGGAGAGACAGGTGCCAGCAGAAGGCAGAGAAGGAGAATTCCCAGTTTCAAATCTTGTCAGTTCAGACAGAGGAGCAGACTGCAGGTTTCTTTGGTTTCCCACTGGTGGAATTAGGTAGTCCATGGCAGTCCGGAGAAGACAGGGAATTTCCCCAAAACAAAAGGAATTTTGGCAGCTGCTTGGGAATATTCCTTAAAGCCCCCGTTCTGAGGTAGAATAACCAGAGACAGTTGGCTTTAATTATCATAGTCATTGACCCAGGAAATGAGCGTGGGACAAGTCCCCGCACGCAGTCACACGGCGACTCCAACCTGCCGCCCAGTCCCCAGTGCCCTGGAGTTGCAGTTTAGCTCCTTGTCCCTTGTGGAATTACTAGGACAACCGTGGAGATGATCGGGCTCCCCTGTCACAGGCAGGTCTGCGAAAACGAACCCGGGTTCTTACCGGTCCGACGGGCGCTCCGGAGCTGACTGCTGGCCCTCACGGGTTCTGTGGCTGCTGACGGGGACCTTGCCCCGGCGCACCGGGAGGGCTGGTCTCCTGCAGATCAAGGGGTCCGCTGGTGCCAGGTGAGGCCACCTCTCCCGGCGCCCCGAGTTTCGGATCCCTGCTGGCAAAGGAGATGGAAACGCACCATCTCCGAATCCTGGACGCGAGCCCCCAAGTGATATAGCAGGATTCTCACACAGAGTCCTCTTTCTTTAGCGGTTTTTTTTTTTTTTTGAGAGACATAGAGACAGAGCGTGAGCAAGGGAAGGGCAGAGAGAGAGGGAGACACAGAATCTGAAGCAGGCTCCAGGCTCCGTCAGCACAGAGCCCGACGCAGGGCTCGAACTCACAGACCGTGAGATCATGACCTGAGCTGAAGTCGGCTGCTTAACCGACTGAGCCACCCAGGCGCCCCCGAGGCTTTTCTTTCCAGGAAGCAACTTTATTCCTGCCGGCCTGCTCAGTTGGGTTCGTACCCAAAGAATTGAGCCCCAAACGCCATGTGGTGTAATTTTTTTAATGTAATTTTCACTTCTTTGTCTCTCATATCTGGTAACACATAAACATATAGTGTGATTAAGTGGTCTCCTATTACAAGGTCGTGAGGGTGTTGTCACTATGGGTGTAGCCAGGTTACCTTGAGGGTTTTTTTTTCTTTCCTTATTAGGGAGGGGACCCTACCATACTATGAATGTACCTTTTCTTTTAATTAAAATTTCTGTGTGCTCTAAAAGGTGAACTCAGCAGGCTTAGGTTGCTCAAACTCTGCACATTCCACAGAAATGCTTGACTTTTATATTGGCCCATGGCTGCCTTCTGGGAGATAAGCTCTGAGCCCTTAGAACATCCTGCCTGATGGGAATCTTTTGTGTGCGTGAGGTCGAGGGCCGTGCCAGATACTCTGTGTCATATGTCCAAGGCCCTCTGGGTGTGCTGGAGACGAAATAACTGCGGTCGGTCACATGCACGCTGCATGCCTGTGTGACGGCCCAGGAGAGTGCTCGACACCAAAGCTTGGCTGAGCTTCCTCAGGGGGCAACACTTCTTTCTCACGCAGTGTCACGTATTGTTGCTAGCCGTACAAACCCTCCGGGAGAGGACGACTGGAGCTTTGAACTTGGGCTCTCCTGGACTCGACCATATGTGCCTCTTCCCTGTTCTGGTTTTCACCTGTATCCTTTGGCTATAATACACTATAACCATGAGTATAACAGCTTTCCTTTTTTTTTTTTTTTTTAATGTTTATTTTTCGAGAGAGCACACGTGAGTGGCAGAGAGAGAGGAAGAGAGAGAGAATCCGAAGCAGGTTCCATGCTGTCAGCTCAGAGCCCAACACGGGGCTTGATCTCACAAACCAGGAGATCACAATCTGAGCTAAAATCAAGAGTCAGATGATTAACCGACTGAGCCACCCAGGTGCCCTAACAGCTTTCCTGACTTCCGTAAATCAAACCTGAGAGTGACCATGGGCAGCTCCAACACAATATTCCTGAGATGTAACTGTGTGGTAAATTAACATAGCTGACCCTGGAACATTGCAGGGGTTGGGGCATCAAGCCCCTGCACATTCAGAAACCCGTATATAACTTACGACTCCCCAAAAACATAACTACTGTTAGCCTATAGTTGGCCAGAAGTCTTACCAATAATATAAACTATTAACACATATTTTACATGTTATGCATATGAGATACTAAATTCTTAAAATAAAATAAACTAGAGAAGAGAAAATGTTACTAAGAAATCACAAGGAAGGGGGCGCCTGGGCGGCTCAGTCAGTCGGACTGAGAGCGCAGAGCCCGCTTCAGAACCTCGGTCTCCTTTTCTCTCTGTCCCTCCCCTGCTCGTGCCCTCTCTCAAAAATAAATATTTTTTAAAAAAGGAACTCATAAGGAGGAGGAAGTACATTTACAGGACTGTATTTATCCAGAAAGAGTCCGTGGGTACGTGAGCTCGTGCAGCTCAAATCCGTGTTGTTCAGGAGTCTCCGGTATTCTCATTGACTCTCTCGCCTTGTGCGTAAGTGCCCGCTCGATGCCGAGCCTTGGGCCCAGGCTCAGCCACGGGGACGTGGCGTGGCCTTTCCTGTCCTGAGCAGGCACCTCCTCTCACGAGGCTCTCCCGGACGGCCTTCCCAGGCCCACCTTCCTTCCCAGTCTCCCTGCCTCCCACGCCCTGCCGTCGGGTCTCTCCTGCGTGTGTCCCCTTCCCTCACGCACGACACCACCGGCCCCGGGAGGCGAGCTCTGCGAAGGCAGTTCACCCTTCTTGGCACCACTCCTCAGTCCGGTCTTCCCTGAGCTTGTGCGGGACACCCTCATCCCTTTTCTAGGGAAGCGGACTTAAAGTGCCATCTAGTCAGCGTCAGGCCGGGGTCTCAAAGTGAAGCTCAGTGATTGTTGTTAATCTTCTCATTTTAACTCTGTTTTAAAGTATATAAAACGTTTCTCGGTTTCAAAAATTGAAACTAAATACAAAGCTTACTCAGAAGTCTCACTCCTGTCCCTGTTTCCTTTGCCCCATTCCTATTAACTTCCTGTAGACCACCATTTTCATTAGTTTCTGGGTTGTTCTGCCTATTTCTTTTTGGCAAAAATAGAAACTTGTAGCAAAACATAATTATGAAGATTTAGTCTTAGCAGGAAATGTACCTTAGCTCGCTGGACTGTCACAGCTAAGAGCAGCATAGTATAATAAAATTAAATAGACAAACAGGCACCTGGGTGGCTCTTGATTTCAACTCAGGTCATGATCTCACGGTTCATGAGTTTGAGCCCCGCATCAGGCTCTGTGCTGACACCATGGAACCTACTTGGGATTCCCCTCTCCTTTCTGCCCCTCCCCTGCTCACGAGCTCTCTGTCTCTCTCTCTCTAAAAAATAAGGAAAGAAAGAAAAACAAACTATTCCTAATTTTAGAATTCACAATGTGTCTGAAAAGAAACCTACAGTGATAAGAAGCATGGTTACTATTTATGCTGTTCTGTAGAGCTTTTCCTTCATTAAAGGATGTTTCTTTTTTCACTTAACAACCTTGGAAATAATTCCATGTCAATTCCTAGACCTCTGCACCATGTTCTTTCTCTCCCTTCTTTTTGGCTGTATAGTACTCCACTGAATGAATGTACTATAAGTCAACCAGTCTCCTCTGGGTGGTCATTTTAAGAGCCCTTTATAGAGAGAAATAACTTGAAAATTGAAAATATTTTCTCTCAGTAGCTTATTTGTATGTAAACTGCTGTGTGTGTGTGTGTGTGTGTGTGTGTGTGGTTTTTTGTGTGATTTTTTTTTAAGTTTTTAAATTTTTTATGTAATTTTTATGTAACTTACAGATTTATCAATCCTGTATCAGTTTGAGACTTTGTCATAGTTACGCTTTTTTCACACCAAGGTTATAAAGGAATTCACCATGTTTTCTTCCCGTGCTTATGCAATTACTTTTTTTTCACATCTTAGCCATAGGAGTTCATTCTGTTACATGTTATAAGATGTGGATCCAGTTTTGTTCTTCACAAAAGAGCTATGAAATCTCAACATTTTTAACACTAAATTATTTAATACTAATACTAATTATGCGATACCCTCATTAATGTGTTTAAAAGGTCAGGATATAATTGTTTCCTTGTTTTATTTTGTGTATAAATGCCCCTTGCTGTTTTTTTCCCAGGAAGTCAATGAAAATTCTCTTAAGAGATTAAGTGTCTACTTAGAAAACCTCCAGAAACCAGGCTTCAAGTCTTTGAAACCAACTCCGCTTACATTTTATGTAAGAGAAACAGAGCAGAACTCCTCCGAAGACCAGGAGCCCTTTAGCACATCCGGTATGTGTTCTCATTTCTAGCGTTTCCCCTGTGAGCTTGGTGATAAATCTGTTCATTAAGTGTGCTCTTGCCAGAATACCTTTGGATCGAAGCCTTGGCCTAAAAAAAAAATAATATCACTTCATTGATTGTTTCCCTAGAATTAGATTCTAATCTCAGCTGCATGTGTTTGAACAAGCCATTTTTTGTGTTTAAACTTTTTTGTCTATAAAACCGAAATGTTCCTATCTGCCTACTTCCTTTTTAAAAAATTTTTTTAATGTTTATTTTTTTGAGAGAGAGAGAACACAAGTGAGGGAGGGACAGAGAGAGAGGGAGACAGAGAATCTGAAGCAGGCTCCGCGCTGTCAGCGCAGAGCCCAATGTGGGGCTCGAACCCCTGAACCATGAGAGCATGTGAGCCGAAGCCAGATACTCACCTGAGTCACCCAGGTGCTCCCTTTACAAATAACTTTTTTAATCTATTATTTGTCCACTTCCTATTTTAGTGTTGTTTTAAGGGTTAAGCGTCTGCATAACAATTTACATTTTTTAAAGTAATAATCCCTTATTTTGTCCTCAAAGTACTCTGTGAATTAGGTAGTATGTCCCCAAATAAATTAGTAAGGTGCAGGGATTTTGCCAGGACTGTGGGGATGGAACATGGGTCTTGAACTTAGGCCTTTCAACTCCAGCTTTAGGCTCTTTTTATTATTTTTTTAAGTGTTATGTATCTATTTTAAAAGAGAGAGCAAGAAGGGGAGGGGCAGAGAGAGAAAGAGGGAGAGAGAGAGAATCCCAAGCAGGCTCCGCACCATCAGCACAGAGCCTTATGCAGGGCTCAGTCTTCGGAACCAAGAGATCATGACCTGAGCTGAAATCAACAGACTGAGACATGCAGGTGTCTTTTGACTCTTTTTAATCAGTCTTAGTGTGCAGCCTTCTTTTTGATCCTTTGTTACTACTTTACTCCAGATTCAGAAATACTTTAAGGGCAAATACGGGTCTAAATATATACCCTTTTGGTGATCCTTGAGGAAATAACTATTTTTAGAGTGAACTTTAAAATAATTTAAAGGTTTACCAGGAGCCTTCTGTGGGTTAAGCTTAAAACAATTAGAAAATGCACTATAATTTTTTTTTTTGAAACAAACTATTAGAATACTTAAAATGTGATTGTTTGGGGGACCTAGAGTCTATTTCTTGCTCTGCCAGTGACTAGCTGTGTGACCTTAACTTCTGGTTCTTCATTATTAAAATGAAAGAAGTTAAGTACTGTGTCTAAGTACTGAAGCATTCCCAGCGAAGGCCCCTACCTTACACTGAGGGCTCAGGAGGCTCTCAGGAGCCCGCGCAGAGCGAGGAGGAGGTCCCGCAGGGCAAGGAGGAGCGCAATCTAAGTGCTTAAGCAGGATCTTCATGTTGAAAAGCCACTTCCCACCCAGTCTCTCCAGGAATGAACATTTGATGATGTATTTTCTCTTTGTTTTCTTACTCTCTCGTGTTCAAATGTGGGCGATCAGAGATCAGAAATCCCTTGTCTGTTTCTCCATCTACTCTCATTTGGGAGTTTTATTAAAAAAAGACACTGTTCTTCATTATCCAGAGACAAAAAGTCATCTCAGAGCCCTGTTGTGAAAGCACAGCCCTACCGAAGAATGCTGTTAATGATACTAGTGCTAATAGCAGATTAATTCGGTTTATCACTCTAGATGACACAATTCTATTTGCCGTTGTAAGTAATCGTCATAAACCTGCTGTTCTTAAGCAGCTGAGATACACTTTTTGGTAGTGCAAGACCAACTAAACTCTTTAAATAGATGCACAGTCAAGATTAGGCTAGGAATTGAAAAACCTCATACGTATGTGTAGCTGTCTGCGTAGAGTTTACGATTTCTCCATGACAGGGAGAATTTGTAAAGGCAAATGAAGCCCTTTACAGTTTTTAAAACAGTATTATCACCGTTCAGTTTTTAGATGTTTGGGTTTGGAAGAGTCAGGCTCATTTCTAGTCATTGCCACCTTCCCTACAGCCATTAACTGGGTTTGTCTTGAATGTTCACCTCACATGGAGTTAAAGAATGAACCAGGTCTGTAGGGCGCCTGGGGGGCTCAGTTGGTTGAGTGCTGACTTTGGCTCAGGTCATGATCTCATGATTTGCAAGTTCAAGCCCTTTGTCGGGCTCTGTGCTAACAGCTCAGAGCCTGGAGCCTGCTCCAGATTCTGTGTCTCCCCCTCTCTCTGCCCTTCCCCTGCTCATGCTCTGTCTGTTTCTCTGTCTCAAAAATAAAATTTTAAAAATTAAAAAAAAAAAAGAATGAACCAGGTCTATTTGTTAGGGAAGGAGGAAACAGGGAAACTCAGAAACTTAGAAAGTTTCACACAGCAAATTAGGGAAAGAGCTGTTACTAGAACTAATGTCTCCTCATTCTTAGTCTAATGTTGTGATATATATTTTACATTATCTATTCCTTTTAAAAAATTTTGTTAGTAATCATCTTTGTCTCTACCTTTATGACAGAGTCTGGTATTCTAACAAGTATTTAAAATATGTTTATATATAAAGGTTTTTAACCTTTTTATCTAATTGTAAAATTAAGATCATTGATAATTAAGATGGTAACAAGGTAAAATGTTTACTACTGATTTTCAGTACTGAAATTAAAGGCTTAAATCATTTCTTTAGCTCGATGGCCTATGAGGAAATAAACTTCATTAAAACAAGTGGAAGAGTTACTAGGAGCTTTCTGTGAGTTAATGGTAAAACAAGTAGGGGGCGCCTTGCTGGGGTGTGTCCTGAGAGGAGGCCAGCTCCTACTTCAGGGCTTCCGGCTGGTCCAGGGTTTCACCTGCGTGAGGGTTGGTCTGGGCGCGGGAGATGACACGAAGTCAGTCTCTTGGAGTCAGCCTTGTATCAGGACTGGTCCAGGGCTCCTTATGTAAGGGTTGAAACACAAAGACGAGACATAACAAATGACACGGAGACAGCCTCTTATCCGGACTGCTCAGAGTTTATTTTTCTTTCTGGGTTTTTATGTAGTTTTAGAAGCAATACAGATGTATATTCCATAATGATTAACAAAATGATCTCAGCCCCCTTGATTGTTCCCATGATTTATAATAGAAATGCTCAAAAACAATTTTGGTTGAAAGGTTAAAAACAGTTCACACGTAAGCAAGGTATAACAACTGGGCACATTCTAATAAATGGTATAGGTTGAAAGACCAAGTACAAAGTACAAAGGTTTTATTCATAGATTGCCGGTTACAGTTGAAAGATTACAAGAAAAACATTATTCTAACTTCTATTTCCTATTACAATCTTGTTTTGAGACTCAAAGCAATAATCACATTCCTGAGGGTCTGGCATCAGTCTAAATAGATCAAAATACATTCTAAACTCTAATGACTTCTTAGAGATTTTATTTCCATGATTCTCAACATTATTTTACTATTAATAAAGTATGGCAGCATATGCTGGTTTAATAGGAGAAGAAGTTCTGGAGCCACTCCTATTTTTCTATGGCCCGTCTTCTTCAGGAGGATATTAGGATGAATCAAAAATCAACACAGAGGCCCACTGACCCTATAGCCAGGTGTTGTGGTGACTCCTACTGCGGCTGTGCCTGTCTTAGGTTGTTCCTCCCCTGAGGAATCTTACCCGTCTCTGGCTAACCAGCCCTCCTTCAGAGTCAAACCAGCCATAATTCTGTTCTTGTCGTATTACATCCTGGCATTTGTTTCAAGGCACCCCCATCCACCAATGAGGGCCCTGGTCTAGGGCACTGCCTTATCGGCCTGAGCCTTCTCCTTAGGTGATGTTACCAGGGCCAGTGTCTTCTGGTCTCCAACAGTGCCTGAGTGGCTCAGTGGTTCAGTGTCCAACTCTAGATTTCGGCTCAGGTTGTGATCTCCAGGTCGGTCAGATCAAGCCCCGCGTTGGCATCAGGCTGCACGCTGACAGCACTGATCCTGCTTGGGATTCTTTCTCCCTCTTTCCCCTCCCCTTCTCTTTCCTTCTCTCTCTCTCTCAAAAGAAATAAATAAAATGCTAAAACAAGTAGTCGTAGTCAGCAGTGACTGAGTAGAAAAAAAAATCCTCTACTTTTCTTTTTTTTTTTCAACTTTTTATGTTTATTTTTAAGAGAGAGAGAGAGAAAGAGAGAGAGACTGTGTGAGTGGGGGAGGGGCAGAGAGAGAGGGAGACACAGAATCTGAAGCAGGCTCCAGGCTCTGGGCTGTCAGCACAGAGCCCAACTCAGGGCTCCAACCAACAACCGTGAGATCATTACCTGAGCCGAAGTTGAATGCCCAACCGACTGAGCCACCCAGGGGGCCCAGGAAATAATATATACAAATAGCCAACAAACATTAAAATGTGTAGCTTCTGTAGTTAGATCCAAACTAAATTAGTTGTGTGCTGTTTTCGGATGAAAGCACATGTGCAGTCTGGTACAGGCACTCCTCACTGCACAGCAGCCCTTCCGTCGGAACAGACAATTAATGGAACTGAGAAGATAGGAACTGAGACTTATTCCTGACAACTTTTTGGGGATTTGTTCCTTGACTGAGCTCTTCGTCACCTCAAACTCAGTCAGGACTTTCCTTTCTTCTTTCACTAACTAGAACAACTCTCCCGCCAGTATTTCTCACTCTACCATCTAATGATTGAACTAAAAAACTTCTTTAGTTTGCATGTTCTGGATCCCTTAAGTCTGTGTGGCAAGAAGAGTATGTATTTTTTTGAGAATGATTTTAAACTCTGGTATCGGTCATGAGTGGCCAAGATAAGAAAATACACTTCAGTCTTATATGGAAAACGAACAGTTAAAAATTTTTGTGTCCATCAGTTTCAGAAGTGTTAAATAAAAATTGCACTACCTTCATTATGTGGACTGGTATATATAGTTGCTAAAAAGAGTAAGTTGGTCTATACCTACAGACACTACTTAAGTAACAACAGCAAGTTCAAAGTAATATATCTAGAGTGTTACTACTTCCATATTAAAAAGAAACAATTCAGACTGTAGGTGTGAGTTCGTGTAGACAAATATGGGCACATGTCACGAGTAATATACGTAAGCACCCAGAAAAGGCTTGTGTAACGAGGTCAGTGCTCTGTCTGCGCTGATACAGCAGGCGCTAGTTCCATGCTACTGTTGACATGTGGTTAATGTGACCAGGAGCTGAACTTTAATTTTATTTCATTTTGATTAACTTAATTCTAAACTGAGAGAGAGTGCTAGTAGCTGCCGTGTTAGAGAGTGCAGGTCGAAAAGCATAGGTTCCTAATTGTTACTAATGGTTATATCTAGTACAGACTGTGAGGCTCTATATGCCTGTCAACAGGAGACTTGTATTTTTACTATATGTATCTCTAATTTCACAGCGAGGATGTACGTATAAAATAACTGTATAATCTTCAAAACCAATTAAAAATACTTTTTTTAAAAAAAAAGAAGAAAGGGTCAGTGTTAGGATGGTACAGTGGAGAAAATTCTGGGCTTGGAGTCAACTCAGATTTAAGCCCTCGGTCTGTTTTCCTAACCCCCTTGAGCCAGATTTCTTCACATTTGAAGAAAGATGATAGTGACATAGTTGGTGAGGATGTTGAGAAGTTACATAAATTCAGCTAGAACCATGCCTAACCCCCAGTCATGAAGAAAAAACAGTAGATCTCCTGTCGTGGATGTAAAACGATAGATTACATCACTTCCAAAAATACTGAGTTACTAGGTGGTCGAGTGGACAGGTGGGAACACGGTCTCCTGTAATCACAGAGAAAATTCGAGATGGGTATCTGTCACCCGAGACTAGGCACTCCCATCTGAGCCGTTGTCACAGTAAAACGTCCCTGTTCTCCCTGTCTCCCCTCCTTTGTCTTCGTGCTAGAAACCATCGCTCATGGGTACTTGCGCACAGGAGAGCTGTTCTGTTCTAGACTGTAGAGACCATATTCATGGGCAGCCTGAAAATATTCTGAATCCCTTCCTTGGGCTGGAATGGGTTTGGTCTCTGGTGCCAAACTAGAAGGAGAACTGACAGGAAGTCATGAAGGTGAAGGTACTGTGATACGGTTTGGAAGAAGAGTAGTTTTCCGTTTACAGCTTATTTGCCAGTAGGATGGATTTTAAGCAGTAATCAAATGTTTTAAAAGATTTTGATTTTATTAATGTTGCATGAAAAATTATTTTTAAATAAAATGAATAATCATCTGTATTAACTGTCTGGGGGAATTATATTCTCTAGGATTTCGAGCAGTCAAATTTACTTTGCACACCAGAGATCTGCTAAGCACAGTATTATATATTCTCAACTCCTGCAGTTTATCTGTTGAACATATCCAAAGCTCGAATACTAACGTGTGTTCCCAGCCTCTCCAGGAGGCTAAAAGGATGTCTGACAGACCCATCAAGTGGGACAAGTCTTACTACTACTTTACTGGGTTCAAGGACCCTCACGAAGACCTTGAACGAGTCTCGAGAATGGAAACAACCCTCACGTATGTAAAAGTTCTTACTTAATTAAACTTATTTGTAGTTCACGGTTACAATTAAAGTCTAATTTTTCAGGAAAAATAATTCTATCAATATAGTTAACCCAGTGACCATTATGAAAAAGATAGTTCATGTTTCTTAAAGTGGCCAGAATACTTCCAAATGTACTTAATCTGTGGTCTTTTGATGCCAAACAAATGGAGGAAGTTGTTTTAAATTTTAGAAATTCTACTCCTCAAGTTACCCCTGGTATAAGGGGAAAGAACATATATCTATATACCTAAGACTATAAAAGAATATGAGACTTCTTCATGTAAGCATTTCCAGTTTCTCAGATAGTTTAGGAGTAATGTTCCTTAGTGTAACAGTCCGTACATAATAAAAATGCATGGAGACAGCGCTTGAAAATATCATCCCTGGGGGGTTATAAAGTACAAACTCTCAGCTGTAAAATAAACAGTGTAACGTACAGCATGGGTGCTATGGTCAACAATACTGTATTGTGTACTTGAAAGTTGCTGAGAGAGTAGATCTTCATGTTTTCATCAAGAAAAACAATTTATAACTATGTATGGTGACGGCTGTTAACTAGACTTACTATAGTAAGTGTAATATACACTAATATGCTATATACATAACTAATGTTATATGTCACTTATGTCTAATATTTTTTAAATATATCATCTGGAATGTATTGAGAAAGAATAATTTTTAGTTATAAAAACCATGTATGAAATATTTCCCTATTATTATCTTGTTTATAAAGTCACCATTAATGTTTTTTAAGTAAGTCCTTTTGGGCTCCATAAAGACCGGCCATAGTCTGTTCCTGTGGTTGTATCTAAAGAGTGTGGTGTACCAGAGGATTCTCACTTACTACAACATGGTAGGTTATCCTTAGTCCTCCAATGGCAGAGCATTTGCTTTGCAGATTACCTATTCTGCCTCAGGAATCCCTGCTCCTGTTGTCTGGCTAGATTCCAAACAAAGCCAAAGAGACAAGAAAGTAGCAGAGTCTTGTACATAAAGGGAGAAGGTATCTGCCTGAGGCATGTGTGTACACGTCTGTGGTGCAGGTGTGTCTCTGGTCCGCCTGTGTGTGTAGCTCACAGGTAAATCACCTCCCTAAATATGTGGATTTTAATCGTTCAAATTTTCTTTGTAAATAAAACCAAGAGGAAAATGTGGCTATGGGAATGATAATTTAATGACAGACCAGCAGTAATGAAGACAGTAAGAAGTAAGGATATGAAAAAAAAAATGAGCAGTCATGGTAGGATAGAAAGTGATAATTTAGAAAGAAAAAGTCTAGAAAAATAAAAGAGATGACTGCAGGTGAATTACATGCAGAGACTACATCGGAAGTCAGGGGATTGCTGTGCCCTTGAGCTGCTTCCAACCCCTTAGAGCCCCTTCAAACCTGTCTTGACCTTCTCCCAAACACAGGTAATTGCCCACTGAAGGCATTCTACTGAGGGCTTGTTCCACAGTTTTATGTTAGTTTTTCCCACTAAGGATTCCAGGAAACTGTATCATAAAAGCCAGGATGGTATTTGTATCAATTTTTCTTTATGTATTCGTGTTTTTAATTAGTAATTATTTTAAAAATAATTACAAAATTGTTGAACCATTTTAAAGCTTTCAACTCATGAATTGAGCGACCCTGCTTGGTAAGATTTAGGGCACCTGTAACTCAGCCAAAACTTCTTGGGCACCATGGTCATTTTGGCCGTCTTTAGTTCACGTCTCTTGTCTTGTTTCACTTCATCTTCTGTATGTACGTTGCAGAAGAGGAAGCAGAGGGAGCACATGCTGAATTACATGGTCAGAAGGAGCATCAAACTACATCACACTAATCTCCACTTGATTTACAAATTATTTCACCTGATCAAAATTCATTTTGGAAAGCATGTTAAGATACGTCTAATATTTTAGGATATAATGTTAAAAAGAAAAGATATAGTAGCAGTGTTATTTAGTGTAGACTTAGTTTTTTCGGTAATTTTGTTTTTGTTGAGAAGTGCAGGCTGAAATAGTCTCTTACTATTGCGAAATAAAACACTGAAATGAGGAAAATAAATCAGGTGGCATTTTTTTTTAAATCCGTTTTCATACTACATCTGGTGATTCTGTTTCAATCCACATTTTAGGACATGCTATGTAATTCTGAGTTTGTCAACAAACTGTGCTTCAGCTTACTTCAAACTCATTTTACTGTATAAACATATAAAAAGAGTAAAATTAAAATTTTAATACCTCAGGAGTTTTCTTTAATTACATATTGTAATAGGAATTTACCCATCTCAAAACGAGATTTTAGTATGTTCATATTTTGAATATATTCTCTAGTTTTCAAATAGTATTATAACAAAAATGGATTTAATTACATCATTTGTATGGAAGGAGCCAACAGGATCCATTTCTGTCTAAACAAAATAATCCCAGGGGCACCTGGGTAGCTCAGTCAGTGAAATGCCCAATTCTTGATTTCAGCTAAGGTCATGATCTTACAATTCATGGGTTCGAGCCCCGCGTCAGGCTGTGTGCTTGCCGGAGTCCGTCCTGAGGAAGGCCAGCTCCTACTTCAGGAATTCCGAGGAATTCTGGCTGGTCCAGGGTTCCCTGAATGAGGGCTGGTCTAGGACAGAAGACACAGAGACAGCCTCTTATCGGGACTGCTCGAAGTTTATTCTTCCTCCAGTGTTCTTATACATTTTTTCTAAGTACGGCAAGTATACATCTTGTAAAGATTGACAGGATGAAATCAGTGTATGAGGGTGAAAAACAGTTCACATGCGACCACAGCGTAACTAATGGGTACATTCTGGTCAGTATCGGGTTGAAAGGATAAGAACAAAGTATACAGAAATTGTTTATAGGCTCTGGCTACAGTCCAAAGATTACGTGGAAAACATGTTTTTCTCTAAAGTTGCTCCCTAAGATTATCTATTATCCACTGACCATTCATAATGTCTTCACCCAAAACCTGCTGCAACGACCACATTCCTGAGAGTCAGGCAGCATTCTTCAAACGTCAATTCAAAAGGGAATATACTTGGAAGGGATAGGAGCATCTATCTGAATGGATGTGATTTTATTTCCATGACAATCCACACTAAGAAATCCTTACATGCAAAATGTATGTAAGAGACCGCAGCCCAAAATTGACTTGGGGGAGAAAGACGTACAAGGCCCATCTTCGCCTTGCAGCTCTGCAAACAAGGACTTCTCTTCCAGGTTCTTGTTACTCCACCTGGAGTGACAAGGGCTTGAACCTCAGTTCTTCAGCTCGCAGCCCTGCAATCCAGGTCTTATGTTCGAGGCCATAAATGCTTCACCCTGGGTTCCAGGGCCTTGGGCCTCAGGCCTTCACGAGGCGGTCTCCTGCACGTGCTGACAGGGCGGAACCTGCTTGAGATTCTCACTGTCTCCCTCTCTCTTTCTCTCTCTTCCTCTCTCTCAAAATAAATAAACTTTTAAAACAAAATAAAGCAATCCCATGTGTTACATCTTTCCCAACGAGAAAACCTAAACGGTAGGAAAACCACTGAAATGCTGTTCTCTCAGATCCCGGAGCACCAGTAAATGTCAGACTTCTCTTTTCGCCCTTCGAATTTTGCTCAAGTAGTTTTCTTTCACTTACAGTGTCTAAGTTCTAAATCAATCTTAGTGTCCACAGAATGACACCCTGGACAACTATAACATTGGAATTTCCATATTTCCATAGAATGCTTAGAAAATTTAACTCCTATCATGCCTTTATTTATTCTTACCCTTGTTTATAGGAATACTGACTTAGTATTTTTCAAATTGCAAGTCATAACTCAGTTTATGGGGGCAGAGAGAGAGGGTCCCAAGCAGGCACTGTTACGTCAGCACAGAGTCCAACGCAGGGCTTGATCCCACAAATGGTGAAAGTATGACCTGAGCCAAAATCAGGAGTCCAGTGCTTAATCTACTGAGCCACCCACATGCCCCTACACCATGTCTTCTTTTTTTTTAATGTTTATTTTTGAGAGAGAGAGAGAGAGTGCATGTGAGCAGGAGAGGGGCAGAGATTTAGTGATTTGGGACCAGCAAAGTTGCTTTGCATTCTTCCTTTTTAATGTTTTTTAAATGTATGTTTTCAGTACATTTCAGTGGTGTTTCTAATGCACATGCATATGTGTGTATACTGAGTCACCATTTAAAATTTCTTACTGTGGGTTACCATCAGAGAAGTTTGAAAAGCTATGGTGGAAATGCCATGTAGTTTGAGACCTAGGAGTTTGAAATTTATGCCATTTTAACTTTACTGCAATTTGGATCATGGCTGTCCTTTTCATCCTCTTAAATCCATGAAAAACCGAAGTTCTCTTGAGTTACTGAAATATTTTTATCTCAAAAGAATTATTAGCCTAAGAACTAAACCAAATGTCTCCAATCTGCAGTCTAACTTTAGACCCTGTACGTGATACTCTTGTTTTATATTCCCCTTCCCTTGGCTTCATTTCCTTACCAGCATTTTTTCTCTTTCCCTGCATCTTTTAACAATGTATTTATCATTATAAGTATAACGAAATCATTTTTGGAAGGCAAGGTCTAGCAAATAAATTAACTACCATGAGAAACCACTTCATAGCCTAGGATGGTTATAATCAAAAGAAAATAACAAGTATTTGGAAGGATGTAGAAAAAAGCAGATGTCTATATAAAAGCTTGTTTATAGTAGCGTTATTCAGAATAGCCAAAAAGTGGAAACAACCCAAAGGTCCATCAGCCGTAGAACGGATAAATGAAATGTGGTGTATTCATACAGTGAAACACTATCTGGCTCTAAAAACAAATGAAGAGTACAGCATGGATGAACTTTGAGAACATTATCCTAAGAGAAAGAAGCAGTCACAGTGGACCACATATTGCATGATTCCATCCATGTGAAATGTATGGAATTGGCAAATTGTGACACAGGAAGTAGTTCAGTGGTTGCTTGGAGCTAGAGGGGAGTACTGAAGTAACTGCTGATAGGTACATGATTCCTTTTTTTCTTTAAGTTTTTTTTTTTTTTTTTGAGAGAATCTCAAGTAAGTTTGGCACTGTCGGCACAGAGCCCCATGCAGGGCTCAAACTCAGGAACCGTAAGCTCATGACCTGAGCTGAAATCAAGAGTTGGAGGCTTACCCGACTGCGCCACCCAGGCCCCCTGCTACATGATTGCTTATTAGGGTGATGAAAGTGTCCTAGAATTTGATTGTACTGGTGATTGCACAAGTCTGACAACATACACGCCATGTATGGTATGTGTGTTACATTTCAGTAAAGCTTTTATTTTTATTTCTTTTTTAACTTAAATTCCAGTTAGCATACAGTGTAATATTAGTTTCAGGTGTACAATTTAGTGATGCGACACCCAGTGCTCATCACAAGTGCCCTCCTTCATCCCCATCACCTGTTTAACACTCCGGTAACCATCCGTTTGTTCTGTGTAGTTAAGAGTCCGTTTCTTGGTTTTCTTCTCTGTCTTTTATCTCTCTATGAACACTTATTTTCTGTAAATTCCACATATGAGTGATGGAGTATGGTATTTGGCTTTCTCGGACTGACCCATCTCGCTTAACATTACATTCTCTAGCTCCACCCACATCATTGCAAATGGCAAGATTTCATTCTTTCTTATGGCTGAATAATATTCCAGTGTGTGTGTGTATATACCACAACTTTTCTCTCTTTTTTTTTTAAGTTTATTTATTTTGAGAGAGAGCATGAGCAAGGGAGGGGCAGAGAGAGAGGATCCCAAGCAGGCACTGCACCGTCAACACAGAGCCCAACGCAGGGCTTGATCCCACAAATGGTGAGATCATGACCTGAGCCAAAATCACTAGTCCAGTGCTTAATCTACTGAGCCACCCAGATGCCGCTACACCATGTCGTCTTCTTCTTTTTTTTTTTAATGTTTATTTTTTAGAGAGAGTGCATGTGAGTGGGAGAGGGGCAGAGAGAGAGAGGGAAACACAGAAACTGAAGCAGGCTTCAGGTTCCTAGCTGTCAGCACAGAGCCCAACACAGGGCTCGAGCTCACCAGCTTGAGATCATGACCTGACTGAGGTCTGATGCTTAACTGACTGAGCCATCCAGGCTCCCCCAGCTACACCATGCCTTTTCTTAATTCATTCACCAGTTGATGTACACTTGGGCTCTTTCCAAAATTTGACTGCTGTTGATAGTGCTGCTATAAACATCAAGGTGCATGTATCCCTTCAAATTAGTATTTTTTGTATTCTTTGGGTAAATACCTAGTAATGTAATTGCTAGATTGTAGGGTAGTTCTATTTTTATCTTTTTGAGGAAACGCCATACTGTTTTCCACAGTGGCTGCCCCAGTCTGCATTCCCACCAGCAGTGCAAGAGGTTTCTCTTTCTCCTCATCCTCGCCAACACCTGTTGTTTCTTGTGTTGTTAATTTTAGCCATTTGGACAAGTGTGAGGTGGTATCTCATCGTAGTTTTGATTTGCGTTTCCCAGATGGTAAGTGATGTTGAGCATCTTTTCATGTGTCTGTTGGTCATCCGTGTGTCTTTTTTGGAGATATGTCTATTGATGTCTTCTGCCCATTTCTTGATTATTTATTTTTGGGGTGTTACGTTTGAGAAGTTCTTTGTAGATTTTGGATATTCACCCTTTATCAGATACGTCATTTGCAAATATCTTCTCCCATTCTGTAGGTTGCCTTTTAGTTTTGTTGATTCTGTTCTTTGCTTTGCAGAAGCTTTTTATTTTGATGAGGTCCCAATAGTGCATTTTTTGCTTTTGTTTCCTTTTCCTCAGGAGACATATCTAGTAAGAAGTTGCTATGGCTGAGATCAAAGAGGTTACTGCCTATGTTCTTCTCTAGGATTTTAATGGTTTCCTGTTTCACACTTAGGTCTTAAATCCATTTTGAATTTATTTTTGTGTACGGTGTAAGAAAGTAGTCCAGTTTCATTCTTCTGCATGTCACTGTCCAGTTCTCCCAGGACCGTTTCTTGAAGAGACTCTGCTTTTATCATTGGATATTCTTTCCCTTGTGAGTCCAGTTTTGGGCTTTCTGTTCTGTTCTCTATTTGTCTGTTTTTGTGCCAATACCATACTGCATTGGTGACTACAGCTCTGTATATAACCTGAAATCCAAAAGTGTGGTGCTTCCAGCTTTGCTTTTCCTTTTCAAGATTGCTTTGGCAATTTAGGGTCTTTTGTCATTGTGTATAAAATTTTAGGATTGTTTGTTTGAGCTCTGTGAAAAATACTGGTGGTATTTTGATAGGGATTGCATTAAGTGTGCAGATTGCTTTGGGAAATATAGACATGTTAACGATATTTATTCTTCCAGTCCATGAGCGTGGAATGTTTTTCCATTTCTTTGTGTCTTCTTCAATTTCTTTCATCAGTGTTTTACAGTTTTCAGGGTTTAGATCTTTCACCTCTTTGCTTAGGGTTCATTCCCAGGTATCTTGTGGTTTTTGGTGCGTCAATAAACCTTTAAACACAAAACTATGACTACTCTTTTTAAAATATATATCTGTGAATACTAAGTACTATTTATTTGGATTATTTCATTTTTGATAAATTTTTATAATAAGAAATTTCAACATTTCTTAAAGTTCTTGACTAGTAAAGATTAAAAACTATGGTTTAGGGGCACCTGGCTGGCTCAGTCAGTTAAGTGTCCGACTTCGGCTCAAATCATAATCTTGCAGTTTGTAAATTCAAGCTCTACGTCGGCTCTGTGCTGACAGCTCAGAGCCTGGAGCCTGCATCAGATTCTGTGTCTCCCTCTCTCTCTATGCAACTGCCACACTCACACTCTCTCTGTCTCAAAAATAAATGTTTAAAAAAAAATTTTTAAGTATGGTTTAACTGTATTTTATTATAGAATAAATATGACTCTTTAATCTCAATAATAATTTGAATGGACTTCTCATTAAAAATCAATGGTTCAAATTTCACAAATGACTATGATTGTAAAATTAAGAATTTAAATGATTTTTATGGCAAATTCAGGCATTAATTGTCTTTTTTGTTTTGTTTTTTATTTTTTTAATATTTTTATTTATTTTGAGAAAAGAGAGAGCACACGAACAGAGGAGGGGCAGAGAAAGAGCGAGTGAGAGAGAGAAAGAGAATCCCAAATGGGCTCTGCGCTGTCAGTGGGACAGCAGGCAGGGCTTGAACTCACAAACCATGAGATTAGGTACTGACTCAGATGCTTAGCTGACTGAGCCACCCAGGTGCCCTTAATTGTCCTTTTTAAGTCCATTTAGAGAGTAGCGTAGAATTCTCTCTTAGTTTAGAGTATGAACAGTCAGGATAACCATGTGTGTCCATATTGGATAAGAAGGTATACTTTTCTCTTTGCCTTATGGTTTTATTTGCATAGTCAAAATGTAGGTTGTCTAGTGATCTCCTGAGATCAAATTGAAAATACCAAGTTTGATTTAAAACAACATTAGATAATAGAAGACTCACCTTTCTCTCATGAGGTAATTAAGTAATGGAGGAAATGAAACATTTACAGAAATTATTATACAGACTGTGAGTGTATCTCTCAAGAAGAGATACTGAAAAAGTAACTAGCCAGTCAAAGGACAGAAGTTAGGGGCGGGTACGTCCGGACAAGTTTTAAAGTAAATGTAGCTGTTGACTTACTTCCAGTTCGTTTTCATAGTTTTTACTTAGGGGAGGAAAAGATCATTCAAAAATACTTAATGGTAATCTGCACTGCTACACTCTCCTAGATTGGAACTTCCTAAAGGATCCAGTACTTTCCAGTACTGCTTTCTCCTCCCTGCACCCTAGATTCTGTATTCCCCCAGCCTACATATTCAGTTTTATCCTGTCATTCCCCTTAACTACTCATGCACTACCCAGAGAAGGATTTCTCTTTGGTAGCCTGCAGATCCCTCGGAATTTATGAAAGTTTGTGGAGGTTGGTGAGAGAAAACAAAGGAATGTCCGTAGGAGACATGTTTCGGGGAATTTTTGAAAACTAGAAAGCAGATGAGAGGAGAAACAAGCCGGCCGGAACCAAGCCTGCTCTCCCCTCTACAACTCACCTGCTGTCTGAGAGGCGCCAGCTAGGGCACTAAAGGCAAAAAACATGATTAACATGATTACCTCTATTTTTCCACTTTACTAGTTTCCCTTGCGGTTAGTTGCTTTTGAAGAGATACAGCAACTTAAATACCCTTTTGCTCACCGCGTTCTACCCCTTAGCCCTAACCTTCACTGATGACTCCTGCCTAGGTCATCCAGATAGCAGTTTTCTGAATCCATCATCCCTTCAAGCCGGCTCCTGTGTCCCTATCATTCCTTGGGAAGTTTCACTTTCCAATTCATTAAGTCGTTCCAGGCTCACCTGGACTGTCCCTGCCCCAATGTTTGATTCAGCCATTTTGCCAGGAAGCTCTGGTTCTTTTTAGTAAGGAGCGGTTTTTCAGAATCCAAGGTCTGGGGCAGCCGGGTGTGCTCAGTAGCTCCCAAACCTCTCGTGGCTGACGCCAGGAAACCTGTGTCTTTATCTACATGTATGTAGTGAATACTGTGTTTAGAGGCTTCATTTTTATCTCAGTGTTTAGAAACAAAACACAAAAATTGCTAAAGTAGACCAGTTCATTTTTATACACTCAATGTAAGAATTCCAAGAATCAAGTCATGAGTGTATAATCATAAGATTATATTTCAGCCTACATTTTAAGACATTTTGTCTCCAAACCAAACGTGGCATGTTCTTTGATGATTCGTTTATCAGTAAATCATGCTTTCTCTTATATGATTTAAAGTAAATTGAATAACATGTTAATAAATGAGGAAAATCTTGAAAAATTATAATGCAATAGCTTATAATAGTGATATGAAGTAAGATTTTTATTTTCTTATTCCATCATGCACAGATGACAAAACTTTTACCAATATTCTCAAAAAGGGAGTAGGAACAATTATTAATTACTATACAGTTAGTAAATTAAAAGTTAATTAAAATTGAACACCTTTGCTTAGAGGATAAAGTCCCAATTCCTTCTCCCAGGACGCAAAAACCCTCATGGTCTGACTCCCCCCCTCCCACACCCCCCTTCCCAGTCTCATCTCCTACTTCCCTCCCTCAGGCCGTTAGGTGACCTGGGCGTGCTGACTCACCTCGTGAGTTCCCAGGGCACCAGCATGATTGGCGTGCCCTCCCCTGTCAGTAATCTGCCTGGAAACACCAGATACCTCTCTCGGGTTCCTCTCCTGGGTTCCGGGGCACATGTCAGCTGTTGTACAGAATCTTACAGACGGAATTCCTTCTTCCTCTGTTCTCATAAAGGCTCCTATATCCTGGTTTCTTCTCTCTGTATTCCTTAGTAGTTGTGTCTTCCTTTACACACAGCGACTTTATCTTCTTTATGTCAACACAACACAGTATCAGGCATTTGATAAATGCATAAAGATTTTATTGGTTTCAAGATTATGAACTGATAATTTTTAAGACGTCTATTCTGCCAGCACCTTTTAAATCCTATTCTAGTTCGGATTGTGCTAAACCTGCTGCTAGATTTCTAGAGATGGGATAAAGATTTCAGACTTCAGGATACTTCAGAATCTGTCGTGTGTGCTACACCTTTCAGTCGGCTGTCCCAGCCCTTCACTCCCACACATCAGGCACGTTCAGGAGAGAGCGCAGAGCTACCACTCCCACCAGAGCAGATGGGCAGGTGACGTCATGGGACAACCAATAAGGCGGAAAAGTCAAGCTCAAAAGACACATCTAACGGTGCTCATTGCACGTGGCTGAAGGAACTTGCAAAGATTTCTTTGTGGGTTCTAGCTGGGTAGACTCCAGCTCCTTCCTTTACTTTAATCTTCGTCATTAGCGCCCTGAGCTCCCAGTGCTTATAACTCCGGTATCTCTATCCAAGGCCCCCAGGGCCTGACCTTACCAGTCCATTTTGTTTTGGGGTTTTTTTTGTTTGTTTTGTTTTTTACCCCTGAGCCTCCAAATAGACGTCTGTTTACTCCCCGGGGGCTCACTGCCACCTCCTTTCCTTCCACCTTACCGCATGCCCGGTTGAAGTCCACTCTGCTACTCTGTGCTATTCTCAACTCTCCCCACCTGGTGTTTCGCTTATAATTTGGTAAAGGCTTGGTTGGAAACTCAGTTTAACACTGGGCCTCCCTACGGGAGTGCTTACGTCTGTTAGTACTAGAAATGTTGGCATTGTAGTCACTATTACAAAGTGTGTATCTCTTGTTTTCTTTCTAGATCCTGGTTAGATAGCCATGGGAAGAGTGCAGTTAAAAAGCTGAAGAACAGTTTGCCACTTAGAAAAGAACTAGATCGTTTAAAAGACGACCTGTCCCACCAGCTGCAGCTCTCCGACATCAGGTAACAAAGACGACCTAATTCGGAGACTAAAGTAAGCATGGGTATCTATTGGTTACGCTCTTCAGCAGTTGGATAGTTGCATCTTTGACTTTAATTATTCTGTTTACTAAATAGTCTTCAATTGTCTTTTTCTGAAAATGTCAAATGTTCATCTGTGTAAGAAAACGATGATCAATTTCTTGTTTAAAACAGTGAACTAAAGTTTAGATACATTTTTAGCATAGCAGTTTAATTTTTTATTTTTTATTTTTTTTGTTCTTTTTTAATAATTTATTGTCAAATTGGTTTCTATACAACACCCAGTGCTCAATCCAACGAGTGCCCTCCTCTGTGCCCATCACCCACTCTCCCCCCTCCCACATCCATCTCTCCCTTCAGCTCTTTCTTATTCTTTGAGAGTCTCTCATGTCATGTCTTCCTTCCTCTCTGTGGCTTTTTTTTTTTTCCCCCTTCCCCTCTTCCTCTCCCCCCGGTTCTCTGCTAGGTCTTCCAAACCCTACCTATGCGTGGGAACATATGGCATCTGTCTTTCTCTGCCTGACTTATTTCACTCAGCATAATATCCTCCAGTTCCATCCATGTTGCCACATATGGCCAGATTTCATTCTTTCTCATTGCTGCATAGTATTCCATTGTATATATATACCACATCTTCTTTATCCATTCATCAGTTGATGGACACTTAGTCTCTTTCCATGATTTGGCTATTGTCGAAAGTGCTGCTATGAACATTGGGGTACACGTGCCCCTATGCATCAGCAGTCCTGGATCTCTTGGGTAGATTCCTAACAGTGCTGTTGCTGGGTCATACGGTAAGTCTATCCTCATTTTTTTGAGGAACCTCCACACAGTTCTCCAGAGTGGTTGCACCAGTTTGCATTCCCACCAACAGTGCAAAAGGCTGCCTGTTTCTCCACATCCTCGCCAGCATCTATAGTTTCCTGATTTGTTCATTTTAGCCACTCTGACTGGTGTGAGGTGGTATCTCAGTGTGGTTTTGATTTGTATTTCCCTGATGATGAGTGATCTTGAACATCGTTTCATGTGTCTGTTTGCCATTTGAATGTCTTCTTTGGAGAAGTGTCTATTCTTATCGTCCTCCCATTTCTTCACTGCGTTATTCGTTTTTCGGGTGTGGAGTTTGGTAAATTCTTTATAGATTTTAGATACCAGTCCTTTATCCGATATGTCATTTGCAATTATCCTTTCTCAATCTGTTGGTTGCCTATCAGTTTTGTTGGTTGTTTCTTTTGCCGTGCAGAAGCTTTTAATCTTGATGAGATCCCAGTAGTTCATTTTTGCTTTTAATTCCCTTGCCTTTGGAGATGTGTCGAGTAGAAATTTGGTGCGTCTTAGGTCAAAGAGGCTTTTTCCTGCTTTTTCCTCTAGGATTTTGATGGTTTCCTGTCTCACATTCAGATCCTTTATCTATTTAGAGTTTATTTTTGTGAGTGGTATAAGGAAGTAGTCTAATTTCATTCTTTTGCATGTTGCAGTCCAGTTCTCCCAGCACCATTTATTAAAGAGGCTGTCTTTTTTCCATTGGGTACTCTTTCCTGCTTTGTCAAAGATTAGTTGGCCATATACTTGTGGGTCCATTTCTGAGTTTTCTATTCTATTCCATTGGTCTATGTGTCTGTTTTTGTGCCAATACCATACTGTCTTGATGACTACCGCTTTGTAGTAGAGGTTGAAGTCTGGGATCGTGATGCCTCCCGCCTTGTTTTTGTTCTTCAGTATTACTTTGGCTATTCGGGGTCTTTTATGGTTCCATACAAATTTTAGGATTGTTTGCTCTAGCTTTGAGAAGAATGCCGGTGCAATTTTGATTGGGATTGCATTGAATGTGTAGATTGCTTTGGGTAGTATTGCCATTTTGACGATATTTATTCTTCCAATCCATGAACATGGGATGTTTTTCCATTTCCTTGTGTCTTCCTCAATTTCCTTCATAAGTTTTTTTATAGTTTTCAGCTTAGAGGTCTTTTACAACTTTGGTTAGGTTTATTCCTAGGTATTTGATGGTTTTTGGTGTGATTGTGAAGGGGATTAGCTTCTTTATTTCTCTTTCTGCTGCTTCATTGATGGTGTATATGAATGCCACCGATTTCTGTACGTTGATTTTGTACCCTGCAACTTTGCTGAATTCATGGATCAGTTCTAGCAGGCTTTTGGTGGATTCTGTCGGGTTTTCCATGTAAAGTATCATGTCATTTGCAAAGAGTGAGAGTTTGACTTCCTCCTTGCCAATCTTGATGCCTTTTATTCTGTTTTGTTGTCTGATTGCTGATGCTAAGACTTCCAACACTATGTTAAATAGCAGTGGCGAGAGTGGACACCCCTGTCGTGTTCCTGATCTCAGGGGGAAGGCGCTCAGTTTTTCCCCATTGAGGATGATATTAGCTGTGGGCTTTTCATAGATGGCTTTTATGATGTTTAAGTATGTTCCTTCTATCCCGACTTTCTCGAGGGTTTTTATTAGGAAAGGATGCTGTATTTTGTCAAATGCTTTTTCTGCATCAATTGACAGGATCATATGGTTCTTATCTTTGCTTTTGTTAATGTGATTGTATCATGTTGATTGATTTGCGAATATTGAACCAGCCTTGCATCCCAGGGATGAACCCTACTTGATCATGGTGAGTAATTTTTTTTATATGCTGTTGGATTCGATTTGCTAGTATCTTGTTGAGAATTTTTGCATCCATATTCATTACAGGGATATTGGCCTGTAATTCTCTTTCTTTGCTGGGTCTTTGTCTGGCTTGGGAATCGATGTGATGCTGGCTTCATAGAATGAGTCTGCGAGTTTTCCTTCCATTTCAATTTTCTGGAACAGCTTGAGGAGGATAGGAATTAACTCTCTTTTAAATGTTTGGTAAAATTCCGCAGGGAAGCCATCTGGTCCAGGGCTTTTATTTGATGGGAGATTTTTGATAACTGATTCTATTTCTTTACTAGTTATGGGTCTGTTCAAATTTTCTATTTCTTCCCGTTTGAGTTTTGGTAGCGTGTGACTGTTTAGAAATTTGTCCATTTCTTCCAGGTTGCCGAGTTTGGTGGCATATAATTTTTCATAGTATTCTCTGATGATTGCTTTTATTTCTAAGGGATTGGTTGTAATTACTCCCTTTTCATTCATGATTTTATCTATTTGAGTTCTCTCTCTTTTCTTTTTGAGAAGCCTGGCTAGCGGTTTGTCTGTTTTGTTTATTCTTTCAAAGAACCAGCTCTTGGTTTCATTGATCTGTTCCATTACTTTTTCTGTTTCCATATGATTAATTTGTGCCCTGATCTTTGTTATTTCTCTCTTTCTGCTGGGTTTGGGTTGTTTTAGTTGTTCTGCTTCTAGTTCCTTTAGGCGTGCCGTTAGGATTTGTGTTATTGATTTTTCTTGTTTCTTCTTTGATTGCTTGGTTGACCCACTCGTCTTTTAATAGGCTGTTGCTTAGCCTCCATGATTTTGGATATTTTCCATGCTTTTTCCTTTGGTTAATTTCAAGTTTCAAAGCATTGTGGTCTGACAATATGCACAGTATGACCTCGATTCTATTATATTTATTCAGAGCTTCCCTGTGGCCCAGAATGTGGTCTATCTTGGAAAATGTACCGTGTGCAGTTGAGAAGAATGTAAATTCCTTTGCTTCTGGATGAAGCACCCTGAAGATGTCTATTAGGCCCATCTGTTCTAAAGTGTCGTTCAGGGCCATTGTTTCTGTGGTGATTTTCTGTTTTTTAAAGTAAGCTTTTTAAGAAAAATATCTATTCCATATGCAATAGTATATAAAAAATAATTATTCCTCCATCATGTGAGATCAGTATCCAAGGTTAAAACAAAGGGAGAGAGAAAATAGGTTCCATGTTGTATAACATGACCTTTTTTTATATATGTAATTTTTTGTGTGTGTGAGACAGAGAGCACTTCTAGCAGGGGAGGAGCAGAGGGAGAGAGAGAGGGAGAGGGAGAACCTGAAGCAGATTTCATGTCCAGCTCACAGCTCAGTGTGGGGCTCGATCTCACAACCATGAGATCGTGACCTGAGCTGAAATCAGGAGTCGGACACTTAACTGACTGAGCCACCCACGCGCCCCAACATGACTTTTTAAAGAAGCGTTCATTAACCTGGAAATCGCAGTTACATAAAGATACATGTAGGTGTTTGTTATAAAGGCAGATTTAACAGCCATTACGATGGTAGGGACGAGAAGAGGCAGGGCCTGGTGCAACGTGGGCACAGGACTCCGCATCACAAGAGGACGTTGTGCGGCGTCATCCTGTACGTCGCTAGTGCTGTTTGTTGTAACCTGCTTTGTTGTTTCCAGCCCTCATCGTCAGGAGGTTTTTTCCTTCTTTTGAACTGAAATGACTACTTGGGTACCATACTAACACTTTGACCTTGTGCCTACCCCGGTATTGAAAATACATATATGTTTTGTTCTTGTATATGCAAATCATAGTGGGTTTTTTTTCAAATCATAGTTTTGTAAGAGAATTCAGATTTCAAGGAAAACACATGGCTTGGGGTATGGGGTGTTCGGATTCATGCTGATAGCTGCTCTTCATCATCACATCAGTAGCTCTAGGCCCTGCTTTGTTTCTAGGTTTCTAGGGCGTTCTTCCAACTCCACAGCCTAGTAGCACAGACTTTTGTAGCTCGCAAGCAGATAACAAGATGCCTTTTAAAAGTTTGTAAAATAAATTTCTATACATAAAAGTAACTTTTTCGAGCGCAAATTCTAAATGATCTACCAAAGAGACTAGGATTAGGAAAATGAAAGGATTTTTTTTAAGGATTTCTTAAACATAAAAAGAATCAAGCGTTTTGTTACAATATGGTGTAGAAATTTCCCAGCTTTGATTTTAACCGTGGTAAATGTCAATAAATATAAACCATATAAACAAAAGCTCTTTCGGTTCTCCGTTTTTCAGAGTGCAAAGGCATTCTGAAACCAAAATATTTGAGGACCATTAGCATCATGGCTTTCCACTATTGGAAAATTACCCAAACCTCCAAAAGATGGAAACATTGTGACTAATGATGTTTCTAACTCTATTCAGCCTGTGTGAAAGACCCTTTATTAATAAAAACTGTATTTAGTAGCTCTATCACAGTGTTAATTTTCTTTGAAATTTTGTCTTTTTCAACTGCGGGCTACGGGAAATTTTCTGAAAACTGATTTAATCTTACCAGAAATGACATTCATCAGAATCAGCGATAGGATGAAGAAGGAACCTAAGGTTTTTGAGAGCGTGTTTTGAGTGCGTTCCTCCTTCACATACATTACCCCTATGATTTACGCTAACTGTGCTAGAGGAAGTATGGAAAGGAAACCGTAGGAAGGCCGGAGCAACTTGTTCAAGGTCACAGAGCTAGGAAGTCACGGAATTAGAATTCAGAGGTGGGCGCTCTGACTCAGCTAAAGATCAGCGCTCCTTAATTGCACACCAGTGGCTCTGTGACGTCGCCCGGACATCACGTTCCGTTTGTCTCTAAGATTTAGTGTTCATTTATCAAATAAGTAGATTCCATGTCCTAAGAATCATTTAATCTAGAATAAGATAAAAAGAATCTGGTAAACCTAACTGGAATTCCTGATTAGAACTCACATCCAGAGGCCCCCAGGTGGCTCAGTCGGTTAAGTGTCCAAATTTGGCTTAGGGCACGATCTCACGGAGCATGAGTTCGAGCCCCACAACGGGCTCTGCACTGACTGTAAGGAGCCTGCCTAGGATTCTCTCTCCCTCTCTCGCCCCTCCCCTACTGTGCTCTCTTGCTCCCTCTCTCTCAAATATATAAATTAAAAAGAAGACCTTCAATCTAAAACAAAACCATTATCATTGAATGATGTGGAGATGGAAAAGATTTTTTTAAGTGCTTCCTATTTCATTCCCTTATTTTTTTTCTTCTTTTTTTAAACTTTATTTATTTTGAGAGTGAGAATCACCCATGACCTGTGCTGAAATCAAGAGTCTGATGCTTAACCAACTGAGCTACCCAGGGGGGTCCCTTGTTCCCTTATTCTAAAATAGAAACAGCATAGTGTGTTTGCTTGTTATTTATTTGTTTGTTTGTTTTATGTAATTTTAGAGAGCATGAATGGGGGACGGCAGAGAGAGAGAGAGGGAGAGAGAGAGAATCTTAAGTAGGCTCCACACTCAGTGCAGAGCTGGACTCGGGGCTTGATCCCATGACCCAGGGATCATGACCTGAGCCAAAATCAAGAGTTGGGCATTAACCGACTAAGCCACTCAGACGCCCCTATTTGCTTGTTTTAAATCTTTGGATACCTGAACATAGCAGTAATATTTTTACCCTCTGGCCAACCATTCATTTTCCATTTGGTTGCTTCGTAAAAAAATGAGCTAGTTGGGAAACATGCCTACCCGAAACAGGCGTTCACAGGAATCAAGCAGCTGGGGCCAGCGCACGCCTGTTCCCTCAGGGATGCCTGCCGTTAACGTGCCTCCGCTCTGGTGTCCTAGGTGGCAGCGGAGCTGGGGCGTCGCCCATCGCTGTAGCCAGCTTCACAGCTTAGGCCGCCTAGCGCAGCAGAACTCGGAAACACTTAAAAATGCAAAAGGTAAACAATTTCCATTTTCCTTTCAAATGTCCACATGGCTGCTCTACACATCTGTAAATTGTGGAGGAAAACTAAGTGCTAAAAATCCTCACGGATGTGACCTTATCACTGCTGCATTTTTAAATCTGTGGCTTTGAATAAAACAGCGACATAAAATCAGCCTTTAGGATTCTACCGAATTTAATCCTGAATTTGTACGCTAAATTTAAATGATTGTTTGCACAGGATGAACGAAGCGTCTCTGGACAGTGACCAAAGGGTTTGTGTTTTTATCATCAGGATGTACGGTAATATTCACAGACCGCTCCGGGATGAGTGCCGTGGGCCATGTGATGCTAGGAACGATGGATGTCCATCACCACTGGACGAAAGTAAGGAGGAATGTCAGAGCCGAAGAATCCCCGATTTGTCACAGACATGCTTTTGTCTCAAACTATGCCGTTATGTCAGTGAACTAAAAAAAAAAAAAAAACTCGAATCAAGTTTCGGCTGTTTTCAGATTAGGTGTTTACTATCATGTAGTTAAAATACTTCCGGGCCTGAGTTTTAAGTTAGTTTTTATTCGAAAATGTTGTAGTCTTTTCCGAGGCACAGCCTAAAAGGCTTGCATTCCATTGTTTTGGTTTTAACAGATTTCCTGCGTTATAACTGACATACAATAAATTGCACAGATTGTGTCTAATTTGATGAGAGTTAACATGTGTAAATAGCCATTACCACAGTCAACACAGGGAACATGCCCATCACCCACGAAAGTGTGCTCATGTGCCCTCGTAAGCCCTCTCCTCCATCCCACCGCCCGCTCTGCAAACAGCCACTGGCACGCTCTCTGTCACTGTAGATCAGTTTATATTACTAGAGTTTTCTATAAGTGGAATCACAAAGTATGTACTACTTTTTTTTGGTGGGGGGAGGGTCTGTTTTCTTTCAGTCAACATAATTTTTTTCAGATTCATCCAGGCTGTTGCATGTATCAAGAATATCTTCCTTTTTATTGCCGTGTAGTTCGTGTCGCATCATAGAAATCTGCCACAGTTTGTTTATCCACCTGCCTATTGATGGACACTGAGTTGTGTCAGCTTTGGCTGTTGGAAATGAAACTGCTAGGAACACTTGTCCACAAACATTCACGTGCACGTGTGTTTCCCTTTCTGCTAACAGTGGAATAGTTGGATCATATGTTAGGCCATTTGACCTTTTAAGAAACTGCTAGCACTTGTGATGGTTGTCTCTTTAATTTTAGCCATTCTACTAGGTGTGTGGTTCTATCTCACGTGGGTTTCATATGCATTTCCCTCATGACCCGCGACGGAGAGCGTCTTCCCATGTGCTTATTTGCCATCCACGTACCTCCCTTCGTGAAGTGTCTATTCCAGTCAAATATTTAGTAGAAAATATTTGCAGACCATGTATCTGAAAAAGTCTGTGTACCTAATGTATAAACAACTCTGAAACTCGACAGTCAAAAAATACCCAAACAACCTAAAAAAAAGCAAAAGACATGAACAGATTTGTCATAGAAGATGACCTACGGATGACAAAGTTTTTTGAGTGGCTAAAATGAAAAAAAATGATACCACCAAATTCTGGCAAGGGTACAGGAAAACTGGATCCCTCACCTGTCCCTGGTGGGGGTGTAGAGTGCCACCCAGTCTGGAAAAGACCGTGATGGTCACCTAAACAAGGCTGACCGTATGACCCAGTGGTTGCACCCTTGGGCATTTGTACTAGAGAAGTGAAAAATTGTGTTCCCACAAAAACCTGTACACGAATGTTCCCAATTTAGTGTTTAAGTACGTGGTAGGTAATATTTATTGCATTGATTGAGTTTTGTTGGAATTAAAAGTAAAACCCGAAGAAATACACTTGGAGTAGAGCTACTTGTACTTTATTTCTCAGGCCCTTCTTTATTAGACTATATAATCATCCTGAACTAATTTGGGATTCTTACCTGATTATTTAAATCTTAGCTCTTAGGACTTGTTTTTACGTGGAACGTATTTCTTTTTTTCTGCAATCTCTTCAGTCCTATCTAAAAATTCCTGAGGCTTACAGTGGTTTGCTTTGAATATTAATATTTCCAGCCCTGCATTAAGGCTTATCACTTATTTGAGCTTTTCTTCTAGGAAAACAATTTTGTTGCTAAAATTTCTCAATACTACTTATTGGAATCCTAAAGTTGAGGCATTGTAATAACATAAAACTAAGTATTTCTTTCATTTTTTTAAATACCGTAGCTTTTTGAAAGATTACCAAGTTATTTCGACCTTCGGAGGAGGCTGATGCTTTTAGAAGACCAAATAAGCCATCTGCTAGGCGGCATACAGGTAGTTTATATCGAAGAACTGCAGCCAGTGTTGACACTTGAAGAGTATTACTCTCTTCTCGATGTGTTCTATAATCGACTAGTGAAAAACAGAATACCCTTTCACCCTCAAAGTCTACGTGGTTTACAAATGATCCTTAACAGGTAAATATCTAAAATAAGAATTATTTTTTTTCTTTCTCTTAGATGTGTGGTGTGTGTAAGTAGATTAAATTGTTTTGTGTTTCAGTGTGTGATTCTTAGGAACTAAAGAAAAGAGTGTCACTCCTCTTAGCAACACTCTTTTACACATTAAAAAAGCCAACATGAGGGGCATGAAGGACTGAATCTCCAGAACACTTCTGAAATACATTGCCACTTCAAGGCAAAGTCGGTCCTATGGAAAACTTTAGGGCAGTAAACTAATGTCGAATCAGTAGCCCAAATTTTTGGTGCATACACTGTCTTTACAGCCTGGGCTTGGTGCTTCAATGCACACCTCACCATGAAGGGGGCTACCGCCTCCATTTACAGATGACGGTGGCCATACAGTGAGGAAGAATGTGGTCATCCTGAAAGTGTGTCTCTTTGGGGACAGCAAAAGTTAAAGTATAATTTTGCTCTACTTTGAAAATGGATTTTCTTGAAAAATTCCTTTAGCACTAATCAGACGAATAAAATATTTTCTTTGGGGGCAGAGTCGGGGACGAGAGATCAGTGATTTCTCCTTTCATGTATATTTCATTCCAGCGACAGGTACGCTCCGAGCTTGCATGAACTCGGGCACTTTAACATCCCCAGCCTCTGTGATCCCGCAAACCTCCAGTGGTTTATTCTCACCAAAGCCCAACAGGCAAGAGACAACATGAAGAGAAAAGAAGAGTAAGTGCTCTGAGCCCTCTGTAACGTCCTGCCAGTCAGTCTGTTAAAAATTCAGGGGCGCTGGAGCGGCTCAGTCGGTTAGGCCTCCAACTTCGACTCAGGTCGTGATTTCACGGTTTGTGAGTTCGAGCCCCGCCTCGGGCTCACTGCTGTCAGCACAGGGCCTGTTTGGGATCCTCTGTCCATCTCTCTCTCTCTTCCCTGCTCGCGCTCTCTCTCTTGCAACAGTAAACATTAAAAAGTAATAATAATGAATAAATAAAAATTCAGGGATTCCGAATTCATAAATATGAGACAAAAACTGCATTAAGCTTAGAAAATCAGCTCGCTGGTGCATCACACTGTGTTTACTTACCCCCTCCTTATTCGGCCAGGAATCGCATATGGTGTTTTCTGACACGAGTCTAAATTACATCACCACCATGTGCCTCCGTTTGAGAAGCAAGGCTTGTTAATATAAAAGTCAGCTCAGGAGCAGAACAAAGATAAGAGTCTCAGAAAGAGAGATGACAGGTGTGTTTGCTGTTTAAAACTTTGAGAACTGATGCAAAGCAAGCTTCGTCTGAATTTAAGTAAAAAAGAAGTTTTAAAGTAAAAAATTCTTGCAGTTCGTAAGCAGTTCCGTCTCTGTCGTCTGCATCTTTGAAGGAATCCTAGCCAACGCCTTCCTGTTTTGTGGAAACTGCCTGATAAGGATTCCACTGTGAAGAAAGGAGGATATTGCTGTGAAAGATGGGGGCCCGCCCCTCCCCCCCCCCCGCCGTCCTGGAACGCGTTTCCGGTGGGCGGGGCGAGTGCTGGGGAGCCGCCAGAGTGGGGCTGAGTGAGGAGCCCCGAGGCCGGGAGGGGAGGAGGGCCAGGGGGACAGAGACTGGCTGCCAGAAGGTGGAGGATCTGAGGTGACCGTTGAGCAGCGTCCCGGTGGGGCGTCGGTTCCACACGTCTCCTCTCTCGCCTCCTCTCTCGCGACCTGTTCACCCCTCCGTCCCTACCAATTGCTCGTTCAAAAGGGAGAGAGGGGGCGGTGGAGGAGGGCACAGGAGTCATCCCTTTGACAGGAAATAGCGGGATCGTTTTGTGTATAAAGTAAGTGGGGGAGCTACACCTCCGTCTGGCGCGCGGGGTTGGTCACAGCTCCGATGGCCCGAATATCCTACTTCCTGGCTGGGCGGTGAGCCCCGGGTTTGTGATGTCACCTTCTCAGTTGTGAGTCAGCTCGAACCCTCGGGAGCAGCCCCGGCGCCGCGGTGTCGTCAGGGCTGACAGTTTTGTTGGCTGCATTGTAGCGGCTTCTGTTTTCAGGGGCCGCTTCGAAGGTTCGGTGTACGGCTGCTAGATTTTGAGGAAGTAAAATCGAAGCGCGGTTCACGCAGGTTACTTTCTGAAAGTTCCATCCTGTCAGTCGGGTCAATGCAGTGACTCCGCGGAGCAGCCGGAGTGAGTTACTCTGTGAGAAGCGCAGGCCGGGATCCCCTCCACTGTCCCCTCGCTCGCTCCAGCTGACGGCCTTCGCTCTCCTCGGGCACCTGCCTGGAGCGCCTCTTCCCAGTGCCCTCCGGTTCCCCCTCACCTCCCTCAGGGTCTCAGCTCGCGCCGCCTTCTGGGTGAGGTCGTCCCGGCAGGTAGTGAAGCGCGCAGGAGGCCATCGGGGAGTCAGCAGCTGGAATCCACTGACTCGCGTGTTGCCTGAGCCTCGCTCTAGCTCTGGAGCCTTCATCCCGCTTCATCCCCGTGGGGAGGAAGCCACTTGTTGCTGGTCCCGGTGAATCTTCCCTCTTGATCACTGACCTCTGACGGGGCCCAGAGCTTCCCCTCCGCTCTGCCTTCTCCCCTGCTCTGTTCGCCCCGCCCCCCCCAGCCAGGTTGCCTTCCTCAGTCAGGAGGGGTGGTTCAGACTCCTGGCTTTCCTTGGATGCAGTCTGTTCCTAGACCGTGGTTTTCCCCTCTTAGCTGCATTATCTCTACAAAGTGGATTTCCAAGTGGAAATTCCATTCATGAAAAAGATAAAAGCTCACAGGTGTTCTGTCTGAAGAGGAAGGGAACTAGAAGCCACCCGTTCCCACGGGGAACCTCGGAGTGCCTCTGCAGGAGCTTGCTGGGCGGTTTAAAACCACTCTTCTGGGGCGCCTGGGCGGCTCAGTCGGTTGAGCGTCCGACTTCGGCTCAGGTCATGATCTCACCTTCCCGTGTTCGAGCCCCACGTCGGGCTCTGTGCTGACAGCTCAGAGCCTGGAGCCTGTCTCGGATTCTGTGTCTCCCTCTCTGTCTGTGCCGCTCCCCCGCTGGGGTTCTGTCTGTCTCTCTCTCAAAAATAAATAAACATTAAAAAAATTAAAAAACAACAAAAAACCACTATTCTAAGCTAATATCTGGGTCCCAAGGTCGCAAGTAGACCCCACATGGCCTCCTCAAGACTGCATGACTTGACGTTGCCTGGCCACCAGGGAGAATGTGGGCACTGTCCATGGAACCCCCTACTTTGTTTGGGGGGTTGTATAATAAATTGCACAGCTCGTATGTAGGGTGGTCATAACCTAGGGGTAACCTGGGCCTAGAGGTAAACCAGTTGTCCCAAGACAGGCTGTCCCCACTCAGTGTTTCTGTGGTGATTCACTCATGTTTCTCCACCCTATAGCACGTACTATAAATTTTAATGTCACTTAGACAAACTGGGAACAATAGAAACGTACAGTAATAGAAGAATGTTTAAATAATTTTGATACTGACATGTAGGAGAAACAACCATTTGAAAGAATGCTCACCGGGGCTCCCGGGTGGCTCAGTCAGTTAAGCGTCCAACTTCGGCTCAGGTCATGATCTCACAGTTCATGAGTTCCAGCCCCGAGTCGGGCTCTGTGCTGACAGCTTCAGATTCTGTGTCTCCTTCTCACTCTGCCCCTCACCCACTTGTGCTCTTCCTCCCTGTCTCTCAAAATGAATGAATGAATGAATGAATATTAAAACATATCCGTGACCATTGACCACCTGTGGGATAATGTGTTTAAGACACCAAGTTCTGCCCCGAGTTGTCTACTTTATTGGCCTTCACCCAAGCCCTTGGTGGAAGAGGCGTTGTAGCTTGTAGGCGAAGGAGAGGAAGCAGAAAGGGAGCTGGTGGGTTTGGAAGTGAGTGGAGTGAGCCCCTGCTCCTCATGGGGCCAGCTAGGGTATTTGGGAATTTCTAGAAGTCATTACTGTCTAAGGGTCAGAGCATAGTTGATTCCTAAAACTAAGGCTTTTACACTCTGCTTTCTGCTTTCTTTGGTCACTGACAGCTGCTCAATGAGGCAAGATTAGAACTTTTTAAATTATATATTAATTATTTTTACCCATTGCTGCTAAAAAGACTTAACAAATACTTTTAGAGATACATGCACGATAACTAATGGCATGTCTTCTGAACATGTAATTTGCCTCTTGTGGGCAACACCATTTGCAGTGTTGAGAGTAGAAAGTTAGAGCTCCAGTATATAAAATTCTATCTATATTTTATGTTATTTTATTTGGTGATAGCTTGTGGCAATATTATGTTTATTTTCAATATAACAGGTTAAAGGTTATTGAAAATGAATTGATAGAGGCTTCAACGAAGAAATTTTCTCTGGAAAAGTTTTATAAGGAGCCCAGCGTTTCTAGTATACAAATGGTGGACTGTTGTAAGAGACTTCTAGAACAGTCACTGCCTTACCTACGAGGGATGCACGTGTGCATTTCACATTTTTATTCTGTCATGCAAGACGGAGACGTTTGTATTCCTTGGAACTGGAAGGACAGAGAAGCCGTGAAGTAACACAGAAATCTGTATTATTTTTTTGAAGAGACAAGAAACCGTTAAACTTATTTAAATACCAGTATTATTTACATATTACAAGAACAAAGTTTCTAACTGCTGCTCTAAAAGTAGACCTTTTTTTAAAATTAATTTCTGTTACAAAACTCGTTTTGAAAGGTTCTATCCCCCAGTGTTTCCTGTCTGATGGGCACGGTCGGGTAAAAAGATGGCAGCATCAAGGACCATATTTTGCGGTATGTAAATGAGGGGCTCTTCGGAGCCGAGAATATAGGTTTTTATATGAGAGAACGTGGGTAAGTATGACCAGGTCTCATTCAGGGCAGCTCCGGAGCCATGGAGCTCATTCAACATCAACTTTGTAGTTACGTCTCATGTATTTTGCAGCCACCAAGGGACAGTTGCTGTCCAAAACAGAAGACTGACGGGCGGCAAAAATTAGATAACCAAGTTTTTCCTGAAAGAAAAAGTAGAAGGAATAAAGCAACTGGATGTATGTGTGGTATTGACATTGACCTGAGCCATCCAATACCAGTTTGTTAAAACATTTTAGTGACAGAGAATTTAGGTTTCAGCCATGGGTTTCCTACTCATTAACATATCACAGTCGTTGGTAGCGATGACACAACAGACGGTACATGTCTTTGAGTCAGTGAGGGGACTCTGGTTTTTTTGTGGACAAACTATCTGGAAGACCCCTTACTTGTATCCCACAGAGTTCCGGCAAGTAGAGTCCAGTATAAATGGCTCAGGCCATTCAGGATTTGTCACCCCCCAACCCCGGTCTTCCTGTTCCTACCAGTGTTTGGCACTCGGGGTAGAGCCCTCTGAGCCGCCCATGTGCGTGGTTGTGTGGCCTCCCTGAGGTCACAGCACAGCTCAGCCCTAAGGGCCACGGGGAGCCCACTCTGGAGACAAGGGGCTTCTCTCTCTGCGGTTCTTCCCTTCAGATAATGCATCTCACCAGATCCAAAAACCTCTTCCGCTTGTTTCTCAGGAGGGTAAGGTGAATCTAACAACCATTTTTGTGGCTCCTACTGCTGAAGAAATGAGAGGAATTTTTTTCCACAGTGCATCAGAAAGGGAAGGAGCTGTTAACCATTCTTGGAGTATGCTTCAAATTCGTCTAAAACACTGATTGTTTAAACTGTTTAAATTCAAACGTGTGTTCAGAAGAAACCCTGATGTGTGCACACCTCATCCCGGGGAACCTGCAGTAACCACCGTACTGGATTCTCTTTTCTGATGTAAAAACGTTACCTATAAAGATTTTCCAGAGCCAGATAGATGATGCGGGTGAAAAATTCCTTAAAGGTCGTGTAAGAAAGTTTATTGAAAAATAGCTTTGGATTATGCCATTTCTAAAATTAACTAATATGGAATCCTCAGTAATATGTTTTGAATTTGACTTTGTCTCAGAACTGAATTGTTAATATAATAAATAATACATTAATCAGATCATTGTTTTTCTTATTACTCGGTTATTAATAGTTTCACAACTCTTGTAACATAATAAGGAATTACAAGAAATTGATGGCCTGGCTTCCGTCAAAAGCCACATCTGTCTGCAGGACAGGTCTCCCAAGCCCTACTTCCTCCATTTCTTAAAGACCTCCACCTCCAGGCAGCCCCCCTGAGCTAATGAGGGAGTGGTGGGCATTGGGAAATGGACAGGTGGAGCAGAGGGGCCAGGGCTTCGTCTGGAGTCAGCTCGCCTTGGAACCTCCGAGTCTGTGCACATCCCACGCAGAGGCCCCTGAAGTGCCACCATCCCAGCACCCGAGTGTTCCTACCTCCCCTGTACCCATCCAGCCTTGCCACCCCATCCCAGCTGCCCTGGTGGGACCTGTCTGTGCTTCCCTAGAGCGAGCCAATGAGACCACAGCAGTCCTGTGGAGAACGGCAGCTCCAAGGCTCTGGGCTCCTCTACAGGGGGTGTGGTCCCGGCCGCCTTCCCCCACAGGCCCCAGAGCAGGGGAGCAGGGGTCTGGTGCCCAGACCCAGGGCGCAGGAACCACCGACGCATTGGGCGAGGCCCAGCAGCTAGCTGACCACCAAGGGCCTCTCTGTTTCAAGACTGCCTGTGACCTGTGCCACCTGGCCACAGATCCCAACCGTGAGCCCTCTGACCTGGCAGGGTCACCACAGGTGCCTGCTCTGTGAGTAAGAACTGACACAATCCCCAGGGCACCTTGGCAGGACTCCCAGTGGCCCCCTGCACGGAGCGGCCTCGGTCTCCCCATCTCTAAAAGGAGACATCAGGTCACTGCCCTCGGTGAGTCTACCCCAGGAATGCAGGGCCCCCCCTCGGGTGGTCCTTGGCCACCAGCCTAGGTTCGCCTCGCTCCTAAGGACGAGGAGGAGGAGGATGCGGGGCAGCCAGTGGCCAGACAGATCAGACCGGAGTCCGTGCCATGGAACCCTCTTGTTCCCTGCACTCCCCTGCTTACTGCAAGCTCGGGCTGCTGGTCACTCAAACCCTCCCCTCGTGGGGACATGCCCGTCTTGGAGCATTATCGCAGTTTTCCCTAAGCTGATGAATGTTGCAAGTGAGGAAACTGACACCCAAAATAGGAGACTTGCCCAAGGCCCTCCTGCCTGTGGCAGACGAGAGAGGTGGGGTTAGAGCCCAGGTGTCCCGGAGGCTGTGAGGGGGCTGAGCAGGCAGCAGCACCCCCAGCCGTGCGCGGGCCCACTGCCCGGCCAGCACTGCGTGTGAGCAATGCCCACGTCAGGATCGGATGTGCCCTGCCCTCGCGGGTGTCGGGGACATAACAGATACAGACCTTGGATGGCGAGGCGTGGCAGGCCTGGCACTGGTGCGGCTGGGCCAGCGGTCAGCAGGGCGGACATGGCGGCTACGGGAGAGTTGTGCAGAACAGGCTTGCTCACCCCTACGTTGCACAGTGGGGAGACTGAGGCCAAGGGAGGCAGGATTCTGACTGGGTCACGGGACACACTGGCCACAGAATCGAGGCTGGACCTCAGGCCTTTGCTCCGCAGGCCCAAGAACTGGGGTTTCCTGGAGTCCTCAGGCTGAGACGGTGTTTCCGGGCCCCTGCTTACTGCCTCCCACGCCAGGATGGCGGGTTCAGTAGGAAACCAGTCATTACGTTCCTGGAGGGTCGGGCGGCTGTCCACTGTCCCACCGACGCAGCGTCGGGGAGCCTGTCCACTAGGGAAGGCACGGCTGGGAAGGGCGCTCTGCCCAAAGGCTCCCTCAGCGTCAGACTGCCTCAAAGTCCCTGTCAGGGCTCTAGCCCCTTTGTGCTCAAGGTCTAGAGCAGCCCTGAGGGCCATCCCTAAGTCCATGTGGCCCCGGGCTGTGCCCAGGGACACCGGGCCTCTGGGCCCCACTCATCCTGGCTTGTTCCTATCTTGACCAAAGAATATCTTTCTGGCTCTGGCTGGGAACCAAAGTACTGCTCTGACACCAACATCAGAACCAGATTCTTAAACCCCAGAAACTTCGGACAAAATACCCAGGTGGTTTGGGAGGTAAAAGAAGGTCTAGAAAATGTTGTGTTGAAATCTAAGTTAAATTCCTATGGGGTTTGAAAGCACTTGGTGTGTCCTTCTAAGAACTCTGCCCACAGTCCTGTGCGCTTGCAGGGGAGGCAGAATGGGAGCACGAGGGGTACAGCTGGCCATGGGCAGGCCAGGAAAGTGTGGCCACGCAAGTACTCTCAAGTTCAAAAGGGAAATCGGTTATTCCCAGTAAGGACATTTTTCAATTTGCAGGGGAAAGCCCAGGGGGCAGAAGGGCTGGGAGGAAAGGAAGACACTGGGGCAGAGGGGCTGCTGGTCCAAGGGCGCCTCCTGCTGGTGGAGCACCTCCTGCTGGTGAGATGGTGACAGGAATAGCTGAGATTGGCGAGCAGGTGTTGTGCCCAAATTCTGGATCCCAAGAAGACCGCCGGGGAGCCGGGACTGATGCAAACCAAAGGGTCTTTATTCGAAGCTCGAGCTCGGACTCTTGCACCTCCCGACGCAGCGGTGCAGTAGCAAGAGCCCCGAGCCAGGTTTACACAGGCTTTTTATCAGGGTTCGAGTACACTTTTCGGGAGGGGATGGGGGGTCCTTTGAATTGATTGATTAGCATTCTCGCGGGCTAGTTTTAGCATAATCTGATTGAGTATTTCATATTTGGCGGGCGCGGGCTAGCTATGGATTGGCTTAGCTTGGGGGTCCCGAGCAAACCGATTGGCTAATTCAAAGGGTCTGCGCGTGCAGGCTGAACACTAGTGGGCTCTGCTAGGGGCTATTCTAGGAATCTGACCTCCTGTGGTTTCCCTGGAACTCAAGGTGGAGGCAGGGTCTGCTAATCAGGGTCCAGTCCCACCCGGGGTAGCGACACGGTCTGCTAATCTGGGTCCAGCCTCTTGGCTACTCTGTTTCCTGGAACCCAGGGCAGAGTCCAGGAAACACGGGGGGTGACTTGTTTTCCTGGAACTCGGGGCCCAGAACTACTCTAAGATGGAACTGAAACCAAAATGGAGTGGCCTTAGCCCTAATAGCGCTATACTTTTGTCATCACAACATAGCAGCTACACAGCAAACAGGGTTCACAGTAATCCCAGTAATCACAGCAAACGGGCCAGGAGTCTACTGCATTCCTAAATCTAGTGCACACCATAAGTCTCTAAATCTAATACCTAACAAGGTTTAACACACAGCAGCTTAGTCTAATACATAGCAAACTAAACAGGTCTCACAGCACCCCAAGAAAAGTTTCACAGTGTTCACAGCAAACAGCAATCAAAACAGAATTCTCAGCCATCACAACTCTTAACAAGGGTCACAGTAAGCAGAAGTCTGGGGCACACTATCTCTAACACAGTACCCCTCTATGTTTAGCAGAGGAGAGAACTGGCTTCAAACTAATGCAGGGCTGTCACTTGGGACAGGAAACTTAAAAATGCTCTCTTCAGAGGGAGGAGGCAGTGGGCTCCTTGCTCCAGCCTTAGCCAGGCCATAGGTTGGTGCAGATGGGAGGGGGTTTCTTGAGCCAGTGTCTTTCAGTGAAGCCTTAGGAGGAGGTGAAAGACCAGCCTTCTGCACAGGTGTGCCATACGGACCCCTGGGCACTGGAAGGAGGCCCCTGCACGCTCCCATGCTGAGATCTGGGCCCATTTTGGGGGCTTTCCAGAGAAGCTGGAGAAGCTTCAGTACATCCGCCTTCAGTAGGGGGTAGGTGATTTCTCCAGTTATCTCCAGTTATCTCGTTTACCCAGAAAAACATATCTAACGATTTCTTCCCCTGTCCAGACTCTTAGACATAGCTACAAGGGAGGAGATCGAAGCAACACAGATGCGTCTTTAGCTGTCCATAGTGGGGGCAGAGGGCTCCCTCTGTGCAACCAGGATCAAAGAGAACCATCGGCCTTGGACTAGGACTAGACAGCCAGTATCAGAAATCCTGCGAGGACCAGGAACGGGCCTTACTGGAGGCTCTAGATCTATTCTAGCATCTTTTTTCTTTCTTTCTTTCTTTTATTTTTATTATTTTTTTAATTTATTTATTTATCCAGAGAGGGGGAGAGGCAGAGAGGCAGGGAGTGAGAGAATCCCAAGCAGGCTCCGTGCTGTCAGTGCAGAGTCTAACACAGGGCTCAACCCACCAACCATGAGATCATGACCTGAGCAGAAACCAAGAGCCGGGTACAACCAACTGAGCCACTGAGACCTCTAATGTCTTTTTTAAAAATGTCTTTTCACATTTTTAAATCTTAACCAAGTATACTGAGAAGTATACTTTAAATCCTGACTTAGTTCAGAAGTGTGTGTGTGTGTGTGTAAGTGTGTGTGCATGTGTGTGTGTATGGATAACAATTTCATAGAACCTAAATGGTTATGTGTAGTCTTGATATTTTCTATGCAATTCGATTCTATATTACTTTAAAAAATGCTCGTCCTTAAACTCATAAAGAAAGCAACAGTGATTAATGAATTCTAGCTTGAAAAACACTGGCTTAGATTACACTGGGTCTTCTCCAAAAGAAGACAAAAAATCACTCTTGCAAATTTTGCAAAAACACGACTCTCTGTGGTCAGCAGAATGGTCCACCAAAGATGGCCATATCCCAGTCCTTGAAACCTGTGAATGTGTTTCATTACAGAGCGAAAGGAACTTTGCAGATGGAATTAAAATTACAGACATTAAACAAGGGGTTATACTGTATTATCCGGAAGCCCCAAACTAATCACTTGATCCCTAAAAAGCAGAGAGCTTTCTTCGGCTGAGGTCGAGAGTGCAGCAGTAGAAGTAAAAGAGGCCACCATTGGCGGCCCGATGGTCGCAGGCCAAGTGGAAACGGTGAGAAGGGAATAAATTCCATCAACAAAATGAATGAGCCTGGGAGTGGATTTTCCCTCAGAGCCTCTGGATGAGGGCCAGGGTAGACAGAACCTTGACGTGGGTCCTGCGAGACCCTACACAGAGTACCAAGCCACTCTTCCCAGACTTGGGACCTACCGCTGGAGGAGATAATAAATGGCTTTTGTTCCAAGCCACTAGATTTGTGGTCATTTGGTACAGCAGCAACGGGAACATATCCCATGTGAACGCTTCTCTAGGACCACTGAGAGTCAGGCTGCAAAGCTGCGGTGTTGACCTCAGGTAAGCCCGCCTGTGGTGCGGGCCTGTTGGCCAGTCTGGGGACTCTTCCTACTTTCTTTCTGTCAAGCTTGGTGATGGCTTCACCTTCTTTAGAATGGACAGGGACTGTCACCCCTGAGAAACTACCTAGCATCAAGGTACACTACCTAGCATGTCAAACAGGTCAACCAGCTTTCGAGGTCCTAACACCTGCATCCTGAGAAGCTGTGATTTTCCCCGGGTGATCCACAAGGCCATAGACAAGTCAGCACATCCCACAGACACTCCCAGAATCAGGGTGGCTGATACTGAGGGCACAGTGGATTGAACAGCTAGGGCCTGACCAGGAGCTGGGGACTGGAAGGTGTGAAGGGTTTGAAGCTCACCTGTGGAAAGGTACTGGGGTGGAGGAGTCTGTGGAAGGAGCTTCAGAAAGGAGACGGGGTATTAGAAGACTAAGGGCTCCTAGCAACCTGATCTTTGTTGCGTGAAGCGTTTCCCACCCTATCCCAGCCTAGATTCAGCCTGGTGACCGCAGGCCTCTCCAGCATGGCCACACACATGCTCCTGCGGTCTGCTTTGTCATAGTGTCCCATATCCCCAACCTAGAGGGGTCTCTGACAGTCGCCCTCCCTCCTCCCGTCACTCCTGACCTCTGCCAGGCCCATCACAGGGCTCTGCAGCAGCGACTGTCTCCTTCTAGAGCACAAACCTCCAGACAAGGGGAGAGTCCTCTTCTGGCGAGTTAGTTCATTCTCAGCACGTGAGCGCCCGGGGTTCTTGGGTTAGGAATCTCTCAAAGATCCACACCCTCTTCAGCTGGGTGCGGCTCACCTGGACCTTTATTCTTCTTCACAGGCTCATCTCCCTAAGAATTAGACCCGTTGCCTGTGTTGCCATCTGCTGAGATTCTGCTTTGGCCCAGGCCCACCTTGAATCCTCACTGGGCGGCCCCTGACCTGGGGCCACCCTCCACCTGGAACCACCCTGACCTGGGGCTGCCCCTGACCATCCCACTCCGTGGTTTCAGCAACTGGCCCGTCGTGCTGACAGGAGACAGAGTGGCTGTCCTCTTAGATGGGCCCGGGTCTCCAATAGGCCTTTCTCCTTTCCTCCTCTGCCTGGGGCTGCTCATCAATTCGGGGCAGTCCACTAGCACTGCTGAATCTGGTCTCCCATACACCCCGCAGGTGTTCTCCAGCCTGCCACTGGGACTCCACCCTTGGCATGTGTGGCCTTAATCTTCCCACAGATGGTTGTGGGCCTGTCTCTAGCTTGAGGCTATTGCTAAAGTGAGGGGAAAGCCCTCTGTCCCCTCTGTCCCTGGCTTTGATCATCCCCTCCTGCTACTTGTCTAGGCCGGAGTAAGCCTCCCCACCGCTTCCCCCAGCACTTCCAACTCTTTCCGCACGAGGGCAGGTTCCCCAGGAATGTGAATCCTTTCCATTGCATTCATCTCACCTGACCTTGGAAACTCAGCTGTATGTATTCCTGGGCTCAAGGCTTTCTGTTCCCACCAGGACACGCAGCTCTTGAGAATGTATGCTGAGGGCTTTGTCTTCCACGCAGTCAGAAAAGTGTGATTGGTGATACATGGCCTTGGACAAACTCAGAGCCAAAAAGTTACGTGAGCGCCAACCTACCGACATACCCCCAATTCTCTGGGGTCTTTGTCTAAGACTCTGCCTCTTCCAGACCAGACACCTCCTTTCTGTATGTTTTCTCACTAGAATGCTAATGCATATCTTCCTAACTGGCTCAATCTCATCAAAAATAATTTGGAATCAGAAAGGCCTCTTTTGAGTAATTTTGCTATGAACACGGTTCATTTGAGGGGTGACTTACTCTAAAAACAGAAAACAAAATTCTGACTGTCCAGTAATCTACCTTCTTTAATTGATATGAGAAGGATTCTAAACACAATTTGAACTCAAAAATTTCCTCCTTAAAATATTTTTTGGCCAAAACTAATATAAGATATGAGAATTTTCTCCATCATCAGCACCTTTAGGACCTTCTGATATTGACATGGCCCGTGCTCTTTCTACAGTCTGTTCAAGGCTTACAGTCGGAAATCATAGATATGTTAGCTGAGATATGTTGGCTGAGGGGTGCCTGGGTAGCTCAGTTGGGTTAAGCATCCGACTCAGGATGCTTGATTTTGGCTCAGGTCATGATCTCACCGTTCATGAGTTTGAGCCCCCATTGGGTTCCACACTGACAACGTGGAGCCTGCTTGGAATTTGCTCTCTCCCTATCTCTCTATCCTTTCCTGGCTCAAGCTCATGCTCTCTCAAAATAAACTTAAAAACAATTTCTTTAAAATGTTGAGAGGCTCCTGGGTGGCTCAGTTGGTTGGGCGTCCGACTTCAGCTCAGGTCATGATCTCACAGTGTGAGTTCGAGTCCCGAGTTGGCCTCTGTGCTGACAGCTCAGAGCCTGGAGCCTGCATCCGATTCTGTGTCTCCCTCTCTCTCTGCCCCTCCCCTGCTCACACTCTATGTCTCTCAAAAATAAATAAAAACGTTAAAATAAATAAATAAAATGTTGACTGGTGAATCACTTGATTGCATAAATGTCAACGTTGGACTATGTATTTTAAGGAGATTCTAGATATCAAAAAACAAAAGAAGTCTCATGAGAAAATTATTTGTTTCACACAGGTGGGGTCCTTTCTTGCTTTTCATACACCATGAATTAATAAGTACTGGTGTCGGGTGCCTGGTGGCTCAGTCAGTTAAGCACTGGACTTTGACCCAGGTCATGTTCTTGCAATTCCTGGGTTCAAGACCCATGTGGAGCTCTGTGCTGACAGCTCAGAGCCTGGAGCCTGCTTTGGATTCTGTGTCTCCCTCTCTTTCTGCCCCTTCCCTGCTCACTCTGTCTCTCTCTCTCTTTCAAAAAATAAGTAAGCACTAAAAAAAGTTTTTTTTATAAGTGCTGATTTAAAAAATCTTGTGACTGAATAGAACTGTCAAGGACCCAAGCGAGGTCAAATCTAATATGTGACACTCTCCTCATCTCAACATCTCAACATCTTCTCTGCTTACAGAGAAAAATGATTAGCTCTCTAAAACCAGTTCCTTCTTATTTTTTCTACCTCACTTCCCCCTCTCTTTTTCCCTTTCCTGAAAACCTGAAAGATTTCCTTGATTCATCCCAAACACACTCATTTATCATGAATTTTTAATACTTTAGGAATATTTAGTTAGATAAAGCCAAAATTGTCTACATAAGAGAAAAGAGAGAAACATTATTGAACTATGTTTCTTTTTATGGAGTTTAGAAAGTATATTTAGGAGCTTTGGGTTGGTGAATGTGTGAAGGCTCTGGGAAGGGTCATGCCCTTTCTTCGCACACTGCCCTGTGCCTGTCTGGCACTTCCTGAGTTATACCCTTTTATAATAAACCAGAAATCTAAATTTTTTGAAGTATATTTACCTAATAGCTTTTACAATTATCTATAAGATAATAACAAAAGGCATCAATTTCAAAACAAAAGAAAAACTTTCTTATGATTCAGTCTTTATTAATTTATCATTATTTTTAAAAAGCTAGTACAATATTTTGGTTTGTCTAAGACCAAGATTAAATTTCTCACAATTCAAACTTCTGAAAATTCCAAGATTGGTTTTATGAGTTAAATATGTTTCCACTATTTCCATAACTTGTTTAGTTTAAAAATCATAAGCATAAAGTTGTATTTAAAAACTAAAGTAATAAAAACATAAATGTTTCTTTTATTTTAAAATTTATGTATTTATTTTGACAGGGGCAGAGAGAGAGAGAGAGAGAGAGAGAGAGAGAATCCCAAGGTGGCTCCAGGCTGTCAGCATAGAGCCTAATGCGGGACTCAATCCCATGAACCATTGAGATCATGACCTGAGTTGAAATCAAGAATCTGATGTTCAACTCAGGAGCCCCAATGAATGTCTTTTTAAAGGTCTTAATTTTTTTAAATGTTTATTTATTTATTTTTGAGAGAGAAAGAGCACACAGGAGGAGCAGAGAGAGGGGAATGCCGGGGTCCTTGTTCTGGCGAATCTAGGGGTCCACGAGGACGGACGGTCAGGCAAAAGGAAGTGAGAGAGCCACGAGAAAGATGGAGTCTGATGACCAAGCAGGCAGCCCTGGCATCTCCGACCTGCTAGTCTCAGTGTCTTTATTTTTAAAGGTAGCCAGTTACATTACAGCAATGAGTGACATTCCATAGTTTGATCTCTTTAACAATAATCCATTTTTACCAGCAAGACGCAACTTCCTTAATCCTGTATGTTGGTTTCAGGATAATTAACATATATATCTAGGGTGGGGGGAGAGAACAGGGTGTTTCCTTTAAGGCCTTAATGTTAATTATCTGTAAACAGGAGAAATCAGGGCATTGTTTTGAGGACTATACTTCCAACTACAATGGGGGAGGTGCAACCCATCCCCAAGATGCAACTTTAAGGTTACTTCTCAACCTGTGAGCCTAAAACGGCTCCCAACAGGGGAAGAGAGAGAATCCCAAGCAGGCTCTGCATTATGCAGAGCCTGATGTGGGGCTTGAACCCATGAACTGTGAGATCATGACCTGAGCTGTAACCAAGAGTTGGATGCTCAACTGACTATGCCACCCAGGTGCCCCTAAAGGTCTTAATTTTATAAATTACTTACAATGCTACATTGCAAAGTTTTGATGTGTTAAATTGTCATTTCCAGATTTTTAACTAGTTTCAAAACCTTCAACCAAATCGATTAATAAGTAATCTTTAATTAGTTAGATAGTTAACATACAATGTAGTCTTGGCTTTAAGAGTAGAACCCAGTGATTCATCTCTTATATATGACACCCAGTGCTCATCCCAAAAAGTCCCCTCATTAAAGCCCATCACCCATTTAACCCATCCCCCCACTTACCCCCACCTCCAACAACCCTGAGTTTGTTCTCTGTATTTAAGAGTCTCTTATAGTTCACCTCCCTCTCCGTTTTTATCTTATTTTTCCTTCCCTAAGACCTATATATTTTCTAAAAAGAAGAAAAACATACAAAAACATCAATTATTGAACATAAATTTTTGCATATATGTTTGGTTTTGCCTTCTCTGATTTTAAAATAATGTGAAATAAATACTCAGAAATATATAGCTATATGATTTTTAACTCTTCATCCCCAAGTTTCTCTTTTTTCCCCCAAAATTTTCTCATTAAAAAAAGATTGGTTATTCTTATTAAAGATTGGTAGTTAATTATACAGGATACAGTAATTACAGAAAAATACCGGCATACAGATGTGAAATTCCATTATTTCAAATGGTTGTTACAGCTCATTCAACTGATAACTTTAGTATGATATATATGTTTCCTTAATATACAATTAAGTTAATTCTATATTAAGCCAAAAGTTAGAAACTTTAACTTATTACCTGTGTATATATTTGTACATCTGTGCATCTTAAATGCATATAAATAAAAGTAAGTTAATTGCTCCTTTATTATAATTTGTTACATAAATAATGTATAAAAAGAGTAAAATTAAAAGTTGAGTCTCTGATGGCTAATGTGTCAACTTGACTAGGCCCCAGACACTTGGCTAAACATTATTTCTGGATGCTTGTGAAGGTGTTTCTGGATGAGATTAACATTTGAATCCCTAGACTGAGGAAAGTGGAGTGACCTCCTCAGTGTGGATGGGCTTCATCCAATCAGTTGAAGGCCTGAATAGAATAAAATTTCTACTGTCCTCAAGCTGGGACATTGGTCTCCTCCTGCCTTTGGCCTCTGACCTGGATGGCGGCTCTCCTGGTGCTGTATTTCTCAGCCTTCATAATCATGTGAGCCAACTCCTTATAATAATTCTCATAAACACACACATATTATATATACATCCTATTGATTCTATTTCTCTGAAGAACCCTAATAGTCTCTCATGTAAAAGGACTAAGGTTCTTGTTTGTCTGCTGTATTGACATACAGGTTGACAATGTTACTTTAGTTTCAAGTGTATAACATAGTGATTCAACAATTCTATACATTGCTCAGTCCTCACTATGATAAGTATAATCACCATCTGTTACCATACAACGTTATTACAATATTATTGACCATTCGGGGCCTCTGCCTAGTTTTTAATCAAGCTGTTTTTTGGTTTCTCTTTTTTTTAATTTTTTTGTGTTGGTGTTGAATTGTAGGAGTTCTTTATATATGTTGGATATTAACATTTTATCAGATATATCATTTGCAAATATCTTTTCCCATTCGGCAGATTGTCTTTTCATTTTGTTAATGTTTTTCTTCATTATGCAAAAACTTTTTATTTAGGTATAGTCCAATAGTTTATTTTTTTTGCTTGTTTCCCTCCCCCAAGGAGACATATCCAGAAAAAAGTTGCTAAGGCCAATGTCCAAGAATTTACTGCCTAGTTTTCTTTTGTATGTTTTATGGTTTCAGATCTTACATTCAGGTCCTCAATCCATTTTTAGTTTATTTTTATCTATGGTGTAAGAAAGTGGTCCAGTTTCATTCTTTTGCATGTAGCTGTCCAGTTTTCCCAACACCATTTACTGAAGAGACTGTCTTTTCTCCACTGAATATTCTTGCCTCCTTTTACATAGATTAATTGACTATGCAGTTGTAGGTTTATTTCTGGGCTCTCTATTCTACTCCATTGATTTCTGTGTCTTGTTTTGTGGTGGTACCATACAGTTTTGATCACTATATCTTTGTGGTATATCTTGAAATCTGGGATTATGATATCTTCAGCTTTGTTATTTTTTCTCAAGATTGCTTTGGCTAAAAAAAAAAAAAAAAAAGATTGCTTTGGCTAATATTTGGGGTCCTTTGTGTTTCCATACAAATTTTAGTATTATTTGTTCTAGTTCTTTGAAAGGTATTATTGGTATTTTGATAGGAATATCACTGAATCTATAGATTGCTTGGGTAGTATAAGCATTTTAACAATATCCTTCCAATCCATGGTAACAGAATATCTTTCAATTTGTTTGTGTTGTTTTCAATTTCTTTCAGCAATGTCATAGTTTTCAGTGTATAGGTCTTTCACCTCCCTGGTTAAATTTATTCCTAGGTAGTTTATTCTTTTTGATGTGATTGTAAATGACATCATTTTCTTAATTTCTCTTTCTGCTACTTCATTCTTAGCATATAGAAACACAACAGATTTCTGTACATTAATTTTGTATTCTGTACCATTACTGAATTCATTTATTAGTTCTAATAGTTGTTTGGTGGAATTTTTTAATGTTTAAAGTAGTAGAGATTCCTTTTTGTTAAGAAATTATTCTGTTAATTCTCAGTACTTTTAGCATATTCTTAAAATAATGGTGATTCCCTTAGATACCTGACCTAATTTTATTCATGTTTTTAAATGTCATCTTAGAAGTAAATTCACCCTTAAAACATAAAACTCACAAAAATTAAATTTAATTACCCCAAAATTAAAGTTCATATGACTAAAATAATTGCCCTCACGCACGCATGCTAACTAGCACAAGCAAAGAAGCCCGTATTTATACTGGTAGTAAAGGTGCTTTCATCCACAAATTACCTTGGACAACCCATTGTGAAAGCAAAGAGTGAGCTCCATGACTGGCTGAGAGCCTTGATATCATAAAGGCCAAGTGCTGGTGCCAGAGAATAAAAGGAGGGGGCTGTGGGGTTGAGAGACGACTGCAGGTCTTCTGCCACTCCTCCTCTTGGTGCTTCCCTTTGCAGCCATGGTTCTCCCAAACGCACTGAACATGGCCTTGGAACTGTCCTGGCAATTCAATCACAGGCCCAAACACTTCCCACAGCTCGCCCACCTTCCCCACCCAACATCAACAGCCAAAATGGTGCTCAGACCACAAAAACTAATCTGACCTAGAAGGTAAGGGCTTTCAGATGTCACTGGAAAAGATCATCACTTCATATCTTATAAAAGAAATAGAACCCATAAATTCATAGGAAATGGCCCTTGGCAAAAGTGTGTTGGTTATTTAGAGCAAGAACGGATGACTTGGAGATATGCAGTGTGTTTCTTACTGAAGTTCTAATCAAACCTAAAAATTAAATTGGCACAGCTTATGAGATCTCTCATATTCCTGGAAAAGTTTTTAAAGTGTCTGAGAAAAGCTTGTATTCCCATGGAGCACAGGCTAGTTCACTGAAGCCCATGGACCATGGGGTTTCTTGGGACCAACGTGTGCAAGGAGGATTCCCCACCCCACCCCCCATTGACCACTGATGGAGAACTCACCTAGGCTTTCTCTCCTCTCCTTTAGATGTCGAGAAGTCGGCTGGAGTAGAGTGCTTTTACCTACATTTATGTGGGTAAATGTAGTCACCGCACAAATCCCTACCTTACATGGAAGATCAATCCTCCCACACCACCTCCTGCTTCTCTGCTGAGCTTGAGATGTAGACCCCTATCTGGATGTGGGGCTGAGAATGTGGTTCCTCCCTGTCTCAGAGGCTCACCTTCTGTCCCTACCCAGACACTGAGTCCAGTGGTGCGCCCCGCTGCTGCCTGCCTGAGAGAAAGTGGTTCTCCACCAGGCACTGGGTGGGTGCTCATTGCTATCAAGAGCCCTCCTTCACTGCCGGAAACGGACATCCTGCTCTCTCCATCATCGAGCTCCTCCACTGTGCAGGCCATTGGCATCACTGACCTCTACATTCCCCTCCGCCCAGGGCACTCTCCCAGCACAAGGGCTTTCCTACATTTATGATTTATCCACAAACGTAACATCCTTCGGCCTCCAGAAAATGGTCTTCCAGGCTGTTGTCACTACTCACAGGACCCTACACAGGGTCCTCAGAGGCTCTCAGTCTGACCCAAATCACGACCTGGTTTGTCCTTTAAACTGTCTCAAAGTCTAATGTTGAAGTCTTTCTTGAATATTTACCATTTTTCATATATGTATGTGTAATTATTTTAAATAAATTCTTTTTAAAACAATACCAGTGTTTCATTCTTTGTGTTAATGTACTTTTTTCATTTTAAAAATGAAAAAAATATCACTAGCAGTAAGAACTCAATGGACAGATTAAACAAAGTCTGACACAGATGCCAGAAGGGCTAAGTGAATTTGAACAAGACCTAAGTGCCATATTTCTTGAGTAGTAGAGAGGAGGAGAAAGAAAATTTGAGTAAGTGACAACATACAGAGAAACTTCTAGAACAGCAACAGGAAGAGGCAAGGATGAACCAGGATGCCCAATTCTATATGTTGCTCCAAGAGTTCCACGAATCTGCTAATTCTCGCCTCCATTTGATGATCTGTTCCTTTAGTTGTTTTTGTATTTCTAAATTCCCCTAGCTCTTTCAGGTCCCCCTTGAATCCTATATGGAGGGGACCTTCCATATAGGATATCGAATAGGGAGAGTCCTATTTTTGCCCAGGGCGTACAGCATATTCAGAGGAGAGCTAGAGGCGGTATATCTGGCCAGGACAAGTTAGTTTCCTGACACAGTTTTGCCATGGCTAATTTAAGAGTCCAGTTCATACGTCCACTTTCCCTGAACCCTGGGGCTTGTAGGCTACAGGTTAGTACCTAGGATTTGGGCTACTTGTTTCACCACCTCGGCCACAAAAGCTGGGCCATTGTCTGAGCTTATGGTTAATAGGATTCCATGTCTGGGAATGATGTCCCTTAAAAAAGCCTTGGTTACTTCTCTTGTCTTTTCGGTACATGTGGGATAAGCCTCAACCCAGCCCCAAAACGTGCAGATGAATACCAAAAGATATTTGTATCTTCTACCAGGTCTTATTTCAGTAAAGTCTACCTCCAAATCTTCAAAGAGTGCCTGACCACAGCGTTGGATTCCCATGGGCCCAGTGGGGTCTTGTCTGTCGTTATTTTGAGCCCAGAGGAGACAGTGTTGAGAGACTGAGGCATAGAGGGATGGGAGTCAAGCAATTACATAGTAATGGCTTAATAAGGTTTCAAGGGCGGGTTTTCCTAGCTGGGTGAGCTCACGCTGTTGGAGAACCACTTGGTGGGCTAGCTACTCTGGTACATAGACTCTTTGATCTGGAAGTACCCACCATCCTTCTTTCGTCCAGCCTCCTTTTTTCTGTTGTGCCCATTTTGTTTCTTGGATTGTGTACTTTCGGGAAGTTGGCAGCTCCGGGGCCAGCATGAGTTTTGAGGGTGGTGTTGGTTCTCCCAGTGCTTGTTTAGCTGCAGAGTCAGCTCGTTATTTACCTTCTGATACTGAGTCCTTTCCTCTTTGGTGTCCCTTGCAATGGATGATTGCTACCTCCCTCTGTTCCCAGACTGCCCTTAATAGTTTTAGAATTTCTTCCTGATTTTTTATTTTTCTTCCTCCTGTGGTCCAAAGTTCTCTCTTTTTGTATAGAGCCCCATGTACATGTAGAGAGGCCAAGGCATAGCGCAAGTCAGTGTATATGTTGGCCCATTTGTCTTTACTGAGTTCTAATGCTCTCATTAGGGCCCACAGTCCTGCTCTTTGGGCTAACCATCATTGTGGAAGGGGCTCTGCTTCCATGACCTCAGTATGAGAGACTACTGCATAACCAGAGTATCTTTTGCCTTCATTGATGAAGCTGCTGCTGTCAGTGTACAAGATGAGATCAGGATTTTGTAAGGGCCTGTCTGATAGGTCTGATCAGCTAGAATAGACTTCATCAAGTACCTCTAGACGATCATGCTTGGGGGACCCCATCCCTGCAGGCAAGAAAGTGGCAGGGTTTAGAGTTTTTATGGCTTCCGATCTTATTTGTGGGTTCTCACATAGCAGTCCCTGATATTGTATCATCTGATCATGCGTTAGCCAGTTGCCCTCTGGCATCTGTCAAGGTAATAACAGAATGGGGAACCTAATGTTGAGGTTTTGCCACAAGGAGAGTTTGTCTGCTTCCTTGATTAAAAGTGTGGTGGCTGCTAGTGCCCTTAGACAGGGTGGCCATCCTGCCGCAACTGAGTCAATCTGCTTTGAAAAGTATGCCATTGATCTTTGCCAAGGTCCAAATTCCTGGGTGAGAACCCCCTAGGCCACCCCATTCTTCTCATGTACAAACAAGTTGAAATCTCATGACATATCTAGGAGTCCCAAGGCTGGTGCCTCCACGAGTTTTGTTTTTATAGTTTTGAATGCCTTTTCTTGATTAGGGCCCCAGAAAAGGGGAACCCTTTCTTCTTCCCTTCGTGTCTTATGTAGAGGTCTGGCCAACTCTGAGAACTCTGGCATCCATATCCGACAGAATCCTGCTGCTCCCAGGAACCCTGGGACCTGCAGGTGGGTAGTGGGAACTGGAATGGCACAGACTGCCTGTTTCCTTTCTGTTCCCAGCATCTGTTTGGCTTGGGTAATTTTGAAGCTCAAATATTTAACTTCCTGTTGGCAAATTTGTGCCTTTTTCTTTGATACCCAGTGTCTCGCCTTTGGTAGTAGACTGAGTTCCCTGGTTCCCTCCCAGCACTGGGTCCATGTGAGACCAGCTAGCAAGAGATCGTTCACATATTGAAGGAGGACACATCCTAGATCCCATTCTGGAAACCTGGCTAAGTCAGGTGCCAGTGCCCCATTTAATAAGTTGGTGAATTTTTGAATCCTTGAAGCAGTCTAGTCCAAGTGAATTGTTTCTTTGCCCCTGTGGTAGGGTCTTCCTATTCAAAGGCAAATAGGGGTTGACAATTTGGTGCTAGCCAGAGGCAAAAGAGGCGTCTTTTAAATCTAGACATGAGAATCATCCTGCTTTGGAGGGTAGGAGCCCTAGTAGAGTGTATGAGTTAGGAAACGCTGAATGCACTGTGATGACTGCTTCGTTAATGGCTCTTAGGTCCTGTACAGGGCAGTAATCATTTGTTCCAGGCTTTTTCATGGGCAGCAGGGGAATATTCCATGGGGACTGGCATCGTTTTAGAAGTCCCTCTTTGAGTAGCCTGTCCTAGTGTGTCTTGATCCCCAGGCGTGCCTCCTGTGGGACCATGTTTTGGCTTATTTTGACAGCTTGGGCCCCAGCCTTTAGGTCAATTAATATTGGGGAGTGGTCTTTTTGCCAGACCAGGGGGGTTTCCTTCCACCCAAACCGAAGGGAATCCAGCTTCTTGCTCAGGGGCCTCGGTTGGCTCATCAGGAGGGGAAGTATATCATCTCCATGTCTCTTCCCATGGAATCATCAGGGACAAAATCATGGATTGGGCCTTTTCACTGAGATGCAATTATAATTGTATCTGTCCATCCAAAGTGAAGGCTATTTCTGTGTTCAACTTGGCTAGGAGGTCTCTACCTAACAGTGAGATTGGGCAGTCAGGTAGATACAGGAATTCATGAACTATATGGCGATCCCCCAGCAGTCATTGTCGGGGACCGCAAAATCGCCTTCAGGTTTGTGCCCCTGTGGCACCAACGATGGTGACTTCTCGACCTGACAGAAGAGTCACCTTGTGTTTCACCACTGAATGTTCAGCCCCAGTGTCGACCATGAAGTCTATTATCTGGCTCCCTACCTTCATTTTGAAGGCTCGTGGGGGCCCAGTTGGATAGAGCCCAGTCTTTCCTAATCAGAGTCTACTCCTCCCAGTCCAATCAGGTCAGCCTCGGGTAGTTCTGCTTGGTAGTGGCTGGGTGGAATGGAGGTTTTTGGTTTCACTTTATGGCGGTTGGCGCGTTCATTTTTCCAGTGTCCAAATTCCTTGCAGTAGGCACATTGATCCCTTCCCAGTGGTGCCTTTCATTTTTGTTCTTACATCCCTCATGGTTTCCATGGGGGGGGTCCTTCCGAATGCGGTAGTCGCTGTAAGGGCAAATCGGGACTGATTCCATTTTGCTTAAGGGCAAACTGGGACTGACTCCACTGTGTTCCGTGTCCTCCACCCTGAGTCCCCAGTACCTGCGCAAAAGCTTAAAACCTGCAACTTCCCGGTTCCAAAAGAATCACGCCCAGTGACCTATGGAACAGGACCATTGACCTTTCCTCAGCCAATCGGCTAGGGTCACGATGCCCCTAGACCCCTTTAAAACTATTGTGTTTTTGGAACGCGCTCTCTCTCGACCCACCACTGCGTCGGTGCAGGTAGGAGATTGAGCTCGAGCTAGCTCGAATAAAGGCTCTTTGTTCTTGCATCGGACTCGGCGCCCTGGTGGTTTTTGGGGTCCCCAAATTTTGGGCATAACAGTCGCCCCAAGGCAGGCAGTGGCCAGGAATGCTTAGAGAGACCTAAAGGGTCTTCCTACAGGTTCAGGTGTCCCTAGCTGGGGTGGACTGGCTGCTAGCAGAGGCAAGACCGATGGGGGTGGACTGTCAGGCAGGCAAGATTCCCCTCCCTCAATTAATGGGGCATGCTGGGGCATATGGTGGTGGAAATGGAAGGATTTCTGAATTTTCTTGGAGGGTGGGGGGTGGTTTTTTCTGCTGCAAAGTCTTCTTCTCGGCCTGTGCCACTAAGACCCTACCTTGTCACTTGCAGAACTGGACCCAAGGAGGCTTGACTTCAGCTATTTCCAGCCACTGATCCATGTACCAGGTGGCCGGGGTCTCCACTAACTATTTTATAAACAGCTCAGACTATGGGGACATTTAGGGTGTCCTCTAGGGGCCAGCCTACACCAAATGTGGACCATTCCAATTTACAGAGGGCACGTAATTTCCCAGGGATCAATTTGACCCCAAAGTCACCTGAAAATCCCTTTTTGAAATTCTTAATCATACACTCCAAAACAGCTGGTTTTGAGGAATTTCCCCCATCATCGTTTTCCAGAAGAATCTTTCCCAGTGCACTGTGTTTCAGGACAAACATGAAGGAAGAGGTTGCTTCAACCGCCTGGCCACTCTCCTTGAGGGGACTTAGATGCCTCTTAGCATTGCCAGGTCAGTATAAACCCCTGACTCGGATCAGGCCACTGTGGACCTGATTCTGCCTTGAACCATATGAGGTCATCACAGAATCACAGGGTAGGACTCAGGGTCCGTAGCCGAAACTGTGGACCACGGGCACTCCCACACACATTCAGACAGATTGCAGGATTTCCCTGTCCTATGCAGCGACTAAGTCTCCCAGGAGGTGATCAAGCTCCCCTTCCGCCTCTAGGGCAGGCCTGAATTCAGTCCTGATTCCCCGGGGACACTCACCTGATTGGATGTCTCATCCTGGCAGAATTTTCTGATTCCCCACAGGGTCCGTTAGAATGCAGCAAAGGCTGGCTATTATTGGCCAGGGTCAGGGTTCAGTGAAACCACTGGTGGTGTGACTTCCTTCCTGTTGCCGGGGCCTGAAATGGCGGTGCCCCCGCTGGTTCTTGACGACGGTGGTGCAAGGGGCCGGCAAGGCTGGTTGGCTCTTGGCTTCCCAGCCAACACAGCAAAATGTTACAGCAAATACTTGGCACCCAGGAAGGGACAAGTGACACGCACTTGGGGAATCAGAAAAGACTTTATTTCTCACTGGTGCTGGCCCAGTGGAGATATCTCCAAAGGCTGAGCATCTGGTCTTTTAGACATATGTGCTTCCCGGCTGGGTGGGACTAGTGCAGTCAAGCTTTTGGTTCCTGGCTGCTGGCTGATACAAGAGGCAAGCAGGATTGCAGAAGCCAAAAACACATAAGGGGAGTATCTGGCTTTGGACATCTTGGCTAGCCCTTTTAATCTGCTTTTTACCAGCGCTCCTTCTCATACTCATTTAGAGGTTTATGAACTAACCTGATCTCACATAATAATTTAGCAGAGCATTATAGTCTCCATCTATCGATAGGTCTACTAGTGAGAAAAGGCTTTTTGGAAGAAGATTAGAAACCTTAATTTGGAGAGCCATAGCCAAATCAAGACTAATTCATTTGTAAAACAAATCCAATTTTAACAAACTTGGCCTAATTAGTACACAATCTCAGTAAGAATAGCAATTGATCACACAGATCTTTAAACTTTTGCTTTGCTGGAACTTTTTCATAAGGAATCTCTAGTTGAACTTTTAGTAGCCCCTCTAGGCCAGAAGCCAAGCCAAGTGCTTGCCACCACGCATGCCGGCAATACCTGTAGATTTGGGTAAATTCCTCTTCTCAAGGTCCCCAAAATATCCTGAGGTTTGGCATCTGCCAGGAAGTGACAATTTTTACTCACCTGGTAAGGCTGCTAGGAACTCTGTAAGCAAGGCATCAGGCCAACGTTTCCAAGGGGCTTTAATGGCTTCATCGTTCATAAAGTCAACCTTAGTTCTTAAGGTTGTATGAGTCTATGTATGTCTCTCAGATATGACATTTCAGTCAAAGCCTTGGTAAAATAACCAATATTTCCAATGGTGTCCTGTTACAAGGAGAACAGATGCTTATTGAACTTAGGCAAATACTTGTAGTTGCCATGAAAAAAAGAATACTCAATGAGAGTTTTATGAATTTCAGAGGGTTCAAGTAGAGAGAAAAATTAAATGTTTCAATTTGTTCATAGAGGAACATTCTATCACATTTCTGTAAGTCATAGCTATCTCAAGAGAAAGTTTCCTTAATCTAGAAGAGTGGACATTAGAGAACCAGCAATGTTTTAACAAGAAACACAAAAACTATAAATGACAAAAAGACTAAAAAATAGACACAGTTAAAGATCTGATGAGAGTATAGCTGACAAGAAATCCGGTTATTTCCATGACATAACACTTCAATAATCAGAATATCAAGTGATGGCCTTGTACTAAAATATATTAAAACTTCAGAAATTTCATATAATCTCTACAATTGTTATAGCATTTACCCAAATATGAGGCTTATTATTAGACAGTGCTTCCCTTATTTCCATAAGTCTTAATTACAGTTAGCAGAATTTTTAACTCTTAGAAATCTTAGTCTCCAGTGAAAACTAAGTAGTAACCAATTGTGGACTGTCACACCAGAATTCCTTCGGTGGCAAATTTATGGATACATTTAAGCACAAAGCATGTTCTCCAACAGATTTAATATCCTTAGTTTCTCTTCAATAAGAAGCCAAAAACCACAAACCTACTTTCAGTAATCAATTCTTCACCACCACACCTATTTGGAAAAGATCTAGATGTCCAATGGATTCAATTCCATTTATCATGCAAACAAAGCTCTAAAGTTTCATTACCAAAAAATGAAAGCTATCTTAACAATTATCCATGAAACAAAAAGCAAAAAACAATTACCCATGAACACTTCAAGACAGAATTAACCATCATTTTAAGTCATCTCTTTGTTGACAAATTGCAGAGATAACATGAGCTTATTTGAGCCTTCAGCAAACCTAGATAGTATAAAAGTTTCATATTTAATGCTGAGAAATCTAAAGGCATGTCTTTCTTAATTAAACCCACAAACTTAAATTAGCTTAAACACAGAATGGTTTCCACCTGCATCCACTTAAAAGTCAATCAATTTGTTCCCCATTGTCAATTCTTACCTTGGAACACTTGTGGGAAATCTGAAGTGGGCGGCCCAAGGGGGTTGCTTTTCACTCCTTGACTGTGAGGATAGAAAGAGGAGCCAATGGTGTCAGAGACAAAGAGGATAGTATAGGAGCCAGTTATACAGGCTGCACCCAAGGTCGTGCAGAAACAGGAGAAGATAGAAGAGGCAAACCACAGCCCGAAGGCAGAGAAAGAGGGTTCCTGGTCCTAAACCTTGTCAGCTTGGACAGATGAGCAGACACCATGTTTTTTCCACCAAAGTGGAAATATGCAGTCTGTGTCAGGCCAGAGAACACAGGGAACTCTTCTGAAACAAAGAGGGTTTTGGCAGCTGCCTGAGACTATTCCTTAAAGTCCCTGTCCTGAGGTAGGTAGACTTACCAGAGACTGTTGGTTCCAATTATAAACATTAACCTGGGAAATGAATGAGGGAGAAGCCCCCACATATAGCTAGAGTAACCTGGGTTTACGAAGAGGAACAGTGCAAGAGAGTCTGCATCCCCTTCATTAAAGATGGCTTGTTTTTCCTTCAGCAGCCTGGATTTATCTCAAGGAGGCTTATTTAGACCATAATCATCCAATATATCATGAGGAGGTTTACTAGCCAAACACATTCAAGCAAACACAGTCTGTAAGAGACCCTTAGGTTGTAGAGACAAAAAGGCCTGGACATAAGGTATCTCTGACATTTTCCCTGTTTCCTGCAGGAGAGATCTAACTGATAGGTCCTACTGAGGCCATGCAGTGCTACAGAAGAGCAGTTGTTTCTTAAATTTTGCAATCTGAGTTGTTTCCAGGGGTTAAAAAGTATCCCAAAGGAGAGTCCTTGGGAACTGAAGAAGAGAGAAGGTCCATTACCAAGAAAATTCCCCCCAACTCCCAGGTGGCATCCCATGGGCAGGATATGTCAGAGGTTCCTGTTTCAAAGGGACCTGAGGCATCCCTCAAAATTGCTATGATCACCACCTGCCCTAAAGACCCTGTAGGAGGGAGGCTAGTCCTCCTCCCAGCCACTTCCCCATTGCATCCTAGACACAGTGGGTGCTGGCATAGGGGCCAAATTTTCCTTGCTAAGAAGTCCACACCATAAAGGCTAGCTGTACCTTGGCCTGCCTTGCTGAGAAGGCCATAAATAACCCATGGGAAATACTGGAAAATTTTTACAGGATGAAATTTCCCAATTCTGTGGTTTAAGCAGTTAGTAGAGGACAATGATGAAAAATGGTAAAGATAGAAGTCCATCATGATCTAAGCAACTTTCTAACACACATAGTCCTTCCTTATTGCTGACTTCCTAGGAAACAGTCCCCATTTGGGTTTTAATTCAGGGTACTGGTTTCCACTAGCTCCTAGTGGAGGTCTCCTGGCCAGAAGTGGTTAAACCAGGGATGTGGAGGGGATCACATTAGACCAATGAGGAGGAAACCTCACATGGGTGTCTTAAGATTGGCAGCCACCCTGGCGACTTAGGTGGCTGTCCCATAATCAAGACAAACAACTTTGTACAAGGACAGAAATGAAGAAGGGTGCCTGGGTGGGTCAGTTGGTTGGGCAGCGGACTTCAGCTCAGATCATAATCTCACAGCTCACGAGTTCCAGCACTACATTGGGCTCTGTGCTGACAGCTCAGAGCCTAGATCCTTCTTCAGATTCTGTGTCTCTCTGACCCTCCCCTGCTCATGCTCATCTCTCTCTCTCTTTCTCTCTCTCTCTCAAAAATAAATAAACATTTAAAAAAATGAAAATAAAAGGAAATGAAGAGAGGGTAGGGGCACCTGTGTGGCTCAGTCAGTTAAACTTCCTACTTCAGCTCAGGTCATGATCTCATGGTTCATGGGTTCAAGCCCTGCATCAGGCTCGGTGCTGATATTCAAAGCTTGGAGCCTGCTTTGGATTCTGTATCTCTCTCTCTCTCTGCCCCTCCCTTGCTCATACTCTCTCTCTCTCTCTCTCTCTCTCTCTCTCTCACACACACACACACACACACACACACACACACACACACAAATTAATAAACATTAAAAAAGTGTTAAGAAATGAAGAGAGGGCATCACGCTTCTGGGTCTCATTACCATTCCAGCCAAGGTACTAACTTCCAGCCAAAAGGCAAGCTTTCTCCTCCCCATAGAGTAGCCATGGGCTAGAGGATTGCAGCCTGAGCAATCTACATGAAAGTGTTCCAGTAAGACCATATTCCTCAAAAGTCCCCTGAAATGAGAGTAAAGGGAGAGGAGAGGAAGCACTCACCAAGTTTGCACCAAAGCTCAGAGTCCAGATGAAAAGACTCAAAGCCCCATGTTGGGTGCCAAATGGTGTGGTTAATGTTGGTGGGGATCCAGAGCCGACAGCCAAGGAAGAATTCTTGAGATGTCTTTGGTGCAAGAAAGTTGTTTTATTAAAACACAGGGACTCATGGGCAGAAAGAGCTCCCCTGGGATTGTGAGGAGTGGCTGATTATATACTTGGGAGTTGGGGGAATTAATGGCAAGGGAAAGTTTCCAAAAGGATTTTCATATGCTAAAAGAAGACTCACAGGATCCTGGAGGCCTAGCTATTGTCAAGCTAAGGTTGTTTTTCTCTCTAGCAAAGCAATTACATTAAGACAGTTGAGAGTTCCTGGAGTAATGTCATACTTTGCCAGTCCCAAGTATTTGTCAATGGGCTACAGGTTATAAGGAAACTTAATTATATCTACTGTTTCCTTCTGCCTTTGTTTCCCACATCAGAAATGATTCCAAAACTATCAGTAAAAGTAATAAATGTAAGATGAGTGAAGAGAAGTAAATCAGAGAGAGGTAAAAGCAGAATATGGTCAGATTAGGAAAAATAAAATTAGAAGCTATTTCAAGATATACACGAAGAACATAAAGACACAGCCTGGAAGTAAAAGGAAAGGAAACTATCTACAATGCAAATACTAACCAAAAAATGCTGGTGGAACTTGCATACTAAACAAACAAAGAGTTTAAATTTTTTTTCATTTTTTTATTTTATTTTTGAGAGAGAGACAGAGCATGAGAGAGAGGGAAACACAGAATCCAAAGCAGGTTCCAGTCTCTGGGCTGTCAGCACAGAGCCCAATGTGGGACTCAAACCCACAGACTAGGATCATGACCTGAACTGAAGTCATATGCTTAACCAACTGAGCCTCCCATGTGCCCTGCAAACAAATAAAGACTTTAAAGCAGAGGTCCGTAAACTTCTTGTAAACATTATGGACTCCCTCTGACCTAAAGGGTGAAAGTAACCACAGACAGTGTGAATGAACGAGTATAAATGTGTTCCAATGAAGCTTTATTTAGGGACTCTGACATTTGAATTTCAAATAATCTTTATGTGTCATGAAATATTCTTCCTTTGATTTCTTTTTCAACCACTTAAAAATGTAAAAACATTTCTGACTCATAGGCCAATCACAAACGTGGCGGTTGGGTTTGCTAATGGGTCATAGTTTGTCAACTGTGCCTGCTTTAAGGCAAAAAGCATTATCGGGAATATAGAGGCTCATCACATAATGATAAAAGGTATAATTCTCCAGCAATGTTTTACAGTCCTTAAGATGTATTCTGCTATGATCCTACCATCACATTGAGGTATTTAAAAAATATGTATTACTCATTAACTGATAGATTAGGCATAAAACAATGAGTAAGGTTATTAATCATGTGAATACCACAGTTCCTAACTCTGATTCAATTTAAAGAACTCTGACCTTGAAAACCAGAAAATTGTTTCTTTATTCTCTTGGGGGACATCTAGTGGTCTCTGCCACACTAATTGTATATAAAATCTTCCAGAGAGTTGTAAACAGGAGATATTTTTAATTATATGCTAGTATAAGCTTGACGCCAAATTTATATAAGGAACAAAGAAAATTACAGGCCACTCTCATTCATTAACATAGATGCAAAATTATAAATAAATATTAGCAAATCAAATCCAACAGCGTATACATGTTTTAAAAAATATATCTTTGGATTTATCTTTGGGATTCACAAATGGCTTATTATTAGAAAATCCATTTAAGTCATCACATCTCAACAAGAGCAAAATAAGTCTGTGACAAAATAAGACATCCATTCATAATTTTTAAAAATACTAACGAATTAAAACTATAGAGGAGCTTACTTAAGCCAATAAAGCTAGTATGTTAATCATACAGTAAATATAACACTTAATATTGTGTTATCTTAGAATAACCCCCCTTAAAGTCAAGAATTGGATAAGGATTCAATGTTGTAAAACTAGCCAGTTAATTAACAGGTGTAAAAAATAAAATAAAAGTACAAAGATTGGGAAGAAAGAAATAAAACTGCCATTAGTCACAGTTGGTAAGATTAGATACATAGAAAATCCAAAGAAATCTACACACAATGGGAATTGCTTCCATTAAACTGGGATTCCTAAAGGCAATGGGGATAATGGAATCCTGAGGGGAGGCAAAGACCTTGTGGTAACAGTCACCAACAATTAGGTAGATGTAGTTATATAATAACAGTGGAGTCAAAGTTGTAATCTGGATAGCCTGACCCACAGAGTTCTTTGATATTAGCTAGTTGATCCTGGTGTCCCTAGAACTGAAATGGATGGACAGCCTATTAAAGTTTTACTTGATCTGAGTATGTGGAGAAGCTCCAGGTCTAGGGAATATAGGTCTGACATGAATCACAGTTACAAAACAGTTACAACTCATCACTCAATTCCCATACCTAAGCTAGTTCACAGATCCAGAGCTGCTTGAATAGGTAGGCCCATTCAGGTAGGTAGGCCCATTTGAAGCAGGACCCTATATATGTGTGTGTGTGTCTATTTTTTAGAGTGATATATATATAATATATATATAATATATATTTATAATATACAATTTATATATAATATATTTAAATATATAAATAACATATTATATATATAATATAATATAATATAATAGAAATATATATAATAGAAATATAATATAATATATATATATTATATTTATATATATATTATATATATATATATATATAAGAAATAAATATATATATATATAAGAAATATAATATAATATAATATATAATATAATAGAAATATAATATAATATAATATAATATAATATAATATATATAATAACATATTATATATTACATATTATATATATAATAACATATTATATATTACATATTATATAATAACAAATATATTATATATAATATATATAATAACATAATATATATATATATATTAAGAGAGAGAGTGAGCATGAGCAGGAGAGGGGCAGAGGGAGTGAGAGAGAATCCGAAGCAGGCTCCCCGAGGTGGGGCTCCATCCCACGGCCCTGCAGTCATGACCCGAGCTGAAATCAAGAATTGGATGCTCAACTGACTGAGTCGCCCAGGTGCCCCAGAACAATTTATATTTTGAATCTTCCTCATCTTCTCCCAAGGCACCCAAGGACATTTACCAGAGTGACTTTGCATCAGGAAGGGCAAATAAACAGAATTTTCTGGGATCGTCCAAGCCTGGCTCTGCACTGACACTAATTACAGGAGACTCAAAATGCCACTGTGGTCCCCTGGTCAGAGTATGAGCATTTAGAGGTCAGTGATTGATGGAGTTTTTGCTCAGCTCCACCTCCTATATTCATCCTGTGATTATTTTCCCAGTGTGGAACATAGAATTGGACTGCACATACTCAAGAGGTGGCAGAATCCCACTGATTCCTTGACCCATGGAGTGAAGGCTATTATAGGAGAGGCCAAGTGGAAGCCACTAGAACTGCCTCTACCCAGGAAAATAGTGGACCAAAGCAATACTGCACTCATGGAGAAATTGCCAAGATAGGTGCCACCATCAAAGATACGAACTCCCCATTCGACCTGCCTCCATGGATGTTGGAGAATGACAGTGGGTTATCATAAACGTGATCAGGTAGTGACTCCAAGTGCAGCTGTTGTTTCCACATGTGGTTTTGGTACTGAGCAAATCAACACATCTGGCACCTGATCTGCAGTTACTAATCTGGTGAATGCTTTTTTTCTCTCTATCTGTTAGTAAAGACCATCAAAAGCAGTTTGCTTTCAGCTGGATATATGCCAGGGTCTGCCCCAAGAGGAGGCCAGCTCCTACTTCAGGGCTTCCGGCTGGTCCAGGGTTTCACCTGCGTGAGGGTTGGTCTAGGCGCGAGAGATGATGCAAGTCAGTCTCTTGGAGTCAGCCTCGTATCAGGACTGGTCCAGGGCTCCTTATGTAAGGGCTGAAACAAAGACAAGACAAGACAAAGACACACAAACGACACGGAGACAATCTTTCATCCGGACTGCACTGAAGACAGCCTCTTATCCAGACTGCTCAGAGTTTATTTTTCTTTCTGGGTTTTTATGTAGTTTTAGAAGCAGTACAGATGTATATTTTGTAATGATTAACAAAATGATCTCCGCCCCCATGATTGTTCCCATGATTTACAATAGAAATGTTCAGAAACAATTTCAGGTGAAAGGTCAAATACAATTTACACGTAAGCAAGATCTAACAAATGGACACATTCAATAGAAATGTTCAAAAACAGTTTTGGTTAAACAGTTCACACGTAAGCAAGGTATAACAAATGGGTACATTCAATAGAAATGTTCAAAAACATTTTCAATTAAAAGATCAAAAACAATTCACACGCAGGCAAGGTATAACAAATGGGCACAGTCTAATAAGTGGTACAGGTTGAAAGAGCAAGTACAAAGCACAAAGGTTTTATTCATAGATTGTTGGTTACAGTTGAAAGATTACATGAAAAACATCATTATTTTTCTGTAACATTATTCTAAACTTCTATTTCCTTTGTAATTTTGTCCCAAGACTCACAGCAATAATCACATTCCCGAGGGTCTGGCATCACTCTAAATAAATCAAAATACATTCTAAACTCTATTGATTTCTTAAAGATTTTACTTCCATGATTCTCAACACTATTTTACTATTAATAAAGTGTAGCAGCATATGCTGGTTTAATAGGGGAGGAAGCTGTGGAGCACTCCTCTTTTTCTATGGCCCATCTTCTTCAGGAAATATTAGGATGAATCACAAACCAACACAGAGGCCCAGTGACCCTATAGCCATGTATCGTGGTGACGCTTACTGCGACTGTGCCTGTCTTAGGTTGTTCCTCCCTGAGGACTCTTACCCGTCTCTGGCTAACCGGCCCTCCTTCAGAGTCAAACCAGCCATAATTCTGTTCTTGTTGTATTATAACCTGGCATATGCTTCAGGGCACCCCCATCCACCGATGAGGGCCCTGGCCTAGGGCACTGCCTTATGGGCCTGAGTCTTCTCCTTAGGTGATGTCACCAGGGCCAATGTCTTCTGGTCTCCAACAGATATACCTTCACTATCCTACCTCAGGGCTATACCAACCCTACAACCTCACTACTATCTAGTTCACAGTTACTTTGGTCACCTTTCCACCAACGGGACTCCATCCTGGCCCTCATATTGATGATATTAGGGTATTCAGATCTGCTGTATAGGAAGCAGCAACTACTCTAACATGTTGACGAGACACATAAAATGACAGAGTATGGCTGAGTCTCTTCCAAGTATGGGGCCTGTGTGCAAATGCACAAGTAGCACACCTGGGAAGCCAGCCCTAGACCTGAAGCAGATGCATTTGCTATAGTGAAGAGGAAACGGAGCAGATGATCCTTAGCTTTCCAGCCCTCTCTCCTCAGGTCTGACCTAAGATCGGGATCCAGAACGTGTTCCTTGAACTCTTGGACCATACCCATGCTCTCTCCCTGGGCATTTCCCCGTGTTCCCATCAGTCCTTACAGATGTGAGCTTAACATGGATTCTGGGAGTGGATCCTAAGACTCCGCTAAGTTGTCTATCCTATTTCCTTTCTTCAACAAATTTTCCACATCCCAAACTTCTCCTCAGATGGAAAGATGAAAACAACTATGAAGCTTAAATTCCCAGAAAGCTTAGGGTGGTGAACGATGGAAAATATCTATTTCCCTTCTTATGGCACTTTATTTTCCAGGCTTCTTGCCAGGATTTTGAAAAGCTAACCTTCTGGGATCTGGGATCATATGTGCTATCTACGGTTCCCTGTGAAAATGAACCAAGCAGAGGTACATAACAGGGATGAATTCCACAAACCATTTAGATGAAAAGGAGCCAGATACAAAGGAATATATACCATGTGATCCCATCTGTTTAAGGTAGGAAACCAACCAAAGATCAGGCAGAAATATAAAGTTTAGGGAACTTTTCTTAGGTGGTTAAGAAGTACGAGGAAATTATTATACATCAGACTACAGTTTACTTTATAGGTAAGGGGAGGAAAGTGATCAGGAAGGGCAGGAGGGGACTTAAAATTTTTCTGCAGAGTCCTACTTCTGAGTCTGACTGGCGATTCTAGGGGAGCTCATTTCATGATACTTGAGTTGTACATTTTTGTTTCATATACTTTGTTACATTTTATGATAAAAAATATTTTTGGGGGCGCCTGGGTGGCTCAGTTGGTCTGACTCTTTTGGCTTAGCCAAAACATTTCAGGTCAGGTCATGACTTCATGGTTCATGAGTTTTGTTTTGTTTGGTTTTTTAAAATTTTTTAACTTTTTTTATTTTTATTTTTGAGAGACATAGCGTGAGCAAGGGAAGGGCAGAGAGAGAGGGAGACACTGAATCTGAAGCAGGCTCCAGGCTCCGAGCCATCAGCACAGAGCCCGACACGGGGCTCGAACTCACAGACTGTGAGATCATGACCTGAGCTGAAGTCAGCCACTTAACCCACTGAGCCACCCAGGTGCCCCTATGGTTCGTGAGTTTGAGACCCACATCAGGCTCTGTGCCAATAGTGGGGAGCCTGCTTGGAATTCTCTCTCTGCTCCTCCTACACACACACTCTCTCTCTCTCTCAAAACAAATAAACTTAATATGTATATGTACATATAATATATATATATATTTATTTATAGAACACTGCACTTCTAGAGTTATATTGTCACTTGCACTGTACTTCTAGAGTTATTCCCCAGAGCTATCTTTTAAACTTTCTTATTTTGAGTGAGCTAGAGGTAGCTCTCTAGGTCAAGTAATGTAAAATCTTAAGGACTCTTCTCATTGAAAAAAATAATAATTCTTTGTTCAAAACTATTCGGATTGACCTCTGCTTTGGAGTTAATTTTGATCAAACTCGGGAAACTCAAAATTTAAACTGAATTATGAACTCAGCTACAGTTTTCATGTTCTTCCTAACTCTGTTAAAAAAAGAGAGGATAAGAAAGTATCTATTCTCAACTTGACTCAGACCACCACCTAAAATAAGCAGTTTCAATTATTGAATTTTTCAATGCTTGAGAATATGGATCAAGTTGTGTCACTCGTCAGGTTCAACCAATCTGAGTTCAGAATAGCTGGGTTCCTTTATATTTAAAATCAGTTTTAAAAGATTACCAGCTCCAACTAATGCTGCCAGTGACAGGTGGAAAAACATTCTAGGATTGAAGCCTCAACTCTAGAAAACACCAATTCTTATCGCACATCGGATTACCCCAGTAATCCATGTACTCCAGTGACCACAGTTTATCAGCTGGAACACTTTTGCACGAGTTACCTCATACAATTAGAATTACAGTAGTCTTGGGGTGCCTGGGTGTTTCGGTCATTGAGTGTCAGACTTCGGCTCAGGTCATGATCTCACGGTTCGTGAGTTCAAGCCCCACGTCCGGCTCACTGCTTTTAGCGCAGAGCCCATTTTGGATCCTCCGTACACACCCCCCCCCCCACCTGCTCTCTCTCCCTTGAAAATAAACATTTTTAAAAAACTTAAAAAAGAAAAAAGAGAGAATTACGGTAGTCTTACCTAACATAGCTCCTTCCAATGACAATGCAGTCACCATGCTTGCTCTCAGGACTCCAACCAGACCTCCTTCTTATGCGCAAATACTACTTCTTTTTTTTAACACATAAAAATTTCTCTGTATGTTAACATTAGAATGAATGCACCTTGGTAGAATGAGCTTCTCAGGTGAGGATCCGATGAAAGGACTTTATATGTCTGTAGAGTAATTGTTTTGATTATAACAGACCAAAAGGAAGAAATACTTGTCGATTTTCCCCCAAACTTTATGTTGTTTCTATATAACTTGTGTATGGAAATGTTTGCATGAATATAAAAGTACATTTCCCTTGGGTTGCTGACTTCAATATTTAGTATTGGTTTATGTATATAAGGACTCTTTAGACTTCTCACCAAGGGCGAATCTGCCATGTCCATTTTAAGTAAACCTCAATAATGTATCCAAGGGCAGCTTGCTTTCTGCTCTCATTCAAACCTAAAGTCACAAATGGAAAACATCCATAGTTAGACCAATTTTCTCTACCTGTATCCAATATATTGATCCAATTCTTAGGTTCACACCAATAGCAACCATCTGTTGAAAACACTTAAACATCCTATGAAATTTAATCAGCAGATGCATACATTCACTTTGCCTTGCCTAGCTTAAATTGATTTCATAGCAAGAAGCTTGAACTAATGTGCCTACAGATCAGTTGGGGAACAAAGACAGATGGCTCAACTATGGGATATAAATAGAGGCAACCTTGCCTTTTTAACTCATTCATTCATTTAGAATTCAGGGCTATAGGAGTCTGCTATCTGCTCTCCCCTATCCTCTGTTGGGAGGTTATCACCTAAGTCATTGCTCCATTGGAGGCAAATCAGTAGTCTGTGCTGTTTTAATTTGTTAAAGTCATAAATTTACTGTTAAATTTATTAAACTTATTAAATGTATTCATTTTTTGTTGTAAATTAAATGTATTTAAGCAGAAATACCTTTTAAGTGTGTTCTCCATTTTGAGGGGCACCTGGGTGGCTCAGTTGGTTAAGCATCTGACTCTTGATTTCAGCCCATGATCTCCGGGTTTGTGAGTTGAACCCATCACGGAGCCTACATGGGATTCCCTCTCCCTCTCTCCCTGCCCCTCCCATGCACTCTCTCTCAAAATAAATAAAAATTAAAAAAATAATAATAACATTCTTGGCCTCAAAAGTTTTAAATCAACATCCTAGGAATTTTAAGATGAAATTATTTAGGAAAGCTGTGCCAGTTAACTTGTCTCCGCTTCAAAATCCACTCTTCTATAGATGCTTTGAGATGATGGGGTTGGAACTCTGTAATCCACTCTCCGTTTTGACAGCTGTTTCCCCGTTAGGTTCTAGCATCCAGGAATGTAAGAGGAAAGCCGCAGTGTTGGAAGTATTGTGATTAACTTTGTGTGTAAACTTGGCTGTGTGAGAAGGTGCCTAGACACTTAACAAACATCCTGAGTGTTCCTGGGAGGGTGTTTTTGGACAGTAACATTTAAATTAATGGACTTCGAGTATAGCAGATTACTCTCCATAATGTGGGTGGGCCTCATCATGAATCAGTTGAAGGCCTGCACAGAAAAAGCCTCCCCAGGACAAGACAGAATTCCCCGGAGGCTGCCTTTGGACTTCATCAGCAACACTGGCTCTTCCTAGTTCTACGATTAGCACGATCCTGCAGACTTTTGATTTGCCAGCCGCTGGAATCACATGAGACAATTCCATATAATAAACCTCTTTCCATACATCAGTTCTGCTCCTCTGGAGGAAGAGGGAACTTGTCCCTTCCTGGGTTTTGTGTCTATGTGGGCGCTGGTTCTTGTTTCCAATGCTCTTTCACTCCAGCAGTACAATTCCGTCTGGTAGCAGCAGCTGGGTCCAGCCTGCAGTTGTCATCATACGGCCCTCCTGACTCAGCCCAGCACCAGCCCAGCACCGATCTCCTCCACACACGTCTGAATTCAGCGCTACACGTGCGCTCTTCCAAGGTCCTACCTTTTTACGATTCGGTTCCTGCTTTGTAGCTTGCCCTGTGGAGGTGGGATAAATACTGTACCCGAGTCAGCTGTCGAGACAGATGACACCACACACATCGGAGTGTTATGAAAAAGTTTATTATTCACATAAGGTGGCTCTCTGGGAACAGCAGGACAGGCACCCAAGCCAGTCAGTTTGCCTTGCTTGCAAGGAGGGGCAAGTGACCCTGATCTTTATTGTGGTTAGGGATGTGGGTTTTCAGGGCAATGATTTGCATGAAGTTCACCTCAAGTGCTGAGGGAGTGCCTGGGTTTATCAGCTGCCCCAGAGGTGAGGCAAAACGGGGAGGGAGAGGGCTGGAAAGCTGTCAGTTGTCAAACATCAAAAGTGGGGTCAGACTCCATTATGGTTCCCCCAGTCCTGGGGTGGTACCAGGTTTCAAGTCACTACCTCTGTGGAACGTTAGCATTTCCTTTTTGTCTTTTTAGTTACCGAGACACACCCACTAAACACAATTCTAAGTTCTTTTTCTTAAAATAATTGGTATGGTCTTTGGCTCCTGACTATAACCTGGGTGATACAAGTCTCTCTGCTATTCTTAACAGGGTTATTAGCATTAACTTAATATGTGTGGCAGTTGGGCACATAAACACTTACTCCCCATTCTTCATTTACCGAATAAAATGGAATGGCTGACTAAGCATCTCCATCCACAGGATCCCATTTCTTAAACTTTTTTTTTCCATTTCTTAAACTTTTGAGTCTAAAGCTTGTGACCTCACCTGCTATACTTGGGCAAAAAGGTTAAACAGAGCTTATAATTTCCTATAAACTGCATGTCTTGGAGATGTGTGAATACATGGAGAACACCCTCATTCTTTTTAACTGATGTGTGATATTCCGTCCAGATGGGACCAGAACTGTTCGGCCATTCCTTTACTAACACCCATTTGTGTTGTTGCTCCGGAGTTTTGTAGGTGAGGACACTGAAGCCCTGAGAGATTAAATGGCTCACTCTAAGTAACGCGTCATAAATGGCAGGGCCAGGATTTCTATAAAGTCATGAGATAACAGAGCCCGTGCTTAAAAGCATTTTTATTTTTAAGTAAGCAAACAGTTAAAAAAAAAAAAAAAACCCACACGATCCTGTTAATCTCTATCGACTTTTAAAATGAAATAAAACACAACTGAAGCTTCCATGTACCCTCCTTGGTTTCCCACCCCGGAAAGGCAGACCACGATTTTCACACAACATTCTAACACAGGATTTTTTACTCATCATATAATTTGAACCCAGAGGAATATATTATTGTGGAAAACAGTAATAACATTGTTCACCATATGCCAACAATGCTTACATGCCAGCCACTAACCAAAACACTTTACATGCAGTATTTCATTAACCATCCCCCCCGCCCCAAATTACCTTGTGAAGTTGGCAATTACTATCCCATTTCATTAAAAAAGTGAAACACAAGTAAATTTAAATAATGTGCCCACAGATACACAGTATATTTAACGTGACACAAATGGGGTATACTGTACGTAGCTTCTGCAACTTTCTCAGCATTTTTAATTTATCTATGTCAAAAGACATAACTAGCTCACATTCACTTCGAAGTAGCAAAAACCACCCATTTTTTTGCTTTTCTGTTGATGGAAATTTAGGCTTTTCCCATTCTTGCTACCTGGACAGTGCTGCAATGAACAGTTTTCTACAGATGTCCCTCCCCGCGTGAAGTTCTTCTAGGATTTGTCCAGGACTGGAGCTGCCGGTGGCACACACCACCTGACGAGGTTCTGCAAGCTGCCTGGCACAGGCGCTATTACAACTCCCACTGCCACCAGTGAGCTCCTGCTGTCCCACACACGTGCCCGTGTGAGGCTTTACAGAAACCTGTCATCTTGAGGAGTGTGAGATGGTACATATTAACTGACATTTCCTATGCTTTCTTCTCTGTACATGCCTCTGTGTGGGCTGATGGTCTGTCAGTGAGGCTGGGGTTAACCACACTCAACAACGGATTCAAAGACTTTCCAATTCCTACTCTTCTCTGGGGGCTCCCAGCCCTTTGGCTCTCCCCAGTCCCAACTTCAGTTCTTCCTAGGCAGCAAGAGAAAGCAAGGCAGGGTTCAAAGAAGAACTGCACATTCTCGAGGGCAGGATGGTGTAGACTTGAGAAATGGTGGCTGGGGCAGTCACAGACCGTCAACTGGAGCTGCACGCCTTGGAACGACCCACCGCTGAGCTGCTAAATAGTGCGCTTGTGGGGGACCTCCAGTCAACACTGTACGCAGGGTCCCTTCAAAAGACTCCAATTCTGACTTAGCTGAACTAAATTCAGTTCCATATTCCTTCACAGAGGTAATTTTGTGCAAAATCTCCTGGGCATGGCAAACAGATAAATAAGCACCCACCCCTGGCCTCCAGAGTGCCCCGTCTGGCTGCAGTGGCAGGCGTAACTCTTGGAAACTTGGACAACACCTAGCAGAGTAAGATACAGGCACCAGGAGAGGTGGGACCTGGGGAGAGGCCTTAGATGGATGAGGGGTAGGGAGGGCCAGGCTTTGAAGGGTGAGGAACCTGGGCCAGCATGGACAGGGTCTACACTTCTGGTGAAGGCAGACGGCCCCAGGCAGGCCAGTCCAAGGGTGTTCAGGGGCAGGCAATGAAGTTAAATCCAACCCTGATTACACCAAAATGTTTAGTAGTTAGCCTTAAGCAGCGAGACTTTTCTTCTTTTCTTTTTAGCTCATCTGTATTTACTAACAATTCTAGAATAATACTGTATTACTCATATAATAAATATTATTTAAAAACTCAGGTTATTGAACAGACTCCATCAGCACAATCCCAAGATATTAAAGGCTTACCTCAGCATACAGGTATTTCTATTGATTTTTACTTCTTTGTACATTTCAAAATTTGGTGTGAATGTTTAAAAATAAGTATATCTCACTTTATAAAGATGGCAGTAGAAATCCCCTATTAGGGCACAAACTCTATGAGGTGACAGAGGCACAAGGAGTTGGGAGGGGTAGCGAAATATGAACATAAAAGGGGGATTTCCTTGGTTGTAACACCAATGGATTTGAAGCAGCAGCTCCATGAGGGCTCTGGTTCCGGAGATCAGCCATGGCACCCCGGCTCCGTGAGGGCTCTGGTTCTGGTTCCGGGGATCAGCCATGGTGCCCCGGCCCTGTGAGGGCTCTGGTTCTGGAGATCAGCTCTGGTTCTGGAGATCAGCTCCATTACTCAGAGCCTTGCATACCATGCCCTCTTGCCAATCGTAGCAATCAGGGAGCTTCGTTACTCGAATTTTATACACAAGATGTTCAGTGACTTGTTCAGGATCATTCTCCAAGAAAAGTCACACTGCGCCTGAACTCAGATCTGGTCACTCCAAGGCCCTTCCCATGACCCTGGGCCTCAGCACATGGGATGCTGGTCCTGCCCAGCCACTTTCGGAGTCAGTGTTTGGTACTACACCAGTGATGGGACACCCGATTCCAGGCCAGAGGCAGCTGCTGCTGTAGGAAAAGGACGGCAGCGCCAGAATGACCAAACCTTCCTGCGTACGAAGCCACTGAATGGGGACCAGAACGCGAGCACGGGTCTGCCCAGTTGTCTCCCTCCTCCCCACCCCGCTGCCTGTTCCATGTGACATCGCCACGAAGTATCAACGCCTTCGTTTTCACTGGCCTCCGACAATCCAGGAAGGATAAGATTACTTGTACTCTACTGAAAGTACACTTTGCAGGTTGGTTTCTTCTTACTACAAGAAACGGCCTGTTCCACCAGTGACCCAGACTCACCGCAGGAAGACACAGACTGAGACGGTGCTCTACTATCAAGTGGGACACTCTACTCTTATATTCATAACGTGAGCTCTTCAATAATCAGAGGCAATGGCCACTTACGTAAATTGTAGAAAAATCAGCCCTTTACCCTTACACTACTGACCTGATTCATGCTATTTGCTTTAAGTTAAGTTGGCAAATGGTGTGGGGTGCCTCCGCCACCAGGCCCCCTTTTCCCCAGAAGGCATCAGTCACGTGAACTGGTACCTCTGGGTTAAGCCCGATGCCCGCACCAGATCTAACACGTGAAGAAGGCTAGGGAAAAGTTAGAGGGTCCCTGTAGTGTGTACAAGTTACAGATGCAAGTGCAATAATTTAACATTTACAATTGTTGTTGACAGCTGTAAGTCTTGTAGAAAATTCAGACCCTCTGAGGGGAGAGGATAGAGTCCCATTCGTGGAAACTGGCAGCAGGGATAACTAACTGCACGAAAACCTCTCAGCTATATAATTTCACTGAGTCCTTGGGTCTGTGGCTGACCCTTGTAAATGTAATTCATAGAGAACACCACTCCTAAACTCAAAACTGTCCCAAAGCTCCCTACCTCCGTAGCTCACTGTGAGGCGGCTCCAGCCCCAGGGGGGCCCACGATGCTCACACAACTTGGCCCGCCATCTCTTTGGGGCTCTTTCTTCTGCTGGTTCACTCCACTCTAGCCCAAGAGCCTCCCTACTGTTCTCCAAGACACCAGACAAGATCCCACCTCCTGTGCTGGACCAAGTTCCACCTTTTCAGTTGAAGCCCTCCCTAACTAGCCTACTTAAAATCGCAACCCACCTCCCAATCCACCACTGCCTCTCACTCTTCTCTGATTCATTCTGTCCCCAACGCATATCACCATCCAGAGTACTAAGTATCTCATGGTTCACTGTCTGTAAAGATCCACAAAAGCAGATGTTCTGTCTGTTCCGGTCACTGCTGGGTCCCTAGCACACACGACAGCGCCTGGCATGTGGGAGGTGCTCGGCACATTTCTCTTGAGAGATGGCCCGTTGCTGCCCATGCAGACTGTGGGTGGAGACAGCAACGGGGCACTGGGAGAGCCTCATTCTCCAGGTGATCGAGTCCGACCCTGCTCTCTCCCACGTGCCCCTGAGACAACTGTATGCCCGTGGCAGATATCCAAAGCCAGGTGTGGGCCGAAGCTGCCGCCAGAACTCCCAGGAGGCAACTGAGGAGACTAGGAGTTCTTGCTGCCGCTGCTGCCATCAGATAGAATACACACCACCACAGGATCCAACTGGCCCCTTCCCAGCAGCCGCAGCCCGTCACACCACCGACGCCTTATCAAACCACAGACGGCAACGGTATCTGCCTTTAGACTTATACCTAAGTCTGGGGGAGCTCCAGGCCACTGTGCAAGGCCACGCCTGGGGCCCAGGCCTCTGAAGGGCCCCAAAGAACACGGCGCTGCTCCTCCCCAGCATCACGTTCCCCAGCAGGTGGGAAAGCATGCCCTGGGTTTTGGACCTCAGGATTCTCTGCCACCAGCTTCAAACACAGAAAGGGCTGGGCCCTTTGTGAAGGTTTTCTCCACACTGCCCACAATTAAGGGTTCTCTGGCAGGGCAGCTAGGGACCCCTCTCCGCCCACTGTCAGACCCCAAGTTAATCTCGAATATGGTTTTTCATATGCCGAGCCAAATTTGAAGACCACCTGAAGGTCTTCCCGCACTCTCTGCATTTGAAGGGCCTCTCTCGGGTATGAAATCTCTTGTGGCTAATGAGCTGGGAGCTTTTGGTAAAAGTTTTCCCACAGGTGCTACATTTGTGGCACTTTTTCCCAATGGGTATGTTCTGGGGTCCAGCGAGCCTGGTGCTCTGGTCACAAGCTTCCTCAGAATCTTCAAGTGGCTTCTCCCCACTTGATTTTAATTCCTGTAAACTCACCCCTGTGTCCCGGGAGGAAGATGACCCAGCCAGGCTGCATTCAGACTGTGCCGCTCTGCTGTGTTTTTTTTGATGAATGCGGAGGGTATGTCTTCCAATGAAATCTTTCCCACAGCACTGACATTGAAAAGGTCTCTCTTTCGTGTGGATTCTCTGATGATTAACAAGGCGGTGTTTTCTGTCATAAGATTTCCCACACAGACTACACTTGTAGCGCTTCTCTCCACTGTGTATTCCCTTGTGATCTAAAAGACTTCTTTTACGTGTAAAAGTTTTCCCACATTCTTGGCACCGAAAAGGTTTCTCCTCAGTGAGGATCTGCGGCTGCAGATTTGGAGTGTTTCCACTTTCATGGCACTCATACTGTTTTTCCAAAGCGTGAATCCTCTGATGGCGGGAGAGGTTAGAACTCCATCTGAAAGCTTTCCCACAATCTCTGCACTTGTAAGGCTTTTCTCTGGTGTGAATCCGCTGATGGATGAGGAGGAACGAGTGATTACGGAAGGCTTTGCCACACTGGCTACATTTGTAGGCTTCCTCTGTACGGCTCTGAGGAGGTTGGAGCACTCTGTCCTGACTAAAAGATGGCCCGTCCTCAGGTTTTCTTTCAATGGCATGCTGCTTCTTATGAGCAATAAAGGCTGACCGATGGGTAAACTCTTTTTCACATTCACTACATTTGTAGGGCTTCTCACCTGTGTGAATTCTCTGATGATCGATGAGAGATTTCTTCCGAGTGAAAGTTTTCCCACACTGCTGACATGGAAAAGCTTTCTCCCCAGCGGGAGCGCCCTGGGGCTGACCGCAGCTGGAGGTCAGTCTGAAGTCTTTACATTTGTCTTGATCATAGAACTTCTCTTCCTGGTGCATTCTCATATGACGAGTAAAGTTTGATCTCCACCTGAAGGTTTTTCTACATTTGGTACATTTATAAGGTTTTTCCTGAGTGTGGACCCTCTGATGTTCGACAACGTATGATTTACAGTGGAACGATTTCCTACACTGACTGCAGTCAAAAAGCTTCTCCCTACTTTGGTCTCTCAAATGATGACCAAATCCCGGGCCACAGGTGAGAGCTTCCTCATACTGATTAGACTCAAGAAATTTCTGCTTAGCATGGGTTCCCTGGTGTAGACGGTAGGCAGACATGCGTCTGAAAGCCTTGTCACATAAACTGCATTTATAAGGTTTCACTCCAGTGTGAATCTTCTCATGTCGCACACAGTTTGAGCTCCACCTGAAGGCTTTCCCACACACCCTGCATTTAAATGGTTTCTCTTGAGTGTGAAGTCTCTGATGACATGCAAGATGAGAGCTATGACTGAAGGCCCTCCCACAGTCACTGCACCTATACGAGGTCTCCACCATGTGAAGATTCTGCCCACGCTGGTGGTGTGGGCTAAGGTTGAAATCTTTCCCACGTACATCCTTTACATTCACTTTTAGTCCGGCATGAATTCTCTGATGTAGGCTAAACCCGCCAGCTATGCGCCTGAGCCCCTTCCCATAGTCCTTGTAATCATAGTGGTATGAACTCCCTCTGAAGTGTCTGCCACAGCCATGTTTGAGGGATCGCTTTCTTCTGGGAACTCTCAAATATGTAGCATGTTTTAAATTAAGACTAGTACTTCTTCCTGGCTCTTCAGATCCTTTTCCTGTCCTGTGACTGAAATTGATCTCTTCCTTCTTAACTCCTGTTTGTATGCGGTTTCCACATTGTTCCTTTAGCCTGCTCTTCTTTTCAAAAGATTCTCTGGGCCTGATTCCCTTGGAAACACTCATCACACAACATTTTGATGGCACAGCAAAGGTTCCAGCTTCTTCCAAAGGTTCATGTTTTAAGACGAACTTGTTTGTTTTAATCTGGAGCTCACCTCCTGAAAGAAAATAAAACAAAGGACAGTGTACTTTTTTCCCCATACTTGGAACTGCAGAAAGCACCGAAGGACAAAAACAATGCCATGATCTTGGGTGGTGAGGCTTTTGCCTGACTGCCAACACCTTTACCAAAGAATCAGGGAAGGCAAAACATGGAAGAGGATGACAGGGAAGGGAGGGGGAGAAGCATGGTGGGCACAGCAGCTAGACATATGCAGAAATCACATCCCATTGAAAAACAGAGTTGAAAAGTGAGTGTTAAACAGCGAAAGAGGAGAGAGGAATCATGGCGGAAGAGGCTAAGAACGTCCCTAAGAGCCCGGGGGAGGGGATCCATGGAGAACTGGATGAAAGAAGTGAAGGTCAAGCCGATCACAGGGGCAAAGAAGAGAAGCTGGAGTGGAATTAGGGCTCTCCATAGCACAAAGGGACGGGCACGGGCCTACGGGCCAGCAGGGGTGCAGCAGAGGGATGAGGAGGACCATCACGGAGTGGAAAAGACTGCAACAGTGAAGCCCTCCAAGGGGCAAGAACGCTTACTGAAAGGGTTTCTGGGGGAAGGGGCGGGGCCAGAAACAAAGGTCTAATAGGCCAGTCTGGAGGGGAGAAGCCCAGAAGCCCGGCATCCCTTAGCATCACTGTTAAGGATCTTCTTCCTAGCAAACAATGAAGTTCCCTGTGACTTACTCGGTATAAAAGACTTCGAGAAAGAGAAGAGTTGGGGTGCCCATGTGGCTCAGTCAGTTAAGCATCTGACTTGATTTCAGCTCAGGTCATGATCTCACAGTTTGTGAGTTCAAGCCCCGTGTGGGGATTCTCTCTCTCTCTCTCTCTGCTGCTCCCCCACCCCTCAAAGTAAATAAATAAACTTAAAAAGAGAGAGAGAGAGAGAGAAAAGAGAGAGAGAGGGAAGAGAAGAGTAGATGTGAGAGGAGCGGGATCTGGAGGTTCTCTGGAACTCACCTGCAGGGGCAACACCTGGACTCCCCTTAGGCTGAGCTCCTTGGACATTCAGGCCCCATGGCTCTCTTGCCTCCAACCAGGAAATCAGAACAGGTTTGGTGAATGGCCCCACTGCAGAAGAGAAAGGAATGGGATGAGATGGAAGGGTGGATAAATCATACAGAACTATTCTCCAGGACCCTCTCAGGCCTCAGGTCCTGGCAAGGATGAGGGAAAAGCCAGGGAGGCTGGTGGAAGAAGGCAGGACAGGAGGCCCAGGCAGCCATTTCCAGCAGCTCTGAGCAGAGATAAAAGAGGCTGAAAGAAGCCACAGCCAAAAGGACTATTGGATTCTCTGGAGGTGGGAGCCATATGACAACTCAATCAGTTAAATCAACCAACAGGCTTTTGGATGTCTAACTAGGAACCTGACATATATGACTTTTAATCTTAACAATAATCCAGCGTGACAATCATCATTATCACCATGCTTCAAGACAGGAGACTGAGGTGACAGTGACCCAGCATCTTGGTCCAGGTCAGGCCCCGGTCTAGGCACCATAATAAAAACTAAGGCGGCAGAAGTGAAAGTGGGTAGAAGATGGGGAAATTAATGTCTTACCCAGGGAAACCATGTTCCCATAATTCTCCAGCATCACGTCCCTATACAAGTTCCTCTGAGCAGGGTCCAGCCATCCCCACTCATCCTGGGAGAAGATCACTTCCACGTCCTTGAAAGTCACAGCCTCCTGAAAAACATAGTCCTATGTCCAAGAGCCGGTCTTTATCTCCGGGCTTTTATAAAGGGGTAGGCTCTGAGTGAGCACGAGACGGATCTGGTAAGGGTGAAAGAGAAGAGCACCACCCAGAAGAGCCCTGGGCTCAAGAGGGATAATCTGGTCTCAAGGACACGGGTCTCTGGATATGAGGTCACTGGACACAGAGACTCAAGATGAGGAGGCCCCAGCAACTCCGTTAGGCAGCAGTGCTGGGACGTCATGAAGGACCAAAGGTCCTGTGGCTCACCTGAGGCTGGGCTGTCAACAGGTCTCCTGGGCACCCCTCTCTTTGGGAAAGAGCAGGAGCCTGGGCAACAGGAGGCTCTGAAGGAGAAGAAAGAGCCATGAGAGAAGGTAACCCAGCTCTTGGCACCCCACTGAGGAGGCCTACTCTTCCCCCATATAGAGGACTCCTGGGCCCACGAGCGGGTATGGACTATTGTAAAACACCCATTTCACATTTCCCCACTGTCCGCTGAGGGCTGGGGGGTGAGGAGTGGGGCGTGCAATGGGAGGAGGAGCTAGGTGGACATGGGTCACGCAAGGTAGAAAGGACACAAGGCTAAGGGCCAAGATAGAAAGGGATTCTCGTGCGAGGGCAGATGGTGAAATGACAACACTAATTTGGGACGTGTGGCATATGGCTGGGGTCTTAGAGCCAGATGGCGAGTACCGGATTGCCCAGCCAGGAAGTCACACACTCCTATTTCATAGGGAGGCTCCAGGTGGTCCCCAAGAGTAGAGCTGCTCCTGAGAGGTGAAGCAGGGGGCCATATCTGTGAGGCTCGCAGGGTTCCTGTACCCATCCAACGCACATCTGGGCTCTGGGCAAGGGCTGGGTCCTGGCGAGAAGAAAATGTTGTGAGAGAATCCCCATGGGAATCAGAAAGCAAACTCAGAGAAGAGGCCACGTGGCCAATCTTTAAGGGCAGGGACCCAGGGAAGGGCAGGCCAGGCCCTTTATTGCCTACAAGTAGAGGGAAAAGGAGGAGGCGAAAGCCCAGAGGGGACCTCCTCACCCCTCAGCCTCCCTGGCCTCTAGTGTGGACCAGGACGGAGACAGGTGGAGTCAGATTCCAGCGACAACATAGCAACGCACCCAGCTAGGCACCTCAGGTGCTGCAGTGACACCTCCCCACCAGCCCTCAACCCCCACCCTGGGTCTGGAACTTAGAAAAGGGAGAGAAGAAATTTACCCCGGAGTTAAACTGATAATGGCTCACAAGAGAGGTGCAGACAGATAACATCTACCAAGTATCAGGGGCCGTTCTAGGCAGTGCTAGGCACAGTGACTTCAAAGAACAGCTCCCAGACATTAATCTGACTGAGACAGTAAGTAACACTGCCAGGGGGGCAATGCTGCTTGTGAGGGTCAGCCATGGACCCATAAAAGAAAAAGTCTCAGATCCAAAAAAATGGCAGTGCCCACCCAAGCAGAGACCTGGAAAGAGGCAGTTGGCCCTGGGACTTCGAAGGGTTCAGTCTCCGAGGCAAGTCTACCCCTGATGTAGAAATGAGTATAAGAAGCTCACGGCTAATGAACTAAGTTTTTTCCGGTTCTGTAGTCAAGACACTGACTACCCTGCTATGGACGAATCTTAGCTGAGGCTAAACATCTGGTACCGAGCTACAGACTAAAGATGATGAACCTGCTCCTCCCAAACCCTACCAAGAAGAGAGTAAGGAAACAATAACAAAGATGGCAGCACACTGCCCAGTGAGTTAAGGACAAACATTATCTGGCCCTAGTTGCTCAATTCTTATGAACCGTAGGGTGACTGTGTAATTTTATGTGCATCTTGAGCTTTTCTGTTCATTTTCCGGAATTTAGAAGGTGTTCTCCCAGTGTGTTTTGTTTTCTAACTACTTCCAACAAGGTAGGCCCTGTCTGCACATTTGACAAGGTTTCCGTGGATTTTTGTACCTTACATCTGAGCTAAATGAGTTAAATACAACCAAGCTACAAGTATGTACCTACTATGAACCTTACTTATTTTAATAAATTATTTCTCAATCCTTTTGAACATCTTGGTGTTTTGGCAAAATTGATAAATGCTTTTAGATTTTTAAAAATAGTAACCAATGTTATGCGAAGAGGTTTTTTTTTTTTTTAACGGTCATACCTTGTGTTGATTTGTTACCATTTACTGTTGGCAAATGTTCAATCAGATGTGTTATTCAACTGACTAAGTTTTTATATTATATTTGGGGGAAGAGTATTTCAAATATGTTTCAAAGATCTTAAAGGTGGGGCGCCTGGGTGGCTCGGACGGTTAAGCATCTGGCTCTTGATTTTCACCCAGGTCATGATCTCACGGTTTGTGGGACTGAGCTCCACTGTCAGCTTGGGATTCTCTTTCTCTCTTTCTGATCTTCCCCGACCTCTCAAAATAAATGAATAAGCATTTTAAAAAGTCTTAAAGGTAACTTTCATTTATGCATGTATCATATATGTATACTTACACATATTTTTATTGAAAAAAATTTTTAAAGAAGCCTATAAAAATGACAAATGCTCTTAAAAAAAACCCCAAAAAACAAAAAAAACACCTCCAAGCTACCGGAAGCACCGAGTAGCGTGCTCACTTGGACTGACGGGCTGCTCTACTGCCAGCCCCAGGGCAGTCAGCTCTGTTTCCTGCCTCTACGGCCAGAACTGGGTACACGGTAGGCACTGAACAGACACTGACCAAACTCTCACTGTTGCGTCAGTTTTGCATACCCTCGTAATAAAGTGAGGCTCTGAAAGAATGTGAGCAAGAGCCGTGAGGCTGTGGAGTAAGTCTGTCAATTTCCTGGCCCGGGGCTAACCCTCAGTACTCTTCTTTTGAGGACTGAGAATAAATCCCCAAAAGCTTACTCAGAGAGAAGGCACATGTTCTGAGCGCACTGCATGTACAGGTCTTAACACGCACGCAGAAGCCAAGAGTCCTGACTCTGACAAGCAAGAGACATCACTCCCACTTAACAGGTCAGTATCCAGTCAAACTCTATCGGTATGTGGAGATGGACTCGCATAATGTAAGTTATTGTGTCCAAAAACTCATTACTGTTCTCTACGGATACCTGCTGGCCCTCTTCCTGGAGCTGACTGTCCTCTGGGAAGGCAAGAAGGGCTGTCCGCTAACAGGTCCTTGGATCAGGGCCCGGCTCTCTGCTGCTCAGGCGCCACGGGAATGAGAAGGGAAGACATTCCCGGCATTCCTCAGTGCTGAGCCTTCAGGGGCCTACCCCGGTCACTCAGGACAGGCAGAGTTCACGGAGTGCTGCACACCTGCTCACACTCACCCTCCACGGTGTCCCGTCGATGTCCCTCTGCAACTCTTCCAGCAGGGCCACAGCCTCCCCGCCACTCTCAGGGTGATGCAGCTGCACCCAGGTCCGGAGCTCCCCAGGCAGGATGCTCAGGAACTGCTCCAGCACCAGCAGCTCCAGGATCTGGGCCTTGGAGAGAATGTCGGGCCTCAGCCACCAGCGACAGAGCTCCCGGAGCCGGCTCAAAGTCTCTAGGGGCCCAGAAGATTCATGGTAGCGAAGCTGCCTGAAGAGCTGGCGGAACAGCTCCTGGCCAGAACGGTTGAGTGTCTGTGGCCTGGCAGTCTGCACCGAAGCGTAGCCTTCATCCTCCTCTTCCTTCTTGACCATCTGAAGACGCCCTTGTTCCCTCGAAGCCTGGGCCTGAGCTGGATGGACAGCACACCACCTGCCCGGAGGCATCGCCCCTGTCCGGGTCTACCCGGCAGAGTGCAGACCGCGTCTGTGTTAGCTGCGCCGCCACTAGGGCCTCAGGAGTCGTTTTTCAGCACAGTGGGGGGCGACGCCATTTGCTGGGACCTCAGACGTCACTGGTAAGAGACTAAAATAACCAATACCACTGTTCAGGGGGCTGTGAGAATGACGGTGCAGTCAGGTCCTGGGAGCCAAGACCATCTCTGAATGTGAGAAGAGGGGGCACATGGCCCTTTGCGTAGTCATGCCTGCCCGTATCAAGCAGACGAGGGCTAGATTGTCCCACTTTGCGGTAAACTAAGAAAGTTTCCCACAATACAGGAAAGCATGCACAGGGCTTGTATGCCAAAAATTACAAATGGCAGATGAAAGAAGCCAAAAAAGATCTAAATAAATGGACAGACATACCATGTCATGTACTGGAAAACCTGACAGAGTAAAGATGTCAATTCTCCCCAAAGGATCTACGGGCTTAACGCTCTTCCTATCAACATCCCAGCAAGGTTTTCTGTATATGTAGACGAGGTTATCCTAAAACTTATATGGAAAGGCAAAGGAATCACAATAGCTAAAGCAATTTTTTAAAATTAGAATAAAGTATGGGGAAAGAGTCTATTTGATTTCAAACTCAGAGCTACAATAATCAAGACTGTGAATCCTGCAACTGCCCTAACAGGTATTTACCCAAAGAATACAAAATCCTAATTCAAAGGGACACACGCACCCTGATGTTTATAGCAGTGTTGTCTACGACAGCCAAATTATGGAAACAGCCCAAGTGTCTGTCGACTGATGAAAAGAGGTACAAACTGATGAAAGACGTAAAGATGTGGTATATACACACACACACACACACACACACACAATGGAATATTACTCAGCCATAAAAAAGAATGAAGTCTTGCCATCTGCAACAGCATGGATGGGGCTCGAGAATATTATGCTAAGTGAAATAACTCGGCCAGAGAAAGACAAATACCATATGATTTCAGTCATGTAGAATTTAAGAAATAAAACAAAAGAGCAAAGGGTAAAAAAGAAAGAAACAAGAAACAGACTCTTAACTATAGATAACTGATGGTTACCAGTGGGGAGCTGGGTGACATATGGGTAAAACAGGTGATGGCAGGGAAGGAGGACACTTGTCATGAGCACAGGGTGTCGTATGGAGGTGTTGAATCACTAAATTGTACACCTGAAATTAATACAACACTGTATGATATCACTAACTGGTATTTAAATAAAAACATTAAAAGAAGAAAAAAGACTGTGATTCTGGTGGAGGAAATGACCCATAAATCAGTGGAAAAGAAAAACCTGGAACAGACTAACAGGAATATACCCAACTGATTTGTAACATCAAATGTGACCTTACTAACATTGTAACATAATATTTTAAAATGTCTCAAATAAGCAACTCAAAACAAACAAATTCTGATTAGGGATCCCCTAAATAACTATGACCCCACCAATGGATTAAGAACTGTAATTTGGAAACACTAATCCGGCTTTCTACTAAACTTCTCATTTCCCTTCGTAATTCATCATAATGGAGGCTGTCCAAAGGTTCGAGCCACTTTCTGGAGACAGCAGAGCTTAGCACACAGAGTAGAGAACATGAACTAAGACTGACCTGGGTTCAAATCTATCTCCCCACTAACTATATGACAATAGATGCATCACTTTAACTCTTAAAATCTCTGTGGCCTCACTGTATAAAACGTTGTGTGGTTGTGGGGTTTAAATAAACTACCTGGGAACATTCTGGGCCCTCAATGGATGTTTGTTTCTTCGCACCTGGGGAAAGGGCTTATGCTGCAGGCCACGTCATGGCACGAGAGTCTACTCTGCAGAATGTGCCCAATCGATTTTTTATAAAGGTGCAAAAGCGATTCAAAGGAGGAAGGAGAAGCCCCTCAGCAACCGCTGCTGGAGGAACTGGACCTTCACAGGCAACATTAGGAGTCAACCGAAACCTAACATTTTATACAAAATTCAATTCAAAATGAACCATGGGCCTAAATATAAAACATACAACTTTTAGAAAAAAGCATAGGAGAAAATCTCCAGGAGCTAAGACTACGCAAAGAGTTGAGAATTGACACCAAAAGCATGATCCATAAAAGGGAAAACTGATGAACTGGACCTCGTCAAAATTTAAAACTTCTGCTTTTGGAAGACCCTTGTCGAAAGGATGAGAAGACAAGTTACAAACTGGAAGAAAATATTTTAATATTCAGAAGTCATATATCTGACAAAGGACTGGTATCTTACTGTATAAAGAATTCTTGGGGGGGCGCCTGGGTGGCTCAGTCGGTTAAGCGGCCGACTCCGGCTCAGGTCACGATCTCACAGTCTGTGAGTTCGAGCCCCACATCGGGCTCTGTGCTGATGGCTCATCAGAGCCTGGAGCCTGCTTCGGATTCTGTGTCTCCCTCTCTCTCTGCCCTTCCCCTGCTCATGCTCTGTCTCTATGTCTCTCAAAAATAAATAAACGTAAAAAAAAAAAAAAAAAAAAAAAAAAAAAAAAAAAGAATTCTTGGGGCACCTGGGTGGCTCAGTCAGTCAAGTGTCCGACTTCGGCTCAAGTCATCATCTCACGGTGAGTTTAAACCCCGCGTCGCGCTCTGTGCTGACAGCTCAGAGCCTGGAGCCTGCTTCAGATTCTGTGTCTCCCTCTCTCTGCCCTGCCCCACTCACACTCTGTCTCTCTCTCTCTCTCTCTCTCAAAAATAAACATTAAAAAAAAAAATTCTCAAAACTCAACAGCAAACAATCCCGTAAGAAAATAAGCAAAAAACATGAAGATACTTTCCACCAAAGAGGACATACAGAGAAGCAGCACATGAAAAAGTGTTCAACATAATTAACCAACAGGGAAATGCAAATTAAAACCACAATAAGATAATTACTATACATCTATCAAAATGGCTAAAATAAAAAACAATGACAACGCCAAATGCTGTCGAGGACACAGAGAAACCAGATCACTCATACATTACTAGTGGGAATATAAAATTATACAGTCACTCTGGGAAATAGTCTGGCAGTTTCTTAGCAACCCAACATGTAACTACCATCCAACCCAGCAGCTGCGCTCCTAGACACATATCTCCAAAAAACGAAAACTTATTCTGCAGAAAAACCTGTGCATGATCACTGCGGCTTATTCATGATAACCCCCAAAATGGAAACCACCCAGACGTCCTACAATGGATGAATGGTTAAACAAACTAAGGTACAATGATAGTATAGAAAACTACTTGCAATAAAAAGAATGAGTATATGTAAAAACTTGGATGCATCTCCAGAGGATGAGGACAAATTTAAAAAGTCAACCTTAAAAGGTTACACAGTGTATGATTCTATTTATACAACATTCTTGAAACAGAAAGTACAGAAATGGAGAGATTAGTGGTTGCCAGGGTAGTTACGGACTAGAGGACAGAGCGGGAGGAAAGCACTGTGGTTTTACATCATAAAGAGTCTGACTCCATTTTTGGTGTTTGCGGACAGCTTTTAAGCCCCATCACTCTTACTTCACCTTGCCAACATCTGGACGAAGAAATAAGAAAACCCAGGAGCTCCCTTAGTGCTGGCAGGAAGTTCAAAGCACATAAACCCTGGACTATGTATAAAAAGTCTCACCCCAGCCCCACTCTAACCATAATAAAAGCCAAAGCCAGTCACCTCTCCTTGCTCCCTCGAGCCTTTTTTTTTTTTTTTTTTTTTTTTTTTTTTTTTACATTTTAAACCATTTTAATACAAAGGATAGCAATTCAAATTCTACTTAAGTTTATAATGGCACTAAAATTATTTTACAAGAAGGGGCAACTGAGTGGCTCAGCCGGTTAAGTGTCCGGCTCTGGATTTCTGCTTGGGTCCTGATCTTGCGGTTCGTGAGTTGAAACCCCACATAGGGCAGGCTCCACACTGATGGTGCGCAGCCTGCTTGATATATTCTCTCTCTCTCTCTCTCTCTCTCTCTCTCTCTCTTTGCCCCTCCTCAGCTTGCTCTCTTTCTCTAAGTAAATAAATAGAACTTAAAATAAAAAACAAAATTATTTTACATGGAAAAACAAGTTGATGTATCATGATATAATGCCTTAGAAACATTTTTTGCCATTCACATCTATATTAACGGATATTTCAAAGTCCATGTGAATAAATTTTTTAGTATATACCAAATCACCTAACAAAAACAAATCTATAATCCTAATCTGTTTTAAGTACAGATATTTAGTATTTATTATTTCCTGTGGGAAATACACGGACTTTTAGAACACATTTAAATCAATCATAGTACCTAGTAATAACATTTGAGCAATACTTGAAAATTCTTCATTAATGTTGAGTCTCCACAAGACTAATTTTTATTTATTAAATTATTTTTAATTCTTTTAAATGCTTATTTATTTTTTGGGAGAGAAAGAGAGCAAGCAGGGGAGGGGCAGAGAAAGAGGGAGAGAGAAAATCCCAAGCAGGCTCCACGTTGTCAGCACAGACCCCAATGTGGGGCTCAAACTCATGAACTGTGAGATCATGACCTGAGCCAAAACCAAGAATTGGACGCTTAACCGACTGAGCCACTCAGGCGCTCCTACAAGACTAATTTTTAAATACAACATTTATTTTATTTAAAAATGAAGAGGGGTTCCCTGGGTGGCTCATTCTGTTAAGTGTCTGACTGGCTCAGGTCATGATCTCATGGTTTGTGGGTTCGAGCCCCACATCAGGCTCTGTGCTGACAACTCAGAGCCTGGAGCTTGCTGAGATTCTGTGTCTCCCTCTCTCTCTGCCCTTCCCCCCTCTCACGCTCTGTTTCTTTCTCTCCAAAAATAAACATTAAAAAAATTAAAAAAAAAAAAAAAGAGAAAAAGTATTAGTTCTTTTATCCAATGGAGCAGAATTATGAAAAGAGAGAATAAGAATAATCTCAATTCTGGCTTCTAAGCTATGTTTCGTATAATTTACACATTCAGTTCTCATCGCTGTGTTGCAGTAACCAAGCCTGTTTATGATAATAATAACAACAACAACCAATGTAAGAGTCCTTGAAAATCATGATTATACTTAAAGCTTGGACTTAAAGCATGATGAAGCTAATGGCAACCTCCTGGATCCCATTTTAAGTTAGTTCTACGTCCAAATAACACTCTTAAGCAGTTTCAAATAACCTAACTTATTAGCCAGCATCAGCTTAGGAATTTTTTTCAGTGCTCTAAGGTATAACTTTTGGTATCAAAAAGCACAGTAAGGACTTCTGATTAGTTATGAATAAAACAACCAAGAATTAAAATACCAGTGGTTCCTGTGATAAGACAAATATCCCCTTGGCATAACATTCCCCCCAAAATTAAAGTAATGTTTTATCTCCCTCCCTCTAAGAGCTTATTAAGGAAATGAAATCAATGTTTTTAGCTGAGGTAAAAACAACAACTACAAAAACCCTGCTGTATAAGTCATATGTTGTAGAACCTGTGGTTGGAGAGCGAACATCGTAAGTGTAATTAAGAGATAAACCATGATATAATCCTTCTTAAATCCCACGGTGTCCAAAGACATACTTCATAGTCTCCTGCATGGTAAGACACTTTTCAGATTCTGGAAGAACAGTCTTAATTGCATTCGCCAATGAGTTACGTCAAATGGACAGGATCTGGTCTGCCGATGAAAGTCTGCCAGGAGAGCAGGAGCACAGGAAAGCCCAGCACTCTTTAAAGTACCCAAAGCAAAAAATGAAACCCCTGCATATGGACCCATTCCTAGCATAGTAGGCATCAGGTTTTCGAAAAAGCCAAGGAAACTGCCTTCATTTGCATATATTGTTCTGAATGCATGAATAATTCTTGGATAAGTATGTTCTTCTTTCCCCTTAAATGTTAGGCATACTTAACCACGTCAAGAAGGTAAGTACTTCTTAGTATAACTGCTAAGTATAACAGCCGTCATACCTGCCATGGATCCAGCAATTAATCTGTGCACATGATCCAAACTCCTAGCTTTGTAGTAATTAATATTTTATGATGTTCGAATGCCATACACTACATTGCACCACAGAGAAAGATCCAAATCGTCATTGCACCGTTTTGCTTTATACTACACTTCAAGGTATCCCTCTTTGTGGAGAACAGCACACAATGCAAAAGTATTCCTAAATGTGTGGAATGGTGACTGTGAGCTTGTAAGAAAATTTCCACTCAATCCAAAGGCGTAACTGTTGTTTGGGGACAACATCCAGCAATACCTCTGGCCAGAAAGGAGCAGTCACAAGTCCCAGTGGGCAGGGGGCCCTCTGGCTCCTGCCACCTGTAGCATCTCGGGGGGTGGCTCCGCTGCTGCCAAGGCCACTGCCACCGCTATGAGGTCCAGGGCCATGACCAGAGCAGGTGGTGACAGGGCACCAACCACCACGCAGGTGGGACAGCATATCTCTCCAGCTGTTGTAGACCAGCTCTGGAGCCTGCCTTGCTGTTCTCAGAAGCCTTACTAATAAGCGAGCGGTGAATCTCTTCATACCCTTGCCCGCACACGCATGCCCACGTGCCATCGTCAATCTCGATGTCCAAACCAAACCTTTTGTGGAGAGGTGTGTTCCCCCAACAAGGGGTGACGACGACACTGTAAGAGGCAATGATGAGAGATCTTTGTGGTGATGGAAAAACTCCGGATCTTGTTTATATAAATGTCGATATCTGGCTGTTACTGTACCACACAGTTTCGCACAGTGTTATCGCTGGGGCCATGGTGGGGGAGGGGGAAAGAATACATGGCATTTTTCTGTATCACTTCTTTTTTTTTTAATGTTTTTTTAGAAGTTTATTTATTTATTTTGGGAGAGAGAGCACAAGCAGTGGAGGGGGAGGGAGAGAGAGACAGAGAGACAGAGAGACAGAGAGAGAGAATGAATCCCAAGCAGGCTCCAAGCTGTCAGTGCAGAACCCAATGTAGGGTTCAATCCCACAAACTGTGAGATCATGACCTGAGCTGAAATAGACACTTAACTGATTGAGCTACAGGTGTCCCTAGATTTTTTTTAAAAGAAATGTTCCATTTTAGGTAAAAGAAGAAATAGCAAGGAAATTAGAAGACATTTGAACGAAAATGAACACACGATGTCCCGAAACTAACAGAGTGAAATTAAGTTCAGGGAGTGCTTAGAAGGAATTTTATTCTGCAGATGCCTGTTTTTATTAAAAAAAAAAAAAAAAAAAAAAAAGATCTCAAATCAATAACCTAACCTTTCACCTTAAAACAATGGAGTAGGGGTGCCTGGGTGGCTCAGTCGGTTAAGTGTCCGACATCAGCTCAGGTCATGATCTCACAGTCTGTGGGTTCGAGCCCCGCGTTGGGCTCTGTGCTAACAGCTCAGAGCCTGGAGCCTGCTTCAGATTCTGTGTCTCTCTCTCTCTCTCTGACCCTCCCCTACTCATACTTTGTGTCTCCTGCTCTCAAAAATAAATAAAAACATTAAAAAAACAACAACAATGGAGTAAGAAGAGTGAACCAGACCTAAAGCAAGCAGAAGGAAAGAAATAGTAAAGAATACAGTGAAAATTAATGAAACAAAGATTAGAAAAATAAGAGAGAAAAGCAATGAAATAAAAAATTGGTTTGCTGACAAAAAAAATTGATAAATCTTTAACTACACTGATGAAGCAAAAAAAAAAGATTCAAACTATGGAAATGAGAAATGAAAGAAGAAATATACTACTGACTATTGGGATTTTTAAAAGTAAGATAATTTTTGCGAATAAATTAAGTACGTTAGATGAAATTGACAAGTAGTTACAGTAATTATAAAACACAAACTACTAAAATTGGTTCAAGAAGAAACACAAAATCTGAACAGACCTATAACAAGTAAAGAGATTAAATTAGTAGACAAAACTACCCGTAAAAGAAAGCAAAGACCCAGATGGCTGTATTCCTGAATTCTCCCAAATATTTAAAGAAAAAAATATTACTGATTCTTCATACTCTTCAAAAAACAGAAGAGAACACTTCCTAGTTCATTCTATGAGACCGGTTATCACCAAAATCAGACAGACCAGTATCTCTTATGCATATAAATGCCAAAATTCTCAACAATATACGAGCAAAATGAAATCCACTAACGTATAAAAAGAATGATCGGGGCACCTGGGTGGCTCAGTCGGTTGGGCGGCCGACTTCGGCTCAGGTCATGATCTCACGGTCTGTGAGTTTGAGCCCCGCATCGGGCTCTGTGCTGACGGCTTGGAGCCTGGAGCCTGCTTCGGAATCTGTATCTCTCTCTCTCTCTCTCTCTCTGCCCTTCTCCTGCTCACACTCTGTCTCTATGTCTCAAAACTGAAATAAAAAAAAAAACACTAAAAAAAAAAAATTAAAAAAAAAAAAAAAAAGAATGATCTACCATGACCAAGTGAGATTTATCCTAGGAATGCAAGATTGTTTTTTAACATATCGATAAACACAAAACAAAAATCACCTAATGATGTAAAAGAAGCAAACAAAAAAACTTTTTTTTTTTTTTTACAAAATCCCAACTTTTCATAACAAATGCAATCGCTAGGAATAGAAAGGAATTGCTAATTACGGCAAAAAGCCTCTACAAAAACACAGCTAACGTCATACTTAGCAGTTACAGACCAAATGTTTTCCCCCCAAAAGTGAGAATAAGACAAGGATGTCTACTCTCAATTCTTCTTTTTAACACAGTCCGGGAGGTTTCTTAGGCATTTAGGCAAAAAAAAAAAAAAAAAAGAAGAAGAAAAAAAGAAAAAAAAGGGAGGGGAGGGGGTGGGTGGGAGCTTTCAGGGAAATGGCTGGAAGTAGGAGGAGGCTAGGCTCACCTAGCCTCACCTCATCCCACAGACACACTTGATAATACCCATCATGTAAATAACTCAGAAAACACCGAAGACTAGAAGCACCGACTCTCCACAGCCAAATAGATCTGAAAAAGCCTTAAGCATGGGAAATCTCGTATTTCCAAGATGTTGATTCTTCTTAAATTAACATAAAATGTCTATAAAATCACAACAAACCCAATATAACCGGTTCTTCTTCATAGTTGATAAGCATATTCTACAATCCACACACCTTTTAAAGGTGGAAAGATTTGTTCTACCATACAATTCGGCTTATTATAATAATACAGCAATTAAAAGTATTATTGAAGGAATACACAAACTGCAGATAAAAGGAACAGTACAGAATCCAAAGACTCACACATATACATTGATCTGGCATATGACAAAGGTGACATTACAAGACAGTGGAAAAGGACAGACCATTCTGAAGACAGCATTTTTAAGTTTCCTGTCCCAGGTGACAGCCCTGCATTAGTTTGAAGCCAGTTCTCTTTTCTGCTAAGTAGTAGACATAGAGGGGTACTGTGTTAGAGACAGTGTGCCCCAGACTCTGCTTACTGTGAACCTCGTTAAGGGTTATGATGGCTGAGAATTCTGTTTTGATTGCTGTTTGCTGTGAACACTGTGAAACTTTTCTTGGGGTGCTGTGAGGCCTGTTTAGTTTGCTATGTATTAGACTAAGCTGCTGTGTGTTAAACCTTGTTAGGTATTAGATTTAGAGACTTATGGTGTGCACTAGATTTAGGAATGCAGTAGACTCCTGGCCCGTTTGCTGTGATTACTGGGATTACTGTGAACCCTGTCTGCTGTGTAGCTGCTATGTTGTGATGACAAAAGTATAGCGCTATTAGGGCTAAGGCCACTCCATTTTGGTTTAAGTTCCATCTTAGAGTAGTTCTGGGCCCCGAGTTCCAGGAAAACAAGTCACCCCCGGTGTTTCCTGGACTCTGCCCTGGGTTCCAGGAAACAGAGTAGCCAGGAGGCCGGACCCAGATTAGCAGACCCTGTCGCTACCCCGGGTGGGACTGGACCCTGATTAGCAGACCCTGCCTCCACCTTGAGTTCCAGGGAAACCACAGGAGGTCAGATTCCTAGAATAGCCCCTAGCAGAGCCCACTAGTGTTCAGCCCGCACGCGCCGACCCTTTGAATTAGCCAATCGGTTTGCTCGGGACCCCCAAGCTAAGCCAATCCATAGCTAGCCCGCGCCCCCCAAATATGAAATACTCAATCAGATTATGCTAAAACTAGCCTGAGAGAATGCTAATCAATCAATTCAAAGGATCCCCATTCCCGCCCGAAAAGTGTACTCAAACCCTGATAAAAAGCCTGTGTAAACCTGGCTCGGGGCTCTTGCTACTGCACCGCTGCGTAGGGACGTGCAAGAGTCCAGTTCGAATAAAGACCCTTTGCGTTTACATCAGTTCTGGCTCCCCGGTGGTCTTCTTGGGATCCAGAATTTGGGCACAACAAATTCAATGATTTGCACAGGGACAATTGGCTAGGGAATAAAAATAAAAGTATGATTACACACAAAATGAATTCCAAAGCCTTAGCTTCAAAAACAAAAGAGTAAGAACCTTGGAGTAAGCAAGGATTTCTTAAGAAAACAAAAGGAAAAGTATGATATAGGACCACAGTATTTGAAAATCTCTTGACCAGAAAAAAGAACAACAAAAAACCAAAACCAAACAAACAAACAAAAGAGTGATACAAGTGTAAACGTATACAGCCACCAGGAGAGGTAGTTTGAAAGTCTATAGCAAAACTGCGAAGTCACATTACTTAGGCTCCAGGAATTTCACTTCTAGGAATCTCCCTGGAAAAACACTTGCAGAGGGAGGGTTACAGACATCACCCAGGTGTTCACTAGAGTATCCTTTGTAATAACACAATATTGGAAATAAATGGCTTGTTCATCAATAGAACTAAATAAAAGTGTAGCACTTCCTAGGATGAAATATCTACAACACAGTTTAAAAGACTGTACTAGCCTCTGAAGCATAAACATTACTGTTTCACTGTTTGCTGGTTGCTCAGCCTTTGTGGCCAAGGTTAAAAAGCAGGTAAATGCTACTCACAGAAGAGACCAGAGCACACCACACTCAAGTAGTATAGTATGTACTCACAGCAAGAGAAAAGAGAAAAAGGCACAAGATTCAACCTCCTGTAATCCACTGGCTCCCCCATGCAGCAGGACCCACTTTCACAGGCAGTGTTGTTAGGGACAGTGTGGAGACAAGCACTACACCTAATGAGGGTAGGACCCTCAACCCCTTGCCCGTGGGGTCTGAAATACAGAAAGCAGGGGTGGGCCTGACAAAATTAGGCAGAACAAAAGGGTACACATTAAGCAACGAACAGAGAAGGACAGTCCTTCCCAAGGCAATAAGCCTTGAGTGCTCTTTATCTCTTTGCAAGGAAATGTTCCCACCTCAAGGCTATTCTGAATGTTGTTATGCAAGAGAGGAGAAGCTGCTCTCCACTATCTTGCCCATCAATAACAAAACATGCTAAGTTAAAAAAAAAACACCTATGTAATTGTAGAAAAAAATCTAAAATCTTATATACGTCTAAGTGTCCATATGGGTGATGTACATATAAGTACTCAATGGAATTTAACATGGTTTGGACGATTCACAAAAACCCCTACTGAATACAGGAGTGGAGCGTTTGAGACCAGGTTAAAGGAATCTTTAGGTTATTTGTAGTTATTTCATTTATCAACATAACATTTGTGTACTAGGTCCCAGTCTTTTCTTTCTTTTAAGAATGCATGGAGAACATGAGGATTACAGGGGCACCGGGGAGCCTCAGTAGGTATCTGAGTTCAGCTCAGGTCATGACCCGTGGTTCGTGGGTACAAGCCTCACATCAGGCTCTCTGCTCTCAGCTCGGAGCTGGCTTCAAATTCTGTGTCTTCCTCGCTCTCTGCCTCTCTCCCACTTGTGCACTCTCTCTCGCTCGCTCTCAAAATTAAATAAACAGTAAAAAAAAAGGAAGAAAATGATGATTGCAAAATGTGCTAAAACTGGTGTCTCGGAAATATGCCTCCCTGTTACTTTACTCATTAAACATTTTGTCTTTTCCCATTTTCCTAAAATAATAAGTAAATTATAGGACAAGTTTAAAAAATTATAGTTATTAACTAGTTAAGACTTAAAATAAGGCATATGCACAAAAAACTTCCTTGGCCTTGCTGCCAGGGTGTTCTCAGCAATTATCTTCTCTAGTAGGTGGGATAAAGGCTTTCCCTTCCTGTTTGTCAATGTTCCCTGAATTTCACATGTCACTTTTACAATCACCAGAGAGATCAATAATTCTCTTTAACAAACACAGCAAATGAGTATCAATCAGCCCTCAGGACAGAAGGGACAGGCACGAGAGGGAAGGGCAGCAGAGCCTTGAGGGGGACTGAGAGCAAATGGTGGCTCCACTCAACAACTGCACACAGAAAAACAAACCCACCTGACCTTAGATCTCCTTCACCATCAAATCAGTGACCAAAACGAGGGCTGATGGAATTAGGAGACCGACGATGGACACGACCTGGCAAACAGGAAGAGAATGAAAACAGCAAAATGCTACCCCTAAACACAAGGTGCGAGAAAAAAGAAAAACCTAGAATGTTAAAGACACAAAACAAAAAAAGAGTCCACAAAAAAGGGTGAGATAAAGAGCAGGCCTCGGTACCTCCTGCAAAGTGGTCCCAGACTCAGTGCACCAATCACAAATGATGTTCGTCTCCCCTGAAACCACCCTCCATCTCCTGCAACCAGTAAGTAAGTTTGAAGAGATCACTGCCTTCACTCCAAAGCCATCCCCTACGTGGGTAGAATCCAATGCCTATTCGGCATCTCCCAGACTCAGCCAGTGCTGTCAGGACAGACGAAACAGAATGCCTAACCGCGGACAGAAAGAGGCTCACACCAGAAAGCACGCTGCCATCCAGCTAACCCAGGAAAACTGCACGCTGTTCTCAGGGCGTGAAGACTCAGTCGAGTAAAGAACTGCACTGAGGACCACACATGCTGAGGAGTCAGCTAAAGTCCTGGCGGAGACATGAAGCTTTGATGTGGAAAAGTAGGGGAGAAAAAGAAGAGAAAGTAAGTATTATAGTTGTTTTGAGAAAACAAAAGCAAAGAAAGGGAGGGAAATGATGCAGTAAGTGGCTGAAGGCCTACAGACACACTGGAAGACCAGCAACAACAAAAGAAGGCTGAGAGGAGCAAGAGGGCCAGGCTCCAGCCTTGCTGAGCCCCAGCGGCAGAAACAGAAGGCAGCGGAAAGTCAGAGGAGGAGGGACAGAGACTGTCCCCAACAAACCTGCAGAACGGACTGGAGAAGAGAAAGAAACTCGAGTGTGAAAGGGCTAGAAAGCTGCTCACAGGGACCAGAAATCTGGCAGTGAGGCTGAAGAGAATGACCAATGTTTGGAAGGAAGGCGCCCAGCGGGAAATATAAATGGCAAGGCCCATCTCAGGAAACGGAGACCCGCGGCACAATCGGCCCCAAAGCTAAGCCCAAGCTGAAGCAGCCGCTACACAAATGTCCAAAGCGACCAGTGAAGTATCTGGACAGAGGTGACGGGAAGACTGACTGACAGGAAAAGGAGGGCGAAAGCCCAGGCACCTGGCAAGGGGTTCCGGGCCTTCGATCAGAGCAAGGGTTGGCCCAGCCTCTGCAACCATGAACATGGAGAATGCCAAAGACCTCCAGGGCCTTTCAGACTCTGGAAAGACCCAGAGCACAGTGAAGGCATGGGGGCCGGTGAGCTGAACCTGCCCAGCTAAGTCCAGGCTTCCTAATGCCTCGGGCTTTCCTCATGACCCAACCAGCTTTTGAGAACAGAAGTAAAACTTCACCCCTCCCAGGCCTAGGACGCGACCAGAGCTGACTGGGCTTCTTCTCCCAGAGCTTCACACCTTACCCCCAGTCTCAATGCTACAATGAAAATGGCTTTGTGAAAGCAGGGGAAAGCCCAAGCAGTTATCTGGGCATTCTTCAGGGACATTTTCCTTTTTGTCATTTTGCTTCTTCAGCTCATACATAATGAAATGTACTTTCGTTTTCTTTTAAAATCCTCACTTAGCAGTCTCTTATTCTCATGTTTTTCCTAGCAGTGTGAGGGTACGTGCACTTCATTTTATACGCTGATAAGGAAACAAGAAAGACTGCTTCCAGTATAAAATTAGAGTGTTTCATTATACTTAACAATCCATCAATTAAGAATCAAGATCAGGGGCGCCTGGGGGACACAGTCAGTTAACTGTCTGACTTCGGCCCAGGTCATGATCCCTCACTTCGTGGCTTCGAGCCCCGCATCGGGCTCGAAGAGCTTGGAGCCTGCTTCAGATACTGTGTCTCCCTCTCTCTTTGCTCCTCTCCCGCTTCCACTCTGTCTCTCGAAACTAAACATTTAAAAAATTAAAAAAAAAAGAAAAGAAAGAAATGAGCTCAAAACTAGCACCCAAAACTTGTTTCTCAATATCCTTCTCCAATAAACCATGACCATGGAGAAAGGAACTAGGGATCCTTGGAGAAGTGGGGGTCTCCAGGGCCGGGGGAGGAAAGATACAACATAATTACTGTACGGAGCCAGAAAGTCAGGGAAAGACACCATAAAGGCTGTGGACACTCTGAGGGGAAAGAGGAGCCACTGCAAAGAGCCCCCAAGGGCCAAAGCTAGAATAATTTCAGTAATGAAATAAGTACCATTAGCGCTGCATCACAGCCCAAAGGATACGTACCCAACATCACACGCACATAACTAATTAAGGATATAAAACAACCAGAAAGAAGACACAACCCTTCCTCAGAAAATACTCCAATTATTACCTGTAGAAGTAATAACAGAAATGAAAGTCATCATTAGACCATTACAGTTATAAGATCCACCTAGAAGGCTACTTAATGGGTGAAAGGTTAGGAAAAACAGGATATTGCTATGTAAGGTCTCAAAGTATTTTCCCCCAAAACTCACTAGGTACAAAGGGAAAGACAAAGACAGTATCTTTACAATGGTGACACATGGAAGACACCAGATCAAAATTAGCATCGACAGTAACAAACCATAGCAACAGCATCCTCACGTGAAGCAGGAAAAAACATCTGACAAAACCAAAGTGAGAGTCATTCTAAAACTGCCAGTACAACGTACTTCAAGAGCGTCAAGGTCATGAAAGTCACGGAAAGATGCAGAGACTGTCGCATATTGAAGGAAAACAAGAAGACGTGGCAAATACATGGAATGATGGAATGAGCGATTCTAGACTGGCTCCTGGAACAGAAAAAGAAAAAGGTCATTAGTGCGAAACTGTTAAACTCTATAATTAGAGTCAGCAGTTTAATGAATAGCACTGTACCCTGTAAATTTCCGAAGTCTGATGACTTGTACTATGGTTAGGCAAGATATTAGCTTTAGGCAAACAGGATGAGGAATATAAGAGAAGTCTGTACAGTTTCTGCAACCCTCCCTAGGTCTACAGTGATTCAAAATAAAAAGGTTTTAGAGGTTTTTTAATGTTTATTTATTTTTGAGAGAGAGAGAGAAAGGAGAAGGGGAGGGGCAGAGAGAGAGGGAGACAGAATCTGAAGCGGCTCTAGACTCTGAGCTGTCAGCACAGAGGCCAACACTGGGATGGAACTCACAGATCTCGAGATCTTGACCTGAGCCAAAGTGGGACACTTCACCGATTGAGCCACCCAGGCGCCCTAAGAAAAAGGTTTTTGAATGGAAGAAATGTTATCAGTTTCTTCATTTATTTCTTAGATTTAAAAAATAATAAAATACAACGTTGGCAATCGAAGGTATTAACTACTGTTTTTCTTATCAACAATTTAGATTCATCTTTATTAACTTAACAATATTTACTGAGCACCAACTAAGTCCCAGGCACTAAGGACTACATAATGAATAAGGATACCAAAATCACAACAAAACACCAAAAGATACCAATACAAACAAAAACACCACAGCCTTGGAGAGCCTACAGGACGACAGGAAATGAAGAAAACGTGTAGTGTATAATCAAGGAAGGAGGGTAGGGGGTTCAAGATCAGGCGAGGAAAAGTTGCAGCTCAAAATCTGACTCTTGTACAGCACCTCGTGATTCACCTGGGGACTTCTTTCAGATTGTTTCTGAATCAAAACTCCTGAAGACCGCCTATAAGGTAAGTCATGGTGACTATACGTTAGGTACTCCTACTCTCCAGCAACCCCGACACAACCCCGATATCACAGAACGCTTATGCACTAACCCTTCCTGGACACCAGGAGCCTCGGAAAACTTAGTGGCAGAGGTAGGATTTTTGATGCCATTGTCATTTCCTTTCTAAGGAGATACCGAGGGTTTATCTCCAAAACATTCCCATTTCGTGTACACTAAACATTACATTTTTTGACCAAAATTTGTCGCCTTTCTTCAGCATGAACACGACGTGTAAGGGCACCCTCCTTCATCAGACCCTCAGTACACACACACGCACACTCAAGTGTATGCGGATGCCGGTTCTCTGAAATTCCTTCATCAAATTGTGACTAAGAGCACTCACTCACATTTCCTGATACTAACGCATTTTCACTTTCCAACTACATACAGTTTCAAACAGCCTGGTGTCCCTTCCCGGCCACCACTTTTAACTTAAAAGAGGACCATTCTCTGATTTCTTAGACCTATGCAAGTCAGAGACAGTACGTGGGTTTAAGAGTCGTATCTTATCTTTAAAAGCTCCATTTTGTTAAAAATAAAAATCTTTATAAATATACACTAAAAAATCAAAATCCCTTGTATATACTACACTTTCATTGTGGAAAGAGGCGATCACCCCAATACACAAGATTCTGCTCAGTTTCTGCACAAACGTCACTGGCTGAGCACTACCGCTTCGTACTATGGGAAAGAGACTGCAAAGAAAATGTGTTGTTCTTTTAGTTACACTCACAGAAATGTGTCCTAATGCCAGCACCAATTTGACCACTATGTGAACCAATGGATTCCGCCGGTGGAAGGTATCATAATTTTCAAAAGGCAAGAGTAGGAATGTACTTAATGCCACTGAATTTTGCCACATTTTAAAACGGTAAAAGTGGTCAATGTATCGTATCCGATGTTAAATATTACGTAAATTTCGCACAATATTTTTGTATCACAGTATTTATTACTAAGTTTTTAAGGCCACAGTATGATCCCATTTCGAAATAAAGATACATAAAGCAGCCAGACGAAACTCTCGGCGGAGTGCGGTTACTCTCACTTTTTTTCTGCCACCCACCCGCGTCATCTAATTGTCCCTAATGAGTACGCTTTGTTTGCATAATTGGGAGAAAGGCTAAAGCCCAGAAGCCATTACTCCCAACTCTCCGCTGGGGCTGCACAGCGCTCCGGATACACGCCTCGCCGCAGCCGGGACCGGATCCCCGACCCGCCAGCCCACCCGCCCCGGCCGCGGCCTCCAGGCCGGGCCTCAGCCAGCCGGCCGCCCCCTGACTCTCACCCCCGGAGGGGCCGAGCGCCCCCGTCGCCCTCCCGAGCCGTACACCCGCACGGCGGGTCCCCACCTCCCGCCCGCGACAGCCCCGCGCCCCGCGCGGCCGCTCACCGACTCCCCAGGTCCCCGACGGCCGGTCGTCCAGCCACGCCACCCTCCCAGCGGCCGTCGCCCTCAGTCCAGCTCTCCGTCGGCCCAGGTCGCGCACGCGCGCCACCGCCCCGGGTCTCGGCGGCCTCTCTAGGAAGCTGGGAGGGCCGACGTCTCGGCTTCTCCCTGGCGCCAGTGCAGTGTTCAGAGGCTGGTGAGCGGCCCGACCGGATCTCAACGCCCCCCTCTACCCGTCTGCACGCCCCTCTCCAATGCCCCGTCAGGCCCCGGAGTTCTATCAGCCTTGCTCAGTTTGCCCACATTACCTCCCACGTCTGCCCTCCAGGCCTCCGTCCCCCAGGGAAGAAGACGGTCCAAATCGAGGGGGTCTCTTCCCCCCCTTCCCTCATCACCACCACATCTAGGGGTACACAGAAAACTGTACCTTCCCGTGGCCCCCAGTAATTTTCTCCTGAACGAAATGTTAATCCTGAGTACGTTTTAAAGATTTTTTTGGCGCTGATTCAGCAATTCCCAAATCGGGCAGCATCCGGTCTAGCAGGTAGAATGGAAGGAGCTGGAAGAACTATACAATGCTAGAGATTTCACAGGCAGAAGGGAAGAGGAAAAAATTAGATTAAGCAAAAAAGGTAGATTGGTGATTGCGATGTTACTTTCCTTAAGGGGATGCCAGGGTTTTCTCAGGCAGGTTACCGAACTCATGGTAATCAGGAAATTCTTCATTGACTTGTTCAAGACGATAAGCTCAAAACTGGGTCACTTATGCTAAGAAAAAACTTCAGGGGTGGGCCTATGAACAAGGAAAAAAGGAGACAAATCTTAATTGAGGTTTGCAAACCAGGAAGGGCAACCCAACTCAGTTGGTGTGCCCATCTGAAGAGGACAAGGGGAGGTGGTGTTTTTCAGGATCAAACCCACACCGGAGGAAAATTTTCAGTCGGAAGGGGGTCCTCAGTGATTGGTTGACCTTTGTTGCTCTGTATTGTGAGATGGGAGGACTTTTCAGGTGTCTACCCCTCGAGATGCTTATCATGATTTCGAGAAAGTTCTGCTCTTCTACACACTCCACAGAACAGTGCCTGTTGCAAGATGGAGTCAGAGTTGTCAACCCTTCCCTGGCCCCCTTTCTTCTTCCCCTCATGTCACCAAACTGAAATTTAGTTGCAGTTTTGGCTGTCCCACAAACAGAATCCTAAAGCAATAAGGAATTTCATGATCGCCTGGAGTCAGGTAATGGACTGATAAGAATCCCTGCCATCCGCTTAAGAAAGTACCCTTGTAATAACCAATCCACCTTTTTGTCTAGTGTCACATTCTTGCTTCTGCTTCCTTCTGTCTATAAACTGTATTGCCTTGTATGGTTCTCTGAAGCTTCTCTCTATCTGCTAGACTGGATGCTGCCTGATTTATGAATGACTGAATAAGGCCATTTAGATCTTTAAACTTTCAATTTTGTTCTTTAACCGACTGTTTTCAGATTCCATTTCTGGGAGACCAAAATGCAAGTAAGTTACCAAAACTGTTAAGTAAATTAAGTCTTATTTTGGTGATGGGGCGTTGGGGGTCGTAGCATAAGCAACTCCATTTTGGTCCTGTTGTCTTGTCTTCAACAATTACCTCATTTTAGTCAGACTCTCGGCCTATCTGAGATGTGAACAAAAGTTCGAGACATAAATGTGCCACTCCCAGCTACCACCCTGGAGTTCTCACGGTGTTTGTGGGATCTCTGTGTGGTAATCATAGGCACAATGTCAGGTTGATATCCTGTAAATTGGTTATTCTCTCTGTTAGTTTTCTGACTTTGAAAATTTATTTTTAATGTTTTACTTATTTTTGAGGGAGACAGAGAGAGATGTAGTGCAAATGGGGGAGGGGCAGAGAGAGCGAGAGGGAGACACAGAATCCAAAGCACACAGCCTGAAAGGGGCCTGAACCTACGAACCATGAGATCATGACCCAAGCTGAAGTCTGACATTTAACTGACTCAGCCACCCAGGCGCCTCTGTGTCTTTGTAATATTAGGGAGATGATTTCCTTAGTGGTTAGTGGATGCAAGCATGCCTTTAAAGCTTTTGAGTGAAAAGAGTGCATGAGAGAGACTACTATGGTTATCAAAGGTGGAATAACTCCCAATGGAGTGCACTTTGGAGTCATGGTGTCAAGACCCAAGCCAATCAAGGTCAAATAAATGACGTGGTGAGGAAGACCCCACTGACGGAGTTGTTTCCTTAAGCCAATTGGCTGGGTCAGTGATCTTACGTAGCTGAGACTCAACTTTCCCTAGAGGCACTCATCCAAGTGCAATGAGTGGTGTTGGCTACAGCATAAGCACAGTTGAAAGATAACGAACGGCCATCCTAGTATGGGGAACAACTTTGGCCAGAGCTCTTACGGATTTTTGTTACGCAGTTACTGCTTTAGCAGTAGATTCTGGAATATCTTCAAGAGTTAAGTAGAGGTTCATGATCACAGCCTCATTTGCACTTGCTCTTAGCCAGGGAAGTGGGGATCAGCCAAAAGAAGCGAATTCTGAATCACGTATGCTCTCTGGCAATTTCTATTTGTTTCCGTAATGGAAATAGAGGGAAATTGACCAGTGAGTTGTCTCAGTTTAATTGTTGGCAGTTTAGGAATACAGTTAGATAACCCAAAGTCACTGCCTGCTTAACTGCCAGCCATCTAGGTTTTCATAAGCCGAAGAAATATCCTTTTCCCTCAAAACCACCACAGACAAAAATGAACACTGCCAGGGCACACGCTGCTCCCATTAAAGTATTATTATTACTGAATTTATTCTCTAGGACTTTTCATTTGCCCAGTTAAGCCATGGATCAAATAGGCTTTTGCTGCACTTGGGAAGGTAGTTTCCTGTTCTCAAATAAAAGAGCATTCTAAACTCTTTGGAGAGGTGGGTGCCTGTGGAGAAATGTGCAGTTCCAGGCCAGGGGCAGTTTGTGTTTACAGAATCATAAGAACGTGGTGGTAAAAATGTACTATACTGATGATTTTAAAGTATCCGTATAGGTATGACTGAGGAAAGGTTAAAGCAAAGGCTCTGGATGTCCTGTACTCTGTAGGTGACTTCAGCTGCAGTTTATGCTTTCATTGGGAATGGAAGAAAAATTGATCACAGGGAAGACAGAGGGCCTCCGGCATCAGGGACAGATGGGTAGGGTTTGATGACAAATAGAGCAGTCTGCTAGGTTATCCTCTTTAGCAATGCCTTGGGAGATATGGATGATGGCATCGTCTTTGCAAGCCAGTGCCAAGTTGAAAGAGAGAAAGAGAAAAAGAAAGGCTTTCATGTTTGAGGCTAGTGAATGTATGAATTCTTGATCTGGTGTCTTGAAAGGAAGCTGTCTACCCCATGAACTCATCAGCTTCCTGGTCTACTTGGCTTTAAGGTCACCAGTGCAAGAGGAGGACCAAGTGTCAGGAGGATCCTTTTCAGCTGGGAGATGTGTGTCCAAGGTTCAGTGCTTTCCAGTTTTTCAGCAGTGTCGGTTCTCAGGAGCACTTGGTAATGTTCCCTTCCAACAGAGTTCAAGGGCCATGTTTTCTGGCGGCTTTTCCAAAACACCTGATCATGAACAACAGGATATTTTGAATTGGGATGTGGAAGTGTAAGGGCAAATCAGGACTGATTCCATTTTGCTTAAGGGCAAACTGGGACTGACTCCATTGTGTTCCGTGTCCTCCACCCTGAGTCCCCAGTGCCTGCGCAAAAGCTTAAAACCTGCAATTTCCCGGTTCCAAAAGAACCACGCCCAGTGACCTATGGAACAAGACCCTTGACCCTTCCTCAGCCAATTGGCTAGGGTCACGACCATCACCCCTCCCACTGCCCCTAGACCCCTTTAAAACTATTGTTTTTTGGACCGGGCCCTCTCTCTCTCTCTCTCTCTCTCTCTCTCTCTCTCTCTCTCTCTCTCTCGACCCACCGCTGTGTCAGTGCGGTAGGAGATTGAGCTTGAGCTAGCTCGAATAAAGGCTCTTTGTTCTTTCATCGGACTCGGCTCCTTGGTGGTTTTTGGGGTCCCCGAATTCTGGGCATAACATATGAGGTCTCGCCCGGGATACCCCAAAACCCCCGAGGGACTCCCGACCCGAAGAGCCTGACTGACCATGGTCAATGTCTGTTTGTTGTCTGTCTCTTCTGTGTGAGCTCAACTTCTGGTAAGGCCCAATATGGTCTAAGTGGACGCACAGGTGGACCAGGGCCGGAGGATTCGGAAGACGTTCCAATCCTCCGTCTGGAGGGACATGGAACCCCCTCACTCTGGAGGGACGTGGAACCCCTCACTCTTGAGGGACATGGAATCCCCTCACTCTGGAGGACGTGGAATCCCCTCAAAAGTCTGAGACGAGGTGGGTCGCTCCCGCTGGTCGGCGTGAGGCCGTCGTCTGGTTTTCGGTTTTGCTTCCGCGGAATTGGGTGATTTTCTGTGTCATTTTGTGGCTGTGTGAGCTCATTTTCTGAAGGACCGGCAAAGGACCTAGGCGGACGCGCTGGAGGGTCGCTGGTGGGGAGTGCAGGGAGACGTCCCTCACCCCGTTGGGAGGTTTCCGCCTAGAGCCTGAAGAGGCTGCTTGTGAGGGAAACCGTCAGGATTGTTTCTAGGGACACTCTGTTTGTCTGTTTTTGTGTTTTTTTGTGTCATTTTGTGGACTTACTGGACGGACATTATGGGACAGACTCAAACTATGGACATTATGGGACAGACTCAAACTATTCTTTTATTGTTTCTAGGGACACTCTGTCTGTTTTTGTGTTTTTTGGTATCATTTTGTGGACTTACTGGACGAGCATTATGGGACGGACTCAAACTACTCCTTTAAGTATTATGATTGATCATTTTACAGATGTTAAGGACTGAGCTAACAACCTCAGTGTAGAGGTCTGGAAGGGTCGATGGCAGGTTTTTTGTTCTAGGGAATGGCCAACATTCAATGTCAGATGGCCGCCAGAGGGAACCTTCGACCTCCCCACTATCCACCGAGTCACAAATGTCATCAGCCGACCTAAGATGGGTCATCCTGGTCAACTCCCGTACATCATTACTTGGCAGAACCTTGTAGAGGACCCACCCTCTTGGCTTAAACCCTTTCTGCCCCCACGCCTTCCGGAAATTAAACCCATTTTTGCTTTGCAGGGGACGGAGAGAAAAAAGGACGAGAAAAGTCCTATCCAGCCTTCAGCACCCCCCTACCCTGTCCTACAAGGGGAGACTGAAAAAGAATTAATCTTTCCTCTTCCGTATCTGCCCTCCAGGGTGCCAGAGGAACACCAGCCTCCGCCTCTGAGGGAGGCGGACGCTATTCTGAGAATGGGAGGCAGGAATGCTCCAGTGGGAAGCCCGGCCTTTACCAGACAAAGGGCAAAGAGGGAGCAGTCCGCCCCTGCCGCCGACACCACTATTCTGCCTCTGCAAGCCACTGGTCCCCCAGACGCAGAGGGAAATCAGCCCTATCACTATTGGCCCTTCGCAACTAGTGACCTCTACAATTGGAAAACTCAGAATCCTAAGTTTTCAGAAAAACCGGCATGGCTTATTGATTTATTAGATTCTGTTCTCTTTACCCACCAGCCCACTGTCAGCAGCTTTTGCAGGTCCTGTTCACGACTGAGGAGAGGAAAAGAATCCTCGATGAGGCCCGAAAAGTAGTTCCGGGTGTAGACAGGAATCCCACCACCACACAGGCTCAGATAGATACCTCTTTCCCCTTAACTCGGCCTGTGTGGGATTTTAATACTGCAGAAGGTAAGGAGAGGCTCCGGGTCTACCACCAGATTCTAATGGGGGGTCTCTGAATGGCTGCTAGGAAGCCAACCAATCTGGCCAAGGTAGGGAGCGTACAACAAGGAAAGGATGAGTCCCCGGCAGCCTTTTTAGAACCAACCATGGAGGCATTCCGTACCTATACCCCTATGGATCCAGAGGCTCCGAAAAGCAAGACAGCTGTTATCATGGCCTTTGTAAATCAATCGGCCACAGACATCAGAAGGAAATTACAGAAAATAGATAGACTGGGAGAAAAAAGTCTTCAGGATTTGCTGGTAATAGCCGAAAAGGTATACAACAACCGATAGCCTCCTGAGGATAGGCAGGCTCGCGCCATGGCGGCTGCCAGCAGCAAACAGACTCGAGACCTGGCCAGAATACTACTGGCTACCACTGCCGACTCCCCCGAGGAACGAGACCGCCGTCTCTGGCAATTGGCTGATGACTCAAAAGGAGGTAAAGGAACCACCAGAGGTGGAGGGAAGCAGAGCCTGCAGAAAGATCAGTGTGCATACTGTAAGGAGATAGGGCATTGGGCCCGAGAATGTCCGAAAAAGGCCACTGGAAAGAGAAACAAAGGCTAATCGAGTAAAAGTCTTAGAGCTAGGTGAACTGAGTGATTAGGGGAGTCGGGGCTCGGACCCTCTCCTCGAGCCCAGGGTGACTCTTAAAGTGGAGGGGACCCGAGTTGATTTCCTTGTCGACACCGGAGCACAACGTTCAGTCCTCCGCACCCCACAAGGAAAATTAGCCAGCAAGAAGTCCTGGGTGCAAGGGGCAACTGGTGTGAACCAGTATTCATGGATGGTAGATTTGGGGACGGGCTGGGTATCCCACTCCTTTATGGTAATACCAGAATGCCCCTATCCACTCTTAGGACGGGACTTACTGACCAAAATTGGAGCTCAGATAACTTTCAGACAAGGGGGGCCTCAGGTCACTGATGGTAAGGGCCATCCCATCCAGGTCCTAACCATGAGACTAGAGGATGAAAACCGCCTCCACCAGAAGGCGCTCCCAAGAGAGGATAACATGGATAGATGGCTACAAGAATTCCCCTCAGCTTGGGCAGAGACAGGGGGGACAGGACTAGCTGCTCACGGGGCACCGGTCCTGGTGGAGCTCAAACCAGGAGAAGGTCCAGTGAGAATCAAACAGTGCCCATGTCTCAGGAGGCCTGGACAGGGATTCAGCCACATATCCAGAGACTACGAGGTCTAGGGGTGCTAATCCCTTGCCAGTCTGCCTGGAACACCCCCCTACTGCCGGTCAAAAAGCCCCACACGAATGACTACTGACCGGTACAAGACCTCCGGAAAGTAAATAAGAGGGTCATGGACATACACCCAACGGGTTCCCAACCCGTATACCCTCTTGAGCTCCTTGGCGCCCTCCAGGGTCTGGTATATTGTACTTGATTTAAAAGACGCCTTTTTCAGCCTGCCGCTGGCACCCCAAAGCCAACCCCTGTTCGCCTTTGAATAGCATGATCTGGAGGAGGGCTACAGCGGACAACTCACCTGGACACGACTGCCTCAGGGATTCAAAAATTCGCCTACCATCTTTGTGAGGCGCTATACGAAGACCTGGGTGAGTACAGAAGGGAGCACCCTGGCCTCACCCTCCTACAGTACGTAGATGACATCCTGATTGCTGTGGACACAGCTGAGGACTGCGAACGAGAGACCCGAGACCTGCTGGCTACCCTGGGGGCCTTAGGGTACCAGGCATCTGCAAAAAAGCTCAGATATGCAGGGAAAGGGTAAGTTACCTGGGATACATCCTGGAGGGCGGACAGCGGCGGTTATCAGATGCCAGAAAAGAAACTGTCCTAAAGATCCCTACTCCCACCTCTCAAAGGGAAGTAAGGGAAGGGAAGTAGGATCGGCCGGCTACTGCCGCCTCTGGGTTCCAGGTTTTGCTGAGATTGCCAGGCCCTTATATGAAGCTACCAAAGAGGGGAAAGCATTTATATGGACTGAAAAAGAAGAAGCTGCCTTTAATCAGTTAAAAAAGGCCCTCCTAGGTGCCCCAGCCTTGGGCCTACCAGACATTATGAAGCCCTTCCACCTCTTTGTGGACGAACACAAGGGAATAGCAAAAGGGGTTTTAACTCAAGCCTTAGGCCCCTGGAGCCGCCCGGTGGCTTACTTGTCCAAGAAGTTGGACCCAGTGGCCCCTGGCTGGCCACCAACCCTAAGAATTATCGCGGCAACAGCACTCCTAGTCAAAGATGCAGACAAATTGACCCCAGGACAGGAGATCTTGATCACAACCCCACATGCCATTGAAGGGGTCCTGAAACAGCCTCCTGATAGATGGATGAGCAACGCATGTATGACTCATTTCCAGAGCCTCCTGCTCAACCCTCCACGGGTGAGGTTCCACCCCAGTGCAGCCCTCAATCCTGCCACCCTGCTGCCCGACCCTGACCTAGACGCCCCTCTAATATGACTGTGTGGAGATCCTGGAGCAAGTACATGGGTTCCAGACGGACTTGACTGACCGGCCCCTCCCCGATGCCGAGGCCACTTGGTTCACTGATGGCAGCAGCTTTGTGCGGGACGGACACAGGTATGCAGGTGCGGCAGTGGTCACCGAAACAGACACCATATGGGCAGAGGCTTTACCCTCTGGAATGTCAGCCCAGCGAGCAGAGCTCGTTGCCCTCACCAAGGTGCTAACACCGGGAGCAAAAAAACGGCTCAATATCTACACAGATAGCCGTTATGCATTCACCACAGCTCACGTTCATGGGGCGATCTATCAGGAGAGGGGGTTGCTGACGGCAGAAGGATGGACTATAAAAAACAAACAGGAGATACTCGACCTGCTTGCAGCCTTATGGTTCCCTGCCAAGTTGGCCATTATCCACTGCCAAGGGCACCAAAAAACTGATGACCTGGTAGCAAGGGGCAACTGAAAGGCTGACCAGGTAGCCAAGGCAGTAGCCCTTACTTTAGTTCCCACCATGGTCCTACAACTACCGGATCCAGGAGACCCAGCCTTACCACACCAGCCCAAATACTCCCAGGAGGAGCTGCAGAGGATCAAGAAACTCCCCATGGCCCAAGAGGTAAAAGGATGGTGGTATACACCTGACAAGGAGCTAATGCTACCAGACCAGCTCGGAGTCTCAGTATTGGAACACATGCACCGGTCTACCCACCTGGGGGCCCGGAAATTAAAAGACTTAATCCGACATGCCGGACTCAGAATTCACCAACAGGACACCAAGATAGAGCAGGTTGTATCTGCCTGCAAGATCTGCCAACTTACGAATGCCAGAGCCACACTGTAGGAAAAAGGAGCCAGGCCCAGAGGCACCAAACCAGAACAATGGGAAGTTGACTTCACCGAAGTCAAACCAGGAAAGTATGGTTATAAGTATCTTTTAGTGTTTACAGATACCTTCTCCGGTTGGGTAGAAGATTACCCAACCAAACATGAGACGGCTCAGACGGTGGCCAAGAAGCTGCTAGAAGACATCCTGCCCAGGTATGGTTTTCCTGCCATGATAGGATCAGACAATGGACCAGCTTTCGTTTTGCAGGTAACACAGGCAGTAGCCAAAGCTATGGGGGCAAACTGGAAATTACATTGTGCTTATAGGCCCCAGAGCTCAGGACAGGTAGAAAGAATAAACAGGACCCTAAAAGAGACCCTTACCAAATTAACCATGGAGACTGGCGGGGACTGGGTGGCTCTCCTACCGTTCGCCCTTTACCGGGTTAGGAACACTCCTTACACCCTGGGTTTCACTCCCTATGAGATCATGTTTGGTAGGCCGCCTCCTATCATTCCCAACCTCCGAGCTGAACTTATTGCTGAATTTGAAAATCAAGAATTGTATCTTTCCTTGAGAGGGCTGCAGAGAGTGCACGAGGACATTTGGCCACACCTCCGTGCCATCTATGAGGCTGGCTCGACCCCGACACCTCATCAGTACAAGCCGGGAGACTGGGTCTACGTCAAGAGGCACCGCCGAGAGACCCTCGAGCCGCGCTGGAAGGGGCCCTACATCGTGGTGCTGACAACTCCCACTGCTCTCAAAGTAGACGGCGTGGCAACCTGGGTCCATCACACCCACATTCGGCCAGCAGACCCCTCCACGATCCGAAAGGATTTTGTCACTCAATGGATCATCAATCAAGACCAACACAACCCGCTCAAGCACATTCGACCCCCCTGATGTTAGTAACTCTGTTAGCTCTGCTTGTCACTGCCCATGCTGTTGAGAATCCCTATACCCCCCGACCCTCATCTCATCCCTTGCCGGACCCCTCGTCATCCTACTTCTGTTACTAACCTTCGGGTCTTGTATCATCAACAGGCTGGTCCAGTTTGTCAGGGATCACGTGGGGGCCGTCCAATTCATGGTCCGCCGTGCTCAATACAAGTCCCTAGTGACAGAAGAGGGCGAGATAGAAAAGCAGCCGGACCTATGATTGGGTCCATAAGCCACATGACAAGAGGGGGAATGTAAGGGCAAATCGGGACTGATTTCATTTTGCTTAAGGGCAAACTGGGACTGACTCCATTGTGTTCCGTGTCCTCCACCCTGAGTCCCCAGTGCCTGCGCAAAAGCTTAAAACCTGCAACTTCCTGGTTCCAAAAGAACCACGCCCAGTGACCTATGGAACAGGACCCTTGACCCTTCCTCAGCCAATTGGCTAGGGTCACGACCATCACCCCTCCCACTGCCCCTAGACCCCTTTAAAACTATTATGTTTTTGGAATGCTCTCTCTCTCTCTCTCTCTCTCTCTCTCTCTCTCTCTCTCTCTCTCTCTCTCCCCACCGCTGCGTCAGTGCGGGTAGGAGATTGAGCTCGAGCTAGCTCAAATAAAGGCTCTTTGTTCTTGCATCGGACTCGGCTCCCTGGTGGTTTTTGGGGTCCCTGAATTCTGGGCATAACAGAAGAGAATCTTAACCTGCTGTCGAGAAGTTTTAGTGTGAGACACTAGACTGATAGTACAACATTGGATTGACACAAGTTGCATACCAAAAGATATTGGCCTACTGGTGACTATCTCACAAAGAGGGTACTGCAAAAGTCAGTGAGGCCAGAGATGATACCTCAGGCCAGGGAAGTCCAAGAGTTTCAGTGAATTTGGGGATTTTTGAGATTGGTGATTCCATTAGTTCTTTCAACCTTGCCTGGTGATTGAGGGTGATAGAAACAGTGACGGTTCCAAGAAGTTTGCAAAGCTTTAATTAAAGCTCATCTGATCTTCAGAGTGAAGTGGGTGCCTCAGTCACTAGATGCTGTGAAGGACAAACTCCAAGTAGGAAACGCATTTGCCAATGATTTGTTTTGCCACTGTGAGGGTGTCAGCCCAGACTTTCAGCCAGGAAAGCTTCAATCCATCTAGAAATTATATATACAATAATAAGAATATGTCAATAATCCATACTGGGTGGCATTTGAATGAAGCCCAGGTGCGCAAATGGTCCAGAGGAAGGAGGTCAGAAGACTTTGGAAACAAAAACAATGTTTCTATGTTATGAACCTGACAGGTCTGACATAAAAAACTGTGCCACTGAGTTCTCCACCAATATTTATTTATAATTTGAGTCATCTTAGCTGCACCGCGGTGGTTAAATGAATGCAAGAACAAGAAGGTAGGATTTGCCAGGGAGTCAGTTGTAGGGGTTAGGGGTAGGCTCCCAGAATGTGCCACTTTGGCATATTTGATTATTTTAGCAAAGGTTTCTTAAGAAACAACCAGTTCAAGAGCATTCAGAACCATCTCTTTCCTCCCGAAAGCAGGAATCAAATCTCTTATATGAAAAATAGCCTCCTTATACTAAGAAGTAGAAAGACATCATTACCACCAGAGATATGGACTTTAAAGTCGAGAAAGCTTTAGAAAAACCCTGTTACTTTTTTACCAATCTGCTTCCTCGGCCCAAATTATGCTTAGAATTCTTTACCGATTAAAGCTTCCAAACACCTGTTTTCCTTATCCTATAAACTCCTCACTAACTTATCATCTTCTTGTCTAAAATGTATAAAAACTTCCTGCGTTGGTCATTTCTTTAGGTCAGTTTCATTATTGGACCTCCAAGTACACATAATAAAACTTTTTGTTTTTCTCCTGTTAACCTTTCTTACATAAATTTAATTCTTAGTGCAGCTGGTAGACCTCGAGGGTAGGGAAAAACTCTCCCACTCTTATACCAGGAAGAATCGAGGAGCCGTGTTAGGTCTCCCATGGTCCCAACTGATAACTGCATTTACAAGCATTGTTTGCCCATTGTGATTTCAATGACTCAGAAGCAGACTGTTGCCATGTCACAAGACCCTCAAGAGGACAAAAGGCAAAGTCAGCTCAAAGCGTCAGGGTTTTTTTGTTGTTGTTTTTGCAGAAGCAAGAATGGACTTCATCCCCATATGCCAAAACCTTTATAGTTTTTGTTGCTGCTGCATGAAAGTCATTTGGGGCATTTCCCTGATACTCATATTCAGTCCTCTTGGCATATAATTTTGATAACAGTAATTTCAGAAAAATAAGAGAATATCAGCAAGGAATCATTTACTTACTGTCCATTTTTCATTGGATTCCCAGTGGATGTGAGAAAACCTTTTCGTTTCCATTAACATCCAAAAATAATGGCTGGTCCTAAAGGCATACCAGCTGTCATTATGAATATTATATTAATAGTTTGTTCTTCAGATAATTGGCATGCTCAGGTAAGGGTGTATAGCTCTGCTTGGTGGGCTGATTTAGCTTGTGGGAGGTTTCCCCTCTCAAGTAGTTTATATCACGTAGTAACAGAATAACCAGCTTGGAAAGTCCCTTTTTCATTTTTATAGGATAACCTATCAACAAACAAAATTAGATCGGGATTCGTCAAAGGTGTGTATCATACAGACATGGTCTCAGAAAATGGGATATGATTACCTTTCTGTCATGGTGTTTGTTTTCATCAGACAAGCGCAGGATTAAGAATGTTGCAATGTCTAACATGCAGGTTAGTAGTGAGAGCAGAAGGATCTCATGGGAGTTTGGTCTGAATGCAGAGAAATGTTGAGCCGATTCAGAATTAAGAAGACTTAGGACAGCATGTGGAACCTGCAAAATAAATATCATTTCCTAGGGTTAAATCCATGGAAATGTTTACTAACTTGGCAGCTTCAGTAAAGCCTTAAGGCAATTGGGATAGGCATGAACAAGTGAATCAAGTTGTATGTGATAATAGGTCATAGGCCCATTCTTATCAGCAGGCTGTTGTGTGAGCATTCCCAGGGCTTGGTTATCTCCCTCCACACAGTATGATGAACGCAGCCCTAGGGCAGGAGTTCTTATAGTGCTTTTTTTTAATCTTATAATGGTCAGCTTACTGCATTTTCAGGAAGATCATAGAGTGGAGAAGTTGATAGAGAAAAGCCAGGAACCCTGGGTCTATGATCCAGCCAGGGGTAGAAATCCACAAAGCTATTGCTTATGATGGGTCTAGAGAATTCTTCAATGAGCTTAAAATTATTATTGGAGACAACTGAATTCCTGCAGCACTTAAATTATGACTAGGTAAATCAAGACATTTCTCCATACAGTCTTCATGGTCTTTCTCAGCTGTTACAGCAGGTAAGTGGGAACCCCCCACCCCCGTGCCATCCCTAAACCCTCTCCCATAGTTCTAGGAACCAGCTTGGAAAGTCCCTTTCTTTCCACGCCTAACAGAGGTGGAAAGAAAAGATCAGGAAGCCAAGAAGGGTATCATGGGAGTTTAAATTCTGTTGGTAATAAGTGGAGGATCTGTCTATCTTTGGGTCAGGCCATAGCTTTGGGAAGAGATTATGGAAACTGCGTTTCTTCTTGCATGCTGTTGTGCCCGAATTCTCGAATCCCCCCACGAGACCACCAGAGTCGAAAGTCAAAGCCAAGTGGCAAGGGTCGTTTATTTCAGGATCGATCCAGGTCCCTTCACATACCGCTGCCAGTATGCAAAAGGCCACGAACATGGTTGGTACAGCGTTTTTATAGACAGAGACAAATAGTATAGTAAGGTTTCAGGTTATAGGGTGACTGATTGGTCGATATTTGAAATATGAACATATGCAGCCCTCTGATTGGGGGTTCTTTGTTTGCTCTTTGGCGGGAAGTCTCTGTCCGTTATGTGAAAAAGTTAGTTATTTATTCTAATACATATCAGAAAAGGGAGAAGGGGAAGAATGTGAGGGAAGCAAGGTTCTCAAGCTAGTAAATGTCCGCTCAAGCTAATGAATGTCCGAAAGGTGAAGGGGAAGAATGTGAGCAAAGCCAGTCACACGAACTAATGCATGTCATAAAGGGGGAAGGGGAAGAATGTGAGGGAAGCAAGGTTACACAAGTGAGAAATGCCAGATACCCAATCTAATTTATAATGAGCAAGCAGGGTTACAGAAGCGAGAAATGCCAGTTACTCTAACTAATACATGTCAGACTAGACTCAGAAAAAGTTTTACAATGTTTGCAGCAAACAGTAAGCAAAACAGAATACTCAGCAATTGTATTTCTTATCAGTGGTCCACAATCGGCAGAAGGCCAGGGCAGCTATCTTTAACCTGGTATCTGTCCATTGATTTACAGAAAAAGAGAACTTAGCTTCAAACTAAGGCAGAGCTGCCATTTGGACATAAAATTTAAAACCGCTCCCTTCAATGCCAAGCACTCAGAACAGGACAAAGCACAGAGTAGGCATTCAGTTAATATTTGTTGAATAAATAAACAAATATTCTCTACACCTAAGTCAGGTTGGTAGGCCTTTTCTCTCGTGACACTTTCTATATTCAGCGTATACCATAGGTATGTTATTATAGAACCTATGCCCTTGCTGTTTGAGCTATCTTGGATGGAAAGGACCAATTCTGATTTTTATTTTTACATGTCCAAATTGCGATTTCGCACTGTTTTCCTAGAAATACCAGATTTGTCATTCAAATAGTGTATTTTGACCAATAGTGTATGTAAGGGCAAATCAGGACTGATTCCATTTTGCTTAAGGGCAAACTGGGACTGACTCCATTGTATTCGTGTCCTCCACCCTGAGTCCCCAGTGTCTGCGCAAAAGCTTAAAACCTGCAACTTCCCGGTTCCAAAAGAACCACACCCAGTGACCTTTGGAACAGGACCCTTGACCCTTCCTCAGCCAATTGGCTAGGGTCACGACTATCACCCCTCCCACTACCCTAGACTCCTTTAAAACTCTTGCGCCTTTGGAACTCTCTCTCTCTCTCTCTCACTCTCACTCTCACTCTCACTCCCACTCTCTCCCTCTCTACGCTCACACTCTCTCTCAAAATAAATAAACTTAAAAAAAGATAAATTGAGACATATTAACATTTTTAAAGAGTTTATATGAGCAAACATTGATTTGGACTGAGTAGCACCATATTGGAACTGGTTAAGACTCCATCAGGAGCTAAGGACAACATTTTTATAGAAAAGATTGGAAGCAAAGCAAGGACATTATTTGATTGGCCATATCTTAAGCAGTTTCAGTTATTTGGAAAGCCCAGCTGGCTATTTTATATATATATATATTTTTTTTTTTTAATTTAAAATAGTTTATTTTCAAATTGGTTTACATAAAACACCCAGTGTTCATCCCAACGTGTGCCCTTTTTTAATGCCCATCACCCCCTCTCCCCCCCTTCTCTCTGACCCTCAGTTTGTACTTAGTCTTTGAGAGTCTCTTATGTTTTATCTCCCTCCCTCTCTGTGTCTTTTTTTTCTTTCCCCTCTTCCCCTCCCCCTGGTTTTTGCTTAGTCTCACCAAGTCCACCTATTCGTGGAAACATATGGTATCTGTCTTTTTCTGACTGACTTATTTCACTTAACATAATACCCTCCAGTTCCATCCATGTTGCTACGCATGGCCAGATTTCATTTTTTCTCATTGCCACATAGTAGTCCATTGTATATATGTACCACTATATATATATTTTTAATGTTTATTTATTTTTGAGACTGAGAGAGACAGAACATGAGTGGGGGAGGGGCAGAGAGAGATGGAGACACAGAATCCGAAGCAGGCTCCAGGCTCTGAGCTGTCAGTACAGAGCCCGATGCGGGGCTCGAACTCACGGACTGCGAGATCATGACCTGAGCCGAAGTCGGAGCTCAACCGACTGAGCCATCCAGGCGCCCCCCAGTTGGCTATTGATAATTAGTTGTTTTTCTTACCCTGGAGGCATTTCAGGAATTGACTCTGACTTGGGAGGTTTTGGCTTGCTTAGGTAGGCTACCAAGGCATTAGAGCCACCTTGGTCTAATGATCTTGTTTGATTACTTGAGATATTCTCACCCTAAACATGACCCAAAATCTGGTATTAGTACCACTCTTGGTCACTGTCAGGTTTCAGTTGGTCTTGTCTTCTGAGAAACCCATGAAATTTATGATAAGTAACGATATCAGATTTGTGGAAGGATTGTTTTTGCACTTTATTTCATTGTTCATTTTGTTCATCTTTATCCAAGCACAGTGAGACCATTTGATATATTTGATATATTGCTGATGTCTCCAAACATGTATTTAAGGTTCTTGAGAGAATACAGAGCACCAAGGAGACTACAGTGATGACTATGAGGGGGATCTTACTGAGACTGAAGTGTCCTCCTTAGGGACGGCCCCCATGAACCAAGCCAGTTGATATCAAATAAATTAAAGAATGTACCTACAGAGTTATCAACCTACTTTAGCCTATTTTAGTGGTTTGTTAATTTCTTGTATTTGCTATAGTACCAGAGGTGTTGATCCAAGTACAGCATGAGGTATTTGCTAAAGCACAGACTCCTTTGTTCAGCTAATAAGTAATTTAAAGCAATTTGTAATAATTTAAAATAATTTTTTAAGTTTATTTATTTAGAGGGAGAGAGAGAGGGAGAGAGAGAGGGAGAGGGAGACCATGAGCAGGGACGGGGCAGGGAGAGAGGGAGAATCCTGAGCAGGCTTCATACTGTCAGTGCAGAACCCGGTATGGGGCTCAAACTCATGAACCTGAGCCAAAAGGAAGAGTCAGATGCTTAACTGACTGAGCCACCCAGGTGCCCCCGAGCAATTTTGTGAGAAAGCCTAGGGACTTTTGTTGTGCATCTATGGGCCATGATAGTTGCCAGAATTGAGGAGCATTGTTTCTCCATGCATTAGCAGAGAAAAAGCAAGTATCAAAATAGCAAAAGGAATAAAAGATTTCATGTTGATTGGAGATAAAGATCTTGATCACTGATATTAAGAGAGTTGTCCACCTCAAGATGCCATCTGCTTCTGATGAGAAACCTCTCTAGTCCATTTTAATTTTAGATCTCCAGCTGGTGTGCAGGTCCAAGAGTCTGCAAGGGCCCATTTAAATCTTTTCTTAATTTTTTTTCTAATTTTTGAGAGACAGGGCACAAATAGGGGAGGGGGAGAGAGACAGGGAGACACAGAATGTGAAGCAGGCTCCAGGCTCCAAGCTGCCAGCACAGAGCCCGACAGGAGGCTCGAACTCACAAACTACAAGATCATGCCCTGAGCCAAAGTCAGACGCTTAACTGACTGAGCCACCCACGTGCCCCGAGAGCCCTTTTTAATTAGGAGATGTGGACCCAAGATACAAGGCCCTGAATCTGGCTATTGTCTATGTAGTGAAGAGGACCTGGTATGGTCCCTTTCTATGAGGTTCAAGGGCAGTCTTTCTTCTTAGTGATTCCAAGTCAGAAGAGTGGGAGGGGGGCGCCTGAGGGGCTCAGTCAGTGAAGCATCCAACTTTGGCTCAGGTTATGATCTCATGGTTCATGAGTCTGAGCTCTGCATTGGGCTCCATGCTGAGAGCTCAGAGCCTGGAGCCTGCTTTGGATTCTGTGTCTCCCTCTCTCTGTCCCTCTCCCACTCACACTCTCTCTCTCAAAATAATAAAGAAACATTTAAAAAAAAAAAAAGAATGGGAGAAAGTTGGAGTCATAAACAGATATTTGGGAACCTAGAAAAATTCAAAGTCTAGACCAGTTTATAGGTAGATAACAAAACCTCAAAGACAATGAACAGGACAAGAATCTGATATTCACAAGGGTGTGTAATAATTTTTTACCAAAATATAATTTTCCTATTCACAACTACTCCAATAAACATTGGAAAAATATTCACAGACTAACTTGTTTGCAAAATTAGTCTAGTCTTACTAAACTTGGCTTGATTATTTACAGAAGTGCAAAAAAAATAGTGATTGACCAGACTCTTTTAAAGGCTATTTTGCTAAAACTTCTTACAAGGACTCTTAGATTGGACGTTTAAAAGCCTCTTGAGGCTAGGAAGCCAAGCCAATGATTTGCTAGATGTCACCTGAAATACCTACAGATTTGGGTGAATTTTCTCTTTCTTGAAGTTCGGAAATATCTTGATATTCCTGGGGCTGCCATGTAATGATCTTTCTTACTCAACTGGGAAGACTGGGATCCCTGTAAGAAAAATACCAGGAGATTTTTCCAAAGGCCTTTATTGGCTCCATAAAGCCAACCTTAGTTAGCTTAGTGGCTTAGTTTTTAATGTTTATTTATTGATCTTGAGAGAGAGAGGATTCGTGCTTGTGCAAACGGGGTAAGGGCAGAGAGAATCCCAAGTCTGAATCCTGCCCTCCCCTGCACCCCCACCGCTGTCAGCGTTGGGCCAATGCAGGGCTTGATCTCAGGAACCGTGAGATCATGACCTGAGCCAAAGTCAAGGGTCCGACTGTTACATGACTGAGCCACCCAGGTGCCCCTAAAAACTGTCTGGTTATTTTTAATTCTGTGCACACCATTTCAAACTATGACATTCCAGCCAAAGCTGTGGCTATAAAACCAATGTGTCCATTGTGTCCCCTTACAAGGAGCATAGATTTTTGCTGAATTTATGCATCTCATTATAGTCTAAAAAAACACTTCATAAGAGTTTCAAAATTCTGAAAGGATTAGGTAGGTAGGGCAAAAAAAGATAAATTAACCTTTTAATTCTGTGTACAAAGGTATAATTTACCAAATTGCTGTAGAGTATACATATATATAGCTTAAGAGCAAAAAGTAAAAGATCTTAAATCTAGAAAACAAACATTAAGAAATGAGAATGTTTCTGACAAAACCTAAAAATTATAATCATCTCTATCAGTTCATTTATTTTTCTCATATTCAGTCATTTTACATTCATTTACTTATTTTAGCTAACAAATTTTTCTTTTGGGGGGGAAATTACTGGTGGGTATTTATTCATTTTTAAAATTTTTATTTAACTTCTAGATAGTTAACATATAGTAAAATATTGGTTTCAAGAGTAGAATTTAGTGATTCGTCACTTACATATAACCCCCAGTGCTCATCATAACAAGTCCGCTCCTTAATATCCATCACCCATTTAGCACATCCCCCATCCAACTCCTTCCATCAACCCTCAGTTTGTTCTCTATCATTAAGATCTCTTAGAGTTGGTTTCCTTCTCTTCCTCATTCCTATATGTTCATCTATTTTGTTTCTTAAATTCCATATATGAGTGAAATCATATGGTATTTATCTTTCTCTGATTGACTTATTCTGCTTAGCATATACACTCTAGCTCCATTCATGTCAGTGCAAATGGCCAGATTTTTTGATGGCTAAGTAATATAACATCCCATTGTGTATATATACCACATTTTCTTTATTCATTCATCAGTCAATGGCCATTTGGGCTCTTGCAACAGTTCGGCATTGTTAATAATGCTGCTATAAACATCAGTGTGCATGTACCCCTTCAAATCTGTATTTTTGTATCCTTTGGGTAAATACTTAGTAGTGCAATTGCTGGATCCTGGAGTAGTTCTATTTTTAACTTTTTGAGGAACCTCCATTCTGTGTTCCAGAGTGACTGCAGCAGTTTGCATTTCCACCAACAGTGTAAGAAGATTCCCCTTTCCACGTCCTCGCCAACATTTGTCGTTTCCTGTATTGTTAAGTTTAGCATTCTGAAGGTGTGAGGTGGTATCTCATCATGGGTTTGATTTGTATTTCCCTGATGATGAGTGATGTTGAGCATTTTTTCATGTGTCTGTTAGCCATCTGTATATTTTTAGGAAAATGTCTATTCATGTCTTCTGCCCGTTTTTTTAACTGGATTATTCATTTTTTGGGTGTTGAGTTTGATAAGTTCCTTACAGATTTTGGATACTAACCCTTTATCAGGTATGTCATTGGCATATATATCTCCCATTCTGTAGGCTGCCTTTTAGTATTGTTGATTGTTTCCTTCACTGTAGAGAAGCTTTTTTATCTTGATGAGTTGCCAATAGTTCATGTTTGCCTTTATTTCCCTTGCCTCAAGAGATGTGTCAAGTAAGAAGTTGCTATGGTTGGGGTCAAAGAGATTGCTGCTTGTGTTCTCCTCTAGGATTTTGATCATTTCCTGTCTCATATTTAAGTCTTTCATCCCTTTTGAATTTCTTTTGTGTATGGTATAAGAAAATGGCCCAGTCTCATTTTTCTTCATGTTGCTGTCCAGTTTTCCCAACACCAGTTGTTGAAGAGAATGTGTTCGTTTTCCATTGGATACTCTTTCCTGCTGTGTTGAAAATTCATTGACCATGTAATTGTGGTTTCACGTCTGGGTTTTCTATTCTTTTTGTTTGTTTGTTTGTTTGTTTGTTTGTTTTTAAAGTTTATTTATTTTGAGAGAGACAGAAACAGTGAAAGTGGGGAGGGGTAGACAGAGAGGGAGACAGAGAATTCCAAGCAGGCTCCACACTGTCAGCATGGAGCCCAATGTGGGCTGGAACCCACAAAGCCATGAGATCATGACCTGAGCTGAAATCAAGAGCTGGATGCTTAACCGACTGAGCCACCCAGGCATCCCTAGAATGTTTCATGTTTAAGCATAGAATCAATTGTGCATTGTAGTTATTATTTTTCTAATAACAGACTGGACCACAAAATAAGGCAATGAGTTAGTGTTATATTTTTAGTTACACCCTTTAAAAAGGCAATACATTTCTTAGTGATTCTCCTATTTTTTTTATAATAGTTTATTTTCAAATTGGTTTACATATAACACCCAGTGTTCATCCCAACATGTGCCCTCTTTAATATCCGTCACCCCCTCTCCCCCCTCCCTCACCTCCCTCACCTCCCTCACCCTCAGATTGTTCTTAGTCTTTGAGAGTCTCTTATGTTTTATCTCCCTCCCTCTCTGTGTCTTTTTTTCCTTTCCCCTCTAGCCCTCCCCCTGGTTTTTGCTTAGTCTCACAAAGTCCACCTATTCGTGGAAACATATGGTATCTGTCTTTTTCTGACTGACTTATTTCACTTAACATAATTGGGTTTTCTATTCTGTTCCATTAATCTATATGTCCATTTTTTGCATCAGTGCCATACTGTCTTTATGAGAACAGCTTTGTAATATAGCTTGAAGTCTGGAAGTGTGATGCTTTTAGCATTGCTTTTCTTTTTCAGGACTACTTTAGCTATTTGGGATCTTTTGTGGTTCCATGCAAATTTTAGGATTGTTTGTTCTAGCTCTGCAAAAAATGCTCATAAAATTGCATGAAATGTGTGGATTGCTTCAGGTAGTATAGACATTTTAACAATGATTGTTCTTCCAATCCATGAGCATGGAATGTTTTCCCATTTCTTTGTGTCCTCCTCAATTTCTTTCATAAGCATCCTATAGTTTTCAGAGTACAGATCTTTCACCTCTTTGGTTAGGTTTATTCCTAGGTATCTTACTGTTTTGGTGCAATTGTAAATGGGATTGATTCTTTGATTTCGTTTTCTGCTGCGTCATTATTGGTGTATAGAAATATAACAGATTTCCATATGTTGATTTTATATCCTGCAACTTTGCTGGATTCATGTATTAGTTCTAGAATTTTTTTTGATGGAGTCTTTGGGTTTTCCATATAGAGTATCATGTCATCTGCGAATAGTGTAAATTTGACTTTTTCCTTGCTGATTTGGATGCCATTTTTTCTTTTTGTTGTCTATGGCACTGAGGCTAAGACTTCCAGTACTATGTTAAAGAGTAATGCTAAGAAAAGAGTAATGGGGAGAGTGGACATCCCTGTCTTGTTCCTGTCTGTAGAGGAATGGAACATCCCACTGAGGATGATATTAGCTGTGAGTCTTTTGTATATGGCCTTTATGATGCTGAGGTATGTTCCATCTATCTCTACTTTGTTTAGGGTTTTTATCAAGAATGAATGCTGTCTTTTGTCAAAAGCTTTTTCTGCATCTATTGAGAGGATCATATGGTTCTTATCCTTTTTTTTTTATTAATGTGGTGTATCACATTGATTGATTTGCAAACACTTAACCATCCCTGCAGCCCAGAATAAATCCTACTTGATCATGGTGAATAATTCTTTTCATGAACTGTTAGATTTGATTTGTTAGTATCTTGTTGAGAGTTTTTGCATCTATGTTCATCAGGGATATTGGCCCACAATTCTCCTTTTTAGTGGGGTCATTGACTGGTTTTGGAATCAAGGTAATGCTGGTCTTGTAGAATGAGTTTGGAGGATAAAACCGTATGTTAATTGTTCTTCAAAAAAAAAATTCCTGGGGCGCCTGGGTGGCTCAGTTGGTTGAATGTCCATCTCATGGTTTCAGCTCAGATCATAATCTCATGGTTCATGAGTTTGAGCCCCACATCGGGCTCTGGCACTGGCAGTGTGGAGCCTGGTTGGGATCCTCTCTCTTTCTCTCTCTGTTCGTCCCTTTCTCTCCCTCCCTCCCTCTCTCTCTCTCTCTCTCAAAATAAATAAATAAACTTAAAAAATATTTCTAAGATTGTAAAAATTAATTAAAATAGAAAATTATCTTAAAAATGTTTTTGACATATTTTATTTTTATATTTTTAAGTTTAATTCCATCTTATTAATATATAGTGTTATATTACTTTCAGGTGTACAATATAGTGATTCAACAATTCTATCAATTACAAAACAAGTGTAATGTGTCCTCATCACAACAAGGGTACTTCTTAATCCCCATCACCTACTTAGCCCATTCCCCCAATCATTTCCTCTCTGGTAACCATCAGTTTGTTTTCTATAATTGAGAATCTGTTTCTTGGTTTGTCTTGCTCTACCCTTTACTTTTTTTTTCATAAATTCCACGCATGAGTGAAATCATATGGCATTTGTCTTTCTCTAATTTATTTCACTTAGTATTATACTCTCTAGCTCAATCCATGTTGTTGCAAATGGCAAGATTTCATTCTTTTGTATGACTCAATAATATTCCATTGTGTGTGTATATATATATATACACTTGTTCTTTAGCCGTTCATCAATTGATGGACACTTGCGCTGTGTCCGTATATTGGCTATTGTAAATAATGCTGCTATAATCATAGGTATGCATGTATCCCTTTGAATTCGTGTTCTTGTATTGTTTATGTAAAAACCCAGTAGTGCAATTGCTGTATCAGTGAGGTAGTTCTGTTTTAATGTTTTGAGTAACCTCCATACTGCTTTCCAGAGTGGCAGGACTAGTTTGCATTTCCACCAACAGTTCAAGAGGGATCCCCTTTCTCCACATCCTCACCAACATGTTGTTTCTTGTGTTCCTGATTTTAGCCATTCTGACAGGTGTGAGGTCATATCTCATTATAGTTTTTATTTGTATTACCCTGATAGTAAGTGATGATCAGCATCTTTTCATGTGTCTGTTGGCTAGCTGTATGTCTTTGGAGAAATGTCTGTTCATGTCTTTTCCCCATTTTTAATTGGATTGTTTTCTGACTGTTGAATTTTAGAAGTTCTTTATATATTTTGGATACTAGTCCTTAATCAGACATGTCATTTGCAAATATCTTCTCCCACCCTGTAGGATGGTTTTTGTTTTATTGATCGTTTTCTTTGCTATGCAGAAGATTTTATCTTGATGTAGTCCCAGTAGTTTATTTTTGCTTTTGATTTTCTTGCCTCAGGAGACATGTCTAGTAAGCAGTTGCTATGGCCAATATCAAGTTACTGCCTGTGTTATCTTCTAGGATTTTCATGGTTTCAGGTCTCACATTTGGGTCTTTCATCCATTTGAATTTATTTTTGGGTGTGGTATAAGAAAGTAGCCTAGTTTCATTCTTTTGTATGTTGCTGTCCAGTTTTCCCAACACATTTTGTTGAAGAGACAGTGTTTTTCCCATTGAATATTCTTTTCTGCTTTGTTAAAGATTAACTAACCATACAATTGTGGGTTTATTTCTGGATTTACTATTCTGTTCCATTGATCTATGTGCTTATTTTTCGCCTGGTACCATATTGTTTGGTTTACTATAGCTTTGTAATATAACTTGAAATCTAGAATTGCGATGCCTCCAGCTTTGGTTTTCTTTTTCAACACTGCTTCAGCTATTCCAGGTCTTTTGTGGTTCCATATATGTTGGGAGCCCCGAGCCAGGCAGGGGTTAACTGATCGAGCAACAGCTCTCAGACCCCACCAACTGGGACATCTCGACCCTCCCTTGTTTGTTCTCAGGAGGGAGTGCTTTAGGGCGTGCCAGGGTACAGTTGGTACCCTTCCAGGGTCCCAGGCTCCCTTGAGCCTGAGCCAATGTTACGTTGTAGGTACAGGCCTAACCTACATACCCCAGGGGTTGGGGGCTCCCTGCTCCAAGGAGGAACTAGCAGTTAAACAATAAGGAACTTGGGTCACGCTTGAGGAACTTGTCCTAAAACTGTATCCTGATGCAATTATGTTATGACCTACTTTGTTGTACATAAGCTGAACTTGCAAAATAAAGAACGACACTTTGGTGCAATGGCTCCTGGTGTTCCTCCTGTTCCCCATCTTTAATCTTCTCTCCCATTTTCCATCTCCTGACCCTCAACCCTGTCAGAGAAATTGTCGCGCTGGCCACGACACATATAAATTTTCAGGGTTTTGTTCTAGTTCTCTGATTTGATAGGGATTGCATTAAATGTATACATTGCTTTGGGTAGTATAGACAATTTAACAAGATTTGCTCTTCCAATTCATGAGCGTGGAATGTCTTTCCATTTCTTCATGCCATCTTGAATTTCTTTCATCAGCGTTTTTGTTTTCAGAGTAAAAATCTTTTACTTCTTTGGTTAGGTTCATTTCTAAGTATCTTACGGTTTTTAGTGCAATTGTAAATGGGCTTGATTTGTCAATTTCTTTCTGCTGCTTCATTATTGTTGTATAGAGATGCAACAGATTTCTGTGCATTGATTTCGTATCCTTCAACTTTACTGAATAAATGTATCTAATGAATTGTATTCTAACAATTTTTTTGGTGGAGTCTTTTGGATTTTCTATATAGAGTATCACGTCATATGCAAATAGTGAAAGTTTGACTTTTTCTTGCCAATTTGGATGCCTTTTATTTGTGTTGTCTGATTGTTTGTGGCTAGGACTTCCAGTAATATATTAAATAACAGTGGTGAGAGTGGACATTTCTGTCTTGTTACTGGCCATAGAAGAAAAGTTCTCAGTTTTTCCTCATTGAGGATGACACTAGCTGTGGGTTTTTCATAGATGGCCTTTATTATGTTGAGGTATGTTCCCTCTGAACCTATTTTGTTGAGACTTTTCATCATGAATGGATGTTGTACTTTGTCAAATGCCATTCCTATGTCTGCTAATGGTTCTTATCCTTTCGGTTATTGATGTAATGTATCATGTTGATTGATTTGTGAATATTGAATCACGCTTGCAACCCAGAAACAAGTCCCTATTCATTGTGTGAATTTTTTTTAATGTCGTTGAACTCAGTTTGCTAATATTATATTGAGCTTTTTCCCATCCGTGTTCATCAGAAATATTGGCCTATAGTTCTCTTTTTTAGTTTTGGTGTCAGGATAATGCTGGCCCCATAGAATAAATTTGGAAGATGTCCATCCCCTTCTGTTTTTTGGAATAATTTAAGAATAGGTATTAACTCTTCATTAAATGTTTGAATTCACCTGTAACTCTATCTGGCCCTGGACTTTCATTGTTTGGGAGTTTTGTGATTACTGATTCAGCTTCTTTGCTGGTTATCAGTGTGTTCAAATTCTATTTCTTTCTGCTTCAGTTTTAGTAGTTTATGTTTCTAGGAGTTTATCCATTTCTTGCAGGTTGTCCAATTTGTTGGCATACAGTTTTGTTTTTTTTTTTGTCTTTTTTGGCATACATTTTTAAATAATATTCTCTTATGATTGATTGTATGTCTGCAATGTTGGTTATTTCTCCTCTCTCATTTGTGATTTTACTTTTTTGAGTCATTTTTCTTTTTTTTTCTTGATAAATCTGGCTAAAAGTTTATCAATTTTAATGGTTTTTGCAAAGAATCAGCACCTGGTATCATTGATCTGTTGTATCTTTAGTTTCTATATCATTTATTTCTGCTCTAATCTATTATTTCCTTCTTTCTGCTGGTCTTAGGTTTGTCTGTTGTTCTTTTTGTAGCTCCTGAGGGGCGTGATTTTGTTTGAGGTTTTTCTTGCTTCTAGAACTAGGCCTGTATTGCTATAGACTTCCCTCTCGGAACCATTTTTGCTGCATCCCAAAGGTTTTGGACCATTGTGTTTTCCTTTTCATTTGTTACCATGTACTTTCTTGTTTCTTCTTTATTTCCTGGTTGACCTATTCATTATTTAGTAGCATGCCATTTAACCTCCACGTATTTGTGGTCTTTCCAGAGTTTTTCTTATGCATGACTTCTGGTTTCATAGTGTCATGGTCAGAAAAGGTGCATGGTATGCAAGACTGTGATCTACTTGAATTTATTGTGGTTGGTTTTGTGGGCTAATATGTGACCTATTCTGGAGAATGTTTCATGTGCACTCGGAAAGAATGTGTATTCTGCTATTTTAGGATAGAATGGTCCAAATAGATCTATTAAATCCATCTGGTCCAGTATATCATTTAAAGCCTTTGTTTCTGGGACGTTCTCATTGGATTTTCTGACTGATGTAAAGTGGGGTGTTAAAGTCCCCTACTATTATTGCATTAATATCAATTAGTTCCCTTATGTTGGTTATTAACTGTTATATATATTTGGGCATTACCATGTGGAGTGCACACAACCAATTGTTGTATCTTCTTGTTGGATCGCCCCCTTTATGATTATATACTATCCTTTGACTCTTGTTACAGTCTTTATTTTAAAATCTAGACTGTCCAATATAACTACTGGTACTCCAGATTTCTTTTGACATCCATTTGCATGCTAGATGGTTCTCCATCCCGTTATTTTCAATCTGCAGTTGTCCTTAGTTCTAAAATGAGTCTCACTTAACAGAAAACCAGTGGGGAGGGCACGAGGAGAGGGGGAAAAAATGACACAGAGAGGAAGGGAGACAAAACATAAGAGACTCTTAAATACTAAGAACAAACCAAGGGTTGAGGGGGGGAGTGGAAGGGGGGAGAGTGGGTGACGGGCACTGAGTAGGGCACGGGTTGGGATGAGCACTGGGTTTTGTTGTACAGAAACCAATTCGACAATAAAAAATTATTTTAAAATAAATAAATAAATAAAATAAAATGAGTCTCAGAAGGAGCTAAGATGGTGGAGAAGTAGGGGGACCCTAGCTTTTCCTTATCCCTCTAACACAGGTGCAAATCACTTTGAGGTCAGATCACTTGGAACACCCAGGAAGTCAATTTAAGAACTGGCAGAAGGATCTCCACAGTTGTCAGGACACAGCATGGCAGGTGTGAGGTGTGTGGAAGTGAATTGAGGGGAGAGAAAAACAGTGGTGCTGCGGAGGGGAGGGAACCCTTTCTGTAGGGAGCGAAAAGGGAGAGAGAGATAGAGGTTAAGGAAGTGAGGCAGTTTTGCACAAGATGAAAACCTCTCCAGACCATGGAGTGGGGAGTGAGGGGTACTGAGTGTTGTGGACTTTTTGCAAACAGCATGTGCAGCTCAAATTCTGAGGTTCTGAAAGTGCAAGACTTTCTCTGGGTTGGAACTGTGGTGTGCACTCCTAGGAAGGAGGGCACTGGCCCCAGAGGGCAAAGAGTAGTGGGTTGCATTGATAGAGAAAATTCTTTTTGGAGTACATTTGGAAGAGGGTATACTGCCTCTCCAAGGACAAAAGACCCTGCAGGGACCAGCAAAAGGCCCTTCATTGGCAGGGGACAGAGGTGCACACAGAGGGCAGATAACCTGGTTGCTGCTTTTCAGGGAGCTACACCATACATTCGGCACAGAGCACAGGCGTGTGCCAAAGGACATCAGACAAAGCACAGAGGATGGCGGGTCTGCATGGCACTGGATCCTTTAAGATCTGAAGTTTTGAATCCCAGCTGCACATCAAACATAAAACGCAGGAGAGCTGTAGTGCAGAGCCTTACTGCCTTCTCTATTATATGAGGGCTTCCTGAACAATAGGGGGTTTAAGATCCCCTGTCCTGGGACAAGAGTGGGGCGGCAAAATTTTCCCACTCACAACCAATACGATGAGACTTCAGAGAGCAACCCAGCAGATCCCAGTGGAGGCAGGACACCCTTACACCAAACCCCGCCCCTCTGTGCCAGGCAACTGCATATTTGCTGGAGCAGGTCTCTCCTCCAGAAGACCACCACAGGCAGTACCCTATATGAACCAAATCCACGATCACAGAGTGCTACAAAGCATCACCTACAGTTCTGGAGGAAATAGTAAGGCTTACTTTTTTTTTTTTTTCTTCTTTTAGTTATTTATTGTCTTGGAATCAATCTTACAGTTCTTCGTTTTAGTTTGTTTTTATCATTTCCTTTTCCCCTTTTATAATCAGCCTTCTTTTTTTTTTCTTTTTCTCTCCCTTTGCCCTCCTTTATTTTTCTTTGAAATCAGGTGTATAACTTTTTGATTGTCTGTTTCCTTTTCATTTCTTTAATTTTTTTTCTTTTTTTAGGTGGGATCAGGTTTTTTTTTTCCAGGCTTATTTTAACCAACAAATCAAAGAACACCTAGTTAAAAGTTCCAAACACTCCATCACTGCAAGCAAGGGGGAGCTCTGCAGAGACTGAGCAGTGGGAAAGAGCAGCCAAAAAGCAACAATAGAGTGTACACGGCATACACCAGAAACAATTTCTGAAGTGCCAAGTCCTGGACAATGTATCATCCCTTTTTAATACAGCAGTACTCTCAGGTGCAGGAAATAGAACAAGATTTCCAACATGCAAAATAGAGATTTAGCCAAAATGACAAGATGAAGGCATTCTCCCCAAAAGGTCAAGAAGAAATCACACCCAGTGACTTGCCTAAAACAGATATAAGCAGGGGCGCTTGGGTGGCTCAATTGGTTGTGTCTGACTTTGGCTCAGGTCATATCTTGTGGTTTGTGAGTTTGAGCCCTTGTGGTTTGTGGGTTATGTGCTGACAGCTCGGAGCCTAGAGCCTGCTTCAGATTCTGCGTCTCCCTCTCTCTCTGCCCCTCCCCTGCTCACGCTCCATTTCTGTCTCAAAAATAAATAAACATTAAAAAATAATAAAAAATAGATAAAAACAATATGTCTGAACAAGAACTTAGAACAACAGTCATAGAAATACTAGCTAGGCTTGAAAAAAAGCATAGAAGACACTAGAGAAACCCTTGCTTCTGAGATCAAAGACCTAAAAATTAGTCAGGTTGAAATAAAAATGCTATAACTGAGATGCAAAACTGATTGGATATAGTCACAATGAGGATTAAAGGAGCAGAGAAGAGAATAGGTGACATAGAAGATAAAATTATGCAAACTAATGAAGCTGAAAAGAAGAGGAAAGAAAAGTATTAGGTTATGAAGGTAGACTTAGGCAACTTAGCTATTCCACGAGGTGAAAAAATATCCATATCATATGAGTTTCAGAAGAAAAGAGTGGGGGGGAGAAGGGGCAAAAGGTTTATTTGAACAAATTATAGCTGAGAACTTCCCTAATCTGGGGAAGAAAACAAGCATTCAAGTCCAAGTAGCACAGAGAACTCCCCTCAAAATAAAAAACGAGTCAACACCACAACGTATCATAGTGAAAACTTGTAAAATACAAAGATAAAGAGAGAATTCTGAAAGCTGCTAGGGACAAAAGTTTCTTAGTCTACAAAGGTAGAAACATAAGGTCAACAGCAGACCTGTCCACTGAAAATTGGCAGGCAAGAAAGTTGGCAGGGAATATTCAATGTGGTGAATAGGAAAAATACGCAGCCAAGAATTCTTTATCCAGCAAGGCTGTCATTCAGAATAGAAGAAGAGATAAAGAGTTTCTCAGACAAACAAAAACTAAAGGAGTTCATGACCAGTAAACCAGGCAGCAAGAAATTTTAAGGAGGGTTTTTTGAGTGGAGAAAAATAAAAAAAGATCAAAAGCAGTAAAGGCTGGAAGAAACAAAGAATATCACCAGAAACACCAACTCTACAAGAAACACAATGGCACTAAATTCATATCTTTTAATAATCATTCTGAATGTAAATGGACTAAATGCTCCAATAAAAACACATAGGGTATCAGAATGGATTAAAAAACAAGATCCATCTATATGCTGCTTACATGAGACTCATTTTAGACCTGAGGACACCTGCAGATTGAAAGTGAGGGGATGGAAACCATCCATCTTGTGAACAGACATCAAAAGAAAGCTGGAGTAGCCAGACTTCTATCAGACAAACTAGATTTTAAAGCAAAGACTATAACAAGAGATGAAGAAGAGCATTATATCATAACTAAGGGGTCTAACCATCAAGAATAGCTAATGATTATAAATATTGATGCCCCAACATGGGAGTACCCAAATATATAAATCAATTAGTAATAAACATAAAGAAACACATTGATAATAATACAGTAATAGTAGGGGACTTTAATACCCACTTACAACAATGGGTAGTTCATCTAAGCAGAAAACCGACAAGGAAACAATGTCTTTGTATGACACACGGGACAGATGGCTTTAACAGATATATTCAGAACATTTCATCCTAAAGCAGTGACTTATACTTTCTTTTCCAGGGCACATGGAAGATTTTTAATAAAAGGCGAAAGACTTATTCGATCTGAAGAGAAACCAGAGTATTGGAATATTTTTAAGATTATATCACATACTGAGTTACAAATCAGCCCTCAACAAGTATAAAAAGATTGAGATCATACCATGCATATTTTTGAATCACAACACTATGAAACGTGAAGTCAGTCACAATAAAAGATTTGGAAAGCCCTCAAATACATGGAGATTAAAGAAAAGTCTACTAAAGAATGAATGGGTTAATCAGGAAATTAAAAAAGTAAAAAAAAATACATGGAAGCAAATGAAATTGAAAACACGACAATTCAAACCCTTTGGGATGCAGAAAAGGCAGTCCTAAGGGGGAACTATATTGCCATTCAGGCTTACCAAGCTTTTTGAAGCTAGAAAGTTCCCAAATACACAACCCAAACTTTTACCTAAAGGAGCTAGAAAAGGAACAGCAAATAAAGCCTAAAGCCAGCAGAAGAGAAATAATAAAGATTACAGCAGAAATAAATGAGAAAACAACAACAACAAACCAGATCTAACAGATCAATGAAATGAAGAGCTGGTTTTTTGAAAGAATCAACAAAATTGATAATCCTCTAGCCAGACATATCAAAAAGAGAGGACCCAAATTGGTAAAATCATGAGTGAAAGAAGAATGATCACAAATAACACGACAGAGGTACCAAAAATTAGAGAATACTGTGAAAAATTATATGTCAACAAACTGGGCAATCTGGAAGAAATAGACAAATTCCTAGAAACTCACAAACTATCAAAACTGAAACAGGAAGACATAGAAATTCTGAGAAGACCCAAAACCTGCAAAGAAATTGAATCAGTAATCAAATATTCCCCAACAAACAAGAGTCCTGGGTTACATGGCTTCCCAGGGAAAATTCTACCAGACATTTAAAGAAGAGTTAATACCTATTCTTCTCAAACTGTTCCAAAAAAAGTAGATGGAAGGAAAACTTCCAAACTCATTCCACAAAGCCAGCATTACCTTGATACCCAAACCAGACAAAGATCCCACTAAAAAGGAGAATAACAGGCCAATATCCCTGATGAATCCAGGTGCAAACATTCTCAACAAGGTACGAGCAAATTGAATTCAACAGTACATTAAAAGAATTACTCACCATGATCAAGTAGGATTTATTCCTGGGCTGCAGGGATGTTTCAATATTTCTAAATCAATCAATGTGATATACCACATTAATAAAGGAAAGGATAAGAACCACATGATCCTCTCAATAGATGTGAAAATATCATTTGACAAAAGACAGCATCCATTCTTAATAAAAACCCTCAACGAAGTAAGGATAGATGTAACACACCTCAACGTCATAATGGGCGTATACAAAAGACCTACAGCTAATAGCATTCTCAATGGGGAAAAACTGAGAGACTTTTCCCTATGGTGGGAAACAAGACAGGGATGTCCACTCTCACCACTGTTATGTCTTAGCCTCAGCAACTGGACAACAAAAAGAAATAAAGGACATACAAATCAACAAGGAAGAAGCCAAACTTTCCCTATTTGCAGACAACATGATACTCTATGTAGTATCCAAAAAATTGCTGGAATACATGAATTCAGCAAAGTTGTAGGATATAAAATCAACGTGTAGAATCCGTTGCATTTCTATACACAAATAACAAAGCAGCAGAAAAAGAAATTAAGTCTTCAATTTGCCATGCATTTGCAACTGCACCAAAAACAATAAGACACCTAGGAATAAACTAACCCTAGTGAGGTAAAAGGTCTGTACACTGAAAACTATAGAACATTTATGAAAGAAACTGAAGAGAACACAAAGAAGTGGAAAAGCATTTCATGCTCACGTACTGGAAGACCAAACATTGTTAAAATGTCCATACTACCCAAAACAATCTACACATTTCATGCAATTCCTATGAAATTACCACCAGCATCTTTGGCAGAACTAGAACAATCCTAAAATTTGTATGGAACCTTGAAAGAGCTGAATAGCCAAAGCAATCCTGAAAAAGAAAAACAAAACTGGAGGCATCACAATTCTGGATTTCAAGCAATATTACAAAGATGTAGTCATCAAGACAGTATAGTATTGGCCAAAAACAGACACATAGGTCAACAGAACAGAATAGAAAACCCAGACATGGACCCACAACTATATGGTCAACTAATCGACAAAGTTGGAAAGAATACCCAATGGAAAAAAGACAGTATCTTTAACAAACGGTGTTGAGAAAACTGGTTGGCAACATGTGGAAGAACGAAACTGAACCACTTTCTTATGTCATACATAAAAACAAATTCAAAATGGATGAAAGACTTAAATTTGAGACAGAAAACCATCAAAATCCTTGAGAAGGACACAGGCAGCAACCTCTTTGACCTTACCTGGAGCAACTTCTTACCAGACACATCACCAAAGGCAAGAGAAACTAAAGCAAACACGAACCATTGGCACCTCATCAAGATAAAAAAAACTTCTGCACAGCAAAAGAAACAATCAACAAAACTAAAAGGCAGCCTACAGAATGGGAGAAGATATTCGCAAATGGCATATTCGATAAAGGGCCATTATCCAAAATCTATAAAGAACTTATCAAATTCAACACCCCCCCCCACCAAAAGCAAATAATCCAATAAGGAAATGGGCAAAAGCCACGAACACTTTCCCAAAGAAGACATCTAGATGGCTAACAGATACATGAAAAGATGCTCAACATCACTCATCATCAGGGAAATTCAAATTGAAACCATGAGATACGACCTCATACCTGTCAGAATGGCTAAAATTAACAACACAAGAAATAACACTATTACCCAAAGAATACAGTACAGATTCAAAGAAGTACATGCACCCCAATGTTTATAGCAGCATTATCAAGAATATCCAAAACATGGAGAGAGCCCAAATGTCCATCCACTGATGAATGTATAAGGATGTGGTATACATACACAGTGGAATATTACTCAGCCATCAAAAAGAATGACATCTTGCCATTTGTAATGATGTGATGGAGCTAGAACGTATTATGCTAAGTGAAATAAGTCAATCAGAGAAAGACAACACTGTATGATTTCAGTCCTATGTGGAACTTAAGAAATTAAATAGACAAACATATGGGAATAGTTGTAAGTTAATGACTTCTGTTGTCTTGCTGCTTTTAACTTTTTTTTCCCTGTATTACTATATTTTGCAAAGTTAATTACAATATGTTTTGGTCTTCTTTTGTTGAGTCTATAGACGTTCTCTGTGTGTTCTGGTCTGGATATCTGTTTCCTTCCCCAGATTAGGGAAGTTTTCAGCTATTATTTCTTCAAATGAATTTCCTGTGGCACTTTTTTCTTCTTCTGAGATTTCTGTAACATGAATATTATTGCATTTGATGGAGTCAGAGTTCTCTTAAGTCTATTCTTGTTTTGCATAATTCTTTTCTCTCTCTTTTGTTCAGCATGGTTACTGTCCATTACTCTGTCGTCCAGGTCACTAATTTGTTCCTCTGCTTCTTTCATCCTGTTGTTCATTACATCAAATGTGTTTCTCATTTCACTTATTATGCCCTTATCTCTACTATGTTATTTCTTATTAATGGTCTCACTCATGTCTTCCACTCTTTTCTCAAGCCCAATGAGCATCCATACAATCACTTTTTTAAATTTTCTATTAGGTATGTTACTTATATCTTTTTTGCCTAGATCTCTGGTTTTGGCCTTGTTCTGTTCTTTCATTTGGCATAAATTTCTCTGCCTCAATTTGTCTGCCTCTCTGTGTATTTCTCTGTGTTAAGAAAATCAATTGTCTTCTGTTCTTGTGAGTAGTGACTTTATGAAAAACAGTTCCTGGAGTGTCCTGGAGTGCAGTTTCCCCTGTTCACCACCACCTGACACTTCAGGAGAATATCCTATGTGTGTTGCTTATGCCCTGCTGCTGTGTCTAAGTCACTTATCCTTCCAGGGCAGTCGTCTGCACTGACTCTCTGCCTGTTGTGGGATATGCTTGCTGTGGTATTAATGGGACTTATGTAGGGTAGCTCAGCTGGGGTGGGAGGCGTGCCTACTGGGGAATTTAGGAGGTGGTGGGCAGTGGTGTTAGCAAAATTTGCAGTGGGCCACTAGTCTTATGCAGGATCCCCTGAAGCACTGCTGTGGCTGGGGATGCACAGCTGGGTGTGATGTGGCAGCTGGGCCTCACACAGTGGCTGGGGTAGGCTAGAGCTGTGTACCTGGTGGCTGGGTAAGGTACAGCAGCCAGGGTACACAACTGGGTGTGGTGCAGAATGGTGTCTGTTGGTGCCTGGCCTGGAGGCACATGGCCAGTCACACAGGCACAGCACACAATTGTGGCCGGCATGCAGCTGGGTGAGACACATGAGGGTGGCCAGGGGCACACAGTTGGGCAAGGCATGGCAGATATGTGTGACACATGGTGGCAGGTGTATATCTGGCAGCTGGGCACCCATACAGCTTTAACAATTTAAAATTTTCCATGGGCCCAGGGCTGAGGCAAGCAGGCTTGGAATGGGTGAATCCTCAGAGAACCTGAGCCCAGCACACTGCTAACAGGTTAGGCAGCAAGTGGCTGTGCCACTCTGCCTCCTCCCAGGTGTTTCTGTGCTTATACTGGGGGTATGGGAAGAAAATAGGACTGCCAACTCTGTTTTCAGGTCCCCCAACACACTCCAAAACTAGTATGAACAGATCCATCTCCTATTTGCCCATGGTGTTGCGTAAACTGCTGTTTTTATGTCCCTCTTCATGCAGGCTGCTAAGGGCAGCAACCCAGCTATCACTTGCCCTCCTGGCTTGCCTAATGCTTAATCAGCTGACTTCCAAAGCCCCATGTTCCCAGTCCCACTGGTTTTAAACAGTCACAGAACTCAGCCCATCTGATTTTTAAAGCCAAATGCTATGGGGATGTCTTCTCCATGTGAGTTCCCTGGTGAAAGGGCCAGTTCCTGTACCCTTTGTGTGTACAGCTCCCTCCCTACTGCAGGCAGCCTCTTTCCACCTTTCTAACCACTCTAACCTTTCAGATGTACCTTCTCTATATTTACTTGTGGAGTTTGTTCTGCCAGTCTTTCTATCACTCTCTGGTTTACTGACTTGGATGTGGATGGTATCTAGTTGAAAATGTGGGACGAAGTGAGTTAGGGTCCTCCTACTCTGCCATCTTCCCAAGCTCCCCAATTACTATATCAACATCATATGATGATGACTCAATTATGTCTTTACCTCTTTATGCTTCAGAAATCATGCAGGCAGATAGATATGATTAAGTTATCATTACTAGGTATCCTGTCTTCTTCGATTTACTTCAATTTGCTAATTGTTTCCACCTTAAGGCACCAGTATTACCCAGACCCTTCTTAACAAACTCAAGAATTCCAAAATCCCACAATGTTCTGGTGGCCTCAATCATACCCCTTCCTCCTGACCTTGACAAAGAAGCTGAGGTGGGGAACTCTGGAACATGCCAGAGCACCTTCCCTGGCTTTCATTAACAGAGATACACCCATTTTTATAAAATTCTAGAAGTGTGAACAAATCTACAGTGACAAAAAGCAGATCAGTAGTTACCTGGGGCTGAAGCCAGGATGGGAATGCGCTATAAGAGGACTCTTTTGGGAATGATGCAAATGTTCTGTATTTTGTTTGTGGAGATGGATTCCTGCATGGAGTTACCTATCAAAACTCACTCAATGGTATATTTTAAATAGATGTAGTTTGTTACACATATTTTATGACTCGATAAATGTGATTTTTAGAATGAAAAAAATACTTGACAGAACTTAACCACCAACCTAATAAAAGCTCTAAGTATTATATTATTATATATTATAGTGGGTACCATTATTATGATGTCAAGTACCATTTTAAGTGCCTTACACCTATGAACTTATAATTTTATTCTCACAACTTTATGAGGTAGCTCCACTTTACAGATTGAAGAACTGAGACACAAGAAAGCTAAGTGACTTGCCAAGGGCCACACACCTAAGAAAGTGGTAGCGCCAAGACTTGAACTAGGGTGCAAGGCACAAAATCTGTGCTCTTAACCACTATATTACTTCTTCTAAAAACAACAGAAAAAATTTCCTAAACACAAAAATATTTAGGAGCAACCAACAAGAGTGAACATTATATGCAATTGCGAAATGCCAAAACATTTCCCCTGAAAGTTACAAACAAGACATGAAATCTCTGTTGACAGCTATTCAAAAAATTTTGGGGGGAGCATCTGGTGGCTCAGTTGGTTAAGTGTCCAACTTTGTCTCAGGTCATGATCTTGCAATTCAGGGGTTCAAGACTTGCGTCAGGCTCTGTGCTCACAGCTTGGAGCCGGAGCCTGCTTCGGATTGTGTCTCCCTCTCTCTCTGCCTCTCCCCCACTCGCACTCTGTCTCTCTCAAAACTAAACAAACATGAAAAACAAATGTTTTTTTACTTTTTAAAATTTTTGCTAACATACAACTTAAGAGACATACATATTGGAAATTAGAGAACACTAATCATTATTTATTGTATAGTTACAAAACCTAGGAAATGAAACAAAAAACCTATTACAACTAAAAAATTTTTTTTAACGTTTATTTATTTTTGAGAGACATAGAGAGAGTATGAGCAGGGGAAGAGCAAAGAGAGAGGGAGATATAGAATCTGAAGCAGGCTCCAGGCTCTGAGCCATCAGCACAGAGCCCGACGTGGGGCTGGAACTCACAGACTGTGAGATCATGACCTGAGCCGAAGTCGGTCGCTTAACCAACTGAGCCACCCAGGCACCCCAACTAAAAATAATTTAGCAAAGCAATTGGATCCAGATACAATTTTTAAAACTCATTTTTTTAATACTACCAATACCAATAGAAATTGACATATGGCTTTCATATATAGCCCATTTTTCTCCATGCAAGAGCCTGAGTACTCTTCCAGGAGGTAAGGACATTCATTCCTACTGAACACCTATACCAGATTGGTAGTGGGGAGTAATACACTTACAGAGTGCTGGATTTCTCCCTCCAGAGACTCAGGGTGATAACAGGATGAGCAGACAACAAACAGAAAGTTACAGAATCCAATAGGCAGGGGTTTCTACCGAAAACATGACCAGTAATGTGCAAATCACAGTGGAAGGATGGGCCCATGTGCTAACTCCATATGGAGTTGGCATCTGGGCACGCCCAAGATAAAACACTTTTAAGAAAGTCCTATCTGCATATCTTATAAAGGAAAATGGAAATAAACACCAAAAATATATCTTAAAGCAGAAATCTAATTTAAAATTTACAAATGGTAAATGTCCTTGATTAAGTTTTTATAGACCTCCCCAATAAACATTCTTTCGACTCTTTTCTGAGATGCCTCCCCCCAAATGACATGTAATTCATATTTCCTTGAGACTCAATTCTCTTCCCTTTCTTCTCCATTGTCTGACATAAATCACACCTCACAAAAATCTCTCCCCTCCAGGTTACATATCTGATATTGCCCCTCTGACCTCCTCTTCCTCTTATGCCACATTATCAATCTTATTGCCCTGCTGAGAGGAAAGGGGTGGACACCAGAGGCAAAGGCTCCCCAGCACTGGGGCCCTCCTGCAAGGCTAGAAGGGAGATGTACAAGCTGTCTCATTTATGACTGTAGGACTCTAAAAAGACATACTGTTTCTTATCCTTATGGGGAATTAAAGATGACCCAGAAGATAATTACAATAGTTAAGTGTATTCCTCTCACCTTGAAATTAGATGGCAGCTGCAGCTAGAGAGAACTACCTGATAGGGAAATCGAAGTCACCGTGAATTCCAATCACAGAAAGCACAGAAAAGTACGTTATCGGTGGAACATGAGTGCTGAATCTAAAACCTAGACACACACATAACCACAGGCACACACAGAGGGATGTTCTAGCACAAATCATTAGTTCTTTGAGGCGGAGGCAATAGCATGTAAGACTTTCAGAGGTATACGTGGAAAATAAGAATGCTTTTGATTGTGGTGTCCTAGAACATCCATCTTTAAGTCTTTGATCCAGTGGTGGAAGGGGAGTTTATGCTCAGTTAAAAATGGCTGGAGAGATGAGTTTTTAAAAATTATTTCTTAGGGGCGCCTGGGTGGCTCAGTCGGTTAAGCTTCAGACTTCGGCTCAGGTCATGATCTCACGGTTCATGAGTTCGAGCCCCAGATTGGGCTCTGTGCTGACAACTCAGGGCCTGAAACCTTCATGGGATTGTGTCTCCCTCTCTGTCTGCCCCTCCCCTGCTCACACTCTGTCTCTCTCTCAAAAAATACATAAACATTAAACAAAAAATTTTTTGTTTATTAAACAACTAGTATATGAGAATTCCCTACATAGTAAAAGACAAAGATACCATACCCGACCTCAAAAAGCCTACATTAAGTTGGTATGAAAGTATACACATATGCATTGAGAACAGCTGTCAAGACAATTTAATAACAACTGCAAATTGTACCACAAACTAATTTGAAGCACTGAGGTTCAATCAAGAGAAGTTTAGGAGGAAGGAAAAAGCATTTCAAGAAGAAAGTCTTTCTGAGATGAACCGGATCTTAAAGTGTCTGCAAGGCAAACATCAGCAAATAAAAGCTTTTCTAGGTAGGGAATGCAAGTGATGAGGATCTAGATTACAACAAAATTTTTTAAAAGTTTCCAAGATAGGAAAGTATCAGAGCACTGGATGGTAACGTTATATAAATGTGAAATGAATTAACTGGAATAGAAAAGAAGCATATAATAACTGTTGTTGAGAAGCACAAATCTGATTATGGGATTCAACTAAAACCAGAGATATATTTGTAAGAGAGAGAGAGTAGGAAGTAACCTACAAGTACATGAAATGCGTCGTCCTTACTTCCCTGATAAGTAGGGAAGGATGACACTGTGATTCTCATAACTTCATGGCTGAACAGAATGTAGGGAATAGTGGTTAATTAGTAATACCAAGAGATCAGGGTGAGCATCTTTCTTACAAAAAAGCTTAATTTAACTCAAAGTTTCTTGCTTTGTCCTGAAGAATCATGTCTTAACAAACTGAGCGAGCAAGAACTGAGTGTTTCTCTCCAGTGTGAGTTCGCTGGTGGTGATTAAAAGTGGAACGCTGACTGAAGGCTTTCCCACACTCAATACATTCATAGGGCTTCTCTCCAGTGTGAACTCTCTGATGCACAGTGAGCTGTGAGCTGTCACTAAAAGCTTTCCCACAATCATTGCATTTATAGGGTTTCTCCCCAGTATGGGTTCTTTGATGAACCATAAGGCTAGAATTATGACTAAAGACCTTCCCACACACATTACATTCATAAGGCTTCTCACCAGTGTGAATTCTCTGGTGTATAATGAGGTATGAGTTTTGATTGAAGGATTTTCCACACTCGTTGCATTTATAGGGCTTTTCACCTGTGTGAAGTCTCTGATGTCTAATAAGACATTTACTGAGACTGAATGCCTTACCACACTCATTACATTCAAAAGGTTTTTCTCCAGTATGAATTCGCTCATGGTCAACAAGTTGAGATATCTGACTGAATGCTTTCCCACATTCACTACATTTGTATGGCTTTTCCCCAGTGTGGAGACTCTGATGTCGAATAAGACATTTACTCCGACTGAAGGCCTTGCCACATTCATTACACTCATAAGGCTTCTCACCAGTGTGGATTCTCTGATGGTCAGTAAGATTTCTATTAGAACAGAAGGCTTTCCCACATTCGCTACACTTGAAAGGTTTCTTCCCAGTGTGAAGTACCTGATGTCGAACAAGATTTTTACTCCGACTAAAGGAAGCCCCACACTCATTGCATTCATAAGGTTTCTCTCCAGTATGGGTTCTCTGGTGGTCAAAGAGCTTAGAACTCTCGTTGAAAGCTTTTCCACATTCATTACATTTATATGGTTTCTCGCCATTATGGAGTCTCTGGTGCTGAATAAGATGGGAGCTGTGTCGGTAAGTCTTTCCACACTCACTGCACTCGTAGGGTTTTTCCCCTGTGTGGGTTCTGAGATGCACTATGAGCTGAGAGGTCTGCCTGAAGGTCTTACCACACTCATTACACTCATAGGGTTTCTCTCCAGTATGGATTCTCTGATGCCCAATCAGGTGTGAACTCCAACTGAAAGCTTTACCGCATTCATCACATTGGTAAAATTTCTGTCCCTTGAGAACTCTCTGTTGTTCTGTAGCACTAGAGGACAGATTTGGATCCTTATATTCATCACATCCATTTTGTGTGGATTTGCCTTTATCCTCATGTGTTATTTGGAAGCAATCATTTCCCAGTCTGCTCCCTTCCTCATCTGAGGGTTGCCCTTCCAGCTTCTCTAAAGCACCTTCACACGCAGTTCCTGCCACTGCTTCCCCAGAAACCACCCCATGGAGGCCTCCTGATGTCCCATCAGATGACGCTAGTCCTTTAAAAACTTCCTGCTTTGCAGGCAAATCTGGACACTCCATTGTAGTCTCACTCGCTGCTAAAAGAGAGAAGAAAACAACTTTTATTCTTATGTTGTCTTATTAAGGAAAAAGAATCATCAGGAGTCTATGTATCTGGAAAAAACCTTCACATCAGGGGACACATTAAGAAGTGATACATTAAGAACAGGACAAAATGAAGTTTTTCTTCATGGACAGAAAGATGAAGAGAGGAAGGATGCTCAGTGGGGGAGGGTGGACTGAGCTCTGTCCTAATAGCTCTTAATTGTTCCAATTAATTATCCAATTCAAAGGAGCAATTAGGGGCACCTGAGTGGCTCAGTTGGTTATGCAACCAACTCCTGATATTGGTTCAGGTCTTGATCTTGCAGTTGTGGGATCAAGTCATGTGTTGAGCTCCACACCGGGCAAAGACTGCTGGGGATGCTCTCTCCCTCTCTCTCTGCCCTTCCCAACTTGCAGTCTCTATCTCCCTCTCAAAATAAATAAATAAACTTAGGAAAGGAAAAAAAAAAAGAGCAATTGGAGGGCAAGAGAGCAGACTGTAAAGATGGTGTGATCTTACAGAAGTCACTTAGTAAAATGATGAACTCTAACAACCCTTTCCAACCATGCCATTCATGGTTCCACCATTCTCGGCAAAGATATAGAGGAGAGAGAGGAGTGGCAAATACCTCAAGTTAAATATGAGAAACAGTGTGGGCAAACACAACTAGGATAAATACGGACCAAAAAAAGTGATTTTCATACGTGAGGACAAACACAAGATTTAGAAAGCCATGGGTTCAGAAAAGCATTGCAGAGGACACTAGAGCCCTAAAAGTGGGGACTCCCTAGTCCCTGGGGCACTGAACTGGTAGAAGGCAGTACTGCCATTGCTGCATTCCTATAAAATTAAGAAAGGGATCAATAATTTGAAATATGAATCAAAATATGTCTTTGGTATCTTGATAATCTGGACTCATAGGAAACGGAACAGTTCAATACTTCCATTGGAATCTAGAAAAGATGGGAAGAAGCAGGCAATGAGTCACGGCTAAACACAAAAATGCTGGTTCCTTTTAATCACATCTTAAGCAGGGCCACAACCCATCATGGCATTGTAGCATCTGGAAAGTTACAGATATCGGGCTCCTTGACTCCTAAGCCCACCCACCCTCTTCAGGTTGGACGACTGTCCTAGACTTGCCATCCAGAGAACCAGCCCCCAAAACATCCCCTTCCAGGAAGCTGTCCTGCCTCAGTCCTTCCTGAAGGGGAAGCTGAGGCAGTCATGCTTTGAGCCAAGTCACTGGTCTCATTACATCTCAGACCACAACTGACTAGACCAGGGCACCAGGTCCAAGGGTAGCATCCCTGTACCTTACACATCAGCCTCTGCTGTGGCCAGGAGCAAAGTTCTGCCCAAACAGAGACGATACCTAAGGGCTGAACCACCCTTGGAGTCCCTCTCTAAGTAACTATGGAACCGGAAATAGGGCAAAATAAAGAAAATGAAAACAAATCGGAGCTCTAGGCTGACATGAGGCATGGAGAGAGGCCAAGCCATTAGGAGCCACGGCATGCAGAAAGTGTGAGGGAACAGAAAGTCTAATCCAGAAGACGACACGAGAGGACAAAAGATTCGGAGGGAAGAAAACGGCTAGCAGCGGGAGGAGAAAACAGACACGCCAGGAGGAACTACTACATTCCCTGGCATAACAACCATTTGCGTTGTTGCTGAGGACCCTGAGCTGCCCCGGGTCAGGGCCCAGTGTCCACGGGCCCCGTTTCCCAAAGGATGGTCGCGCTGTCAAGTTTGATCAGGGCTTCCATTCCTTCCGCCTTATTGGAAGTAACCAACTCAGTACTTACAATACCGCGAGTGGCTCCCGATAACTTACGACTACAAATTCTAACCAAACCAGCCCAGGTCAACTAAAAATGAAATAAAGACAATGCTGATCACTTAGAAAGCTGAGTGATGGGCGCAGAGAGTTCATCACACTGTTCTCTCTACTCTGGCTTACGTTTGCCGCTCTTCCTAATAAAAACTTGAGAAAGAAGCACATAGCAAAGAAAATGTAAAGAATGCAGACTACATTACTGGGGAACAGAATCATTACCCAATGAGGCCACTCTGCGATAATTTTCCGGCATGAGGCTCCGGTACCCGGCTCTCTGACTGAATGCGGGACCTTTCCACTTCCTCTCAGTATAGTCCACAGACAGGAACTCGTAGGCTGCAGAACCCTGCAATGACAAGCTTCTGTTGCTCAGGGATATTCCCGGCCTGAAGGCTACCAAGAGCCCAGGGTGGGGCCCTGGTGGGCAGAGGGGTGGTGGAGGGACAGAAGCTGGGAGGCAACAGAGTCCATGGACTCAGCAGGCAGGACCCTGTTGCAGAGGGTGCGATCGGGCCAGGAAACCACAGGAGCACTTTCAGAGTGGGCCAGAGCCCTGGAGATGAGCGCTACGGTGCCTGCGCCAACCTGTCAGGGAAGACAGGGCCAAGCTCACCTGGGGCCTGACCATCCGAAGCACCGTTGCTGCTGCCTGGTCTCCTGACTTCCCGGCTTGGGAACGGGCAGGCACCTGGGAAGCACACTGACCTGAGGGAGGAAAGAAAGCCATGAGAACAAGCCCTGCCTTGGCTCCAATAAGGTCTGGTTCCCAGGGAGTGGATTCGAGAGACCCAGGCGCCTCCACACACTGCCTCTTGTCCATCTTCCATACAGGCATTTTTCTGAGAGCGCTGTGAATCTTCCACGAAGGCGTTATTCTGAGGTTGCACAGGTTCCTTGGTCCAACTGAGAAGTGGCCATTCCTCCCAGCCCTCCCTGGCTGCAGCCTCTCTGACGGAAGCTATGCTTCTGCCTGCTTTCTCTCCCCATGGCTTCCCTAGCATCAGCCCAGCCCTAATTGCCTTCACATCTCTGGCCCCTCGTTCTGGCTTTACTTCCTTCTCTTGCCTTCTCATCATGGACACTGGAGGCTCTCAGCCCGAAGAGCATCTCTGTTTGCTCTGTCAGAGATCTCACCGACACTCACTGCTCTAACGCTGCTGTCACAGTTCCTAGCTCTCCACTAGACTCCTATCAGAAGCTTCCGGTTACACTGGACATTTCATTTGGGTGTTCCTCATCACCTCAAATTCAAGGTCAAAATGGATGTTCTCGCCATCCTCCTCTCTACTTCCCAGGTTCTGTCCATGATTCTAACATCGTCTATTCCCTCTCTCTTTTCCCAAGCTCATATCCCATATATACCCCCCTAATTAATCTTGACTGTCAATATGATCTCTATTAGGTTCAGCCTCTTAGAAACTGAAAACTTGATAATAATATTCATATGGATTTTCAAGCAGTTCTTGCATAGCCAAAAAAACCCAAACAAACAAATATTGGGGAAAATGTTGAGGGAATCATAAATCCAATATCAAGACTAACCTTTACAAATCACCAACTATCAGAATAGTGTAATGCTGGCATAAGGATAGACACATAAATCTTTATAATAGAATAAAGGTCCAAATAAACCCAAACATCCAAAGTGATTTATTTCTGTCAAAGGTCACTATACCACTGAAAGGGGACAGAACATGGTGCTGGAACAACCAGATGTGCAAACAAAAAACAATAAATTTGGACTCCTATTGTATGGAGAGCAGGCCTCGGTACCTCCTGCAAAGTGGTCCCAGACTCAGTGCACCAATCACAAATGATTTTCGTCTTCCCCTGAAACCACCCTCCATCTCCTGCAACCAGTAAGTCTGAAGAGATCACCACCTTCACTCCAAAGCCATCCCCTACGTGGGTAGAATCCAATACCTATTCAGCCATCTCCCAGACTCAGCCAGTGCGGTCAGGACAGACGAAACAGAATGCCTAACCGCGGACAGAAAGAGGCTCACACCAGAAAGCACGCTGCCATCCAGCTAACCCAGGAAAACTGCACGCTGTTCTCAGGGCGTGAAGACTCAGTCGAGTAAAGAACTGCACTGAGGACCACACATGCTGAGGAGTCAGCTAAAGTCCTGGCGGAGACATGAAGCTTTGATGTGGAAAAGTAGGGGAGAAAAAGAAGAGTAAGTAAGTATTTGAGAAAACAAAAGCAAGGAAAGGGAGGGAAATGACGCAGTAAGTGGCTGAAGGCCTACAGACACACTGGAAGACCAGCAACAACAAAAGAAGGCTGAGAGGAGCAAGAGGGCCAGGCTCCAGCCTTGCTGAGCCCCAGCGGCAGAAACAGAAGGCAGCGGAAAGTCAGAGGAGGAGGGACAGAGACTGTCCCCAACAAACCTGCAGAACGGACTGGAGAAGAGAAAGAAACTCGAGTGTGAAAGGGCTAGAAAGCTGCTCACAGGGACCAGAAATCTGGCAGTGAGGCTGAAGAGAATGACCAATGTTTGGAAGGAAGGCGCCCAGCGGGAAATATAAATGGCAAGGCCCATCTCAGGAAACGGAGACCCGCGGCACAATCGGCCCCAAAGCTAAGCCCAAGCTGAAGCAGCCGCTACACAAATGTCCAAAGCGACCAGTGAAGTATCTGGACAGAGGTGACGGGAAGACTGACTGACAGGAAAAGGAGGGCGAAAGCCCAGGCACCTGGCAAGGGGTTCCGGGCCTTCGATCAGAGCAAGGGTTGGCCCAGCCCCTGCAACCATGAACATGGAGAATGCCGAAGACCTCCAGGGCCTTTCAGACTCTGGAAAGACCCAGAGCACAGCGAAGGCATGGGGGCCGGTGAGCTGAACCTGCCCAGCTAAGTCCAGGCTTCCTAATGTCTCGGGCTTTCTTCATGACCCAACCAGCTTTTGAGAACAGAAGTAAAACTTCACCCCTCCCAGGCCTAGGACGCAACCAGAGCTGACTGGGCTTTTTCTCCCAGAGCTTCACATCTTACCCCCAGTCTCAATGCTACAACGAAAATGGCTTTGTGAAAGCAGGGGAAAGCCCAAGCAGTTATCTGGGCATTCTTCAGGGACATTTTCCTTGTCCTTTTGCTTCTTCAGCTCATACACAATGTACTTTCGTTTTCTTTTAAAACCCTCACTTAGCAGTCTCTCTTATTCTCGTGTTTTTCCTAGCAGTGTGAGGGTACGTACGCTTCATTTTGTATGCTGATAAGGAAACAAGAAAGACTGCTTCCAGTACATAATTAGAGTATTTCATTATACTTAACAATCCATCAATTAGGAATCAAGATTGGGGTGCCTGGGGGACACAGTCAGTTAATTGTCTGACTTCGGCCCAGGTCATGATCCCTCACTTCGTGGCTTCGGGCCCCACATCGGGCTCAAAGAGCCTGGAGCCTGCTTCAGATACTGTGTCTCCCTCTCTCTTTTTGCTCCTCTCCCGCTTCCACTGTCTCGAAACTAAACATTTAAAAATTAAAAAAAAAAGAAAAAAAAAAGAAATGAGCTCAAAACTAGCACCCAAAACTTGTTTCTCAATATCCTTCTCCAATAAACCATGACCATGGAGAAAGGAACTAGGGATCCTTGGAGAAGTGGGGGTCTCCAGGGCCGGGGGAGGAAAGATACAACATAATTACTGTACGGAGCCAGAAAGTCAGGGAAAGACACCATAAAGGCTGTGGACACTCTGAGGGGAAAGTGGAGCCACTGCAAAGAGCCCCCAAGGGCCAAAGCTAGAATAATTTCAGCAACGAAATAAGTACCATTAGCGCTGCATCACAGCCCAAAGGATACGTACCCAACATCACATAGATATAACTAACCAACCGAAGAAACAAAACAATCAGAAAGAAGACACAACCCTTCCTCAGAAAATACTCCAATTATTACCTGTAGAAGTAATAACAGAAATGAAAGTCACCAGTAAGTATTTTCCCCCCGATAATCACTAGTTACAAAGGGAAAGACAGTATCTTTACAATGGTGACACATGGAAGACACCAGATCAAAATTAGTATCGACAGTAATAAACCATATCAACGGCATCCTCACGTGAAGCAGGAGAAAACATCTGACAAAACCAAAGTGAGAGTCATTCTAAAACTGCCAGTACAACATACTTCAAGAGCGTCAAGGTCATGAAAGTCACGGAAAGATGCAGAGACTGTCGCATATTGAAGGAAAACAAGAAGACGTGGCAAATACATGGAATGATGGAATGAGCGATTCTACACTGGATCCTGGAACAGAAAAAGAAAAAGGTCATTAGTGCGAAACTGTTGAACTCTATAATTAGAGTCAGCAGTTTAATGAATAGCACTGTACCCTGTAAATTTCTCAAGTCTGATGACTTGTACTATGTTTAGGCAAGATATTAGCTTTAATCAAACGGGATGAAGAATAGAAGAGAAGTCTGTACAGTTTCTGCAACCCTCCCTAGGTCTACAGTGATTCCAAATAAAAAGGTTTTGGGTTGTTTTTTTTTTCCCACCTTTTTTTTTTAATTTAAATAGTTTATTTTCAAATTGGTTTACATATAATGCTTATTTATTTTTGAGAGAGAGAGAGGAGCAGGGGAGGGGCAGAGAGAGAGTGAGAGAGAATCTGAAGCAGGCTCTAGACTCTGAGCTGTCAGCACAGAGGCCAACATTGGCCTTTAACTAACAGACCATGAGATCATGACCTGAGCCCAAAGGGGACACTTCACGAATTGAGCCACCCAGGCGCCCCAAGAAAAAGGTGTTAAAATGGAAGAACTGTTCTCATTTTCTTCTGATTTATTTCTATCTTAGATTTAAAAAAAAAAAAAAAAACCTTGACAATCAAAGGTATTAAATACTGTTATTCTTATAACCAATTGAGGTTCATTCCTTTACTAACTTAACAATATTTACTGAGCACCAACTAAGCCCCAGGCACTAAGGACTACATAATGAATAAGGATACCAAATTCAAAACAAAACAAAACACCAAAAGATACCAAAACAAACAAAAACACCACTGCCTTGGAGAGCCTACAGGAAGACCGAAAATGAAGAAAACGTACAGTGTATAAATAAGAAAGGAGGGTAAGAGGTTTATGGTCAGGCAAAAAAAGGGGCGCCTGGGTGGCTCGGTCAGTTAAGCGGCTGACTTCATCTCAGGTCATGATCTCATAGCTCGAAGGCTTGTGAGTACTAGCCCCGGGTCGCTCTGTTGTGACAGCTCAGAGCCTGAAGCCGGCTCTGGATTCTGTGTCTCCCTCTCTCTCTGCCCCTCCTCTGCTCACGCGCATGCTCTCTCTCTCTCAAAAATAAACATTAAAAAAAATTAAAAAAAAAAAGATCAGGCGAGGAAAAGTTGCAGCTCAAAATCTGACTCTTGTACAGCACCTCGTGATTCACCTGGGGACTTCTTTCAGATTGTTTCTGAATCAAAACTCCTGAAGACCGCCTATAAGGTAAGTCATGGTGACTATATGTTAGGTACTCCTACCCCCAAGCAACCCCGACATCACAGAACGCTTATGCACTAACCCTTCCTGGACACCAGGAGCCTCGGAAAACTTAGTGGCAGAGGTAGGATTTTTGATGCCATTGTCATTTCCTTTCTAAGGAGATACCGAGGGTTTACCTCCAAAACATTCCCATTTCGTGTACACTAAACATTACATTTTTTGACCAAAATTTGTCGCCTTTCTTCAGCATGAACACGACGTGTAAGGGCACCCTCCTTCATCAGACCCTCAGTACACACACACGCACACTCAAGTGTATGCGGATGCCGGTTCTCTGAAATTCCTTCATCAAATTGTGACTAAGAGCACTCACTCACATTTCCTGATACTAACGCATTTTCACTTTCCAACTACATATAAGTTTCAAACAGCCTGGTGTCCCTTCCCAGCCACCACTTTTAACTTAGAAGGGGACCATTCTCTGATTTCTTAGGCCTATGCAAGTCAGAGACAGTACGTGGGTTTAAGTTAAGAGTTGTATCCTATCTTTAAAAACTCCCTTTGCTTAAAAATAAAATCTTTAAAAATATACACTAAAAAATCAAAATCCCTTGTATGTACTACACTTGCATTCTGGAAAGAGGCGATCACGCCAATACACAAGATTCTGCTCAGTTTCTGCACAAACGTCACTGGCTGAGCACTACGGCTTCGTACTATGGGAAAGAGACTGCAAAGAAAATGTGTTGTTCTTTTAGTTACACTCACAGAAATGTGTCCTAATGCCAGCACCAATTTGACCACTATGTGAACCAATGGATTCCGTCGGTGGAAGGTATCATAATTTTCAAAAGGCAAGAGTAGGAATGTACTTAATGCCACTGAATTTTGCCACATTTTAAAACGGTAAAAGTGGTCAATTTATCGTATCCGATAGTAAATATTACGTAAATTTGGCACAATATTTTCGTATCACAGTAATACTAAGTTTTTAAAGGCCACAGTACGATCCCATTTCGAAATAAAGATACATACACAGGCACACGTATATGAATTCGCGTAACTGTGAGCAAATTTTAAGTTGTCAGGAAGCAGCCAGAGGAAACTCCTGGCGGAGAGCGGTTACTCTCACTTTTTTCTGCCACCCACCCGCGTCATCTAATTGTCCCTAATGAGTACGCTTTGTTTGCATAATTGGGAGAAAGGCTAAAGCCCAGAAGCCATTACTCCGAACTCTCTGCGGGGGCTGCACAGCGCTCCGGATACACGCCTCACCGCAGCCGGGACCGGATCCCCGACCCGCCAGCCCACCCGCCCCGGGCGCGGCCTCCAGGCCGGGCCTCAGCCAGCCGGCCGCCCCCTGACTCTCACCCCCGGAGGGGCCGAGCGCCCCCGTCGCCCTCCCGAGCCGTACACCCGCACGGCGGGTCCCCACCTCCCCGCCCGCAACAGCCCCGCGCCCCGCGCGGCCGCTCACCGACTCCCCAGGTCCCCGACGGCCGGTCGTCCAGCCACGCCACCCTCCCAGCGGCCGTCGCCCTCAGTCCAGCTCTCCGTCGGCCCAGGTCGCGCACGCGCGCCACAGCCCCGGGTCTCGGCGGCCTCTCTAGGAAGCTGGGAGGGCCGACGTCTCGGCTTCTCCCTGGCGCCAGTGCAGTGTTCAGAGGCTGGTGAGCGGCCTGACCGGATCTCAACGCCCCCCTCTACCGCTCTGCACGCTCCTCTCCAATGCCCCGTCAGGCCCCGGAGTTCTATCAGCCTTGCCCAGTTTGCCCACATTACCTCCCACGTCTGCCCTCCAGGCCTCCGTCCCCCAGGGAAGAAGAGGGTCCTAAGCTAGGGGGGGTCTCTTCACCACCCTTCCCTCATCACCACCACACCTAGGGGTACTTGCTGATTTCCAGCCACAGGCACAGAAAACTGTACCTTCCCGTGGCCCCCAGTAATTTTCTCCTGAACGAAATGTTAATCCTGAGTACATTTTAAAGATCTTTTTGGCGCTGATTCAGCAATTCCCAAATCGGGCAGCATCCGGTCTAGCAGGTAGAATGGAAGGAGCTGGAAGAACTATACAATGCTAGAGATTTCACAGGCAGAAGGGAAGAGGAAAAAATTAGATTAAGCAAAAAAGGTAGATTGGTGATTGCGATGTTACTTTCCTTAAGGGGATGCCAGGGTTTTCTCAGGCAGGTTACCGAACTCATGGTAATCAGGAAATTCTTCATTGACTTGTTCAAGACGATAAGCTCAAAACTGGGTCACTTATGCTAAGAAAAAACTTCAGGGGTGGGCCTATGAACAAGGAAAAAAGGAGACAAATCTTAATTGAGGTTTGCAAACCAGGAAGGGCAACCCAACTCAGTTGGTGTGCCCATCTGAAGAGGACAAGGGGAGGTGGTGTTTTTCAGGATCAAACCCACACCGGAGGAAAATTTTCAGTCGGAAGGGGGTCCTCAGTGATTGGTTGACCTTTGTTGCTCTGTATTGTGAGATGGGAGGACTTTTCAGGTGTCTACCCCTCGAGATGCTTATCATGATTCGGAGAAAGTTCTGCTCCTCTACGGACTCCACAGAACAGTGCCTGTTGCAAGATGGAGTCAGAGTTGTCAACCCTTCCCTGGCCCCCTTTCTTCTTCCCCTCATGTCACCAAACTGAAATTTAGTTGCAGTTTTGGCTGTCCCACAAAGAGAATCCTAAACCAATCAGGAATATCATGATCGCCTGGAGTCAGGTAATGGGCCTGATATGAATCCCTTCCGTCCCCTTAAGGAAGACCCTTGTAATAACTAATCCACCTTTTTGTCTAGTGTCACATTCTTGTTTCTGCTTCCTTCTGTCTATAAACTGTATTGCCTTGTATGGTTCTCTGAAGCTTCTCTCTATCTGCTAGACTGGATGCTGCCTGATTTATGAATGACTGAGGCTAGGAAGCCAAGCCAGTGATTTGCTAGATTTGCCATTTAGGTCTTTAAACTTTGAATTTTGTTCTTTAACCGACTGTTTTCAGATTCTATTTCTGGGAGACCAAATTGCAAGTAAGTTACCAAAACTGTTAAGTAAATTAAGTCTTATTTTGGTGATGGAGCGTTGGGGATCGTAGCATAAGCAACTCCATTTTGGTCCTGTTGTCTTGTCTTCAACAATTACCTCATTTTAGTCAGACTCTCAGCCTAACCTAGATGTGAACAAAAGTTTGAGACATTAATGTGCTACTCCCAGCTACCACCCTGGAGTTCTCACAGTGTTTGTGGGATCTCTGTGTGGTAATCATAGGCACAATGTCAGGTTGAAATTCTTTAAATTGGTTATTCTCTCTGTTAGTTTTCTGACTTTGAAAATTTATTTTTAATGTTTTACTTATTTTTGAGAGAGAGACAGAAAGATGGAGTGCAAATGGGGGGGAGGCAGAGAGAGTGAGAGGGAGACACAGAATCCAAAGCACACAGCCTGAAAGGGGCCTGAACCTACGAACCATGAGATCATGACCCAAGCTGAAGTCTGACATTTAACCGACTGAGCCACACAGGTTCCCCTCTGTCTTTGTAATATTAGGGAGATGATTTCCTTAGTGGTTAGTGGATGCAAGGATGTCTTGAAAACTTTTGAATGAACAGAGTGCATCAGGGAGCCTACTATGGTTACCAAAGGTAGATAACTCCCACAGCCTGGAGTGCACTTTGGAGTCATGTTGCTCAAGACCCAAACCAATCAAGGTCAAATAAATGACCCGCTAGGGAATACACCACTGAAGGAGTCGCTTGCTTAAACCAATTGGCTGGGTCAGTTATCTTATGCAGCTGAGACTCAACTTTCCCTAGAAGCACTCATCTAAGTGCAATGAGTGGTGTTGGCTACAGCAGAAACACCTCCGAAGGGCCATCCTAGTATGGGGAACAACTTTGGCCAGAGCTCTTAGGAACTTTTGTTGCGCAGTTACTGCTTTAGCAGTAGATTCTGGAATATCTTCAAGAGTTAAGTAGAGGTTCATGATCATAGCCTCATTTGCACTTGCTCTTAGCTAGGGAAGTGGGGATCCACCAAAAGTGGTATCAGATCATGATCTCATGGTTCTTGAGTCTGAGCTCTCCATTGGGCTCCATGCTAAGAGCTCAGAGCCTGGAGCCTGCTTTGGATTCTGTGTCACCCTCTCTCTGTCCCTCTCCCACTCCCACTCTCTCTCTCAAAATAATAAAGAAACATTAAAAAAAAAAGAATGGGAGAAAGTTGGAGAGTCATAAACAGATATTTGGGAGCCTAGAAAAATTCAAAATCTAGACCAGTTTATAGGTAGATAACAAAACCTCAAAGACAATGAACAGGACAAGAATCTGATATTCACAAGGGTATATAATAGTTTTTTACTGAAACATAATTTTTCTATTCACAATTACTCCAATGTTTAGAAAAATAATCACAGATTAATTTGTTTGCAAAATTAGTCTAGTCTTACTAAACTTGGCTTGATTATTTACAGAAGTGCAACAAAAATAGTGACTTTTTTAAAAGCTGTTTTGCAAAACTTCTTACAAGGACTCCTAGATTGGACGTTTAAACGCCTCTTGAGGCTAGGAAACCAAGCCAATGATTTGCTAGATGTCACCTGAAATACCTATAGATTTGGGTGAATTTTCTCTTTAAAAAGTTCGGAAATATCTTGATATTCCTGGGGCTGCCATGTAATGATCTTTCTTACTCAACTGGGAAGACTGGGATCCCTGTAAGAAAAATACCAGGAGATTTTTCCAAAGGTCTTTATTGGCTCCATAAAGCCAACCTTAGTTTCTTTCCCTCCTCCTCCTTCTCCTCCTCCTTTTCTACTTCTCCTCCTCCTCCCCCTCCTCCCCCTTCTCCCACTCCTCCCCCTCCTCCTCCTCCTCCTCCTCCTCCTTCTTCTTCTTCTTCTTTCTTCAATGTTTATTGATTTGGGGAGGGGGGTTCATGCATGTGCAAGCCGGGGAAGGGCAGAGAGAATCCCAAGTCTGAATCCTGCCCTCCCTTGCCCCCTTCCCCCCCACCCCGCAACTGTCAGGGTGGGGCCCAATGCAGAACCATAAGATCATGACCTGAGCCAAAATCAAGAGTTGGACTGTTAAACGATTGAGCCACCCAGGTGCCCCTAAAAACTGTCTGGTTATTTTGAATTCTGTGCACATCATTTCAAACTTTGACATTCCTGTCAAAGCTGTCGCTATAAACCAATGTGTCCATTGTGTCCTCTTACAAGGAGCATAGATTTTTGTCGAATTTATGCATCTCATTATAGTCTAAAAAAAATAAAATACTTCATAAGAGTTTCAAAATTCTCAAAGGATTAGGTAGTTAGGAAAAAAAGATAAATTAAACTTTTAATTCTGTTTACAAAGGTATAATTTACCAAATTGCTATAGAGTATATATGTGTATATATATATGTATGTATATGTATATATATATATGTATGTATGTATGTATATATGTATATATGTGTATATATATAGCTTAAGAGCAAAAAGTAAAAGATCTCCTTAAATCTGGAAAACTGACATTAAGAAATGAGAATGTTTCAAACAAAAAACTTAAAAATTATAATCATCTTTATCAGTTCATTTATTTTTCTCATAGTGAGTCATTTTATATTCATTTATTTATTTTAACTAACAAATTTTTCTTTTGGGTGGGGGGAATTACTGGAGGGTATTTATTCATTTATTTTTCAAATTTTTATTTAACTTCTAGATAGTTAACATATAGTGAAATATTGGTTTCAAGAGTAGAATTTAGTGATTTATCACTTACATATAATCCCCAGTAATCATCATAACAAGTGCCCTCCATTTAGCACATCCCCCATCCACCTTCTTCCATCAACCCTCAATTTGTTCTCTATCATTAAGATCTCTTAGAGTTGGTTTCCCTCTTTTCCCCTATTCCAATATGTTCATCTATTTTGTTCCTTAAATTCCATATATGAGTGAAATCATATGGTATTTATCTCTCTCTGATTGACTTATTCTGCTTAGCATAATACACTCTAGCTCCATTTATGTCACTGCAAATGGCCAGATGTCATTCTTTTTGATGGCTGAGTAACATCCCATTGTGTATATATACCACATTTTCTTTATCCATTCATCAGTCAATGGCCATTTGGGCTCTTTCCACAGTTTGGCATTGTTAATAAATGCTGCTATAAACATCAGTGTGCATGTACCCCTTCAAATCTGTATTTTTGTATCCTTTGGGTAAATACTTAGTAGTGCAATTGCTGGATCCTGGAGTAGTTCTATTTTTATCTTTTTGAGGAACCTCCATTCTGTGTTCCAGAGTGACTGCAGCAGTTTGCATTTCCACCAACAGTGTAGGAAGATTCCCCTTTCCACGTCCTCGCCAACATTTGTCGTTTCCTGTATTGTTAAGTTTAGCATTCTGAAGGTGTGAGGTGGTATCTCATCGTGGTTTTGATTTGTATTTCCCTGATGATGAGTGATGTCGAGCATTTTTTCATGTGTCTGTTGTTAGCCATCTGTATATCTTTAGGAAAATGTTTATTCATGCCTTCTGCCCATTTCTTAACTAGATTATTTGTTTTAGAGTGTTGAGTTTGATAAGTTCCTTATAGATTTTGATACTAACCCTTTATAGGTTAAAGGGTTTATAGATACTAACCCATTATTAGATATGTCATGGGCAAATATCTTCTCCCATTCTTAGGCTGTCTTTTAGCCTTGTTGATTGTTTCCTTCACTGTGAAGAAACTTTTTATCTTGATGAGTTGCCAATAGTTCATGTTTGATTTTGTTTCCCTTGCCTCCATACATGTGTCAAGTAAGAAGTTGCTATGGTTGGGGTCAAAGAGGTTGCTGTTTGTGTTTTTGGTCTTTTTACTGCAGCCATCTATCATATCTCTTTTGTTCCATCTGCATTTATAGGAAGAATATGTGTGGCATGGCTCTGAGCTGGGATTCCAGAAGCAGGGGCAGGAGGTTGTGAACAGAGTAGTAAGGAGGGTTGTAAAGACTGAAGGGCAACTTTCCAAAGAAAACTGAAGTCACTGTCTGAGAGAGGGCACCTCCCAGAGTAATAGGGATGATCCAAAATATGAAGGCTAAGAATGTTCTCAAAGATCAACAACAGCAGGCAAAAATTAGGGTCAAAACTTACACCAGAAAGTCAGAACTGACTGGTTCCTAGAGTATAACCTGAAGAGACTTTGTGGCATTATAGCTGGAGAAGCGACACAAAGCAGCACACTTGTACACATGGTTATGAAGCTGGGCAGCTGGTTCCTGGACTTGGTTTGAAAGCATAAGCAGAACTATAGTTATATAATTGCATTATTAACTTAGCTCCATGTTCATGTTTTGTTCTCCACCTAATCGACCCTTAACCTTGTGCACAGTCGTTAGCTTTGTCCTTTTCACTCCTACTCCTTGTTTACCTACTGATTTAGAAACCTAAAGGGGACCAGACAGTACTATTTGTCTTGAAATTATCTGACATACCTGATCATACCAGGTCCCATATGGCACCTCATTGTTCAGAAGAACACATACCCACAGATTGTTTCAAGGTATCCCCCCTCAATGTTTCAAGGAACCCCTCACCCTCCTCTCATGTATTCGGCTCCTTCCCCAAATATATATAAGCTATCCCTAGGCTCAACAGGGTGAGGCAGCTTTGGGAATGATCCCCTGCCTTCTCATTGGGTTGTCCTTCTGATAATAATTTTCTTTGTTTCAAAACTGGTGTCTCAAACATTGTCTTACTGTGCACTGGGTGCACGGCAAAATTTGAGTTCATTAACATTTATATCAATTATGGCTTTTACCATTTTTATCTTAAGGGTCCATTTTCTTAAGGGTCCATATACCAATTGGTAAATAGTGGCTACCCTGAAACCCATGGTCTTCCCCCACCTAACTCCAGTCCTCCTGAATCATTTTACATGATCCAACAACTAAAGGGTTAATGCCATCAGGGGTCCTTCAGACCTGCTTTTGTCCACTCAGGCTGGTACAAATTGTTAATATTTTAAATATCACCCATGAGGGGAAAAGAGACCTAAGTAAACCTTTCAGTTCTGTCTGTGGATTGGGAGTCATTTAAGGGGCAAAAATCCCTCCCTCCCTGCAACTGGTAGAATGAGACCAGGTGGAAGAGACCTCCTTCAGCTCCTCTCCCCATCCCCTAATTAATCCTTTCAATGCTAGATCGTATGAATGATTCAGTGTTGGCATGATTATCAAGCAATGAAAGATGAGGTGGATTCACAAGGTAGAGCGAGCTGGTTTCAGAGAGCCATGGTTAAGGATCTCTTCCATTCTTAACAATGTTTTCTGCATGGGTGGGAGATGTAGGAGTGCATGCTAGGATAGCTGGATGTGTTTCATACTCATGGCCTCCCACATGACCTGGCTCTGGTTATCCTACTTTCTGGGACCAGCAGAAGGTATAGATTCTCTTGTGTGGCCTGGCTGCCAGGGTGTTAGTGGGCTAGGAGTATATAGAGCAGAGAAATGTAGTAGCCATAATTGTTCTGTTGGGGATGTTAGAGTATAACAAGTTGCATCCAAACTTGTAGGAGGCAAGATGAGAAGACCAAGGGAGTTATTAGGAAGATGTTCTCAAATATACAGTTGATACTTCATACACAGGAGTATACAATGTGGTCACCAATCAGTGGAAAGTGGGCAGAGAATGGGTAAATAGAGAGTCAAAAGGCCTCAACTCTTCCTTCCCAAATCAGGAGGTGGACTGCAGACAGTAGTTAGAAATCAAGTGGCTGGGTAAGTAAGTCATAGGGGCAGAACGTCTCCATGATGAACAGGTCCGTCCATAACTGATGTGGACAGAGGACTCATGTGAAGAGTGTCGATGCTATCTGCTGTCACCACATGAGGGACATAGGTCAGTGCTGAGGTCTGGGATAACCTATCAGAGGTTTGTTTGGGTTCCAGAAGAAGTGTTATAACCCCTCAGGGCTTTCCGACTTAGCCATGGCCAAGATGCAAGTTTCATGGGTGGAAAACATGGGTATGGAGCACTTGGGTGGAGCAGTTGGTTAAGCACCCAACTCTTGATCTTGGTTCAAGTTGTGATCTCACAGTTTGTGAGTTCTAGCCCTGCATTGGGCTCTGAGCTGATGGCACAAAGCCTGCTTGGGATTCTGTCTCCCTCTCTCTCTGCCCCTCGCCAACTTGTGTGCATTTTTTCTCTCTCTCTCTCTCAAAATAAGTAAGCTTAAAAAAAATGGGTGTAATTCCTGACATGAGGAGTAGTGGATGCTAAAGATCTTCAAAAGAGGAAAGGGTGGAATAGTGGTGTGGATGGAACAATGGGGCTAATGCTATCTTTACAACCCATAGAGGAATGACACAGTGTAGTGTTTCTCAAGTATGTCCACAGTCCACAACTTTTTGCTACTCCTCCCCTCAAGAGACAGAACTTAATTCCCCTCCCCTTGAGTATGGGCTGGATTTAGTGACCATAGTTTTTCTGCCCTACAGGGCCAGCGATGATGGGAAGAGATATTCCAGATGAGGGAGCAGCATGCAAAGTCCCTAAGGTTGTCACGAGTTTGGTATGTCTGCACACTGAAAGATGGCCAACATGGTAGGAAACTGCCAGAGAAAAACAAAGCTAGACTTAGTAAGGAGAGACTTTTATTCAAAAGAATTCAGAAGGGGGACTATTCTCTCTTTCTGCTGGGTTTGGGGTGTCTTAGCCCTTCTGCTTCTAGTTCCTTTAGGTGTGCTGTTAGATTTTGTGTTATTGATTTTTCTTGTTTCTTGAGATAAGCCTGGATTGCAACATATTTCCCTCTCAGGACTGCCTTTGCTGCATCCCAAAGCATTTGTATTGTTGTATTTTCATTTTCATTTGTTTCCATGTATTTTTTTAAATTTTTTTAACGTTTTTATTTATTTTTGAGAGACATAGAGACAGAGCGTGAGCAGGGGAAGGACAGAGAGAGAGGGAGACACAGAATCCGAAGCAGGCTCCAGGCTCTGATGAGCCATCAGCACGGAGCCCGATGTGGGGCTCGAACTCACAGACCATGAGATCATGACCTGAGCTGAAGTCGGCCACTTAACCGACTGAGCCACCCAGGCGCCCTGTTTCCATGTATTTTTAAATTTCTTCTCTAATTGCTTCATTGACCCATTGGTTCTTTGGTAGGTTGTTCTCTAGCCTCCATGTTTTTGGGGGTTTTCCAGACTTTTTCTTATGGTCAATTTCGAGTTTCATAGCATTGTGATCTGAAAGTGTGCATGGTATGATCTCAGTTCGTTTATATTTATTAAGAGCTTCCTTGTGCCCTAGTATGTGGTCTATCTTGGAAAATGTACCATATGCATTTGAGAAGAATGTAAATTTCTTTGCTTCTGGATGAAGGACCCTGAAGATGTCAGTTAGGCCCACCTGTTCCAATGTGTTGTTTAGGGCCATTGTTTCTTTAGTGATTCTCTGGTTCGTTGATCTATGCAATGCTGTGAGTGGAGTATTAAAGTCCCCTGCAATTAGCACATTTTTATCGATAAAATTGCTTATGTTTGTAATTAGTTGCTTTACAAATTTGGTTGCCCCCGAATTCAGCGTGTAGATATTTATAATTGTTAGTTCTTCTTGCTGGACAGTCCCTGTGATTATTATATAATGCCCTTCTTCATCTCTTGTTACATCCTTTAAAGTCTAGTTTTTCTGATATAAGTGTGGCTACTGCAGCTTTGTTTTCTACTCCAGTAGCATGGTAGATAGTTCTCCATCCCCTCACTTTCAATCTGAAGGTGTCTTAGGTCTAAAATGAGTCTCTTGAAGACAGAAAATAGATGGGTCTTGTTTTTTAATCCATTATGTTACCCTATGTCTTTTAATTGGAACATTTAGTCCATTTACATTCAGTGTTAATATTGAAAAATATCATTTTAGTGTCATTGTGTGATCTGTAGGTTTCATTCTTGTAAGGATGTCTCTAGTATTTTGTGTTCCTTGCAACCTTTCCTTCATAGAGTCCCCCTCAGGATCTCTTGTAAGGCAAGAACATGCATTGAGAAAGTGGGTTAAATGTCTATTTAAGCAAGCCAACACCCCAGTAACCAGCTCAGGGTGGGGAGAGATAAGAAGAAGCAAAGGAAGAATATATCTAAAGAAGAAGAATTAACCTGGAGTTAATCCAGGTGGCAGTATTTACATCTCAACGTCTATCGCTCCTGCAGAAAGGCACTCTCCAATCTGTGGAACTCCCACAGTGGGTGCTTAGCAAGTGTTCAGGAGACCCAGTGAGGCCTCAAGGACCAGATATCCTCCACCATGTAATATGTTGGATAGAGGGGCACCTGGGTGGCTCAGTCGGTTAAGCGGCCGATTTCAGCTCAGGTCATGACCTTACTCTCTGCGAGTTCGAGCCCCGCATCGAGCTCTGTGCTGATAGCTCAGAGCCTGGATCCTGTTTCAGATTCTGTCTGCCTCTCTCTCTGCCCTTCCCCTGCTCATGCTCTGTCTCTCTATCTCTAAAAAATAAATAAAGGTTAAAAAATTTTTTTAAAAATTCAGAAATAGAGATTTTAAAATGTTCATTAAACTATCTTTGGGTTAAAACGTTCTTTGTTGTTTTTGATGTTTACTTGATATCTTTCTAAGAGAGCTAGGTTGGTCTCCTGCTCTGATTGTCCATTTCTGTTTATAGATCCAATCAATATTTGCCTTATATACTTGAAAGCTGTGCTGATAGGTGCAGAGGTGCATATACGTGTATGACAATCATTCACACATTTATTGCTCTTTCTCTTGACTCCAACCAGGGGTACTTCCATCTGAGGCATTACAGACCAAAATAAGTCAACAATAGACCCACACTTTGAGTTATTAGGGCGTCATCGCAAATTGCAGTCTTCCCTAGGGATAATCCAAAATGTTCACTGCTTTTCCTCCAAGAGTGGGCAAATTACATTTCTGCGATTAAGACCAGGGGCTTGGTCTTAATAGACATTCTCTTCCAATAGGCCTAGTAGATGCCAATTAATATCTAACTGACCAACCTGCCCGCCTCCCCGCCTGACACACACCCCAACTGATCAGCTGCAAATGCGTTCTAGAAGGACCAGCTCTACCTCCTCTTCTCCCCTCACTCTGAGCTCTTCCCTGCTCCTTCCTCTGCAGCTTTTTCAGTTAGGCTTGAACCATTCACCTCAAACCACCACGGCCAAGCTAACCTCGCCAGATTTAGTGCCAGCCCAACCACTACTCATACATATGAGCTGGGAGAGCTTCAGGATTCTTTGGTTTTCTAACTCTAAGATCTTATCAGCTTGTTGTTGAGCTAAGATGACATGGTTTCTACATCCATCCTAATACCTGGGTCAAGTTAGCATGGAGTTCATCTCCCTGCAGATACAAGGGAAAGTGAGAAAACCACCATTTAATCTTACTTTGTGCCTTGCATTGTGTTGAGTTTCTTAAGGCCATTATCCCATTTTTTTTCTTCATAGTCACCTAAGGATAGCTACCTCCATTTTACAGATAGAAGAAACTGAGGCTAGATAGATAAAGCCACATGCCAAGATCACACAATTAGGAAGTATTACAGTTAGGAGTTACAGAGCTGAGAAATAGTCCCCCCAAAGATGCATCATGGTTTCCCCTCAGGAAGAAAGCACTCTGGGGATAGATATAACATCACTGCTACGCTCCTGGCACCTTCCAAGTCCATTTTGTGCCCTGTCACTGTGGGTTAGACAGTTCTGCTGGCTGTTTACTAGAATCATTTCAGACCTGGGGCCATTTTCACATAGTCTAAACACTGCCATCTACGCAGAAAGGTGCTATGGTTCAGCTAGCACCATGGAAAGGTCTGACCCACTCCTTAACTGCCGTCATCAGCCTGAGGTGATAATTTTTCTCATGACCTTGGAACTAAAGAAATTTTCCCAGAAAGAGGGTTTGACACCAAAGCTCCTCTTTTACCACCTTCCCAGAGCATCTAGATTCCCCTCTTATTCCACCTACATGGAAGCCATGTGAGATATCAGAAGCCTTCAGTGAGTGACCTTTGGCTGCATGTTTTCAAAAATCTCTCATGGATGGTGGTAGATTAGTTCACAAAAGTAACAAGGTCCCACCTTTTCACCATGGTGGACTCAGGACGCATTGTTCTGGACTCCAGAATCATAAACTTTTTCCTTTTTATACTTTCACATATACCTTTTAATTGGAAGCCTGTTCAAGAAACCTGGAGGTTTCTGTGGATGGAGGTTTCTGTGGATGGAGGTAAAAGGAAAAGCTTTTACAGGGCTGAAGAAGTGAAGAAGGATAAAAGGTTTACCCTAAGAGCTCCATGCACTGAGATGAAATAATCTGTTTCTATTCTTTTGTTCAGTACACGACCACAGGTACCAGGCAACCACAGGAACCTATAGGATATACTAGAAAACACTCCAACAATACCATCACACATCCTCCATCTCATAATCTGTTAATTTTTTCACAACATTTTAATAATGGAAATTATTTATTGTTTTTCTTTTCCACTGAAAGATAAGAAGAAGGCCTGCATTTTTCTCATCACACTCTCCTTAACACATAGTAAGTGCTCTTGTGCTAAATGAGAAGAGGAATGAATGAATGAATGAATGAATGAACAGGAATCTGACTTCCATTCTCCTCATTGCCATTGCTGAATACTGGGGCTGTTATTGGGGAACCCAAGAGAAGTCAGTTTATGAGAACATGGAGGTGAGGTTTGCAATTCCCTGTTTGGCAAGATAATAACCGGATGTTAACTGACTTGACTTTTACTCCCCATTCTATCATGTAGGTGTCTCTCCCCTTGGCAGTCAGAGGCAATTCAGGGAGAATTTAGGATTGCTGCAACAGGAATGTAGGGAGAATGAAACAATAGGCAATAGTTTTAAAAATCAAGATGCTGATTAATAAAAGCCAATCAAAGGAGCAAGGGTTAATGGTTTTCCATAAAAATAAGATTCAGCAAAAGGGTAATATAAAATGATATTAGGGCTGAGACAGGGAAGAAACCTAGGGCCACAAAAGAAATGAAGAAGCATGAAGAGGGAGGAGCTTGATGTGGGCTTCTAAAACTGGGGAGACCATGACAAAAGGGGGAAAACACATCAAGACAGTATGGTACTGGCACAAAAACACTCATATCAGTGGAACAAAATAGAGAACCCAGAAATGGACCCAGAAACACATGGTCATCTGCAACCACGTGAATGGAGCTAGAATATATTATGCCAAGCAAAATAAGTCAATCAGAGAAAGACAAATACCATATCATTTCACTCATATGTGAAATTTAAGAAACAAAACAGATTAACAAATGGGAAGAAGGAGGGAGAAGAGAGGGAAACAAATCACGAGAAACTCTTAACTACAGAGAACAGATTGAGGGTTGTTGGAAGGAGGTGGGTAGGAGATGGGCTGGATGGGTGATGGGAATTAAAAAGGTCACTTGTGATTAGCACTGGATGTTGTATATGGGTGATGAATCACTGAATTCTACTCCTGAAACCAATATTGCACTGTATGTTAACTAATTAAATTTAAATTTTAAAAATTACTTAAATAAAATAAAATAAAAATAAAATAAATAAAATAAAAGTCGTCTGGGGAAATGACTTGATCTTTCCCGTCAGTCCTGCTTGCAATGAAGATGTAATGCTTGGTATTAAGAAAAATAAACTTATTTGCTTAAGCTGCAGTTTTTTAGGTTTCCTTTACTAGTCAAGCATTGCTCACTGATATACAGGATTTGGAACTTGTGGTGCTCCCCAGAAGATATCTCTAGACATTTTTTATTATCACAACTGGATGGGATGCTACTGACATCTAAACGGGTAGAGGCCAGGAATGCTGCTAAAATCCTACATGCATAGGATAGCTCCTCACAACAGAATTGCCTGATAAAAAAGGATTGAGATTGAGAAACTCCATTACAGTGGGACACTGCTGGTGACCCTGGTTATGCAGTGGAAAAGCACTAATTCAGTCACATGTGGTCCACTCCACTGAAGACCATATGCTGACTAAAGCTGTAACATTAGAGGAAATGACAGGAAAGACTCAGAATTTTAGTCTTTGCTTTTCTTATTGCTTTCAGAAAAATCCTATAAAACAATGATGAAAGTAGAGATTGAAGAGTACACAGCTTTCCTAAGTAGATATTATCTGTCTGGGGTTTTATGAGAACCATATATATTTGATCTAAAAATATAGGCATAGTAATTTTAGGTTGGACTGAATTCATTGCTCTAGGTGCACTTAACAGAGATTTTGGATTTGAGTAAACTGGAGTGGTAAGCTGTTTGCTTGATTAGTTGACTGAAGACTGTGTTTTTTTAATGTTTATTTTTTTTTGAGACAGAGAGGGAGGGAGAGAGGAAAGGAGAGAGAGAGGGAGAGAGAACAGAGCAGGGACAGAGAGAGGGAGAAAGAGAATACCAAGCAGGCTGTGTGCTGTCAGTGCAGAGCCTGACTTGGGGCTTGATCTCATGAACCATGAGATCATGACCTACGCCAACATCAAGAGTTGGGCACTGCCCTGACTAAAGACTGTTTTAATAGAAGACAGCAAGAATCTTATATCTGCACCTGCAACAATCTCTTGGCATATAATAGATATGTATATGCAATAATAGCCTGAACTCAATGAAACTGACATTCTAGAAATTGCTTGAAGTAATCTAGTCTAGAATAAGGAATCCAAAAAAATGGTAAATCCAGCTCTAAGAAGTTCACTTTCAGACAGTGCTTCCAGAAATTTTTAGTGGTTAGTATCTGCTATGTGATTTGAAATTGGAGGACATAACAGCAGTGTGGAATTGTACGGACCTCAAGTATGTGATCAGGATTAATGAGATGAAACAAAATTCTGGAAAGAGGGCTAGAAAAATCCAAACTTTCTGTCTTCTAGAGAAGACCTCTAATATTTATTGTAGTCCTAAAACAAAGAGCAAACATAAGCCAAATTCCAATACACAACTGACCTGGTGACATTAAGAAGTTTCTAGTAAAGCTTTACTCTCCAAACTTCATTGTGCATCCCTATGAATGAAATGACTGGAAAACAAGTCCCTGCTAACCTTAAAAAGTACTTAGAGAGGTATCAGACTTTTATTCATTGTTACCTTCCTCCCAGGTTCCATCAGTTTCTGAGCAGTTGAAGGAACAAGAAATGACAGAGAAGTAGGATAATAGGTGAACAGGCCTAACTCATTATGGGCAAGAAACCCCTAAGGAAAGACTTGTTCCAGGCACTAATAAGAAAGAGAGAAAGTGGAAACAATACTCCTGCCCACTTCTAAGTGGGGAGAAACAGTTTGGCCCTTCCAGAATGTCTCCTCTAAGAGGAAACATCCACTCACTTAGGGAGTTCTGCGTGCTTAATCTGCAGAAACACTAGTGTGTGGAACACTGGTATTGTTGGGTACAGGGTAATGCATTAAATACTCTTAGAAAAGACACAAGATTAGCCATGGAAGAGCTGCAAGGGCAGGTGGAGGCATCCTGGAGGCCTCATTAGTGAAGGGAATTTACAAATTCCCTAGAATATCAGGGTTCAGCTTCTTTCTTGGCTCTCTTTCCATTGTTCAAGTAGCAATAAGGAATGTTAAGTATCGCCTTTTCTCTAAAGTGGTGTTAGAATGCAAAGGATTAATGCAAAATGCAAAAATCCTTAACAAGATACTAGTCAACCATATCCAACAATACATTAAAAGAATTATTCAGCACAACCGAGTGGGATTTATGCCTGGGATGCAGGGCTGGTTCAGTATCTGCAAAACAATCAATGAGATTCATCACATCAATAAAAGAAAGGACAAGAACCACATGATCCTCTCAATAGATGCAGAGAAAGCATTCGACAAAATACAGCATCCTTTCTTGATAAAAACCCTCAAGAAATTAGGGATAGGAGAAACATACCTCACGATCCTAAAAGCCATATATGAAAGACCCACCACTAATATCTTCAATGGGGAAAAACTGAGAGCTTTTGCCCTAAGGTCAGGAATATGACAGGGATGTCCACTTTCGTCACTGTTATTCAACATAGTATTGGAAGTCCTAGCCTCAGCAATCAGACAACACAAAGGAATAAAAGGCATCTAGATGGGCAAGGAGGAAGTCAAACTTTCATTCTTTGCAGATGACATGAGACCATATATGGAAAACCCAGAAGATTCCACCAAAAAACTTCTAGAGCTGATGCATGATACACCAAAGTTGCAGGATATAAAACCAATGCACAGAAATCAGTTGCATTTCTATACACCAATAATGAAGCAATAGAAAGAGAAATCAAGGAATCGATCCCATTCACGACTGCACCCAAGCCCATAAAATACCTAGGAATAAGCCTAACCAAAGAAGTGAAAAATCTATACACTGAAAACTACAGAAAGCTTATGACAGAAACTGAAGAAGGCACACACAAAAAAAGGAAAAATATTCCAAGCTCATGGATTGGAAGAACAAATATTGTTAAAATATCGATACTACCCAAACCAATCTACATATTCAATGCAATCCCTATCAAAATAACCCAGCATTCTTTACAGAGCTAGAACAAACAATCCTAAAATTTGTATGGAACCAGAAAAGACCCCAAATAGCCAAAGAAATCCTGAAAAGAAAACCAAAGGAGGAGGCATCACAATCCCAGACTCCTAGTTCTATTACAAAGCTGTAATCATCAAGGCAGTATGGTACTGGCACAAACAGACACTCAGATCAATGGAACAGAATAGAGAACCCAGAAATGGACCCACAAACATATGGCCAACTAATCTTTGACAATGCAGGAAAGAATATCCAATGGAATAAAGGGAGTCTCTTGAGCAATTGGTGCTGGAAAAACTGGACAGCGACATGCAGAAAAATGAACCTGGACCACGTTCTTACACCATACGAAAAAGAACTCAAAATGGATGAAAGACCTAAACATAAGACAGGAAGCCATCAAAATCCTAGAGAAGAAAGCAGGCAAAGACTTCTTTGACTTTGGCCGCAGCAACTTCTTACTCAACACATCTCCAGAGGCAAGTGAAACAAAAACAAAAATGAACTATTAGAACCTCATCAAAATAAAAAGCTCCTGCACTTGAAGAAAACAATCAGCAAAACTAAAAGGCAACCATGGAATGGGAGAAGATATTTGCAAATGAAAACAAACTGAGGGTTGCTGGAGGGGATGTGGGTGGGGAGGATGGGCTAAATGGGTAAGGGGCATTAAGGAAGACAGTTGTTGGGATGAGAACTATTTGTTATACATAGGGGATGAATCACTGGAATATGCTAACTAACTTGGATATAAATTTTAAAATAAGTAAATAAAAATTGAAAAAATATATATTTAAAAAATAAACATTAAGATATATTAAGGCTATGGGGAGCATAAACTCAGACAAAAGGGAAAATTTTGATCCATCACGTCTTTCTATTCTCAAAGAAAAAAAAAAGTGCACTTATTGTGATGAGCATTGAGTACGTATAGAAATGTTGAATCATTATATGGCATACCTGAAAGTAATATAGCACTGTATGTTAATTATATTTTGATTTTAAAAACTCAAAAATATTTTTTAAAAAAGAACAGGATCATCAGGAGACATTATGGTGGCTTAGGGGCACAGAGATTTTACACAACAAAACTAGACATTGCATCACTGTTTTTTGTTAATTTTCTATAGCTTATAACAGGAAACAATGTGACCGGAAATAAAGATTACCCCCTCCTGAAAATGTATCTCTCTCAATATTTGGTCATGTTGTCTCTTCTCCCACAACATCTGTCCAAATCCAACTTCAAGGCTCAACTCAGTGCTATGTCCTTTGAGGCTGCCTGTGATCCTTTTTAAGATCAATACTTCCCTTGGCTCTCTGAACTTCTCTTATGTGGAGTATCACATATTGCCTTTTGCTAGTCATCCTTATCTGTCTTGACATTTTCAAGGTCCAGTCTTACCCCGTCTCCCTCCTAGAATATGACATTTCTTACATAGATGTCTTCTTTATGTTTGTATAGTGCTTAATAGGACATGCCAATGCTCACAGCTTACCCCACTTAATTCTCCTAACTTGGAGGTGTCAGCAGGCATGGATTGTTTGTTTGCTTGTTTGTTTGTTTGTTGTCCTTTCACAAATGAAGAGACTTAAGACTCAGTGAAAACATAACTTGTCACAAACCCCAGAGGTAAGTGGCAGAGCTCAGGTCCATCATACTCACAGGACTGGAAACATCTGAGACACTTCTGGAAGAACTTGGATTTCAAATCTGAGGTCCAACAAACTCAGAAACTGACAGATTATAACCAAAGTGTCAAGTTTATTATTTCCAAGAGCAAACGGTGCTTCAGGAGAATCAAGGTCATGGACATTGGCTCAGAAAAAGAGACATCTTTGGAATGAGAGGCAGGAATTTTTCGCTCATATCGCTTGTGGCCCCATTTCCCCACCTGTAAAATAAGAAGGTGGTGGCCGGGCTACCGATTCTAAGGATCCTTCGTGCAGTCCACGAGTCCTTGCCAACGACCTTGGTGGCTGGGAGCTGTGGGGTAGGATGAGACCTGAAAATGCTTTTTTGCACTTGGCAGATTTGTAGCCAAGGGCCAAAAGGCGAGCTGGAAGTAGGGTGAGAGGGTTGTGGTCAGAATGACAGGCCTGGAGCAGGGATTTAGCCAGAACAGAGTACAGGGGGTATAGCTCTCCTAAGACTACTGGGGTAGAATTCCCAGGAAGGAAACAGTAGGTCAGAGCTCCCACCGCGGGGCTCTGAAATGGCACAACCATCCCAGCCCAGCCCAACCACCACCCTACCAGCAGTTACCTGGTTAGAGTCCTGAACCAAGGAAGTGCCAGGGAAGCGATTCCCTCACGGTATTCGGTATTCGGCCCCTGTAGCAACATCCAGATGCATCTAGGAAGCCTGGAGTCCTGCTCATCTGGTTGGTCTCCTCGCCTGGGATTGGCTTCTGGCAAGTAGGACTGTGGGCCTCCCTGAGGCCTCTAGTAGACAGTACATGAAGTACCCCCAGTCTCTACCTCAAAGCCATGTTTTGTTACTGTCACTGCCCCTCCCCTCACCATGCTTGTAACAGGACCTGGAACTCCATTAGCAGGAAGAAACATAGTAAAAAGAACAGGAATGAATGGGGATCAGAGAATGATAGAGTCTTGCAATAGAAAGAGGAGGGGATGTCTAAAGACCTAAATTCAAAGTCGTCCTTGCCCCTTTCAGCCAGTAAAACGTTTCCCAGTTAGCAGGATGTTTGCCAAACCTCACCTGCAAACTAATGATTCTATGTTACAAAGGCACTGGGATTGCAAAGTAGATAAGCAGATATATGGGATGTTTCTGTCTCTTTACCTCCAAGCCTCTCAGTATAGCTGGCAACCACAACCCAATCCTATGATTTTCCTTCTCTGATTAAAACGTCTTCTGCGGCAACCCAGATCAAGGACATATTTCTTAGTGGTTAGGGCAGGCTCTGTGCTGGACACCAGGGAAACAAAGGTGGCCTGGCCTTTTCTTCCAATCAAGAAGACAAATACTAAAATCAGCCAAGCCTGGAGTTTTGTGCCTGGTAACTCAACTGTGAACACGGTATTAGCTCACATAGGGCTTACTGTACAGAGGAGGAGGCTGACAAGTAAACAATGTTAACACAGTGTTGCAAACGTATGGCAGGCCACCACAGGAACAAAAAGGAAGGGGCACCTAATCCAGGTGCAGAGATGGGATATAGGGAAGTCTTCCAGGAGAAGGGGGTTTCTCCAGTAAGTCTTGAAGAGCAAATAGAAGTTTTCAAGGTAATAGGAGAGTCTCTCTGCTCTTGGGACCCATCCACTCCCATTCGAGCACAATAGCTGGGGGTTCCTGCCCATATTTCTAGGGCCCCACGCTATTTTTAAGGTGTATAAAAGTTCTTGGGTATTGAAAAGGGGACTGTCCACATAGATGATGTCACAAGGTCTGTGCAGTTTGGGGACAGAGAATCTCCAAACCTGACTGTGCTCCTCTTTTTGTGGTCTCCTTAAATCAAAAGTTTGTTATTGTTGTTGTTGTTATTATTACATATGAATGGGTCAAAGACTCAGCAGTAATCTGGATAGAGTGAAGTGGGAGGAAACTTACTAGAAAACACCTATTATACCTACAGTGTGCCAGACACCATTCTAAGTGCTCATTCTAAGTGCTTTATATATATTATCTCATCCAGTCCTCATATTAACTCTATGACTTAGCTACTGTTGCTATCTTTATTTTACAGATGAGGTAGTGCTGCAGCACAGAAAGGCTAAGTAACTTGGCCATGGTCACCCAACCCATGGTATGGCACCCAGGGTTCTGGTTTGGGGTTCTGGGTGAATGATAGTGTCTTTCATGGTGATGGGAACATGGGTGGAGCTTCAGAGATGATGAGTTCTGCTTTAAGCATACAGAATTTGGGTTACCTTTTCTGTTAGTTCTCATAAGAAAGCTAGTGTGATGGTTTCTCAAAGAGGTCAGGGTGATGTTATCTCAGATTCGTGAGTTTTTTGGACCAAATGCAGGTGACCCAAGATGCTATATAGGAGGCATCGTGGGCCATGTCTTCCCCACTGGGGTTCAACCCGGTCATGGTAGATCAGTCCCACACTGCTGGCCACGGAGGGACCTATGACATTTAGATACACTGCCCTGATAAAGCTGGCTCTCACAGGCAAGGAAAGCCAACCACCTGGGCATGAAACAGCTCTGAGGAATAAAAGAACTCAATCTTGTTTTCCAGATTCTTGAATCTCCTACACACTCGTAAGCAGCCAGAACTACAGGATAACACATGAACAGGGAAACCCGAGAACTGGAGCTGACAGCATTTGGTCTGGCGTTAAGAGATTTCTTGCTTAAGAACCCTGAGTCTCTGAGGACTTAATGGACCAATGGGCCACACCCAATGGCAATGCCAGGCAGAAGCTAGGATGAGATAGCCAAGTCCTCCTTGTGAGGTTTCCAAATGTAGAGGAGGACCTTGATATCAGAAGGCCACACTAGGGTGAGTGGGCAAAGACTACTTCAAAAGACTTCCTTTAGAATTTGCAAAAACTTTGCAATAGGTCTTCTGACGTCTTTTTCTGGCCTGGCTTGTACAGGGAACTGAGGGACTCATATCAAGGCCTGAGGTGGGCCCAGAAACTCTTGAGATATTGGTGATGCCTGGATAGCCCAGGAGACAGTTACTTTGCACCCTGTAAATGACCTACCTGTTGGGCTACAATAAGCTACGTAAGATATAGCTAACTCTACAGGAAAGGGCCTGATCTTATCTTCTGCCCTTCACCCATGGCCACTGCACCTAGAGGTTGTGGCTCCAGGGCCTACTCAATCCAGTCCTCATAGACTGGACATAGAGGACTGCTTCTATATGTAAACCATTCTTCCAGGTGAAGACCACCTGGGTAACTCCTGCCTCCCACATACTAGACTAGACTAATGCATCTATATTATGTTGTCTCCATACCTTTCCACTTTTTATCTGCTGCTCCACACTCCCTAAGGACCTTTCCTGGGACTCCAGATTGCCGGGGCTGTTTTAGGAAAGATTAACCACATCCATGGGCCAAAATGTCGCTGGGCCTGTTTCTTCGTTAGTAAGATGGAGATGCCTGTTGCTCGCTTCACTGAAACTCAGACTTGGGTGAAAATGCCCTGGGTATTACATACAATGTAATAATAACTGAATGCTCAGGATATGCCAGGCCGTTTGCTATGTAGTGTCTGTACGTTATCCCTGTCAACACTCTTAGCCCTGTGAGGCACACTTTATGCTCTACGTTTTTCAGATGACAAAAAGTCTCAGTAGTTGGGTCTATTTCCCAAGGTCAGCAGAAGGCATAGGGGCAGACCCGGGGTGAATAGTCTGAGAGCCACAAGTGCGCAGCCTTGAGCCCTCACTTGGGGCTCCGCCCTCTCTCCCTTATGACGTGACCCGGCCAAGCCGGGGAGCAGTTTGTACCGGCTACCACAGTCCTGCCGCGCCTCCCCCTCCCCGCCTTCTCCGAGCGCAGGGAAGCGCGCGCCCACCTTCGCCGCAGAGATTTCCGGGATCCCGGAGGGGCCGGAAGTGGGCCCTGTTCTCGCTTCCGGCTCTGCCATTGTTTTCGCTTCTGCGGGTCGCGGCTGTGTCCCGCACCCAGGGGTCGCCGCGACTGTCCCCCGGTGAGCGGACCAGGGGCGGGGAGGGAGGTGCTGCCCGGGCCGGGGTCGCCGGGTTGGAGCCGCGGCCGCCCGCAGCCCTGATCGGCGACGCCGGCCCGGTCCACGCTTCGCCCCCGCGGCCGGCGGCGCGGTCCCTGTGACGTGAAGCCGCCGGTTATAGAGCCTCCTCTTTGTCCAGTGCCCTTGACCGGCCGTGCTTGGCCCAGGAGCCGGGCACCTGCCGGTACAGCGGTTGAAAAGGGCAGACGTGGCCAGGTGAGCAGCGCCGCAGAAGCCCTGGTTTAACGCGAAATGTAGGTGGACGTTTTCCCAACCGCGCACTGGAAGACAATAGGAAGCGTCAGAAGTAGGAGACAGTCTTGAAATTTCAAACGTGAAGTGTCCCTTGGAGACTCAGAAGTGCAGATGAGCTGAGCTGCTGAGCATTCGGAACTGTTAGAGAAGTAGGAAAACGATCGGAACCTTCTACAGGTGTGGGGTTTCAGAGCGGAATTAACAGATTATTTTAAAGATGTTTTTTTGTTTTTGTTTTTGTTTTTCCTTACAGAAATGGAAGCCTAGAGAGAAGTAGCTTACCGAGGGTCCTGAGTTGCATGGCGACTAGAGGCTCTAGTTAGGATGAAGGTGCCGATTCTCAGTTTTACATGTATAAACTGGATACCCCCCCCCCACTTCAGTATCAGCTAAATGAATCAGATTCATTTGCCTAGCAAATGTTTACCACTGTATGCCCTGTACACAACACCTATATACAAAAAAAGACTAGGAAACAGCCCTTTGAGTCCTTCCACAAAGTGGGGGAGACAGCCACGTGAACCACAAACACAGTGTGAGAAGTGCTGTAGCAGAGGTGTCAATGAAAAAGGTGCTGTGGGCTCACTGAGGCAATAACCACACTAATCTGCTGGAGAGATCAGGAAGGTTTTCTAGGGGAGGTGAGTGAGTAGAAAAAGGCCTGGCATTTTCTGACTCCTTTCGGTTTCTTTCCTGTGGTGGCTGTCTAGCAGGAGGGTGTGAGTGGAGGGTGTGAGTGAGGAGTTTTGCATAAACTAGTTAAAACAGTGGTGTTGCAGTGAGACGTGCAGAGAGGGAGGCTACCACCTTTCTACCTGCGTGGGGCAATCAAAAAAGCATTCAGGAGAAAATGGTACGGTATTTGTTTTGGGTCTTGACAGATGAGCAGGAGTTGATCAAAAGTTGAAGAAGAAAAATCCCAACAGGGTAAGAGTATGAGGGACTTCTAGCTGTGTCTCTAGAGCTTTAGTCTCAAACTATATGGTGCATCTCTGTTACAAAAGAGAAGAGATTTGAGCGTTCACTTCCAACATAGGTTTATTTACTTCCAACATAAGTTTACTTATAATTTAAATACATGTACAAATTTCAATACACATAAAACATACCCTAAATAGGAATTAAATAGCAGCTTATTATGCTATTATATATTCTTTGGATCACCTTGCAAATTCCTCATTTGGAGATCATTACAGCCTTTCCACTGGGCATTTGGAAGGAGAGAGAGGGTGTGGCTAGAAAAGAGGCCCAAGGCCAGACGGTTAAGGGCTGTGGGTGCTGGGCGTAGGTGATGGAAGACTCTGGAAGGTTTAAGAAAGGTAGTCACTTGGAGAGATGCTTAGAGAGACAGCCCTGGTCGTGCCCTTTTATTTTCCCCCTGGAGCTTTGGTTTTTAACTGTGGATGGTCTGTCATCAACCTGGGGCTGAACACTCTGGGAGTCTGATTTCTCTCTTGGTGTTTCTGTAGGTGACAGCCCATCACCCTATACCCCCAGCTCTGAAAAACAGCTCCTGAAGCCTGAGTTCTAAAGCATCATTTTAACTGGACAAACTGCAGCTGAAACAAGCTTCTCTTTGAGGTCACAATGGCCACCCAAGGCAGGGGAACGTTAGGCCTCATCCCTAGGGGTGCTGTTCTCCAGAAGCAGGAGTGGCGCCAGACTGTGAAGCAGGAGCCAGGCAGCCAGACCTGGGGTCAGGCCTGCAATCTCCAAAAGAACCACCCTCCTGTCTGTGAAATTTTCCGGCTGCACTTCAGGCAGTTGTGTTACCACGAGATGTCTGGGCCGCAGGAAGCCCTGAGCCGGCTCCGGGAGCTCTGCCACTGGTGGCTCATGCCCGAGGTACACACCAAGGAGCAGATCCTGGAGCTGCTGGTGCTGGAGCAGTTCCTGAGCATCCTGCCCGGGGAGCTCCGGGCCTGGGTGCAGCTGCATCACCCTGAGAGTGGCGAGGAGGCTGTGGCTGTGGTGGAGGATTTCCAGAGACACCTCAGTGGACCAGGAGAGGTGAGCGGATGAGTCTAGAATGGCCTCCGGAACCATTCTCTAGTGCTTGCGTTAACCTGGGAATAGTAATTCTTCATTCCCTAAGCTCTAGGCTGGTTTGCCTGGAGGATTCCTAAGCCAGTTCCGTGGACAGAGAGGAAATAGTTTTGGGCTTCAAGCCAAAAAACAAAAACGCACATCCCAGCCAAGCTCTGTGCATCACTTTGTGAAATACTGGGTCGTGAGCCTAGCTTCAGCCTAGAGATCCACACAGTACTCCTGTCAGGTAGGTTCAGCACGCTGGTTAGAATGGGAGAGTGGTAGCGAGAGGCAGATTTTTGGGTATGTTGATAACATGGGCCTTCATTTGATAAATTCTCACTGTTCACTTCCTCAGACTTCTCAGAGTCTGTTATCTCTCTTGCTGCCTTTCAAGGGTCTTATCAGAGGTGATATTTCCGGGCCTCATAATCATTTATTTCTTTTCTAGCTTTCCAAACCCAACTGGGGTCTCTCTCTCTCTCTGTCTTTTTTTTCCCTTTAATTCTAATTTTGGTTTACCCTGTTTCCTAGGGTTCTCTCAAATTTAAAGCCAAGGGAATTCAAATCAGAGGAAAAGTTGGAGAATCAGCAGCATAACAACAGTGGTAAATCTGGCTTCTAGGACCACGGAGCTCACTAGCGCTGACCATGTGTATCAGTCAGGGTTTAGCCAAAGAATCAAAACCAGTAGGAAATTATATATATTATATATTTGTATTTATGTATATAGTTACATTATTGTCACAAATAGGACAGTTATGTGGTTATGGGGACTGGTGGGGCAAGTCTGAAATCTATAGAGCAGGCCATCAGGAAGGGCCAGCTGGAACTCAGGCACAAGCTGAAGCTGCCATCTACGTGCAGAATTACTTTTTCATGGAACTTCTAGCTGGGATTTTAAGGTTTTGCAACTGATTGAATCAGACCCATCCAGGTGATCTAGGATAATCTCCTTTACTTAGAGTAAACTGAGTATGGATTTTGATCACATGTGAAATACCTTCACAACAACACATCAATTAGTGCTAAATTGACACTTTAAAAGACTATCACACATGGTAAGTTGGCTCTTATAAGTCTAAAATTGCTCTTATAACTAAATGAGCAGGGTGGATTAGGGTCTCCTCTACTTTTACTCCTTTGTACTTTACCAGGGAAAACCAATATATGAAAATTCCCAAGTACCCAGCATATCATTTTATTCATTGCTTTAAAAAGAAAATGACAGTTACAATACTTAGGCATAGGGAATCAACTCCAGTTGATTAGAGTCTGAGGACTAGACCTTTTGCCAAGAGTAGCGGCCATGCCCATTTGGCATTAAATCCATTGTCAACCATTATTTCTTGGGATGCGGAAGTGGACACAGGAATAAGTCAACCATCACCAGGGTCTAGAGAGCAGCTAGACTCAACCATGGGCAGAGACTAGTGGCTGAAGTGTTCTGAGTGCCATTTAGTGAGGAGGGTGGAAGGAAAATTTCCCTATTTCCCACCTTCATTTGCTTAACCTGAAGAGAATGTTCCTTCCATTAAAACTTAATCTTTTATCCCGGGAGCCTCAGAAAAAGGTGATTGAGTCACAAACTCAAGAGAGTAACTTAGAGTTGACAGGGCAGCTGAACACTCTTGGCTCCTGCCTAGGAGTAGGGTCTTTGGAGTCTTATTTCTTACAGCCATTATTGTCAGCTTAAGTTTTCTGACAGAGAAGACCTGAAAACGGGACTGTCTGGGGGCGCCTGGGTGGCTCACTCAGTTAAGCGTCCAACTTTGGCTCAGGTCATGATCTCGTGATTCATGAGTTCGAGCCCCACGTTGGGATCTGTGCTGACAGCTCAGAGCCTGGAGCCTGCTTCGGATTCTGTTTCTCCCTCTCTCTCTGCCTCTCTCCCTCTCCCACTCATGCTCTGTCTCTCTCTCCTTCAAAAATAAGTAAACATTTAAACAGGACTGTCTTTCCTAGCACAGGCTCAGAAAATGTATTTATGACTAAATGAGTAAACAAGCTTTTTCACGGCAGTTTGCCAGGAGGAGGTTAAAGAATATCGGAGTCGTTCTGTGCAACAGCAGTGAGCATGTGCAAATGTGCACTTTAAGGCTTAAAAGGGTTGTGGAGTAATCCTTGCTGGGCTGCAGAATCCTGCAATTTACAAAATGCTTTTACATCCTGTATCTAATTTCAGCTCCTAGCAGGCTTACAGAATGTGCAGAGAGTATTTCCATTTGACAAGTGATGTAAGGACAGAGAAGTAATTGATTCATCTAAGATGGCAGAGTTAGTGAATGTTCCCTCTGTCCATGAGATTTAGCCCAAGTGTGGTTATCGCTAATTACCACCAAGGAATCAGAATTTTCCAGCCCCCTAGGTTCTAGGCCACTAGTTTTTCCCTAGTGTCTTGCTGTTGAATGCCATCTTAGAATGAAAATTGGAATGGGGTTTTCTTGCCTACAAAGAAATGAAACTTAGGAGTTTCTGAGTCCTATATAATGAACAGGAACTGGACCAGCATTTGGTTGGTGAATTTCAAGGTTGGGTTATCACAAGGCAATAGGTTCTATCTTCTGCCAGTACCCAGCAACTGTATTTAAGACCTGGAACTCCCCTTTATAAGACTGTCCAGTGGAGAAACTGGGACAGTTTCTCTGGGACTCCTGAGAGCCTCCTGGTTCTATCACTATACTGGAGAGATATACAGTAAAGATGTACAGCTGCATATTTCAGCAGATATATCTGCATATGTACATATCTGTGTGTGTGTATATATATATATATATATATGTATATATTTCAGCTGCGTATTTCAGCAGCTGTAACCCAGTGGGGCAAATCCAGCAGGGTTTGCGAACAAGTTATTTTCAACTATGCACCTATGCTGTACTATGTACATGCTAGTGCAAGCAAGTGAGCCTATAAATGTTATTCATTTAGATAGTGTCTTAGGTTTTCTGCTCCAAATGCTGGTGAAAAAGTAACCATGAGATTGTGAGGAGATGGTTTGATGACGATAAGCAAAGGTTAGAAATACCTATGATCTGAGATATTCTCAAAGTCTCTCAAAGATTGATATTACCTGATCTTATTTGACTTTTTGTATCAGTTATTTTGGAAAAAGAGTACATATTGAAAACTGGGTTTGCAGGTAACTTTAAAAACTAGTATTGAGTGTTGAAAGGAAACAAAAAAGTATTAAGAGAAGGTCAGCAAATATTAACTGAACACCAACATTGGGCCAAGCATTGTTCTAGGGGCAAGTGATCAAGACAGAGTTCTTACCCTCAAAAAACTTATATTTCATTGGGGGATAAATAGGCAATAAAGGCATAAATAAAATAATTCAAGGATTAAGACATATAGAAAATGTAACCGGGTCAGTGGAGAGATAGTGACTATGCTTGCTTTGTCGGTATGGTGAGAGGTGGCCTCTCTGAAGAGGAAACACTTTCACTGAGAGAAATTAGAAAAGTTCTCGAGGAGTGTCAGCACTATTTTGGGCCGTTGCTCCTGCCGTCAGCCTCAGCAGCATTATATATGCACATATAGGTACATACAGCTATCATTTTTTCATTCCCTAGGTACTTTTTTGTTGTAGTTTATTTGTTTATGTTGAGAGAGAGAAAGGGAGCAGGGGAGGGACAGAAAGAGAGAGAGTCCCAAGCAGGCCCCAAGCTGTCAGCATAGAACCTAACATGGGGCTCAAATTGACAAACTGTGAGATCATGACCTGAACTGAAACCAAGAGCCAGACGCTTATCTGACTGAGCCGCCCAGGTGCCCCAATTTCCTGGGTACTTCTGATTGGGTCTCTTCTGTAGGCTAAGGTCACAAGGAGTGTACAGAATTGCTCTCCTGGCTCCTTTTTCTAGATTGTTCTTGATAAGCAAATATGTGTCTGAAGAATTGACAAAATGGAAGTGGTTTTATAATCTGGTCTTCAGGCTCCTACCAAGAGGTTCAGTAGAGGGATAGCAAGCAGAATTGCATGCATTGGATTGTGCTTTGACAATTTTTCCCCCAGAAGGCTGTACTTTTGGGGCTGGAAGGATATTGGCTGTTCTTTTCCCTGGCTTCTTTTTGGGGGTGTTTCTTAGAGGTTTGGGGTTCCATACCTTGAAGGATACTCTTTTGAATCCTTTTATAATTCTTTGCTCTAGGTTTCAGCTCCTTCACAGGAACAGGAACTACATTTGGAGGAGACCACAGCTCTGGGCACAACAGTAGAATCTCTTCCTACCTCACCCCTCAGTGAGAGTTCATCCCCTGAAGCCCGGCGGGAGCCTCCTCATGACCCAGGAACATACCTCCTCCACAGTGAGCACTCCGGTACTCAACTCCCAGCTCCAGCCTCCAGTCCTGCCTCCCTTTTCTCCTCAAGTCTCCTTTCCCTTTCCTTTATCTCCCTATCTCCCACCCTGTTGGAATCCCTCAATGCCCTGCCCTCTCTCTTCCTTCCCTGGCAACCTTGTCTGTTCCTCTTGCTTATTTTCTGATCATTCACATATTTAGCAAGTTTTGGTCAAGCACATGTCATGGATAAGGCACTGTTGGGGACCAGAGGGATATGGTACACAGTCACTGCTTTCACAGAGCTTGTTATCCAGTTGGCAGAGAGTGAGTCATAACTGCAAGAAGAGGCATCCTTGTAAGATACATTGAGTGACATCTGTCCCTAGGCATTTGATGCCAAGAGAATGAACAATATGGACATTGTAAACATTGAGAAAAATCACTGTGGGCTAGAGCCGATAGAGGAAGCTTACTGGAAGAGGAAGTAATGGGATTGGACAATGAAAAACGGGAGCAGTTGAAGAGGAGAAAAAAGTGGTAGGCATCAGAGCAGAGGATATAAACAAAAACTCTAAATTGAGGGTTCCTTGGACCACACTGAAGTGTAATGTGGAAGGTCTGCTTATACAGGGCCTTACAGTTGAGGCTAGGAAAATTTTGGTGGGCAAGGGTTGATGTGTTAGAAACAGTATTTCAAGAGGACCATTCTGACATGTAACCATTGCGGATTGAATGGTAGGACCAATGGCTTAGAACCTCTCTTAAGAGGCTAGTGTACCCGAATGGATGTGAGGCAATCATTGAGCAATGTTGAGTGGAATAGAAATTGACAGATGTGACATACATATGGAGGAAGGATCCAGGAGACAGTGGAAAGAGAAGAGAATTAGGGGGCTTGACCAGTGTTTGGATTCATTGACAGACCTGGGAAGTAGAAAGGAGGATGGCGAGAACATCCATTTTTGACCTTGAATTTGAGGTGATGAGGAACACCCAAATGAAATGTCCAGTGTAACCGGAAGCTTCTGATAGGAGTCTAGGAGAGAGCTAAGAACTGTGACAGCAGCGTTAGAGCATTGACAGTCGTTGAGATCTCTGACAGAGCAAACAGAGATGCTCTGAGGGCTGAGAGCCTCCAGTGTCCATGATGAGAAGGCAAGAGAAGGAAGTGAAACCAGAACGAGGGGCCAGAGATGTGAAGGCAAATCGGGCTGGCCTGACGCTAGGGAAGCCATGGGGAGAGAAAGTGGGCAGAAGCATAGCTTCCGTCAGAGAGGCTGCAGCCAGGGAGGGCTGGGAGGAATGGCCACTTCTCAGTTTGACCAAGGACCCTCTGCACCCTCAGAATAACGCCTGCGTGGAAGATTCACAGCGCTCTCAGAAAAACGCCTGTATGGAAGAGGCACGAGAGGCAGTGTGTGGAGGCGCCTGGGTCTCTCGAATCCACTCCCTGGGAGCCAGACCTTATTGGAGCCAAGGCAGGGCTTGTTCTCATGGCTTTCTTTCCTCCCTCAGGTCAGTGTGCTTCCCAGGTGCCTGCCCGTTCCCAAGCCGGGAAGTCAGGAGACCAGGCAGCAGCAACGGTGCTTCGGATGGTCAGGCCCCAGGTGAGCTTGACCCTGTCTTCCCTGACAGGTGTGGCGCAGGCACCGTAGCGCTCATCTCCAGGGCTCTGGCCCACTCTGAAAGTGCTCCTGTGGTTTCCTGGCCCGATCGCACCCTCTGGAACAGGGTCCTGCCTGCTGAGTTCATGGACTCTGTTGCCTCCCAGCTTCTGTCCCTCCACCACCCCTCTGCCCACCAGGGCCCCACCCTGGGCTCTTGGTAGCCTTCAGGCCGGGAATATCCCTGAGCAACAGAAGCTTGTCATTGCAGGGTTCTGCAGCCTACGAGTTCCTGTCTGTGGACTATACTGAGAGGAAGTGGAAAGGTCCCGCATTCAGTCACAGAGCCGGGTACCGAAGCCTCATGCCGGAAAATTATCGCAGAGTGGCCTCATTGGGTAATGATTCTGTTCTCCAGTAATGTAGTCTGCATTCTTTACATTTTCTTTGCTATGTGCTTCTTTCTCAAGTTTTTATTAGGAAGAGCGGCAAACGTAAGCCAGAGTAGAGAGAACAGTGTGATGAACTCTCTGCGCCCATCACTCAGCTTTCTAAGTGATCAGCATTGTCTTTATTTCATTTTTAGTTGACCTGGGCTGGTTTGGTTAGAATTTGTAGTCGTAAGTTATCGGGAGCCATTCGCGGTATTGTAAGTACTGAGTTGTGTTACTTCCAATAAGGCGGAAGGAATGGAAGCCTGATCAAACCTGCCAGCACGACCATCCTTTGGGAAACGGGGCCCATGGACACTGGGCCCTGACCCGGGGAGCTCAGGGTCCTCAGCAACAACGCAAATGGTTGTTATGCCAGGGAATGTAGTAGTTCCTCCTGGCGTGTCTGTTTTCTCCTCCTGCTGCTAGCAGTTTTCTTCCCTCCGAATCTTTTGTCCTCTCATGGCGTCCTCTGGATTAGACCTTCTGTTCCCTCACACTTTCTGCATGCCGTGGCTCCTAATGGCTTGGCCTCTCTCCATGCCTCATGTCAGCCTCGAGCTCCGATTTGTTTTCATTTTCTTTAGTTTGCCCTATTTCCGGTTCCAAATTTACTTAGAGAGGGACTCCAAGGGTGGTTCAGCCCTTAGGTATCGTCTCTGTTTGGGCAGAACTTTGCTCCTGGCCACAGCAGAGGCTGATGTGTAAGGTACAGGGATGCTACCCTTGGGCCTGGTGCCCTGGTCTAGTCAGTTGTGGTCTGATATGTAATGAGACCAGTGACTTGGCTCAAAGCATGGCTGCCTCAGCTTCCCCTTCAGGAAGGACTGAGGCAGGACAGCTTCCTGGAAGGGGACGTTTTGGGGGCAGGTTCTCTGGATGGCAAGTCTAGGACAGTCGTCCAACCTGAAGAGGGTGGGTGGGCTTAGGAGTCAAGGAGCCCGATATCTGTAACTTTCCAGATGCTACAATGCCATGATGGGTTGTGGCCCTGCTTAAGATGTGATTAAAAGGAACCAGCATTTTTGTGTTTAGCCGTGACTGATTGCCTGCTTCTTCCCATCTTTTCTAGATTCCAAAGGAAGTATTGAACTGTTCCGTTTCCTATGAGTCCAGATTATCAAGATACCAAAGACATATTTTGATTCATATTTCAAATTATTGATCCCTTTCTTAATTTTATAGGAATGCAGCAATGGCAGTACTGCCTTCTACCAGTTCAGTGCCCCAGGGACTAGGGGGTCCCCACTTTTAGGGCTCTAGTGTCCTCTGCAATGCTTTTCTGAACCCATGGCTTCTCTAAATCTTGTGTTTGTCCTCACGTATGAAAATCACTTTTTTTGGTCCGTATTTATCCTAGTTGTGTTTGCCCACACTGTTTCTCATATTTAACTTGAGGTATTTGCCACTCCTCTCTCTCCTCTATATCTTTGCCGAGAATGGTGGAACCATGAATGGCATGGTTGGAAAGGGTGTTAGATTTCATCATTTTACTAAGTGACTTCTGTAAGATCACACCATCTTTACAGTCTGCTCTCTTGCCCTCCAGTTGCTCTTTTTTTTTTTCCTTTCCTAAGTTTATTTATTTATTTTGAGAGGGAGATAGAGACTGCAAGTTGGGAAGGGCAGAGAGAGAGGGAGAGAGCATCCCACGCAGTCTCTGTCTGGTGTGGAGTTCAACACATGACTCGATCCCACAACTGCAAGATCAAGACCTGAACCAATATCAGGAGTTGGATGCATAACTGACTGAGCCACTCAGGTGCCCCTAATTGCTCCTTTGAATTGGATAATTAATTGGAGCAATTAAGAGCTATCAGGACAGAGCTCTGTCCACCCTCCCCCACTGAGCATCCTTCCTCTCTTCATCTTTCTGTCCATGAAGAAAAACTTCATTTTGTCCTGTTCTTAATGTATCACTTCTTAATGTGTCCCCTGATGTGAAGGTTTTTTCCAGATACATAGACTCCTGATGATTCCATTTCCTTAATAGGACAACATAAGAATAAAAGTTGTTTTCTTCTCTCTTTTGGCAGCGAGTGAGACTACGGTGGAGTGTCCAGATTTGCCTGCAAAGCAGGAAGTTTTTAAAGGACCAGCGTCATCTGATGGGACATCAGGAGGCCTCAGTGGGGTGGTTTCTGGGGAAGCAGAGGCAGGAACTGCCCATGGAGGTGCTTTAGAGAAGCTGGAAGGGCAACCCTCAGATGAGGAAGGGAGCAGACTGGAAAATGATTGCTTCAAAATAACACATGAGGATAAAGGCAAATCCACACATGATGGACGTGACGAATATAAGGATCCAAATCTGTCCTCTAGTGCTACAGAACAACAGAGAGTTCTCAAGGGACAGAAATTTTACCAATGTGATGAATGCGGTAAAGCTTTCAATCGGAATTCACACTTCATTGGGCATCAGAGAATCCATACTGGGGAGAAACCCTATGAGTGTAATGAGTGTGGTAAGACCTTCAGGCAGACCTCTCAGCTCATAGTGCATCTCAGAACCCACACAGGGGAAAAACCCTACGAGTGCAGTGAGTGTGGAAAGACTTACCGACACAGCTCCCATCTTATTCAGCACCAGAGTCTCCATAATGGCGAGAAACCATATAAATGTAATGAATGTGCTAAAGCCTTCACTCAACGTTCCCAACTGATTGACCACCAGAGAACCCATACTGGAGAGAAACCTTATGAATGCAATGAGTGTGGTGAGGCCTTTATTCGGAGTAAAAGTCTTATTCGACATCAGGTACTTCACACTGGGGAGAAACCTTACAAGTGTAGCGAATGTGGGAAAGCCTTCTGTTCTAATAGAAATCTTACTGACCATCAGAGAATCCACACTGGTGAGAAGCCTTATGAGTGTAATGAATGTGGCAAGGCCTTCAGTCGGAGTAAATGTCTTATTCGACATCAGAGTCTCCACACTGGGGAAAAGCCATACAAATGTAGTGAATGTGGGAAAGCTTTCAATCAAAACTCTCAACTTGTTGACCATGAGAGAATTCATACTGGAGAAAAACCTTTTGAATGTAATGAGTGTGGTAAGGCGTTCAGTCTCAGTAAATGTCTTATTCGACATCAGAGACTTCACACAGGTGAAAAGCCCTATAAATGCAACGAGTGTGGAAAATCCTTCAATCAAAACTCACACCTAATTATACACCAGAGAATTCATACTGGTGAGAAGCCTTATGAATGTAATGCGTGTGGGAAGGTCTTCAGTTATAGCTCCAGTCTCATGGTTCATCAAAGAACTCATACTGGGGAGAAACCCTATAAATGTAGTGATTGTGGGAAAGCCTTTAGTGACAGCTCACAGCTCATTGTACATCAGAGAGTTCACACTGGAGAGAAGCCCTATGAATGTATTGAGTGCGGGAAAGCCTTCAGTCAGCGTTCCACTTTTAATCACCACCAGCGAACTCACGTTGGAGACAAACACTCAGGTCTGGCTCGCTCGGTTTCTTAAGATACGATTTTCCAAGGAACTTGAATTAAGGTTTTTTCTATAAGAAGGATGCTCATCCTGATCTCTTAAAACTGCTCCTCAAAAAGTGCCATTTTCTGCATACTTTTTGGTGGGTCATGAAGGTAGGAAGTGGCAGTCACAGTGTAACCCTTTCCCAGTGTTAGTAAAGTAAGGACTACACATTTCATGTACTTGTAAGTTCTTTTATTTGTTTGTCCATTCTTTCTTTCATATAATTTGTTGAGAAATGCAGTTTCTCAGTTGTGTATCCCATAATCAGATTGTGTGCTTCTCTAGGACAGAGATTCTATGTTTCTTAGTGTACTACACCTCCACCATTTTACCATCTACATAAGTCATTTTCCAAGTCAGATTCTATTTTTCCTTTAATCTTGGTGGAAGTTCTCCCATATAGATTAAATTTTTTTTGTTTATTTATATTTAAAGAAGAGAGAGACAGAGCATGGGCAGGAGGAGAGGGCCAGAGAGAGGGAGACAGAATCTGAAGCAGGCTCCAGGCTCCAAGCTGTCAGCTCAGAGCTGGACGCGGGGCTTGAACTCACAAACTGTAATATCATGACCTGAGCCTAAATCAGATGGTTAACCAACTGAGCCACCCACATACCCATCCTTATATAGATTTTAAACTTTCACTATAATCCAGACCCTTGTCACTTGTGTTCCCTACTGATAAAACCTTTTCTTCCTATTAAGTAATGTATGTCCCTTAGATCCTTCCAGATCCCTCTCATCTCCGAAAGGCTTTCTTGAAATCCCTGTTCATCCTTTTTAAACATCTATTATTTGACCTCACTGCTTCCAGTTAGCTGGTGCTACAGGTGGTGCAACTGTTGTTAAATTACCTAGTCAATTATTCTCAATGTGTACATGTATACTTTCATATCAACTTATTGTTGTTAAGGCTCTTTGAGGCGAGGTATAGTATCTATTTCTTTTAGCTTATAGATAATAATTTTCATATATTAGTTTAATAAATAATTTTTTAAAACTCTACTCTCTCGGTGGATCATCCTTAAATTGGGCCTGATATCCCCTTCCTCACCCCAACTAAACTAGAGGCTTCTAAAGATGGAAGCGGCATCTCATTGTAGAATATCACATACTGGGGCATATGTTGAAGTTGAGAACTTCTACATGTATTCCTGGACATCTCACCACCGCTACTTCATTGTTGGTTTCTAATACTTTATTGTGTTTAGGAAGTTTACAAGATAGTACCGTAGTTAAGAACACTGATTTTGTGCCTAGTGCCCTGACTCAAATCTTGGCTCCACCCCTTTTAGGGTGTGTTGCCCTGGGCAAGTCGCTTAGCTTCCTTGTGTGTCAGCTCTTCTATCTGTAAACTAAAGCTATGGTTGTGAGGAGAAAATTAGTTCATATGTAAATGTAAGGCATTTAGAACAGCACTTGGCACATAGTACCCACTATGGCAATTATTACACTTATAGTTGCTAAATTCTCTCAAGTTTTTAAAAAATGTGTTGATGTACTTTATTCTTTTTGTAATTCATATTTTTTGACAAGCTTCCAAATAATTGAAGTTTCCTTGAAGTCCTGGAATAAAATCCATTTGTTTGTGGTAATGTCTTTTTATGTAGAGAACTAGATTTAATTTACTAAGGTTTTGCTGGCTTTCCAAAATGTATATGGAAAGTTTATTTCTCTTTTGTTTTCTGAAATAGTTTGCATAATACGGGAATTATTCATTGAAGGCTGAAAATAGTGGCCAGATCCTTTTTTGAAGAGGAGGTAATTGGGAGGGACATATCTTTAGCAATATTTTGATTTCTTGAGTGGTTGTACTCTTTAGGTTTCTCCCTCTGTAAATTTTGGTAATATATATCTGGAAATCATTTTTACTGGATAAAGGACTCCCACTTTATTTTTAAAAATTAGTCTGAATTTATACCCAGAAGATCGTTTAAGTGGTCAAATATTATGGTAAAGGTGCTAGGAGCTGGACACTTTACCCTCTCTCCTCATATGTGCATTATCCTCTTATCTCTTATGCACAGAAATAAAATTTTCTACACCTATACTCTACATTCCCAATCCTAATTATTCAGCTTTTAAATCTAGTTTCCTACTAGATTTAGGTCAAGAGATTATGGGTACTAAAAAGTTACGGAGAGAGACAATACTCAGTACCCATACTGTACTAAGTGGGGGACATTTCTCTCAAGGCATTGACCTCCTGGAGTCCTATGAAGGATACTTTGATGAAAACCTCATGAAAACTTCTAGTTGTTAGGGACAAATTGTGAGTATTCACAGGGTAGTTTTTGCTTCATGGAAAAAAAAAACATCCCTTGACTGGAACATTAGGACATTTTCTAGCCTGATGGGGTCTTGTGGAAGCACTTGTTTCAGCTGTGTAAAGAGAAGGTGTCACGTCTGCTGGCTCCACATAACTGATGGTGCAACTTTCTGACCTAGAATAGGACAATGTAGACAGTCCTCACTGAACCACAACAGTCTTCCCACTAACGTATGCACAGGGCCAAGTAAGATGAGGTACAGACCCCCTGTTAAGGCATGTGAATGCTTTATATGAAACGACAGTAAGAAAGAACTGTGTGATGACCCACCCCTTTTCTGACCTGTAGGTCTTCCTCAAGTTTTGCTTGGTTAGGAATTGTTAACTCATTAAAAACAATGTTTTTTTCACTTTACATGGCCCAGTCCATAGACTTAAAAGTTTCTAGAAATGAATGTACAGGTGACATTTTCTAATAATCTAACAGGCTTTCCCCCAGATCCCTTCCAGTCGCATTGTCTTCTATATGGATGATGCATTTACAGAATTCAGTTTCCCAGCTTGATGCCATAGGGATTGTGGATGCAGATGCACAGAGCCAATAGTTATCCAAGGTGTGGCTACAGTGAGATCATTAGACAAAGTAATCACAGGACAATATATATTTCCATCAGACTGAAGAGGGAGTGGTAACCATAGCGGCATGTTGAGGGCCATGGGGCACAAATGTACATGCCCATCCTTTAGAATAGTGTACATTAATTATATACTTCCCATTTTGGAAAAAAATTGAAAAATGTTATATCCCCTTACTGAGACTCAACATTGCTGTCTATGTTGCTTCCCAAGGGTGGAGGGGCCAGAACAAATGCAATTACATCATAACTGTAGTGGCCCTGGCAAATCATAGAGCATGCCCTGGTGTCAAGAAGACACCACCAGTGAAACTCTCCAGTCAGCATTTAGGCTGCTTTGGCAGTAAGCAAAAATTGACGACACTCAAGCTTTCCCTTGGGAACCACAACACTGATGTCCCTAGGATTTGAGATGTATGCAGTCTTCTATTACAGGGGCCATTTATGGAAAAGGTGATCGTGACAGCTGCCATGGGGCCAAATATAAAACCACTAACAACCGTATTTGAGCTGTGTGTTTAGCATGACATCTATCCTAGTGAGGAGCACTGGAGCAATGAGATAGTTGTGGTTTTTCTTTAAGAGACCTTAGAGAGCCTCTTGGGAAAAATGGACAATTCACCTCGTCTCAGGGGTTCTCTAAGTATTCCTCTGAGAGTGAACATGTGGGATACTTGAACAGTGGGATCAGGAACAGCTGGGCAATTCCAACCATCTGCAAGAATAAGAAGGTGTATATCTGGTCAGGGGCCTCTGATTTGTCCAGAGCAATATGCTAGAGTAAAAGTTAATGAACAGTTTGCACTGGGGCAGAGGTAAAGGTGTGCCCCTACCTACCCTGTCCCAAACAAGAAGCTTTATGCATTCATCTATCAATAGCACATGTTAATTTATTCATCTATCAATGAACACAGAATGCGTCCATATCTTGGCTATTGTAAATAATGCTACAATAAACATAGGGGGTCCATATATCACTTGAAGTGAAGTATCTTGATCCTTAGTAATAGCCTGAGAGAACTATCCTCAAATAGATTGTGAATTTCCAAAGGGAAACATTGCATTATCACTATTTTCACCAATAAAGTAAGACCTGAATAATTGGCTATTGACTTCATTTACACAAATGTGAGTTGGAATTTCTTTAGCCTGGCAAATGTCATGATAAAGATGGAAATTGTGCTGAATATTTAGGCAGTTGTGACCCTCAAAATACCCTGATTCTGAGTAGTGATGTCATTCTGGACTGAGTGAATAGATTTTTGTCAGAAAAAAAAATACACTTGTAGATAAAGGCAACAACTTGAATGACAGGCACTGAAATTTGTATTTTTTAAAGTTTATTTATATTTGAGAGCACACACTATCACAGAGAGAAAGAATCCCAACCAGGTTCCATGCTGACGGTACAGAGCCCAACATGGGGCTTGATCCTATGAACTGTGAGTTCATGACTTGAGCTGAAATCAAGAGTCGGATACTTGGGGTGCCTGGATGGCTCACTTGGTTGTGACCAACGTTGACTCAGAGCATGATCTCCCACGGTTCACGAGTTCAAGCCCCACAGGGGCTGCCTGCTGTCAGCACAGAGCCCACTTCAGATCCTCTCCCCCTGTGTCTGCCCTTCCCCACTTCTCAAAAATAAATACATATTAAAAAAAAGGAGAGATGCTTAACTGACTGAGCCACCCAGGCACCCCTGGAACTTGTATTTTTAATACAGGTCCAAGTCATTCTCATGCTTTCTAAAATTTAAGAACAACTGGGCTAGAACATTAATGAATAATCATTACCTCCTGGGACCAATTGTGGAGTTGATCTTGAATTCTGATCTTGAATCAGAATTAATGACCCCTCCCTCAAAAAAAATACATGAAAAGCTAGACTTAATTGGTCATAACTGTCTAAATGTACATGAATATTTTTCTTGAATGTTTCCTGATGTAGTGACAATAATGTCATGGACCTGAGTTCTACTTCCAGGATCAACTGGGGGGTGTGAACTTGTGTAAGTCTTATCATTTCTCTGAATCTCTGCTTCTCAGTCTCCTCCTTGAAATGTGGCAGGGTTGTTCCACCTACATGAGCTAATGGATAAGAAATCCCCTGGCACGCTCTTATTCCAAATGCCTGTTTGCTATTTCCACTTGGATGTCTAGTCGACATCTTCCACTTAACACAGCCAAAACTATTGATCCTTCTCCCTAAAGCCAATTTTTCAGTCTATTTCTAAAAGGCAAACTTCTCTGGTTGCTCACATCAGTGACTATAGAGTCATCCTTAACCAACAGCCAATTCATTAGCAAATTGTGCTGACCATGCCTTTAAAATATAGTTGAACCTTGAACACAGGTTTGAATGGGGCCACTTATATGTGTGTATGTGGTGGGGTTTTTTTTCAATAAATTTACTGGAAAAACTTGGAGGTGTGGGGCAATTTGAGAAAACTCACAGAAGAACCGTGTAGCCTAGGAATACAAAAAATTTTAAGAAAAAATTAGGTATTATTGTAAGAATTCAGTATAATACATATAACATATGCAAGTATGAATTGACTTATCTGTAAGGCTTCTGGTCAATAGGCTTAACACTAGTTAAGTCTGGGGGGACTCAAAAGTGATAGGTGAATTTTAGTAAAAAATCTGCACAGGGTGAGTGTCCCTAACTGCATTGTTCAAGGATTAGCTTTATACGCAGAACCATTTCTCATCACCTCCATCATTTCTAAGCTAATGCAAGCCATCGTCTCTTCTCATCTGAAATACTACAATGGCCTCTTGACTGTTCTCAATAGAGCAGCCAAAAAAATTTTTAAATGTTATGTCTTCTAGTGAAACTTCCATGTCAGATTTTTGTCAGAATGACCGGGTAGAACCAGCAAGAAATTCACAGAATTTGTGGGAACAAGGTTCTTGGCTTCTTTTGTATCTAATAGCTAATAAACATTGAATATGTGGCAAGAAAAGAAAAGGGTAAGATCATGTCACTCCTTGGTTCCAAAACCCTCCACTATTATTCATGACACATTCCAAAGCCCTTATGGTCTATAAGGACTGAAACGTGTGCCCCACCTGCCTCCTGAATCAAGGTCTTTGGGCCTGATGTTCTCTGTTTGGAATACTCTTCCCCCAGATGTATTTATTTCATTGTATCCCTTGACTCGAAAGTAAGCCTCATGAGGCAGCGAGTTCATTTTCTTCCCTACCTTGTCTGCGGTGTCGAAAACAGTGGCATAGTAGCCACCCAATACATATTTTTATAAAATACAGTGACCGCCACCGGTAAGGGGTTACTGAACCTGGCTTTGAGGCTGAAACGCACGGGATCTGTGGAAGAAAAGACGAATGTGGCTTCAAGGAGCCTCTCGGATGGAGAAGGGCTCCTCAGTTGATTGGTTCCTCTTCCCGCTCTAACCAAGTCTCTTTCCCTGGCTCCACTTCTTTTAGAAGCCTCTGGAGTTACTTGTCGGAACTCTCCTTCACGCCCTTCCATCCTCCCGGCCAATGCTAAGGCAAAAGCTGTGCGGGAGGCGGGGCAGGAGGTCTCCTGGAGGAGGCGGGAGGCTCCGGCCTCCGGGGCACAGAGATGCGGCAACCTCCAGCTGCCTAGAAGGGCCGGAGGGTAAGGAAGGGAGTTAGTGGGGGGGTCGGTGACGCAGTTCCTTCGCCGCCGCGTTCCAAGGTGTGGGTCGGGCGCTTTCGGTGAGGGGTATGTGGCAGCCTGGCGTGGGGGCTCGGGCCGCGTCCTGGGAGAGGGTGGGGTCGCCGCCCGGGAGCCGGGCCTCCTCCGGGGCAGCACGCTTCGGCGGCGGGGCGGAGGTGTCTACTTGGGTAGTCGTGGGCCCTCCCTCGAGCCTCTCCCTCCCGTCGTTCGGTGCTGCCCCTTTGTCCGGGTCTCCTCCCTCTGTCCGCGTAGCTGCTCGCTCCCACCGAGCCGACAGTGGCTACAGAACTTTGTCATCGCCGCCCCTAGTCAGCAGGCTACCCTGGTCCTAGCAGTCGAGATCCCGGCCAGGCTCAAAAGGACTCCACGACCCCTCTCCAACCCCGATTTGAATCGGAACACCGGCCCAGTCCCCGCTGTGTTCCCAGTGAGGAAAGGAACTCAGAGAGGAGGGTTTTGCCGAAGGTTGCTCATTCATTCATTCATTCATTCATTCATTCATTCAACAAATCCTTATTGAGCACCTACCACTAGATGCTCGGTCCATGGTTACAGCTGCGTACAAAACAGAGGTATTTTCTGGTAGGAAAGAAAGGGAGTAAGCTTGAAGGGTTAGAAGGCGAATCTGGGAATCTGGAGGGGGTGAAAACGCACAAAAAAAATTGTGACGGCCAAGTAATTCTAAGAAATAGGTAATTGTTAAAAAACAAGAAATAGGAAACCATTCTCCTCTTATCCTTCTTTTAAAGGCTCAGTTTTTCTCTCTAAAGATACTTGACCTAGCAAAGTTCCCTTCTCATCCCTCTGCTGCGAACGTTTGCTGGAAAAAGCTGGATTGCAGTTGGAATGTATTTTGCAGTTCGAGAAGAATATGGGAGCTTTTAGATCCCAAACAGAACAAGTGAAAAGGAGCAACTGTAGTTTGATAGGATGAGGATTACCTTCAGACGCGCGTTGTCTCTCACCTGCTGCACAACCTTTGGCAAGTCCTGTTCAATCTCTAGGAGCTTCATTTCCTCGTCTTCAGAATGGGAGTTGTCATCCTTACTGGTCACAGTTCTATGGGAAGGGAAGTTGCCCAGGTATGTGACACTGCCCTGAGTGTCCACTTGGAGTTGAGCTCTCGGAGAACTCAATCATTTCTGTCTGTTTGCAGTGACTCAGCATCCTGTTAGGAACTTCCTCACCAAACCCAAGGAAGAGATCAGGCAAGATTTGTGCTGGGCAGACCTTTGGCGTGAGGCTGTCTGTGCTGGGCCGGTGAGACCTGTACTGTGAAATTTGTTAACTGGGGACGGGAATCCTACATGCTAGAGAAAGGGGACCACAGCTGAAAGGGAGCATTTCGGGATGGCTCTTTACTGAGGAGCAAGAAGCAGAGAATGGGAGTGGGGCCTCTGTACTTGAGGAGCAGAGTTTGGGGATGGGAGGAAAGGTAATATATTGAACTCAAATTTGGGTGTCAGGAGACTTGGACTTGAGTTGCAGCTTTTTTCTAAGTTTCAGTTTCCTCGTCACTACATTTTAATATAGGACACCAGGAGGTCTGGACGATTCGTTCTACCTCCGACATTCTCGGGGTAGGTCAGTTTCTCAGGGAATTGGGGCCCCCGGATGGCCCCATTGCGACAGCATTGCTGAGATTGCAAATATACTGTCATGGCGTTCAGACAATTATGAAGCCTGAAAGGTCAGATGCAATTCTCACCGTCCCTACACCCAGACGGAATTAGAATCTTGAACTTGTTTACCATTTCAAATCATACAACATTTACTCAGCCCTCTTTGTGCTAAGATCCACGTATGAATACCATGGGCCTTGCTCTTTGGGCTTAGAGCTGAATGTGTACTTGTGAGGAAGACTGACACAGGCATACGCCCTATTAATTCTAGTATAAGGCACCTCTAGTTTATATTACAGGTTTGTTAAGATGTTTTCTCGCAGTACAGAAATTTCTATATGGGTAAAGTCTATCCAGTTTAGTCATGATGTCAGGCTTTGTTTTATGTTTAAGGCACAGGCCTTTTTCTTCCTGAGAACAAGTAGTTCCTCTGATATTTTCTCCCAGTTCTTGTATTTTTTTTCCTTTCAGTTTTAAAAAAATTGTTTTATTTATTTTTGAGAGAGAGAAATTGTGGAGGAGGGGCAGGAACAGAGCAGGACAGAGGATCTGAAGCTGTCTCTGTGCTGACAGCAGTGAGCCTAATGCAGGGCTCGAACTCACACGAGATCATCATCTGAGCTGAAGTTGGATGCTCAACTGACTGAGCCACTCAGGCCCTCCTTCCTTTCAAGTTTTTGAAATTTATTAATTTATTTGAGAGAGAGGGTGCAAGTGAGCGAGGGGCAGAAGAGAGAGGGAGAAAAAGCTAGAGAGAGAGCCCCATGAAGGGCAGAGAGAGAGATGGGGGGGGGGAGGTGTGGGGCTCACCTGAAGTGGGGCTCGAGCTCACCGGATGCAGGACTTGAACTCATGAACCCTGAGACCATGACCTCAGCTGAAGTCAGATGTTTGACTGGGCCACCCAGGCACCCTCATTTTTATATTTCATTCATCTGTCTGTCTGGAATATTTCAGGTATCCCTCTTATTCCTCACTCCGTTGCAGCTAATCAGTAACCAACGGCCATGTGACCACTGCTCAGAGGGACCTGAACAGGCAGGTGATGCTGGTGAATTAAAGGAATGCAACCTCCCAAGGTAAAACCTCTTTCTCTTTCTTCCCTTTGTGAGTTTCTCACAGCCTGCAATGAATGGTGGTCCTGTGATCAGAACACTCACCCTGTCTCAGGGATTTATGGGTCAGAAATCTGGGGGCCTCATTGGTTCTGTTTACCAGTTGTCTGAGAGTGCGCTCTTATGCACAGTTGCCTGGATATCTCTAGTGTCCTGCTGGCTCTGTGGTCTCATCTATCCCTCCTCCTACTTCTCCAGCCAAGAGCTCACTTTCCCTCCTATGCCTGGGAATGCTTCCAGGTGTTCTGAGGGAATTTTTCATCCATTCAGGCAGAGGACAAATAGTTAGGTTTCCTTTTGACCAATTTCTCCTCAGATTGGCCCTCCCTGATCTGATAAGTCTTGCTTCCTTCTCAGGTCCCCCGGAACCACCCTGGGCTTCCTTACGGCACATCCTTGTCCATTTCTCATTCTCCCTTCCTGCTTTTCTAACCAAAATCTCTGTCTCAGTGGACTTATACTTTTGCATGACTTCCTCTGTCACCTCTTACTCTTAAATTTGCATTCCTGGCATATTCTTCCTCTTATGTAAACTGTTTTCCTCCGTCTTCATCTTTCTTAGTGACACTACCATTGTTGATATTTAGACTTGGATCTGATCACCTTGAACTCTTTCTTTCAGTCATCCTCTGTATCCAGTCTGAGAAAAGTGTATGTTTTCCTGGAAATAGCTGGACTTCATCGTTCTCTGTCCCATATTTATCCTGGACTGGGGTCTCACTATCTCATTCATCTGTTCATTCATTCGGCAAACATTTATTGGGCACCTAGAAAGTGGCAGACCCTCTAATGGTCACCCATACTGCATTCCTAAAGTTGTGTTCCAACTCATTTCCCTTCCTCCATTCCTTTTTTTCACCTCTAACCCATCCGGGCTAATCTTTCCTAAAGCATTCTTTTTTTTTTTTTTTTAGATTTTTTTTGAAGTATAGTTGACATACATTATAGTACCCTAAAGCATTCTATTCCTAATTTCATTTTTATGTAGGATGATACACGACTTATTGTTCAAACTTGGTATACTTTTGTTAGTTAAGGGAGCCGCTGTTAATGATGCGATTCCAGCATCCAGTGTAAACCAGCACTGTTCTGGGACAACCAGGATATATGAGCACCCTACTCCTAGGTAGCATCTCTTGGGTTCTTTCCTTTTACATCCCTTAATTTGCAATTCATAGGATACCCAGCTGCCTCTCCCCTGTTTTCTACTTCATGGTGCTGAGAGAAGTATTAATGTGCTGGGATGTGTAGGGAAGTATGGGGACTAGGGAAAATGAATGGCGATGCTTGAAAAATTGTATTTTTGACAAGTGACAGAGAGAACGGCAGGGTAGAAAAAAGACCATAGACTCGGGAAAGAAAATGAGAATGGTTGGTACTCATTTCAAATTATATATCAAATATACAATATATATAAAATTATGTCCATATGTGCCCCATAATTTCAATGTTCCAGCTCATATCACTTCAGGCAACTTAATTCTTTCATTCCTTCATTTGTTCATGAAAAAAATTTTTTTTCTGATGCCTACTATATGCCTGGAACTGTGCTAGATGCGGGGAAGACAAAGGTGAACAAAATGGACAAAATCCCCACCATCATGAAGCTATGTGATAATGCAATCTCCCACTTAATTCTAAGTACACTGGCCCTATGCAAAGTCATTTCCCATCTCCTTCTGAGGAAACAATTCCTTCCTCTTCTGGGACTCAGCCAAAGATTTGCCTTTTTAAGGCACCTTTCTCTGAGCATTCCTGGTCGCAGTGATCACTCCCTTCCCTAGCCCCCTTCACCTCCTGATTGGGTACTTTGTAAATTTTAATTTGGTCTCTTAGTTTTTTTGCCATTTACTCTATTGTAAGCTCCTTAAAGGTAGGTGTGATACTTCATGCTTCTCTTAGCGTGCTCAAGCTGCCATAACAAAATTCTATATACCAGACAATTTAAACAACAGACATTCCTTTTCTCAAGTTCTGGAGGCTCGAACCCAAGATTAAGGTGACCACCTGATTCAGTTTCTGGTAAGGACTTAGGACTCTTCCTGGCTTATAGATGGCCACCTTCTTATCGTGTGCTTATATGGCTGTCCTCAGTTTGTTGGGGGAGGGGAGGCAGGAGTGGAAACAAAAGTGAGCTCTCTTTTACGTCTTATTAAAAGGACACACTAACCCTGTCAGATCAAGGCTGCACTCTTATGATTCATTTAACTTTAATTACCTCTTTAGAGGTCACATTTTCTAATACAGTTAACATTGGAGATTAGCTATGTAAATACCTGGCTATTAACATTTTCCATGGACACCTCTTTCTTGAGAGCCACAACAAGACTGATCTTTTCCATAGCAGCCTTGAACAATAGAATAGTGACGTCACTAGCTAACTGGGAAGCTTCAGATCAGTTATGCCTGGAAATGAGACATACTGGAGCTGGCTTCAAGACATTGTCTCATTCTAAATTACTAAAATCCTTTGTTCTAGTAGTTATGGGAATCCATTCCTCTAAAGTCATTTGCCAACTTTTCATAAGTAATACTTATAAAAAGAATTTAAAAATACAAGTAAACAGAACACAGTTTGCTTATCAAGATGAGAGGCCTCAAGAACACTAAATATATGAACTTATCCACCTCTTCATCTATCCATCCATTCATACTACTGAGAGTATGTATTTTCTACTTTTAGTTTGTATTTTTCTCCTTTTCTGCAGTAATTCTTTTAAAAAATGTTCCTTGTTAGATCCGAAACAGAGATGGGTACAGAGTGGAATGCTCAATAATTACTACTTTAAGACACGTATGAAGAAAAGAGTTTCAGAGAAGATTACAAATGGAAAAGCAACTCAGAAAGAACCATCAGCTTTCCCAGAGAGAATTCTGGAAGTGGCTTCACTTACTGTCTGACTCTGCTTTGCAGGCCCCTAGCTTCTCACTGATTTTATTCCTGTTTGATTAGGAGAGGAGGTGGCAACTGGATATGAGTGTGCTTCAGGATCCTGACAAGAGTCCACCCCCCTACCATCATTTTCTCTGCCTCCCCTTTATACCTTGGGCACAAGTTTGTATATATGTGTCCCTGTATGGGATAAGTGGCACTTATGTTCCTGAGATATGAAGTCCAACCTCAGTTGGAGGTTCTCTTCCTTCCTTGCTGATCTTGAGCACTCATCATTGGACATACTCCTCCTTCAGAGAGTGTGACTCAGTTTATCACAAAGCTATGAGACAATGGAAACTGGTCAACTTTTATGAAAAGCAAAGGCAGTACTGCAAAACAATTTCATTCCTTCTGACTCATTAACTCACTTGTGGAGCTTTTATGCTAGGAATATATTTCAGTAGGAAGAAAACTTTGTTTAAAGTGATCATGATAGGGGCTACTGAGTGGCTTAGTTGGTTAAGGGTCCAACTCTTGGTTTCTGCTCAGGTCATGATCTTACAGTTCGTGGGATTGAGCCCCAAGTTGGGCCCTGTGCTGACAGCATGGAGCCTGTTTCAGATTCTCTCCCTGTCGGCCCCCCTTCCCCATGCTTTCTTTCTCTCTCTCAAAAAAAATTAATAAACTTAAAAAGTGATCATGATCGCATTATTGATAGTGGTTAAACCTCAGGGAGCAACAGAAATGTCTGACACTAGCAAAATTGTAGGTAAAGTATGATGAATTCAATTGGCAGTGTATTATATAGTCATAAAATGATCTTATGACGATTAAATAGCAATGCGGATGATTACATTTGAAAACTTGGAGAAGTAGGATACAAAATTATATCTACCATATATTTGTGATTATATGACTATAAATACAGACAAGTCTGGAAAGGAACATAGTAAAAGGAACATTAATTATGTGTTTGTATCATGCAGTCATCTTTTTGTTTTCTTTTATGACCCAATCCTCTCCAGATTCGAGATATGCGAGGGTTACCTGTATGTCCCAAGTTTCAGGTTAAATTCTTTGGGAAGTTCCTGCTCATTCATGACATGGGTTTCATGTATCGGCCCCTTTTGGTTGTGCCATCTCCTACTTTCACCCTTTCGCCACTATTACATACTTTACCATTCTACCATGTAAGGTCTTATCAGAGTTTCCCCTGCCATATTTTAGCTAACCCTGTTCCCCAATTCAGCCTCTGAGGTTCACACAGTAGGTTGAGTGATAGTTTGTCAGAGTGGCTAGATTCAGCTAGAGAGCAGTCCCTACAAAGTAGGCTATGGTGTGACTAGGCTCCAGTAGGCTCTGGTGTTGGGAGAACTGTGTTACCCCTTATTAAGATAGGTCTTAAGAACAGGGATGTATGTAGGGCCCTCAGGTTCATACCTGGACTTAGAGCAAAAGATGAAATCTTTGTCATACCCCAAGACAATCCCAGCTGCTGATCATTGAAATAATTCTTGAGCATCTATTTTGTGTCAGCCACTATACCATTGGTATTAGGGGAATAGGTCAGCAAGAACTAAAAGCGAAACTGTTTTGAAGAACTACTGAACTAAGGATCTTTCAGTTCATTTTGTCTAGGTCTCACATGAGGAGTTAGTTAGATGGCTCCAATTCTGGGAGTAGCATATACGACAGAAGGAAACCAGGGTGGATTTTATACTACTCATTGCTTATCCTGATACTGGACCTGTTGGGTTCCTGTCCTGTCTTCCCATAAGCTTTACTTCAGCCTCTGGGTCTACCCTTATTATTCTCATCTTATTTGTGATCAGTTCTTTCTGACTTTGAACACTTCCTCTTCCATGTGAGGCCCTATGATCTACCACATCTTGTTATCTTTGGATAATTCTCCTTCCTCTAGTATAGAGAATGGGTGATATGTGCAATTTCTCTTTCTTCTGTCAGATGGCGAAACTGGGACTGAGGAGGTGTTGATTCCAAAGTATCGTTCCTGAAAAATCAGAATCTCACACTTTCAAGAGAACTCCACAGAGGTGTTGCCAGGGAAGTCAAATTTAGAAAGCTCCTCTGAAAGGAAACAGAAGACTCAAGAGCCAATGTGATGCTTCAGGCAAGAGAAAATGAGGAGAAAGACCAGAAGCTTCAGAGATAAGACAGTTAAAGACAATAAAACACTTACAGAAGTGAGGGAGCAAGAGTCTGAGAAAGATGGTAGTCAGTGCTTGGATACTGCAACAAACATGAAAATTCATGTTGAAAAGAGACAGTATGTATGTACTGAGTGTGGGAAAACCTTTAGACAGAGTGCAAACCTTACAGTACATGAGAGAATCCACACAGGAGAGAAACCCTATAAGTGTAAAGAGTGTGGAAAAGCCTTCAGTCATAGCTCCAACCTTGTTGTTCATCGGAGAATCCATACTGGACTGAAGCCCTACACATGCAGTGAATGTGGGAAGTCTTTCAGGGGTAAGTCACACCTCATTCGACACCAGGGAATCCATAGTGGGGAGAAAACTTATGAATGTAAGGAGTGTGGGAAAGCCTTTAGTCGGAGTTCAGGTCTTATTTCACATTACAGAGTTCACACTGGGGAGAAGCCCTACACTTGTATCGAGTGTGGGAAAGCCTTTAGCCGTAGTTCAAACCTTACTCAACATCAGAGAATGCACAAAGGAAAAAAAGTTTACAAGTGTAAGGAGTGTGGGAAAATATGTGTTTCCAATACAAAGATTATGGACCATCAAAGAATTCACACAGGAGAGAAGCCTTATGAGTGTGATGAGTGTGGGAAAGCTTTCATTTTAAGGAAGACCCTTACTGAACATCAGAGACTTCACCGCAGAGAGAAACCCTACAAATGTAATGAATGTGGAAAAGCTTTTACTTCTAATCGAAACCTTATTGATCATCAGAGAGTTCACACTGGTGAGAAACCCTATGAATGTAATGAATGTGGAAAAACCTTCAGACAAACTTCTCAAGTTATTCTACATTTGAGAACCCACACTAAGGAGAAACCCTATAAATGCTGTGAGTGTGGGAAAGCCTACCGTTATAGCTCACAGCTTATTCAACACCAGAGAAGACATAACGAAGAGAAGGAAACCTCATAAATAACATGTATTATAGGTAGTAGGCGTAACTGCTACTTTTTGGAAAAGCAGGTTTTCATTGTTATCAACCTTAATTTAATTTCTGAGACTCCATACAGGGGAAGTTACCAGAAGTAGACAAAGATTAACGGAGGGATATTCATGCCAGCATCATATATAACTGAAGGAAGAGAACTAGATTTTCAGTAATACAGGGCTTAAATGAATAATGGTCTATCCACATGATGGTTTTGCAGCCATTATAAGCATTTTAAAAGAATATTTAATGCTACGGGGGAAATTATTTGTATAAAATAGAAGATAAAGAACAAGTTTGATCCAAGTTTTTAAAAAAGCATTTACGTGTAGGAGAAAAATGAGAATGAAATAATGCCAAACCAAAATGTTAACAGTGATTATCATTGGGCAGTAGGATTATAGGCAACGTCTATTTTTGTCCGTATACTTTTCTATGCTTTTTAAAGACTTTTGTACAATGAGAATGTACTACTTTTATATTCAGGAAAGTACAGTATTTTTTAAATGCAATGAGTACATGTTCATTTTCACTCAGCAGTGTTATGAAGGTGCGTAGAACATAGACCCTAAACTCATGGGATTCCAGCTTGATACTGGCACTTAGTAGCAGTGGAACCGTGAGGAAGTCATTTCCTTTTAGAGCCTGTTTCCTGTTATTAAGTCATAAACACTAGTTATTGGTCTTTTGCAGTTTTACAATAAGCTGACTTTACAAGTCGTCAGCAAGATGTATAATCCACTTACTTAATCACCCTTAGGTTAAAAGAACAGCAAGAACTCACTACATTCTGTCTCTCAGTTGTAGAAGGATCTGCAATAGAGGCTTCATTTTTTTCAACATATGTCTACAAAACCAGAAAAAAAAATGTCCTCATGAAATTGAAACAATGGCAGGTTCATAACCTGTACGGATGCAGTCAGCATAATCTAAAACTAGGGGAAGACACTGCCTTCTCATGTTATGTACAATTTAGCAGCTAAAAGTGTGGACTTTGGGATCAGAGACGTGTTCTGATCCCAGATTTGCCTCATACTAGCTTGTCAGTTTTGGACAAGTCATTTAACTGCTCTGAGCCTTCAACTTATCTGTAAAAAGGAAATAACTACCTATCTCACAGGGTTGTGAGGATTTAATGAGATAAAGCACATATTGTGTGACAAGGCTAGCACATAGTAAATGAAAATAGCTTAAGTATGGGACATTGGAGCGGTGCTTCTCAACACGCAGAGTGATTCAGGAAAACCTTTACCTGAGCTAACATTTAGGACATCTTCAGGTGTAACAAACAACAGTATCAAGTACTAGTAGCTAAAACCTTAAGAACATTGTTTACTTATGGGGAAGGCTAGAGGTAAGCAGTTCCAAATTTGGTTTGGCAGCTGAGCAATTCACTAAACTTAAGTTTTAACTCCATAATTATTTCAGCACATTGGCTTTCATTTTTGGAGCCGCTTGGTAGTAAGATGTTGGGCACAGCTACAAACTCTTCTCTTCACACAACTCTTTCAAAGTCAGGAAGTGAGGAAAGGAACTGAGGTTTTCTGATCTGTTTGCTTTCTCCCTTTTATCATTGAGAAAAACCTTTTTCAAAAGAAGGGAGGGATGCTATGCAGTCAGTTCTACAGGGGCTCAGTAGCTTCCTCTGTCTGCCTTTATGTCTGGCCCTTTGAGAAGTCCTTAACCCATTTTCAACCAGTATCTGGGAATACTTAGAACCTGCTTATTCTTAAATGCAGTCCCCCTCTTTCTTTGTATACAGTAAATCCCTAAGCCTAATGCCACTCATCTTATGCATGTAGTGAAATATCCCATAACATTTGTACAAGAAAATTGAGTCTCAGCGAGGTTAGGTGACTGGCTAGTTAGTGATTGGAATGAGGATTTGAACTCAGATCCGTGTGTTACGTACATGTTTTCTTCATTATACCAAAGTGCCTCTGCCCACCCTGGTGGTTCTGTATATGAGTGGGAGACCAGTTGGGATTCTCCTGAGTAGCCACCTCTATGAAAAGTAATTGTATCTGGATAGTTATTTGATCATGGTTTCATAAGGAAGATGGTATCTGTCTCCTCTGAGTTTGATTTATGGTTTATCTCTGCACCTTGTAATTTAGTTTAATGATTATATATTTCTGCCTTGCTGTAACTGGAGAGAAAGAAGCAAAAGGTTGTGAAGAGTATAGTTGTGTGAAAATGGATTGTTTGGTTTTGTTCTATTTTGATAGGATAGTGGCTTCCGGGCGATTATACTATATAATTGTTCCTCTTTGCATAGTTATTCAGAGCAAGGTTTGGAGGCTCTGGAGTGGGTTTGCTGCATTCCAGGGACAGAACTGTTGTATCACCGTTGAGTAGGCACTTCCCTGAGAGACTGGATGGACACAGAGTAGGGTAACCTACATAAGGCTGTGGGTTACACTACTGTAGCAGTAAGGCTCCTTCCATCATTTTTCCCTTGTCACAAGTCCTTTTAAAATTAAAGGAAGTGTTTGTAATTAGTATTCCATGCCTTTTGTCATGTCAGTCGTCCTCATCTGCTGAATACCTATGAGGAAACTCCCTATGACTAATGTCTACTGGCTGTCAAAACTAAGAAAACAGGCAGTTGGTTTCTTGTGTGCCTGTCAGGTTATTTTTTGAGCATTTATTGTTACTGAGCAGAGTTGATGCTGTCTATGTTACTGAGCAGGTATTCTCTGACCAAAACATTTCCCTATTACTGTGCCCTAGGGCCTGAGATTCTTCCATCCAGTATGCTTTCTTTTTCATCTTAAAAGATTTTTGTGATCGAGTAAATACCTTCTGGAAGGAAACTGTCATCTCAAACCCAGCAATCTGAATGCAGATCTTCACATTTCTTGTCCCAGACAAGCTACAATAATAGACCCTCACCCATTTTCAAGGCGGATACTTGTCTTAGGCTGCAGGGAGTAAATGTTGATAAGTGGTCCCCATACCCTTTCAGATAAATATTCTGCATTATAATTTGAACTGATCATCCACCTTCCTCCAGAGACTTTTTCAAGACTGCCAGCCGTTTCCTTAGGTCAGAGTTTAGTTATGAAGTTCTTACCCCACTTTCAGAGCTTTTCATACTACACTCTATATTCAGGGTCTCTGTGTTTTTTCCAGCTTCTGGTGCTAATGGAAACCTGTTTGTTGCTTAATAACAATGCTTCTTCTGCAGCCCCTCAATTGTTAGTTTTTGTCTCCCTCGACCCATTTACCTGTCTTTACTGCCATTTCTTCTCTAGTCTCCATAAAAAAAGAAAACCAGCTCTGTTGAAATATACATCACTAGACTACTGTGTATTACCTATCCCTGTTTTTATTATCTCCTGGCTTCCTGTGCACTCACACTTACTCATTCATGTTTTTAATATCCAGAATATTCCTGAGGAATATGAAGAGGTGATATTTTCAGCCACAGACATCCTGTGTAGAATTGCTCTTGTGTGGAATAGAAATATATATGTCTCCTTTTAGTTGAGAAAGTATGGAAATAAAATTTCATCTTACATAGCCTTGATTAAAGGGAACTGTGAAAGATAAAGAATTCTACATAGAGAGGAGAGAATCTCCCTAGGCTTAGAGATATTTTTTATTGATGGTGTATACTATATTAGGTCTTACTTGGAACCGAGAAGAAAATCAAAACCTGAAAGGGCTTTAAATAGCTGAACATTCTGTTGCATTTAAATCCCATAACACAAAATGTCATGTTTGCTCTGTATTCTCAGTGACAGACTTTTTTTATTTTTGTACTTAATATAAACAACTCAATATAAATAAAATAGTATGCTCATATTGTTAGATTGTTTTTAGAAACTAGACTGTCTTTAATCACCTCTGATGTTAGAAAACTGTTTTTGCAGGACATAGTTATAAATCCTCCAATAAATCTGTTGTTATTTACTTGTTATAAATATCACTGAATTCTTTTTTCTTGTCGCTTCCTTTGTTCAGAGTGGGAAGAAAACAGTTTAGTTTGCTTTTCTTTAAGCAGCTGTTTTGGGAATGAAGTGATTTGGCTTGTTTCTGATGTAAACACAACATGAAGTTTGTTATTTTCATATCATATTACAGAAATGAGAGCTCTCTAGCCAATATAAAGTGTCCTTTCTCTGGCCTCATTTGTGTTTCAAATCTGTACTATTATGTAGACATCAGATGGGTGCCTAAAACCAGCCATGTTCCTGGAAGTGCATTTCTGCTCCAGAAAATAGGCTCATGAGGGGGTATAAAGGTGATGGCAGACTCCTTTCTGGGCAACACAGATGCAGGGCCTGAGTAGTTCCCACTCCTCCTACCGACCACTTTAATGCACGTGGCACAATTTGACCATAGGGATTGTAGACATGCAAAAGATGTAACCAGTCTCTGAAACTAAAGCCAGTGAATTCCCAATTTGGGGACTACGTGAGGTAATAGCAGACAATACAGCTCAGTTTCCCAGGCCCACCAAATCGGGAGCAGAGTCCAGGAATCTGTATGAAATAACACTTTCACAGTGGGAATTGAAGAACATTTTTTTTGAACGTTTTTATTTTATTTTTGAGAGACATAGAGACAGAGCGTGAGCAAGGGAAGGGCAGAGAGAGAGGGAGACACAGAATCTGAAGCAGGCTCCAGGCTCTGAGCCATCAGCACAGAGCCCGATGCGGGGCTCAAACTCACAGACTGCGAGACCATGACCTGAGCCGAAGTCGGCCGCCCAACTGACTGAGCCACCCAGGCGCCCCTGAAGAACATTTTTCATTAGGAGCCTTGACTCTTTACATGACTACTTTCATGATGATTGTCCATGTTTCTTTCAGAAGAACCTATAAGTTACAAAATTATTGAGATACATACCATTGTTTGTATGATCATGATAAATTAGCAACCAGTTTACTGAGTATGAAATAAAATGCTGTCACATTTGCAGTGTTTCTTTTACCACAGAATCGAGCAGATTCATGTCTTTAAAAACTATAACAGAACAGTACAGCAAGCTAAAAATCATAGCCTTTGGCTAGAAAACAAAACCTAGAAATTCTGAGTAAAATTTAAACATCCTCTTAAAGGGCTTTCAAGAAGGTGAAATAAATCCACAGAGCCTAAAATGAAGAGGAAGTGGAAGCCAGAAAAGTAAGCGGGTGATGATACTTTGGGTGCTGTGAGGCAGTTTGGTGACATTGGTCACCAAGAAACGTAGATTTTATCTGCTTTAAGGGTGCGATTTGAATCTGTAGGCTTGTAAGAGGTGGAGAATTGGCACTGAGATTTCCGGAAGAAGCCCAGATGTTTATAGGGGTACACCCTCAGTGAAAGCATGCATTAGGAGTCAACGAGGAGCAGAGGAGCGCCTGGGTAGCTCAGTCGGTTAAGCATCCGACTTTGGCTCAGCTCATGGTCTCGGGGTTCATGAGTTTGAGCTCTGTGTTGGGCTCTGTTCTGACAACTCAAGAGCCCGGAGCCTGTTTCAGATTCTGTGTCTCTTTCTCTCTCTGCGCCTCTCTCTCCCTCTCTCTCTCCTCAAAAATAAACATTAAAAAAAATAAAGTCAACCAGGAGCAGAGGAAAACATAAGTTGTGAGACTTGTCATGGGCTTTAAGTGGAAAATAAAAGTCTCCCTAGGGGCACCTGAGTGGCTCAGTCGGTTAAATGACTTCAGCTCAGGTCATGATCTAATGGTTTGTGGGTTCAAACTCCGCATCAGGCTCTGTGTTGACAGCTTGGAACCTGCTTCAGATTCTGTGTCTCCCTCTCTCTTTGCCCCTCCCCCGCTCACACTCTCTCTCTGAAAAATAAATAAACATCAAACAAAAATTTTTTTAAAAAGTCTCCCTAATAATTAGTAGTCAGGAATCGGTCCTCATGGTAATTTAGGATTCAAATTTGGGAAACATCAAACCAAGAAAGTAATATAAAATTAGGTATGCACTTTTCCAAGTATTCATGGAACAGTTATTTAAAAATTAATAAAATTTTGAAAACCGAGTTATCTAATTGTTTTATTTTTAAAATATAATTTATTGTCAAATTGGTTTCCATACAACCCGCAGTGCTCATCCCAACAAGTGCCCTCCTCAATGCCCATCTCCCACGTTCCCCTCTCTCCCACTCCCCATCAATCCTCAGTTTGTTCTCAGTATTTAAGAGTCTCTTATGGTTTGCCTCCCTCCCTCTCTGTGACTTCTTTCTCAAAATCCACCTATGTATGGAAACATATGGTATCTATCTTTCTCTGCCTGACTTATTTCACTTAACATAATACCATCCAGTTCCACCCATGTTGCTACAAATGGCCAGATTTCATTCTTTCTCATTGCCAAGTAGTATTCCATTATATATATATATATATATATATATATATATATATATATATATATATAAACACATCTTCTTTATCCATTCATCAGTTGATGGACATTTAGGCTCTTTCCATGATTTGGCTATTGTCAAAAGTGCTGCTATAAACATTGGGGTACATGTGCTCCTATGCATGAGCACTCCTGTATCCCTTGGGTAACTTCCTAGTAGTGCTAGTGCTGGGTCATAGGGTAGTTTGGTTTCTAATTTTTTGAGGATCCTCCACACTGTTTTCCAGAGCGGCTGCACCAGTTTGCATTCCCACCAACAGTTAAGAGGGTGCCTGTTTCTCCACATCCTCGCCAGCATCTATAGTCTCCTGTTCTGTTCATTTTAGCCACTCTGACCAGTGTGAGGTGGTATCTCAGTGTGGTTTTGATTTGTATTTCCCTGATGATGAATGACGTTGAACATCATTTCATGTGTCTGTTGGCCATCAATGTCTTCTTTGGAAAAGTGTCTATTCATGTCTTCTGCCCATTTTTTCGCTGGGCTATTTGTTTTTCGGGTGTGGAGTTTGGTGAGTTCCTTATAGATTTTGGATACTAGCCCTTTATCCAATACATCATTTGCAAGTATTCTTTCCCATTCTTTCAGTTGCCTATTAGCTTTGTTGGTGGTTTCCTTTGCAGTGCAGAAGCTTTTTATCTTGATGAGGTCCCAATAATTCATTCTTGCTTTTGATCCTTTGCCTTTGGAGATGTGTCCAGTAAGAAATTGCTGCGGCTGAGGTCAAAGAGGTTGTTTCCTGCTTTCTCCTCTAGGGTTTTGATGATTTCCTGTCTCACATTCAGATCCTTCATCCATTTTGAGTTTATTTTTGAGTTGTGAAAGAAAGTGGTCTAGTTTCATTCTTCTATATGTTTGTTGCTGTCCAGTTCTCCCAGAACCATTTGTTAAAGAGGCTGTCTTTTTTCCATTGGATACTCTTTCCTACTTTGTCAAAGATTAGTTGGCCATACATTTGTGGGTACAATTCTGGGCTCTCTATTCCATTGGTCTATGTATCTGTTTTTGTGCCAATACTATACTGTCTTAATGATTACAGCCTTGTAGTAGAGGCTAAAGTCTGGGATTGTGATGCCTCCCATTTTGGTTTTCTTCTCCAATATTACTTTGGCTATTCAGGGTCTTTTGTGGTTCCATACAAATTTTAGGATTGTTCTAGCTTTGAGAAGAATGCTGGTGAAATTTTGATTGGGATTGCATTCAATGTGTAGATTGCTTTGGGTAGTATTGCCATTTTAACAATATTTATTCTTCCAATCTGTGAGTATGGAATGCTTTTCCATTTCTTTGTGTCTTCTTCAATTTCCTTCATAAGTTTTGTATCGTTTTCAGCATACAGATCTTTTACATCTTTAGTTAGGTTTATTCCTAAGTATTTTATGGTTTTTGGTGGAGTCGTGAATGGGATCAGTTTATTTCTCTTTCTGTTGCTTCATTATTGGTGTATAAGAATGTTACCAATTTCTGTACATTGATCTTGTACCCTGTGACTTTGCTGAATTCATGTATCAGTTCTAGCAGACTTTTGGTGCAGTCAGTTGGGTTTTCATGTAGAGTATCATGTTGTCTGCGAAAAGCAAAAGTTTTACTTCATCTTTGCCAATTCTGATGCCTTTTATTTCATTTTGTTGTCTGATTGCTGATGCTAGGACCTCCAACACTTTGTTAAACAACAGTGGTGAGAGTAGATATCTCTGTCGTGTTCCTGATCTCAGGGGGAAGGCTCTCAGTTTTTCCCCATTGAGGATGATATTAGCTGTGGGCTTCTCATAAATGGCTTTTATGATGTTTAAGTATGTTCCTTCTATCTCGACTTTCTTGAGGGTTTTTATTAAGAAAGAATGCTGTGTTTTGTCAAACTTTTTCTGCATCTATTGACAGGATCATATGGTTCTTTTCTTTTGTTAATATGATACAACACATCAATCGATTTGCAAATATTGAACCAGCCCTGCAACCCAGGATTGAATCCCACTTGATCATGGTGAATAATTCTTTTTATATGCTATTAAATTAGATTTGCTAGTATCTTGTTGAGAATTTTTGCATCCATATTCATCAGGGATATTGGCCTGTAGTTCTCGTTTTTTGCTGGATCTCTGTCTAGTTTGGGAATCAAAGTGACGCCGGCTTCACAGAAGGAGTCTGGGAGTTTTCCTTTCATTTCTATTTTTTGGAACAGCTTGAGAAGGAAGGTATTAACTCTGCTTTAAATGTCTGGTAGAATTCCCCAGGGGAGCCATCTGATCCAGGACTCTTATTTGTTGGGAGATTTTTGCTAACTGTTTCAATTTCTTTACTAGTTACGGGTCTGTTCAAATTTTCTATTTCTTCCCATTTGAGTTTTGGTAGTGTGTGGGTGTTTAAGAATTTGTCCATTTCTTCCAGGTTATCCAGTTTGTTGGCATATAATTTTTCATAGTATTCCTAGATAATTGGTTGTATTTCTGAGGGATTAGTTGTAATCAATCCATTTTCATTCATGATTTTATCTATTTGGGTCCTTTCTCTTTCCTTTTTGAGAAGCCTGGCTAGAGGTTTATCAATTTTATGTTTTCAAAAAAACAGCTCTTGGTTTCATTGATCTGATCTACTGTTTTTTGGATTCTTTATTGTTTATTTCTGCCCTCATCTTTATTATTTCTCTTCTGCTGGGTTTGGGGTGTCTTTCTGTTCTGCTTCCAGTTCCTTTAGGTGTGCTGTTAGATTTTGTATTTGGGATTTTTCTTATTTCCTGAGATAGGTCTGTATTACAGTGTATTTTCCTCTTAGGATTGCCTTTGCTGCATCCCAAAGGGTTTGGAGTGTTGTATTTTCATTTTCATTTGTTTCCATATATTTTTAAATTTCTTCTCTAATTGCCTGTTTAACCCATTTGTTCTTTAGTAGGATATTCTTTAACCTCCATGCTTTTGGAGGTTTTCCAGAATTTTTCCTGTAGTTGATTTCAAGTTTCATAGCATTGTGATCTGAAAGTGTGTACAGTATGGTCTCAATTTTTTTATATTTATTGAGGGCTGCTTTGACCCAGTATGTGATCTATTTTGGAGAATGTACCATGTGCACTCGAGAAGAAAGTGTATTCCATTGCTTCAGGATGTAGTGTTCCTAATATATCTGTCGGGTCCATCTGGTCCAATGTGTCTTTCAGGGCCATTGTTTCTTTACTGATTCTCTGTCTAGTTGATCTATCCATTGCTCTAAGTGGAGTATTAAAGTCCCCTACAATGAGCACATTCTTACCAATAATACTGCTTATGTTTGTGATTGTTTTATATATTTGGGTGCTCCTGAATTCGGTGCATAGACATTTATAATTGTTAACTCTTCCTGATGGATAGACCCTATAATCATTATGTAACGACTTCTTCATCTCTTGTTACAGCCTTTAAAGTCTAATTTGTCTGATATAAATATGGCTATTTCCACTTTCTTTTGACTTCCAGTGGCATGATAGATAGTTCTACATCTCCTCACTTTCAATCTGAAGGTGTCTTTAGATCTAAAATGAGTCTCTTGTAGACAACAAATAGATGGGTCTTGTTTTTTTTATCCATTCTGATACCCTATGTCTTTGGATTGGAGCATTTAGTCCATTTACATTCAGTGTTATTATTGAAAAATATGGGTTTAGAGTCATTGTGTTATCTGTAGGTTTCATGCTTGTAGCGATGTCTCTGGTACTTTGTGTTCCTTGCAATATTTCTCTCACAGAGTCCCCCTTAGGATCTCTTGTAGGGCTGGTTTAGTGGTGATGAATTCCTTCAGTTTTTGTTTGTTTGGGAAAACCTTTATCTCCTTATATTCTGAATGACCAGCTTGCTGGATAAAGGATTCTTGGCTGCATATTTTTCCTGTTCATCACTTTGAAGATTTCTTGCCATTCCTTTCTCTCCTGCCAAGTTTCAGTAGATAAGTCTGCTACAACCTTTATGTGTCTACCTTTGTATGTTAAGGTCCGTTTATCCCTAACTGCTTTCAGAATTGTCTCTTGATCCTTGTATTTTGCCAGTTTCACTATGATGTGTCGTGCAGAAGATCGATTCAAGTTACGTCTTAGCCTCTTGGATTTAAATGTCTGTTTCCTTCACCAGGCGGGGGAAGTTCTCATCTATGATTTGTTCAAGTACCCCTTTAGCCCCTTTCTCTCTCTTCTTCTTCTGGAACTCCTGTGATACGGACATTGTTCCGTTTGATTGCATTGTTGAGTTCTCAAATTCTTTCATGCTCCTGGATCATTTTGTCTCTCTTTTTCTCAGCTTCTTCTTTTTCCATAATTTTATCTTTTAATTTACCTATTCTCCTCTCTGCCTCTTCAATCCGCGCTGTGGCCACCTCCATTTTATTTTGCACCTCATTTATAGCATTTTTTAAAATTCATCATGACTATTTTTAAGATCCTTGATCTCTGAGGCAATGGGGTCTCTACTGTCTTCTATGCGTTTTTCAAGCCCAGCGATTAATATTGTGACTATTATTCTAATTTCTTGTCGAGTTATGTTGCTTATATCTGTTTTGATCAATTCTTTAGCTGTCACTTCTTCCTGGAATTTCTTTTGAGGAGAATTTGTCCGTTTCATCATTTTGGGTAGTTTTCTGTCCCTTGTAAGTTTTAAAAGCTTGTTATGTGCTCTGCACCTGTGAGCACTGCTATATTAAAGGGGGCTCATACACTGTCCAGGGCCTGGCCATTCAGGAAGTGTTTTTTGGATAGTGTTAGTTTCTTTCTGTTGTTGTGACTTTGGTTATTTTATTTCCCTACCGGTAGTGACGTTTTGGACCCTCCACCCGGTTTGCTTTGATTTTTCCTTGATGTAGCCCTAGAGTTAATCCAGGTAATGCCGTAGTGCTTGTCCAGAGGAGGGGCCTTCTGGTTCCACAGCATCTGTCCAGCTTCAATAGATAAGTGGTATCCAGTGCCGGTGGGGCGGCTTTAGTGTAGGTGGGACCCACTTCTCCACTGTGGGCCCAACAGACCAATCCCTGAGGCCTGCCTTGGTCTTTGTGGGGAGAAAAATGGCGACTCCCCCAGTCACTCCTTTGGATCTGTCCTCACTCTGCTACAGGCACAAATGAGGCAGGCTTTCTCGTTCTGCGGTCTTCTATGTCCCACGCTTATCTGAGTTTTAAACTTATGCTCTATGGGTTATGTGATCCTGAGGCTGTGTTGCAGCACTTCAGGGAGGGGATCGGCTTCACCTGCTGTAAACTGCACTCCTGACGCACCACCAAGGCCGGTACTGACTCCCCTCTTCCCCAGATGTATGAACGGGGCAGCTGGCCCCAGTCCAGAGAACGCCCTGCGTTAGAGATTAGATCCCTCTCCAAAAGCCCTGCAGTTAGAAATGGGAATGGGATCCCTTTCCATCCTGGTCCGATGTTTATCTCTTGTCCTGATACAGTCCTATGCTTTGCCAGCCGCTCTTTCTCTTCCCTTTGTCTCTCTGCAGAAGGGGATCCCTCCCCTCCGTGCCTCTGTAGCCTGCTTTATCTCCCCCAGTTCGCAATCACGCACCTATGGGGCTTTCTGGTTTTCCTATTTTCTTCCTGGTAGACTCTGTCTCCTTTCCTCCCAGACTCTTGGGATTCAGAGTCCTTTGGCTTCAGCTCTTCTTTGAGAGATGTGGAAGTACAGATCCCCCTACTTCTCCACCATGTTGGCCACAACTCTGAAGTCAGGCGGCTGCAGTGCATTCAGCACCACTTTATCAAGGCGCTCTGTGGTGCAGCCAAGCTTACAGCAGGGGCTCGGAGTCGAGCTGACCTCAGCGACCTCGCTGGGACTGTTCGACTGAAGGCCGACAGAGTCTTGCTGCACTGGAAGTGCCTATCTGATTGTTTTAGATTGACCCTTTTAGGAAATATACATAAACAAAGAAAAACATGCAGCAAATTTATTGGAGAGTGTTATTGGGATTAACACCTATAGAGAGAGGGGAGAACACCAGATTAGTAGTAGGAGAAGTCATCTGTGTTGCAGACACAGTTACCTGTGTTGGCTTATTTGCCTCAGACTTAGACTGAGCTGGCCTTTCAGAATAGTCCAGACCTGAGGTGAGAGGTCTGGGCCCTTGTACCCCTTCATCAACAAATCACTGAGTACAAGCTCCATCACATCACCCTAATGGGAACCATGATCTTGGGTGAGATAGACTTCTTTAGCTGAGGATAGTTGCTGAAGAGAACTGATAGTTGAGGACTTTTAGCCTGCCCCTCTAGTGACGTGGAGGGGACTAACGAGGGAAATACAGGCAGTGCAACAAAATGTCTTCTACACTGATCATAATACATTAGAATAGAAATTAACTAACAAGACCACATACACTTGGGACTTGAATACAATATTTCTAAATTCGTGAGTTAAAGATGAAAATATAATGAAAATGAGAAAATACCTAGACATAAATAAAACTGAAGGAGAGACTCCCTCTTCTGGCCACATTGGAATTATAGGGAACAGAATTGCATTCCCACCTGAAAAAAAAACCCAGATATGATATATGAAACTATTTTTTTTAAGTTTATTTATTTCAACAGAGAGCCAGAATGAGGAGGGGAGGGACAGAGAAAGAGAGAGAGAATCCCAAGCAGTGTCAGTGAGAAGCCCGATGTGGGTCTAAATCTCATGAGATCATGACCTGAGCTGAAATCAAGAGACAGATACTTAACTGATGGAGCCACCCAGGTGCCCCATAAGACAATGATTTTGAAGACATTGACTTCAGCAACAAAATACAATGATCTCTGATAGATGGAAACAGGTGAAGTGAGCCCTTATGTGCCCCAGTTTATTGCCTTAAGAAAGTACACAGGCAGTGACGTAGCAAGGGAGAACCAGGTGGAGTCTGGTGAAACCCTTGAGTTGAAGAGAGAACTGAGAATCCAAGGAGACGCAGGTAGGCTTTACAAGATAGTACTGGAGGAGAGAGAATTACACAGAATTTTGGGGATCTGTGAATGGTCCCTCCAGGAGATTCAGCCGAGTACTGACTGGCACATTATATGAAGAAACTTATCTAAGGTCAGGAAGGGGGGGGGTGTATTCCATAGGATTTATGTGAACAGTTCTAGGCACAAAAACAAGGCCAGAAATAGTGCCTTCCCACAAACCAGACTGAAAAAATGCAATTCTTTTGTGCATGGGGTAAAGTACTCAGAAGGGGCTTGCCTCAGCAGTGGAAAATAAGCCATAGAATAAATCTGAAGACAACTACTCCACGGTATCATAAATTGCTCAAAACCAGGCAAGAAGAGAAAAGTTATAAAACCAGCCAGAGGAAAAGCACATATACAGAGGAAGAAGATAGGGATGACAGCAGATGGTATTCTATGCAAACGTGTGGAGGAAGACAGGGATGACGGCGGATTTCTCATTGTATCCCATGCAAACATGAGGACAATGGAGCAGCACCTTTAAAGCACTGAAAGAAAAACCTGCCATCCTGGAATTCTAGACTATCAATATATTATTCAAACACAAACCAAAACACATCTTCAGACATTTAAAAGCTAAAAGAACTCATCAGTAGCAGACCTGAACTACAAGAAATGTTAAAGTAAATCCTTCAAGAAAAATGACATCAGATGGAAATATGGATTTTTCAACCTTTGTTTTACATTAAAAAAATTTTTTTTAATGTTTTTATTTTATTTTTGAGAGACATAGAGACAGAGCGTGAGCAAGGGAAGGGCAGAGAGAGAGAGGGAGACACAGAATCCAAAGCAGGCTCCAGGCTCTGAGCCGTCAGCACAGAGCCTGACGCGGGGCTCGAACCCACAGACTGTGAGATCATGACCTGAGCTGACGTCGGCCGTGCAACCGACTGAGCCACCCAGGCACCCCTATTTTTTTAAAGTTTATTTAAGTAATCTCTACACCCAACATGGGCTCAAACAACTCCAAGATGAAGAGCCACACACTCCTCCAACTGAGCCAGGCAGATGCTGACATTTTGGATTGGGTAATTCCTTACTGTTAGGTTGTCCTGTGCAGTATAGGACACTTAGCAGTATTCATGGCTTCTAGATGCCAGTGTCACTACCCCTCAGTTGTTTCAAAACTATCTCTAGATATTGCCCCCAGGGGAGAACCACTACTAATTAAGTTGAGAACCCCTGCTATACAAAAAGTGGTATAATATCACTTGAAGTAGACTAATAAAGATACACACTATAAATCTCAAAGCAATCATTAAAATGACAAAACAAAGTTATAGTTACTAAACAAGTTAAAATTGCATAGAATTATATACCCACAAATTAGTATAAACAAAATTGGTGAAATCTGAATAAGCTCTGTGGACTGTAACATTCAATTTATGTGGTTGTAAGGTTGTGCTCTAGTTATGCAAGATGTGACTACTAGGGGAAACTGGGTTAAAGGTACAGGAACTCGCTGTAGTGTTTTTTTTTAAACTTCCTGTTATTTCCCCTCCTTAAAAAAGTTCAAAAAAGAAAAGAACAGAATAAGACTGATTGCAATTTAATTCCATCCTATATATGTTATGAACATATATAATTCTACATTTAAAAAAAGCTATTTAGGAAGGCGGAGCAGCATGGAAGTTTTTTTGTTTTGTTTTGTTTTATGCCTCTCTCGTCCCTGAAATGCAGCTATGTCAACACTAAACCATCCTGCACACCTAGAAAACTGATCTGAGGATTAACACAACAATCTGCACAACTTGAGCCACAGAATTCAGCAGGTACACAGAGCAGAGGGGTGAACTAGGGGAGAGAGAAGCTGTAGAGTGCAGAGAGCTGTTTTTGCTTGCAGAGAGAGGATGGAGATGGGGGGAGAGTACAGGAAAAGCACCCCCCTCAAAAGCAGTTGAAGAGAAAGAGAGAATGGAAACACCCACAAGAGACTGAATAAGAAAGGGAGAAAGGAGAAAGGAGAGGGTTTAAATACTATTAATGACTATATAAATGGGAGTGCAGAGTCTGAAACTCTGCAGCTTGATACCTGGCAGAGCTCCAGTGGGAAGGGCAAATCCCTAGGAGCAGAGATTGAGATTCGAGGGATCCTCGGGCCACACAGGGAGAGGCAGTTCCCCTGCTGGAAGAACATTTGGTAGAGGCTGTGCAGCCTCTCCACAGGCAAAAGTCCCAATGGACCCCGCAGAACAGCCATGTTCATTGGTGTTGGAACCAGGATGTTAAGGGTGAAGCCTGGCAGCAGATGTGTGTTGTGATTTCTCAAAATCCCTGAAACGCTGCTGCTACATGATCACATGAGCTTTTTCAGGGGTGGGCTGGCATTCAACCAGTCTCTGGGCATCTGCAGCAGCGCAGTTGTGTGAACCTTCCTGAGAGTAGGTCACCACCCAGCAATTGCTCAGCGAGAGTCTGAGTGGGTCAAAGATGCAGACCCCTTAGAAGTAAGGGGTTTGGAAACACAGTCCCATCTGAGATAAAACTCAGGAGGAAGATGCCACCTGGCAGGCTGATGGCTTGGTCAAGGACGGCACAGAAGCGGGAAGTGGATGAAAGCCAGAGAAAAAGGAGGGGTGCCTGATTGCCAGTTGGGGAGAGCACAAAGTTAAGACAATAGAGACTGGGTAGCTGGGTGACTCCATTTTCATCCCTCCCGTGCATGCACATAAATGCCTACAAGTGCCACAAAGATCTATCCCAGTAACTAAGCAGTGCCATCTAGTGGACAATGGAGCCATTACACCAAGCCCCATCCAACGGGGCCAAGCATGCTCTAGAGGAACACTAGAAATTTCTCTGCCTGATTAGTTTATGGACTATAAAGTGCTTCATAGTTTGACTTCTAGGGGAAACTGCATGTAATTTCAATCGTATTTCATTCTGTTTACTGGTCTCCTATTCAATTATTTTCTTTTTCTTCTCTTATTATTGAATACAGAAAGAAAAAAAACTATTTTTATTTGCTACTATTATAAAGAAAAATTTTCTTTAATTTTTTGTATAGTTTTAATAATTTATTGTCAAATTGGTTTCCATACAACACCCAGTATTCAAGCTAACTTTTTATATTTTTTACATTTTTGTAAATTTTTTAAATTCTATTTTACTTTCAGCATTTCATTTTATTCTATTTTATTGTATCCATTTAAAATTTTTTTTCAAATATTTCCTTTTTCCCCCTATTTTTCTTTCTTTTCTTTCCCTTTTTTCTCTATTCTATCACACTTCTTTCAACAACCAGACCAAAACACACCTAGGATCTAGCATCCTTAATTTGATTTTTTGTGTTGTTTTTAACTTTTGTATTTTTATTTATTTATTTTATTAATTCTTCTCCTTCCTTAAAATGGTGAAATGAAGGCATTCACACCAAAAGAACAGGAAGAAATGACAGCCAGGGACTTAATCAACACAGATACAAGCAAGATGTCTGACCCAGAATTTAGAATCACAATAATAAGAATACTAGCTGAGGTTGAAAAAAGCATAGAACCCCTTTCTGCAGAGATAAAAGAAGTAAAATCTAGTCAGGATGAAATTAAAAATGCTATAACTGAGATGCAATCTCAAAGGCAAAATTATGAAGAATAATGAAGCAGAAAAAAAGAGGGAAAGTATAGCAAAAGAACATGATATAAGAATTAGAGAACTCAGTGACTCATTAAAAAGGAATAACATCTGAATCACAGGGGTCCCAGAAGACAAAGTAAGAGAAAAAGGGGTAGAAGGTTTATGTGAGAAAATCATAGTGGAAAACTTTCCTACCTGGGATAAGACACAGACATCAAAATCCAGAGAACTTCTATTGGATTCAACAAAAACTGACTATCAACAAGGCATATCATAGTCAAATTCACAATATACACAGACAAGGAAAGAATTAAGAAAGCAGCAAGGGAAAAAAAGTCCTTAGCCTACAAGGGAAGACAGATCAGGTTTGCAGCAGACCTCTATGCCCAGAAACTTGACAGGCCAGAAAAGAGTGGCATGGTATATTCAATGTGCTGAATCAGAAAAATATGCAGCCAAGAATTCTTTATCCAGCAAGGCTGTCATTCAGAATAGAAGGAGAGATTAAAAGTTTCCCAGACAAACAAAAACTGAAGTTCATGACCACTAAACCAGGCCTGCAAGAAATTTTAAGAGTACTCTCTGAGAGGAGAAAAGAAAAAACAAAACAAAACAAAACAGACCAAAAGCAACAAACACTAGAAAGGACCAGAGAACACCACCAAACTCCAACTCTACAAGAAACCTAATAGCAATAAATTCATATCTTTCCATACTCACTCTAAATGTCAATGGACTAAATGCTCCAATCAAAAGACATAGGGCAGAGGTGCCTGGGTGGCTCGGTTGCTTGGGCATCCGACTTCAGCTCAGGTCATGATCTCGTAGTTCACAAGTTCAAGCCCTGCATCAGGCTCTGTGCTGACAGCTCAGAGCCTGGAGCCTGCTTTGGATTCTGTGTCTCCCTCTCTCTCTGTCCCTCTCCCGCCCCCCCCACCCCAGAAATAAATAAACATTAAAAGACATAGGGCAACAGAATGGATAAGGAAACAAGATCTATCTATATGCGATTTACAAGAGATCCATTTTAGACCTAAAGACACCTTCAGATTGAAAATAAGGAGATGGAGAATCATCTATTATGCTAATAGTCACCAAAAGAAAGCCGGAGTAGCCATACTTACATCAGACAATCTAGATTTTAAAATAAACACTGTAAGAGATGAAGAAGGGCATAATATAATAATTAAGGATTTAATCACCAAGAAGATCTAACAATTATAGGCATTTATGCTCCAAATGTGAAATAACCCAAAAATATAAATCAGTTAATCACAAACATACAGAAACTCATTGGTAATAATACCATAATAGTAGGGGACTTCAACACCCCACTTACAGCAATGGACAGATAATTTAAACAGAAAATCAACAAGGAAACAATGACTTTGAATGACACACTAGACCGGATGGACTTAAAAGATATATTCAGAACATTTCATCCTAAAGCAACAGAATATAGAACATTCTCCAGAATAGATCACACACTGGGACACAAATCAGCCCTCAATAAATCCAAAAAGATCAAGATCATACCGTGCATATTTTCAGACCACCATGCTATGAAACCCAAAATCAACCACAAGAAAAAATTTGAAAAGACAACAAATAACTGGAGACTAAAGAACATCCTACTAAAGAATGAATGGAAGAAGTTAAAGAGGAAATTAAAAAGTACATGAAAACCAATGAAAATTATAATACCATAGCCCAAAACCTCTGGGAGGCAGCAAAGGCAGTCATAAGAGAGAAGTATATAGGCCTTCCTAAGGCAGGAAGAAAGGTCTGAGATACACAACCCAACCTTACACCTTAAAGAGCTGGAAAAAGAACAGTAAATAAAACCTCAAACCAGAAGAAGATGGGAAATAATAAAGATTAAAGAAGAAATCAATGCTATAGAAACCAAACAACAAAATAAAACAAAAAACAAAAAACAAAAACAGTAGAACAGATCAATGAAACCAGGAGCTGGTTCTTTGAAAGAATTAACAAGATGGATAAACTCCTAGCCAGTTTGATCCAAAAGAAAAAGTAAAGGACCCAAATAAATAGCATCAAGGATGAAAGAGGAGAGAACACAACCTACACTGCTGAAATACAAAAGATAAGAGAATATTATGAGCAATTATACCCCAATAAATTGGACAATCTGGAAGAAATGGACAAATTCCTAAGAATTCCTATTATATAAACTACCAAAATTGAAACAAGAAGAAATAGAAAATTTGAATGGACCCGTAACCAGTAAAGAAACCAAATTAATAATCAAAACTCTCCCAAAAAACAAGAGTCCAGGGCCAGATGGCTTTCCAGGGGAATTCTACCAAATAAAGAAGAGTTAACACTTATTCTTTTGAAGTTGTTACAAAAAAATAGAAATTGAAGGAAAACTTCCAAACTCATTCTATGAAGCCAGCATTACCTTGATTCCAAAACCAAAGACTCCACTAAAAAGGAGAACTACAGACCAATTTCCCTGATGAACGTGGATGCAAAAATCCTCAACAAGATACTAGCCAACCGGATCCAACAACACATTAAAAGAATTATTCACCATGACCAAGTGGAATTTATACCTGGGGTGCAGGGCTGGTTCAATATCCGCAAAACAATGTGATTCATCACATCAATGAAAGAAAGGACAAGAACCACATGATCCTCTCAATAGATGCAGAGAAAGCATTCAACAAAATACAGCATCCTTTCTTGATAAAAACCCTCAAGAAATTAGGGATAGAAGGATCATACTTCAAGATCTTAAAAGCAATATATTAAAGACCCACTGTTAATATCATCCTCAATGGGGAAAAACTGAGAGCTTTTGCCCTAAGGTCAGGAACACGACAGGGATGTCTACTCTTGTCACTGTTATTAAATATAGTATTGGAAGTCCAAACCTTAGCAGTCAGACCACACAAAAGAATAAAAGGCATCCAGATTGGCAAGGAGGAAGTCAAACTTTCACTCTTCACAGATGACATGAGACCATATATGGAAAACCCAGAAGATTCCACCAAAAAACTAGAGCTGATCCATGAATTCACCAAAGTGGCAGGATATAAAATCAATGCACAGGAATTGGTGGCATTCCTATACATCAATAATGAAGTAACAGAAATAGAAATCAAAGTATTATTCCCATTTACATTCACACCAAAAACCATAAAATACCTAGGAATAAGCCTAACCAAAGAAGTGAAAAAACTATACACTGAAACTATAGGAAGCTAATGAAGGAAATTGAAGACATCAAAAAAAAAAAAAAAGGAAAAATATTCCAAGCTCAAGGATTAGAACAAATATTGTTAAAATGTCAATACCACCCAAATGAATCTACATATTCAAAGCAATCCTTGTCAAAATAACACCAGCATTCTTCACAGACCTAGAACAAACAATCCTAAAAAATTTGCATGGAACAGAAAAGACTCCGAATAGCCAAAACAATCCTGAAAAAGAAAACCAAAGCTGGAGGCATCACAAACCTGGACTTCAAGATGTATTACAAAGCTGTAATTATAAAGGCAGTATGGTCCTGGCACAAAAACACTCATATCAATGGAACAGAATAGAGAACCCAGAAATGGACCCACAAACGTATAGCCAACTAATCTTTGAAGAAGCAGGAAAGAGTATCCAATGGAATAAAGACAGTTTTTTCAGGAAATGGTTCTGGGAAATCTGGACAGTAACATGCAGAAAAATGAACCTGGACCACTTTCTTACACCATGCACAAAAAGAAACTCAAAATGGATGAAAGACCTAAACGTAAGACAGGAAGTGATCAAAATCCTAGAGGAGAAAGCAGGCAAAGACCTCTTCGACCTCGGCCACGGCAACTTCTTACTCAACATGTCTCCAGAGGCAAGGGAAACAAAAGCAAAAATGAACTATTGGGACTTCATCAAGATAAAAAGCTTCTGCACGTGAAGGAAACAATCAGTAAAACTAAAAGGCAACCGATGGAATGGGAGAAGATATTTGCAAATGACATATCAATAAAGGGTTAGTATCCAAAATCTATAAAGAACTTATCAAACTCAACAACCAAAAAACAAATAACCCAGTGAAGAAATGGCAAAAGACATTAATAGACACTTTTCCAAAGAAGCCCTCCAGATCGCGAACAGACACGAGAAAAAATGCTCACCATCACTCATCATCAGGGAAATACAAATCAAAACCACAATGAGATACCACCTCATACCAGTCAGAATGGTAACCTTAACAACTCAGGCAACAACAGATGTTGAGGAGGCTGTAGAGAAAGAAGATCTCTTTAAACTGCTGGTGGGAATACAAACTGGTGCAGCCACTCTGGAAAACAGTGTGGAGGTTGCTCAAAAATTAAAAATAAAACTACTCTATGACCCAGCAGTTGCACCAGTATGTATTTATCCAAGGGATACAGGTGTGCTGTTTCAAAGGGGCACATGCACTGCAACGTTTATAGCAGCACTATCGACGATAGCCAAAGTATGGAAAGAGCACAAATGTCCATCAAAAGATGAAGATATATACCACATCTTTTATATATATATGTATATACCAACCATCCCTCTCAATAGATGATAAAAGAAGTAGAGAGAAAACAAGGATGAAGATTTGAGCAATACTACCAACCAAGTGACCAACGGACACTTAAAGAATACTCTAGTCGGCAATAGCAGAACATACCATAATGGAATTAAAATTGAATCAATAATAGAAAGATCTCTATAAATCCTCAAATATTTGAAACTAAACACACTTTTAAATAAAAAAGGAAATCTTTATTTCAAAGATAATATAAAAAGTACATTAGAAAATATTTTGAATTGACTCAGAAAATCAAAATTTATGGAATGTTGTGGGGCGCCTGGGTGGCTCAGTTGGTTAAGTGTCTGACTTCAGCCTAGGTCATGATCTCTCTGTTATGAGTTCGAGCCCCGCATCCGGCTCTGTGCTGACAGCTCAGAGCCTGGATCCTGTTTTAGATTCTGTGTCTCCTTCTCCCTCTGCCCCTTCCCCACTTGCTCTCTGTCTCTCTCTCTCAAAAATAAATAAACATTAAAAGTATTAAAAAAAACCCACAAAATTCACGGAATGTTGTTAAGGCAGTATTTAGAGGGAAATTATAGCACTAAATGTGTATATTAGAAAAGAGGAAAGGTTAAAAATTAGAATCAGAAGAGCAAATTAAAATCAAAGTAGGAAGAAATGAAATCATAAGATCAGAGTGGAAAACTAGAAAACAAACAGGAAAGTATAGAGAAAATTAAATCCAAAGTGGTTATTTTACTTTAGTTTATTCATTTTGAGAGAGAGAGTGTGTGTGTGTGCAAGGAGGGGAGAGGCAGAGAGAGAGAGGAGAGAGCAGCAAAATCCTAAGCAGCTTCTGTGCAATGTCGGTGTAGAGCCCAATGTGGGGCTGAATCTCACAACCATGAGATCATGACCTGAGTCAAAAATCAAGATTCAGATGCTTAACTAACTGAGTCACCCAGGTGGCCCCCAAAGTAGTTATGTCAGAAAAATCAATACAATTGATAAGCCTCAATAAAGATAAAGAGAAGACGCTAAGTTCCTATATCAGGATTGAAAGAGATGACATCAATTAAATGAGATTCTACATCAATTAATAGAATAAACTGTTGTGATGGTTAACTTTATATTGAACTTGATAAAGAAGATTTGTTTTGTTTTAATGTTTATTTTTGAGAGAGAGCAGGCTAAGAGATACCAGATAGTTGATAAGATACTATTTCTTGGTGTGCCTGTGAGGTTATTTCCAGAAGAGCTTAGCATTTGAATTGGTAAACTGTGGGAGTTTGTTTGATTGGCTGATACAAACCAAAAGATAGCTCCCTGGGAGTGAATTGCAAATGCCCAATCTCTGTTTAATTTAGAGAAAGGATTTTTTTTAATGTAGGCTCCAACTCCACATGGAGCCCAACATGGGGCCAGAACTCACAACCCTGAGATCAAGACCTGAGCTGAGATCAAGAGTTGGATGCTTGGGGCGCCTGGGTAGCTCAGTTGGTTAAGCACCTGAATTCTCTTCTAGGGTCATGATTCCACCGTGTAGGGCTCTGGGCTGACAGCAAGGAGCCTGTTTCAGATCCTCTGTCTCTCTCTCTCTGTGCCCTTCCACTGCTCTCTCTCTCTCTCTCTCTCTCTCTCTCTAGCACGCATGCACTCATGCTCTCTCTCAAAAATAAACATTAAAACAAAACAAAAAAGAGTTGGATGCTTAACTGACCGAGGTGCCACTAGAGGAAGGAATTTAAAGGCTTAGAGAGATTACAATGTTCAGAGTGGATTTATCATTTAAGATGTGCTCACCCACCCTGGGAGAATCCATAAGACTTACTTGCTGTCTTTTGGCTTCTTTAAAAGACATAAAATTACATAAAGCGATAATAATAATAATAATAGCACAAAAAGGGGGGAAAGGAAAGAGAGATATGTAGGAGTGACACAGGAGTTATGTATCTGACTGGAAGTTAGTATAAATCTGAATTAGAGTCTCATCACTTTAATATATATTAAGAACAACCACTAAGTAATAATGTAAAAAATACAGTGAAAAAAATCATTAAAAGAATTAACATAATATAATAGAATATTCACTTAATACAAAAGAAGGAAGTAAAGGAGGACAAGGCATGAGATGTATGAAAAACAAAAGGTAAAATGTCAAACATTAATCAAACTACAATAATCACATTAAATATGCATGGGTTAAGAAAATAATAAAAAGAGATGCTCAGACTGGATAAAAAAACAACATACAACTTATATTTCTATAGGAGACACATTTTAGTTTCGAAGATACAAATAGATCAAAAGTAAAAGGATAGGGGTGTCCTGGTGGCTCAGTTGGTTAAAGTGTCTGACTCTTGACTTTAGTCCAGGTCATGATCTCTTGGTTGGTGGGATTGAGTTCCGAGTCAGGCTCCACACTAGTAGTACAGAGCCTGCTTGGGACTCTCTCTCTTCTTTTCCCCTCTTCCCCTCCCCTGCTCACACACTCTCTCTCAAAATAAATAAATAAAATATGTTTTAAAGTAAAAGGATAGAAAATGATATATCATGCAAACAGCAACCATAACAAAGCCGGAATGGTTATACTAATATCAGACAAAATGGATTTTGAAACAGGAAAAAAATCATTAGAGGTAAAGACGTACATCTCATAATGATATGAAATGAGATGAGTTAATCTATTGGGAAGATAAAATAATTGTATATGTATCTAATCAAAGACTCCCAGGGGTGCCTAGATGGCTAAGTTGGTTTTGGCTCAGGTTATGATCTCATGGTTCATGAGTTCGAGCCCTGCATTGGGCTCTGTGCTGACAGTGTGGGGCCTACTTGGGATTCTCTCTGCCCCTTCCCTGCTTATGTGCTCCCCCTCCACAAAAAAATATAAATAAACTTTTAAAAAAAGACCCACAAAATATATGAAGGAAAAACTGACAGGAGTGAAAGGAGAAATAGACATTTTAACAATAGTTGGAAACATCAATACCCTATTTTTAAGAATAGATAGAAAAATCAGGGGTGCCTGGTGGCTCAGTCGGTTAAGCGTCTGACTCTTGGTTTGGGCTCAGGTCATGTCTCATGGTTCATGAGTTTGAGCCCAGCATTGGGCTGACAGTGCAGAGCCTGCTTGGGGTTCTCTTTTTCTTTCCCTCTCTCTTTGCCCTCCCCCTGCTCATGCTCTCTCTCTCTCAAAATAAATAAATAAACTTAAAAAAAAGTATAGATTGAAGCACCTGGGTGACTCAGTCAGTTAAGCATTGGACTTTGACTTAGGTCATGTACTCATGGTTTGTGGGTTTGAGCCCCATGTCAGGCTCTGCAGACAACTCAGAGCCCGGAGTCTGCTTCAGATTCTATGTCTCCATCTCTCTCTGCTCCTCCCCTGCTCATGCTTTGTCTCTCTCTCTCTCTCAAAAATAAATAAACATTAAAACTTAAAAAAAAAGAATAGAAAAATCAGAGAAGATCAACAAGGAAATAGAGGACTTGAACACTTTTAACCAAAGAGACCTAATGTACATCTCTAGGACACTGAACCTAAGAACAGCATAATATACATTTCTCTCAAGTGCATATGGAATATTCTCCAGGAAAAACCATACAGTAGACCATAAAACAAACCTCAATACTTTTAAAAGGGTTGAAAGAATGCAAAGCATGTTCTCTGACCATAATATAATTACCTGCATCACTCTCTGAAAGAAGCTCCAGAATATTCATAGGAACAAAATATATCCAGACCCCAACAAAGTAAAAATCAAATTAACTGGCATACACTTACTATCAGGCATGCAAACGAACAGGAATTACAACCTGTATTTATAGATACACAAGATCAGTCGATCAAAACTGACCCAGAACTGATATAGATATTAGAATCAACCAACAAGGATATTAAAATGGTTATTGTAACTATATATCACATAATCAAAAACCTAGAGGAAAGATTGAACTTTCAGACATGGAAGAAATAAAAAACACCCAAATTGAACTTCTAGACATGAAAATTACAATGTCTGAGATAACATATACATTGAATAGAAAGTTCTGCCTGACAGTTTTACCACATTCATTACACTCTTAAGACTTCCCTCCAGTGTGGATTCTTTGATACCCAATGAGGGGTGACCTCTGATTGACAGATCTGCCACATTTACCACATTAATAGAATTTCTGCTCCTTTAGAACTCCTTGATGTTCAGAAGGACATATTAGGATATTCCCCAATTTCCTTATATTCAGCATATCCATCTTTTTTGTGTGTTTTAAACATTCCTTGTTTATTACTCCCAAGAAATCATTTTCCAATTTACTTCCTTCTTCAGGTGAGGGTCTTCTGGTTTCTCGGATGTATCTTTACAGGCATCTAGCTTCTAATCCCTCAGGAACCACCACACAGGGTCCTCCTGATGTCCCATTAAATGATTCTGATCTTTTAGAAATTTCCTTCTTTGGAGTCAACTCTGAACTCTGCGTCCTGTTCTTATCTTCTGCCAAAAGAAAGAAGAAAACTACTTTGACTATCTTTTGTTGTACTGTGGTGGAAACAAAATCTCTAAAAAACCTATACCTCCAAATGAAAACAAAAACAACAAAACTCTTCACATTATGGGTAAGGAATGAGGTGACACATTGAAAACAGCAGGGGAAATTGGAAATAGCTCATTTTTTTTTCTTCAGGGACAGAAAAAAATAGAGAAAAGGAAGTTGATAAATTGAGGGGAGTAGAAGAGATATCAGGACAGACAAATGGTGAACCATCACAGTCAAGTTAGAAGGGCAGTTGAAAAGTGGACAAATTTGTGGTGTGATCTTACACAAGTAAGATCCTTAGTAAAATGATTAACTCTAAGGTCCTTTCCAACCACCACATTGTTTGATACCATGGTTCTCAGAGAAGATGTTGAGGAGACAAAGGGGTGGCAAGCATCTCAAGTCAAATATGGGAGAAGACAGAGTAATCACGGTCATGATTACTAAACATGAAAATGTTGATTACTTTCAATCAAGTCTTAACCAGGACCACAAACTATCATGTCATTTTAGTATATCTAAACTATCTTAGTTTAGTATGTGAGAAGTTGAAGATGTCTGAGTTCCTGACTTTTAAGCCCACCTTTTCCACAGTTGACTACTGTCCTTGCCTAGTCAATCACAGAACCTGCCTTGCCAAAATCATCTTCCAGGAGGCTTCCCTTACCCAGTTTTGGCTGAGAGGAAAGCTGAGGTAACCATATTTTGTTCCAAGTGACACTTCTTATTCTATAATGGACCACAGGTGATTGGACCAGGGCCAGGCACTAGACCCATGTGAAGCTTATCTCTAGATTAATCAACCTCTGCTATGACTTGGGTGGGGAGAAAGCTCTGCCCAAGCAGACATGCTATTTAGCGGCTTGTCCGACTGGAATACCTCTCTATGGAAATTCTCAATTGGAAACAGGACAAAAATAAGGCAGTTAAAAGCAGGAACTGAAGGTGAAATGGTGTATGGAAAGAGCTAAGCCATTAGGAGCCATGGCAAATAAAGTATGAGAGAACAGAAACTAAAATGAAGAAGCTTTGAGGAGGACAGATGATTCTTCTACACAGCTGGGAAAAGTAGAGAGAAAACATATAGGAAGCAAATGAGTTACATTCACAGTGCAACCCTGAGGTAAAGAATCATTTATTTTTGTTGTTGAGGCTTTCAGACTGCTATCCATCAAGGTACATTCTCCATGAGGCCGTTTCTCACAGTCTCTTCTAGCTAGTTGGCCTTGGACCCCTTCCCATGTGGTAAGAAATTTTAACCATAGACCCCTCTTTGACCATGGATGCTTCCTTTTCTCATTACTGTACCATTCGGGATGATGAGATGTGTTAATAAAGCTTGCTAATCCATGTCCCTGTGTAAAGTCCTATCTAACCTAGAAGTTAAAAAATTGGCTCCTGGATCCTCTGAAACAAGATAATTAGTCTCCATTCAGACTGATACATGGGTTTTCACAAAATTGGGCATTGATGAAGGACATGCCCTTATTGGAATCTAAAATGTTGATTATAAGTTTAGGTTTCTCCAAAAGCAGAACCTGAGATAAGGACTAAGGGATAGGTAGGTTATTTGGGAGATAATCCCAAGAAGCAGAAGAGAGAATCAGGGAGAATAAGGCAATATAGAAAAAGCCAATAAAGTGTGAGTTATTGAGTGGTTCCACTCTGAGCAACTAAGGCTCATTCTCACTTGCAGTCCCCTAAGAACCCATGTGGGACATAGCTGAGAATTTTCTTGTCCAAGCACACGTAGGTTGGGTATTATGCACCAATTTTATTTGTCATTCTTTTAAGGTTGTCCTTGGGGCTGTTATTCTCACTCACTTCTTCCAGGCAGTACTTAAAACCTGGCTGGAAGAGAAAGCCCTGAGGTGAAATAGCCAGAGAAGTCAGGGTGCCCACTAAAGATGGAAGACTGTCAAGATGGATAGCAGCATTCCTCAAGAGTTGCACAAAATTCACAGATGGGGAGAGGTGACTGTGGTATACAGAGCACAGATGGCATATTCTTCAGGTAACAAGCAGAAGCTGCTTTTAAATCTGAGTCAAATAATTTAGTGTCTAGAAATAATCCCTTCATCTGTGTAGTAACTACTTCCACTATTTTCCAGTACCCAAAAGTATCTGCACAATCTCTTGGACTGGGAAGGGCCTCAGTTACATTTTGTTCTGTTCCCCAGCCACTTCTTGGTTTATTTTACTTTATTTTTATTTTTTTAATGTTTATTTTTGAGAGAGAAGGAGACAGAGCGCAAGTGGGGGAGGGGCAGAGAGAGAGGGAGACACAGAATTCCAAGCAGGCTCCAGCCTCTGAGCTGTCAGTACAGAGCCCCACTCCCGCCTGGAACCCATAAACTCCAAGACAATGCTTAGCTGACTGAGCCACCGCAGAGCCCCTCCCCAGCCATTCCTAGTGCTAGGAGATCCTAGATTGATTTCAGGACTACCGCTTTTGGGCCTCTCCAAGGCACAGTGTATTTCAAAAGAGCTATGACTTTCTTTATAGAAGTCCAGGTGGTACAAACTTAGATAGTAGGTTCAGCTCCTTTAGGAGCCAAGAAGTGCCGCGAAGGCCTGGGCCATGGTATTCACCATTGCATCCTTGAAGCGTGGAATGCAACAGCTTCCACCAGCTCGTTCGGAGGAATGAAAACCCAAGCGCCCGTCAGCTCCGCTGCCCTGGTCTACTCTGGCGAAAACACGAAATCATAGAGATGTGGCTTGCCAGAGAGCCAGGGACGGGAGGGGTTGGTGAGCTACCGGAAGTAGCGGTACCAGCCGGTCGGCCATTATTCTGATCCTCCGCTGCAGTTGCGTGCGGTTCCCGTGTCATCTCTTGGCGTCCTGGTGCCCAAGCGGCGGTATCCGAGGCTGGAGGCGCAGCGGGAATCCCCGGTGAGCGGGCGAGCTGGGGTCGGGTGGGCGGCCCGAGATGCGGGCATGAGCTCCCTGGGGCAGCGCGCACCCCGCCGACCCCTCCCGGACACTGACCCCCAGCACAGTCGCTCCTCCGTTGCGTGTTGGCGTGGACGCCCTGGCTGGGACTGGGACAGGTGCCGGCTCGGGGAGGGTAGTGAAGCCAGCACCTCTGAATCTTTGTGTGTCTGTCGTGCTCCAGTCAAACAATGAGGACAGCTGCCTCAGTAGCCGGGCCTTTCTGCTTTTCCTCAGTATTTTCTGAGGCAGGTAGACACAGCTTGCCAGCTCCCCAGAGCCATGGCATCCAGACTCCTGGGGACTTTTTTTTTTTTTTTTTTTTTGATAGGGACGGATTAAGTTTTATCTTTTAACTTTGTGTTATAATGGTGTTTAAAAAGCAAGCATACACCACCCATACCGCCATTACTTAAGGGAATATATGTTTATTCATTTGTTTTGAGAGAGAGAGAGAGAGAGAGAGAGAGAGAGAGGGAGAGGAAGAGAGAGAATCCCAAGCAGCTCTGCTCTGCGTTGTCAGCGCAGAGCTGGATGCAGGGCTCCATCTCACCAACCGTGAGATCATAACCCTAAATGAAACCAAGAGTCTGTTGGCTAACCCACCGAGCCGCCCAGGTGCCCCAGTGGAATATATCTTAAAGCTAAGTACTGACACTGTAAGCTCGGAATAAATGCCGCTCTTTGCGAGAAAGGTAATTGCCAACCCTTATAAGTCACTGCGTATAGTTATTGTATTTTTCGTTTTACAGTTTGCCAGATTAAATCTTTATAGTGAACTAGTATTTGGAAACTGTTGCTTTAGAATAGGTGCTGTTGGCTTTCAGAAGTCTTTTAGATGGCAGTATTTTGGACTTTTGGAATTAAAATCCCTGATTTCAGAATTCGCTCCCACAAATAACCAGTCAGATGGCCTCCAGTGAATTACTTAGCTCTTCTGAGCTGTCTTTTGTTCTTTTTCAACTTGGAGCTCACAAACGTTTTGTGGGAAGTAAACAATATGTATGTTTTAAGATTTATATGTATCTGAAGGAAGAATAGAGTTCTAGTAACTTACTGTAGAAGATCCTTTTTTTCCCCGTTTATTTTTCTCAAAATAAACTTTGTTTTTTTCGAGCAGTTTTAGTTTCACATCTAAAGCACAGAGATTTTCCATATACTTCCTACCCCCATTCATGCACAGCTTCCCCCACTTACAACACCGCCCCACAGACTGGTACGTTTGTTAAAATCGAACCTACAGTGACATGTCAGAATCACTCAAATTCTAGAGTCATTACATTAGGATTCACTCTTGGTGTTATAATTCCATGGGTTTGGGCAAATGGAAAATGACATATATAATGTATCCACCATTATGGTATCCTGCAGAGTGGTTTCGCGGCCCTAAAATCCTCTCTGCTCTGCCTGCTCATCCCTCTCTTCTCCCCCTCCCTGGCAACCGTTGATATTTTTACTGACTCTGTAGTTTTACCTTTTTTTGAATGCCACGTACTTGGAATTGTACAGTAGTCTTTTTAGATAGGTTTCTTTCACTTAGTAGTGGGCATTTGAAGATTCCTCCACGTTTTTTCATGGCTCGATAGCTCATTTCTTTTTAGTGCTGAATAATACTCCATTGTTGAATGTACCGCAGCTTACCCATTCACCTTCTGAAGGACATCTCGGTTGCTTCCAGATTTTGGCAATTATTTATAATGCTGCTATAAACATCTGTGTGCAGGTTTTTAACTTCTTTTAATAAATGCCAAAGAGCATGATGCTGGATTGTATGTTAAAGACTATGTTTAGTTTTGCAAGAAACTGCCAAAACTGTCTTCCAAAGTTGGCTGTACCATTTTGCATTCCCATCAGTAATGAATGAGAGTTCTTGTTACTTCACATCCTCACTAGCTTTTAGTGATGTTCATATTCTAGATTTTGGCCATGTTAATAGGTGTGTAATGGTATCTTAGTGTTGTTTTAACTTGCATTTCCCTGGTAGATATGATGTGGAGCATCTTTTTATGTTCTTGTTTAGAATGTGTATATCTTCTTTGGTGAGGTGTTGGTTAAGGTCTTTGGGCCATTGTTTAATTGAGTTTTCTCATTGTTTTCTTATTGTTGAGTTTTAAGGGTTCTTTGTATAATGTATAGGAAAGAAAACAGTCCTTTATCAGATAAGTGTGTCTTTTGCAAATATTTTTTCCCAGTCTGTGGCTTGTCTTCTCATTCTCTTGACATTCTCTTTCACAGCAGAAGCTTTTAATTTTATCAGAGTCCAGCTTATTATTTTTTTCACGAATCACAATTTTTGTGTTACATCTAAAGAGTCCTCACCATACCCAAGATCATTTAGGTTTTCTTCTATGTTATTTTATTTCATAGTTTTGGACTTCACATTTAAAAAAATTTTTTTGATGTTTATTTTTGAGAGAGAGAGAGAGAGAGAGAGACAGAGCACAACTGGGGGAGGGGCAGAGAGAGGGAGACACAGAATCCGAAGCAGGCTCCAGGCTCCGCGCTGTCAGCACAGAGCCCGACGCGGAGCTCGAACTCACGAACTGTGAGATCATGACCTGAGCTGAAGTCAGACACTGAACCGGCTGAGCCACCCAGGCACCCCTTGCATTTCACATTTAGATCCATTTTGAGTTAGTTTTTGTGAAGGGTGTAAGATTTATGTCTAGGTTATTTATTTAGTTAGTTAGTTAGTTTTCAGTAAGTTAAGTATGTGAATGTCCAGTTGTCTTGGCACCATTTGTTGAAAAGGCTATCTTCGTTCTATTGTATTTCCTTTGCTTCTTTATCAAGTAACAGTTGACTATATTTGTGTGGGTCTGTTTCTGGCCTCTCTATTCTGTTCCGTTAATTTGTCTGTTCTTTCGCCAATACCACACTGTCTTCATTACTTCGTGTTGTGTCGTGTCAGTCCTTCTACTCTGTTCTTCTTGAATGTTCCGTTGGTTATTCTGGGTCTTTTGCTTCTTCTGTAAACTTTAGAGTGAGTTTGTTAGCGTCCACAAAATAACTTGCTGAGATGTTGATTGGAACTGCATTGAATCTGTAGTTAAATTTGGAAAGAGGGGCGCCTGGGTGGCTCAGTCGGTTGAGCGTCCGACTTCGGCTCGGGTCATGATCTCGCGGTCTGTGAGTTCGAGCCCCGCGTCGGGCTCTGTGCTGACAGCTCAGAGCCTGGAGCTTGCTTCGCATTCTGTGTGTCCCTCTCTCTGTGCCCCTCCCCCACTCATGCTCTGTCTCTCTCTGTCCCAAAAAAAAATAAAATAAACATTAAAAAAAAAAATTTGGAAAGAACTGGCACTTTGGCAGTATTGAATCTTTTGGTCTACGAACATGTAATAGAAATCCTTTTTGAAAGTTCCTTTCCATCACCCCCAGATCAATTACCAAGAACTCAGTTTTTCTCAATTGTTTTATCCTTACTGTTGCTTAGTTTAGAACTTCATCATTTGTTTAGACTATTGCAAAAACTTTACTAGCCTTCCTGAGATCCAGTCCTCCCTCCATCATTCCTCCCATCTAGATTTCTGACCTTGTTAGTTAGTACTTCCTTCGCCTCAGAGTGGGAAAGGGCTTTCTAACTATGACACAAAACCCAGAGCCATAAAAAGAAAAAATGATTGGTTGCATGGCAAAACAAATATAAGCAAAGTCACATGAGATATATGGCAAAGACATGACAAAAGGAAAAATTTGCCACTTCTATTGTAACAAAAAACTAATTTTCCTTTAAAGACTTGTGTACACATTGACGAGACCAAACATTCAAATGGAAACATGAGCAAAAGATATGAATAGTTCACAGAAAATAAAACACAAGTGACTTTTAAAAATACACTCGTTCACTCGAAATGCAAGTTAGATTTGGTGAAGGCGTGAGGAAAAAGGCACTCCCATATCACTCATGCTGGGAGTGTAAATTGTAAATTAGTCCAGGCCCAATGAAGGACTGATTGGCAATATCAAAATTATAAAGTCACATATATTTTGATCCAGCAATTCTACTTCAGGGAACTTTTTATGCATGTTCCATGCGTATGCCTACACACATACAAGTGATGTATGCCCAAAGTTTTTCACGATAATATTGTTAATTAGAAAAGATTGAAAACTGCCCATCTGTGATAGAGTAGGTAAATAAATTATGATACATCCATACAGTGATACTATGCATCAGTAAAAAGACAGAAGGAGCTATGTGTGACAGGAGGAGCTATGTGTGATAGGAAAGATCTGTAGGATACATTTTTTAAAAAAGATTTTATTTTTAAGTGATCTTAAGTAATCTGCATCCAACATGGGCTTGAACTCACAACCCCAAGATCAAGAGTTGCATGCTGCCCTGACCGAGCCAGCCAGGCATCCCTAAGATACATCGTTAATTGGGAAAAGGAAGATGCAACATGGTGTTCTTTCATTTATGAAAAAATATGTATTAGCTATTATATATATATGCACATATACACATAATAACTGGAAAGATACATAAGATACATAAAAAACTTATATAGAGAGGGAAACTTTACACAGTATGCATTTTATAATTTTAAATTTTGAACCAATAGCACCTATTTTAAAATATAACGAAAATTGTAAAGTAAAATCTCTTTATTGGTTGCTTATCACATGTAGTACATGATCACCTCTTTGTTCTGCCTCTTAAGAGCCTTTAGAATTTGACTTCTGTTTACCTCTCCACTCTGCTGCCATGGCCTTACCTCCAGAGTTTACTTTCCTTCTCTGGTTTCCAAAGCACATTTCTTTTCTTGTTTTTTTTCTTTCTTGATTTTTTTTTTTTTTTTTTTTTTTGCAAAGCACATTTCTTTCTTTTTTTTTTTAATCAATTTATTGTCAAATTGGTCTCCATACAACACCCAGTGCTCATCCCAACAAGTGCCCTCCTCAGTACCCATCACCCTCTCTCCCCTCCCCCATAGCCCCCTCAACCCTCAGTTCTTAGTATTTAAGAGTCTCTTATGTCTTGCCTCCCTCCCTCTGTGGCTTTTTTTCCCCCCTCTTCCCCTCCCCTGTGGTTTTCTGCTAGGTCTCTCAAACTCCACCTATGCGTGGAAACATATGGTATGTCTTTCTCTGACTGACTTATTTCACTTAGCGTAATACCCTCCAGTTCCATCCATGTTGCTACACATGGCCCATAACTATGAAGAAATTGAATCCGTTATCAAAAATCTCCCAACGAATAAAAGTCCTGGACCAGATGACTTCCCTGGGGAATTTTACCAGACATTTAAAACAGAGTCAATACGTATCCTCCTCAAGCTGTTCCAAAAAATTGAGATAGAAGGAAAACTCTCAGATTTGTTCTGTGAAGCCAGCATCACTTTGATTCCCAAACCAGATAGAGACTCAGCAAAAGAAGAGAACTACAGACCAATATCCCTGATGAATATGGATGCAAAAATTCTTAACAAGATACTAGCAAATCAAATTCAACAGCATATAAAAAGAATTATTCAACAAAATCAAGTAGGATTCATCCCTGGCTTTCAGGGCTGGTTCACTATTTGCAAAATCAATCAATGTGGTACATTGCAAAGCACATTTCTTATACAGCTATACCGTCATTCCCATGCTTTTGAAAGTATAGTTTCTTTACTCCTGAAATGGCTTGCCTAATACTCCAATGGTCTTTTTATTTTTCTTTAAAGCCCAATCCAAAATTACCTTCTATGAGTTCTTTCTGTGTTCGTATGACTTCCTAATAATTTCACTTCTACATTACATTGAAGGTGTTTACGTTTCTGCCTCCTCTGCTCAGTTATACACATGCTCCTTAAGGGTCTGAGGGTTAAATAAAGTTAGTGAGAGTGCTTTCATATGTGACTGATAGTGATTTAACTGTTATGACTTTAAAAGCTTAAAACTATTCACATCTTCCAGCCCAACAGTTTTTTTTCTGGGAATTTTTCCTGAAAAAATAAGCCGAGGTATAACCAAAAATTCATTAGCAAGGATATTCATTGTGGCCTAATTTACAATAAGAGGAAATTATAAATACTTTAAATGTTTAACAACAGGGGACTGCTTAAGTATCAATAGGCTCATACACTCTTAAAATAACGATAAAGACTATGTGATGTCACGTTCACAAGATAACATGTGAAAAGCAAGTTGCCGAGCGGTACTGTGGTTTCATATCTTGTGATCCAGACTGGTGCAGTGAGAAGTGATCAGAAGTACATAGTGCAGAACAATAGCAGTGGTTACTCTCTGGTTTTGCATGTCCTCTGATTTTACAAATTTTATGTATTGTAATGAGAACAATAAATGTTATTTCTAAAAAAAAAAAAGAGTTTTAGAGAGCAGCAAGCCTAAAGTTTTGTATAATAAAAGTTAAATGTATCCAAATATTTTGATTAATGAATGGACAATTTCAGAGAATTCAAAGTATGTACACTAAAGCCAAGCTAGTTCAGTCTTTCTTTGCTAATTGAGAAGGTGTTAGGATTTTGTCTTATGTGTATCAGAATTAAGACCATACTTGTTAGGGATGCCTGGTGGCTCAGTTGGTTGAACATCTGACTTCAGCTCAGGTCATGATCTCACGGTTCGTGGCTTCAAGCCCTGTGCCGGGCTCTGTGCTGACAGCTTAGAGCCTGGAGCCTGCTTCGGATTCTGTGTCTCCTTCTCTTTGTGCCCTCCCCTGCTTGTGCTGTCTCTCTCTCAAAAATAAACATTAAAAAAAAAAAAAAAAAGACCCTGCTTGTTGACTGTACAGCACATAGGAAAGAGTGCTAGTTAAAGAAGGATAATAACTAATTTTTGAGTCCATATCCCAGGCACTGTTCAAAACTTGAATTGCATGTAGATATCAAATTCTTACACAAGCCTATGAGATAGGAACGGTTATTACCCCTATTTTGTAGGTTAAGAAACTGAGACTCAAAGGGATGCCTGGGTGGCTCAGTCGGTTAAGCTTCTAACTCTTGGTTTCAGCTCGGGTCATGATCTCACGGTTCGTAGGTTTGAGCTTTATATTGGGCTCCGTGCTGACAGTGTGGAGCCTGCTTGGGATTTTCTCTGTATCTCTCTCTGCCCCTCAGCTGCTTGTGCTCTCTCTCTCTCTCTCTCTCTCAAAATAAATAAACCTAAAAAAAAAGAAACTGACACTCAGAAGTGAGGTAACTTATTCAGGGTCACACAGGAGTAGCCAGGATGACCATTGTTAGAGTGGTAGATAAAGGATTTACTGTAATTAGGTGGAGAAGACACTGTGAATAAAGGCTAAAGGAATTTGGGGAGGGTGTGGGTGGCTCAGTTGGTTAAGTGTCTGACTTGATTTCAGTTCAAGACATGATCTCAAGGTTTCTGAGTTCAAGCCCTGCATGGAGCTCTGTGCTGTAAGCAGAGCCTTCTTGGGATTCTCCTTCTCCCTCTCTAGTCTTCCCCTGCTCCTGCATGCTCGCTCGGTCTCTCTCTAAATAAATAAACATTAAAAAAAAAAAGACTAAAGGAATTTCATGTCTTTGTTTGTAGCCGTGGTCTGGGTAACATGAATGTCCGTGTCTTCAGAGCCTTGGGCCGGCGCTTCTGTCAGAGGAAGCACTGCCCAGAACCTAGAAACTTATGTTAAGGGAGGGTCTCTTCATCACTGGAAACTTGGGGGCTCGAAAAGTTGGTTCATTCTCTGGGTAATGTTGTCAATGATTTCTTGAAGTCTTCTAGATGATGTTCTCCAGGCTTTGAGGAAGTCAAGCACGGATCGAGGGGGCCCGGAGAGGAGCCTTTCTTAAATGACAACAATGACAAGAGAAAATTGGGCCCACAATGCTCTGAGACAAGAGGGTCTCGTTAAAGGGAAGGATGATACTTGGAAATGGGGAACCAGCTTCCAAGGAAGCAGCTCCTCTGTTTGGGAGACCTCCCACCTGCACTTTAGACAGTTACGATACCATGAGACATCCGGACCCCAGGAGGCACTGATCCGTCTCCGAGAGCTCTGTCGCCGGTGGCTGAGGCCAGAAGCACGTACCAAGGCCCAAATCCTGGAGCTGTTGGTGTTGGAGCAGTTCCTGAGCATCTTGCCCGGGGAGATTCGGACCTGGGTGCAGATCCATCGCCCCGGGAGTGGTGAGGAGGCTGTGGCCCTGGTGGAGGAGCTACAGAAAGACCTCGATGGACCAGCACTAAAAGTGAGAAGGGGGAGGGGAGAGAGTTTGGGATGGAAGGAAGGAGAGAATTGAGCCAGGGCAAGCTGTGTTCGAGGGTGATCCTGTGATTTTCGATAATAATTAAAGCACATTAGCCACCTTGATGCTTATTACAGCAGTTTCATGAGCCATTTCACATCATGACATGTCTGTAGAGAAATCAATTTATGACTGGGGCCTTGGGCCCAATTCAGAAGTAGCACAGAGGCATTGACTGTGCTTTTTCCTTCTGGGGGATGCTTGCTAATGCTGTTTGGTTCAATATCTGAGGAACATAATGTTTCTAAGTATTCCCCCAAACAGAAACATATGTATTGTTTGTATTAGGTCTGGAACGGCATGTGGAGTGTAAAAGGCGATGGGGAGCAAGAATGAAGCTTTCTAAATTTGGCAGGACCTCATCCTCTATTGGGGATTCTCCGACCCAAGGGATTGGGTTGAGACATTTACTTCTGGAAAGATTTTATATCCTTGACCTTTAAATTGGGATTTTAATATGTTTCCTAGTGTGTGTGAGATCTCTTTCTATCAATCTTTAGTCCACTAGAAACATTCGTACATAAGGAAGTCTGAAGTGTAACCTAAGCTTGGGAATGCCGCCTAGGATGGACTTGTTTATTTTAATCATAAAAATGAAGAATTTTAGAACTATATATTTCCTCATAAAGCTCTAATCCATCCTCATCTGAGAGATAAGAAAATGGAGACAGAAAAGGGTTCACTCGATTGCCTCATGTCCGATATCTAGCAAGCAGCAAAACCATGTGTAGGCCCTGGTGTTCTTTGTCTTGGAGCAGGAAGGGACTCTGAAGGGGTAAATAAGTAGAAGAGTACTGAACCCAAGTCGGATCCAAAACCAGGTCTAGAGCTAAACCCCGTTCCTTCGTGACTTGTTACTTCCCATTCGCTTCTTAGCCCACAGCCAGGTATGGCTTTGTCTCCACCATTCTGTTCGGTCTCAGTGGGAGACAGGTCACCAGTGCCATGAGTGGGGCTAGAGGACCCGTCCCATTGTTCTTAAGGCGAAACTTACTGTGGTTTTGATGCTCCATACTTGAGGTGGGTCTCTGATCTCATCGTTGTAGACTGTGGGCAGAAAGAGGTCCCTGGTGGTTAGGCGAGTCCATTTTCTTGGAGGCACAAGAAGAGTCGGCTTATTTTGTTTTGCTTATTCTCAGGTTCCAGTTCTTGTTCAGGACCAGGACGTTCTCCAGGAGGGGATGAGCACTCCAGGAGCAGCAGTTCCTCCTGCACCCAGTGGCAGCCGCAGAGCTGAAATTTGCCAAAACCCTTTTACTGACCCAGTGGTGCTCAGTCTCCAGGACCCTCAGCATGGTACTCAGTGCCCTGACTCTGGACTTTCTCAGGACCTTTATTCTGGCTCCTCCCCATACTCCCAGTTGGTTGCTTCCTCTCCTGTCTTGTATGTGAAAGCCTTATGGTACCAACTTCTTTCTGCTCTCCCCTACCTGTCCTTTCCTGGGTCCCTCTGACCTTTAATTTTTTTTTTTTTAATGTTTATTACTTTTTTTTTGAGAGAGGGAGAGAGACAGAGTGCAAGCAGGGGAGGGGCAGACAGAGAGGGAGACACAGGGTCACTCAGAAAAGGTTTGTAAGTCATTTTATAGCCATCATTGTCTAGACCTGGGAGTTCTGGGTCTTTCTGAATTCCTTATTTGTCGAAGATACAGGACTTGGAGTAGTAGGCAGGAACAGCAGTAATTTCACATGTAGCTTTTTCTCCTTACTCAGATTCTCCTGCCCCTGAAGCTTCTGCCCTTTCCCAGGAGGAGAACCCAAGAAATCAATTAATGACCCTCATGCTCCTAACAGCCCAGCCCCAGGTAAGGGTTGCATTCTCTTTCCTTCCTAAGGTCCTCTCTGCACTACCAAACTGTGGCTGAGGTGCCCTATGTCATCCTGTTTGGGGCCCAGTCATTCTTGTCTCTGAATCACAGTCCATGCGTTTGAAGGGTAGACTTTATGTGGGGTTTCCTTATGACTCTTTGATAGTTCTTGCTCAACTCAGTAGGGGAGCTCCTGGGCATGGATAATCTCACATACACCTATTATTTCAGGAGTTAGTGATGTTTGAGGAGGTGTCAGTATGCTTCACTTCAGAGGAATGGGAGTGTCTGGAACCGATTCAGAGGGCCTTGTACTGGGATGTGATGCTGGAGAATTATGGAAATGTGACCTCTCTAGGTAAGGACTCCTTCCCATCATTCTTACCTTTATTTCATTAGCCTTTGTTTTCTGATTATGAGTGGAGTATATTTTGGACACATAGAATATGAGAAAGAAGAAAATATAACTTTCTTAAACCCACTGTAAACAACTACTATCAAAGTTTTGACATATTACCTTTCCGTTTTTTTCTATATGAGTTTTTTTTATTGGCTACATAATTTGTGCCATAATTTAGCCATTTCCTTATTCTAGATAATTTTCTAATAATCATCTGTCTCTATACCTAAGGTCTTTGTTTCTCATCATTTTTTAGAAGCAGAAGTACTAGGCCTAAGTGTTTGAATTGTTCTACAGTTCTTGCCTCATATTGCCAATTCGCTTTCCATAGTGATTTCTGGGATCCCTATGGAATGTTACATAAGAACACTCCTTTTGCTCTGCCTTTATGGATACTGTATAATCCCGTTCTTTTAAATTGTTGCTGATATGATTTTCTAAAGTTGTATCTTTATTCTCTAATGTATTTCTCTGACTAGTACTAAAGTAAGAACATTTAAAAATATTTAGTAGCCATTTGTGCTTCCAATAGACATTAAAATATCTTTCATATGGTGGCAATGGTGGAAATGAGGTGATTCTGCCCTTAGTAGCTTATTGTGGTTTGGGAAATGAGCATAGAAAGAATAAACAAAGCAGAGTAAAATAATTGGTATAAGAGTGTGATAAACTTTTTGAAGTGAAAATGAAGAGGACAAAGCAACCAGTACCATTCCTGAGATTACGAAAGGCCGTAAAAGAGGTAGCCGCCCAACTTTGGCTCAGGTCATGATCTCGTGGTTCGTGGGTTCAAGCCCTGCATCAGGCTCTGTGCTGATAGTTCAGAGCCTGGAGCCTGCTTCCGATTCTGTGTCTCCCTCTCTGCCCCTCCCCAGCTCGTGCTCTTTCTCTCTCTGTCTCTCAACAATAAATAAATGTGGTTTTTTTGTTGTTGTTTTTTTAAAAAAAAAAAAGGTGGCTTTGTGCTGGACTTTGAAGAAAAAGGTAAGATTTTGTTTGGAGGAATAGACATTAAAAATTGAGGAATCAACTAATGCACTGATCTAATTTATACTGAAATACAGGTTTATAGTATCAGTTTAAATATCTGCATAGTATATAGTATTCCATTGTCTGTGTGCCACGCTTTACCTTGACAGCTTTATGATACTGAATTTCTGCTGAAGAACATTCCATGCCTTTCTGTTCATTAAGCACTGCCTTTACATTTGAGGCCCGCTTAAAATTGTCTTCATCTGGATCTTGTATATTTCAGGTTACGTTGATTCTTTGGAATTGGAGTCTTTTCTGATGTTTCTGATTGAGTATGGTTTACATATATGAAAATACTGATTTTTTTTTTGCTATGTTGCAACCTTACTATTTTATTATCTACAGTAATTTATGCTGTGTATTTTTACACTTAATGAGGATATATCTTTTACTATCTCAGATGTGCCGATAGTGGGCCAAACATTCTGTAGATTGTTTGTATTGATACATGTTACCAAACTGCTTTTACTAGTGATGTACCAATTTACATTCCCATGAAAAGAGCAGAAGAGGGCCCATTTCCCTTATATGTATGTGCTTACGATTTGATTTTAAATCTTTGCTGAGTACATGACAAATACCATTTTTTTGTTTGTCATTTCTCTGATTATTGTGTGGGGAAATCTTTTCACATGTTTATTGGTTGTTTCACTCTTATTATATCCTTTCTGCATGTTTCTTTTATTTATTAGAACTGCTGACCCTTTGTCAAGTATTGCATATATTTTTCCCTTTTTTTTACCTTTTAATGTTGTTTATGAGTTGTTTTTTTAAGACTTAGAAAATCTTTTATGGTAGTATTAAACTTAGCAGTATTTTCCTTTATAGTCTTTGTTGTCTTCTTCTCAGTAAAACTGTTTTTTAAAATATCACTTGTATTTTTTTCAGATACTTTTACTGTTTTATTATTTTTTTAATGTTTATTCATTTTCTAAAAAATTTTTTTTAACGTTTTATTTATTTTTGAGAGACAGAGCGTGAGCAGGGGAAGGGCAGAGAGAGAGAGGCAGATGCAGAATCTGAAGCAGGCTCCAGACTCTGAGCCATAAGCACAGAGCCCGACGCGGGGCTCGAACTCACAGACCGTGAGATCATGACCTGAGCCGAAGTCGGCCGCTTAACCGACTGAGCCACCCAGGCGCCCCTGTTTATTCATTTTTCAGAGAGTAAGATCACAAGCAGGGGAGGGACAGAGAGAGGGGGACAAAGGACCCAAAGCAGGTTCTGCACTGACAGCAGAGAGCCCAATACAGGGCTTGAACTCTCAAACGGTGAGATCGTGACCAGAGCCATTCGGACAGTTAACTGACTGAGCCATCCAGGTACCCCTACTGTTTCATTTTTACATTTAAGCTTTACTTGATCTAAAATTTTTCTTGCTGTATAGAATGACATAGGAATCCAGTTTGTTTGTTTTTTAACCGAAATGGCTTTTAGTAGTTGCAATGCTATTTACTCAATAATCCATCTTTTCTAAGAATTTTTTAAATGTTCTATGAGTAAATTGGTGAATTTTATGAAAAACACTCACCATGGATCTATGTAACTCATGCTGTAAGCCAAAATAAATTCTAGATTAGTCTAAGAGTTAAACTAAAGAAAAAGAAGAAGAAGGAGGAGGGTGGGGAGAGGAGAGGAAGAAGAAGAAGAAGGAGAAAATGGAATTGCATATTCTAGCTCTCTGAGGAAAGAGAAGTTTGAATCAACTTTATTAAATACGATATGCTTTAACCGAGTGTTGTTGGTGCTTTAGCAAGCAGATACCCAGGTATTTATGCCCTCAGACCTAGTGATTTTCATTTGAGAAGGATACCTTAAGGAAATTGTTCAGAAAGAGTTTCCTCGTAAGTAATATGTCTAAGGATAGTACCAGTAAAGTATTTACAATGGTTAAAAGTGGGCACGACCAAATTCCCCAAAATAGAGCAAGTACTATTTTGACTTGGAGTTATACTGTGTCACTGTCAAATGTGACAATTCTGTGCACTCAATTTCCATGCATTGATAAACTGTTTGGTAGAAAAGCAGATTCTCAGATGGCTTGCACACACTGCTTCAGTATGTAAAAGATTTGTATGTGTTTATTTAAGAGATTGGAATGGAATTTGAAGGAAATTCAAGAAATATTGAGTACTTCCTATGTCAAAGTTAGGCCCTGCCTTCAAACATTCAAGTTGGATTGGTAGACATTTACACCAATAATTACAATACTGTGTGGCAAATGCTGTATAATGAAATGTGCACAAGCAAGGGAGCCCACAGGATCTTGGGATGGTGGAAGGACTGGGAGAGTGGGGACAGGGGTGGGTGGCTCGGGGAAAGATTTACAGAGGGGATGACTTTTATTTTAATAACAGTTTGATTGAGATATAATTCACATACTATAGTTCACCCAGTTAAAGGTTACAGTGCAGTAGTTAGTGTACACACAGAGCTGTGCGACCCTCACCACAATTAATTTTAGAATAGTTCATCACTCCAAAATAGCAGTCATGTTCATTTCACCCAGCCCTAGGCAACCACTGATCTGCTTTCTGTCTCTCTGAATTTGCCTGTTCTAATGACATTTTATATAAATGAAATCACACAGGTCTTTTGCGACTGGTTTTACTTGGCATAATGTTCTTAAGGTTCATTCATATTATAGCATGTATTAATAGTTTATTTCTATATTTACTTATTATTATTATTTTTTAATGTTTTTATTTTTGAGAGAGAGAGACAGAGAGTGAGCAGGGGAGGGGCAGAGAGAGAGGAAGACACAGAATCCGAAGCAGGCTCCGGGCTCTGAGCTGTCAGCATAGAGCCCAGTGCAGGGTTCAAACTCATGAACTGTGAGATCATGACCTGAGCCGAAGTCAGATCCTCAACCAACTGAGCCACTCAGGCGCCCCTACTTTTATTCCTTTTAATGCTGAATAATATTCTCTCTTGTGTATATATCACATTTTCTTGATTCATTCATCAGTCGATGGTAATTGAAAATTGTTGCTTCCACCTTTGAGCTGTTATATAAATAACACTGCTGTAAATATTTGTGTACGAGTTTTTGTGTGGACGCGTATATTTTTATTTCTCTTGGATATATACCAAGGAGTAGAATTGCTGGGTCATATGGTAACTCTATGTTTAATCATATAAGGAGCTGACACTTCCAAAGTTGCTGCACCATTTTACACTCTCACCAGTAGTGTATAAGGGTTCCAATTTCTCCAGATCTTTCCCAGTTTTATCATCACTCTTTCTGATTTAGCCTTCCTGGTTGGTCTAAAAATATATCTCATTGCGGTTTTCATTTGCATTTCCCTGATGGCTAAAAAGATGTCGTGCAACTTTTCATGTGCTTATTGGCTGTTTGTGTGTCTTTAACGCAATGTCTTTTCAGAATCTTTGTATTTTAAATTGGGTTTTTTTTTTTATTGTTGATTTGTGGAAGTTTTTATATTTTAGATACAAATACCTTATCAGATATGTGACTTTCAAGTATTTTCTCCCGTTCTGTGAGTTGTCTTTTCACTTTCTCAGTGGTGTCCTTTGAAACCTAAAAGTTACTAATTTTGATGAATTTCAGTTTACTTTTTCTTTTGTTGCTTATGTTTTGGTGTCATATGTAAGAAACTATTGCCTAATCCAAGGTCATGGAGGTTTATGTCTATGTTTTCTTCTAAGAGTTTTATAGTTTTAGTTCTTATGTTTAGGTCTCTTTGATCCATTTTGAGTTAATTTTTGTATATGGTGTGAGTAAGGTCCAACTGCCTATTCCATGATCTCAGCACCATTTTTTCCCACTGAATTGTTTTGGTGCCCTTTTGAGGATCAGTTAACCATAAATCAGTCCAGCTTTTTTCTGGACTCTCAGTTCTATTCCTTTGATTATATGTCTATCTTATGTTAGTGGCACCCTGTCTTATTACTGTTGTTTTGAAGTACATTTTTTTTAAAGTTTATTTATTTATTTTGAGAAGAAAGAGAGAGTGTGCGTGTGTGTGTGTGTGTGTGTGTGTGTGTGTGAGAGAGAGAGAGAGAGAGAGAGAGAGAGAGAGAGAGGGAGGGGGCAGAGAGAGAGGGAGAATGAGAATCCAATCAATGTCTTTGCACAGCCTGATGCAGCACTCGTGATCTTATGTCATGATCAGGAGTCCAGCCCTTAACCTACTGAGCCATCCAGGTATCTTTGAAGTACATTTTAAAATGAGAAAGTATGAGGGATGGCTGGGTGGCTCAGTCAGTTAAGCTTCCAACTCTTGGTTTTGGCTTAGGTCATGATCTCACGGCTCATGGGTTCAAGCCCTGCGTCGGGCTGCACGCAGATGGTACAGAGCCTGCTTGGGATTCTATCTCTACCTCTCTCTGCCCCTCTCCCGCTCCCTCTCTCTTTCTCAAAATAAATAAACAAACATTTAAGTAAAAATTAATAATAATAATAAAATTAGGATGTATGAGCCTTTCAACTGTGTTCTTCTCTTTCAATATTGTTTTAGCTGTTCTTGGCCTGTTGAGTTTTCATATCGATTTTAAGATTAGTTTGTCGATTTCTGTGAAGAAGCCATCTGGGATTATGATAGGGATTGCACTGAATTTTTAGATCAATGTGGGGATTATTGCCGTTTTAACAATGTTAAGTCTTCCAGTTCATGAACATGGGATATGTTGATATGTTTTCATTTATGTAGTCTTTAACTTCTTACAACAGTGTTATTTCAGCATATAAGTTTTATACTTTTTAAAATTTATGCCCTCCTCCTTTAGCAACCTTAAAGATTTAAAGGTCAGAATTGTTCAGGGGTGATATGATGAGGGAGCTTAAGACAAGCTGATACCCTGCAAACACCCTCACTCCAGGTGAGATATGTGTGACATTCCTCATGCACTCCTGGCCTGAGGAAAACAAAGGAAAGAGAACAAAGGAAAAGGAAATACAATTGGTTAACTGATAGAGATCAGTCATGCAGGACCTGAGTCTCCATCAGTTTATAAATATCTTAGTACATTACAAGAAAAAGGCAATCTTATCAATAGCCTAATCACCAGAAACCCTAGCCTCAGTTTCCTGGAGCCTAACGTCACCCTCTCCTCCATAGTGATGTAGGGAACAAAGGCAAGAAGGAAATACAGGTAAGATTAAATTTCCTTATAACCTGCAGCCGAGTGACAAATACTTGAGGCAATACGGAACATAACATTTCTCCCTACTGTCTTAATGTTAATGCCTTACTGGAGGGAAAATAACCTTAGTTTGACAATAGCTAGACCTCCAGTAGCTTCTGAGTCCTCTTCAGCGTATGAAAGTCCTTCTGGAGGACTTTCCTCTCTTTTGTCTTTACCTTCCCCAGCTCCACGGTATATAGCCAGTCACTCTCTTTCTGCCTAATAAAATCACCTTTTTTACCCCTCCCCCAAATCAATCAGTTTATTCCTAAGTCTTTTATTCTTTCTTAGGCTGTTTTTCTTAATTTCCCTTGAGGATCATTCAGTGCTACGTGTAGAAATTCCACTGATTTTTGTTTATTGATCTAGTGTCCTGCAACCTTGCTGTATTTAGTTCTAACAGTTATTTTGGTAGATTCTTTAGGATTTTCTTTTTTTTTTCTTTTTTAAATGTTGATTTTGTGAGAGATAGGTCTCGAGCAGGGGAGGAGCAGAGAGAGAGAGAGCGCGAGCGAGAAGGAGAGAGAATGCCAAGCAGGCTCCATCCTGTCAGTGCAGAGCCCTACACGGGACTCAGTCTCACTAACTATGAGATCATGACCTGACCCAAAATAAAGAGTTAGATGCTTAACTGACTGAGCTACCCAGGTGCCCCTTTAGGATTTTCTACATGTAAGATCTTATCATCTTCAAATAGAATAGTTTTACTTGTTCCTTTTCAATCTGGATGACTTTTATTTCTTTCTCTTGCCTAATTCCTTGGCTAAAATCTGTAGTATATGTTGCATAGAAGTGGCAAGAGCAGAAATCTTTTTCTTGTTACTGTTCTTACACAGAAAGCATCAGTTGTCCATCATTAACTATGATATTAGCTTTGATTTTTTTTTGTAGGTCTCCTTTATCAGTTTGAAGAAGTTCCCTAATATTCCTACTTTGTTATTCATGAAGGGGTATTGTATTTTTACCAGATGCTTTTTCTGCATCTGTTGAGATGATTATGTGGTTTTGTTCTTCAGTGCATTGATAATGATGTATTACATTAATTGATTTTCCAATATTATACCAACATTGCTTTCCTGTGATAAATCCCATTTGGTCACGGTATATAATTTTTGTGTGTGTGTTGCTGGATTAAGTTGGCTAGTATTTTGTTGAGGATTTTTAGGTCTATATTCATATATTTGTAGGTTTCTTTCTTTTCTTTTTTCTTTATTTGTGATACCTTTTTCTGGTTTTGGCATCAGGGTAATACTGGTGTCATAGAATGAGTTGTGAAGTATTCTCAACTCTTCTGTTTCTTGGAAGAGTTTGTGAAAAATTGGTATTAATTTTATGCAGAGGTTGTTAGAATCATCAGTGAAGCAGTCCGGGCCTGGACTTTTCTTCGTGGGTGGTTTTTTTGATTACCGAATCAATTTCTTTTTATAGATCTATTCAGATTTTCTACTTCTTTCTGAGTCAGTTTTAATAATTTATGTCTTTCTAGGAATTTGCCCATTTCATCTTAAATTATCCAATTTAAGCATTTCTAGTATTCCCTTATAATCCTTTTTGTTTTTGTAATATTTGGTAATGTCCAGAGAGGGTGAATTTTGGGCTTAAGGGTGTAGGTATTGGGCTTGTAGTGAACTGGGAAGAGGAATAACAATTTAGGAAGAGAAAAAAAGCATGGGCACATATAGAAAAACAAGTGAAAATATGACATGTTTGGACATCTGCATGTAGTTCTCTCTGGCTAGAGTCTAGGGGCATAAAGAGGACTGGTAAGAAGTAAATCCAGAAAGATAGGCAGGTGGTAGCTGCAGGTATCCCTTGGGCAGGTTATTTGTGCTTTATCCTGTAGGCAGTTAAGAATCATTTGTTTTGAACAGGTGAGTGACATGGTCAAATTTTCTTATTGGAAAGATAATTGACAATGGAGTGGACATGGATTAAAGAAGAGGGAAGGGCTAGAAGTAGGGAATGCCTGTCTGTTTCTTGTAGGGTTCATTGCAGAACAAGATTGCAGAAAGTAACCAGCTTCCTCTGTCAATCTGACATTTTTCTACCAAGTCCTCTAAAGCTCTATAGGCCTATGTATTGTCTGATTTCCATACTGAAATTTCAGACAGTTTAACCAGCAAATTACTGTGTATGCAAGAATTGCTGATTTCCTTTCTTTTTTTTTTTTTAAATTTTAATCATTTTTTTTCTTTTCAAGACATTTGGAATATTGAATATGAATTTTAAGGCATTTCATTTCTGTCTTTTTGTTTTTAAGTAAACACTGTGCCCAAAGTGGGGCTCAAACTCATACCCAAGATCAAGAGTTGCATGCTTGGGGTGCCTGGGTGGTTCAGTTGGTTAAGCGACCAACTCTTGGTTTTGGTTCAGGTCATGATCTCACAGTTCATGAGTTCAAGCCCCGCATCTGACTCTGCACTGACAGTGCAGAGCCTGCTTGGAATTCCCCCCCCCCCCCCTCTGTCTGTCTCTTTCTCTCTCTGCCCCTCCTGCACTAGCTCTCTCTCAAAATAAATAAATAAACTTAACAAAAAAAAAAAAAAAAAAGAAAAAAAGAGTTACATGCTCCACTGAGCCAGCCAGGTGCCCCAAGAATTGCTAATTTCTTACCATTTTTCATCTCAATTAACCACTTGCAACACTTCTACTTTACTTCCTAAAAGCACTTCTACTTCTTTAGAACACTTCTCCTTCCCCTTAAAGAGAACTTTCCTGAAACCAGCATCTTGATTAAACTGTGAAACCATTCCTTCATCCAATCACTGTGGACAAGGAAACTGGAGTTCTAATACTGTATAGGACACATGCCTATCCCTATAACCAGGTGAAATAGTGTGGTTGACAGTCCTGCCTGAATCCTAGAGAAAGGAGCAGTTGAGATGAGATAGGAAAACCTGACCTAAGAATGTAGTTTAAGTTAACATTTATTCAGTATTTTCTATCCTTACCATCTCGTAAATTAAAGAAGTTTATAATGAAATAAAATGGCTACTCCTTTCCTATGTCTTTTCTGTCTATTTAGGTAGAAGAACAGTGTCGTTCTACTCTAGTAGAAGATAATATTACTGTTAATCATTACTTACTAGATAATTTGGGAAACTAGTTCATATTTTTTCTTCACATTTGGATGGTGAAAGTAAATTGTCAAAACATTTTTCAAAAAATAAGTTAGCATTTTACAATATTTGAGAACATCAGAGTAGAAACAGACCTTGGCAGTTTACCAGTTCGGCCGCATCATTTTATAGATATGATCATATTTTTAAAATGTCTCCATGTTTTTTCTTTATACTCTGTATTTCTTCTAATTGAGTCTAACTCAGATCTAATGTTTTTGTGAAATTTTAAAATTCCATTTCTCAATTTTAAAAGGAATAGTGGGAGTTATATATGAATTCTAAGCATTAAGTTGCTTTTTAGTGGATTTTTTTTTCCTGTAGTTTACTTGCTTTCAAGTAATTAAAAAATGTTTATGCACTTGACTCTTCAAAAATTAAAGATTGCCTTTAGGGTCCTTAGATATGTTTTCTCTCCATTAAGGTTTCCATCTTCCTAGCATGAAGAAAGTAAAAAGATAATTCTTTATAAGCCAAATGATTCTCCCTGTTCAATCTGACTCCCTGAGCCTCATGTCTGAACCACCTACACATGATCTCATGTTATCTCTCTGTTTTTTTCTTGCATCTATTTACTCAACATCATTTATATTTTTCTATCTGCTCCCTGAAGACAAAGAGCTTAGAAGTGTCTGAGTGAATTCTGTGTTAATCCACTTAAAACCTTGTCAGTGTAGTAGTGTGCTTTGTACCTTCATCTAATGAAAAGTATCTTCTTTCTGTATTCATATAAAAGTGTACCTAATGGCTTCTTTGAAAATCATTTGAAGATCTTGTTCTCACCAACACAGGGACGTGGTAACATTTGCATTTTTAATTCCTTTTACCAGAGTGGGAGACCATGACCGAGAATGAGGAGGTGACACCAAGGCCAAGCACTTCTCAAAGAGCAGATGCTCAGAAAGGAACATCCAAAAGGCTTCAAGGAAGTGTTCCTCAGACCCTTGATTTTGAGGAGGAATGTGATTGGCAAATTGTGGCAAATCAGTGGGGAACTGAAACAGGGGAAAGAGATACACTGAAGAAAGGTCCCCTTTGTGAACGAGATAGGAAGAAAAGGGCTCTACCAGAAAAACAGGGCCCAAAGTGGAAGGAATTTGGAGAAAGCTTCACTTTAGGTTCAGCTCTTTCTGAAAGTTTAATAGGTACTGAGGGAAAGAAGTTTTATAAATGTGATATATGTTGTAAACATTTCAGTAAAATCTCCCATCTTATAAACCATCGGAGAATCCACACTGGTGAGAAGCCTCATAAATGTAAGGAGTGTGGAAAAGGCTTTATTCAGCGCTCAAGCCTTCTAATGCATTTACGCAACCATTCTGGGGAGAAACCTTATAAATGTAACGAATGTGGGAAAGCCTTCTCTCAAAGTGCTTACCTTCTAAACCATCAAAGAATCCACACTGGAGAGAAGCCTTATAAATGTAAGGAGTGTGGAAAGGGCTTCTATAGGCACTCAGGCCTTATTATACATCTAAGGCGCCATTCTGGGGAGAGACCTTACAAATGTAATGAGTGTGGGAAAGTTTTCTCTCAGAATGCTTACCTCATTGACCATCAGAGGCTCCACAAAGGGGAAGAGCCTTATAAATGTAACAAGTGTCAGAAAGCTTTCGTTCTGAAGAAGAGTCTCATTCTACACCAGAGAATCCACTCTGGGGAAAAACCCTATAAATGTGATGAATGTGGAAAAACCTTTGCTCAGACCACTTACCTTGTTGACCATCAGCGACTCCACAGTGCAGAGAACCCATACAAGTGTAAAGAATGTGGAAAAGTTTTCATTCGAAGCAAAAGCCTTCTCTTACACCAGAGAGTACACACAGAAAAGAAGACTTTTGGTTGTAAAAAATGTGGGAAGATTTTCAATTCAAAGTCAAGCCTCATTGACCATAAGAGGATGCATAGCAGAGAGAAACCATATAAATGTACTGAATGTGGGAAAGCCTTTACTCAGAGTGCTTACCTTTTTGACCATCAGAGACTCCATAATGGAGAGAAACCCTATGAATGTAATGAATGTGGCAAAGTTTTTATTTTAAAGAAGAGCCTCCTATTACATCAGAGATTTCACACTGGAGAGAATCTCTATGAATGTAAAGACTGTGGGAAGGTCTTTGGTTCTAACAGAAACCTCACTGACCATGAGAGACTCCACAATGGGGAGAAGCCCTATGAATGTCGAGAGTGTGGGAAAACTTTCATTATGAGCAAAAGTTTCATGGTCCATCAGAAACTGCATACACAGGAGAAATCCTACAAATGTGAGGATTGTGGGAAGGCTTTCAGTTACAATTCAAGTCTGCTCGTACATCGGAGAATCCACACTGGGGAAAAGCCCTTTGAATGCAATGAGTGTGGAAGAGCTTTCAGTTCTAACAGAAACCTCATTGAACATAAGAGAATCCACAGTGGTGAGAAACCCTATGAGTGTAATGAGTGTGGTAAATGCTTCATTTTGAAGAAAAGCCTCATTGGACATCAGAGGATTCACACAAGGGAAAAATCTTATAAGTGCAGTGACTGTGGGAAAGTCTTCAGTTACCGCTCAAACCTTATAGCCCATCAGAGAATCCATACTGGAGAGAAGCCCTTTGCATGTAATGAGTGTGGGAAAGGCTTTACTTATAACAGAATTCTTATTGAACATCAAAGAATTCACAGTGGGGAAAAAACCTATGAATGTCATATATGTAGAAAAGTTCTTACCTCTGGTAGAAATCTTATGGTACATCAAAGAATCCACACTGGAGAGAAGCCATATAAATGTAATGAGTGTGGAAAAGACTTTAGTCAGAATAAAAACCTTGTTGTACATCAGAGGATGCACACTGGGGAAAAACCATATGAGTGTGAGAAGTGTAGAAAATCTTTTACTTCTAAGAGGAATTTAGTTGGCCACCAGAGAATCCATACAGGGGAGAAACCATATGGGTGTAATGATTGTAGTAAAGTTTTTAGGCAGAGAAAAAACCTTACTGTACATCAGAAAATTCATACAGATGAAAAACTCTGTTAATGTGATGAGTCTGAAAAAGAATTCTCAGACTTCAAACCTTCACCTTCAACAAGAAATCCATACTGTGGAGGGATTCTCTTGGCTCCAAAATGCCAATGAGTCTAAGACAGAGATTCAGAAAATCTAGTGTCATATGTAAAATGGGATAGAATCCCAGCCTACCTAAGTAACTGTTAGACAGATGGCAGTATTCGTTCTTGCAAGGAAAAAAATCATAATTGGGGGCACCTGGGTGGCTCAGTCGGTTAAGCAGCCGACTTCAGCTCAGGTCAGTTCTCACAGTCTGTGGGTTTGAGCCCCACGTCGGTCTCTGTGCTGATGGCTCATTAGAGCCTGGAGCCTGCTTCGGAGTCTGTGTCTCCCTTTCTCTCTCTCTGCCCTTTCCCTGCTCACACTCTGTCTCTATGTCTCTCAGAAATAAATAAACATTAAAAAAAAAATCATAATTGACTCTCGTAAACCAGTAATTTGCATGTGAAAGAAAGTTAATCTAGACTTTCAAGACTGCAAAAACATAAACCAAATTCTAGTTAAAGAATACGTTGTTTCAGACCATTTGTTATGACTCTAGAAAGGGACCTCAGAGCAATTAAATACTCTGAAAAAATTTATGAGATGTAATAATGTAGTTGTAAATGATAGCAAAACTATTTTTGTATTAAAAAATGGACATTGTTTCTGAAAATGTGTATATTGTACATTTTAAAAATTGCATCACTGCTACAGAAAGTCTCTGTCGACAGTATGATGGAGACATGTCAGACATGGACTTGGGTGGGCAAAGAGTCTGCTGTTTGAGGACAACTTAAGAAGAGTACTCGATTTGGAATTAGAAGACCTAGGTTTGTTCCTGGCTCTTTCTCTTACTAGCTCTTTGATGTTGTTAAGTCAGTTTCTAGGCCTCAGTTTCTCTGTCAGTCAGATGTTGCCTACCTCACAGGGTTTGAGGATTAAGAGAGAGGATGTTTGTGAATGTACTTTGTGAAATAATCTAGTTGTCAATAAAGTTCGAAAAAAGAGGTATGGTCAAAATCTAGAACATGGCTAATGTAATGTTTGTTCATTACGTCAATGAAAAATTGAATCCAGGGGTCTCAAAAATACTCATTTTTATAGTAAGAGGAAGTATGGTGGTGGATAGCTAACTTTGGATTTTAATAGTCTAAGAATACTTTTTAAAAATACAGCTTTCAGGGGCGCCTGGGTGGCTTAGTCGGTTAGGCGGCCGACTTCAGCTCAGGTCATGATCTCACGGTCTGTGAGTTCAAGTCCCGAGTCAGGCTCTGTGCTGATGGCTCAGAGCCTGGAGCCTGCTTCAGATTCTGTGTCTGTCTCTCTCTCTCTGCCCTTCCCCTGCTCACGCTCTGTCTCTCAAAAATAAATAAACGTTAAAAAATTAAAAAAAAAATACAGCTTTCAGAATGTTTGAGTTAATAGATAATATGCTTGGTTTGTTTTGATAGCAAAGTATTAGCTTATTATGGAAAAACAATATTATGTTCAGCTGTTAACACTGAAGCCAAGGAAAAGTATTTTTCAACTTTCAAATTTGAAACCCAGCAGATGGTGAATGTCAAAACGGAAGGACAGTCCTATATTGCTTTCCTTATTCAAGGGGAAAATCCTTAACCTCAGCCCCTGAGCTAATGATCCCTGCCACTTTATTCTCAGTTCTAATGAACATTTCACCATTGCTGACATATGAAAAAGTTTGTTACTCAAGAAACAACATCCTGTTCCGGTACTCAGTTTACTACAGAAGTTTCACAAAGAGCCGAGTTCTTAAAGCTCTAATTAAATCAATTCAGACTCTAGCTCTGAGTAATTAGACCCATCACTCCCTATGAACCAATCTTAGATCTTGAGTTGCTAATTTTATATTGTAATTTTCAAAACTCTCAATTCTGTAATTGGACTATAAGAAACTTGAATATCAGGATTGTTTATAATATTAGTATTAACGTGGTGTGTTGATAAATGTTACTAATTCAGCCCCAAAGTTCCTTGAGGTCTGGTTCCTCATTAGAGTGAAAGGTACACAAGAGTGAAAAATGGAAGGAGCCCAAGATTTAAAGTCTTAAGGCCTGGATACGAGTCAGCTTCTGCCGCTCTCCTTGGACAAATGCCTTTATTTCTTGGCGCCCTGATTTCCTTATCTGTTAAACAGGAGGGAGACTATCTACCTCACAAAGTTGTTGTGAGGTAGTGAATATAAAGCTGCTTTATATTTGTGCTACAGAAGAATCACTACTGACTGTATAATAATTACAAGGGGAAAGATGTACTTTAACAGTGGAGAAGCTGGCATTCACCTCTTCACCAGTTAAAATATACCATCACTAAGACTAAGACAACCTACATAATGTGCCTCCTCATGTGATGCAATAAGCCAAAAGTATAACCTGAATTTATCAAGCTTCTTAGACCTATTGGCCAGGTTACAGGAAATATAGGAGGCAGAGAAACAAGATAAATGGCACCACAAGAAAATTTAGAACACCTGATATTGTGTAAGAAAACTGCACTGGATTCTTCAAAAATATGATGAAAAAGGCAGGAGGTGATAATTGTTAAAGCTGAATGGGTAGTGGGAGTTCACTGTACTGATGTCTACTTTTGTATTTGTATTAAAATTTCCAGAATAAAAGGTATAAAAGTGGATGAGGGAGGTGGTTTTAAAAGGTATTAAAGAGTCATAAGACAGAGACTCATACAAATGCCCAAATGATTTTTGGCAAAGATACAAAAGCAATTTAGTAGAGGAGAGATAGCCTTTTCAACAAATGTTGCTGGTGCAATTGGATATCCATAGGCAAATATACTTACATACGTAGGAACTAGGACTAAGCAAAAAACTCTTAGACTTACATCAAAAATAGGGTCCATAAAAGGAAAATGATAAATTGACCTCATCACAATTAAAATAATTTGCTCTGCAAAGAAACTTTAAGAGTGCTAAGAGATTACAGACTTGGGGAATATTTGCAAACCATATATCCAACAGGATTTGTATGTAGGGTGTTTAAAAACATCTCAAAACTCACCAATAATAAATAGAAAGTGGACAAAAGACGTGTAAAGACATTTCACCAAAGTATAGATAGCAAATAAATGAAAAGTTGCTCACCATCATTAGCCGGTAGGGAAATAAAAGTTAAAAATCACTGTACACCTATCAGAATACCTTAGAAAAAGGAAAAAAAAAAAACCAGTGTTACTACGTGTTGGAAATGATGCACAGTAACTGGATCTCCTATGTTGCCAGGATTGTTAAATGGTACAGTCTTGAAAATAGTTTGGCAATTTTTTTTTTTTTTTAGCTCTCACCCTCCCCCCCACCCACCTTTTTTTTGAAGAGATAGCATGTTGAGTGGGGGAGAGGTCAGAGGGAGAGAGAATCTTAAGCAGGCTTGACGCGGGGCTCAGTCCCACAATCCTGAGATCATGACCTGAGTCAAATTCAAGAGTCAGATGCTCAGTCAGCACCCCATGTTCGGCAGTTTCTTACAAACTCAAACATGCAATTAACGATATAACCCAGTATTTGTACTCCTGAGCATTTAACCCAGAGAAATGAAAACTCAGGTTCAAAAAAACATGTACATGACTATTCATAGTAGTTTTATTTGTAATAGTCAAAATCTGTAAATAACCTCAATAGCCTCAACAAGTGGCTAAAACAGTATTATATCTGTACCATGAATATTTATTACTCTACAATAAAATGGAATGACCTATTGCTGCAATGACAGGTGAATCTCAAGAATATTATGCTGAGTGGAAAAAATCCAATCTCAAAAGGTTGTATTCTGTATGATTCTATTTATATAATATTCTAAAATGATAAAACTATATAGAGATGAAAGATCAGTGGTTGCCAGAGTTTGGGAATGGTGGAAGGGGACAGCAGGGAGAGGGAGGAATAACACTTAGGAAGGTCTTTGTGGTGTTGGAAGAGTTGTGTATCTTGATTATAGTAGTGGTTACACAAATATACACGTGATAAAATGAAGTAGAAGTATACACAATGTACAAGTGTCAATTTCCTTATTTTTATACTAAATTATAATTATGTCAGTTGTGCCTGTTGAGGGAAACTCGGGGAAGGGTGTTATTTTTCCACTTGCCTGTGAATTGTTGACTTCAAAATAAGAGGTAAAACAAGACCCTAAAAAAGCCATAACCAAATGCACAGTGTGAAACTGATTTGAAAGAACAAAATTATGAAATATATATTCTAAGGTGGTTGGGGAGATTTGAATATGATTGGATATTAGGTGATAGGGAATTGTTAATTTTCTTATTATGTAATGGTAGTATTCTAACGTTTGGAGAATATTATGAAAGAATGCATATTGAACTATTTTGATGCTTACAACTTTAAAAAAATTTTTTTTCAATATATACAGGGAGATAAGACAAACCTAGGCAAGTGTGGAGTCCAGATGGAGGATACAGGTATTCACTGTACCGTTCTTTCAACTTTTCTGTACCGTTTGATATTTTCGAAATAAAACGTTTGGGGCAAAATTATCAGGGCTTTCTACAGACGAATGCTTTGTAGCTTCAGACTCCTGCGTACACGCCTCGCCCAACCACTGCCGAACCAGGGGATGTCCCCTTTCCTGAGGCTTTAGGGCCACAGTCCACCTGCACCCTCCTACGCACTTTTACACCCAAATCGTGGTCCGCAGCGATATTGGACACCCATCGAGAAGACTGCACCTCCGAGATTCCTAGAGAGGCCGGCCTGGGGACCGGGGAAACCGGAAGCCCGTCTCCAGGCACTTCCTGTCCGGTCATTGTTCTCGCACCGGTAGGCGCGGGGCGTCTGATCCAGCCTATGTTCTGCTGCAGAGCCCGCGAGCTCTGGCCAGGCCTTTTCGCGGTGCACGGTGAGTGGGGTTGACGGGACTGGGCACGGACCTTGCGGGCGCGGAAGGGGCCATTACGGGGCGCACCGCCGCGACCTGCCCTTGGGGACCCAGGCCCGTCTGTCCCTGGCCGGCTCCGCGTCCCCCCACTTCGGAAACAGCTGCAGCCTACCAGGAGTCTGGCCTGGGGGAATTTGGACACGGACAGCCCCTGGGGCCAGGCTTAACCCCGGGAATAGGGCTTAGGGTATGAAGGTGGAGGAGGTGGGTTGGCACGTTTGGAAATAGGGAAAGGACACTGAAAGGGAAGTCCTTGATAAGGGACTTTGCTGTGTGGGGCTGGAGGCGGATTTGAGGTTGGTCAGCAGGCCGATACGAATACTCACAGTAGGCAGTCTTGCTTATACACAAGCAAGACTGAATGAAATGAACATTCAGGGTCTTTCCACCTGATGGAATTCAGCTAGTCATAGAAAGAATAATCATCCAGAATTGAGATTTGTTGCAGGAGTGAAAGTACTATTGCATTATTTAGGAAATTGAGTGTGTACACTAAATTGCCACTAAGTTGACATAGGAGAAGGTATGTGATCACTTCAATAGTAGCAAAAGGATACTTAATAAAATTTAGCGTCCCCTCACCCCCCCTCTCCATAAAACATCCGAAGGGGAATAGGCAGATTTTAATCTATTCGTAATAAACTAAACTAGTAAGATTGTTTTACCCACAAACTAAACAAAGACCCACTGGCTTGGCTGTGATAAAGGGGTATGGTTAAGTTGGTGGTGGTGTGATTTGATGTACCTCACTGTATGTCAACCATGAAATCCTTGAACCAGTAATCCCTCAATTCTAAAGGAATAATTCAGCAGAAGAAAAAGCTATTTGTACAGAAAAAATTTTAACATTAATTATTAAGAAAAAAACTGGAAACAATCAACTCCTTTTACTAAAGCAATAGCTCATAAATAGTATTGGTTAAATAAGTTATAGCATATTTAGAATACTATGCCAGAATGAAGTAACTCTATACGTGTATCGAAAGATCTATCTAAGACTATGGAATACTATGTGAAATAAAGACATTGAGTTCAAAACACAAAATGCAAGTTGCTGAAAAATGTACGTACAAGTGTGTTCTAATTTCTGTTTTGGGAAAATAAGCAATATGTGTAAAGGTGAACATATCTGTATGGAAATGCAGAGAAAACACTGATGACTGATAACTACTGTGTGTGTGTGTATGTAGGGCACATATTTGATTCTATGATTCTCTATTTCTTGATCCTTTTTGGATGAGAATGATAGAATTAACACTATAGGTATTGTATAGCTGCTAAAAGTGATAAGTATGAAGAATGGCAACATAAAACATTTTTTTTAATCTTAAGAGTAATACAAGACATTCGGAAGAAATGGAAAAAGTAAACATCAAACAAAAACAGTCTCAAAACTATCTGTAATTACTAATCTTAAGAGTAATACAAGACATTCGGAAGAAATGGAAAAAGTAAATATCAAACAAAAACAGTCTCAAAACTATCTGTAATTACATCACCCAGAGATGACCATCTCTAAATGTTGGTGCCTAGACTTTCAGACTTTTTCTTGAGTTTTTTCATTCATGCTATTGTGTATCTTTGGCAATTAAGAAAGTTCTTTGTGTTGTAATATTCCTTCTTAAACAAACAAACAAACAAACAAACAAAACATGGTGGGGTGCCTGGTTGGTTAAGCGTCCCGCTTTTGATCTCAGCTCAGATTGTGAGTTCAAGCCCTGCATTGTGTCCTGCACTGGGCATGAAACCTACTTAAACCCTACCGCGCCCCCCCCCCCCCCCCCGCAAAAAAAACCCATGGTGATAATTGTGAAAATATATATATCCCCATAGTTAAAAACAAGAAGTTTATGAAGTCATAATTGTTAGTGTGTTGAAGGTTTTCCCTTAAAGAAGTATCTTTTTTTTTTTTAACATTTATTTATTTTTGACAGAGAGACCATGCATGAGCAGGGGAAGGGCAGAGAGAGAGGGAGACACAGAATCTGAAGCAGGCTCCAGGCTCTGAGCCATCAGTACAGAGCCCGACGCGGGGCTCGAACCCACAGACCGTGAGATCATGACCTGAGCCAAAGTCGGCTGCTCAACCGACTGAGCCACCCAGGCGCCCCAAAAGAAGTATCTTAAATTCTGTGCTATACAGTGATTATTCTTTGGAGGTGGAGTAGGGCTGATTTTTATTTGTTATTTTCTGTATTTTTCAGGTTTTATAATAAAATATATTTACTCTGTAATCAGGGGAAAAATAAACCTTATATAAAGGTGTTTGTAATGTGATTATTATGGGAACAAATTACATGTTTGCTGTTGAACCCTTTCCATCCTACGAGGGGGGAGTAGAGCAGACTCCTGCTGCTGTGGCTACTGTGTAGGCACTGGGCAGCAATGGGCTTAATGGCATCCAGGCACACCTCTGCTTGATGCTAACAATGTTTTCTGGTTTTTCAGTAGACACTATCATCCTGGCCCTGAGAAGAAACTCAAGAAGAAGAAACTTAAAGATTAAATGGGGCTTGACCTCTGCTGGGCATCCCCCAGCTATCAGAGTTCCCCTCCTGAGCAGAGAAGATGACTGCAGAACTGAGAGAGGCCATGGCCTTAGCCCCCTGGGGCTCAGTGACAGTGAAAAAGGAGGAGGAAGAGGAAGAAAACTTCCTAGATCAGGCATCTAGCCAACAAGGGCACTCTGAGAACATCAAAGTCTGGGCTCCTGGGGAAAGTGCCCAGACAGGCCTCGATATATCAGAACAGGAGGAAAAGGTAAATAATGGTCTTGGAGGAGGGAGGGAAGAGAGACCTGAACACCTCAAGTGGTTTCAGAGGGGACTATTTCCCTCCGCGTCCACACCTGGGGTATTATTTTCAGGGTAGGGCTCTGGTCTGTAGTCCTTTGGTATATGATAGAAACAGTCTCTTCTGATCGATGGGACGTTTAGTGCTTTCTGTAAGCCAGGGGTTCTCAAACTTTACTGCACAGAATTACCTGGGGAGCTGCTTATAAACTCGCGATGCTCGTGCCATACTTGATTCCAGTTAAGTGAGAATCTCGGCCTGGGACTCAGACATCCGAGATTTAAAAACAAAACTCTTCAGGTGATTCTAGTCAAGTTTTGATAGCTCTAAATATGCTTCTCAAATTTTAATATGCATAGGAATCACCAGGAGGTCTTGTTCAAATGCAGATTCTGATTCAGGAGGTCTGGGTTAAGATTCTACACTTCTCACAAGCTCCCAGGTGATGGTGATCTGTGGATCACATTTCGCGTGGTGGAGCAATACACTGTACTGGGGTCCTTAATGTGTTCAGAAGCACTGCTTCCCATCACTAGTCAGGTGAGCTGAGGATCCCCGAAGATCATAACCTTGCTTCTTCGATCTTTAGACCTCAGAAAACTCTACCTTGGAAAATCTCCCCATGTGTCGTTGCTTTTGTCATGCACTCACTGGCAAGTTAGGCTCAGAAGCCACAGTGGCCAGTGAAGTGAAGTCACAGGCTTGATTCTCTCCTTGGGGCTTAACTCACCTTGGGGTTCAGAGAAGACTCTGCCTTTATTTTCTGTTTTTGTTGTTTTATAGAAAAAAATGTTTAAAAAATGTAAAAAAAAAAATCGTTTGTGGTTTCCAGAAATAGGTACTTTTATCTTCTCATCTTTAAAACTAGTCATACTGGTTCCCATTGACAATTTTCTCAGAAATCCACCTGTGCTTACTTGTCTCTAGGATCCAAACATGTTCTGGAACATGGCTGTAGTCCTGAAAGCAACACAGGAGGCACCTGCTGCCTCAGCCCTTGGCACCTACTCATTATCAGGGACTCTGGCCAAGAGTGAGATACTGGAGACACATGGGAACATGACCTATCTAGGTAAGGTTCATCCCCCTGATTCAGAATCTCACCATTGGGGTTTCTCAGAATTTATTCAGAGACTGGTGGTCTGGTCTCCTAGCTTGAAAAACGTAGAGTATTGAGGTATTGAAACTACCAGGGAGAGCTGGGTAGTGGAGTGCTGAGAGATGCCTATGTGTTTGTCACAGGAAATGCCGCCTTTTGCGCACCGTCGTAAGACACCAGGCAAACACAGGTGACCTCCAAATTCATCTTTTAATCCCACTTATTGTTTCATATCCATTCACACATGGAGATTTATCCTCTTCATATGCTTTGTGTTTATCATAGGTCGGTGAGCCTGCAAGAGAAGCTAGCTAAGGTAGGAAGGGTCAGCTTTTGTGGTGATTTTGAGGAAACGCCCCGGAGATGTTTTGTTTTTATAGGTCTTTGTGCAGATTCCAGAGGATTTTGAACAGTCGTGTCAGCCATATTGATGTTCAAAGCTAGGTCTTCATGGTTTTATCACCTGGTTTTCTCTCTAAGCTGGGACTCAGGATATATCTGATAAGCAATGGAAGAAACTTACCTATGAAGGAGTAACATGTAACTGTGGGCCAAGAATATGGTGGCCGTGGGTCCTGTGTTGCAGAAGTAATCCCTGCCTGACTGCCGAGGCCCCTCTGGCGCTTGCATTCTCTAAGTCGGCTAGATACAGAGCTATGCCTGAGTGTTCTGAGCCCACTCTGCTCCCTAGCCCATTCCTCAGGCTGACCAAGTCACTCACTTCCTTAAAGCACTATTGTGGGGAAGGTTAGGATTATCACCTTTCATTTTCTTGTCTGTTCCTTAATCATCCCCCTAACTCTCAGCAGCTTCTGTTGCCCACTTTCTACTCTCTGTTCCATTCTCTCTGGCGTATCATCACTTCTTTCCTGTTTCCTTGCGTTATCACTGCCTGAACTCCAGCAATGGCACCCATCTACTAAGAACGGTGACTGTTTCCTTCTTTGCCTCTTACCTCAAGACCCTGTTCCCAGCCGAGATTTACCTTTCTGTGTGCTTCCAGACGTTTGCATAGCTGTAGGTAACAGCAGGGACATGAGCTGTAGGAATTAAGAGAGAAATCTGAGTGTAGTTGCTCTCCTGCTTTTGATAACTCTGTGACCTTGAATGAGGTCTCCTGCTTTCTCTCTGAATCTCCATTTCCTGTTCTGTCAACTTGGATGTATTGATTCAGTAGATACAGGATTTGTTGGGGGCATGCTTACTATGTGATGGGTGTTGGGGATACACTGAATAAGACATAGTCTTGCCCTTTTTTTTTTTTTTTTTAAGTTCCCACACAGGTGAAAGAATAGTTTCATCTTAATGACAAAATTGTATAATATACATGAACGTGCTTTGGAAACTTCGATGTGTTACTGGGTTACTAGCTGAGAGAGTTTTATCTACAGGCTCCTATGTATTAGTATTGACTTCATTAAAGTTTATACATCTATAACCAAGTTTTTAAGCATTTAAATCTAACTCATTTTTATTTCACTTCTACATCTAGAAAAATTTTTATAAAAATGAGAATATTTGTACTTTTTCTTTAATTCATGTTTAGGCAAGTCTCAAGTTTCACAGATTAAAATTTTAAACTTTTTAACACAGGGGCACCTAGGTGGCACAGTGTATTGAGTGTCTGACCCTTGATGTCAGCTTAGGCCATGATCTCATGGTTCATGAGTTCAAGCCCACTGTTGGACTCTGCACTGATAGTGCGGAGCCTGCTTGGGATTCTTTCTCCCTCTCTCTCTTCCTTTCTCTCTGCCCCTCCCCCGCTCATGTACACACCAATCTCTCAAAATTAAAAAAAAAAAGGAAATTTTATACTTTTTAAAAGATTTGTTTCACAACATATCATTTTTTATTTTTATTATTTTTTTTATAATTATTGTCAAATTGGTTTCCATACAATACCCAGTGCTCATCCCAACAAGTGCCCTCCTCAATACCTATCACCCTCTCTCCCCTCTCCCATACCGCCCCCCATCAACCCTCAGTTTGTTCATAGGATTTAAGAGTCTCTTATGTTTTGTCTCCCTCTCTCTCTGTGGCTTTTTTTTCCCCCTCTTCCCCTCCCCCATGGCTCTAGGCTAAGTTTCTCAAAATCCACCTATGCATGGAAACATATGGTATCTGTCTTTCTCTGACTGACTTATTTCACTTAGCATAATTTCCTCCAGTTCCACCCACGTTGCTACAAATGGCCAGATTTCATTCTTTCTCATTGCCAAGTAGTATTCCATTGTTTACGTACACCACATCTTTATCCATTTGTCAGTCGATGGACATTTAGGCTCTTTCCATGATTTGGCTATTGTCAAAAGTGCTGCTGTAAACATTGGGGTACACGTGCCCCTGTGCATCAGCATTCCTGTATCCCTTGGGTAGATTCCTAGCAGTGCTATTGCTGGGTCACAGGGTAGTTCTGTTTCCATTTTTTTGAGGAACCTCCACACTGTTTTCCAGAGTGGCTTCACCAGTTTGCATTCATGCCAACAGTGTAAGAGGGTGCCTGTTTCTCCACATCCTCGCCAGCATCTATAGTTTCCTGATTTGTTCATTTTAGCCACTCTGACCGGGGTGAGGTTCACCTACATATCATTTTTTATATAAACATTTACTTATTTCTATTATTAAATAAAAATATTACTTTTTTAGAATAGAAATAAGTAAATATTATTACTTATTTCTATTATTAAATAAAAATATATTAAATATATTAATTTTAAAATTTAATATATCCAACTCTTTAAGACATTTCAAACACCTAACTAGGCAGGTTTACAAATCATATGTATATAACAGATAAGCACATGACTTTTGTAAATGTAGTGAATTTGTAATGATATACAAATTAGTAAGTTATCTTTCATATGTTAGAATACATTCACCAGCTATGATGGCAAGCTTGTATAGCATTTCATATCTCTTCTTTTTAAAAGAATGAAAGGAAAATATTGATTTCAAATTTATTACTTTGTCTATGCTCTAATTGATCACAGGTGTGTTTTTAGTTTATTTCTATACTTATTTCTGTACTTTACTAGGGTTATAGTAATCCGTCAAGATCCAAAAGAGAAAAAATAGCATCTCAAACAAGCCAGGGGTACAGGTTCTAGGCTGATGGCTAATTAATACCCCAGGGGGATTTGAGCTTGAGTACATAGAATGGGCCTTCTTTCATTTTCTTAGACCCTGGGCATTGGCCCAGATCCTAGCTCTTACTTCATCCCTGCGACGAAACTGTTAGGTAGCCGCTACATGACCTTGTAGGCCACAGTTGTACCGCTTCTGTCATAATTTTGACAGAAAGCTTGATGCAGATAAAAGAATTGTTTCTGTTATTCTAATTGGTTCAGTAGTCCCCATCCATCTTAATCTTTCATGTCTTTCTAGTGTTCTAAATCTCATGGTAAAAAGGGTAGGAGTGAGGTTAGAGGACAGAAGTGAGGTCATAGACTGAAGTATTCTTAGACTTTGTTTTTGCCGGAGAGCAAGAGGGCCCCAGCATCAGTGGTGGGGGGTGCTAAAGGAAAGAAGAAGGAGATGGAAAAAACCAGAGAGGGAGACATTAGGAGGGAGATTAGGTGAGATGTATGGGATGAAGGAAAGTGGAGAACATAGAAGAAAGTAATGAACAAAAAAGCAGAAAAGATGTGAAACCGTACAGGGGAAAACAGAATATTTCACACACAAATTTTAAAAATAAAAACCAAGAGATGACAGATGAAGAGGCAGTAGAGGAAAGGGGTAGTGGGAAAAAAGTAAAAGAAGATATGGTGACAGATGGTGACTAAGTGTGGTGAGCACTGAGTAGTGTTGAATCAGTTTGTTATACACTGGAAACTAATACATCAGACTATGTTAATTATACTTCAGTTAAAAAAATAAAGAGGAAAAAATGATGTAGGGCAGTGAGTCTACAGGGAGAAAAATAGATTAAAGAAAGACATCGGAACAGGAGGAATAGAAATTACTGGAAGAAGACTAGCATTTCAGAATTTGTTGTGGCATTCAGTGCTCTGCTATATGCAGGCCTTAGGCATTCCCTTTTTCCAACACTGCCCATCTTATCTGAGTGACTGCCCATATTACTGTTGTTTTAACCAGGCAGCCAAACTGGGCTGTTTCCTTGCCCCCCTTGTTGCTTCATACCCCAACATCCCTGTCCCACTCACTCATCTCACAGATTAGAGAGTCGCGTTGGTCTGTGTTGGTGGGATGTCGTGTAGATGCTGGATTCCCCATCTGCGGCTGCTCGTAACCTGCAGCCCCAGTTTTCCTGCTCACTTCTGAGCCGACACCACCAGTGGGAACACCTCGCTCCTCTGCAGGCTTGCCTCCCACTGCTGCTGGCCCTGGTTTCATGTGCCTTATCTGGGTAGTGTTCCTGAGCTTGGTATGTTTAAAACTCTGTGAAGGGTTCACTCTACCAACACTAGGCTGCATGGATGGACATTCCAGGATCAAGAGTGGTAGGGGTGGAGAGGAGAAAACAAAGAATTTCTGTGTTGCTGACTGCAGGACTTCTTTTTGACACCATTAGGGTTCTGAGGCAATGAGCAGCCAGAAACTAGTCAGAGTTAAAACTTCAGAAAGTTTTGGTGTTTTCATGATATTGGCACAATGGAGCAGGCTATACCACGACTCAGACTTAGAAAGGTCAACTTCCCTTGACGCAAGGCTAAGCTGCTTGTTCAACAGGATTCAGCCGTTTACTCTGTTCATAGTCTTCTTTAGTCCCTTCTAGTGTTGCCATCTGTCACCATAACAGCTCCTCTCCCCTAAGGCTCATCTTTGCTCCCGGGCCCCAGCACTTGGACTCACAGCACTACTCGTCAGGCGCAGAGTCACTGCAGACACTCACAGATCCACTTCCTCTGCTCCGTGGCTGTCCTCAGCCATTACCACAGAGTAACTCAGTCAATCTCATGGTCTTATGAGATGAATACTGTTAGTGTCCTTATTTTAGAGATAAAGAAACTGAGGCACAGAGAAGTTACTAGCTCAAAGTCCTGCAGCTTGTAAGTGGCGGAGCAGGGATTTGAAACCAGGCAGTCTGGCTCCAGAATCCATGTTCTTAACCTCTGTGCTGCATCGCCCCTTAATGTTTTGTGTGCTCTTACCTGCTCTGGTCCTTTTGGCATCCAGCATGACCCTCTCTGTCCACGCTTATCTTTGATATCTAGCTTTCTCATACACAAAAATCTAAGTCACATAGATCTTCATTCCTAGGGAGGGACTCTTCCTAATTAATTGGTGGGTTCTAAGCAAATTCACACTGATTGGCTAAGGTAAGAAGGCAAGCCTGGGGAGAAACTAGTGTCCTTCATAACTGGTCTTAATTGTAAGACCAGTCATCATACAACTAGGAGAGATTCCTGCAGATAACTTTCTTGGCATGAGGCAACGGGTTAGATGTCTAGTGGAGGTAAGTGGACATGCTGGAAAGACCATGAATTAGTGGATTCTGCTCTAGGTGTGGGAGAGGGTGCAACCTGACAAAAGAACCTACAGAGGAGAGGTGACACGTTGGGGAATACCTTTCCTTTGATGAAGCCATCTTACATATGCTGAAGTCACATACTTCCTGACATTATCACTTCGTGATCCTATTCTTTTTCTTGGCCAGGATAAGCTGACATTTGTCCTTTCTGTTTGTTGTTTCAGGTGCTGAAACCAAGAACCCACAGTTACTGGTTCCAAAAACTGAGATATGTGATGAAGCAGAAAATCTCCTCGTAATGCCAGGAAGAATCCAGAAAGTTAATCCTCAAGGACTTGAGTTAGGAGGAGCCTATGAAAAGGGGAACATGTTGAAGAAGCAGAGAATCAAGAGGGAAAAGAAAGATTTCAGACAAGTGACAGTGAAGGACTGTCATGTACCTGAAAGCTTCAAAGTAGAGGAAGACCAGAAATGTCAGGAATCTGGGGAAAGGTACAGCCTTAGTTCTAGCTCTGTTAAAAATCAGAAAAGCCAGCCTGGACAGAAGCCTTTTACATGTAGTGTGTGTGGAAAAGGCTTTAGTCAGAGTGCAAACCTTGTAGTGCATCAGCGAATCCACACAGGGGAGAAGCCCTTTGAATGTCATGAGTGTGGGAAGGCTTTCATTCAGAGTGCAAACCTCGTTGTGCATCAGCGAATCCACACTGGACAGAAACCGTATGTTTGTTCAAAATGTGGGAAAGCCTTCACTCAGAGTTCAAATCTGACTGTACATCAAAAAATCCACTCCTTAGAAAAAACCTTTAAGTGCAGTGAATGTGAGAAAGCCTTCAGTTATAGCTCACAACTTGCTCGGCACCAGAAAGTCCACATTACAGAAAAATGCTATGAATGTAATGAGTGTGGGAAAACATTTACTCGGAGCTCAAACCTCATTGTCCACCAGAGGATCCACACTGGGGAGAAGCCCTTTGCCTGTAATGATTGTGGCAAAGCCTTCACCCAGAGTGCAAATCTTATTGTGCATCAGCGAAGCCATACTGGTGAGAAGCCATATGAGTGTAAAGAATGTGGAAAAGCCTTTAGTTGTTTTTCGCACCTTATTGTGCACCAGAGAATTCACACTGCAGAGAAACCTTATGATTGCAGTGAGTGTGGCAAAGCCTTCAGTCAGCTCTCTTGCCTTATTGTGCATCAGAGGATTCACAGTGGAGATCTCCCTTATGTGTGTAATGAGTGTGGGAAGGCCTTCACGTGTAGTTCATACCTGCTTATTCATCAGAGAATTCATAATGGGGAAAAACCTTACACGTGCAGCGAGTGTGGCAAGGCCTTCCGGCAGAGGTCAAGTCTCACTGTGCACCAGAGAACCCACACTGGGGAGAAGCCCTATGAGTGTGCCAAGTGTGGTGCGGCTTTCATTTCTAACTCACACCTCATGCGACACCACAGAACTCATCTTGTTGAGTGACAAGTACTTGTCACTCCAGACATTGATCGTAATCCACTACCCCTTAATTGGATACGTCTTGCTGTTGTGTTCCTCTGTAAAATGAGGCCCGACATGTTACGTGTAACGGTTTTCAAGAATGCAGCACAGAACACAAGACCAGCACTTCAGAGGCTGACTTAAACAAAGTGAAAGCTAAGATCTAAAGGCAAGGACTGTGTTGTAAACTGTGCCCTCAGTAGTCATGTTTGAAATGGAATGTGGCTTTCTTAAAAATGGGTCATGCAAAGCTAAGTGATAAAGATCCTGTTTGAGGAAAGGTATTTTTAGCTTAATTTTGTTTTTTGAACCTGATAGTTTCTTGAGCAACAGGCAGGTTATTGGTATAGGTCTGCCTGGTGGAATTCTGGAGCTTTGAACCTTGTATTCTAGTATTTGGGGTAAGCAGTGATTAAGGAAACCCCTTGGGGTAGCAGTTCACCAACAACTCACCTATGAACATTTATTAACTTTCCATTCCTTAGGTAATTTAAACATTAAAAAAAAAAAACCCACCCTATTAACTGTCTACTGCTCTTAAAATGGATAGAAGTAGGAAACAGCTGTTTCTCTTATTACCTATGACTCATGAACCTTGGTATACTAAATCTCTGGGGACCTCTGACGAGTCTCTTTTTGACCATTCCCCAGTCTTCATGGCCAGGCACTTGAGGATTGATGGAGACAACACACTGGGGCCACAAATGCACTGGCCTGTATTCATGTGCTAAGATCAACAGCTCTAAGCGACCCTAACTCCCATTGCACTCCCATGGAAGTAAGATGCCTTGTAACACTCCCCTTCCCAGATAGCGGAGTCAAAGAATAAAGCTTGCCATGAGGCATGCCCACGTTGTCTATGGTCATTCTGCTTAGGCTCAGCCAGGGGGCTCAATTTGGGTGTTATTTGCACTTTCTGGCTGGTCTTTAGAACTAATGGAGTCCAGTTCTGAGAGGGAAGAAGCAGAATGGGACTCTTTAGGTCTTAATTTGTGTTTTTGAAAAGTTCAAAGGTATTGGGATGTGAAAACTTAGAAGGATGAAGAAACTGGCTAAGGTAAGATAACCTTTGTTACCGCTGAGCCTTTATTTTTAATCAAATGATTTCTAAAACTATGCAATAGGTAGTTATGTAATATTGCCTTGTATTTATATAGAACTTAATTCTTTGCTTAATTTCGATTATGCACCTTCATGTATAAAAGCAAGATTCCCAGCACTTCTCTCATCCTTTCACATAGATCCTTACCTTAATCCTTAGAACACTGAAAGAGTTGTTTGCCCCATTTATCTGAGAGTGGTCAAGCAGCAAACACCAGCCTGCATTCAAATCCAGGACTTAAAATCCGGGTTCTCTTTGTTCTGCCATGCTCTGTGTCTAATCACCAGTAATCCTCACCCGGATCTGTGCAGAGCCTGAGAAAGGGGTATATGGTTTCAATTTCAGGTGAGGAAGCTGAGGTAACAGATTTTGGGATGTGCCTCAGGCAGAGTCACCAGTAAGCAGCAAATCCGAGACTAATTTGAGTTTCCTAAGTTCTGGGTCTCTCTCTTCACCCCATTCAGCAAGCAAGCGCATACCGTAAATGCCCTACCTGTTGATAAGGAATCTGGTGTGACTCTTAATAGAAGTCCCGCCATTGGGACTCTTACTGGCTCATTTGTATTGTGTTTTACAGAGCTCTTTTCATGTACAGAAGGCATACGTATAAACAGGAAAGCTCGTTTATTTTCTCTTCCCCCTTCTCTTCAACCATGGTGTTTTATCCAATCATGTGCGGCTTATTTTCCCAGTTGCACTGTCAGTCATTTTTATAAGAAATCAGTAGAATTCAAAGGTGAGAATCAAAAAGGCTTATGTCCTCCCTGACCCTGACGGTCCCTATTCCTATCCCCTAGCTAGCAATGGAGAGAGCCAAAGATAAGACCAGGTGCCTCTGCTGAGAATAGGAACAAGCTTAGGTTCCCCGCCCCCCACAGGATCAGGAAGCGCAGAAGAGGGGAGAGCAGTTCTGAAGATTTGGGGTAAATCGGTGACCTGGACCTATCTAGAGACCAAAAGTACTTTCCTGAAAAGTACCAGCTGGGACTTACGACCACTGGGGCAGTCAGATTGTTTTAGCTTCACACTGTATGTTCATCCTCATAATTGAATGCTCATGGATGACTGATTTCCTGGCTGAAGGTTGCTATTCATAGGCAATTCAGAAAAGGCTGCTCAGGTGAGTGTGATATGAAGGTGAAGCTTCACTTGGGAATCAGACCCAACTTCGCGGTGGAACAGTGGTTTTTTTTAGTTCTGGAGGGGAACCCAATGTGTAACCAAGGTAATGGCCTTTGTAGTCAGATACAGTCTGCAGGCCACAAAACCATGTGATCAGAGGTGGAGTGGGGAAACCCTAGAATAAAGATCTGGATGTGTAGAGTGTTCTGTGTGGTTTCAGCAAAACAAGACGCTAACAACATTGGCTGTACTGGGTGTCCTGTACCTTGGCTGTGAAGATTCTGTGACTTATTCTATTTGTATTTTTAGTGATACACCACACTTTTTATTTATATGAGCAAACCTAACATACTTTTATATTCCTCATTCAACAGAATAACTTTTTAAATTTCTACTGTATTTCATCTCAAGATCTGGGTTTCTACAAACCCGTGCCCAGGTTCAGGACCTCCAGTCCTTCACAAATCATGTGAGCCTAGTGGATTACTAGTTAGACCAGATCTTTACCCAGCTAACAACTCTTGCTTCCAATTCAACTCCAGCCCTGAAAATAAATTACAGCTCTCCTTTTTCTGTATGGTTTCTGATAAATGAGAAGGGACTACTCCTTATTGTCAGAGTTGACTTAGGTTTTCCATTTCCCAGAGCTCAGCTCCTTCTCCTTTTGTTGTTATTTCTAGAAGTGGATGGGAACTCTGAAGCCCTGTTTCTTAAGTTGCCAAGAGCTATCAAAGAGCCAGACCAACTGATGGGTATTAAGAGCCAAGACGTCTCAAACGAAACCACCAGTTATGTATTAAGTGGAGCACAATGATAGGAAAGGAATAATGAAATCTTGTATTTTGGGGGGGACACAGATGAGAGACTTCATTGAGACACACACCCCTACGCCCCTGAAACATTTGCCCATGAATTCCTCTAGGCTCAGGAAGAGGTGTCTTGGGCAGAGCTAATCCTGTATATTCTGGGTCCGCTCCCTTCCTTGCCTAGGCAGTTGTCCTCCCACATCTGTCACTTCATTTGTTCCATTCTGTGCTCAGTCTTTCTGGCGTCACAGCCCCTTTGAGGATCTAATGGAGGTTGAAGATCCTCTTCCGGAGAAATGCAGATAGCACATTCAGTTTTGCAGTCATTTGTGGGGGGGCAGATAGGCTTCCTAAGGCCAGTTCTTGCCTCTTTAGGGTGTAAAGTCACACTTGGGAATGCACTACGTAATTACCAGTGACATTTATTTTTATTTTACTTTATTGTTTTTAAATGGGCTCCACACCCAGCTTGGAGCCCAACGTGGGGTTTGAATCCTGAAATTAAGTTGTGAGCTGAGGGGCACCTGGGTGGCTTAGTCAGTTAAGCATCTGACTCTTGATTTCGGCTCAGGTCATGATCTCATGGTTCATCAGTTCGAGCCCCACATTGGGCTCCATGCTTGGGAGCCTGCTTGGGATTCTCTCTCTCCTTCCTCCTCCCCATCCCCGTCTCCCTCTCTTCCTCCTTCTCTCCCCCTCCCCCACTCTCTCATTCTCTCAAAATAAATAAACCTAAAAAATTAAAAAAAAGAAGAAGACCTGAGCTGAGATCCAAGATTCAGTCACTTAACAAAATGAGCCACCCAGGTGCCCTATTCCAGTGACATTTTTAAAAAATGAGGTCGGGGGTGCCTGGGTGACTCAGTTAAGCTTCTGACTCCCGATTTTGACCCAGGTCATAATCATGGTCATGAGATGGGGCTCTGCACTGGGCATGGCGCCTGCTTAAGATTCTTTCTCTGCCCCTTGCCCACTTGTGTATGTTCTCCAAAAAAAAAAAAAAAAAAGAAAGAAAGAAAAAAAAAATGGGGTCAGAATCTCTGGATGTTGCCCAAACAACTGTTTAAATCTTGCTTTTCCTGGATTTCCCCTTCCATCAGATGGCAGCATTGTGCAGCACCCCAACCGGAAACCCAGGAGGTATTTCTGGTTTTCCATGTGTTATAATAATCATTCTCTTATTATAACAGTACTTACTATTCACTCTGTGGCAATCATGGTGCTAGTTCCTGGAGGGCATAGGCAAACAAGGTCTATCAAATTCTCTTCTGATGTCTCCTTGGAAACCTGTCTGGACCCCTTAACATGATTTACTAAGCTCTTCACTTCCCATGCACCTTTTACTGCAACCTGGAGGCATGTGCTTGCTCTTCTGTTTGCCTTTGCTCACGCTGTCCCTGGTGCTTATTACCACCACTTCCTACCCGATCTGTCTACTTTGCCTAACTTAAGGTTTCTTTTAAGATTTGATTCCAGTCTCATCTCTGAGAATCCTCTGACTCCCCTATAGCAAGGATACATTTAGAAGTATGGAAGAGCATATGGTATGTATCCACTCTCTGCTTTAAAGTGAAAAACGAAACAAAAAAACAAAAAAAAACCAAAAAAAACCCTCGATTCATAATTGCGTACACAGTATAGTTCTCATTTAATGTTGTTACATACACTACATGCTATTAAAAAGTAATGGATAAATTACCTAGAAGGAAATCTAAGAAAATAATATAAATTGTTAAGTGACTTGTTCATAGCCATGCAGATAGTAAATTACAGAGCTTAGGCTGAAAGCTGGGCCATATAGATTGTAGAATTATGGGTGATTAAAAATCTTTTTTTTTCTTTTAAAGTAATTTCCATGTTTTCTTTAAGGAACAAGAATTTTATACTCAGGAAAAAAATTATTATATTCACATATTTAATTTTAATGTATTAACTATAAACAGTACTTCATTTCTATATTTAAGATGTGGGATATACCCTGCCATTTCTTTCTCTTTCCCTTTTCATCTCTTTGCCTCTGACAGTGTCAAGTTTGATAATTCTTGAACTCTATTCTGTCTTTTATGCTTTGTTGATTTATTTTAAAAGTTTAAACAGCGTGAATGTTATTCTGACCATGTACATGTTCACTGCAGATCTAAGTAGCTTAACTCTGATCGTATATATATTTTTGAAACAGCATTTTGTTTTTACTGGAGTTTCTAGTTGCCTTTCTTTTCCTCTTGTACTGATTGCTTTTAGTACACTCTCGGTATATTTTCAGATTCTCTATCCAATTAGATATTCTGTTGAGTCCTCCTTTTCTCTTTAATAAACCTCCAGCCTCCTGCTTTGGTCTGTCCTTGATGTTTTCCTGCCCACTGTTTTCTTGTTATACTGGGCTTCATTGTGTTCTGAATTGTACATGTTGCTGTTTGTTCATTTACTCTCATTTCGCTGCAACATATCTTAAGGTCAGTTGCCAAGAAAGAGTATATGGAAGACAAAATGTTGAGTGTTTAATATGTCGAAAACATCTTTCTCTTCCCTCAAGCTTGATTGGTACTTTGGCTCTGAAATTCTACATGGAAAAATTCCCCCACAAGTTTGTGGAGTCTTACTCCAGTCTGATTCTTATTTCTTTGACAATCGATAAATTTGTATTACTGTGGTCTGTTCCCCTGCCCCCATGCCTGGAAGCTTTTAAAGTCTCCTCTTTATTCTTGGTGCACTCAATTCCCCACTGTACTCAGCGGAATTTTTCAATCTAGCGACTCAGGTATTTTTATTCTTGGAAATGTTCTTGTGTATTTTTTTTCCCGTTTTTACTCTTTTTGGAATTCCTGTCAATCAATGTAGGACCTCGTGGATTGATCCTAAGCTGTTTTCTGCATTATTTCCATTTCCTAGTGCTATTTTCTCGGAGAGTACCCTTCATTATTTTTCAAACTGTCTAGCGAATTTCTTGTTTTGTCAATAATTAATTTCTAAAGATCTTTCATTCTTTTTTTGTAGCATACTATTCTCATTTTAGAGATACCCCTCAAATATGTTCTAATTAGAAGTTTTCTAATTAAAGATTTCTCTGTCATCTGATATCTCACCCTTTCATGCCCTTGACCCTGGGTACTTTTTCTCTTTGTTTCTCTTGTTTACTCTCATTGGAGACTTTCCTCAAATATGTTGTGATTCTTAATGGCACACACAAAAGTATCAAAAGTCCAGTTGAGACCTCTGTGTGTGGGAGTGGGGAGCAAGCTCTTTCCCTGGAAACCTCTAAATGCCAGAATGCTGAAATCTTTTGTCTGGGGCTCATCTGCTGCATTAGCAGGAAATCTTCTGATGTTTTTGTTTGGGGTTTGATGCTATAACTGCTTCTCTAGGAATGGGAGAGAAGAGAATCAAGTATTATTCTAGACCTTCAGTTAATGCCCTTATTTTTAGCCTCACTTCTCCCTCCTTAATGTACCTGAGATTTCCAAGTCCCAATTTACTCTGAGGTTTGGCAGGGTAGATCAGTTACCTCCTTCCATTGTATTGCCCTCAGCAAGTATCCCAAGCTATTAATCCTTCCATGCAACTTTCTCAGTTACCAGTTCATCCATTTTACATTTTATAGAAATTAATTTGCCTTATCCCATTACTATTTATACATTTTAAGCCATTTTAATCCATTGTAATTTTAGGGGAAGTGAAACCATTTACAAAAAGTGTCGAAATGCTTTGATATAGTACTACCACTTAGCTATCTGAAAACTGCATATTTTGACATTTATAGTTGTCAGTGTTATTATTTTACAAAAAATGGAAACAACCCAAGTGACCAACTTGGGGGCGATTAAATTATGATATGAAATATGCAACCACTAAAATAATCAAAAGAATATTTAGTGATATAAGACGTTTCTGATATTAAATGGAAAATGCTAAGTACAAAATTAAATGGTGAGTACAGAGAGCCCAGTTTTCTTAAATATACATGCATAGAAAAGACTGAAAATAAGTACATTGGTGATTAACAGTGGTTCAGTCTTACTATGTTGTCTCTATTTTCCACAATAAGCCTCAATTACTTTTATTACCAGGAGGGAAAAAGCAAATAAAAAAGATCATGGCTCGTACAGAGTGGTGAGGTGTTTTGAGGGAGTGTGATAGTGAGGAGCAAAAGAATAACTGCCCAGTTACCAAGGACTTCATGCCTCGTGAAGGAGTTCAGTCAGGGAATCTATGTAACCTCAGTGTTTGTGACATCCAGTTGTGGCTGGAGGGTGGTGAGGGGAGAAAGGAATCCTGGAGACCATACAGATAGCTTTTTTCAGACTCCAAGGGAGATTCTGACCCAAGCAGTGTGAGGGGGCTGGAGGAGAAGGGACAGATGGAATGTGCAGGCCTTAGGGGCATGAAAGATCAAGCAGCAAATCCCTAAGCCAGAAATCAGCCTCCACACCCTGGTGAAACATGACTTGTGACAAATGGGGCCTGGCCCAGACCTGAGAAGCCCTCGTTTCTTGTGCCTCTCTGGGGCCACCCTGGTTCACAGTGGTTAATACTTCTGTGGTGTTGGGTGGGAATTTGGGGGAGGCAACCCAAGTTCTAGCAGGCTAGTAGTAAGGTAGTAACCACCTCCTTAGTTGAGAGGTTCCTGTGTGGGAACTAAATGCCAGATGTTCTTTAATTCATTTAGTCCTTACCTGAGGAGGGAAGTTCTGTTATAATCCCTCTTTGCAAAGCCAGTAGTCACACTCAGGGTTAGAATAACTCTGAGGCCAAACAAACCCTGTTTGTTACAAAAGCAAGCAATGAAGAGTAAGTCCTCCAAGCCTAGAGTACGCCAGGTTATTAGTACCCTGGAAATAACTGTTGAAAATTTTTTGATCCTTCAGAGAGAGTCCATGCATTTACAGTCTTGTGTATCCCCCTTTGAAACACACTTAGGATACACACAGTTTTTCTTTGATTTAGTATGTCTTGGAGATGGTGCTATATTAGCCTATAAGATCTACCTCATTCTTAGGATATACACTGTTTTTTTTCTTTTCGTGTGTCTTAGAGATGATTCTATATTAGCCTGTAAGATAATGGGAGCTTAGGATATGGGAGCTTAGGATACACACTGTTTTTTTTTCATTCAGTGTGTCTTGGAGATGATTCTATATTAGCCTATAAGATCTACCTCATTCTTTTTTTCTTTGCCATGTGATAAAGAATAGTATGGTAGTACCATGCCTCATTTGGCAGTGTCATGTTGGTGGGCACGTAGGTTGTTTTCTATCTTTTGCTTTACAAACAATGCCATGCTGAATATCTCCAGCACACCATCTTGTGTGTGCGACTTTGTTTGCAGTATAAATTGATAAAGAGTATAGGTGCATTTGGTATTTTGATAGAAATTACAAATATAGTTCCCAGTGTGTGTATGAAAATGCCCATTTCCGTGAGTCTTATATAAAACTATTCTTTTCTGGTCTGATAAGTGAAAAATGCTCTCATGTTTTATTTTGCACTCAATTTTGAGTGAAACTGGATATCGTTTTGGGTATTTAAAAAGTTACGTGTTTTTCTTTTTTCTGTGATTTGCTTATTCATATTCTTTAACAGTTTTGTATTGGGTTGTTGATCCTTTTAAGAATTGGTTTATACAGACTCTGCTATAGTAAAGAAATTACTTCACTGCCATATGTGTTGCAGATATTCCCCAGTTTATAGTTAGTCCTTTAATTATTACTGTTTGGATATTTAAGATTTAAAGTCAAATCATAGATTTCCCCTCTTCATATTTTACTTTCTCCCATGATTTTGCCGGGTCCTTTAAGTTAGGTCATTTGAAATTCATTTCGGAGTTGGGTGCTAGCATCACTGCCTGCCCCTTTTCCTCTGGATCAAGCAGGAAGAACCAGCTGGGAGAACCGTAAAGATGAAGAACCACCCCCCTGTTTCCCTAGAGCTGCTAGATGAAAGTCTGCACCCCCATACTTCTCCCCTGGTGGGTACACTCCAGCGACCCGAATATGAGGTCCACGTTGGGCCCAAAGGTGCTGCCTCCTTGCACTCTGGTTATGGAGGGCAGAGGTCACGGGAGGGAGTGTCACGGGGAAGAGATGCTTTAGGTAGTGAAGGAGAGGCCACATTCATGTACAAGGGAGAGGAAGGACCTGGCAGTAGTCCTGCACTGGGAGGGGCGTGTCGAAGAGACAGTGAAGAGTGTGCTGCAGCCTAAGGACATCGAGGTGATAGAATAGTCTGCAACTGGGGTAGGGGATGGAGGCGAGGGCCAGCTTGGGGAGAGTCAGAAATGGATGGAAAGAGTGAAAACGTGGAGCAGGTGGTGGGCAGGGAAAGGGGTCAAATGGGGTGGGTTGGAAGTGGGTGGTTGGAAAAAAAAGAGGCCCAGTCCAGGACTAGGGAAGCTGATTTCTCTGGCCATATCACTGGAGACAAGATGATTCTCTCAAATGCATTCTCTAGAATGTCTCTCACTTATATGGAACCCAGGACAAATCGCTAACCTATCCCAACATCAGTCTTCCCACCACTTCTTCCAAGATGAGTGTGAGGCTGGGGTAAATGAGGGATTTGAAAAGACATTTTGACCATTAAAAGACTGCCTGGCTGCACAAGCCTGCCATGTTCCTGTTGGAGGACAGCATGACATGGAAAACCAAGCCTTACTTGAGTGGGAAAACAATTTTACTTTCAGTTAAGCATAGGATGCAGTTCACACTGATTGCCTTTTGCATAGATGTCAATGGGAGAAGTCCTTGAGCAGTCTTTTTGTTGTTGCTTCCTGGTGGTTGTGGGCTCTGAGCTAGGCATAAACTAGAGCCAGCAAAGGGCTCACTCAAGCATAATCTGGCCCTTAGAGCTGAGCTAGACTCCCCATCACTGCTGTTGGAAGAGTTGTTCCAAATTTAGCAAAGCTTAGAAAGTAATAACCAGAGGCTTTGGTTGATGAGAGGACAGAAAATGGGGAGAGATGTGAATTCCTAACTGAGGTCCCAAAAAAGAAGTACGATGGAGTCCAAGGTGCCACTCTCTGCTGAGAAAGGAGCCAGATGGTTCTGAGGCCAAGGAGCCATAAGAGGATAGCCCAGGAAGTAAGTCTGACAGGGTCTGCACCTGAAGCAAGAGCAGAGTGGACGGTCCCTGGTCCCAGACAACTATGGGGCTGAAGTGGCTTCCAGAGGTTGGGGTAGGCTGGGGCACCTTTCCTTCCTAACATCTTCCTGGGCACCACTAGGCCTTTGGAATAATAGGTGCCCACTGTCATAAGCTGTGTTCACACCTGGTCCCAAAACTGGCCCTACCTCTTTCAGGAGCAGATGACCCTCCTGGGATGGGCCAAGTCTCTGATGAGCAGTGTTTATTGTCCTTTTAGGTGACACTCTCTGGTTCCTGTACCACCAGGAACAAATCAGGGCTTCTTCTCAGCTGTTACTTGGAGTTGAAAGAATGTGATACACACAAATGAGGACAAGTCCTGTGAACCTGAAGGTGGAGGAGCACTGGGCCATGGCTTCAGCCTTGAGAACACCACCACCACGACTGAAGGTGGACATTTCCCAATGGCGTTCAGTTGTCCACAACTGAAAGTGAGAAGTGGGAAGTTGGGCTTGACCTAGAAGGGAGTGGTTAAAGGAGCAGGGGCTGCTGGGGTATGGGTGGGACTCATCTGGTCTCCTCATAAGCCATTCTTTGTTTCCCTGTGGGGCCTAGGCCCTTGATATGTAAGCCCAGATGTATGGGACTCCATTTTTTATTAACTTATTGTCCATGGCTAGTTGGTATCAAAAGCCAAGCACCAAGCATCCATGAGGGGCCTTTCAGGATCTGCTCTGCCTCTGACCAGTTGTGTCACCTCAGGGAAGTCACGAAACTTTGAGTCCATTTTCTCACTTGTCCAATGAACCATCATTTCCTACCTACCTTGCTAGCTTCACAGGGTTGCATGCAGCAAAGGAGACTGCATCAGGACAGGGCTCTAAACTGTTCAGTCATATGTAGTATTGCTGTGAGTATTAACCAGGCTGAACTCCTCATCCAAGAAGAAAAGGTATGTTCTTTGGAACGGATGCATCAGTGAGCCGTATGGTGCTTGCATCCCCTCCTGGAGATGAATCTTTGTTTTCTATATATATATATATATATATATATATATATATATATATATAAAACATTTCTTTCCAGGTCTCAGACCCAGCCTGGCAACAGTAGCATAAGATCTTGGATGAGAAAGCCACCTGAGAGCAAGGCGAAGGCCTCCTTTGACTTGAGCTCTCTGAGGCCACCTGCTGCCCTGCCTGGGATCCATCTGGTTCCTGCGCTGAGGGCCACTGCTGGGGTAGTGCTGCTAGGGCTGAAGTGGGGAACCTTAGGCTAGGTAAGGCTGCTTTCCACTGGCGTTGGCCACCACCTATCTGAAATGTGTGTAGTACTCTGATACTCTCAACAGTGTGGGCCTCTTGGGACTGAGGCCTTGGGACCTGGGCTTTCCAAAAATCTGCCAAACAGGGTCCATGTGTCACCAGAAAAGCTGTTTCCCACCCGGCCAGTTAGCAAATATCTCTTTGAGAATTATATGAATGTGCGGAGCTGTCAGTGGAGGAAAGTACCAGAGAGAATGTGGCCCACAGCTCTGTGAGCAGACCTGGCTCTAGAAGCCAGGCCAGGCTGGAAGCCACAAGAGTTCTGTTTACCAGAGGCTAACCAGCCCATTGATTGGACAGGTTGCTTTCCTGGGCCACAAACCCAAATGCTTTATAATAACCCCAATTAACAAAGAACCTGTTGTAACAGTTTTTCACCCCTTGTTTAGTTGTGATGGTCTGGCAGGCATAGTGGCCCTCAGGATAACTTTCACTCCAAGGCTGGTCATTCAGAGCCTTTCTGAGCATTTCACCAGATGTACACTAGTATTGAGTTTTCTGGGGCACAAAGGAAGCAAGGAACCAGGTTAAGAAAGCTATAGGCATAATGGGATTCAGCTTCTGCCTTGCAGAAACTCACAGCCTAGTTGGGAACATGGGATGGACACATGGGAAAGAGAAACCTAATTCAAAAATATATTGATTGAGGCCATCCGAAAGAAGTGGGGATGTATGGCAGAGATGGTCAAGAGTAGAGGAGGGGGCAGTCACTGAGAACTGTGGGAGTGGGGGTAGATGAAGACTCCCTGAAGGAGGTGTGACCAGAGCCAGGGCCAGATGATGGGTGGGTAGATGGCTAAATGGGTGTGTGAATGGATGGTGGATGAGTGGAGGGTGGATGTGTGCATGGATGGATGAACAGTTATATTAAGTAAACAAGGATTGGGTGCTCCAGGCCATGAGGAAGATGAAAGAAAAGACACAAAGACAGGACATCTTTCTTGGGGAGCATGAGTATGACCAGAAAACTCAGAGAAGTTGATAAAGGGATTCGAGAATGGAATATAAGACCAAACTGAGTGAATATAAGACCAACTGACTGAAATTGCACAGACCTAGCCATCTTTGTCTTTGGAACAGTTCTCTGCTCTTTGAGAATATGCTCAAAACAGAGAGGTCATACCTTTCTGGGTGTTGTCCTTGAGTCTTCCCCTTCATGCTCTCCTATGCCCAAAGAGAGGAGCCTTGGCTGCACTGCTAAAGAGCTTCCATAACATTTTCACATCCCCTTGCTTCTCTAGCCATTTTGGAAGCATAAGCTTGTGTGGACTTCTCAAGCATGTGCCTTCTGTCCTGCTTTATTTCCTGTAGCTTTGGGGTGGAAAGGGAGCTGTGTGTGTACCTGCCCAACACTTTGGAGGATCAGATGCTCTACTGTCTTTTCTTCTCTAGACTAAGCTTATGGGTTGTGAGGCTGGGGATTTACACCTCTCTGCCTCTTCCATTGCCACCCTCAGCACCCTTCCTCCACATAGCATCCTTCCCTCCAGGTAGCACCCTTGTTCTCCCTTTCTCCCCTTGATCTCATGGATTCCTGAGCTTTTTCTCAGGAGTTCTTGTCCTGTCTCTTTGGCTCGCAAGGGGACCTGGTCAAGCTCCGTAACCTCTAGAAACCTATTTCTCATATCCAAGCCTTTCTTTGACCACTCCACTTGCTGCTTTGGCCAGTTCCCAAGACAATCTGTCTCTTCTCCTGGCTTGGCAGTCTATATTTGTAGGCATTGCCTTCCCTGGGCAAATGTCTGGTGGCAGGACCCTCCTGCCTCTTCCCCAGAGTGCATGCTTTCCTTTACTGCCCTTTATTTTCTCATTTTTCTCTACCCATAGTCTGAAACCATAGTGCATGTATAAGAAAATTAGGAACTTAAGTACTTTGTTCCCCCACTTTTGGTGTTTCAGGAGGCTCACTGGTGTAATACTTGTGGCCTTTCTCTGACTAGGCATTCATTTTTGTCCCCGGACAAACAGGGATTGGATTTGATTGGTGAGTTTGGAAAAGAAACTGACTTTGAGAAGGCCAGTCCTCCTCCTTTCTTTTGTTGTCCAGTCTGTGCACAGGACTGTGCATTTGCCCTCTTCCTCTTTTTTGCAGGTGTTACAGGAGCAAACCCATGGTAGTCCAGAGTGCTTAATGCTCTCCAATCCTGGGATTTGGTGTTAGTAACCCCACTTGCTGGCAGCTGTAAGCCACATTTGCCAATATCAGCTTTTCAGTAGTAAAGATTATATATTGGTCTCCCCATATCTTATTTCTCAAGTAGAAAATTACGTTAATAGCTAATACCTAGCACATTAATTAATTTAGTTCTTACAATGTTGGCATGAAAGAGGTATTAGCATTAACACATTCTACAGATAGGCACAGAGAGGTCAAGTAACTGGTCACAGGTGAAGCAGGAATTGGCCTCATGGAGTCTGGCCCTAGAGATTACACTGTTGGACACAGTGCTATATTGCCTCTTAAAGAGGGATGTTATTGTGTTTCCTCAAGTCCCAATGTAGTCTCATTTCCTATCCTGAATATAAACCTGTAATTTTATTTATGTTATATATTGTTTTGTCCTCTATGTTTTGTCCAGATATTTGAGACCAAAGTTAAGGAGAAGATGGTTCTGAAACACAGTGACTCTATAGGGAGAATTCTCTGGAAGACTCCAGGGTAAAATTCCAGAGGGCTGTGCATTTGGGATCAGAGAAGGCAGAAGCAGGAGGGCAGAGCATTCTGAACAGCCCGAAGATAAGCAAATGAGTAAAGATGAGCCAAGCACCAGCCAGGCTCCAGCAAAAGAAGAGAAAATGCTTCCCAGGAGAGAGAGAGGCCACAACTATATGGAACTCAGGGGATGTGACCACTGCAGTGCCCAGTCTGGCAGCCCCCAGCAAGATTCTCTATGCATGTGCTGAGTTTGGCAAGGCATTTGGCTAGAGTTCTGCCCTAATTATAGACCAGAGAATGTATACGTGGAGAAGCAGTACAGGTGTAGGGAGTATGGGAACGCCTATGCTTGCAGCTCCCACCTGATCCAGCACCAGAGGGTGCACATGGGGGAGAAACCCTTGTCTGCAACATGCAGTCAGGCCTTAAGCCAGAGCTGAAGCCTCATCATGCCCCAGGGCATGCACATGGGTGCAGCAAGGCGTTCACCTGCAGCTTGTACCTCCTGGTGCACCAGTGGACCCACACAAGTGAGAAGCCCTAATGCTGCACACAGTGAAGGAAGGCCTTTGGTCAGAGATCCACCTAATATTTCCACAAACCACTCATGCCCAGAAGAAACACCAGCCAACCTCCCTGGTCAGAGCCTACCCAGTGTGATGGACTCAAAGTTTCAGGTCCAACACTGGGTCTAACTAAGAAGAAGCTGAGCCCTTGTCATCAGCCTTGCTCTTTGCCAGGTGCTCAAACAAGGCTGAAGCAGGTTCCCATGAAGACCTCCATTGTCTTTGGAGACAAGAATATAAACAAAAATGACTAAGAGACACTAGAAGACAAGAACATTAAATGCTGAGATGTGTGCAGAGAAATCAAGGTTCACGTGGAGGGAACGCTAATACAGCCTTATGGGAGAACGAGTTTGGCCCTGGGTTGATGGGAGGGAGCCCAGGGTGGGTAGATATGGAGTCACTGGAACAAGCTTGGATGCACATGGGGAGGTAGGAAGACTCAAGTTAAAAGCCCTGGTGTGTGGATGCTACAAACTAAGGCCAAGCTCCTCCCCATAGGATTTGGCTTCCTACACCAGTGTGACTTTGTGCGAGCCACTGAGGAATCTGAGCATCATTTTTTACCATGGTCCAATACAGGAGCTGGACACGAGGAGCTTTGATCTAGCTTCTCACTTTGACACCTGTGGTTTCCACTAATGGAAACTAATGGAGACTAATGGAGAGGGAGGTGTGGGGTGGATAAAACCGGTGGTGACTCAGGGTAGACTGGTAAGAAAGGAGGAAAAGGAGACCACGTGGAAGGCAGCAAGAGAAATCTGTCTAGTTTGGGCTGAAGGAGCTTCCTGACCTCTCTTTTTAGTGTCCATTCATTCAGCCCTAAACTGAGTGTGCTAAGCAATCCACATGAGAGATTCTTATTCCTTAAGAATAAAGTCCTGCAGGGGAAGTAAGAACAACACAAGGCAGAACATGCTGGTGGCAGGACAGCCAAGGATCATTGTAGGAAGTTGAGGGAAAAGTGGAGTGTGAAGAAAGCAGACTTGAAGGGTGGGTAGGATTTCAAAACCTGATGGGGGAGAGTTGTTCCTAGGAGAAGGATTTGTTGGAAACCAAGGAGTATGTGGGGATGCTGGGTATAGCCTTGGCTTGAGAGACAAAGACAGCATGTCACTTATGCTCTGGATGCTTGGAAAGTGCTTGTTCTGTGTGAGTTGGAGTCTAAGAGTCTGAAATCCTTTCCAGCATTAGCCCCTTTTGTAGTTTGGAGGTTTTATGGATAAAGAAAATGTCTGTGCTTCCACTGTCACTAAGCAGTGTTTAGCATGAAACACTGATGGTGCATAATCTAGTAAACACAATCCAGCATGCCTGATGTTTTGGTTGCCAGCAATATCACATGGAACCCTGGCAGGAAGCAAGGAGTTTAATAAAGGCTGATTTACAGAAGCGTGGCAGAGGGTAGTGACACACCAGATAACAGCAACAGCTGGAGCCTGTGCTACCCCTAGCTTGAAGGCACTAGAGAAGAAATGTGTGGGAGCCAGGGGAAGGAACCTTTCCCCAGGAGCTGTGGTTACAGGGGGATGACCACTACCAGAGTCATGGTGTCAAAACAGGGAAGGAGCAAACATGAATACCCTATCCCTTTCTCCTCCCTCCCTCTGACCTACTGGTGCCTCCTACCAGGACGGGGAAGCTGGAGGTAAGATAAAGGGAATCAGGGTGATGCCATCTCCGGGGCCTGTGCCCCAGGGCAGAAAGGCAGAGGATGGATATGGGGTGCAGATAAGAATAAGCAGCACTGAGTAGAAAAAATTATATAAGAAGCCTTCCCAGGGGTACCTGGGTGTCTCAGTTGATGGCTCATGTAAAGATCTCACAGTGCGTGGGTTCGACCCACGTGTCAGGACAACTTGGAGCCTGGAGCCTGCTTCAGATTCTGTGTCTCCCTCTCTCTGCCCCTCCCCTTCTTGCTCTCTCTCTCTCGTAAACATCTAAAAATTAAAACAAAACAAAACAAAACAGACTTCCCATGGCATGTTATAAGTGGCAGAAAAGGGATCTGAACCCAGACATAAGAGTGTCTGTAGAGTCTGGGCTCTGGACACCAGGAGGGGACTTGCCTCATTTTGGAGCGAGTCATTGAGGGAAATGTCAGGCAGAACAACAATCAAAACACTCCAGTATCCCTGGTTTTGAAAGGGTTCCTGAAGTCCTCCTGCTGAACAGAGGTGGGGATATCTAGTGGGGGATCCCTGAGTGGAAAGCAAATTTTCCTGTGCAGCTGTGCCCCCTGTGTGGACAGTTTTTAAGAGGTCCTTGGTGCTTTACAGAACACACAGTCTCTTTAGGACTCTCACTGATTCCTTACACTCCCCTGTCTTTCAAGAGACTCTACTCAGTTCTCCATCTCTAGTCCTTTCGATCTGACATCTCCCATGGCCTGTTAAGTTCCATGAGAAAGAATTGCCAGCCTTTCATGTGGCTAAAACCCCCAAACACCTGCCCCTGCCGCATCTCGATCTGTTTTCTTTCCTAAGATATTCCTTTTCCCCCTGGATTAATGTTGACAGTGCTCTAAGTAGTTGGGATGAGATCTCTGGAATCATTCATCTCTCCTTGCTCTGCACACTCAACTAGTCATATATTGGCAGGTAGACATGCAGGTCATCTCTAGCAGGTCTCTCCCATGGCTGCCTCCACTGTTCGGGTCTGTGCTCCAGACTATCACGCCACCAGCCTCCCACCTCTGCATTGCTCCCCTACCTATGGTGCACATTCTTTGAACAAGGGGAAGGGTAGGAATTGTTGGGGGAGAGCTGTTAAGAGCCTCAGAGGACATACCAACAGCTAGGAACTAATGCCAGGAATGGTTGAAGAAACCCATACCTCCAAACCATTCCCTAATCTACGTCCCTTGATGGCAATTGACATCAGTTAAGAGTCAGGATATGGAGTCAGGCAGTGTACATGTGTCCTTATTTGACTTCTTTGAACCAGTTGTAACATTGTATTGGTTCCCTCATTATTAGAAGGTGAAATGAAATCTTTAAGAGTAATGATTTTACTTTTTTTTTTTAAATCATCTTTAACAAACCCCTCCTAAGTTCCTTTGTGGACTGTTGGAAGTAAACTTTATCCAGACCAGCAAAACCCAAGGTATTGCTGAGTGGACACTGGTCCCTGTCCATCTGCGGTAGACTGTATAGGTACTGTTTTTCTTGCCTAATGCACTCGCTCATACCCCTTCTGGTAACAGACTCCGTACCCTGCTTGTGGGAGTAGTGCATGCTCCCGTTCTGGCCAATGACAATACTTCATTTTCTTGGTAACTATACTTGATTCAAGGGGTAGCATGGTGCATAAATATGAATAATCAGAATTCTGTTCCTGGGACTACAGGATTGCTGGGGGGAAAAGTTTGTTTTGTTTTGACAGGTTTGCCTTATCATAAAACAAAGTCTGAGGCAAAGCTTACATTGGGAGATGCAACCCCAGGGATGCAAGAGGAAAGGAAAAAAGGTAAGTCATGTGGGGGTGGAGAAAAAGTACATTCAAGGAAGTGTTTTTAGTGTTTTAGTAAACCACTTCCTTGAATTTACTTTTCAAGTACTTTTCAGCTTAATGGCTGGCTTCAAGAAAACCCAGCTGGTCATACAGTCTTTTAGAAAGAGACTTGCAGAGCTACCAGGTCTGGGACAGTCCATCGGTTAGTGGTGGGAAGACAGGGATGGAATTTATCTGCTAGCTCTTGTCTCTCAGTTAAGTTCACCAAAGGTACCTCAAGACCCTCACGCTGCAGGGTGTATTTCTTGGTCTCTCTTGGCAGTTGTTGGGGAAGATAAATCTTGCATCCCATAGTGTGACAATCTATATCACAAGTGGAGGAAGGAGCATCCCAGGTTGGGTTGGACTGAAATTGGGGAGTGTGTCTTGTCTTAGGTGCTGAGAGTTCCAGTTCTTACGGAACTCTCTGAGTTCTCAGCACGCTCCTAGTTCCATCATCTAAGAAATATCTCAGCCCGTGTTGTATACCAGGCATTATTCTAGGTGTTGAGGATACAGCAACAAGCCAAACTGTTTCTGCCCTCCTGAACTTATCTTCTGGTGTGCTGGGCAGACTAACAAATGAAAGGTAATATGTAAAATGGAGATAGGTAGGTACTATGCAGAAAATAAAAGAGAAAGAAGATAAGGAATGTTGGGCCCAGGCGTGCTATTATAAATAAGAGCACGAAGGAAATAATTTCTGATAAGATGGTGTGTGTGTGTGTGTGTGTGTGTGTGTGTGTGTGTTTCTGTCTGGCCCTGCATGCTCTTTTTAATTATTTTAATTTTAATTTTATTTAGACCAGTATAGTTAACATATAGTGTTATATTGGTTTCAGGTGTCCCTTATAGTGTTTCAACAATTCCATATGTCATCCAGTGCTCATCATGACGCATGCACTCCTTAATTCCCTTTGCCTGTTTCACCCATCCTCCCACCCACCTCCCTTCTGGTAACCATCAGTTTGTTTTGTATAGTTAAGAGTCTGTTTCTTGGTTTCTCTCTCCCTCTCTTTTTATCCCCCTTTGTTTATATCTTAAATTCCATATATGAGTGAAATCATATAGTATTTGTCTTTCCCTGACTTATTTTGCTTAGTATTATACTCTCTAGCTCCATCCATGCCATTGGAAATGGCAAGATTTCGATTTTTCTTAAGCTGAGTTATATTCCATTGTGTATATAAATAACACATCTTCTTTGTTCGTCCATCAGTTGATTAACACTTGGTCTGCTTCAATAATTTGGCTATTATTTATAATGCTGCAATACACACGAGGGCGCATGTATCCTTTTGAATTAGTGTTTTTGTATATTTTTTGGTAAATGCCTACTAGTGGAAATCTCTGGATCATAGGGTAGTTCTGTTTGTAACTTTTTGAAGAACCTCTATACTGTTTTGCACAGTAGCTGCACCAGTGTGCATTTCTACCAACAGTGCAAGAGGGTTCCTTTTTCTCCACATCCTCACCAACACCTGTTGGTTCTTGTGTTGATTTTAGCCATTCTCACAGCTGTGAGGTGATATATCATGGTGGTTTCCATTTAGATTTACCTGATGACTAGAGGTTAAACATCTTGCTATGTATCTGTTGGCCACAAGGACTTCTCTGGGGGGAAAAGCCTGTTCAGGACCTCTGCCCATTTTTTAATGGTATTATTTGAATTTTTGGTGTTGAGTTGTTTAAGTTCTTTATATATTTTGGATATTAACTCCTTATCAGACATATCATTTCCAATATCTTTTCCCATTCAGGAGGTTGCCTTTTTGTTTTGTTAATGGTTTCTTTGCTGCACAAAAACTTTTTACCTTGATGAAGTCCCAGTAGTTTATTTTTGCTTTTGTTTCCCTTGCGTGAGGAGACATATTTTGAAAAGTCTTTCAATGGCTGATGTCAAAGAAACTACTGCCTATATTTTCTTGGAGTTTAATGGTTCCAGGACTCACATTTAAGTCTTTAATCTATTGTGAGTTTATTTTTGTGTATAGTGTAAAAAAAGTGATACAGTTCCATTCTTTTTTATGTAACTGTCCAGTTTTCCCAGCATCATTTGTTGGAGAGACTGTCTTCAAAAGATTGTATATCATTCCTCCTTTGTCATAGATTAGTTGACCATGTAAGCAGGTTTATTTCTGGGGTCTGTGTTCTGTACTGTTGATATATGTGTCTATTTTTGTGCCAGTATACTCCTACTCTTTTGATTACTATCGTTTTGTAGTACATTTTGAAATCTGGGATTGTGATACCTCCAGCTTTGTTCTTTTTCCTCAAGATTGTTTTGGCTATTTGTGTTTTTTTGTTTGTTTTGTGTTTTTGTTTGTGTTGAGGTTCCGTACAACCTTTAGGATTATTTGTACTAGTTCTGTGAAAAATACTGTTGGTAGTTTGATAGAAATTGCATTGAATTCGTAGGTTATTTGGGATAGTGTGGACACTAAGAAAATTAAATCTTCCTATCCATGAGCATGAAACACCTTTCCATTTGTTTGTGTCATCTACAACTTTTTTCATCAATGTCTTTTTTTTTTTCCTTTGGAGTACAGGTCTTTTACCTATATTGGTTAAGTTTATTCCTAGGTCTTTTATTCATTTTTGTCCAGTTGTAAATGGGAATATTTTCTTAATTTACCTTTTTCTACTTCTTTATTAATATATAGATATGCAACAGATTTTTGTATATAATTTTTTTTATCTTGTCACTTGACTGAATCATTTATGAGTTCTGATAGTTTCTTTGGTGGAATCTTTAGGATTTTCTAATATAGTATCATGTCATCTGCAAACAGTGACAGTTTTACTTCTTCCTTACCAATTTAGATTCCTTTTATTTCTCTTTATTCTCCTGTTGCAACAGTTAGGACTTCGAGGACTATGTTGAAGAAATGTGGTGAAAGTGGACATCTTTGTCTTGTTCCTGACTTAGAGGAAAAGCTATCAGTTTTTCACAATTGAGTATGATACTAGCTGTGGATTTTTCATACATGCCCTGTATATTGTTGAGGTATGTTCCCTCTGATCCTACATTATTGAAAGTTTTTATCATGCGTGGATGTTGTACTTTGTCAAATACTTTTTCTGCATCTAATGAAATGATCATATGGTTTTTGTCCATTTTCTTGTTGATGTGATGTATCAGGTTGATTGATTTGTGAATATTACCAATCTTGCATTCCTGGAATAAATACTACTTGATGATGATGAAAGATCTTTTTTTAATGTTTCAAGTTTTATTTAAATTTAGTTAACATTCATTGCAATATTGGTTTCAGGGGTAGAATTCAGTGATTCATCACTTACATATAACACCCCATGCTCGCCATAACAAGTGTCCTCTTTAATACCCATCACCTGTCTAACCCATCTCCCACTGACTTCCCTCCATCAACTCTCAGTTTGTTCTCTGTTGTTAAGAGTCTCTTGTGATTTGTTTACCTTTCTCCTCTTTTTTCCCCTCCTTCCCATATGTTATTCTGTTTTGTTTCTTAAATTCCACAAATGAGTGAAATCATATGGTATTTGTTCTTCTGTGACTTATTTTGCTTAGCATAATACACTCTAGCTCCATCAGCATCATTGCAAATGGCAAGATTTCATTCTTTTTGGTGGCTGAGTAATGTTCCAGTGTGTGTGTGTGTGTGTGTGTGTGTGTGTGTGTGTGTGTATATATATATATATATATATATATATATATATATATATATATATATACCTTCATCAGTTGATATACAATTGGGCTTTTTCCATTATTTGACTATATAAACATCAGGGTGCATGTACCCCTTATAGTCTATATTTTTGTATGCTAGGTGTTGGGGCAATACCTACTGGTGCAATTGCTGTATTGTAGAGTAGTTCTATTTTTAGTTTTTTGAAGAACCTCCATATTGTTCCTCAGGGTGGCAAAGGAGTGGCCAATATGGGGGAGAAGTAGTGGGATCTGTACTTCCCATGTCTCTCAAACAAAGGGCCGAAGCCAAAGGACTCTGAACCCCAAGAGTCTGGGAGGAAAGGAGATGGAGTCTACCAGGAAGAAAATGGGAAAACCAGGTGGCCCTATAGCTGTGTGATTGCGAACTGGGGGAGATAAAATGGGCTGAAGAGGCACAGAGGGGAGGGATCCCCTTCTGCGGAGAGACAAAGGGAAGAGAAAGAGTGGCTGGGGAAGCATAGGACTGTATCTGGACAAGAGAAAAACCTTGGAGCAGGACGGAGAGGGATCCCATCATCCTATCTCTAACTGCAGGGCTTTCTTTGGACTAGAGCTGGCTGCCCTATTCGCACACCTGGGGAAAAGGGGAGTCACCTCTGGGTTCTGTGGTATGTCAGGGGCGCAGTTGGCAGCAGAAGAAACAGGTACCCTGACCTGAAGTGCTGCACCACAGCCTTGGGATCACATAACATGGCAACATTAATGCGCATGGAGTGGGAGTTTAAAACCCAGCTAAGCATGGGGATCTAGGAGACAGCAGAGCGAGACTGCCTCATCTGTGCCTGAGGCACAGTGAGGACAGATCCAAAGGAGCAATTTGGGACACCTGGTCCATGAAGAAGAAGCAACTGAAGGGTCGCCATTTTTGTCCCCACAACCACCAAGGCGGGGCCTTGGAAAGGTATACAGAGCCCACAATGGAGGTGGGACCCGCCTACATCAAACCACACCCCACCGTGCTAGATAGCCACTTATCTACTGGAGCTGGATAGATGCTGTGGAACCAGCACTGCCACATTTCCTGGATTAACTCTAGGTCAGTTATTATTTAGATATATTCTCCCTTTTCTCCTTCTTATATCTCCCCTAGGCTGGTTACTCTGGTTATTGGTCTGCTTAAACAGACATATTTAATCCATTCTCTTGATGCATGTTCTACACATTCTTCTTTCCTTTCTCTCTGTCTGGAATAATTAGGCCATATGGTTTCTCTGGGTAACTTTATCTTCATTTCTTTTTCCTCATCTCCTTCCTTATTCTCCTTTCTCTCTCTCTAGATTAAGCCTTTTAGTCTCTCTGCCTGATCAATGTTCATTTTCTCTTTCTGCCTGCCCCTATCATTTCTCTCTTTGTATATGCTCTTCCATCAGCACCGCCTTCACCTTGTTCTTTACTTGTAGCTGCATTTCTGGTTTTATACTTTTAGGTTGTCTTTTTTTTTTTTGTCAGTTTGCTTGTTTATTTGTTTTTGCATTTGTGTATTTTTGTTTCCTGTTTGTTTGTGTTTTCCTTTCCAAGGTTACTTCAGAGAATAAACCAAAGCACACCTGGTGGAGGGTCCAAAACATCACTATGAATAGGGAAATAAAATAACCAAAGTCACGACAACAGAAAGAAACTAACACTATCCAAAAAACACTTCCTGAATGGCCAGGCCCTGGACAGTGTATGAGCCCCCTTTAATATAGCAGTACTTGCAGGTGCAGAGCACATAACAAGCTTTTAAAACTTACAAGGGACAGGAAACTACCCAAAATGATGAAACGGACAAATTCTCCTCAAAAGAAATTCCAGGACGAAGTGACAGCTAAAGAATTGATCAAGACAGATATAAGCAACATAACTCGACAAGAATTTAGAATAATAGTCATAAAATTAATTGCTGGGCTTGAAAAAAGCATAGAAGACAGCAGAGACTCCATTGCCTCAGAGATCAAGGATCTTAAAAGTAGTCATGATGAATTAAAAAATGCTACAAAGGAGGTGCAAAATAAAATGGAGGCAGCCACAGTGCGAATTGAAGAGAATAGCTGCTCCTCAGGGTGGCTGCACCAATTTGCATTCTCATCAACAGAGCAAGAGGGTTCCCCTTTCTCCCCATAATTATCTATACCTGTTGTTCTTGTGTTGTTAATTTTAACTATTCTGACAGGTGAGAAGTATACCACATCTTCTTTATCCATTCATTAGTCAGTGGACATTTGTGCTTTTCCCATAATTTAGATGGCGGTGGCGGTGACCTTCTGGAGGCTGCTGGGCCGGAGCGGTCAGGCAGCGCTGAGCCTGCCCCAGGGAGCCCGGTGTCTAGGGGTGCGGACTTCACCGAGCGGGGAGAAGATTGCGCACACCAGCCAGGTTTACGATGATAAAGACTGCAGGAAAGTTGGATTCGTAGGTCGACAGAAAGAGGTGAATGAAAACTTCGCCATTGATCTGATAGCTGAGCAGCCCGTGAGCGGAGCCCACAGTCGGGTGGTCGCGTGTGACGGTGGCGGGGGCGTTCTTGGCCACCCAAAAGTGTACATAAACCTGGAGAAAGAAACAAAAACCGGGACGTGCAGCTACTGTGGACTGCAGTTCAGACAGGAGCACCATCACTAGAGCGGCTGGGCGGGCGTCACCGTGTCAACACTGAGGCTGAGGGCCCGGTGAGCGGGGTGGGGGCAAGGGCGTTGTGACTCAAAACAAAACAAAACAAAATAAACTGCTAACACTGCTGTAAACATCAGGGTGCATGTACCCCTTTGAATCACTATTTTTGTATCCTTTGGGCAAATACCTAGTAGTGCAATTGCTGGGTCACAGAGTAGCTCTATTTTTAACTTTTTGAGGAATATCCATACTGTTTTCCAGAGTGGCCGTCCCAGTTTGCATTCCTACCAACAATGTAAAAGAGTTTCTCTTTCTTTGCTTTCTCTCCAACATCTCTTGTTTCCTGTGTTGTTAATTTTAGCCACTCTGAGAGGTATGAGGTGGTATCTCATAGTTTTGATTTGTATTTCCCTGACAATAAGTGATGTTGAGCATCTTTTCATGTTTCTGTTATCCATCTGTATGTCCTCTTTGGAAAAATGTCTTTTGCCCATTTCATAACTGAATTATTATTATTATATTATTTTTGAGTATTGAGTTTGTTAATCTCTTTATAGATTTTGAATACTATCTGATATGTCATTTGCAAATACCTTCTCTCATTCTGTAGGTTGCTGTTTAGTTTTGCTGATGGTTTCCTTTGCTGTGCAGAGGCTTTTTATCTTCATGAAGTCCCAGTAGTTCACGTTTTTCTTTTGTTTCCCTTTCTTCAGGAGACTTATCTAGTAAGAAGTTGCTGCAGCTGGGATCAAAGAGATGGCTGCCAGTGTTCTCCTCTAGGATTTTGATGGTTTCCTGTCTACATTTAGGGCTTTTAACTATTTTGAGTTTATTTTTGTGTATGGTGTAAGAAAGTGATCCAGTTTCATTCTTCTGCATATTGCTGTCCAGTTTTTTTAACACCATTTGTTGCAGAGACTATCTTTTTTTCCATTGGATTTTCTTTTCTGCTTTATTGAGTTGACCATATAGGTGTGGGTCCATTTGTGGGTTCTCTGTTTTGTTCCATTGTTCTGTGTGTCTATTTTTGTGCCGGAACCATACAGTCTTGATAAATACATCTTTGTAATATAGCTTGAAGTCTGGGATTGTGATGCCTCCAGCTTTAATTTCTTTTTTAGGATTGCCTTGGTTATTCAGGGTCATTTGTGGTTCCATGCAAATGTTAGGATTGTTTGTTCTAGCTTTGTGAAAAATGCTGGTGGTATTTTGATAGGGATTGCATGAAATGTTCCTAGGTATATTGTTTTTTGGTACACTCATAAATGGAATCGATTCCTTCATTTCTCTTTCTGTTGTTTCGTTATTGGTATATAGAAATGCAATAGATTTCTGTAGGTTGATTTTATATCCTGTGACAATGCTGAATTCATGTATGAGTTCTAGCAAGTTTTTGGTGGAGTCTTTCAGGTTTTCTACATATGGTATCATGTCATCTGCAACTAGTTAAAGTTTGACTTCTTCCATGCTGATTTGAATGCCTTTTATTTCTTTTTGTTATCTGACTGCTGAGGCTAAGATTTCCAGTACTATGTTCAATAGGGATGGTGAGAGTGGTCATCCTTGTCCTCTTCCTGACCATAGGGAAAAGGCTCTCAGATTTCCCCATCAAGGATGATATTAGCTGTGGGTTTTTTGTATATGGTTTTTTGTATTATGTTGTTGATGTATGTTCCATCTATCCCTACTTTCTTGAGGGTTTTTATTAAGAATGGATGCTGTTTTTTGTCAAATGCTTTTTCTGCATCTATTGAGAGAATCATGGTTCTTATCCTTTCTTTATTGTGGTATCATGTTTGATTGATTTGTGATTATTTAACCAGCCCTGCAGCTCCGGAATAAATGTCACTTGATCATGGTGAATAATTCTTTTAATGCATTGTTGAATTCAATATGCTAGTATCTTGTTGAAATTATTGCATCCATGTCCATCAGGGCTATTTGCCTGTCATTCTCCTTTTTAGTGGGGTCTTTGATTTTGGAATCATTATAATGACTCATAGAAGGAATTTAGAAGTTTTCTTTCTCATTTCTATTTTTTGGAACAGTTTGGGAAGGTTAGGTATTAACACTTTACATGTCTGGTGGAATTCTCCAGGGAAGTCATCTGACCCTGACTTTTGTTTGTTGGGAGATTTTTGATTACTGTTTCAATATATTTGCTGGTTATGGATCTGTTCAAATTTTCCATTTTTTCTTGTATCAGTTTTGATAGTTGTATGTTTTAGGAACTTATCTATTTCTTCCTGATTGCCCAGGTTTTTGGCATATAATTTTTCATAGTATTCTGTTGTAATTGTTTTTATGTCTGTGGTTCGGTCACTTCCCTTTCATTCATGATTTTACTTATTTGGATCCTTTCTCTTTTCTTTTTGATAAGTCTGGCTAGGGATTTATCCATTTTGCTTATTCTTTCAAAAAACCATCTCTTAGTTTCATTGATCTGTTCTTGGGTTTTTGTTTGTTTGTTTGTTTCCAGATCTTTTATTCCTGCTCTAATCTTTATTATTTCCCTTCTACTGGCTTTAGGCTTTATTTACTGTTCCTTTTCTAGCTCCTTTAGGTGTAAGGTTAAGTTGTATATTTGGGACCATTCTTGCTTCTTGAGATAGACCTAAATTATAATATAGTTTCCTCTTGGGACTGCCTTTGCTGCATCCCAAAGGGTTTGGACTGTTGTATTTTCATTTTATTTCATCTAATTTTAAATTTCATCTTTAATTTTCTGGTTAACCCATTCGTTTTTCAGTAGGACCCTCTTTAACCTCCATGTAATTGTGGTCTTTCTAAAATTTTTCTTGTGGTAGACTTCAAGTTTCAATGAGTTCTGGTCTTAAAGTATGCATGGTATGGTCTCAATCTTTTTGTACTTGTTGAGGGTTGATTTGTGATCCAGTATTTGATATATTCTGGAGAATGTTCCGTGTTCACTTGAAAAGAGAATGTGTATTCTGTTGCTTTAGGATGAAATGTTCTGAATATACTTGTTAAGTCCCTCTGGTCCAGCGTTTCATTTAAAACTTATCATCGTTTCCTTGTTGATTTTCCTTGTTAATGTTCTGTCTCCACTGTTGTAAGTGAGGTGTTAAAGTCTCCTACTGTTATTGTATTATTATCAATGAGTTACTTTATGTTTGTTATTAACTGATTTATATATTTGGCACATAAATATTTACAATTTGGCACATAAATATTTACAGATGTTAGAAGTTCTTGATAGATAGACCTCTTAATTATGATTTAATGTCCTTCTTCATGTCTTATTGCAGTCTTTGACTTAAAATCTACTTTGTCTAATATATGTATGGTTACTCTGGCTTTCTTCTTGCAAAACCATAATAGATAGTTCTCCATCCCCTCACTTTCAATCTGCTGATGTCTTTAGATCTAAGATGAGTCTTCCATAGGCAGCATATAGATGGATCTTGTTTTTTTTTTTTATGCAGTCTGATACCCTTGTCTTTTGATTCAAGCATTTAATCCATTTACACTCCAAATGATTATTGAAAGATATTAACTTAGTGACATTGTGTTGCCTGTAGAGTTGGTGTTTCTAGGGATGTTCTTTGGTCCTTTCTAGTCTTTGTTGCTTTAAGTTTTTTGTTTTGTTTTTTCTTCACTTGTAGAGTCCCAATTAAAGTTTCTCTCAGGTCTGGCTTAGTAGTCATTAACTCCTTTATTTTTTGTTTGTCTGAGAAATGCTTTATCTCTCTTATTCTGAATGACAAGCTTGCTGGATAAAGAATTCTTGGCTACATATTTTTCCCATTCAGCACATTAAATGTTTCCTGCCACTCCCTTCGTGCCTGTCCAGTTTCTGTGGACAAATCTGCTGTGAACCTGATTTTCCTTCCATTGTAAGTTAAGGACCTTTTCCCTCTTGTTGCCTTCATGATTCTTTCGTTTGAGTACTTTGTGAATTTGACCATGATAAGCCTTGGTGATGATCAGCTTCTGTTGAATTTAATGGGAGTTCTTTGTGCTTCTTGGATTTTAATGTCTGTGTCTTCCCTAGATGGGGATTTTTCAGCTATAATTTGCTCACATAAACCTTTTGCCCCCTTTTCTCTCTTCATCTTCTAGGACTCCTATGATACAAATGTCATTCTTCTTTAATAAGTCGCTGAGTTCTCATGATAAGTCTCGTATCATGATCTTTGGCCTTTGTATCTCTCTTCTTTCCAGCTTCATTATTTTTCATAATTTTATCTTCTGTATTACCGATTCACTCCTCTGCTTCATCCATCCTCACAGTCATGGCTTCCATTTGAGGTTGCATCTTGTTTATAACATTTTCAGTTTTGGTTTGACTACACTGTAGTTCTTTTATCTCTGCAGAAGGGGATTCTCTGGTGTCTTCTATGCTTTTTTTTTGTTTGTTTCAAGTCCAGCTGGTATTCTTATAATCATGGTTTTAAGTTCTAGTTCTGACATCTTACTTATATCTCTGATTAAATCCCTGGCCATGAGTTCTATTGCTTATTCTTTTGGGGTGAGTTTCTCCATCTCATCATTTTGTCCAGAAAAGAAAAGGGCAAAGAAGAAAAGGAAAACAAACAAAACAGATCCTGGGTGCATTTTGATCTTCTTGTTAAAAGAATCTAGATCCAAAAATAAATAAAACAATAAAAATATATAAATAAAAAATTTTTAAGAATATGTATATATTAAAGATGTATATGTAAAAATAAAAATAAAGTAGTAAAAATTAAAGGTTTTGAACAAAATAATAAAATAAATAAAAAATAAGAAGAAATAAAGAATAAAAGTAAAACAGAATTTAGATCCTATTTCCTCTACAGCTGAAGATTTGTGGCACTTCTATTCACAGACTTGGTGCAAGGGAATTGTTTATGCTGGTCTTTGAGGGGAGGGGCTTGCTGTGCTGATTCTCAGGGTGACTTGTTTTGGTGGAAATGCACCTCTGGAGTGCAGGGGGGTGGGACTTGGTGTAAGTGGCTCCAGTCTGTACTAGGTGGTGCTATTTTGCTGCACTTTTTGCAGAAGGCTTTCAGCTCTCAAGGGTAGAATGAATATGGCCACTCACCACTCCATAGCCCAGGAGCTGAATGTTCGCCACCCCCTCACCCACTCTTCAAGGAAACCTCACAGAAAGCAATTGATCACCCCTCTTGTGGCCCCTGTCTCCGCCAGAACCCTGCCTTCATCCAGATTGTGTTCAACCTTCTGTCAGTTGATTTCCTTAGTGTTCAGAATTATTTGATAACTAGCTGTATCCAAGGGATGAGACAAGCTTAGGATTTCCTTACTTCTCCACCATCTTAACTCCTCTCACCTCTTCTAAGCTTCTTAAAGTTTTTCCCCACATCCTCACAGGGTTGGTGTTATGGAAGGACCTGAGAACTCAAGCATATTTTAAACAATTCTTCACTGTGAATTTTTATTTTACATTAGAAATTTCTTCTCAGATATTTCAGGATCAGGTTGTATATTCCCTATTCCAACCCTGACATCAACCATTTCTCCAAAGAATACTGGTTCATTAAAATAACTTAAGGGGTGCCTGGGTGGCTCAGTCGGTTGAGTGTCCAACTTCAGCTCAGGTCATGATCTTGCAGTCTGTGAGTTCAAGTCCCGCATCAGGCTCTGTAGTGACAGCTCAGAGCTTGGAACCTGCTTCAGATTCTGTGTCTCCCTTCCTCTCTGCCCCTTCCCCATTCACATTCAGTCTCTCTCTGTCTCTCAAAAAAAAAAAAACATTAAAATAATTTTTTAAAATAAAAAAATAAATTTATTTAAAAACCAAGATCTGATAAGGTAATACATGTGCTTAATGCTACTGAAGTATCATTATTTCTAGGTTTTGTGCACTGACAGGCCTTCGAAACATATGTAATCCTATGCACACACATACACATCTATGTATATATGTATGTATTTATCATCTATCAATCATGTATCACCATCTGTCTATCTATATCTATCCATCGAAAGCACAAATTTATATTGATACCTCTGATTCCAATCCAATACAACAATGTTCATTCTACCCTTCTCTCTTATTTGATAGTTAGAAACTGGCTTTCATTATCTACGTTATATATATTTAGTTTATCAACCCTAGTATAAACATAACATAGTTTCAGAACTGGTAATCAATAGCCTTATGAAGAACACATCTTTGAAATAATGTAGAAAATTTATGTTTTTTTTTTTAATTTAACCTTACTTGTTCAAAATATAGTTTTCCAGAGTAAATTTGGGTTTCTCTTTACCTCCTATATAGTTATGTTCTTCATTTGTTAAACAGCTAGGTTTATTTACTATAGTATGTATTCCATTTTGCATTCATTGCACTAAATGAAATATTATTTTTTCTTTTCTAACTTACAGTAATATTCTGTCTTTGTCGTATACAGTTATTTAAGTTCTGGAAAATTCATAGAATTGTATATACTTAACACAGTGGTGATTAAACATGGTCCACACATGGACAATGATCTCAAATATATAGTTCAATGCATTTTGACAAACACGTACACCTATGTAACCTATACTCCTGTCAACATACACAATATTCTCATTTGGTCAGCCAGTGGGAGAGGTGATATGGAGGTCAAAAAGGGAGTAATTACAATGAAACAAGTACTGATGGTGGTGTGGAAGGAGCAGGTAGTCTAAGGTGGACATCCTTAGGCAAGTGGTGTGTTCTAGGGCACACTCCAGGTAAGCACAATAAATTCCCATGCTGCAGGCAGTCATGTGTGTGAAGGGGCCAGAGATGTAATTCCCACCACAACTGCCACCATTGTCCTGCCCATGAAAACAGTAATAGTCACACCTCAGGGTCCTTGAGCTACAACCTAGGTGCAGGCCAGCATCCCAAACCCCAGCACAGACTCATGGGTGACAAGATACTAGTGAAACAGACTGAGTCCTAAGAAGTTTGCTGTGAAGGAAATTCACATAATAAACAGCCTGAAATTGAAAAAACCAAGAAAATTTGTTTTCTGTATCGGTGGATTTCATGGCAACTTAGCTCCATGGAATCTGAGTTGACTCTAACTTGATTTGCTCCAAGTCTGGGGCTAAATTGGGACTCAAAGTAACATCTGGGGAGGCTTACAACACTGAAGCAGACAGCACTTTTCCCATCAGGACCATCTTTTCACTCTGAGACTCCTGAGAACAATATTATTTTAATTCTGTTTCCTCCCACAAATTTTGCCTTCCTTGGCCCTCGAGATTTGTAAATCTTGCCATCCTGAACCTCCAGATTTGTAGATGAGCTTTCTAAGGGTACTGTGCAAGGTGACATTGGCACATAGACCCAGTTAGAGACAGGTATTATTTCTAGAATTGTGTTCTAATCCGTTAATTATGCTGGTTGCTCCCTCTAACCCACTTAGATCATGCAGACCTTCTGCTTCTATTATTTTTGTGATATTTTAAAAAATTACCTTTTCTCAAATTACACTTCTGTCATAGTATCAAGTTTAAAATTGTTTCAACGTATTGTGAAGAATCAGAATGTTCACTTTTTTGCACAATATATACACATGTATATTACATACCTTTTTATTGGCAACTCCTAAATGAATACACTTAATTAAATTTGGATATGTTCTTGTTGAATGTGGAAACACTGAATTATGGAGTTAATGACTTTTTCCCCCCTGTCTCATGTGTTACTTTACTGGTGTTGAGTATCTTTTCATCTGCAGTTGTCATATGTTACTGTGCTGTACCACATCCTTTCTGTGTTAGGTAACAATATTTCCAAGTAAGTAGCAAATGAATTTTAATTGCAGGAAGACCCTAAGTGTTTTTCTAATAGATTAAGATGCAGAGTTTGAAAAATTTGAAAATTAGAAAGAAATTTTATACTTCAGTACTTTTGACTTTTTGAAAGTAGATTTCCCTTTTTTTGGTTTGTTTTTTGTTTTCATTTTCATTTTCGTTTTTTTTACTTTAGAATTATATTATGTTCTGCCCTTTATGTTGGTATTAAGGCAAATGTGTTTTTAAAATATTTTTAAATGTTTTATTTATTTTTGAGAGACAGAGACAGAGTACAAGTGGGGGAGAGACAGAGAGAGAGGGAGACACAGAATCTGAAGAAGGCTCCAGGCTCTGAGCTGTTGGCACAGAGCCCGACACGGGGCTCAAACCCTTGAACCATGAGATCATGACCGGAGCTGAAGTTGGATGCTCAACTGACTGAGCCACCCAGGTGCCCCTAAAGGCAAGTGTTATTGATGACAGTACCTTAAAAGGATAGTGAGTTTAATGGTTATGACAGCTTCACCTGAAATAACAGATCTTCACTATTCTTTTTCCTACTGCGGATTATCATCCCTTTCCTTTCTAGAAGTCTGAATTTGGGTCTAAGACCTGAGGCAGTGGTGAGCAGGTGACGAGATTCTAGCTTGGTATGCTGAAAAACTGAACCTTGAGGCAGAATTAACTTCTATTACTGCTCATAAAACATGGGGATAGGATGTCTAGAAATAATTTAATTAATATAATCCGGTTTTGAATGATTCCAAAGCCCAAAGAGTTCTGTGAATGAATTTTCTGTCTCAAAACTTAAAGAAGGTGGTATTCTAAATCTAGAGAATGAGTATCAAAAACTCTTTAGAAGTTTATTTATTTTGAAAGAGAGTGCATGTGTAAGTGGGGGAGAGGCAGAGAGAGAGAGAGAGAGAGGGAGAAAGAGAGAGGGCCCAAGCAGGCCCTGTGCTGACAGTGTGGAGCCCAACATGGGTCTTGATCTCATGAACTGTGAGATCATGATCTGAGCTGAAATCAAGAGTCAGTCACCCCAGAATATGAATTAAAGCCACAGTGAGATATTACCTCATACCAGTCAGAATGGCTAGTACCAAAAAGACAAGAAATAACAAGTTTTGGCAAGAATGTATTAATAAAAGGGAATCCTCCTGCAGTGTTGGTGGTTATGTAAATGGTGCAACCACCATGCAAATATGTGTGGGATATTCCTCCCCAAAATTAAAGTATAAAGACTAATTAGTGAAAACACTAATTTGAAAAATTATAGCGTTATTTATAACTGTTAAGATGTGGAAATAGTCTTAAGTATCCATCAATAGATTAATGGATAAAAAAGATGTGGGGAGGAGTCCAAGATGGCTGGAAAGCATGGAAGTGTTTTCATGTCCCTCATTCCTGAAATGCAGCCGGATCAACACCAAACCATCTTATATACCTAGAAAGCTGATTTGAAGATTAACACAACAATCTGCACAACTTGAACCACATAGCTCACCAGGTACACAGCATGAAGAGGTGAACTGGGGGAGAGAGAAGCCACGAAGGGCAGAGAGCTGTTTTTGCTTGCAGAGAGAGGACAAAGACAGGGAGCATATGGGTAAAGCACTCCCCCACCCAAAAGCAGCTGGAAAGAAAGAAGAAGAGTTGAAACAGATGAAGGGGGCTGACCAAAAAAGGGAGAAAGGAGAAAGTAGAGGGTTTGAATTCCATTAAGATTGTATATAAACAGTAGGAGTGCAGAGTCTGAAACTCCACAGCTGATGCCTGGTGGTGTTTTGGTGGGAAGGGCAAATTCTCAGGAATAGAGAGCGAGGTTTGAAGGCTCTTCAGACCACACAGGGGGAGGGAGTTCCCCTGCTGGGAGGACATTTGGTAGAGTCTGTGCAGCCTCTCCACAGGCAAAGGTACCAGTGGACCCAGGAGAACAACCACATTTGCTGGCGTTCGAACAAGGACGTTAAGGGTGAAGCCTGGTCAGATGTAGGTTGCGATTTACCAAAATCCCTGAAATGCTGCTGCTACACGATCATGTGAATATTTTCTGGGAGGGGCTGGCACCAGGCTGCAGTCTCTGGGCATCGGCAGTAGCACGATTGCATGAATGTTCCTGGGGGTGGGCCGGCACCTGGCCATTGCTTGATGAGACCCTCCCCAAGAGGGTCTGAGTGGGTCAAAGCCGCAGTTCCTCAGAAGTGAGGGATTTGGAAACATAGCCCCATCTTAGATAAAATTCAGGAGGCAGGTGCTGCCCGGCAGGCTGATGGCTTGCTCATGAACAGTGTAAAAGCAGGGAATTGACAGAAACTGGAGACAAAGGAGGGGTGCTTGATCGCCTGTCAGGGTGAGCACAGAGTTCTGATACTAGAGACTGGGTAGTTGGGTGATGCCATTTTCACCCATCCAGGGCAAGTGCATACACACCTACAGGTGCCACAGCAATCCACCTCAGTAAGATAAGCAGCACCATCTATTGGAGAATGGAGCTGTTATGCTAAGCCTAACCCAACATGGCCAACTGTGCTCTTGAGGAACACCACAAGTCTCTCCACTTCTTAGTTTATGGACTGTAAAGTGCTTCATAGTTTGACTTCTAGGGGAAACGATGTAATTTCAATCTTATTTCATTCTGATTGCTGGTCCAACCATTCATTTCTTTTCTTTTCTTATTCTTGAATACAGAAAGAGAAAAAATTTTATTTTCCACTTTTATAATAAAGATTTTTCTTTAATTTTTTTCTAATATATTTTTTACATTTTTGTAAATTTTTAAAATTCTGTTTTACTTTCATCGTTTCATTTTATTCTATTCATTTCTTCAAATTTTCAAACATTTTCCTTTTTCCCCTTTTTTCTTTTTTCTTTTCTTTTCTTTTCTTTTCTTTCCCTTTATTCTCTAATTCATCAAGCTCCTTTCAACAACCAGACCAAATGTACCTAGTATCTAGATCCTTTATTTGATGTTTTTCTGTTATTTTTAATTTTCTAATTTTAATTTTTTTTACTTTATTAATTCCCTTTCTTCCTTCAATATCACAAAATGAAGGAATTCACCCCAAAAGAAAGAACAGGAAGAAATAACAGGGTCTTAAAACAGATACGAGCAAGATACCTGAACCAGATTTCAGAATAACGATAATAAGAATACTAGTTGAGGTTGAAAATAGCATAGAATCCCTTTCTGCGGAGATAAAAGAAGTAAAATTCAGTCAGGATGATGTTAAAAATACTATAACTGAGCTGCAATCTCAAATGGTTGCCACAATGGCAAGGATGGATAAAGCAGAGCAGTGAATCAGTGTTTTAAAGGACAAATGGAGAATAATGAAGTAGAAAAAGAGGGAGACTAAGGCAAAAGAGCACAATATAAGAATTAGAGAACTCAATGACTCATTAAAAAGGGCTAATATCCAAATCATAGGGGTCCCAGAAGATGAAGACAGAGAAAAAGTGGTAGAAGTCTTATGTGAGCAAATCATAGTAGAAAACTTTCCTACCTGGGGAAAGATACAGACATCAAATTCCAGGAAGCACAGAGAACTTCCATTAGATTCAGCAAAACTGACCATCAACAAGCCATATCATAGTCAAATTCACAAAATACTCAGGCAAGAAAAGAATCATGAAAGAAGCAACGGAAAAAAAGTCCTTAACTTACAAGAGAAAATAGATCAGGTTCACAGCAGTCCTATGCACAGAAACTTGGCAGGCTGGAAAGATATTCAATGTGCTGAATCAGAAAAATATGCAGCCAAGAATTCTTTATCCTGTAAGGCTGTCACTCAAAAATTGGAGAGATAAAAAGTTTCCTATACAAACAAAAACTGAAGGAGTTCATGACCACTAAACCAGCCCTGCAAGAAATTTTAAGAGGGACTCTCTGAGGGGATAAAAGATGAAGAAAAAAGACCAAAAGCAACAAAGACTAGAAAGAATCAGAGAACACCACCAGAAACTCCAACTCTACAGGCAACATAATGGCAATAAATTCTTATCTTTCAACACTCACTCTAAACATCTATCACTAAATGCTCCAATTAAAAGACATAGGGTAACAGAATGGATAATATAAGAAAACAAGTCCATCTATATGCTGCTTACAAGAGACCCATTTTAGACCTAAAGACACCTTCAGATTGAAAGGGGATGGAGAACCATCTATCATGATAATGGTCTCCAAAAGAAAGCCGGAGTAACCATACTTACGCCATCTAGATTTTAAAATAAAGACTGTAATCGGTTGAGTGTCTGACTTTGGCTCAGGCCATGATCTCATGGTTTGTGAGTTCAAGACCCACATCGGGCTCTGTATTGATAGCCTGGAGCCTGCTTCAGATCCTGTATCTCCCTCTCTCTTTGCCCCTTCCCTGCTCATACTCTGTCTCTCTTTCTCAAAAATAAAAGCATTAAAAAATAAATTAAAGACTGTAACAAGAGATGAAGAAGGGAATTATATCATAATTAAGTGGTCTATCCACCAAGAAGATCTAACAATTGGAAACATTTATGGCCCAAAGTGGGAGCATCTAAGTATATATCAATCAATCACAAACATAAGAAACTCATTGATAATAATACCATAATAGTAGGGGACTTCAACACCCCACTTACAGCAACGGACAGGTCATCTAAACATAAAATCAACAAGGAAATAATGGCTTTAAATGACACACTGGACTGAATGGACTTAAGAGATATATTCAGAATATTTCATCCTAAAGGAGCAGAATACACATTCTTCTTAAGTGCAGATGGAACATTCTCCAGAATAGATTACGTACAGGGACACAAATCAGCCCTCAACAAGTACAAAAAGATTGAGATCATACCATGCATATTTTCAGACCACAGTGGTATAAAATGTGAAATCAACCACAAGAAAAAATTTGGAAAGATAACAAATACTTGGAGACTAAAGAACATCCTACTAAAGAACGAATAAGTTAAAGAGGAAATTAAAAAGTACATGGAAGTCAATGAAAATGATAACACCACAGCTGGAAACCTCTGGGAGGCAGCAAAGGCAGTATGTAGGGGGAAGTGTAAAGGGAAGTATATAGCAATTCAGGCCTTCCCAAGGAAGGAAGAAAAGTCTGAGATACACAACCTAACTTTAAACCTTAAAGAGCCAGATAGAGAACAGCAAATAAAACCCAAAACCAACAGAAGACGGGAAATAATAAAGATTAGAGCAGAAATCAATGCTATAGAAACCAAAACTAAACAAACAAAAAACAGCAGAACAGATCAATGAAACCAGAAGCTGGTTCTTTGAAAGAATTAACAAAATTGATAAACCCCTAGTCAGTTTGATTGAAAAAAAAAAAAAGGAAAGGACCCAAATAAATAACATCAAGAATGATAGAGGAGAGAATGATAGAGGAGATCACAACCAACACAGCAGAAATACAAACAACAATTAGAGAATATTTTGAATCATTAACGCCAATAAAATGGGTAATCTGGAAGAAATGGACAAAGTCCTAGAAACATTTAAACTACCAAAACTGAAACAAGAAGAAATAGAAAATTTGAACACACCCATAACCAGTAAAGAAACTGAATTAGTAATCACAAATTTCCCAAAAAACAAGAGGTCAGGGCCAGATGGGTTTCCAGGGGAATTCTACCAAACATTTAAGGAAAAGTTAACACCTATTCTTTTGAAGCTGTTACAAAAAATAGAAATGTAAAGAAAACTTCCAAACTCATTCTACGAAGCCAGTATTACCTTGATTCCAAAACCAGAAAAAGATCCCACTAAAAAGGAGAACTATAGACCAATTTCCCTGATGAACATGGATGCAAAATCCTCAACAAGATACTAGCCAACCACATCCAACAATACATTAAAAGAATTATTCACCACGACTAAGTGGGATTTATACCTGGGATTCAGGGCTAGTTCAATATCCACAAAACAATCAATATGATATATCACATCAATAAAAGAAAGGACAAGAACCACATGGTCCTCTCAATAGATGAAGAGAAAGCATTTGACAAAATACAGCGTCCTTTCTTGATAAAAACCCTCAAGAAATTAGGGATAGAAGGATCATGCCAAGATCTTAAAAGCCATATATGAAAGACCCACTGCTAATATCCTCCTCAATGGGAAAAACTGAGAGCTTTCCCTCTAAGGTCAGGAACACAACAGGGATGTCCACGCTAGCCTCTGTTATTCAGTATGCTATTGGAAGTCTTAGCCTCAGCAATCAGAAAACACAAAGGAATAAAAGGCACCCAAATCAACAAGGAGGAAGTCAAACTTTCACTTTACAAATGACATAATACTCTATATGAAAAACCCAGAAGATTCCACCAAAAAACCTGCTAGAACTGGTCCATGAATTCAGCAAAGTTGCAGGACATAAAATCAATGTACAGAAATCGGTGGCATTTCTATACACCAATTATGAAGCAATAGAAAGAGAAATCAAGGAATCTATCCCATTTACACTCACACCAAAAACCAAAAAATACCTAGGAATAAGCCTAACCAAGCCTAGGTGAAAAATCTATACACTGGAAACTATAGAAAGCACAAAGAAACGGAAAAATATTCCATGCTCCTGGACTGGAAGAACAAATAATGTTAACATTGTCGATACCACCCAAAGCAATCTACATATTCAATCCAATGCCTACCAAAATAATACCAGTATTCTTCACAGAGATAGAACAAACCATCCTAAAGTTTGTATGGAGCCAGAAAAGACCCCGAATAGCCAAAGCAATACTGAAAACGAAACCAAAGTTGGAAACATCACAATCCCGGACTTGAAGATGAATTACAAAGTTGTAACCACCAAGACAGTATGGTCCTGACACGAAAACAGACACTCAGATCAATGGAACAGAATATAGAACCCAGAAATGGACCCACTTTCGTATGGCCATTAGTATGGCCAACTAATCTTTGAAGAAGCAGGAAAGAGTATCCAATGGAATAAAGACAGTCTCTTCAGCAAATGGTGTTGGGAAAACTGGACAGCGACATGCAGAAAAATGAACCTGGACCACTTTCTTACACCATACAGAAAAAGAAACTCAAAATGGGTGAAAGACCTAAACATAAGACAGGAAGCCACCAAAGTCCTAGAGGAGAAAGCAGGCCAAAACCTTTTGACCTCGGCCCCAGCAACTTCTTACTCAATACATCTCCAGAGGCAAGGGAAACAAAAAGCAAAAATGAACTATTGGGATCTCAGCGAGATAAAAAACTTCTGCACAGTGAAGGAAACAATCAGCAAAACTAAACAGCAACCGATGGAATGGGAGAAGATATTTGCAAATGACATATCAGATAAAGGGTTAGTATCCAAAATCTATAAAAAACTTACCAAACTGAACATCCAAAAAACAACCCAGTGTAGAAATGGGCAAAAGACATGAATAGACACTTCTCCAAAGAAGACATCCAGATGGCGAATAGACACATGAAAAAATACTCAATATCACTCATCATCAGGGAAATACAGATTGAAACCCCAATGAGATGACACCTCATACCAGTCAGTATGGCTAAAATTAACAAACTCAGGCAACAATAGATGTCGGTGAGGATGTGAAAAGGGGGATCTCTTATGCACTGCTGGTTGGAATGCAAACTGGTGCAGTCACTCTGGAAAACAGAATGGAGGTTCCTCAAAAAATTAAAAATAGAAATACCCTATGACTGAGCAATTGCACTACTAGGTATTTACCCAAGTGATACAGTTTTAAAAGGGGCACACGCACCCCAATGTTTATAGCAGCACTATCAACAATAGCCAAAGTATGGAAAGAGCCCAAATGTCCATCGATGGATGAATGGATAAAGAAGAAGTGGTATAGGTATACGACGTAGTATTACTCGGCAATCAAAAAGAATAAAATCTTGCCATTTGCACTACGTGGATGGAACCAGCAAAATTAGAGAAAGACAGATATATGACTTCACTCATGTGAGGACTTTAAGATACAAAACAGATGAACATAAGGGAAGGGAAGCAAAAATAAGAGACTCTTAAATATAGAGAATAAACAGTGGCCCCTACATAAAGGGGCATTAAGGGAGACACTTGTTGGGATGGGCACTGGGTCTTATACATAGGAGAATGACTCACTGGAATGTACTTCTGAAATCATTGTTTCACTATATGCTAACTAATTTGTATGTAAATTTAAAAATTAATTAAAGAAGATATGGTATACAGTGTATATACATACATACACACATACACACCTACATAAACACCTACCTACACACACACAATAGAATATTACTTAGCCATAAAAAGAATGAGATCTTGTCATTTGCAACACTATGGAGGACCTAGGAAGTATTATACTAAGTGAAATAAGTCCGACCAAGAAATACAAATACTGTATGACTTCACTTATATGTGGAATCTAAAAAACAAGATAAAGAAATAAAAAGCAGAAGCATAAATATAGAGAAAAAGTGGTGGTTATCAGTGAGGAGAGGAATAAGAAGGATGGGAGAAATAGGTGAAGGGGATTAAGAAGTAGAAATTTCTAGTTATAAAGTAAATAAATCTTGGGGACTAAAAGAATACCATAAAGGATGTAGTCATTAATATTTTTATAACTTTTTATGGTGCAGGTTGTAACTACAATTATTGTGGTGGTCATGGCATAATGTATACAATTATTGAATCACTATATTGTGCAACTGAAACTACTGTGACATTGTATGTCAACTATAGTTCAAAATAACAATGGAAAATTAATTTTAAAATAAAAATAAAAAGTGGCCCCTACGTAAAAATAAATAATTCACAAGAAACCCAATCTTGTACATTGCTAGTTACGTTACATTAAAATGTATAAAGAAAAAAGATGATAGAATTGCAAAAGTATTTTGTTAAACCGTAAGGATAGTAGAGTGCTTTAATACATGTCTATGATTAAATAACTGCAAAAAAATTATGAATTTACAGACTATATCTGAAAACACAATTAGCTTGAGGTAATAGATGTATACTATATCCAAAATTTAGAGAATATACATTCTCTAAATTTTCTCTAATATTCTCTAAATAAATCTCTAAATATATATATATATATACACATTGTATATATATATTGCATATATATATATATTGCATATAATATATATATATTGCTTTCAAAGAAATATGGAGAACTTATAAAATTTAACCAAATAATAAGTTTCCCTGTTAGATATTACATTTAGCTGGACATTTATAGAACAACTCCAAAACAAATAAAAAATTACTTTGGATTCTACTAGTTAGAGGTTGATACAGCTACTCAGAGGTTTTGGGGAATCCCTTTACATAGTGCTTTTTCCTTCACTGTAGCTTTTTTTTTCATCATGAGTAAATCTGGGTCTTGAGTCCAGTTTCTAATGAAAAAAAAATGGATAAGATGTATGGGATATAGGTGAGGTAAACAAACCCGTGATTTCTACCTACTTATGAAGATCATCAGAGTAAGGAAATGGTTTCCTGGGCTTCAGGGAAGCCTCATAGGCTGAGTATTTTCAATGCTGCTTGTTGACAACTTGAACAAAGTTGATTTTCCTTTAAGTGAATAAGTAGGGGGAAACTGACATTGGGAAAGAAGGTAAAAGTGATAAACCAGACTACTTAGGAGATCTTCAAAAATAATTTTTTGAATGTTCTATGCAGTCACATTTTTAAAAATAATTTTTTGTGTTTATTATTCAGAGGAGCACAAGCTTGGGAGAGAAGGGGGGGGGGGCGGGAGACACATAAACTGAAGCAGGCTCCAGGCTCTGAGCTGTCAGCACAGAGCCCAATGCAGGGCTCGAACACACGAATCATGAGATCATGACCTGAGCCAAAGTCGAACACTTAAGTGACTGAGCCACCCAGGCACCCCTGTGTGTCACATTTTTAAAGAGTAAATTATAATGAACACGTTACATACAAAACTATGGGATATAATTTGGGTCTATTTTATAATATAGTTGTAGACATAAATGATTATGTTGGACAAAACACTGGAGATTTATGACCTTTTGGCTCAACCTAAGGTTCTAGACCCTGACAAAGGTAATTTCACACTTACAACACTTATACTTTTAATTTCCAGTTTAGTCTAATTTGTGGCCAATCAGTGAAAACCTGAGGCTGAAGCATCTTCATACTTCTTAGCTTCCTAAGGTTTCTCTCAATTGGGAGTTCTCACAATTCAAAAGACAGGAATCAATGAAAGATTTTCTAAAATTAATACACTCACAAGTTTTGCAGCCTAGGAGAATTTAATATATTTTTCTTAATATAAGGAGTATCACTAAAGGTATTCCCCCATTTTGTGTATTCATAAGTTTTTTTTCAGTTTGAATTCTCACACTTCCTAAGGAATGTATAAAAATGGAAGGCTTTTCTATATTGATGATATTCAATGGGACTTTCTAAGATAGATTCTCAGAGTTTATTAGAGAGAATATGTAAAGCAAATTGCAAAACAATTACATCCTTAAAGGTTGCCCATATTTTGTTCAGTAATGTGAACACTTGTGCTATAGGATTTCTACATTCCTTATATGAGTGTACCTCTATAATTTCCCACGTGTGTTTTAAAGAATGACTGTTCCTGAAGACCTTTGAATTTTAATGATATGCATAAGGTTTTCCCTTTAGTGTTCATTGTCTGGTGACACCCTAGAGACATAACCGAAGGCTTTCCTATAGCTTCTGCATTATTTGAGTTTCTCTTCAATACACGATCTTTTGTGCACAATGGGTGAGAGTTTATCACAGAGAATGCTCATGAGGTTTCTCTTCGAAGTGAATTAATATTAGCATATTGGAATGATACTTAATACTGAATAGATTGAAAAGATGAAGATCTGTTAAGACCTTCATTGATTTCATTGCAAACCTTCAGTTTTTTTCTCAGTGTTTTGTCTCCTAGTATACATCTCCTCCAACAGTATATTATGATTGATCTGTGTGACACCAATACAATATTGAAGAAATGATAATCTGTCCTTCCAAGGATAGGATATAAAAACAGACTTCTAAATTAGCTCTCATTTATATCATATGCTTTGGGGAGAAACTGCTGCTACAGTATAAAGATATTTAGCTCTGTGGATAATCCTACATGGTGAAGAAATGAAGATCACCTGCCAACAAACAGCACTAGTTTTCCAGGCATGAGAATGAGCTGCTTTGGATGTGGATTATTCATAAGTAAAAACTCAGATTATTATAGCCCCAGTTGATACCTTGAGAGCAACCTTATGGAGTTCCTGAGCCAGAACTACACAGCTAAGCCACTTTCAAATTCCTGACCTATCGAAATTTGAAGCCACGTTGCTTTGGAAGAAAATTAGTATATACTCAGTGTGAATTTTCCCAAAGTGTTAAGAATAAGAAATCACACAATGCTTTCCCACTAGGAAATGTGTATTAATATCCACATTTTATGTATTCTCTTGTGCAGAGAAAAGATTTTCCACAATGATTACATTCATATGGTTTTTCTCCAGTATGAGTTATTGTGTGCTTCTTAACAGCTAAGAGATAATTGAAGACTTGCCCTCAGTTATTGAATTCATACAATTTATCTCCAATATGAGTTCTCTTGACAATAAGAGAAAAGCTACTGCTGAAAGATTTTCCACACTTAGGACACTGATAGGGCGTTTAATCAGTATGAATTCTCGTCTGCTGCATTGGGCGTAAGGTTTTCCTATCATGGCACTCATAAGGTTTATTTCCTGTGTTAACACTATTGTGCCCAGTAAGGGAGGATTTCATGCCGAAGGCCTTGCCACACTGATTACATTTATGGTGATTCACACTTGCATAAATTCTCTTTTGACTTTTGAGGTAACAGTTAGTAAGGAAGACAAGAAAACACTAGTTATATTCATAAGGATTTTATTCAATGTGAATTCTCATATGTGTCTAAGGTTAGAGGGATCATTGAAGACTTTTCCACAGTCATTGAATTTGTAGGATTTATCCCCATTTTGAATAATAACTTTTACTGCTGAAGGATTTTTCACACTTATTACAGTCATAGGGATTTCCTCCAGTTTTAATTCTCTTGTGCTGAAACTTAGTAAAATCTAAGATTAGATTTTGTTTGAAGACTGAAACATTGATTAAATTCATTGAGTTTTACTCCAAGATGAATTATTTCCTGTTGATTGAGATATATAATGGAATATAGATATATATATATATATCACATCTTCCTGATCCATTTAGTTGATAGAAATTTGGGCTCTTTCCATATACAACTATTGTCGATAGTGCTGCTATAAGCATCGGGATGCTTGTGCCCCTTCAGTATTTTTTTTTTTTATCCTTTGGATAAATACTTAGTAGTACAATTGCTGGGTCATAGGCAGTTCTATTTTTAACTTTTTGAGGAACCTCCACACTTTTTTCCAGAGTGGCTGCACCAGTTTGCATTCCAATCCACAGCGTAGGAGGGTTCACTAGCACAAGAGTGGACTGCAGACTGGGGAATGAGAGGTACAGAGAGTCACATTTCTTAACAGCCTTTGGAGATGAAACTTGGAAGTTTTGAAAGTGTGCAACTTTCTCCAGAGCAGAGCCATGATGTGCACTTCCGGGGAGGAGGGAGCTGGCCCCAGGGTGCATAGCATGGGATAATGATCTCCAGGGCGCACTGAGAGAGAACAGTCCTCTTCCTGGATTCCTTTGGGAAGAGGGGTTATTGCCTCCCCAAGGACAAAAGAACCTGCAGGTGCCAGCCAAAGGCCTTTCATCAGCAGGTAGAGAGTCTCTACTCTAGAGCAGGGAGTGGATCCACAGAGTGCTGGATCCATTAAGACATTGGGTTTGGAATTCCAGATGAGAGCTAAGTGGAAGGCACAGGAGGACTGTGGAACAGGGCAAGCTGACCACCCTCACTATTCTGTGAGTCCTGCCTGAACAGTGTGGGTTAAGAGCCCCACCCAGGGAAGAGAGATTGGGGTGACACCATTTTTCTCCCCAAAACCAACACAGTGGGACTTCAGAGAGCAGCACAGCAGCCCCCAATGGAGGTGGGACATGCTTAAGCCAAACACTGCCCTTCCATGTCTGGCAACTGCTTATTTACTGGAGCAGGACTAACTGACCCAACACAGCTGGCCTCTCCAGACCAGCCAGTCACCAGGCCCAGGCACCAACAGACAATGCTTTTTGTTTGTTTGTTTTCTTTCTTACCTCTTCTTTTTTTTTTTCTTTTGGAATCAGGTTTAAAGATTCTGATTTGGTTTTTATTTTTGTCAATTCTCTCTCTCTCTCATATATATATATATGAGAATATATAATATATATATATATATATATATATATATATATAAAACAAAGAGTGGGTTGTTGGTTTGGCTAAATGGGTATTAAGGAGGCACTTGTGATGAGCACTGTGTGTTATATGTAAGTGATTAATCACTAAATTATATATATATATGTATATATATAATTTATTTTTTTCTTAAATTCCCCATATATATACAATGTTTTGATCAAGCATTTTTATTCTATTCTATTTTATTCTATTCTTTTTCCATATTTTCTCTTTCTTCTTTCTTTCCTTTCTGGGGAATTAGCCTTATAGGGTTTTGATTCTCTGTTTGGTTTTCTTTTCTCCCCTTTCCTTTTCTCTTTTCATGGGATCAGACTCTCCCCCCCTCTTTTTTTCCAGCAAAATTCAACAAACAAATCAAAGAACACCTAGCTAAAAAGTCCAAACACTGCACCATGGCAAGCTAGGAGTAGCTCTAGCTTGGGGATAGAACAGTCAAAATGTAAGAGCAGAGTGCACACAATGTACACCACAAACACCTCCTGAAGGGCTAGGTCAGGGACAGTGTATGACCTAGTAGTACTATTAGTGCAGGATATATAACAAGCTTTTAAAACACGCAAAAGACAGAAACTTAGCCAAAATGCAAGAAGGAGGAATTCTTCCCAAGAGAAAGGTCAAGAAGATATTACAGCCAGAGAATTGCTCAAAACAGATATAAGCAATAAATCTGAACAAGAATTTAGAATAATAGTCAGAGGACTAATAGCTGGGCTTGAAAAAAGTATAGAAGACATCAGAGAAACCCTTGCTGCAGAGATCAAAGACCTAAGACTAGTCAGGAAGAATTAAAAAGTGCTATAACTGAGATGCAAAATAAACTAGATACAGTGACAGTGAGGATTAAAGAAGTAGAGGTGAGAAAGGTTAAATACAAGATAAAATTATGGGAAATCATGAAGCTAAAAAAAAGAGGAAAGAAAATTACTAGATTAAGAGGGGGAGAATTAGAGAACTAAGTGATTCCATAAAATGAAACAATATTCATATCATAGGAGTCTCAGAAGAATAAGAGAGGGGAAAAAGGGGCAGAAAATTTATTTGAACAAACTATAGCTGAGAATTTCCCCAATCTGGGGAAATAAATGGGCATCCAAGTCCAAGAGGCACAGAGAACTCCTTCCAAAATCAACATAAACAGGTCAACCCCATGACATATCATAGTGAAACTTGCAAAATACAAAGAAAAGGAGAGAATTCTGAAAGCATCTAGGCACAAAATGTCCTTAGCCTACAAAGGTAGACACATAAGGTTAGCAGACCTGTCCACTGAGGCTTGATAGGCCAGAGGGGAGTGGCAGGGAGGAAATATTCAATGCGCTGAATAGGAAAAATATGCAGCCAAGAATCCTTTATCCAGCAAGGGTGTCATTCAGAATAAAAGGAGAGATAATGACTTTCCCAGACAAACAACCAATGGAGTTCATGACCACTGAACTACTCTTGTAAGATGTTCTAAGGGGGACTCTGAATCAAAAGCAGCAAAGACTACAAAGGAACAGAGACATCATGAGAAACACGAAATCTACAGATAACACAGTGGTACTAAATTCATATCTTTCAATAATCAATCTGAATGTAAATTGACTAAATGCCACAATCAAAAGACATAGGGTATCAGAATAGATAAAAAACAAGATCCATCTATATACTGCCTACAGAAGACTTGTCTTAGACCTAAGGACCTGTAGATTGAAAGTGATGGTTAAAGAACCATCATGCCATCTTGCTAATCGATATCGAAAGAAAGCTGGAGTAGCCTATATGTATATCAAACTAAATTTTATTTATTTTTTATTTTTTTACTTTTAGTTCCTCATTTTATCTATTTATTTATTTATTTTATTTATTTTTAATTTATTTTTTTAAATTTATATCCAAGTTAGTTAGCATATAGTCCAACAATGATTTCAGGAGTATATTCCTTAATGCCCCTTACCCATTTATCCCATCCCCCCTTCCACAACCCCTCCAGTAAACTTCTGTTTGTTCTCCATATTTAAGAGTCTCTTATGTTTTGTCCCTCTCTCTTCTCTGTTTTTATGTTTTTGCTTTCCTTTCCTTACATTCATCTGCTTTGTATCTTAAAGTCATCATATGGGTGAGGTCACATGATATTTGTCTTTCCCTGACTGACCAATTTTGCTTAGCATAATAACCTCCAGTTCCACCCACGTAGTTGCAAATGGCAAGATTTCATTCTTTTTTATTGCTGAGTAATACTCCACTATAATATATATATGTATATATATACATATGTATTATGGTTATATACATATGTATATATATATAGGTTATATATAGGTTATGTATATATATATATATATATAACCTCTTCTTTATCCATTCATCTGTCAATGGACATTTGGGCTCTTTCCGTACTTTGACTCTTGTCAATAGCACTGCTATAAACAATGGGGTGCATGTGCTCCATCAAAAGAGCACACCTGTATCCTTTGGATAAGTACCTAGTAGTTCAATTGCTCAGTCATAGGGTATTTCTATTTTTAATTTTTTGAGGAGCCTCCATTCTGTTTTCCAGAGTGACCGCACCAGTTTGCATTCCAACCAGCAGTGCATAAGAGATCCCCCTTTTCACATCCTCACCAACATCTATTGTTGCCTGAGTTGTTAATTTTAGCCATACTGACTGGTATGAGGTGCCATCTCATTGGGGTTTCAATCTGTATTTCCCTGATGATGAGTGATATCCCTGATGATGAAAAAATATTGAGTATTTTTTCATGTGTCTGTTCGCCATCTGGATGTCTTCTTTGGAGAAGTGTCTATTTTGTCTTTTGCCCATTTCTACACTGGGTTGTTTTTTGGATGTTCAGTTTGGTAAGTTTTTTATAGATTTTGGATACTAACCCTATATCTGATATGCCATTTGCAAATATCTTCTCCCATCCCATCGGTTGCTATTTAGTTTTGCTGATTGTTTCCTTCACTGTGCAGAAGTTTTATCTCGCTGAGATCCCAATAGTTCATTTTTGCTTTTTGTTTCCCTTGCCTCTGGAGATGTATTGAGTAAGAAGTTGCCGGGGCTGAGGTCAAAAGGTTTTGGCCTGCTTTCTCCTCTAGGACTTTGGTGGCTTCCTGTCTTATGTTTAGGTCTTTCACCCATTTTGAGTTTCTTTTTCTGTATGGTGTAAGAAAGTGGTCCAGGTTCATTTTTCTGCATGTCGCTGTCCAGTTTTCCCAACACCATTTGCTGAAGAGACTGTCTTTATTCCATTGGATACTCTTTCCTGCTTCTTCAAAGATTAGTTGGCCATACTAATGGCCATACGAAAGTGGGTCCATTTCTGGGTCCTATATTCTGTTCCATTGATCTGAGTGTCTGTTTTCGTGTCAGGACCATACTGTCTTGGTGGTTACAACTTTGTAATCCATCTTCAAGTTCGGGATTGTGATGTTTCCAACTTTGGTTTCGTTTTCAGTATTGCTTTGGCTATTCGGGGTCTTTTCTGGCTCCATACAAACTTTAGGATGGTTTGTTCTATCTCTGTGAAGAATACTGGTATTATTTTGGTAGGCATTGGATTGAATATGTAGATTGCTTTGGGTGGTATCGACAATGTTAACATTATTTGTTCTTCCAGTCCAGGAGCATGGAATATTTTTCCTTTTTTTTTTTTTTTTTTTTTTTTGTGTATTTTATTCAATTTCTTTAATAAGCTTTCTATAGTTTCCAGTGTATAGATTTTTCACCTCTGTGGTTAGGCTTATTCCTAGGCATTTTATAGTTTTTGGTGTGAGTGTAAATGGGATCGATTCCTTGATTTCTCTTTCTGATGTTTCATTATTGGCATATAGAAATCTAACTGATTTCTGTGCTTTGATTTTATGTCCTGCAACTTTCCTGAATTCATTGATCAGTTCTAGCAGGTTTTTTGGTGGAATCTTTGGGTTTTCCATAGATAGTATCATGCCGTTTGTGAAGAGTGGAAGTTTGACTTCCTCCTTGTTGATTTGGGTGCCTTTTATTCCTTTGTGTTTTCTGATTGCTGAGGCTAGGACTTCCAATACTATGTTGAATAACAGTGGCCAGAGTGAACATCTCTGGCATGTTCCTGATGTTAGGGGGGAAAGCTCTCAGTTTTTCTCCATTGAGAATGTATTAGCAGTGAGTTTTTTGTATATGGCTTTTATGATCTTGAGGTATGATCCTTCTTTCCCATCTTTGTTGAGGGTTTTTATCAAGAAAAGATGCTGTATTTTGTCAAATGCTTTCTCTGCATCTATTGAGATGATCATGTGGTTCTTAACCTTTCTTTATTGATGTGATGTATTATATTGATTGATTTGAAGATATTGAACCAGCCGTGCATCCGGGTTATAAATTCCACTTTGTCATGGGGAATAATTCTTTCAATGTATTTTTGGATATGATTGGCTAGTATTTTGTTGAGAATTTTTGCTTCCATGTTCATGAGGGAAATTGGCCTTTGTCTGGTTTTGGAATAAAAAAAATACCATTTTGATTTTGATGGAGATCCGTAATAATGTCCTCTTTCATTTCTGATTTTGAGTCTTCTCTTTTTCTTTTCTAGTCAATGCAGTTAAAGTTTTGTGAATTTTATTGATCTTTTCAAAGAAGCAATCTTTAATCTTCTCATTTGTTTTTCCATTCTCTGTTTTTCTGTGATCTAGTCTATATTATTTCCTCGCTTCTACTAGCTTTGGGATTAGTTTGTTCTTCTCTTTCACGTTTCTTAAGTTGTCATTTTTAGTGGTTTAATAAGAGTTTTTTTAATGTAAGAATGTTTACAGCTAGAAATTTCCAGCTTAGTACTATGTTACCTGTATCTTTTAAGTTTTGGTATGTTGTGTTTCCATTTTAATTATCTGAATATGTTTCCTATTTCTGTTGTGATTTCTTCTGTTGTGATCCATTGGTTGTTAAGAGTATTTTTTTTAATCTTCATGTATTTGCTCATTTTCCAGTAGTCCTGCTGTTGATTTCTAGTTTCATTCTAATTTGATTGGAAAAGACATTTTCTATGATTTCAGTTTTTAAAAATTTACTAAAACCTATTTTGTAGGCTAACATGGTTCGTCCTGGAGAATGTTTCAAGGCTACTTAAATATTGTGCATTCTATTATTTTTGGGTGTTCTATCTATGCCTGTTTGCTACAATTAGTCCATATTGTTAATCATATACTGTATTTCCTTATTTGTCTTCTGCCTGGTTGTTCTGTCCATTATTGACAGTGGGGTATTGGAGTCTTAACTGTTATAGTAGAGCCATTTCTCCCTTCATGTCTGTTCGTGTTTGCCTCATTTGTTTAAGAGCTCTTGATAGTTGGTGCATTTATGTTATAACTGTTATCTTTTCTTGATGATTTTACCCCTTTTCCATCATATAATGTCTCTGTTAGTCTCTTACAACAATTTTTTAAAATATTTATTTATTTTTGAGACAGAGAGAGAGATAGAGCATGATTGAGGGAGGGGCAGAGAGAGAGGGAGACACAGAATGTGAAACAGGCCCCAGGCTCTGAGCTGTCAGCACAGAGCCCGACGCGGGGCTTGAACTCACGAACCACGAGATCATGACCTGAGCCGAAGTCAGACGCTCAACCGACTGAGCCACCCAGGCGCCCCTCTTACAACAATTTTAAATGGAAAGTCTATTTTGTCTGATAATAATATAGCAACTCCTGCTCTCTGGGTTGTTCTTTGCGTCAGATATTTCCATCCTTTCATTTTCAACCTAGGCATATCCTTAAATCTAATGTAGAAGCATGTATTTGGACCCAGTTTTTTTTTTAAATCAACTTGCTGGTCTACGTCTTTTGATTGGGGGAGTGTAACCCATTTAAAATTAAGTAATTACTGATAGGGAAGGACTTATAATTGGCATTTTGTTATTTGTTTTTTGTATGTGTTACAGCTTTGGTTTTGTCCTTATTTCCTTTCTTAATGTATTTCTTTATGATTAGGTGATTTTTTTTGTAGTGATACATCTTCATTCTCTCATCATTTCTTTTTGTTTGTATTCTATAGTTATTTTCTTCATGGTTACCATTGGGGTTACATATAATATCCTAAAATCACGACAGTGTATTTTAAGCTGATAATAGTTTAATTTGTATCCATTTAAAAAAGTCTTCTCCTTTATAGCTCTGCCCCCTCCATACCTTGATTTTATGTTACTGATGTCACAAAATATACTTTATTATTATTACATTCCACATTAGCATAGATTCATTCTTTTTATGCTTTTGTTTTTTAAATTCTATAAAAGAAGAAAACATGGAGTTGCAAACACAGTTAAAATGATTCAGGTTTTCATATTTATGCAAATATTTACGTGTACTGGATAACTTTATATTTTCATAGAGTTCTTGTCTAGCATCGTATCATTTTAACTTGAAGGGCTCATTTTAGCATGTCTAAAGCCCTGTCATTTTAACTTGTCTAGCTTGTCTAGCATCCTGTTATTTTAACTTGAAGGACTTCTTCTAGGGCAGGTCTAGTGGTATTGAATTCTCCCTCAACTTTTGTTCACTTAGGATTGCCCTTGTTTCTCTCTCTCTCTCTCTCTCTCTCTGTTTTGTTTTGCAGGACTGTTCTGGTGTATATAGAATTTTTGGTTAACATTATTTTTTTTTCTTCCAGCAAAAAATATGTTTAAATATGTTACCCAACAACCTTCTGACCTAAACAATTTCTGCTGAGAAACCTGATAATCTTAATGAAGATCCCATATTTGTAATGAGTCTTTTCTCTTGTAGCTTTCAAGATTTTCTATTTATCTTTGACTTTCAGCGGTTTGATTATAATGTTTCTTGTTGTGGGCCTCCTTGAGTTTGTCCTGGCCCACCTCCAACATGCACAGGCTAGGGAGAAAATCTATCCCTGGGCACAGGTTGAGTAGTGACAACTCCATGTCTCCTAAGTTAAACGGAGACATAGTTAGATATACAACTATGGGAAAGGAGTGGCCATAAGGAGGGCCAAAGTTCAATATTTCCAATGGGAATGGGATTAATCTGGAGGTGTGGTGGATGTGTAACTTCATGTCCCCTCAGCCAAGAAAGAAGATCAGCTCCATTCCCAGTCCTCTGCCTCAGGCTAAGTGCAAATGTTCTAACCTGGGCCCATCCATTACCTATGCCTATGAATGCCTGCATGGTGTTGACACCATCTTGCCAGGGGCACCATAACCAAACCTATCACACAGTCCCGAAGATGGGACTATGATCCCCAGCTGAACACTAAGGATATTCTTCTCAGAGACTATATGCAATGGACCCCAGAGAGAAACTAGTTTGAAAATAGAGTGAAGGGGTGAAAATAGATTCACGTAGGGACAGATATCTTCCCTAGGCATGAGAATGGAAAAATGTGGAAAATGAAGTGACTAGTGCCATCTCCTAGCAAGATACCTCAAGAATAAGCAACACTTGAGGGCTTTGGTGAAGGGAGCCCTTTACAGGCTACACCTGAGAGCCCTGGGAGACAGGGGCCTGCATTCCTCCTTCAGAAAGAGAGGGAAAGCCCTGACTTTGGGTCTGTATCTTGCCCTTTCCAATTAGAGGATAGGGGTGGCAGTGATTCAGGTCTGGCTATTAGGGGCTCCTTGCTGAAGGTCAGAACACAGCCTGGGTCCAATATTCACTTCAAAGTTCCTTTGGGCAATGTCCAGGGCCTGGAGCAGAGTGCACATGAATGAATCTGCAGGATAAAGGCACCTCTCACAGCAAGGGGAGAGATGCCAGGTGGCTACCTATCCTTGCAATTACTCAAGTTGACTAAGCACCAAGCCCTCAGGGACAGAGGGTCCTGCTTTCCTCTGGAACACCAGACACTGAGAGCTGTCAGTTGGCTCAGGAAATGACTGGGAACTCCACACCAATGTGTGTACCTGACACAGACCCACGGATCCTGGAATGTTCTAGTTTCAAAAGAGTACATTCTTGTGAGGCTTCTGCTCTGAATGGCTCCCATGTAGAACCTAGTTTGATGAGAGAGCAATAAAATGCAAAGAGGCACCCTGAGGACCAACGTTCTTCATTACAGAAGAGAATGGGCTCAAGTTAGAATTCAGTGCCTACTCCTAGCTCCCGGCAGGCTCACTGTCTGGCAAGTAAGAAACACATGAGGGCTGTTGTCAAAGGAAACCTTCTTTGGCTACACCTGAGAGTGCAATTCTCTAGGAGGTCTGTATTCTTCCTCCAGAAACAGAGGGAAAACTGCATTTGGTGGTTTTTCCTGTCCTTCCCATCAGGAAATAGATGCACAATTGATGCAGAGGCAAGGGGTCCCTTTTCCCAGCTGGCTGTCAAGTGTTTGTAACCTGGACCTGGTGCAGTAGTTCTCTCAAGAGCCCCTTCTGTGCCAACCAAGTCCAGAAGCATAGTCTGCCTAGGGGAACATCGGTGAGAAAGAATTAAAGGAAGTCTACCCTTCACTGCACTTACCAGAGCTGGCCAAGCACTGAGCACTCAGAGACAAGAAGGCCATCCTTCCTTTGATTTGAAGTGACTGCTCTCACATAGCACCCAGAGTGGGAGTTTAGCACCAATCCTTTGGCTCTGCTTGTGTGAAGTGAGTGAAAGTCCAACAGTCCTGAATGAGACCCAAGACTTAGAAAATAGCAAATTGGTGGGAATGGCTACAAGGGAGATGAAGGCTGTACATTACAGATGGAAATGGGAGAATGATGGGCATGTCTCTCGACTGCCTTTGTCCTTGCTGGGTGCATAAGGTCAGTCCCTCCCCAAAACTCTGGGACTGCCTGCAGACATCCATCCATCACCTGCTTGGCAATTTCATATGTGCTTGGCCTCTCATTGTGAAGAGAGTTCTCATGGGAAGTTATAAGAGGTCCTGTTGCCAACCTGTGCCTGAGTCACCAGGATTCAGCCAGAGCCCCCCAGGTTAAAGTGAAGGCTACCTCTCTCAGTCACTGACTCTGAATGGAGCCCAGTGACATCTTGGTTTGAAAAATAAGAGCAAAAGGATGGAAAGAAACAAACAGAGGGCCAAAGTGCTTCATGACAAAGGAGAGCAGAATGAAACTGAGCAGAACACGCCTAGCACAATCTCCCGAGAAATTGTCCATAGTATGGAACGCCCATGGGCAGGGCCAAAGGGAATCATCCATTGCCTACTTCTGGGTGCTCAGTTAGCCTGAGGCCTGCACTGTTCTTTCAGAAAGAGAAGGCAGGCTCTTTACCTTGGCTCCTTTGCATGGCCTAGCCCTCAGGGCATAAAAAGGGCAGTGATTTCATGGTAGCAGGTTAGTGGTCCCCTTAGTGCTTTAGAAATTGTAACCAAGTCATGGTGCAGTATTCCCTGTAAGGGCTTTTTTGGGGGCAGGCTGAATGGTCCTGCAGTCTACTCTGTAGGTCTGATGCATCTGCCTCAGAGGATGAAGATTTCAATCAGCCAGGGGAGGGAGGTCAGCTGGCTACCCATCACAGAGATTACCCAGGCCAGTCAAGCTATAGGTGCTTATGGACAGGAGGGTCATTCTTCTTTTGGATAATCTAATTGCTCTCACACAGCACAGGGCCAGAGTGGTATTTCATCAGATTCCTAGTGGTTGGTAATGTGGCTGACAGACCAATTCCACCTGGTTGTGACCCATGACGTAGTTATAATAACTGAAAATGGATGGGAAGGCCTATAAGGAAGGCCAAGTTTCTTCATGACAGAGGAGATTAGGATCAAGCTTGGAATGAAATGTCTAACATAGTTTCTCCTTCAACCAGAAGTAAGGCCTCCTCCCTCCCAAACCCTGGCATTGCCTCCACGTGGACACTCTGCTGGTAACATTCAAGGGCTCTATGCCTCCCATTGTCAACATACCTCTGAGAGGCACATAATGAGGGCTCCTGTGTCCCAAGCTATGCCAGAGACATAAGGACTTGGCCAGATTCTCTAACTGAAAGGAAAGGATATTTCTCTGAGACACTGGCTCTGAATGGCACCTAAGGAGACACTGCTTTGCAAATGGAAAAAAGGTATTCATTGCAATGGAAATGTGGAAAGCCAAAGCGCTTCATTATTGATGAGAATGGGACACAGATTAGAATGCAGTGTCTAGAATGACAATGAACTGGCAAGGTCCTGTCAAAGGAGTAAGAAACACCTGTGACCCAAACAAATGAAAGCTCTAAAGGGAAACCTGCTGAGAGCCCAGCCTGCAAGAGGTCTTCCTACTTCCTTCTGAAAGAGAGGGAAAGCTTCTGGCCTTAGCTGTATTTCCTGCCCTTCCCATCAGGGAATAGAGGCAGCAGGGATTCAGGGGTAGTGGGTCCATGCTCCAGGCTGTTGCTTAAGTGTTTGGAACTGTTCCTGTGATGAATTAGGTTTTGAAGGGACACCTTATGCCCTTACTAGGTTCTGGAATACACCTCGTATGCATGGATTATGTGCTCTTCAGAATCTGAGGCCAAGCACTAAGGGCTCTCTGACAGCAGGGCAATCTTTCCTGTGGGTTGTCAGAAAGGAATGACTCTTGGTTAGCACAGAAGCATCGTGAGAACTCACCACCAATCCCTGGGAGCTCACTGTGTGATTGACAGCCTTACTGGCCCAGCCAGCCTGCAAACCGAGTCCTAGCTAGCAAATAACAATGGGATGGGAATGGCTCTATGGACAGTCAAAGTTTCATTTTCGATGGGAATGGAAGAAAGCTGAGAGTGAAAAGTCTTTCTCCATTTGCCCTTGCCCCAGAGATGAGGCCAGCAGCCTCCCAACACCTTTGGTCTTAGCTACACAGAAATATTGAGAGCTGGGTACTTCCCATTGACCTACATCTAATGTTGTCAATATAGATCTGGAAAGCATGTTGCAAGGCTTCTATGGCCCAACCTATTTGGAATGACAAGGACTCATCCAGAATATCCAATTAAAATCAGAGGGAATTGCTCTGAACCACGGGCCCTGATTGGCCCATGGCGGATTCTAGTTTTCAAAAGAGTAAAAGGGGGCTCCTGGGTCACGCAGTTGGTCAAGGGTCTGACTCTTGGTTTTGCCTCAGGTCATGATTTCACAGATACTGAGTTCCAGTCCCACATTGTGCTTTGTGCTGAAGGCTTGGAGCCTTTAGACTGCTCCAGGCCCTGTGTCTTCCTCTCTCCCAGCCCTTTCCCAGCTCTCGCTCTCTCTCTCTCTCACTCTCAATGTCTCTCCATAAATTAAATAAATATTTTAAAAAATAAAAGAGGCAAAGGATGGGGCTCCTGGGTGGTTCAGTTGGGTAGTCGTTGGTTTAAGGCTAAATGATGAACTTGCGGTTTGCACACAGCGTGCATAGGATCATCAGTCCCACCCTCCCTACCCCTTCCCTGCCTGCTCATTCACTCTTTCTCTCTCTCTCTCAAAAATAAAAATCAACAAAAAAAGAGGAAAAGGGTGGAAAGAGATACACAGAGTGAGAATGTACCTATGAGAGATGAGAATGGGAGAAGTCTTAGGATGAAATGACTAGTACCATCTCCTGGCAAGCTTACTGTCTCAGAAAGAAGAAACACATATGGACTAGGGCAATGGGAAACCTCCAGTGTTTCCAGTGGGAGCCTTCATGGCATGATGCCTGTATTCTTACCTGAGCAAGAGAGGGAAAGCTTCCTGAGTTCACTACTCTTGCTCCCATCCTCTCAGTGCAGATGACAGCACTGATTAAAAGCTAGTGGGTTTGTGCTCAAGTGTTTAGAATGCATCAGTGGTGCAGTAGGTCTTGAATGGTCTCTTTTAGTGCTAAGCAGGTCCTTGAGAATACTGCACAGGGGTGAACCAACTGCTCTTCAGAGTGAAAGCATCTTTAACAGCCAGTGAGGGAGACAAGTTGGCTAACCATCCTTTCTTTCATCAGTCAGCCAAACACCAAGGATACACGGAAGACAACCTTTCCTTTGGGATATCAGAAACTGATTGCTCTTGGTCAGCACAGACCAGAGTCAGAGCTCATTAGAATGGCTTGGCATTCACTATGTGGGCAACAGCCTCATTAGGCTTGCCTGGGACCCAAGACATAGTGATCAAAACAGCCAGGGAATTGGAATAGCTACACACAGGGCCACAGCTTTGCATTTCAGCTGAGAATGAAATATCTAGCTCTGTGTTCCTCTTGTCCCAGAAGTGACAATAGTTCCCACCTGATACCTCTGACCCTGACTAAACACGAGCCTTCCTGCTGGGCACCTCGAAATGTCCTGGGCCTCTCTTTGTCCAAGAGTACTGAAAGGCAATTTTGGAGGGACTCTGTGGCCCAGCGTATTCCAGAATGACAAGAACTTGGCCCGACTCCCAAGGTAAAAGTAGAGGAAATGGCTCTGAGACACTGTGCCTGAATGGACAACAGGGACAACTTAGCTTTAAAAGGAGCACCAAGGTGGAGGAGATTTACACAGAAGGTCAAAATTCTTAATTATCCGAAGAGGTTGGGATATAGCCACGAAGGAAGCGACTTGTACAATCTCCTGGCAAAGTGGTTGTCTCAGGAGGAAGAACACTGTGTGGGCTTGGACAAAGGGAAACCTCCTGCATGGTTTGTTCAGAAGGAGAGAAATTTTCTGGCATTAGTTTTGTGGTTTGCACTGTCCTCTGAGGCACTCATGATACATAGTAGATTCTGGTCTGTGGCCTGACCCTCAATTATTTGCAAAATGATTCCGGTGCACTGGCTCTTGAATGGGCTTTTTCTGCATGTTCTGAACTTTCTGAAGAGTACTGCAAATTGATGAACTGTCTGCTCTTCAGAATGAAGGCATCTGTAGCAGCCAGTGGTTGGAGTTCCGCTAACTATTACCATAGCAACTCCAGCCTTTCAAGCACCAAGTGCCACCAAGTGACAAGGTGTCAGTGGATCCTTTTGTGTATCAGAAACAGAATGTTTTGAGTTAGCATGGGAGCACATGGAAACTTTCCAGTAATCCCTGGATTCTTGCTGAATCACTGGCAGGTGACTGTGCCTAGCGGGAACCAAGATATAAAGAGACAAACAGCATGAGATGAGGCACCTGGGTGGCTCAGTCGGTTAAGTGACTGACTCTTGGTTTCAGCTCAGGTCATGATCTCACAGTTTTGAGGTCAAGCCCAGCATTGGGATTTATGCTCAAAGTGTGCAGCCTGCGTTGGTTCCTCTGTCTCACTCTTTCTACCCCTACCGCTCTCATGCACTATCTCTCTTATTGTCTCTCTGCCTCAAAAATGAGAAATGTTTTAAAAAGGTAAAAAAGACAGAAAGAAAAACAGTGAGGGAATGGGAATGAACACGTGGAGGGCCAAAGTTCTTACTTCCCCATGAGAAAATGATCAACCAGAGAATGAAGGGACTAGTGTAATTGTTTAAAACTGGCTGTGTTCAGAATACGAAGCACCTCTTCACTGGGAAAAGGGAAAAGCACAACTTTTCTCCAAGTTGGGAGAACATGTTCTGACTCTCCACTTGACAAGAGAGGACATGGCTCTTACATTCTGGCCCAGAATCCCCACAGTGAATGGCTAGGTAGAAAAAGTGCAAGGGGGTGGGAATGGAGACATCAATGGCCCAAGTTCTTCACTGCAGGTGAGGACAGCATAATGCTGAGAGTGAAATGAGGAGCTAAGTGACTTGTGGCCCCACAAGGGAGGACAGCACCCTCCCAGCTGCTCTGGACTTGGCCTCTGGGCAGAAATTCTCTTCTTGGCACCTTCCATTGCCTTAGTCCTCCCTTTATTGATAGAATTAGAAAGACAAGTCTCCAGGTACCCCGTTGCTCAGCCTATCCCTGAGTAAGTTGAGCTCCATGCAACTGTCCAGTTAAAAGCAGAGGAGATCTCTCTTGGACACTGGCCATGAATGTCTCATAGGGAAGACCTAGTTTGACAAAGGGCAAAAAGATAGAAATGGATACACGGATTGCAAAAATTCTCCTTCTCAAATGAGAACGGAATCAATCTGAGAATTAAGTGACCAGCACACTTTTTTGGCAAAGCTGGCTGTTTTGGGAATGAGAAACACATCTATGCTGGGCCAAAGGAATCCTCCACTGGCTACCCTGGCCACGAGTTTTGCAAGAATTCTTCCTTTGGGACTTGAGAAAGGGCCGAGAAGCTTCTGGCATTGAGTGCATTCCTTACGCTGACCTACAGTCGATAGACACCAGTGGTTGTAAACAACAGATGTCAGGAAATCTCTCATAACCCAGGGGATGGAGAAGCAGGAGCAGTAAGGAATCAATGGTGGCTCTATTTCCAAGAGTTTGGCCCCAACTTAATTGAAAAACCTTTTTTTTTAACCATCCAATACTTCTAAGGTGTTATTTAGAGTTTTTCTGAGTATAAGCAGACAGTCTGCTTTATTTTGAGATGTAAAACTTTTTCAAGAGTGACAAGTTTTACTAGAGAAAGAGTCAAGGGAGCCATTTACCATTCTTAATTTGAAAATTTTTAGGTGGGGCGCCTGGGTAGCCCGACTTTGGCTCAGGTCATGATCTCACAGTCTGTGGGTTCAAGTCCCATGTCGGGCTCTGTGCTGACAGCTCAGAGCCTAGAGCCTGTTTCGGATGCTGTCTCCCTTTCTCTCTGCCCCTCCTCCACTCATGCTTTGTCTCTCCTGCTCTCAAAAATAAATAAAACATTAAAAAAAAGAAAATTTTTAGGTAAGCCAAACCTGGGTATTATTTTTTAAAGCAGAATTTTTTATTACTTTTTGTGTCTTTTCTGTCTTGCAGGGGAAGGCCTTTACCCAATTAGTAAAAGTATTAACCCATACAAACAGAAGTTGGCATTTTTTTGTTGAACTTGGCACCTGAGTCAGACCTAATTGTTAGTCTTTTCCTGGATAGTCTCAAGTTCCTTGATTGTCTGGGAGAGCAAGTCTGTGGTTGAAAGAATTGTTTTTAAGCCATACTTCACAGCCTGATACCACTTGCAGAACTGTCCTTGACCATTTTTTTTTAGTAAACATCCTTTGGGCCATTTGATAAGTTTTGTCCCTCCCTAAACAAAAAGCCTGATGCTGTATTTTAATAATCTTTTAGCTCTGTGAGCTTGGTAATAGTGATTGCTCTGCTCTGTTTGTAACCATTCCAAGGGCCAGAGACAGTGTTTAGGATTTGTTGTTTGTTTGTTTATTTTTATTGGGGGGGGAGAGTAGGTGGGTTTGAATCTCCTTTAATAATTGATAGAGCAGCAAACTATTTTATTTAACCCTAATATCTATAGCCTACAACATCTAGTAATTTTCAAAAACTCACATGATTGTTTATGAGTCCTGAGTTAGTAGCACCACAGTGTCTAATTTACTTATGATGTCCCTTTATAGCAAGGGTATAAGGCTGTCTGGCATTATCAGGAAAGAATGAGAAATTTCCCCATATACATCCCAGGGACTGAGAGAAAAATTGAGTTAGAAGTTTTCTGGAGATGCCTCTAATCATCAGGCTGCGTTTGGATAGTTGGCCTGGAGTGGAAAGGAGGACAGAAAATGTAGCTCTGGTGTCAAGAAGGAAATCAACCAGTTTTCCTTCTATATTTAGAGTTACCCGAGGTTCTGGGTTTCTGATAGACAGTTGGTTTAGGGAGCCACCGTGAAGAGCCCCAGGTTCCAGTTAGTTCCTTCCAGGGACATTGGTTATCTGAACCCTCACAGATAGAGGTTCCCGAGGGCATTCAGATCTCCAGTAATTGTTTCTATACAAGGGGTTTGGCTTATGGGATTTTCACTGTGGTTGTCCCCTCTGAGGACATTCTCATTTTAGTCCTCTGAACGGCCATATAAATGACACTTGGTGCCAGGACCTGGGGAACTCCGGTCTGACATAGTAGTACGTAAGGCCACAACTAAGACCTCAGATTTTTTTTTTTTAAAGCTTCTTCTTCTGTTTTGTTTGTAATATACCCAATGGGCAGCTTATAAGAGTTCCTCTAGGTTCCCTTCAAGGCCAACAGCCAATTTTTGCATTTTCTCTGAATATCTAGGGCCGATTGAGTGACAAATTTGTCCTTGAAAATGATCTTAGCCTTAGAGGTAGCAGGGAGGATAGCCATATATTTAATGAGAGCCTCCCTCAACCTCTTTTGGAAGGCTATCAGGCTCTCATTTTGTGTTCATAAAATAATGGCCAATTTAGCATAATTTAAGGACTAAATATTAGATTTCTGTAATTTTTTTTTAACCCCTCCATTTCCTGTCTGTAGGACATTAGGGTTATGGACTGTGATTAAGCAAGATTTTATTGGTTGTTGCAGGAAGCACTAATTTTATTTTGGCCCAACAGTAACTTACATATGGATCATTGGATGTTGAGGGAGGGGGTTAAAGAGCCAAAGTCAATGTATATTCCCCTGCCTTTTTCAACAATGCCCACATAAATGTGTTTCAGCCACGTGGATATCCATTTTTTGCATATGATGGGCTAAGTTTAGTAAAATAGCTCCCAAGGATCTTAGTAAAAGCCCTTTATATATTATCCATCCCTCATATGACAGAGGCATCCATTCTTCTGCTAAACAAGAACAACACAAATGTGGAGGATTTGGAGGCTGGCATTAAGGGTATTGCCATCATTTCCCGAGCCTTTTTATTGAAGGAGGAGGAATGTTCATCTTAACCCTGTGTACTTTTAAAATCCATTTATTTTCATCTTAGTCTATCCTGACCATGCGTAACATTTTTTTTTAAAGATTATCCTTCACAAACCTTCTACAACTTTTCTTTGGCATTCAGATTTTGTCCCAAGCCATTCTCTCAAAACAATCCATCTGATTTAGGAGAAAATTACTTTCTTTTACCCTCAACAAAAGATATATTTCCATTCCTTATATCTTTCTTACATATCTCCTACTTTCCTACATACAGAGTTGCTTTTCTTAAGTCTTAAGTACACTTTGCAGAGTTTTAACTGCTAGAAACCTTAGTCTCCAGTGAAAACTAAGTAGTCACCAATTGTGAACTCTATGTTGTATCAGAATTTTTTGTTAGATGGCAAACTTATGAATCCATTAAGCACAAAGCATGTTTTTCAACAGTTCCAAATATCCTTAGTTTTTTGCAACAGGTCCAAAGCACAAACCTACATCTAGTAATTAGTGCTTCAGCTTCTTATCTTGTTAGATAGCCAATGAATTCAATCTAAATTTTTCATGCAAGCCAAACTTTAACATTTTAGGTTTCAAGGACTTTGAAAGCTATCTTAACAATGACCCATGAAAACTATGAGAAAGGGGCGCCTGGGTGGCTCAGTGGGTTGAGCGGCCAACTTCGGCTCAGGTCATGATCTCTCGGTCTGTGAGTTCGGTCCCCGTGTTGGGCTCTGTGCTGACGGCTCAGAGCCTGGAGCCTGCTTTGGATTCTGTGCCTCCCTCTCTCTCTGCCCTTCCCTTGTTCATGCTCTGTCTCTATGTCTCTCAAAAATAAATAAACGTTAAAAAAAATAAAAAAAAAGAAAACTATGAGACAGATGAAATTAACCATTACTTTCAGTCATCTTTTTGTTAACAAATTGGAACAGAGATAACATGAGCTTCTTTGACCTTCAGCAAATCTAAGGAAACTAAAAGTCTGTTCTGTATTTTTTTTAATGTTGATAACATTGTCTATCTCAAACCAACAAACTTAAATGAGCTTAAACACTGAATACATTTTCTGTGGGTCCATGTAAGACAATTCATTCACCACTGTTAGTTTTACCTGGAATGTTGGTGGGGAAATCTGACTTGGGTTGTCATTGCTCCTGGACATCTGGGCGGGAGGAGGACCTGTGGTGCCTGAGGCACTAGGGGGTCAGTTATGCAGATGCACCCCCAGGGGGTGTAGACAAGGAGTAAGGAGAGGAGAGGTGCTAACAGAAGGCAAAGAAAGAGAATTCCCAGCTTGAAATCTTGTCAGCTCAAAGCAGACATCAGGCTTCTTTGTTTTCTTTTGTTTTGTTCTCCACTAGTGGAATTCATAGTCCATATCAGCGGAAAAGACAGGGAATTTCCTTGAAGCAAAGGAGTTTCCACAGCTGCTTGGATTATTCTTTAAAGTCTAATTATCATAACCACTGACCCAGAAAATGAAGATGAGATAAGTACCCATACATGGTTACACAGCGATTTGCTGCCACCCAGCGCCCAGTAAAAAAGTGTTATTCTTGTCTTTTCAAGGTGCTTGAAACCCAAGAGGATGTTAGAATCTTCCATGGCAAAACAAAAACAACAACACAGGCCTACTTGGCCAGAAACCTGAGTTCTGGGGGACTCCTGCAGAGATGAACAAGCTTACAGGGAAAAGTATCCTGCTGAAGAGCCAGGGGCCCTTTGGGCCAACATAACCACAATCACTACAAATGCACCAGGATCCCCAGGGGAGAGCCCAGGGTATGACTGTATGACAAACACATGGAGTGGACTGCAGGGAGAGCTCAGAGTGAAAATAGAGCAAAGGATGAAAATTGATAGAGGGAGGAGCAGAGTTCTGAATCAGGGATAAGAATGAGTTAATGCAGGGAGTGACGATACTAGCACAGTCTTCCCCAGCTCACAGACTGTCTCAGGAAGGAGAAACACCTGTGGGCTTTGGCAAACAGTGCCATCTATAGTTCCACCTTAAACCCCTGTCAACAAGGAACCTGCCCAGATTCTTTATACAGAATCAGTGGGAAAGTTCCGGCTCTGGGTATATGTCCTTCCCTTGCCATCAGTACGTGGGGGCAGCAGTGATACAGTTGAAGCAGGGGTGTACTCCCACCCCATGGGCATGGGTTTAAAAGTGGGACTTGGTGCAGGATTTCATCCAAAGGTACTTTCTGTGTTGGCCACAACACTGATATCATGCCCACGTGAATACCTGCTGTCCTCCAAAATGAACAGATCTCCATTAGTGGGGGTGGAGGGAGTGCTGGAGTCCAGCTCCAGTGAGTCCAGGGGTCCCTGAAGGATGGACAGAAGCGGCAAGAAGAAAAATTGAGAGAGCCACAAAATGGAGTCTTGTCACCAAGCAGGCATCTCTGGCAACTCTGCTCTGCTGGTCTCAGTATCTTTATTTTTGGGCAGTGAGTTACATTACATCAAAGAGTATTATTTTTTCTTAGAAGATAGTTAAAGAAAGGATATAGTGTGTATTATGTCAATTTCCCAGACCTTGAAGGAGAGTTTTATCTTAGTTATTTTTTTATTCTATTCCTGAGATAATGAACATACACTGTTTTTGCCAGAGAGCATTCAATTTCCTCAGGAACTGACTGGGAAACTGGCACCAGTCCTACAGCCAAAGCTTGTAAGTAACAGCCCCAGGGTCTGGAACATGAACTGAGACCTAGCTAGAAAAGCAGCAATGGGATGTACATGAGGACAAGCAGCACCAAAGCTCTTCATCTAAGGGAATATCATCTATCTGCACAAGAGATTTCTTACTTACTTAACTCTCAATCCAGGCAGGAGGATGGCTCCCTTCCTGAAACAGATGGCTTAACCTACACAAGCATTCTCCAGTGGCCTGGTGATGTTCACAAAGTCTGAAAGCCAACTCCCAGTCTCCCTGTGACCACATCACTTGGACACTCACCAAAATGGCACCAGAATCCCTGCTTCATAGGAAAGGATAGGTCTCTGAGACACTGGCTCTGAAAGAATTCCAGGGAACCTCTTGTTTCAAAAGAAGAGCAGTTTTTACTATTGCTAGAATAGCCTACTGAACAACAAGAGCTCAGGGACTCCTCTGGGGCATCAGACTCTGAGGGCCCTGCACTGGCTCAGGAACTGACTGGAAACTCATTTCCAATCCTTGGAACATGGTTGTGTAGAAGACAGCCACGTGGTCTTGCTGTGTGAACTTAGCAAGTGAAGAAAGCAGCAATGGGAGAGGAGTGACTACCAGGTGAGTCAAAGTTCTCCATTCAAATGGGCACAGGTCTAATCGAGGAAGGAGAGATCTCCAACATCCCTTCCTCTTGTCTCACACAGGAGGCAGGATCCTCCCCTAAACACTGGCTTCAACTCCCCTCAAGCAATCTCCCTGGGCATCTTTCCACACCCCAGGTTTGGGGATGGCCACATAATTCTAAAATGTAAGGGAGAAGGGCCCAAAGCAATACCTGTTGGGAGCCATTTTGGGCTCACAGGTTGAGATCCTTCCCTGTGTAGAAAAGTGGTTAAAGCAAAGCTCCCATTAGCCAAAATGGGGGCTTGGATTTCTTGAGCTACTCTCCTTGGCCCCAAGGAATGTAATGTTCTTTTGTTTAATGGCATTTAGATAATGGGGAAGTACCTGGAGCCCAATGCCTTGATGGATTTATAAGACCTTAAGGAAACCCCCTGCTCTCTCCCCCCACCCTACTTTATCTTAAAACCAACAAACAGGTTTAAGGAGGTTTGCCACCTTGCTAGTAAAAATGGATTCTTGTTAAAGAGATCAAATTACCTTTAAAAAAAAAATACACAGACCCAGCAGGGCAAGGACGCCAGGACTGAGGAGACGCCAGAAGTCTCTCTGGCTCTCTCACTTCCTTTCGCCTGACCGTCCGTCCTTTGTGGACCCCTAGATTCACGGGAACAAGTACCCCGCATATACCTATATCACCATCCCAAGGAAACCACCAAACTCCCAAGCTGAAACAAGAGGATATTGCTCTAAGAAAGTGGCTCTGAATAAATTCCATGGAGAAATTTCTTCACAAAAAGGGCTAAGTGGTGGAAATGGAGAGACAGCATGCCTGGGCTCATCACATGTGAGATTTGGAGAATGTTGGGAATGAAGTACCTAGTGCAGTCTCCTCTCAACCAGGTTGTCTCCAGAAAACAAACGACTGTGGGCTTAGGCCAAGGGAGCCCTTGAGTGACTACACGTGGGAGCCCTGTCACCAAGAAGCCTGCATTTTTCCTTAGGAGGGAGTGAATTCTGGCTTTTGTCTGCCCCTCCCACTTCTTCAGACAGTTGAGGAAGGCAGCAGTGTATGAGTTGTAGCTATTGGGTTCTGCTGGCTCTTGCTCAGGATTTTGCGACAAGGACTTGGTTCCCTAATTCATGGAAAGGGCTCTTCCAGCCCTAACCCACCCCCCTTTTACCTACTGCCCATGTGCTAACTTTCTGCTTCTCCGAATGAAGGCAACAGAATCATCCAGGAAAGTGAGGTGAGCTGGATCCCCTTTGCCTTACATAGCATAGCAGCCCCAGCACCAAGCAAGAACCAAGGGACACAAGGCCTTCATTCCTTTGGTGGAGCAGAGCCTGATATCTCTCACTGAGCGCTGGAGCAGATTCGGAGTCTGAGGCCTACCAAGGAGTGTCAGCTTAGTGAGTGACGGCTGCATGGTTCCTAAGCATGAATGAATACAGAGTGAGAAACACAGTAAGGGAGAGGGAATGTCTATAGCCATGAGCAAAGTGTTCTCACTATTTCGACAATGGGAATGAGGCTAATATGGCATAGAGATGGGTGTCTTCCCGTCCCCTAGGCCCAACAAGGAGGCTAGCTCCCCTCTAATATGTCTGGCCCAGCCTCCATGCAGATCGGTCTCCAGTGGACCGCCGCCAAGGCCCTAAGCCTCTGGATGTCCATGTGGTCCTGCAACCAAAGGCCAGGGCTCCTTTGGCTCAACCGTTCCGACAGATCCAAGGACTCATCCACATTGGACATCTCCAAGCTGGACACAGAACTCTGAAAGACTGAATTCACAAGGACCCTGAGATGAGCCTCGATGGCTAAGAAACAATGTCTTCAACTTCATGCACCTAGGCCTGATTTGACAAGTTCCTTACTGAATGAGCCTACACGGATTCTGGGCACCAAATCCATTCAGTGTCTCATATTCCCTGCACCACCAATATCTTCCCCCTGACACCCTGCAGTCATGTGCAGTGTGGTTCATTCTTGTCCTTCTGGCCCCAGCAAATGTCATGTCAGGGAGGCCTCTCATACCCTCCGATGACTCCCCAGCCTGTCCTCACAGCACACTCATTCTTTTCATGATGACAGCGCTTGCCTTACTTTCACATGTCTTGTCCTTCATCCCTGTGTTCCTCTGCCCTCCAGATTGTGAGGACCTGGCAGGCAGGGACTACTTTGTCATTGTAAGCTTTGCACTTGGGACCACCAGATGGCCAAACACGAGGTGAGTGCTTGGAGCAGTTCCTGAATGAATAAATGGAAGCACCTTTGGGACCTCCCTCTCGATGTTGACCAGGTTACTCTGTGGAGACAACTGGGAGCATGGGAGATTCCTGTGGAATGTGAGGCAGGGGAAATGCAGAATGACTCTGCATGACCTTTCCCTGGTCCAGTTCCCCCAGCCAAACTCGGTGGGCACCGCTGACACAGGCGGCTGCCTGTTGCCTGGTGTCCAGCACTAGCCCTGGAGCCACAGGCATGAAATCTGCACACAGAATCAGCACCTTCATGTGGCTGCCACGAAGGCAGTGGCCCTTTCAGGTCCCAGGGTAAAGCTCAGGGCCTAGAGGCTCCAGGGCTGTTCAAGGGATCTCAGGCTTCTGCCATTCCCCTTTCTCTGTCCATCCGCAGCGTATATGCTTTCCTCCTGAGGCATCCTCATGTCAGCAAGGACGATGACCCCCCTATTTCCAAATGAAGACCCTGGGGGTCCAACAAAGACTGGGATTCTGTTGGACTCTAGATTCAGTGTACAGTGCTCTGACATGTGCTTCCCTATCCCAAGTCTTCACCAACCCAAGTCTCCAAGCGTCTCCAGGCTTTCCAAGGCTCCCAGCAAGTGGGAGGCGGGGGGGAGGCCAAGATGGCGGAGGAGTAGGGAGGCCCAAAGTTTCCCTTGTTTTTTGAATTGAGAGGGATCGAAACAGAGGGATTCTCAACTCCAAGAACCTGGCAGAAAAGGTGTAGCAGCCTACAAGGAACGCAAGGAACATAGACAACGCCCTAGGACCGTGAGTCTAATCGAGAACGGACAAAATGAACTCGGGAAACTGAGCTGAGGGGAGCGTGAGCCGGGGACAGCGGGGAAAGTGCCCAACATCCAAAGGAGAGGGTTAGAGAGGGGGAGACCACCACCATCCCGCCCCTAAAGACAGGACTTAGGAGGAGAAACTCTGTGTCTAACAGCAGAACTTAGCAGAGCTCTCCTTGTGCGGGGACCGCGGACGGAGGCACAGTCAGCCGCCCGGCCCAGAGTTGCTTAGCCGCCAGCAGCATGGGGAGCAACTGACCGCGGGACCACAGCTGCTGCTGCCGACGCCAGATGGGAGTGTGCGCCAGGCGCCGCTGCCGCCTCCAGCCCCCGGAGCTAACGACTGCTGGACGGGGCCGCTGCTGCCTGCCGGAGCGGGGAGTGCGCGCTAGTCCCTGCCACCGCCCTGTTGGAACAAAAATCTGCTGGGACCGCCGCTGCTGCCACCTGAGCAGGGATTGCGCACCAGTCGCGCCGCCATCCCGTGGGGAGCCAGAGACCTGGGACCATTACCTCTTCCGCCTGAGCCGGGATTGGGCGCTAGTCGCCACCGAGGGCCCCGGGGTGCGAACAATCGCTGGGACTGCCGCCACCGCTGTCGCCGGAGTGGGGAGTGTGCACAAGTCGCCCCGGCCAGCCAAGCGGGGAGCCCTCAGCGCGACCCGCTGCCAGCGGGCCCCTAGTCGCCTGCGGAGCACCTCTAACCCTGACACATTTGCAGCAGGATCGGAGGTGGCAGGCAGGCAGGTGCCCACCGTCCAGTGGACCGCACTGCACTGGTGCCCATAGCAGAGTGAGGACAGAAACAAGGAGGCGAGTGGAAGCCTGGGGACTGGGAACAAAGGACTGAAGGGACGCCATTGTTGTCTTACGGGCCCACAAGCACCAGCCCCAGGAAGTCACTCCCAGAGCCATCCCTGCCTCAGTGGTGACTACCGCCTACACTAAACCACGCCCATCTGCACAGGAGTGACACCTCTCAGCGGGAGCTACATAGGCCAAGTTCAGATCGCTGCGTGGAGTAACTCCAGGTCATTTCTTTTTAAAATATATGTTCCCCATTATTCTTCTTACTGATCCCCACTCTGGAGCTGACTATCCAGGGGCCTGGTTGACTTAAACAGAATCTTAACCCACTCTCTAAAGGCATGTTTTTCATCTCCTTCTGTACTTCCCTATTTCTCTCTCTGGAATAACCAGGCCACATAATCTCATCCGAGCAATTTCTGTCTTCATTCCTTTTTCCTTGCAACCGTCCTTATTCTGATTTCTCTCAGTCTGGATTAAGCTCTTTAGTCACTCTACCTGGGCAAAGACCATTTCCTTCTTTCCCCCGCAACTGTCATTATTCTTTCTGTAGACGCTCTGCCACCAGCACACTACATACCCTGTCCTTACTGTGTAGCTGGTACTTCAGGACATTGTCCTCAGAGTTTCATTAGTTATTCTTTTTTCTGTTGTGAACCGCTTGTCTGTATCATTTGTTGGTACGTTTGAGTATTTCTGTTTTCTGTTTGTCTGTCAGTCTGTTTCCCTTTCCAGGGCAATTCCAAGGAACAATCCAATACACACCTAGCCAAAATGACGAAAAGGAAGAATTCTCCTCAAAAGAATCTACATGAAGTAGGGACAGCTCAAGAATTTATGAAAACGGATATAAGCAACATAACAGAGCACGAATATAAAATGATAATCATAAAACTAATCGCTGGGCTTGAAAAAAGCATAGATGAATGCAAGGGGTCCCACGCAGCAGAGTTCAAGGACCTTAAAAATGGTCAGCAAGAATTAAAAAAGGCCTTGGATGAAATACAAGGCAAATTGGAAGCAGCCACAGCACGGATTGGAGGTAGAAGAAAGAGTAAGTGCATTAGAAGATAAACTTATGGAAAAAGAGGAAGCAGATAAAAAGAGAGAGAAGCTGATCCAGGAACAGGAAAAGAGAATTCGAGAGCTGAGTGATGCGCTCAAACGAAACAATATCTGTATTATAGGAGTTCCAGAGGAAGAAGAGAGAGAGAAAGGAGTTGAAAGGGTACTTGAACAAATCATTTCTGAGAACTTCCCCAACATGAGGAAGGAAAAGGGCATGGAAATCCAAGAGGCACAGTGAACTCCCCTCAGACATAACCTGAATAGATCCTCTGCACGACACATCATTGTGAAATTGGCCAAATATAAAGACAGAGAGAGAATCCTGAAAGCAGCTAGGAATAAAAGGGACTTAACATACAAGGGCAGACACATAAGGATAATAGCAGACTTATCTACAGAAACATGGCAAGCTAGAAAGGAATGGCAGGATATCTTCAACGTGATGAGCAGGAAGGATATGCAACCAAGAATCCTGTACCCAGCTAGCCTGTCATTCAGAATAGAAGGAGAGATTAAGGTTTTCCCCAACAAACAAAAACTGAAGGAATTCATCTCCAACAAGCCAACATTACAAGAGATCCTGAGGGGCACCCTATGAAGGAAAGGTTGCAAAGAACACAAACTACCAGAGACAGACTTACAAGCATGAAACCTACGGATAATACAGAGACTGTAAGCCCCTATTTTTCAATATTAACACTGAATGTAAATGGACTAAATGCACCAATCAAAAGACACAGGGTAACAGAATGGATTAAAAAACAAGACCCATCTATTTGCTGTCTTCAAGAGACTCATTTTAGACCTGAGGACACCTTCAGATTGAAAGTGAGGGGATGGAGAACTATCTACCAGGCTACTGGAACTCAGAAGAAAGCTGGAGTAGCCACACTTATATCAGACAAACTGGACTTTAAAGTAAAGGATGTAATAAGTGATGAAGAAGGACATTATATAATAATCACAGGGACCATCCAGCAGGAAGAGCTAACAATTATAAATATCTACGTGCCGAATTTGGGGGCACCCAAATATGTAAAACAACTAATTACAAACATAAGCAACCTTATCGATAAAAATGTCCTAATAGTAGTGGACCTTAACACTCCACTCTCAGCACTGGATAGATCCGCAAAACAGAAAATCACCACAGAAACAATGGCCCTGAACGACACTTTAGAACAGATGGGCCTAATAGACATCTTCAGGGCGCTTCATCCAGAAGCAAAGGAATTTACATTCTTCTCAACTGCACACGGTACATTTTCCAAGATAGACCATATTCTGGGCCACAGGGAAGCTCTGAATAAATATAATAGAATCGAGGTCATACTGTGCACTTTGTCAGACCACAATGCTTTGAAACTTGAAATTAACCAAAGGAAAAAGCATGGAAAATATCCAAAATCATGGAGGCTAAGGTTGACGAGTGGGTCAACCAAGCAATCAAAGAAGAAATTAAAAAATATATGGAAACGAATGAAAATGAAAATACAACAATCCAAACACTCTGGGATGCGGCAAAGGCAGTCCTGAGAGGGAAATATATTGCAATCCAGGCCCACCTCAAGAAACAAGAAAAATCAATAACACAAATCCTAATGGCACGCCTAAAAGAACTAGAAGCAGAACAACTAAAACAATCCAAACCCAGCAGAAAGAGAGAAATAACAAAGATCAGGGCACAAATTAATCATATGGAAACAGAGAAAGTAATGGAACAGATCAATGAAACCAAGAGCTGGTTCTTTGAAAGAATAAACAAAATAGACAAACCACTAGCCAGGCTTCTCAAAAAGAAAAGAGAGAGAACTCAAATAGATAAAATCATGAATGAAAAGGGAGTAATTACAACCAATCCCTTAGAAATAAAAGCAATAGTCAGAGAATACTATTAAGAATTATATGCCACCAAACTCGGCAACCTGGAAGAAATGGACAAATTTCTAAACAGTCACATGCTACCAAAACTCAAACAGGAAGAAATAGAAAATTTGAACAGACCCATAACTAGTAAAGAAATAGAATCAGTTATCAAAAATCTCCCATCAAATAAAAGCCCTGGACCAGATGGCTTACCTGCGGAATTTTACCAAACATTTAAAACAGAGTTAATTCCTATCCTCCTCAAGCTGTTCCAGAAAATTGAAATGGAAGGAAAACTCCCAGACTCATCCTATGAAGCCGGCATCACATTGATTCCCAAGCCAGACAAAGACCCAGCAAAGAAAGAGAATTACAGGCCAATATCCCTGATGAATATGGATGCAAAAATTCTCAACAAGATACTAGCAAATCGAATCCAACAGCATATAAAAAAAATTATTCACCATGAGCAAGTAGGGTTCATTCCAGGGATGCAAGGCTGGTTCAATATTCGCAAATCAATCAACGTGATACATCACATTAACAAAAGAAAAGATAAGAACCATATGATCCTGTCAATTGATGCAGAAAAAACATTTGACAAAATACAGCATCCTTTCCTAATAAAAACCCTCGAGAAAATCGGGATAGAAGGAACATACTTAAACATCATAAAAGCCATCTATGAAAAACCCACAGCTAATATCATCCTCAATGGGGAAAAACTGAGAGCCTTCCCCCTGAGATCAGGAACACGACAGGGGTGTCCACTCTCGCCACTGCTATTTAACATAGTGTTGGAAGTCCTAGCATCAGCAATCAGACAACAAAACAGAATAAAAGGCATCAAGATTGGCAAGGAGGAAGTCAAACTCTCTCTCTTTGCGGATGACATGATACTTTACATGGAAAACCCGACAGAATCCACCAAAAGCCTACTAGAACTGATCCATGAATTCAGCAAAGTTGCAGGGTACAAAATCAATGTACAGAAATCGGTGGCATTCATATACACCATCAATGAAGCAGCAGAAAGAGAAATAAAGAAGCTAATCCCCTTCACAATCGCACCAAAACCCATCAAATACCTAGGAATAAACCTAACCAAAGACGTAAAAGACCTCTTCGCTGAAAACTATAAAAAACTTATGAAGGAAATTGAGGAAGACACAAGGAAATGGAAAAACATCCCATGCTCATGGATTGGAAGAATAAATATCGTCAAAATGGCAATACTACCCAAAGCAATCTACACATTGAATGCAGTCCCAATCAAAATTGCACCAGCAGTCTTCTCAAAGCTAGAGCAAACAATCCTAAAATTTGTATGGAACCACAAAAGACCCCAAATAGCCAAAGTAATACTGAAGAACAAAAACAAGGCGGGAGGCATCATGATCCCAGACTTCAACCTCTACTACAAAGCGGTAGTCATCAAGACTGTATGGTATTGGCACAAAAATAGACACATAGACCAATGGAATAGAATAGAAAACTCAGAAATGGACCCGCAAGTATATGACCAACTAATCTTTGACAAAGCAGGAAAGAGTACCCAATGGAAAAAAGATAGCCTCTTTAATAAATGCTGCTGGGAGAACTGGACTGCAACATGCAAAAGAATGAAACTTCCTTACACCACTCACAAAAATAAACTCTAAATGGATAAAGGATCTGAATGTGAGACAGGAAACCATCAAAATCCTAGAGGAGAAAGTAGGAAAAAGCCTCTTTGACCTAAGACGCACCAAATTCCTACACAACACATCTCCAAAGGCAAGGGAATTAAAAGCAGAAATGAACTACTGGGATCTCATCAAGATTAAAAGCTTCTGCACGGCAAAAGAAACAACCAACAAAACTGATAGGCAACCAACGGATTGGGAAAGGATAATTGCAAATGACATATTGGATAAAGGACTGGTTTCTGAAATCTATAAAGAACTTACCAAACTCCACACCTGAAAAACGAATAACCCGGTGAAGAAATGGGCAGAAGATTTGAATAGACATTTCTCCAAAGAAGACATTCAAATGGCAAACAGACACATGAAACGATGCTCAAGATCACTCATCATCGGGGAAATACAAATCAAAACCACACTGAGATACCACCTCACACCAGTCAGAGTGGCTAAAATGAACAAATCAGGAAACTATAGATACTGGCGAGGATGTGGAGAAAGAGGCAGCCTTTTGCACTGTTGGTGGGAATGCAAACTGGTGCAACCACTCTGGAGAACTGTGTGGAGGTTCCTCAAAAAAATGAAGATAGACTTACCGTATGACCCAGCAACAGCACTGTTAGGAATCTACCCAAGAGATCCAGGACTGCTGATGCATAGGGGCACGTGTACCCCAATGTTCATAGCAGCACTTTCGACAATAGCCAAATCATGGAGAGACTAAGTATCCATCAATTGATGAATGGATAAAGAAGATGTGGTATATATATACAATGGAATACTATACAGCAATGAGAAAGAATGAAATCTGGCCATGTGTAGCAACATGAATGGAACTGGAGGATATTACGCTGAGTGAAATAAGTCAGGCAGAGAAAGACAGATGCCATATGTTCCCACGCATAGGTAGGCTTTGGAAGACCTAGCAGAGAACCAGGGGGGAGGGGAAGAGGGGAACGGGGAAAAAAAAACAAAAAGCCACAGAGAGGAAGGAAGACATGACATGAGAGACTCTCAGAAAGAACTGAGGGGAGAGATGGGTGTGGGAGGGGGAAGAGTGGGTGGTGGGCACAGAGGAGGGTGCTCGTTGGATTGAGCACTGGGTGTTGTATAGAAACCAATTTGACAATAAACTAATTTAAAAAATGAAAAAAAAAGGAAAAAAAAAAGATTCTAGCAAGTGGAAAGCCTTTCTCTAGGGAATCGGAACACAGTGACTCATTGATGGGGAGCCAAGGCCAATGGACCCATGATGCTTCTATGGAACTCTGGAGAAACACAACACCCTCCAGGAGAACGCTGAAGATTTTTCTTCTGTAGCAATTTTCTAATGGAAGGGTACTTGCCTCATTGTAATTCCAGGTGCCCACAGAGTCCCCTAGTCGTTTCTTCTGGAATCTGGGACTAGGGTGGCCCGGGGCCCAGCAGAAAATCTCTAATTTCACGAATTCCTTGCCCATGTTTGGGCCTTCAAGCATGCAGCTCAGAAAATGGATGCTGCTTCCCCATGGCAGACCTCTATGAACCTGTTCCTTCTTTCTCTCTTCTCACTTCCCCAGTGTCTGCTTTTTCTTGAACACACACACCCTCAGTATGTGTGTGCCAGTGCACATGTGGGGGCTGGATAGTGAAAGGAACCCATGTGGAGAGCAAGTGGGCATGATTTCTCCCAGAATATCAGACTCTCTCATTTCTAAAAACATGATGGGAGGGATTTGAGCCATGTTCTAAAAAGGCCCGAGCCTACCTTATCCTCTGGACTCTTCCTACCTCCTATGATCTGGGTCAGTCCTAGTCTCTGGATCAGATCAGTCTCCCCATTGTACAGTGAGAGTTTGGATACAGAACTCCCTAAGCCAATGGTCCAGCAGATGTGATGTCAGGCTCCATGGATCCTGGCTAGGGTGTCAGTGGGGAGTGGTCAGCCACATCTGTAGATGAAGTATACCAGTTTCCTTTAGACAGGCCTCAGCACCTGCCTAAGACAGGCGAATATTCAGAGCCAATGAGGGAAAACCAGGTGTGTGTCACTGGACATCACAGGACATCGCTAATCCCACAGTGCATGAGTGTGCTCCCTACCTTATGAGGTGTGCATGATGATGCAGCAAAGGCTCTGCTCCAGAAGTAGGTCTGGAGCAACCACCCCATCCCACTACCACCTCCTGGTCCCAGGAGAGAAGGCATAGAGAGCAACCAGGCAGAAGCACTGTATCTCAGAATCATAGAGTCCACTTCCACACCTGCCTCTGCTGCTAGGCACACAGAGAGGTGTCCCTCAGAAGGAATGAGAGAATGCACAGAGTGACGTGACTAGCACCATCTTCCCCAGATCACAACCTGACTGAGGAAGGAGAAACACCTGTTGTCTTTGGCAATCATCTATAAGTTCCACCTGTCAGCAAGGAGCCTTCCAAGATTCTTACTTCAGAATCATAGGGAAAGATGTGGCTCTAGGCATGTGTCCTGTCCTTGCCATAAGTAACTGTGGTAGCTGTGAGACAGCTAGCTGAGGTGGGATGTGTCCTGGAAGATGCAAATGTTTGGAAGCAAGTCTTGGTGTAGGATTGCATCCAAAGGTACTTTGTGTGCTGACCAGACCCTGGACCATCCTGCCCACATGAAAACCTGCTGTTCTTCAAAATCAAGGCATCTCCATTAGTGAGGGGAGGGAGGCCCACTGGACACCCATGCTCATGTGTACCCTAGCCAGCTAAGCGACACCATGTGTTCGGGTTTCATCACGGATGACAGATCCATAGTCCTACAATTTCCTCAGAAACTGGCTAGGAAGCTGGCACCATTCCTATAGCCATGGTCCCTGGAACATGAATGGAGACCTAGCCAGAAAAGCAGCCTTGGGATGTGCTGAGTAGAAGCAATGCCAAAATTCTGCATCTCCCAAGGGCTGGCATCCCTCAACAAAAAGCTATCTTTCTTCCTCTAGTCTCGATCCAGACAGGAGACCAACTCCATTCCTACACCTCTGGCTTAGCCTACACACAAGAATTCCCCACCAGGTGCCTACAGATGCTCTAGGCCTGGTGATGGCCACAAATTCTGAAATCCAACCGCAGGGTGCCTGTGGCCAAGCCTATTGCACACTCACCAGGATTTCACCAGACTCCCAGCTTCCCAGGACAGGACATGCCTCTGAGACAAGGGCTCTAAAACAATTCCAGGGAAACTCTTGTATCCAAAGAAGAGAAAGGATTTACTATAGCTATAGTAGCCTCCTAAGCGACAAGAGCTCAGGAACATGTGAATGAATTGTCCTCTGGGACGTCGGACACTCAGAGGCTTCTATTGGGTCAGGAAAGGACTGGAACCTCATTTCTGATCCTTGGAACTCAGTTGTTTATGGGAGAGTCACATGGTCTCAGTGTGTGATGTGAGAGCAAATTAGAAACTCAGCAACGGGAGGGGAATGACTACAAGGGGAGTCAAAGCTATCCATTCAAAGGGGCATGGGGAAAATCAAGGAAGGAGACCTCTACCTTCCCTTCCTTTTGTCTCACACAAGACGCAGGCTCCACCACTAACCTCTGGCTCAGCCTACCCACAAGCAGTCTCCCTGGGTCCCTTCACGTAACTTAGGTTTGGCGAGGCCCACATCATTCTGAACCCAAATTGAGAAGGGCTCAATGCAATATCTCTGTTACCATCACAAGGACACCACAAAAGCCCCAAACTGAAAAAAGAGGATATTACTCTAAGACTCTGTCTTAGAGTCAGAAAAAGGATGCTGCTGCTTCATGCAAACCCTCTTTCATGAAAAGTACAAAGGGGTGCACTGTAGACACACACTGCCAGAGCTGTTCATCACGCATGTGATTGGAAGAATGTTGAGAATGAAACACCCAGTGCAGGGTCCTTTCAACCGGGTTGTATCCGGAAGGAGAAAGGCCTGTGGGCTTAGTCACAAGAGCCCCCTGAACAACTACACCTGAGAGCCCTGTCAGCAAGAAGCCTGCATTCCTTCTTTGGGAGCCAGTGATTTCTGCATTGTAATATCTCTGCCACAATTCCCATCAGTTGAGGGAGGCAGCAGTGCTTGCGCTGTAGCTGTTGGATTCTGAGGACTCTTGCTCAGGAATCTGCATCGAGGACTTGCTTCCCTAATTCCTGCCAAAGGCTCTTCCAGTGCTGACCCTTCCAGGTTCATACTGCCCATGTGTTCACTGCTTCACAGAATGAACACCAGTCACTCATCAGAGCAGTGAGGCAAGCTGGCTCTCCTTTACCCTGCATTAGCACAGCAGGCCAAGCACCAAGCACCTAGGGACTGAAGGACTTCTTTTCCTTGGTAGAGCAGAGCCTGATAGCTCTCACTGAGCACAGGAGCACAGTGAGTTTGCAGCCTAGCCAGGGGTGCCAGCTGTTGAGTGATGGCTCCATGGGTAGTATGGGGGAGAAAACGGTCTAAAAACAGCAAGGGGAAGGAAATGGGAGTCAGATGGGCCAAAGCTTGACATTTCTAGTGGGAATGGGGATCCACTGGGAAAGAAGATGCCTGGCTTCATTTGCCCTCGGCCCAGAAGGAGGACAGCTCAGTGCCCAAATCTCTGGCCCAGGCTATGTGCCAAACATCCTCTTCCAGTCCCCTCCAAATGCCCTGGGACTCTGAATGGTCACATACATTTGAATTGCAGTGAATTAACAAAGACAGAGCCCTGTGACAAGACCTCTCCCCCAGTCACAAGGACTGGACTCCTACTTCCGGGTGGAAGGCAGAGGATAGGACCCTTGAGACCCTACTCTGAAGTAACAGTTGTGACAAGAATTCTGTTTCCACAAGAGAGTAAAGATGTGTCGAGATGATTCAGGATGGCAGGAGTTCTGCAGACTTGAAATGAAGAAAAATATGGAAAAAGGAGTGCCCAGGATCAGCTGCTGGCAATCTGGCCAGAAGAAGAAAAAGAAACACCAGATGGCTTAGGCAAGGACGCCCTCCGGCGTCTCCATCCGGGAGCCCTGTCAGCAGCAGATCTGCCTTCTTTCAGAAGGACCTGGAGCCCGGGACTTGGTCTGCTTTTCTGGCTTTTCCCATCATGAAGTGGAGTAGGCAGTGACAGTGCTGTATCTGGGAGCTTCCCCCAGTTGTGGCTCTAAAGTGTGGAGAGGGGCATTGGTCCCCTCTTAGTGCCTAGGGCTTTTCTGTGCTGACCAGCTTCTGGAGCCTACTGTTCCAGTGTGAACAGTCTGGTTTTCAGAAGAAACACAGCTCAATCAGGCAGAGGAGGGTGGCTGGCTGCCTCTACTCAACACACCTCCCCACAGCTTGCATCCAACATTCAAGCACCAAGCTGAGGAATAGAAGAGCTATTCTCCTTTGGGACACTCAATGCTCATGGCTATTACTGTGCAGGGGATCCAGGTCCCACTGGAGGCCCATCCCTGAATGCCTGCCCAGTGAATGCCAGCTCCATAGCACCTAAGGGTGAATGGAAAGGCAGTCAGAATCACAGGGATGTATGTCTTTAGCCAGGACCAAAGGGCGTTCAATATTTCCATGCAATGGGACGCAATCTATGTGCAATGGAGATGTTTCTCTTCAATTCTCCTAGGCCCAGCAAGGAAGCCAGCTCCCCAATAGTACCTCTGGCCCAACCTGGCCAAAAACAGCTCTCAGTTGGACTCCTTTTGATGTCCTAGGGCTCTGGATGTCCATGTAGTCCTGAAACCAAAGTCCTGGGCTCCTTTCTCTCCAGTTTCCCACAGTCGTACGTGCTTGTCCCCATTGGGCATCTGCAAGCCGGATATAGCATTCTGAAAAACGGAATTTGTATGGACCCTACGACGATCCTTGATGGATGATAAACCTGTGTCATGAAACTGGATCAACTGAGACCCAGAGTTCTACATGTTGAGATGAACATGACTAGCACAACTAATCATTCACAAGCAGGCTGACTCAGGTTTCACAGGGACCTTTCGTGGGCTTTTGCTAGAGGAGTGCTCCAAAGGATGCTCTGTGTAGCCCTGTGAGAAATAGGTCCACATCCTTCCTTAAGAAGTCGGGGGAACATTGGCTTCTGGTGTGCCTATGACCATCACATCCATCGAGAGGGCAGCAGGGTTCTGAGATATGAAGAAGGTGCTTCCATGTGATTGGCAAGAGGTGGGAATGAGGCTTTGGTGCAGCATATATTCTAAAGGCTTTTTGTTCACTAATCAGGTCATGGAGCATGCTGCACATGCACAGACTGTCTGTTCTTCCGATTGAGGGTAGCTCCAGCCATAGGGGCAAGGTCCATGGGACTACTCATTCCAACAGTCTGTGGCTTTCCCAGCAACAAGGGATCAGGGACAGAGTGTTAGCTATCCTCTAGGATATCAGACTCTGCGAGCCATGCCTTGGCTCAGGAAAGGCTTGGAACTCACCTCCACTCCAGGGATGTTGGTTGGTGTATGGGTCAGACACAGGGTCTCCGTGTGTGAACTGAGACCATGTTCGGAGAGCAGCAATGGTAGAAGAATGACAATAAGGTGAGTCAAGCTGTGCATTCAAATTGCCATGGGGGAAACTGAGGAAGGAGACCATGACTCTTCTTTCCACTTGTTCCAAACAGGAGGTGGTACACCTGTGTTTCTCTGGCTTAGCCTACCCACAAGCATTCTCTCCCTGGCTGCCTGCACACACCCTGGGTTTGAGGAGGGCCACATCATTCTGAAACAAATTTCAGAGGGGACAAATGCAACACCTATATCACCATCATTAAAACACCACCAAAGCCCTAGACTGAGACACTGTCTCGGAAGAGTTTCAATGCAAAGTGTTTTTCATCAAAAGGGCTCAGGGGTGGCAATGCAGACACACACACTCTGCCAGAGTTCTTCCTTACACATGACTTGGAGAAAGTTGAAAATGAAGTAGCCAGGTCACTCTCCTATCAATCAGCTTGTATTGAGAATAAGAAAGGCCTGTGGATTAAGGCCAAAAGAGTACTCTGAAGGATTCTATGTGGGAGCTCTGGCAGCAGGAAGCCTGCCTTCTTTATTGAGGAGGCAAGATTTCTTGCTTGGTCTCTCCCTGCCACTTTTCCCATCAATTGAGCCAGCAGTGCTGGAGCTGGAGCTACTGGCTTTGGAGGCTCTTTCTCACTAATCTGCAACAAGGGCTTGGTCCCTAATTCCTGGCAAAGACTCTTCCAATCCAGACCCCCTCCTCATTCCTACTGCCCATGTGCAATCTGGGTGCATCCCAGGAGGAAGGAAACCAATCACCCAGGTCAGGTAGCCAAACTGGATTCTATTCACGCTCCATAGCAGAGCAGGCCAACACTGGGCACACAGGGACATCATTCTTGTGTCATCTTTCCTTTGATAGAGCAGAGCCCAAGAGCTTTTACTGAACACAGGGGCAGAGGTGGAGTTTCCAGCCAACCCAGGGGTGCCGCTGCAGGAGTGATGGCTCCATGGCTCCTAAGAGAGACCAAATTCCAGCAAGGGAAATAAAGGGCACCAGATAGGCCAAAGCTTGATTATACCAGTGGGAATAGGGATCTACCTGCAAAGAAGATGCCTGGGTTCATTTGTCCTCGGCCCAGAAGGAGGCTAACTCCCTGCCCAAATCTCTAGGCCGGCCTATTAACCATAAAACCTCTGCTGGTTCTCTTCAAATGCCCTTGGCCTCTCAATGGCCACATAGTTTTGAAACCCAGTGAGTTAATGAAAAGGAAGCTCTGTGACCAAACCTCTCCCAGGTCACAAGGCCAGGACCCAACTGCCAGGTGTAAGGCAGACAATAGGACTCTTGAGACACTGCCTGAGACAGATGGCGGGAAGAACCTTGTTTCTGCAAGAGAGCTACGATATATCAAGACAAATAAGGAGGGCTGGAGTCCTGTAGAACTTGGATGAAGTACAATATGGACAAGGCAGGCCCAGTGCCATCTGCTGCCAATCATGCCCTTAGAAGATGGCACTTCCCTCCTGGTTGCTCACAAGGGATTTCAAACCCTACTAACATAGTGAACCAAGGTGTTAGTTGAATGATGTACTCCCCACTGTGTTGTTTGACAAAGATGAGTATATGGCACTTGCCTCCAACTTCTGCGCATGGATTTGCAAACACTTCCAACTTAGTGAAATAAGATGTTAGTTGAAGGATGCATTCCCCATGGTGTTGTTTGACAGAGTTGAGCAGATGGCACTCCCTCAGAGTTCCCCGCATGGGTTTTCAAACAATACTACCTTAAGGAAACAAGATTTTAGTTGAAGGATGCCTTCTCCACAGTGTCGTTTGACTGGGTTGAGTATAGGTCACATCCCTCCTACTTCCTGGATGAGTTTTCAAACACTGCCAACTTAGTGGAATTAGAGTTTAGATGAATGATGCATTCCCCACAGTGTTTTTAGACAGAGTTGAGTAGATGGCACTTCCCTTCTAGTTCCACACCTGGGTTTTCACATACTACTAACTTAGTGATCCCAGATGTGAGTTGAATGATGCATTCCCCAGAATGTTGTTGGACAGAGTTGAGTGTACAGCAATCCCTCCAACTTCTGCGCATGGCTTTTCAAACACTACTAACTTAGTGAATTAAGATATTAGTTGAAGGATACACTCCCCACCGTGTTGTTGGACAGAGTTGACAATATGGCACTTCCTTCAGGGTTCCCCGCATGGGTTTTCAAACACTACCAAATTAGTTAAACTAGAAATTAGTTGGAGGAAGCATTCCCTCCAGTGCTTTTTCACAGTGTTGAGTATATGCCACTACCCTTCTAGTTCCCCGCATGGGTTTTCAACCACTACCAACCTAGTGAAACAATGTATTAGTTGAATGATGCATTCCCCAAACTGTTGTTGGATAGAGTTGAGTAGATGGCACTACTTTCTGAGTTGCCTGCATGGATTTTCAAACACTTCAAACTTAGTGAAACAAGATAGTAGCTGAATGTTGGATTTCCCATGGTGTTCTAGGACACAGTTGAATACATGGCACCTCCCTCAGTGTTCCTCACTTAGGATTTGAAAAACTAGTTACTTAGTGACTCATGTCATTCCTCAAATGATGCATTCCTCACAGTGATGTGTGACAGGGTTGAGTACATGGCACTTTCCTCCTAGTTCTTCGCATGGGATTTCACAAACTACTAACTTAGTAAAAAGAGATGTTAGTTCAACAGTGTTGATTCACACAGTGGAGGATATGGCACTTCCCTCCTTGTTCAGAACATGGATGTTCAAACACTACCAACTTAGGGAAACAAGATGTTAGTTGAACAATGCATACCTCACAATATTGTTTCACAGAGCTGTGTATGCTGCACTTCCCTCCTAGTTCTGCCCATGGGGTTTCAAACAGTACCAACTTGGTGAAACAAGATTTTAGTTGAAGGATACATTCCCCCAGTGTTGTTTCACAGAATCGAGTATGTGGCACTTTCTCCTCGTACCCGCATGGATTTTGAAAATCCAACACTACCAGCTTAGTGACACAAGATGTCAGTTCAATGATATATACCCCACAGTGTTATTCCATAGTGTGGAGTACATGGCACTTCCCTCTCAACCCCACACATGTGTTTTGAAACATGACCAACTTAGTGAAGCAAGATATTAGTTTAATGAGGTATTCCCCACTGTATTGTTTGACAGAGCTGAGAAAATGACACTTCCACTCTTGTTTCTCACTTTGGTTTCCAAATATACCCCACTTCGAGAAACAAGCTGTTAGTTGAATGATGCATTCCCCACAGTGTTGTATCACAGAGTTGTGTATATGGCACTTTTCTCCTATTTTTGCACATTGATTTTCTCACTACCAAGTTAGTAAGAAAAGATAAGATGTGAGTTGAATGATGCATTCCCCAGAGTAGTGCTTCACAGAGTTGAGCATATGACACTTCCCTCCTAGTAGGGCAAAGGTTTTGAAACACTACCAACTTAGTGAAACGAGATGTCAGGGGAAGGAAGCATTCCCCCAGAGTGTTTTTTGACAGAGTTGAGTCTGAGGCACTTCCCCCCTAGTTTTCTCAATGGTTTTCAAGCACTACCAACTTAGTGAAACAAGATGTTCATTGAGAGATGCATTCCCCGCAGTGTTGTTTCAGAGTTGAGTACCCAACTCCTAGTTCCTATAGTGTGTAAATGGCACTCCACTCGTAGTTCCCATAGTGAGTATATGGTACTCCACTCATAGTTCCGAGCATGAGTATTCACACACTACCAACGTAGAGAAAGAAGATGTCAGTCAAATGATACGTTCTTCACAGTGTGGTTTCCAAGAGTTGGGTGTGTGGCACTTCCCTCTTAGTCCCTGCTCGTTTTTTTAATCACTACCAAATCGGTAAAACAAGTACTTTCCTCCTGGTTCTTGGCATGGATTTTCAAACCCTACCGACTTCGAGAAAAAAGATGTTAGTTGAAAGATGCATTTTCTCAGTGTTGTCTGACAGAGTTAAGTATGTGGCACTTCCCTCTTAGTTCCACGCGTGGGATTTCCAACACTACCAACTTAGTGAAACAAGATGTTAGTGGTATGGTGCACTGCCCACAGTGTTGTTTCACTGAGTTGAGTGTATGTCACATCCCTCCTAGTTCCCCACTTTGGTTCTAAAACACCACCAACTTGTAGGAATAAGATGTTAGTTGAAGGATGCATTCCCCACAGTGTTGTTTCACAGAGAGGAGTACGTGGCACCTTCCACCTAGCTATCCGCATGGGTTTCACACACTACCAACTTAGTGAAATGAGATGGTAGTTGAATGACACATACCTCACAGCATTGTTTCCAAGAGTTGAGTAAGCGGCACTTTCCTCCTAGTCCCCTTCATGGGTTTTCAAAGAGTACCAACGGAGTGAAACAAATGCTGGTGGAAACACGCATTCACCTCAGTCTGGTTTCACTGAGTTGAGTATATTGCACTCTCCTCCTAGTTCCCCCGCAGGTTTTCAGACACTACCAACTTCATGAAACAGGATGTTATTTGAAAGATGCATCACCAACGGTGTTGATTCACCCACATGTTAATTCCACCCACAGTGTAAATGGCACTTCTATCCTAGTTTCATGCATGGGTTTTTAAACACAATCAACACTGTTAGTGAAACAGGATGGTAGTTGAACAACGCACAGCCCACAGTATTGTTTCACAGAGTTTTGTATGTGACATTTCCATTCTAGTTTCCTGCATGTGTTTTCAAGCACTGCTAAATTAGTGAATCAAGATATTAGTTGAATGATTCATTCTCAGCAGTGTTGTTTGAATGAGCTGAGGAAATGGCACTCCCTTAGAAGTGCCCACTTGGGTTTTCAACGTTCGTAACTTGGTGAAACAAAATGTTAGTTGAATGTTGGATTCCGCACCATGTTCTTTGATAGAGTTGAGTATAGGGCACTTCTCACCTACTTATTCACATGGTTCTACAAAACTACTAGATTAGTGAAACAAGACATTAGTTGAATGTTGCATTCCCCATTGTCTTTTTTCACAGAGTTGGCATATGGCACTTCACTCATATTCCATGCACAGGTACTCAAACAGTACCAACTCAGCGTTACAAGATATTAGTTGAATGATGCATTCCCCAAAGTGTAGTTCCATATACCTGAGTAAGTGGCACTTCCCTCAGAGTTCCTCAGATGAGATTTCAAAAACTAGTTACTTAGAGAAGAGGGCTTTGTCCAATGATGCATTCTCCACAGTGTTGTTGGACAGAGTTCAGTATATGGTACTTCCCTCCTAGTTCCCCGCATGAGTTTTCAAACACTACCAACGTAGTGATATCAGATGATAGTTGAAGCATGGATTCCCCACAGCGTCGTGTGAAGAGGAGAGTATATGGCACTTCTCTCCCAGTTCCTCGCATGGGTTTTCACATACTACTGACATAGTGAAACTAAAGAGTAAGGATGCATTCCCCACAGTTTGTTTTCACAGAGTTTCTCACCACTATCAACTTAGTGAAAGAAGAGTTTAAAGGAATGACCATTCCCCACAGTCTTATTGGACAGAGTGGAGTAAATGGCACTTCCCTCAGAGTTCCCTACATGGATTTTCTGAACACTTCTAACTTAGTGAAATGAGATGTTAGCTGAATGATTCTTTCCCCACAAGTTTGTTTGACAGAAGTGAGTATATGGCACTTCCCTCCTAGGTTTCCGCAAAGATTTACAAACATTACCAATGCAGTGAATCAAGAGAGTAGCTTAATGATGCATTCATCACAGGTTTTTTTTCACAGAGTTGAATATATACAACTTCCCTCTTCATTCCCCTCACGGATTTTCTAACACTACCGATTTAGTGAAACAAAACGTTACTTGAGTGATGCATTCCTCACAGTGTTGTTTGACAGAGTGAAGGATATGGCACTTCCCTCCTAGTTACTGCATGGGTATTCAAACACTATTAAGTTTGTGAAAAAAAAATGTTAGTGGAATGATTCATTCCGTACAGTTTTCTTTCACAGAGTTGACTATATGGCACTTCCCTCAGGGTTTCTTGCATAGGATTTCAAGAACGACTTACTTAGAGATACTAGACATAAGTTGATTGATGCATTCCCTACAGTGTTAACACATGGGGTTATCTATGAGAGAAATGCCATAGATACAAAGTCTGACAAACAATACTGTGGGGAATGCAAATTTCAATGATTAAGCGGAACCAATAGTTTAGAAGTGCTTGGGATCACATGTGGAGAACTATGCAGGAAGTGCTATAAACTCAACACTAGGAAACAGCTCTGTGGGAAATATCCAATTGAAAGAACATTGACTCACTAAATTGGTAGAGTTTGAAACCCCACGGGTGAAAGTAAAATGAAAGTGCCATCTATTGCACTCTGTGACACAACAATGTGGGACAGGCAGCATTCAACTAACATCTTCTTTCACTAACCAGTGGTGTGTAAACTCATATGTGCAGACTAGGAGTAAAGTGCCTTATATTGAACTCTGTGAAACAACACTGTGAGGAAAGCATCATTCAAATATTTCTTGTTTAACTAAGTTAGCAGTGTGTTTAATCTCATGCAATGAATTAGGTACTAAGTGCAAAGCACTCAATCCTGGGAACCAGTATTGTGCGAAAAGCATCATTCAACCCATTCAGTTGCTACTTACATCATTACATCATTCAGTAAGCTACTAGTGTGCTGAATCCTATGCCCACAACTAGGAGCGAAGTGCCATTTGCTCAACTCAGTGAAACAAGACTGTGGGGAACACATCATTCAAATGATATCTTGTTCCATTACATTAGTGGTGTGTTGAATCCCATCCACAGAAAAAAGAGTGAGGTGCTATACACTCAACTCTGTCAACAAGACTGTGGGGAATGCCTCATTCAAATAACATCTTGTTTCACTCACTGGGATTGTATTGAATACTTGCCCAGAACGAGGTTGAAGCCGAATACACTACCTCTGTGAAAAAATAGTGAAGGGAATGCATCCATCAACTAACATCTTGTTTCAAGGGTCTGTGGAATCCAGAGTGCAGAACTAAAGGCGAAGTGCCATACACTCAACTCTGTGAAACAACACTGTGGGGAATGTCTCATTCAACTAACATCTAAATTAAGTAAGGTAGCAGCGTGTAGAATGAATTGAGCTGAACTAACAGCGAAATGCCATACACTCAAACTGTGTGAGACAACACTGTGGGGAATGCCTCCTTTCACTAACATCTTATTTGAGTAAGTTAGCAGTGTCTGGAATCGATTGCGCAGAACTAACAGTGAAATGCCATACACTTAACTATGTGAAACAACACTATGAGGAATACCACATTCAACTAACATCTTCTTTCAGTAAGGTAGTAGTGGGTGGAATCGTTTGGGCAGAACTAAAAGCGAAGTGCTATACACTCAACTCTGTGAAAGAACACTGTGGGGAATGCCTCATTCATCTAACATCTAAATTCAGTTGTTAGCAGTGTGTGTTATCCAATGCGCAGAACCAGCAGCAAAGTGCCATACACTCAACTCTGTGAAACAACACCGTTTCAAATGCCTCATTCAACTAACATCTTGTTTCAGTAAGTTAGCACTGTGTGGAATCCAATGCACAGAACCAGTACCGACGTGCCATACACTCAACTCTGTGAAACAACACTGAGAGGAATGCCTCCTTTCACTAACATCTTGTTTCTGTAAATTAGCAGTATGTGGTATCCAATGTGCAAAACAAGTAGCGAAGTGCCATTCACTCAACTGTGTGAAACAACACTGCGGGGAATACCGTATCCAACTAATATCTTGTTGCAGAGTGTTAAGGGTCTGAGGAACCCAGTGCACAGAGCCAGCAGCGAAGTACCATACACTCAACTCTGTGAAATAACACTGTGGGGAACGCCTCATTCTACTCACATCAAAATTCAGTAAGGTAGCAGTGTGTGGAATGAATTGCGCTAAAGTAACAGCGAATGGCCATACACTCAAACTGTGTGAGACAACACTGTGAGGAATGCCACCTTTCACTAAGATTTTGTTTCACTAAGTTAGCAGTGTGTGGAATCAATTGCGCAGAACTAACAGTGAAGTGCCATACACTCAACTCTGTGAAACAATACTGTTTGGAATGGCTTATTCAACAGATATCTTGTTTCAGTAAGTTAGAACTGTTTGAAATTCCATTCATAGAACTAGGAGCGTAGTGCCATAGACCTAACTCTGTGAAATAACACTGTGGGAATGCCTCCTTTCACTAATATCTTTTGTCAGTACATTAGCAGATTTTGCTATCCAATGTGCAGAAACAGCAGCGAAGTGCCATACACTCAACTCTGTGAAACAACACTATAGGGAATACCGCATTCAACTTATGTCTTATTTCAGTAAGTTAGAGGTCTGTGGAATCCAATGTGCAAATCTAATAGTGAAGTGTCATACACTCAACTCTGTGAAACAACACTGTGTGGAATGCCTCCTTTCATAACATTTTGTTTCAGTAAGTTAGCAGTGTATGGTATCCAATGCGAGGACCAGCAGCGAAGTGCCATACACTCATCTCTGTGAAATAACGCTGTGGGGAATACCGTATTCAACTAACATCTTGTTGCAAAGAGTAAAGGGTCTGAGGAACCCAAAGCGTGGAACCAGCAGGGAAGTACCATACACTCAACTCTGTGAAACAACACTGTTTGAATGGCTTATTCAACAGATATCTTGTTTCAGTAAGTTAGAGCTGTGTGAAATCTCATTCATAGAGCTAGGAGTGAAGTGCCCTACACTCAACTCTGTGAAACAACATTGTGGGGAATGCCTCCTTTCACTAACATCTTGTTTCAATAAGGTAGGGGTCTTTGGAATCCAATGTGCAAAACTAGCAGCAAAGTGCCATACACTCAACTCTGAGAAACACTGCTGAGAATGCTTCATTCAACTAACGTCTTCATTCAGTTGGTTGGTAGCGTGTGGACTCAATTGCGCAGAACTAACAGCGATGTGCCATACGCTCAACTCTGTGAAACAACACTATTGGGAATACCGCATTCAACTAACTTCTTGTTTCAGTAAGTTAGGGGTCTGTGGAATCCAATGCTCAGAGCCAGCGGCCAAGTGCCATATACTCAACTCTGTGAAACAACACTGTGGAGATACCGCATTCGACTAACATCCTCTTTCAGTAAGGTAGCAGTGTGTGGAATTGTTTATGCAGAACTAACAGCAAAGTGTTATATACTCAACTCTGTGAAAGAACACTGTGGGGAATGCCGCATTCAGATAATATCTAAATTCAGTATGTTAGCAATGTGTGGTATCCAAAGCACAGAACTAGCACCGACGTGCCTTACACTCAACTCTGTGAGGGGAATGCCTACTTTCACTACCATCTTGTTTCTGCAAGTTAGGAGTAATGCCCAGAACCAGGAGTGAAGTGCCATACACTCAACTGTGTAAAACAATGCTATTGGGTATACCACATTCAACTAACATTTTGTTTCAGTATGTTAGGGGTCTGTGGAATCCAACGTGCAGACTAACAGCGAAGTGCCCTACACTCAACTCTAAGAAACAAAACTGTTGAGAATGCCTCATTCAACTAACATCTTCATTAAATTAGGAGTGTGTGGACTCAATTGCTCAGAACTAACAGCAAAGTGCCATACACTCAACTCGGTGAAACAACGCTGTGGGGAATGTCTTCTTTCACTAACATCTTGTTTGAGTAAGTTAGCAGTGTGTGCAATCGATTGCGCAGAACTAACAGCGAAGTGCCATACACTCAACTATGTGAAACAACACTATGAGGAATACCGCATTCAACTAATATCTTCTTTCAGTAAGGTAGCAGTGTGTGGAATGGTTTGCACAGAACTAACAGAAAAATGCCCTACATGCAACTCTGTGAAAAAACACTATGAGGATTATCACATTCTGCTAACAACTTTTTGCAGTAAGGAAGCAGTGTGTGGAATCGTTGCGCAGAAAGAAAAGTGAAGTGCTGTACACTCAGCTCTGTAAAAGAACACTGTGGGGAGTGCCTCATTTAACTAACCTCTTGTTTCAGTAAGATAGCAGTGTCCAGAATCCAATTCGCAGAACTAGCAGGGAAGTGTCCTATACTCAACTCGGTGAAACAAGATGGAGTAGAAGGCCTCATTCCTCTAACGTCATGTTTCAGTAAGTTAGCAGCGTGTGGAATCCAACACACAGATCTTGGAGCGAAGTGCCATACACACAACTCTGTGAATCAAAACTGTGGGGAATGCCTCATTGAACTAACCTCTTGTTTCAGTAGTTAGCATTGTGTGAAACTGAATGCACAGACCTAGTAGCCAAGTGCCATACACTCAACTCTGTGAAACAAAACTGTGGGTAATGCTCCAATCAAGTAACATCTTGTTTCAGTAAGTTAGCAGTGTGTGGAATCCAACGCACAGATCTTGGAGCAAAGTGCCATACACACAACTCTGTGAAACAACACTGCGGGGAATGCATGATTCACTAATATCTTGGCTCAGTAAGTGAGGAGTGTTTTGAATCCCAGCGCAGAAAAGGACCGAAGTGCCATACCCTCAACTCTGTGAAATAACATTGTGGGGAATGGGTCATTCAACCGACATCTTGTTTCAGTAAGTTAGTAGTGTATTGGATCCCAGGCCCACAACTAGGAGTGAAGGGCAATACACTGAAATCGTGAAACAACGCTGTGCAGAACACAGCTTTGAAATAACATCTCAGTTCAGTAAGGTAGTAGTGTGTTGAATTCCATGAGCAGAACTAAGAGCGATGTGCCATACACTCAACTCTATGAAAAAACACTGAGGGGAATGCATCATTCAACTGACACCTTGTTTCAGTAAGTTAGTAGTTTGTTGAATCCCATGCACAGAACTAGGAGCAACGTGTCATACACTCCACTCTGTGAAAAAACCCTGTGATCATCATTAGACTACCCTCATGTGTCACTAGGGCAAGAGTTTTTAAATCCCCTGCAAGGACTAATGGAAGTGCCATATTCTCGACTCTGTTAATCAACATTGTGCAGATGGCATCAAATAACTAACATATTGTTTCACTAAAATGGGTGTGTTTGAAAATGTATGTCCGGATCTTGGAGGGAAGTGCCATATACTCATTTTGTCAAACAACACGGTGGGCAGTGTGCTGCCTTCATCTAACATCTTGGTTCACTGTGTTAGTAGTGTTGGAAATCCCTGGCGGGGAATCCAGGAAGGAAGTGCCCTCTTCTAAGGGCCAGATTGCCAGCAGCTGGTGCTGGGCCTCCCTTCTCCATATTTCATTTCCTCCAAGGACTCCAGGACTCCAGCCCTCCTTATCCATCTTGACACATCTTTACTCTCTTCCAAAAACAAGATTCTTTCTGCCATCAATCTCGGTCAGTGTCTCAAGTGTCCTATCGTCTGCTTTCCACCTGGGGGTCTGGTCCAGTCCTTGTGTTCTGGGAGAGGTTTGGCCACAGGGCTCCTTCTTCATTAACTCACTGCGTTTCAAAATTACGTGGCCATTCAGATGCCCAGGGCATTGGAAGGCAACCAGCAGAGGTTATTGGGGGCGTAACCGGGTAGAGATTTGGGCAGGGAGCTGGCCTCTTTCTGGGCTGAGGACAAATAAAGCCAGGCATCTTCTTTCCAAGTGGATCCCCATTCCCCCTGGAAAAGTCGAGCTTTAGCCCATCTGGTGCCCATATCTTTCCCTTTCTGTATTTCTGACCATGTATTTTTGTCTCTCTTAGGACCCTTGGAGCCATCAATCATGCAGCTGGCATTGCAGGGTAGGCCGCAACTCCCCCTCTGCTCCTGTGTTGAGTGAAGGCTCTCAAGCTCTGATCCACCAAAGGAAAGATGACCCAAGAAAGATGTCCCTGTGTGCCTGGTGCTTGGCCTGCTCTGCTATGGAGCATGAAGGGGACCCTGATTGGCTCCCTGACCAGAATGATTAGTTTCCTTCATTCTGGGATGCACCCAGATTGCCCATGGGCAGTAGGCATGAGGAGGGCGTCGGCATTGGAAGAACCTTTGCCAGGAATCAGGGAACCAAGCCCTTGTTGCAGATTCCTGAGCAAAAGTCGTCCAAACCCAGTACTCCAGCTCCAGCACTGCTGGCTCCCTCGACTGATGGGAAAAGTGGCAGGGAGAGATCAAGCCAGATATCCGGCCTCCTAAAGAAAGAAGGCAGGCTTCCTGCTCACAGAGCTCCCACGTAGAATCCTTCAGAGTGCTCTTTTGGCCTTAGCCCACAGGACTCCCTTATTCGCAATACAAGCTGGTTGATAGGAGAGTGCACTGCATACTTCATTCTCCAAGTCACGTGTGATGAAGAACTCAGGAAGAGTGTGTGTGTCTGCTTGCCACTCCTGAGCCCTTTTGAAGAAAGATAGTGTCTCAGCCTGGGGCTTTGGTGGTGTTTTTGTGATGGTGATAGAGGTGTTGCATTTGTCCCCTCTGAATTTTGTTTCAGAATGATGTGGCCCTCTCCAAACCCCAGGTGTGTGCAGGGAGCCGGGGGAGAATGCTTGTGGGTAGGCTAAGCCAGAGTTTCAAGGTGGATCCCGCCTCCTGTGCGGGACAAGGAGAAAGAAGAGTCATAGTCTCCTTCCTCGGTTTCCCCCATGGCAATTTGAATGCACGGCTTGACTCAGCTTATTGTCATTTCTCTACCACTGCTGCTCTCCGAACTTGGTCTCAGTTCACACGCGAGACCCTGTGTCTGTTCCCTGCACCAACAAACATCCCTGGAGCGGAGGTGAGTTCCAAGCCTTTCCTGAACCAAGGCATGGCTTGCAGAGTCTGATATCCTAGAGGACAGCCGACCCCTGTCCCTGAACCCTTGGTGCTGGGAAGGCCACAGTACCGTGGGAATGAGTAGTCACATGGACCCTGCCCCTAAAGGCTGGAGCTACCCACAATCAGAAGAACAGACAGTCTGTGCATGTGCAGCATGCTCCATGACCTGATCAGTGCACTGAAAGCCTTTAGAATATAGGCTGCACCAAGGCCTCATTCCCACCTCTTACCATCAAATGGAAGAAACTTTTTTTCTATTTCAGAACCTCTGCTGCCCCTCTTGATGGATATCATGGAAAGAAACACACCAGAAGCTAATGTTCCCTCTATTTCTTAAGGAAGGATGTGGGCCTCTTGCTCACAGGGCTCCACAGAGCATCCTTTGGAGCACTCCTCTAGCACAAGCCCACAAAAGGTCCCGGTGATCCCTGAGCCATCCTACTTGTCAACACGTTGTGCTAGTCATGTTCATCTCAACATGAAGAACTCTGGGCCTCGGTGGATCCAGTTTCATGACACAGGTTTATCATCCATCAAGGATCGTCGTGGGGTCCATACATTTTCAGTCTTTCAGAGTGCTATCTCCGGCTTGCAGATGCCCAATGGGGACAAGCATGTATGACTCTGGGAAAGCTGGAGAGAAAGGAGCCCAGGACTTTGGTTTCAGGACTACCTGGACATCCAGAACCCTAGGAAATCAAAGGAGTCCATCCGAGAGCTTATTTTGGCCAGGCTGGGCCAGAGGTACTACCGGGGAGCTGGCTTCCTTCCTGGGTTTAGGGGACTTGACAAGAAACATCTCCATTGCACTTGGATCACATTCCCATTGAATGGAAGTATTGAATGTCCTTTGGTCCTGGCTGAAGTCATTCCTATGCTTTTGACTGCCTTTTCATTCACCCTTAGGTGTCACAGAGCTGGCATTCACTGGGCAGGCATCCAGGGAAGGGCGTCCTGTGGGACTGGGCCCCCGGTTCAGTAACAGCCATGAGCATTGAGTATCCCAAGGGAGAATAGCACTTCTATTGCTCAGCTTGGTGCTAGAATGTTGGATGCAAGCGGTGAGAGGGTGTGTGGAGTAGAGGCAGCCAGCCACCCTCCTCTGCCTGATTGAGGTGTGTTCCTTCTGAAAAGCAGACAGTTCACACTGGAGCAGTAGGCTCCAGAAGCTGGTCAGCACACAAAAGCCCTAGACACTAAGAGGGAACCACTTCCCCTCTCCACACTTTGGCGCCACAGCTGAGGGAAGCTCCCAGATACAGCACTGTCTGTGCCTACTCCACATCATGATGGGAAAAGCCAGAAAAGCAGACCAATTTCCCGGGCTCTCCAGGTCCTTCTGAAAGAAGGCAGATCTGCTGCTGACAAGGCTCCCGCACAGAGACACTAGATGGCGCCGGTGTCTAAGCCATCTGTGTTTCTTTTTCTTCTTCAGGCCACATTGCCAGCAGCTGATGCCAGGCGCTTCCTTTTCCATATTTTTCTTCATTCCAGGTCTGCAGAACTCCTGCCATCCTGAATCATCGGGACACATCTTTCCTCTCGTAGAGAAACAGGGTTCTTGTCACAACTGTTATTTCAGAGTAAGGGTCTCAAGAGTCCTATCCTCTGCCTTACACACGGAAGTCTGGTCCAGTCCTTGTGACTGGGGAAGAAGTCTTGTCCCAGGGCTCTGTCTTTGTTGATTCACTGCATTTCAAAAGTATGTGACCATTCAGAGGCCCAGGGTATTTTGGAGGGGATCGGCAGGAGATGTTTGGCACGTAGCCTGGGCCAGAGATTTGGGCACTGAGCTGTCCTCCTTCTGGGCCGAGGGCAAATGAAGCCAGGCATCTTCTTTCCCAGTGGATCCCCGTTCCCACTGGAAATGTCGAGCTGTGGCTCATCTGACTCCCATTTCCTTCCCCTTGCTGTTTTTAGACCGTTTTCTCCCCCCCGCCCCCATACTACCCATGGAGCCATCACTCAACAGCTGGCACCCCTGGCTAGGCTGCAAACTCTCACTGTGCTCCTGTGCTCAGTGAGAGCTATCAGGCTCTGCTCTACCAAAGGAAAGAAGTCCTTCAGTCCCTAGGTGCTTGGTGCTTGGCCTGCTATGCTATGCAGGGTAAAGGGGAGCCAGCTTGCCTCACTGACCTGATGAGTGACTGGTGTTCATTCTGTGAAGCAGACAGTTTACACAGGGGCAGTATGAACCCGGAAGGGTCAGCACTGGAAGAGCCTTTGGCAGGAATTAGGGAAGCAAGTCCTCGTTGCAGATTCCTGAGCAAGAGTCCTCAGAAGCCAACAGCTACAGCGCAAGCACTGCTGCCTCCCTCAACTGATGGGAATTGTGGCAGAGATATTACAATGCAGAAATCACTGGCTCCCAAAGAAGGAATGCAGGCTTCTTGCTGACAGGGCTCTCAGGTATAGTTGTTCAGGGGGCTCCGGTGGTGAAGCCCTCAGGCCTTTCTCCTTCCGGATACAACCCGGTTGATAGGACCCTGCGCTGGGTGTTTCATTCTCAACATTCTTTCAATCACATGCGTGATGAACAGCTCTGGCAGTGTGTGTCTACAGTGCACCCCTTTGTACTTTTCATGAAAGAGGGTTTGCATGAAGCAGCAGCATCTTTTTTCTGACTCTAAGACAGAGTCTTAGAGTAATATCCTCTTTTTTCAGTTTGGGGCTTTTGTGGTGTCCTTGTGATGGTAACAGAGATATTGCATTGAGCCCTTCTCAATTTGGGTTCAGAATGATGTGGGCCTCGCCAAACCTAAGGTAGGTGAAGGGACCCAGGGAGACTGCTTGTGGGTAGGCTAAGCCAGAGGTTAGTGGTGGAGCCTGCGTCCTGTGTGGGACAAAAGGAAGGGAAGGTAGGGCCTCCTTCCTTGATTTTCCTCGTGCCCATTTGAATGGATAGCTTTGACTCACCTTGTAGACATTCCTCTCCCATTGCTGAGTTTCTAATTTTCTCTCACACCACACACTGAGACTGTGGGACTCTCCCATACACAACTGAGTTCCAAGGATAGGAAATGAGTTTCCAGTCACTTCTTGACCCAATGGAAGGCTCTGAGTGTCCGATATCCCAGAGGACAATTCATTTCATGTCCCTGAGCTCTTGTCGCTTAGGAGGCTACTATAGCTATAGTAAATCCTTTCTCTTCTTTGGATACAAGAGTTTCCCTGGAATTGTTTTAGAGCCCTTGTCTCAGAGGCATGTCCTGTCCTGGGAAGCTGGGAGTCTGGTGAAATCCTGGTGAGTGTGCAATAGGCTTGGCCACAGGCACCCTGCGATTGGATTTCAGAATTTGTGGCCATCACCAGGCCTAGAACATCTGTAGCCACCTGGTGGAGAATTCCTGTGTGTAGACTAAGTCAGAGGTGTAGGAAAGGAGTTGGTCTTCTGTCTGGATCGAGACTAGAGGTGTTGTGCCCAAATTCTGGATCCCAAGAAGACCGCCGGGGAGCCGGGACTGATGCAAACGCAAAGGGTCCTTATTCGAAGCTCGAGCTTGGACTCTTGCACCTCCCGACGCAGCGGTGCAGTGGCAAGAGCCCTGAGCCAGGTTTACACAGGCTTTTTATCAGGGTTCGAGTACACTTTTTGGTCGGGAATGGGGATGCTTTGAATTGATTGATTGGCATTTTCACGGGCTAGTTTCTGATTGAGTATTTCATATTTGGCAGGCCTGGGCTAGCTATGGATTGGCTTAGTTTGGGGGTACCGTGCAGATTCAAATGGTCAGCGTGTGTGGGCTGGACACTGATTAGTTTTGCTAGGGGCTATTCTAAGAATCTGACCTCCTGTGGTTTCCCTGGAACTCAAAGTGGAGGCAGGGTCTGCTAATCAGAGTCCAGTCCCACCCGGGGTGGTGGCAGGGTCTGCTAATCTGGGTCTGGCCTTTTGGCTACTCTATTTCCTGGAACCCGAGGCAGAGTCCAGGGTGACTTGTTTTCCTGGAACTCGGGGCCCAGAACTACTCTAAGATGGAACTTAAACCAAAATGGAGTGGCCTTAGCCCTAACAGCACTATACTTTCACAATGTGGCAATTCTCTAACACAGCAAACAGGGTTCACAACAATCACAGTGAACGGGTCAGGAGTCTAGTGCATTCCTAAGACTCTAAATCTAATACCTAACGAGATTTAACATACAGCAACTTAGTCGAATACACAGCAAACTAAACAGGCCTCACAGCACCCCAAGAAAAGTTTCACAGTGTTCACAGCAAACAGAAGTCAAAACAGAATTCTCAGCAATCATAACCCTTAACAAGGGTCACAGTAAGCAGAAGTCCGGGGCACACTATCTCTAACACAGTACCCCTTTATGTTTAGCAGAAGAGAGAACTGGCTTCAAACTAATGCAGGGCTGTCACTTAGGAAAAGAAACTAAAAAAGGCTCTCTTCAGAGGAAGAAAGATAGCTTTTTGTTGAGGGATGCCAGCCCTTGGGAGATGCAGAATTTTGGCACTGCTTCTGCTCACGCACATCCCAAGGCTGCTTTTCTGGCTAGGTCTCCATTCATGTTCCAGGGGCCATGGCTATAGGAATGGTGCCAGCTTACTAGCCAGTTTCTGAGGAAATTGTAGGAATACGAATTTGTCACCGTGATGAAACCTGAACACATGGTGTCGCTTAGCTGGCTAGGATACGCATGAGCATGGGTATCCAGTGGGCCTCCCTCTCCTCACTAATGGAAATGCCTTGATTTTGAAGAACAGCAGGTTTGCATGTGGGCAGGATGGTCCAGGATCTGGTCAGCACAGAAAGTACCTTTGGATGCAATCTTAAACCAAGACTTGCCTCCAAACCCTTGCATCATCCGGGACATATCTCCCCTCAGCTAGCTGTATCATAGCTACCCCAGTTACTGAAGGCAAGGACAGGACACATGCCTAGAGCCACATATTTCCACCTGATTTTGAAGAAAGGATCTGGGAAGGCTCCTTGCTGACAGGGCTTTCAGGTGGAACTGATAGACGGCACTGTTTGCCAAAGACAACAGGTGTTTCTCCTTCCTCAGTCAGGTTGTGATCTGGGGAAGATGGTGCTAGTCACGTCACTCTGTGCATTCTCTCATTCCTTCTGAGGGACAGATCTCTGTGTGCCTAGCAGCAGAGGCAGGTGTGGAAGTAGACTCTCTGATTCTGAGATACAGTGCTTCTGCCTGGTTGCTATCTATGCCTTCTCTCCTGGGACCAGGAAGTGGTAGTGGGATGGGGTGGTTGCTCCAGACCTACTTCTGGAGCAGAGCCTTTGCTGCATCATCATGCACGCCTCATAAGGTAGGGAGCACACTCATGTACTGTGGGGTTAGTGATGTTCTGTGATGTCCAGTGACACACATCTGGTTTTCCCTCATTGGCTCTGAATATTCGCCTGTCTTAGGCAGATGTTGAGGCCTGTCTAAAGGAAACTGGTATACTTTATCTACAGGTGTGGCTGACCACTCCCCACTGACACCCTAGCCAAGGTTCATGGAGCCTGAATCACATCTGCTGGACCATTGGCTTAGGGAGTTCTGTATCCAAACTCTCACTGTACTGTGGGGTGACTAATCTGATCCAGAGACTAGGACTGACCTAGGAGGTAGGAAGAGTCCAGAGGATAAGGTAGGCTCGGGCCTTTTTAGAACATGGCTCAAATCCCTCCCATCATGTTTTTAGAAATGAGAGAGTCTGATATTCTGGGAGAAATCATGCCCACTTGCTCTCCACATGGGTTCCTTTCACTATCAAGCCCCCACATGTGCACTGGCACACACATACTGAGGATGTGTGTGTTCAAGAAAAAGCAGACACTGGGGAAGTGAGAAGAGAGAAGAAGGAACAGGATCAAGAGAGCTCTGCCATGGGGCAGCAGCATCCCTTTTTCTGAGCTGAATGCTCAAAGGCCCAAACATGGGCAAGGAATTAGTGAAATTGGTAGCTTTCTGCTGGGCCCCGGGCCACCCTTGGCCCAGACTCCAGAAGAAAGGACTAGGGCACCTGGAATTACAATGAGTCAAGTCCCATTGGTTAGACAATAGCTACAGAAGAAAAGTCTTCAGCATTCTTCTGTAGAGTGTTGGGTTTCTCCAGAGTTCCATAGAAGCATCATGGGTCCATTTGACTTGGCTCTCCATCAATGAGTCACTGTGTTCCGATTCCCTAGAGCAAGGCTTTCGCTTGCTGGAAGCCTTGGAGAGCCTAGAGATGCTTGGAGACTTGGGTTGGTGAAGACTTGGGATAGGGAAGCACATGTCAGAGCACTGTACACTGAATCTAGAGTCCAACAGAATCCCAGTCTTTGTTGGACCCCCAGGGTCTTCATTTGGAAATAGAGGGGTCATCGTTCTGGCTGACATGAGGATGCCTCAGGAGGAAAGCATATACACTGCGGATGGACAGAGAAAGGGGAATGGCAGAAGCCTGAGATCCCTTGCACAGCCCTGGAGCCTCTAGGTCCTGAGCTTTACCCTGGGACCTGAAAGGGCCACTGCCTTCGTGGCAGCCACATGAAGGTGCTGATTTTGTGTGCAGATTTCATGCCTGTGGCTCCAGGGCTAGTGCTGGACACCAGGCAACAGGCAGCCTCCTGTGTCAGCGGTGCCCACCGAGTTTGGCTGGGGGAACTGGACCAGGGAAAGGTCATGCAGAGTCATTCTACATTTCCCCTGCCTCACATTCAACAGGAATCTCCCATACTCCCAGTTATCTCTACAGAGTAAGCTGGTCAAACTCGAGATGGAGTGGCCAAAGGTGCTTCCATTTATTCCTCACCTCATGCTTGGCCATCCGGTGGGCCCATGTGCAAGGCTTACAATGACAAAGTGGTCCCTGCCTGCCAAGTCTTCACAGTCTGGAGGGGAGAGGAACACAGGGATGAAGGACATGTGAAAACTAGGGCAAGCGCTGTCATCATGAAAAGAACAAGTGTGCTGTGAGGACAGGCCGGGGAGTCATCGGAGGGTATGAAAGCCTCCCTGACGTGACGTTTGCTGGGGCCAGAATGACAAGAACGAACCACATTGCACATGACTGCAGGGTGTCAGGGGGAAGATCTTGTCGGTGCAGAGAATACGAGACACTGAGCAGGTTTGGTGCCCAGAGTCGGTGTAGCATTCACGAAGTTCCATTCAGCATGGAGCTTGTAAAATCAGGCCTAGGTGCATCAAGTTGAATGACATCATTTCTTAGCCATCGAGGCTCATCTCAGGGTCCATGCGAATTCAGTCTTTCAGAGTTCTGTCTCCAGCATGGAGATGTCCAATGTGGATGAGTCCTTGGGACTGCGAAACGGTTGAGCCAAAGGAGTCCTGGCCTTTGGTTGCAGGACCACATGGACATCCAGAGGCCTAGGGCCTTGGCGGCGGTCCACTGGTGACCGATTTGCTTGGAGGCTGGGCCAGACACATTAGAGGGGAGCTGGCCTCCTTGTTGGGCCTAGGGGACAGGAAGACACCCATCTCTATGCCATATTAGCCTCATTCCCATTATCGAAATAGTGAGAACACTTTCTCATGGCTATAGCTATGCCCTCTCCCTTACTGTGTTTCTCACGCTGCATTCATTCATGCTTAGGAACCATGCAGCCGTCACTCACTAAGCTGACACTCCTTGGTAGGCCTCAGACTCCGAATCTGCTCCAGTGCTCAGTGAGAGATATCAGGCTCTGCTCCACCATAGGAATGAAGGCCTTGTGTCCTTTGGTTCTGCTTGGTGCTGGGGCTGCTGTGCTATGTAAGGCAAAGGGGATCCAGCTCACCTCACTGACCTGGATGATTCCCTTGCCTTCATTCTGAGAAGCAGAAAGTTAGCACATGGGCAGTAGGTAAAGGGGGGTGGGGCAGGCCTGGAAGAGCCCTTTCCAGGAATTAGGAAACTAAGTCCTTGGGGCAGACTCCTGAGCAAGAGCCAGCAGAAGCCAATAGCTACAGCTCAAACACTGCTGCCTCCCTCAAGTGCCTGAGGAAGCAGGAGGGGCAGACCAAAGCCACAACTCACTCCGTCCTAATGAAAATATGCAGGATTCTAGCTGACAGGGCTCCCAGGTGTAGTCGCTCAGGGGCTCCCTTGGCCTAAGCCCACAGTCGTTTGTTTGTCTGGATACAACCCGGTTCAGAGGAGACTGCCCTGGGTACTTCATTCTCAACTTTCTCCAAATCTCACATGCCATGAGCCCTGGCACGCTGTGTCCCCCACTTAGCCCTTTTTGTGAAGAAAGTTCTCCACGGAATTGATTCAGAGCCACTTTCTTAGAGCAATATCCTCTTGTTTCAGCTTGGGACTTTGGTGATGTCCTTGGGATGGTGATATAGGTATTGCTTTGGACCCTTCTCCCTTTCATTGGAGAATTACGAGGCTGTCCCCAAACCTAGGGTGTGGAAAGATGCCCAGGGAGATTGCTTGTTGGGAGTTTAAGCCAGTGTTTAGGGAGGATCCGGCCTCCTGTGTGAGACAAGAGGAGGGATGTTGGAGATCTCTCCTACCTCGATTCGACCTGTACCCATTTGAATGGAGAACTTTGCCTCACCTGGTAGTCACTCCTCTCCCATTGCTGCTTTTTTCACTTGCTCAGTTCACACAGCAAGACCACGTGGCTGTCTCCTACACAACCGTGTTCCAAGGATTGGAAGTGCGTTTCCAGTCAGTTCCTGAGCCAGTGCGGGGCTCTCAGAGTCTGGATGCTGCAGAGGAGACCGCACCCTTATGTCCCTGAGCTCTTGTTCCTCAGCAGGCTGTTCTAACGACAGTAAATAATTGCTCTTCTTTTGAAGCAAGGGGATTCCCTGAAATCCTTTCAGAGCCAGTGTCTCAGAGACCTCTCCTTTCCTATGAAGTGGGGAGTCCGGTACCATTTTGGTGAGTGTGCAATAGGCATGGCCACAGGGGGACTGGGAGTGGGCTTGAAGACTTTCTGGACATCACCAGGCCTAGAGCACCTGCAGGTGTCCGCTGGAGAATGCTCGTGGAGGCTAAGCCACACAATTCAGGAAGGGAGCCGTCCTCCTGCCTGGATCGAGAGTTAAGTAAGATAGGTATCTCCTGTGCAGATGGATGCTATTCCCTTAGGAGATGCAGAACTTGGGCACTGCTTGTCCTCATGTCCATCCCATTGCTGCTTTTCTAGCTAAGTCTCAGTTCATGTTCCAGACCCTAGGGTTACATTTACAGCCATGGCTGTAGGACTAGTGCCAGTTTCCCAGTCAGTTTGAAGGAAATTGAATGCTCTCTGGCTCTTATTTCCAAGAGGAAACCTGGCCCTTCTGGCCCTAAGCTCACATTTTGCTTAGCTAGCTAGAGGATGCACAAACATAGGTCTCCAGTTGTCCCCCAGCCCTCAGCCCCACTAAAGGAGATTCCTTCATTTTGGAGGACAGCAGGTGTTCACGTGGGCAGGACACTCAGGTTTGTGGCCAGCACAGAAAGTACCTTTGGATGGGATCGTGCACCAAGTCCCACTTTCAAGCCCTTGCCCATGGGCTGGGAGTGCACTCCTGTTATAGCTGTATCACTGCTGCTTCCATGTAGTGATGGCAAGCGCAGGACACATACCAGGAGCCAGGACTTTCCCGTTGACCCTGAGGAAAGAATCTGGGGAGGCTCCTTGCTGACAGTACTTTCAGGTGGAACTAATAGATGGCAGTATTTCCCAAAGCTCACACGTGTTTCTCCATCCTCAGTCAGTGTGGGAGCTGGGGAAGACTGTGCTAGCCTTGTCACTCTCTGCATGAACTCGTTCTTATCCCTGATTCTGAACTCTGGCCCTCATCTACCCATTTTCACCCCATCTACCCATAGAGCACCCCATTTGCTCTATGTTCACTGCTCCCTGGAGTCCACTCCATGTGTTTGTTGAAAGTCAAACCTTGGACTCTCTACTGGGGAACCTAATCCATTCTTTGCGACCCTGGAAATTGGCCCAAGGGCCCCTGGCTCTTCAGCAGGATATATTTTGCTGTATGCTTGTTCATCTCTGCAGGAGTCTCCCAGAACTCAGATTTCTGGCCTAGGATGCATGTGTTGTTGTTTTGCTTTGGTCATAGAAGAACCTCACAGCTTGGCAGGTGTCAAGCACCTTTAGATGACAAGACATACTATAAGCTGGGAAGTGATTAAAGTCTGTGAATGATCTCAGGACAAGGTCTCTTTATTGTAAACCAGTGCAACCTTAAAGATTTGTGAAGGGACAAGACTACCCTGCTCTAGTATATCCCTCTGCATTTCTCGTGGACACATAGCACACTGGCCAGCACCTTGACTCAGTACATGCTTATTAAAGCTTATTCCTGGCTTTCTTTGACACATACCTACCATGTAGATCCATTTCACGTGAGGGTGCATGTGTGAGAGCACGTGAAAACTCCGAAAGTGGGCTGGGAGGAATGAATTCTCAAGGAGGCCAACACCATCTCCAGTTCCTGCTTTCTGCCAATATGCTTTGGGCTGTTGTAGATCTATTCCTTCCAGCCAGAACTGTCACTGTTGAACATACTAGAGGAGGACAGCAGTGCACAGATCAAAGCCTTGGAGGCCACACCAAGAACAAGACTGAATTTGCTGGATCGCTGAGATTGCTGAGGCACTGCCTTGATGCACAGGGCTGTTCCCGCCTAGGCACCTGACCCAGCCCCGATGCCTGTGGTCCTGCTGGCATCTCGGGGCCACACATGCAAGGTCAATCCATGTCTGAGGAAGCGCAAGTCCTACCAATAGCAGAGGCTGGGCTGCCTTGCTTGGTGTCCACCACATCCAACATGCACATGCCTGTGGGAAAATCTATCCCTGGGAACGGGGACAGTGAGTGACAGCTCCATGCTTCCTAAGTCTAAACGGGGACAGTTAGACCTCGAGTCATGGGAAGGCAGTGGCCATAAGGACGGCCAAACTTCAATACTTCCAAAGGGAATGGGAACAATCCGGAAAGGGGATGTGTCATTGCATGTCCCCTCAGCCAAGAAAGGAGGTCAGCTCCCTTCTCAGCCATCAGGCCCAGGATAATTGCCAATGTCTAACCTGGGCCCTTCCAATGCCCCAGGCTTCTGAATGCCTGCATGCGGTGGACAACAACTTACTGGGGTGCCTGTCACCAAACCTGTCACACAGTCCCGATGTTGGGTTAGGATCCCCAGATGAACACCGAGGATATTCTTCTCAGAGACTATATGGGATGGACCCCAGAGAGGAACTCGTTTGAAAATAGGGTGAAAATAGATTCACCTGGGGCCAGAGTGCTTCACTAGGAATGAGAATGACATGACATGGAAAACAAAGTGACTAATGCCATCTCCTAGCAAGCTGGCCCAGTAAGGAATAAGCAACACCTGTGGGATTTGGTGAAGGGAGCCCTTAACAGGCTACGCGGGGGCCCTGTGACCACGTTACCTGCATTCTTCCTTCAGAAAGAGAGGGAAAGTCCTGGCTTTGGGTCTGTTTCTTGCCCTTTCCCATTAGAGGACAGGGGCAGCAGTGATTCAGCTCTGGCTGTTTGGGACTCCTGGCCGAAGGTCAAGTGGTTAGAACCTGACCACGTCCAATCATCACTTCAGAGACAATTTGTGCACTCTCCAGAGTTCAAATGCATGTGCCTTCGAATTTGCCGTATGAAGGCACCTCTCTCTGCTTGGGGAGACTGGCCAGCTGGCTAACCATCCCTGCAATGACCCGAGCTGACTAAGCACCAAACCCCCAAGGACAGAGGGGCCTGCTCTCCTCTGGGATAACCGACACTGAGAGCTGTCCATTGGTTCAGGAAGTGACTGTGTACTCCACACCAATGCTTGGACCCGGGCTGTATACCTGACACAGACTCCTGGATCCTGGAATGTTCTAGTTTCCAAAGAGTATGTTCCTCTGAGGCTCTTGCGCTGGATGACTCCACGTCAAACTTAGTCTGAGGAGAGAGCATTCAAATGCAAAAAGGCACGGTGGGGACCAAGGTTCATCATTTCAGAAGAGAATGGGCTCCAGTTAGAATTCAGTGCCTACTCTTAGCTCCCGGCAAGCTGACTATCTGGCAAGTGAGAACACCTGAGGGCTGTCGTCAAAGGCAACCTCCATTGGCAACACCTGGGTCAGAGTCTGCCCTGAGAGGAGACCAGCTCCTTCTCTCCGGGTATCCGGCTGGTCCAGGGTTTCACCTGTGTGAGGGTTGGTCTGGGCGCCAGAGAAGATTCAGAGTCAGCCTTTAGGTTGCCATCTAAAAAAAAGAAAAAAATTCTGATATAACATTAAGTTCACAATTGGTGACTACTTAGTTTTCACTAGAGACTAAAGTTTCTAGCAGTTAAAATTCTACTAAGTGTACTTAAAACTGATGGAAATAAGGAAAGCAACAGTGTATGTAGGAGGTATCAAAGAAAGGTATAAGAAATGGAAATATATTTTTATTGTAAGTAAAAGAGTGTAATTTTGTCCTAAATGACACTGGTTATTTGGAGAGAAATGACTTGGGACAAAATCTGAATCCAAAAGAAAAGTTGGAGAAGTTTCAGGAAGGATAATCTTTAAAAAAAAATGTTCCATGTGGTCAGGACGACCTAAGGTTAAAAGAAATGGAGTTTAAAAGTACACAGAGTTAAGATTTAAATTCTTCCTCTTTGATTCAAAGGCTGGGAAAATGATGGCAATCTCCTTGATGCCAGCCTCCAAATCCGCCACATTTGTGTTGTCCTTGTTTAGCAGAGGAATGGATGCCTCTGCCATATGAGGGATGGATGACCTAGAAAGGGCTTTTACTAAGATACATGGGAGCCATTTTACTGAACTGAGTAAAAGTGCCAAAAATGGATATCCACATGGCCAAAACATATTTCCGTGGGCATTGTTGAAAATGGCAAGGGAAAAGACCTTGACTTTGGCCCTCTAACCCCCTCCCTCAATGGCCGACGATCAATATGTAAGTTACCGTAGAGTCAAAATAAAATGAGTGTCTCCTATCACAACCAAGAAAATCTTGCTTGGTCACAGTCCATACCCCCAAGGTCCTACAAGCGGGAAACAGAGGGTTTAAAATAAAAAACTTTTATGTTACAAGGTTTAAGACATATAAAAGAGATTAAAGTAAATTTTGTAGTTGATTAAATTTATAAAGGCTTTTCAGAAAATTACATATGCTTTTGAGTTGACCTGGAAAGACATCATGCTTTTGTTAAAGGAAACTCTTAATGAGACAGATGTTTTGAAAAACAACAACAACAACAACAAATTAAGGAAATCTAAGATATAGTCCTTAAATTAGCCACTATTTTACAAACACAAAATGAGAGACTGATGGCCTTCCTGGAGAGATGGAGGGAGGCTCTCATTAAATATATGGTTATCCCCCTTAACACCCCTAAGGCTGAATAATTTTAAAAGATGAATTTGTCACTCAATTAGCCTTAGATATTCCTAGAAAATGCAAAAACTGGCTGTTGGGCTTAAAGGGGCCCGGGAGGAGCTCTTATGAGCTGCCAGGTGGGTATATTGCAAGCAAAACAGAAAAGGAAGCTTTGGGAAAAAAAATCTAAGGCCTTAGTTGTGGCCTTAGGTGCTACGTCAGACCGGACTTCCTGAGGTCTTGGCACCAAGTGCCATTTATATGGCCATTCAGAGCACTAAAATGAGAAGAATGTCCTCAGAGGAGACAACCAAAATAAAATCCCCATAAGCCGTGCCCCTTGTATGGAAACAATCACTGGAGATCTGAATGCCCTCGAGAACCTCTATCTGTGAGGGCTCAGATAACCAACGTCCTGGAAAGGACTAACTGGGACCTGGGGCTCTTCACGGTGGCTCCCTAAACCAACTATCTCTCAGAAACCCAGAACCTCAGGTAGCTCTAAATATAGAAGGAAAACTGGTTGATTTCCTTCTTGATACCAGAGCTCCATTTTCTGTCCTCCTTTCCACTCCAGGCCAACTATCCAAAGGCAGCCTGATGATTAGAAGCATCTCTGGAGAACTCTAACTCCATTTTTCTCTCAGCCCCTGGGATGTAAATGGTGAAACCTAATTTTTCCTCATTCTTTCCTGATATTGCCAGA